>QOHM01000007.1:0-1391653 GCA_003313175.1 Fusarium equiseti
ATATAGGGTAACTTCTCACTTTCCGTAACACTATATCTCGCCATTGAGTTGTTATCGATAAGAATTCATTAAAAATAGCCAACATTGCGCTGCGCCTCAGGCCAGTTGACCCGCTCCACTTTTTCCAGTCGCCAGTCTTATACTTTGACGGTTCGACGTTGGCCCACGATAGGCCCTGGGCGCGAGTACGCGCTTGACCGTGCAATTCACAGTTTTATTTCCCAAGTCCGATCTTGTATGGTAACCTCTTCTACTAGACTTTGCACCTATTATTCTCGTTTCTGTATTCGTTTCTATCTAGCTGTATTAGAATTGTGTTTTTGATTGGGTGAAAGAGTGATCCCTGCAAGCGATAAACTCTAAAAACATCGGTTGGGTAGACTGCAAGAGAATACAGGAATAGGCCAGGTCGTTGTTGACTTGTTGTGAGTGAGCTGTATCTGCCATGCAGCTAGGATAGGTATCTTGAATAGTTTGGCTATACGGGGTACACGGAGCTTAAGCCTTATAACAAGACGCAGCGGACACCAGAAGTTGTCTCTTGTTTTCCTTTTCATTTTCACCAAGTCGTATACGGAAAACTAACCCTAGCCCGATCTCATCCTTCGATGAATGGTTATTGTTTTCGCAGAACATAGCCTATCACATCAACGCTGAAACCTTCTTGAACACCTTCTTGTCGAGAGGAGCTCATTAAACGAACCTGGCACTATGGCGAGATCATCCAATTCCACAATACCGAAAATTCGGTTCCCAAGTCTCTTCCATCTCTTCGTAGTACTTCCTCGCGGTCGCGCTTTGTACTCAGCAACAATTGATTTGCGGATTCTCTTCATCAGTTTTCCATCAGCAAACCTAGGTTTATATCGCATACGAGCACGGCGTACTTGGAAGTCATGAAACACCCAAACCCTCGTCCATCACTGTATGCACGGTTTTTGCCTGCAACGATCTTCCTTCTTCCAACCACTATCTATTTTTTCATCCAACTCAATGATAAGTCGTCGCCGTTTTCACGAACAAACAAGACTCCTCCATATGGTGCCGTAAGATTGCCACGTATCTGGTAACCTTCTTCTTTTCGAGAATGTCGCTAATCGGTACCCAATCTTTGTCTCTAGGAACGACGATTCTGAGACGGGAGGATCGCTTTAGGTTCTCCAGCAAGGCCCGATCGTCTTCAATAAACGTAGAGAGCGTCCAAAGTCCACTGACAATAGCGTTCGATTCGTCCAGCAGTGGTCTGAGGTCACCGGGATTTTTGACATAACGTTTTAAAGGGTCGTCCGTCCTTACGTTCCCGCTCTCACTCATTTTCGGATAGGGCTGTGTAGTTTTGCGTGAATTTTGTTGCAGAATTTTATTGTAGTTTTACTTAAAGGTTGGTTTGAAATATGGGTTGTGTAGCTTTGTTGGGAAGAGTTTTTTTTTTTTTTCTTTTTCGGATTCTCCCCTCTGTGTCCTGACTTGTGATTTGCCATGTGATTAGGGGACCCATCATCAAATTACCGCACGAATCAACTGACAGTTGAGTGTGGGTAGTTGTAGGAAGGCATAATTGACGGTGGGTTTGGTCTTGGGAATATAAAACAGTCGCCGTAGCTTTATAATTGCCGTATGGAGGCAGCACTCGTAACGCTTTCTCTGTCCCGGCCTGCTGTTTTCCTTACTTACGCAATTCCACTATCTTTTTGGCGACAAAGATATACATCTTCTTCCAAAGCGGCAGTAGCCAGTTCATCTCAGTCTTTTGTTTGTACCCCAGCCTAACTACAACTGTACGCAGTTGTGTTGGTAACATGACAGGGTAACAAAAACGGCCGTGCACATGCTCTTATCCCTGTAATATGACGAGGTATAATGGAATTGGGGGCAGGTCCAGGTGCCCGCCTGTTCGAGGAAGAAGATGAGAAGGCACGGTAGACAGAGGGGCGGGATGGTAAGTAAGATCGCGGTTAAAAGACTCAGCGAAACAGGCGAAGTGCAAAGGAAACCAACGCAGAGCATGTGCACGGACGGGACTGCTCTTGTGCACGGACCGTTTTGTTGTACCCTGTCATGTTACCACACGACTGCGCACAGTAGTAGTAGGACGCGTCGCGTTTTGGATAACCCCTGTTCTGATCAGCACTACTATTCCCGTATATAGGTACAGCATTAAATCAACTCTACACCTGGCAATAAATCAACCTACTAGGGTTAAAGTGGGTCAATTAAATCAACTCTAGTAGAGTTGATTTGGGACTGTAGTACTAGGTCGTGAGCGCCTAAGTTAGCTGAGCAGCCCAGAACAGTTTTGTGAAGATCCAG
Organism: Fusarium equiseti; assembly: GCA_003313175.1. Lineage (NCBI taxonomy): Eukaryota > Fungi > Ascomycota > Sordariomycetes > Hypocreales > Nectriaceae > Fusarium > Fusarium equiseti. Next base: position 2,311 of record QOHM01000007.1, read on the forward strand.
TAGAGGCAGGTAGATTGAGTCGACGGCCGATAGATGAGATGAGGGGGCGATGCTATTGGCAGATGACTGACCGGGTCAAGGTCAGCTCACAAGAACCCAATATAGTTGTGATTAATGAGGTGCATGCGGAAACGATCGTTGTGTTGGAGTTGCGGGACTCGCATGTGCATATGCGCACGCGCGCCATCGCGAAGGCCTGGCTAGACCCGAGCGAACCTTGTCCTTGCCTGTGCAACCAAGGACGAGAGGTTGCTGCACCTGCTGGAACTGGTCAAAGCCAAGAGTCATGTTGTTGTAAGAGGCGGAGACTGAAGCCGATGATTTCCAGAGGTCGAGCCGACGAGAGAGGTTTGTCATTCGACGCCGCTGGAGTTGTCCATCTGCTTAGCCTTGCTTGGGCAGCAGCGCTCATCATAAATCAACTCAATCAATCAATCACCCAATCAAATCAATCAACTTAGTCAATTCCTTGCCTCAATCAAATCAATTCCAGTGATTTGTAAGTTGACATGATTTGATAAAGTTGATATATGCCATGCTGCATCTGAACTGCTAAAAGATTAAACCTGGACGTGCCCTCCGCCCAGTCCTACCCTGTACAAGATGGATAGGCGATACTTCTTAGCCCTATATGAAGCCGTAGCCTCGTTGGTACCTGCTATCGCCGCCTAACGCACCAACCCTCGGCAGGATGACGCGCTCCCTCTGCACCCTACCGCGGCGCGTCAATTTCGCTGTCAACAAGACATGGCACCAGCGACAAGATGTCAGACTTGCCACCACCCTCTACCGGCGAAAGGCTCGCCGGTGATTTCGACGCCTTGCCCCACGCCACTTTTTCCCTCTGCGTTCTCGCGACTGTCTCAACCAAGGACCGTGGCCAAGCAGCTCGAGGAGGCTTCGGTGGGGAGCTGCCCCTAACCCGACTATTGAGGATCTCCCGAAGGTCATCTGGAAGAACCGCCGCTTCGTTCAGAAGATTCGCTAGCTCGGAAAGGTGCAAAAGGCAGAAAAAGTTGGATCAGATCGCACGGCATGTTCTTCATTGAATGAATCACCAGGATCAGCCCATCGGTCATGTGTGGTGCTGCAGCGATGCGACACGAAGGGCGGCCAGAATTCTTCTCAGTACAGCGACATCTTCTGCAGCAGATCATCTTCGCAAGTATGGATCCGTCTCTATACCAACATATCCCATATACTGACTTGCACAGAGCCATCGGATCACCCGCGAGTCAATCAAGCCCCGCGACGATAGCGCGATCGATCTCCAGTCCCATGTAACCCCCAAACGACCACGGCTTGACCAGAGCATAATACCAAAGGCAAAGGTCAAGCTGTACAAGAACTTAGTGTTAGGTTCGTCATTGACAGTGATGTGCCTTCACAATATTCGAGCACAGTTTCTAAAGGAGCTCTTCTATCAGTTCGACCATGAACTAGCACTCCAAATTCCTTGGAGTAGCAGTTCTATTACCAGAGAGCTACAGAAGATCTTCGAGTCTAAGGCGGATATCATCAAAGCGGAGCTAGGCAGTGCCCTAACAAAAATACACATCAGCTTTGATCTCTGGACATCACCGAACTGTCTTGCGATAATGGCAGTTTTTGCACACTTCATCGACAAATTCGGGAACCAACAATCCAGGCTGCTTGCTCTACGCCGTCAGCTAGGTATCCACAGTGGTGAGAATCTTGCGAGACATTGTTCGAAATCGTTCAACTGTGGGATATCGAGGACAAGTTGGCACGTCATTCTGATAACGTGACTACGAACGATACCTGTCTCTCTTACTTCTACCGGCAGCTCGACCTTCGATCCGGCCGGCTGATATCAAGGCCCGTCGCATGCGTTGCTACGGCCACGTTCTTAACCTTGTTGCCCGCGCGTTTCTTTTCGGTAAAGACGCCGAATCTTTCGAGCTAGAGTTAGATATTAACGGCATGAGAGGTCTTCAGGAGCAAGATCTTCGCTATTGGCGTTCGAAGGGCCCCATTGGGAAGCTGCACAATATCGTCAAGTTCATCAGATCCTCACCTCAGCGCAGCGAATATTTCAAGCGCATCGCTCACGAGCAGGAGGACGAAGGGTACCATCTTTGCGAGGAATCAACCGCCGAGCTTGAGGTAATCTTGAATAATGAGACGCGGTGGAATTCTACTTATATGATGATAGAGAGGGCTTTGCGAAGGCAGACTGACATCAGGGCCTACATCTTTGCACTTGAAGGCGAGAAAGACGAAGAAAAACGTATCCCTGCTGATGACATCTTATCCTAACGAGGATTGGCGCGTGCTTGGTGAGGTTAACGAGATACTTACGCCTTTATATCACCAGACAATGCAAACCCAAGGCTGGGGTAAAGGCAACAGCCATAGGCGCCTGTAGGAAGTTCTGGTAGGAATGGAATACCTGCTTAAGCATTTTGAAGACTGGAAAGGCTTCTACAATGAGTTCACGACCGAAACAATAAGGGCGACGAATCTAAATGATCCCGAACTAATTGGAAGAGCGTCTGCGCCTCTAAGGGGGACTAACATCCGGCCGGCCCGTTCCCGCCGTCGCCCTGCTCGCTTCGATGGGGAAGAGGTCTATGTATCCCAACAGCGAAGTCAAGCGCCAACTTTCACGGTAGCTTCCTTGCCGGAGCATTCTCAGGCTGAGTGCGGCGCTTGACAAGCCACCGGCGTCTAAGATTTCCCAGAAGAGCTCATTACCAGCAGACCACCGAGCATATATTCGGGCATCGATCAACAACGGCTGGAAGAAGCTGGATGAATACTACAGCAAGCTTCGGAGAATCTCCCTTGTTTGCGGTAGCAGTTATCCTTCATCCGTGATTCGGCATTAGCTGGTTGGAGGCTACTTGGGCTACTGAGGAGCAATTGGCCTGGGTTCGCGATGCGAAGGCGGGCATAAAGGACTACTTCGCGCGGTGGTATCAATCGAACCAGCGGACGGACGACTTACAGTCGAAGTCTGCTTCATCATTAACGAACAGGGGTAAAGAGGATGATCACTACACGCAATGGATTAACAGCAGAATGAAAAAGGCATTTGCAACGAGCAGCAGTGTTGGCGAGATGGACAAATACCTCCGTCTTGAGCCACAAGATACGCAAGAGCCAATCCAATGGTGGAGGGACCACAAGCCTTCATTCCCGGTGCTAAGCAGCTTTGCCTTGGATGTCTTTGCCATTCCGGCTATGGCAACCGACTGCGAGAGGCAGTTCAGCCTAGCCAAGCTGACACTAACATCGCAAAGGCTTGCAATGGGCGCCGACACGCTGGAGCGAGTTCATTGTCTGAGGAACTGGGTCCGACACGGCGGGGTAAAGCTGGGCAGTTGGGTCGGTAATTGAGGCTTTGGATCCGGCGTAATACTTTCACATACTCAATATATAGGCCTCCCATACAATTGATTGAGACGAGCCAATCAAATCAAACAAATCAACTTTGGACCGAAGCCCCATCAAACAAATCAACTTTTACCTCAAAGTTGATTTGATTGATTTATGATGAGCGCTGTTGGGCAGTGGAGGCAGAGGCCAGCTAGGAGGCGGGCCGGGGCAAGGTGGGAGTTGCGAAGGTCGCTGAGCAGGCATGTTGATTGTGGTGTGGTGTAGCTTGAGTAGCTTCGAATAGTTGTGAAGAGAGCCGAGTGCGATTGGCTCAGCTCGTGAGGTTTGGTAGTGTTGAGTAAGATCGAGCAGTAGTGATAGTAGTTGTATGAGAGAGTTGATTGACGCGAGACGTATTGCAAGGAAGCACAAGCTGGAAAGTGGAGATGGTGAGTCGATGGTGAGAATGATCAATGACTTCTTTGTGGGGAAGAAGGAGGTCGCTGTGCCTCTTGTATTCCCGGCCGGTCTGGTGTTTGTGCTGCCGAGTGAAAGGTTATCCGAGTGAAGCAGCCCAGGGTGCAAGATACAGGGCACCATCGGGACTGGGAGAAGGGGAGTGCGGGAGTTCCTCTACCCACAGGACACGACGGGCGCCCCGCCAGACGCCAGTGGAGGTGTTGGGCAAGACACACGCCCCCGTTTTCGTGTGGCGGTGCAAGACAACGACGGTACTTTGGCCTCATACCTCCGGCGCACCGTCCCAACCCAGCCTGATGAGTTGACTTTTACTCTGACCTGGAAGTGACAGTGACGCAGTGGGCCACGACCGCATCAAAAAGGGAAATTGAAACAAGCGTCAACAAGCATGAGGTTCCCCTGGAAAACGAATTCCCTTTCATATCAGTTTACCCCTGTCGCACACTTCGTCATAGTCCTAGCGACAAGGCCGGTCCTGGCTGTGCAGCAACCTCTGCAATCGCTGTATCGATACGCTGCATTGCAACAACCCAGCAAGAAGCCTCCCAGGACACAAAGGACACCACAAATAACTCGAGATATGAATTTTCGAGTTCTAGCCAGTCCTTCTCCTTAAGATCCGCCCAGCGCTTTTTATGGGCGTACTTCTGATCCTTAAGGCGATCTAATACGCGGTCGTTCATAAAAATGAAGGCCTGCATGTCAGCGTGCATGGGCGTAAGGCGATTTCGAGCTTTCGTGTGTATGAAACTAATAGCAGAGAAACTCCGTTCTGAGGGCACAGAGTTCGCAAGCGTGTTCATTACCTTCACGGCTACTCTAGCCAGAATCGAGCCCTGGTTGAGGAGGCACTGCCACGCCATTGCTGGCTTGAAGCCATCATCGTATACAGCGCTGTGCTTATTAAACAAGCCGTCTAGGCCGCCTGTACGCATTCGGAAGTGTGTGAATTCGGAAAGGGCACGGTGATATTCGTCGTCGTTTTTCAGCTGTTTCTGCAAATACTCTTGTACGCGCGCAAAGACGATAGGTGGCAGTTTCGAATTGGGACCTGTTGTATCAGGCCGGAGGGCATCGGCGATCCAATGTATATCGTACGTTTGCTTATCGAGCCGGGCTTTGAATATAGCGTCAATGTCGTCCCACGGAATATCAGGAAACTGATCAGCCTCTCCCATCTCAGACCATTTGCTTTTGATTTGCAGCCAGCGATTTACAACGTGTGCGATTCCCGCCCCATCAGCCTCGGAAGCGTGTTGAAATTCGTTCACGGGTTTTAGCACAGCGATCGCAGCCTCCAGTTTTAGCCAGAAGTTGTTGTCTTTGATGATTCGAACCGCTTCGGGCAGGAGAACGGGGCAATCTTGAGATCGCAGCTCATCCCGTACATCTTTTCGAATAGACCAGTCTCTGGCAGGGTCTCGAGAACGGAGGAGGGAGAAGAAAGAATTGTACTGAGAACCCCAGCGTGTAATTATACTATTCGGAACGAGCGAGTTAGTATATCGATTTCTCAGTCACAGCTAACGATTTACCGGTACCTTCTGATCAGCGCGCGAGTTACTCCGTTCCACCTTGTGCGTTGGCACATTCTCAATCTTTGCAATTGTAATTTAGACCGTGAGAAGAACTTGAGAAGGGTGCTGACGTTATTACAGAGATCCTCAAAGAATGGAAGAAGAAAGATATCTTTAATTAGAAGCTGAAGGCCGTGAGAATCGCATAGAGAGAAGTTGATATGTGAGAGCTCTGGGAATCTCCCTAGCAAGCCGTGTACAGAGCGCATCGTGTTTTCGGTATCTGTACAGATAGAATTGATTCTGGAGAGATCACCGCCGCACAGTTGCTGCATTTCTCCCCATATCAGCTTCACCCAATTCTCCGCTGTGTGCTGTTCGTCTCCCGTGTCAAACGTTTTCCAGTAGAAGGCTGGGCCGTCTGGTAGCTGTACCGAGATATTAACGATTCTGTGACCCGAGACATTATCGGAAGCGTCAAATATGATGTTGAACCATTCTGAGCTGGTAATGCGTTTGAAAACCTCGTCATAGAGTTCCTGATAGAAGTCGGGAAGAATTCTCGTGATGGCGGCGCGGCTAGGAGGCTTCCAGCCAGGCTTAATGCGAGTGAAGAAATAACGCCAACGGCGGCTCTCGACGAGGCTGAAGGGCCGACCGCCGGCGATTACAGCAGCGGCGGCATCATAGGCGTAACTGTGACTCTCATCCTGCGAGATATGCTGAATTCCGACCTCGGTTATCTTCTTTTGTATAGCTTCTGAATATGAGGGAAGATAGCCAGCGTTATCTTGAGCTTGACGCTCTTGTCGCTGCTTGGCTTGCCATTTCTCACACGCAGCGAGATGCTCTTTCGGCCTCCCAACAGAGGTCGCTGCAAAATCCTTTTGGCAGTGACGGCATCTGTATCGCTTGCTTTTCTTGGAGTTAGAGCAGCCGAGGTCGATAAACTGTCGCCAAACGAAGGCAGCGTTAGCTTGGGTGGGCGCCATCTTTTTGGCGATACCTTCAACCGGGAGAGAATGGCAGAGTGTGTTGAGCTGCTCAGCCAACGGAGTTTTTGTACAGCCCCCCGTATTTGTACAATATGACCCACAAATTCCCCTATTAGGAGTATTGTGGATCCCATTGTACGTACATAGTACGTGTACGTACTTTTTCTTTCTGTACGTACGTACGTACAACACGGTTGTACATACTGTACAACATCACTACAATGCTCACACTTCTACATATCGTACGGCCGTTGGACGCTCGGGGACGTTTCAAGAAATCTTGGGCGCCTTGCTGCGTTTGCTATCAATATCGGCCCAAGCGGAAAAGCTGCTGGAAAGACGTGCGACAGCGTTACCCGAAAGAGATGGCTTGCGGGATTCTGGTCGGTTACGACTCGATTGTCCAGTCGTAGAGCGAAAAGCGTTCGTCCTCATACCAATGTCCAGATTGCGGGATTGAAGAACGTATGAACAAGTATGGGCATGTGATTCAGTCCCATGTTCAACGATATTGGCAAAGGAATTATTGCAAGCAATAGTTCTCTCATGGTTTTCATCTAATGGCCGGAGAGGTGTGTACCTGATAATACAATCCATGCCATAACGGATTTCACAATACCCGCCAGACACGAAACACACACAATCTGAAGTTATCAGGTTTATTGACTGAGAGGACAAGTCCGTCAATTAATAGCTTTCATCCAGCTTGTTCGGACTTCCTATCCGGCGTGATGGCCATACTACTTTCACTCTCATTCGCCTCGAGTGCCAACTGATCATACTTTTTGGCCAGATTCTCCACCGTCCCCATCTGCCAATCCTCATCCAGCATCACAATTGTCACCGGAAACGTCGATCTAACATAGTGTGGGACCAGCGGCTGGTCGTCTTTCCACGTCGTGTGTCGCCTCAGCGCGTTCATGTCTTCGTTCGTCATGCGGTCCCGTATGAGCCGGCACATAGCGGACGAGACGTATACGTGCTGGCCTTGGTCGTAGAGGCCTTTGACAGCGAGGATAAGCGTTGCACGTAGGATTTCGAGAGTTTCCGTATCATCCGGGGATACTGAGTCCCTATTCATGTTCTCGATGGCCGTATTTGCTAGGATGGAGAGGAAATAGGTCAGGTATGTGTCGCCGTGCTCGAAGCTGTGGCGTAGGTAGTAGAGACGAAGTACAGTTTCGAGGCATCTTAAAGCGTATGCAACAGCTTTAGAAGGTTGAGTCTTATTATTAACTGCTTTAGCACCTGTCGATAGGCGTGGTTTCGTCTCTTCTTGCACCATTTGGGAGATTTTGAAAAGCAAAACACAGTACTCCATGCTGCATACATGTCAACCTCAACGCCCGCGTAATGTAGTCATTATCTTTTTGGAACTTACTGCATTATGAGCTGGCACGGTAGCACTGCCTTGTGCGACTTGATGGGTTCTGGGAGAGCAATGTACCAGTCGTCGAGTACCTTTTGTAAACGATCAAGTTCGCTTGCTGACAAACTCCGAGCTGGTTTTTGACCCATAAACATAATACAGGCAATGCCATTTGCAATACGGCGTAGTTCTGTTTGAGCTCGATAGACATATCCAAAGTGCATTGGTACCAGTGTCGAACTGGGCGGGTATCTTAACCAGAGTTCCCCATACCACGAGGGTTCCTCGTCTAGGTCTGGCATAGGCGTCGCTGGAGGTCCTCTGATCAGGGGAGCCCTCAAGTTGTGGAAGGCCTGCAATCTATCACCTATTCATCAGCCTCTCCCAGATTGTGTAGAACATGGAGTAAGAAGACACACGATTGCCAGCGATATAGGGCCCAGGCAGTAAATACACGGGCAGTCCTCGTTCTCCCTTCCGTTTGCTCTGGTGAAAAAAGCTTCAGGTCCTGCGCTAATTGAACCGACTGAAGGAGATAAGATATGCCGATCTGATCCATCCCATTGATGGTATAGATGATATGCAACACCATTGCGGCGTGTAGAGTAGTGAGCTTGCTTTTACCGCTCTCTAGTCCCCAGAGTCGTTTCGCCTCTGCGAGGAACCTGTAGCCCAGAGTTTCTGGTCTCCAGAACTGGGCACGGTGTGTGGCTTTACGATAACTATGCTGAGAAAGAGATTAGCAGATCTACGTGTTGTTGCGTTCTCGTGACCTACGCATGCTTCAGCCAGGACAGCGTTTACAAGCAAGGGAGAGCAAAATCGAGTATCGCTGTCTCTCATGGCCTGGAGGAAGATGTCTTTTTGAAAACAAGTGTAATTCGCATAGTCATGGAGAAAGTATGCTCGCAATAGTGCTCGCAGCAACTCATCGTTTGTCTCAACTGATGTCCACTTGGAAACTTGAATGTTCGGTATGTAAGGGTCCATCAGTTCTGCCATGTTATACGGCGTCATATAGATAGTCTCAGACTGGCTTGCCCGAGCCTCCGTTTGCTCTGCTGACTGCGGCAGAGCGTGAGACGTAATTTCGAATACTGCTGAGCCGAGATACGGGTTGTCCGGTGATAATAGAGCAGCAGGCATGGAAGTGGAATAAGGGAACTCATAATGAAGTCGTTTCTCTGGCGCCCATGCCAGCTGTAGTAGAAGGTCGCCGTATTTCACCTGCCGTATAGTTGTGGCAACGTCGGCGCCCTCGCGAATTCTGCGGAGGATATCATGGGACTCTCGCTCCGGCAAGCATGTTAGGAGTTGGTAGAGTTGTTCGTAGTTGCTGGCCTTTTCTTGTATCTCATCGTACTTACGCTTTAGTACAGGCAGGTCTCGATCTGAAGCCTGGTAATGGCACTCGAGACCTCTGTTGATGCAAGCCTTGCATTTCGGACGTTCGCCACCGCACTGCGTGGAGAGATGGCGAGTTAGCGGGGCCAAACTTGTCAGATTTCTAGAAGAAACATAAGCATGTGAAACTCTGCACGTACCTTGGCCTTTCGTTTCCGACACGGTTCGCAGGCAATCTTTGTCAGCTTGGCTCGAGGACGGAGATGGGAAAGTAGAGATGGTCCCTGGTCGGAGCCGGAGCTGGAGCTGGTACCCCCAGAATTCGAAACTGGAGCTGGTATAAGTCTACGAAATCCGGGGATACTTGAAGGCATTCTGTTGTTGGCGAGAGATTGAAGTGGAGGGGAGGAGGACATTTGAGAGCAGAAGGGGACTAGGTAAATGGTACAATTTTATGGAAGTGAATCAACGCGATAATGACGAGGAGGTAAAGAAACGTGATAAACGGGGATTCGCCACCTCTCCCCCTTGCCGGAGAGAGGGTGACGAAACCCGTAAATCCGTTGAAGCTATAAACGCCTTACATAACTGTTTTATACTTCAATTCGGTCAATTCGTATGCTATAATTAATATGAAAATACCTATATATCTCTGAGCATATAAATAGATAATATTCTGACTTCGAGTGATTTTTATTTACTTCTGGATATATTGAAACTAACCTACGCCGGTAGGTTTCTTTACGGCAGTTCATCTGAGCTCTGAATGGGGATTTTGTGCGGGCCACCCCTGTCGACTGAAGAACATCAAATGCAGAGCCTCCAGCAAAATCAAGCTATCATCGCGTTTACTATACTTCATTAAGAAATAAAATTTATAACGATAATCCTGGAGCTGGCTTTACATATTTACGAGTTTTTAGATGTATAATACCACTTGTCGCGGGTGAACTGGAGTTCCTCAGTTCCGCAATCGTGATTCTGAGGAACGTACACACCCAATGATTGGCTCGATATTTACGGGCCCTCCGTTGAGTCTCATTGGCTGAAAGACCAGCGACGACTGGCGATTCGCTGTCCTATGAGGGTCCTTCGATGGCCTGTCAAGGGGATGCTTATCTCTTCAAGCGGCATAAGACTCCAGTAGGTCACTCGCCCCACATAGCTTAAGTAATCACCTTGGTACAAGCGGAGTACGAAAAGTTAGCTGAGAGACGCATTTTCCGCAAAACACCATGTTCCTCTAGCCCAATAGCGCACCAAGGCCTTCTGCGATCAATATCTGCCAACTTATTCGGCTCTGTTTCCTCCATCAGCTTCGTATTGTCCGCATTTGGTGATAATTCGTTGCGCCTCCATTCAACCAAGTTCGCCTCTATAGCCATTTGCTGATGCTTGAGGGCGCTGCGCAAACCGCGGTCCTTGTCACGCAGCTCCTGAATGATAAGCTGGATGTGACTCTCTGTACTATTTGCATTCTTAACTTAAGCACTGTTGGTTCAGGCTCGGTGACACGCACATATCTTTGGGCTTGGAAGTACAGCCCGCAGCGGCCATGCTACCTGGGATGCATAGGACCTAGCTGGCAGAAGGCGGGATTCATAAGTTTACACTACATGAAATTGTATTTTACCATAAAGGCAGTCTTTTATCCTCGAAACTGGCTTGTTCAGCTCTCGATGTGATGGCGAGGTTCTAGACCGCACTCTACTCGCCAAAGTGTCAAAGACCTAGACCACTGAGAATGTGCTATATAGTACTCCTAGGGTGACTCTACCGGTAACCGGGAGGCCTTATATTGCAATCTGGCCAATCAAAGTGAATTATTCGTCACGCAGTCCCTCCTTATCAAGTAATCCAACAAGCCCGGATCCACAAAGCAGCATCCCCTCCTCTCCTGTATGGGGGTACATCTCTTCGCCAAGAAGCCTCGTTGAAAGCCATAGAACAACCATCATCAAGGAAAAAACAGGATACGTCACAACAGGTGGTTCGACAACAACAATTAGAAAAGCACGCAGCTTAAAATAAGAAGACTAGAGTTAACTATAGTAGAAATCCCCGGGATTGAGGGCTAGAACTGGACCCCATCCAAGAGATTAAAGCCGAAGCCCCGAATATTGATCCGCGGTGTCCACTTCGCCATGTTTATATCCATAACCAGCTGTTCCCCAAATTTCCCGCTTTTGCTTCTTCAACCTGTATCTACATTTGCTTCCCCGCACGACTTCTCCAGCATTCGGTTCGGCGCCGCGAATCCCTGCCAAAGTGGCTTACGGCATTATCCTGCCAACGATCTTCCCCACCGGTTTCGCGTTTGGGCATACAGCTGAGAAACAAGATTAAATAGTACGAGGGCTAAGGATTCTGGTTTGACTACCCGCCAGTCCTCGAATCCTATCTTCTCGGTTCGCATTTGGGTTAATAGCGCGTTTGTCTCTTCCTGGGCCCCTTTGGTTGGCGGATCTTGCGGGTGGGCTTCGCCGTGTAAGGAGGTTCTGCCTCGGTCTTCGGCTGTCCAGTCGGCTTCTCAGGGTCTGCTGACCTCTTTGTGAGCCAGGCCTCTAGAGCTGATTGGAGTGGGCGTAGCTGTTGTGGCTCTGCTACCTTCCCTCCCTGATTTTGAGAGAGGTTCAAGCTGTCCTAAAGCTTGATGAGATTTCGGTTTCCTGGCGTGCAGACCCACGCCGAAGCTAGTCTTAACCCCGATCGTCTAAGGTTGCGATGGATAGGCCACGGACACAATGACTGAGATGACGGCGTGGACATGGGGAGGAGGAGAGGTTATTGGGGATATCCCCAAGGGTTGAAGGAAAGATTTCCGAGGTGTGTCGAATTCACACACTCTCACTCGCATACCTCTCTCGGAGACTTGAGATATGGAGACTACTAGTCTACTACCGCTGGTAGGTAACTTCACAAGTTGGAGAAGAGAGAAAGACACACGCACAGATGTCTTCTGCCCGTCCCTTCCAACGTCTCGAGCCCCTCATCATCAGCCAACTATAGCGCTAGCTATATCCCAATCAGCGTGCCCACCTCAATCCTCCCCTCTAATAACACCAGCTCCTCGAGTATTAGCGCCGTGTGTCATAAGGACGTTATCAAGATGGAGTATAACGATGTGGGCCACCACGGTATAATTCCTTAAGGACTTGCTCTACCCGACGTAAGGCATGGCGAGGAGCTTAATTATCTTTAGTGTCTAGACGCTGGGTTCCATCTTAGTAATCCTCCACTGCATCCCGGCGCTCCCCATTCTCACCCCTATATGTCGCATCACCAACAGCAGCAGTCCGCCTGGAATATATATCCTATATGCTACCCTCAGTTAGATTCGTCGGCTCATTAAATTACCCCGGCGGCTCAAACTAGTATGTACCTAGCCTGGTCATACCGCTGACGTGCCGCCTTGATGAGCTTCTGGTTAGGCCTCATCCATAACTGTCGCCGGCAGACCCAGGCCAAGGCGATCTGCCAGATACTAAGGCGCGTATAACCCTGCTCCCCATGCCCTAATTCTGTACTGGGACGTGATAGGCTGCAAACCACGAAGTGTGTTACTATAGACTATTTTCAAGCTTGAAATTACATTAGGAAGAAACTCCAGCTAACTATAATAGAATTGGCCGAACTTTAATTCAAGTTCAATTCATTTCGATCAGAAATAAAAGGTTTTGATTGGAGGATAAAACTAGCCAACCAATTAAAAGGCGTAATTTCCAATTGAATTGAATTGAACTTGAATTGACCGCGGCGCTGCCTGAGACGGTAGGAATAAGCCATGTGGGATTGGGATGTTGACACGCATGCTGCAAGCGTAATACACAGGGCTAGTCTGAAAGACAGCATGCTGTCATTGGTCGTGTCTTGGTATTGAGGGGTTAGTTACCGTCGTTTATCGGTGAACGGTGATCGGTGAACTGTTGCTGTGAGAGGGTCGAAGGCGAAGGCGGCCACCACTTTTGTTGACTTGTGACGGAGCTCTGTCCGTTTGACGGTTAACAGAGACCCCGGCCGTTGTTCCTGTTGGAGATTACGTATACAATACAATACAATACGATTTATCACGCCCGGCGGCTTATGCCGAAAGGGCACTAATTACTAATACATCCATACATTGCCCAAATTTGATCCTTAACTCACCAAGCCCCTATTATGCCACACATTGCCCCAAATTATATCCGCATGTCCTGTAGCCCATACTCTGTACCTTGTTATGCATCTCCCCAACCGTAACACTCCAAAATACTAAGTATCACTGGTGTCCAAATGCTAGTAACTCAAGGGTACAACAATACTACCGCGTCATACGATGCCGTACATCCGATCGTAGGCTAGCTTGCCCAAACCTCCAGTTGCTCTATGCAGTACGGCAAAGCATGAGACGCAATTTAGGGTATGGATGAGCCCAGATACAGACTATCGGGCGGCATCGGAGGAGCCGGTGTTGGAAATGGAACAAGGAAACTCGTAATGAAGTAGTATATCTGGCAACAGCGCGCCGTTGCGAAACTTGCGGAGAATGTCCAGGGCCTCCTGCTCCGGCAGACACATCAGGAGGTGGTAAAATTGTTCGCAGGTTTTGATTTTTTCTTGCATCTCATCGTATTTCCGACACGAATCACAGGCGATCTTCGTCATGTCGGCTCGACGACGGAGCGATGGTAGAGATGGCCCTTGATCAGAAGCAGGCCAAGGACTCCTGGACTTTGAGGCAGGAGCTGGTAAAAGTCTTCGTGTCCCGGAGATACGGGAAAGCACTCCTTTATCACTGAGAGGTGGATTTGGACGAGAGGATGACAGTGACATCATTGAGAGGGGAAGGAGACTGATTTGATTTGATTTGATTATCCTACCCGGTTGTACCCGGATAACGGGGTCCAGCGAACAGCCGAAGCATCGCGGATCAGTGTTGATCCGCGGTACCCCACTTCGCCAACATCACGACGACCTGTTCCCAAAATTCCCGCTTTTCTCTCTCTAGACAGTTCATAGAATCGTCTCAAGAGGAGGATGAGTCGACCCATTATGTCTAGGCCCGTAAATCGAGAACACGAAACGCGCCGCGTTTCTTTCACAAGGCCCGTGCCATCCATGTAGAAGCCAGCGCTCTTGGACCTCATGGCATGCAGTAATTTCCGTTATGTCCATTGGGAAAATAGGAGTGGGAATTAAGTTCCGTCTTTCTCCATCGGCTTAACGTGCTTCAATAGAGAGTATCTTGTCTCCTTGGCGCCTTTACAACTTTATCAATATGACAGGCCTGGCGACGTACACGGAGCCTGTTGTCACATTGCGGCCGAGTCAGCTTCAAAACCTCGAGAATCTCGGCCTGTACTATAATTCACCAGAACCAGCGATAATTTGCATCGAATGCGGTTTCGCCATTAACCCCACGCGCGCGCCGCGTCACCCAGGCGACAAGCATCATATACCTAAGTCGGCCCGCCGTGGTCTGAAGACTCTAATCTACTCTCTAAATCTTCCAAACCCAGAGACACTTCCACTGCGACCAAACGGCTCGCCGCCTCACCCACACCTTACGGTACACAAGGGCTCGGCCTGTAAACGCTGTGGTCTTCGCTCTATCAGCGAAAAGGCCCTACTAGCCCAGGTGAAGTCAAAGCACAGCAAAGACATCTACTGTCATCATAGGTATTGATAACATGTATCTTTTCTTGAATTGGCGAGGAATTCATTAATAACTTTAGAACAATTTGTATGGTGTTTTGACCGAAATTGCTTTATTGAACTAACTTTCCGTACCCCGCTTGTACTGTCGTCATGACCGGGTCATGTGGGGCGGGGTACGGGATTGAGGCTTGTGGGCACTGAGGAGATAGGATAGCGAATCGCCAGTCGTCGCTGGTCATTCAGCCAATAAGACTCAACGGAGGATCCGAAAATATCGAACCAATCATTGGGCGTGTACGTTCCTTAGAAATCACGATCGCATTGTCGATGGCACTCTTTTCTCAAGCTACCTGCACAGCCTGGGGCGCAATCTATCTATCCATCATTATTACCTCCTCGTTTTACCTATTTGACGCGATCGAAAGATGTCTTGTTCCTCGGCTATAACCATCCCCAGCCATTATCTAACCCTCAGCAATGTCCAAAAGATACCGTCAGCTACTCCCTATCCCGGATACAGACGACGTAGCATCCAACTCTCACCCTTCTGGGTCCTCTCCTACTTCCGGATCCTCGAGTGGCGAGCTGTTCAAACGACAACGGATCGGAACATATCTAGCATGCAACGCATGTCGCAAAAGAAAGATTCGAGTAAGTTGCATTAACATCGACTTCATTATTATCTTTATCTCAACGTTGGTAACTAGTGCGACGGAAATAAGCCTCATTGCGAGGCTTGTCGACGACGAGGCGTACAAGAGCCATGTGTTTACGTCGAAAGCCACAGCCAAGGCCAGATGAGCAAAGAAACTGAGCAAATTCTTGACCTCTTCGACGTTATGAAGTCAGGACCCGAGAGCCAGGCCATCCACTTCCTACGAATTCTACGATGTCACAGCGACCTTGACACAGCCTTCTCAATAATCCGACCGAGAATAAGTCCAGCACGACATATTTCTAGCCAAGAGCGGACTCGTGGGCCTACTCGATATTTAGGTTTAGAGTCCGAGCTCATGGCAAGGAATTCATTATCCTTCCCGCCGCTCCAACCCCTTGAGTCTAGTATCTTGAAGTCAGTTAAATCGCGCCGAGGCAAACCCCAACATTCAGCCTTTCCTTGTCGAATTTCAACTTCCTTCTTTTCAGTTTTAGCTGACGCCCTGTAGGGCAGTTCTCAGCACTGGCCGCATATCAGCCACTGACAGCGAGAACGCTGGCTCGCCGTTTGACTTCGAATCCAATCCATTTCAAACCCATCATCCTCCGAAACATCCAAGATCGATCATATGCCCTTGTGACGAGCGATTGGAGAAATTGAACATAAGTTTCTGGACTACCGTGCCTATTCCTTCCCATTTGGCTGCCAAGGTTATATCGTTATACTTAGAGACAGATCACCCCCTGCTGGGTACCTTTGATCCGGATCTATTTGTGAATGACTTGATTAGCTGCGAAACGAGGTACTGCAGTCCATTTCTCCTTAGTGCTATCATGTACTGGGGTTGTGTAGGTCGCCTAAACTACTCATAGCAGCATCTGCCTCGCTAACTCAAATACAACAGCAAATGTATAGTGCGCTCGATCCGACCGTCAAAGAGTATACGCCTCAGTTCAGTGACGAGACGGAAAAGCGTTGGGCTGAAGTCAGATCGACGGATTCTCTTTTAACTCTCGCCGGAATGCCGTTGCTAGGCTTGGCATATCTGGGTGATGGCAAAGATCATTATGCCTTGACGTATGTGTCAGAAGCAAACTCCATTGGGCACACGTATGGGCCTTTTTGGAATCGAACACACTATTGCAATATCCAAGGTACGAGAAGTAAACTCTGAACTACAAAGCGCAACATCCTATGCCGCCTGGGGCACCTTCAATTGGGTAGTGTAAGTTAATACGCTGAGAGTAAGCGCCGAATGTCCAGAGGATTAACATAGTTAGGCTTATGGCTCTATTTTACCAACAGCCCGGTCTTTCATACGCCGAACACCCTCCCGTATGGCCGATACCGGGACATGGCTGGCATAAAACCCCTGAAGGCAGCCCCGAGTCTATCCGCCAAACTTTGCAGTCGACCTACATGGGCGACACATTTCCAATCCTTTGCCGGTTCTGGCGAATAATCCACCAAGTGACTTTGCGATACTATCGTGATCAGCCCTATCCGCACGAGGGCCTGAGCGATCATATCACACTTGCATTTGCCGAATACAAGTATCGCGAGCTCATAGCTTGGGCAGAAACGCTGCCATCGTCGATGGTGCGCTCGGAACAAAGTCCACATCACGTTCTGATATTCCAGTATGTTGCAGTTCTTTGCTCCTTTCTGAATGAAGTTCTTAAACAAGACTTCTAACAGTATGATAGTATCTGGTTTCATGTAGCAATTCTTAGTATCTTGCGCCCCTTCACGGTTCGAGCGAGGGACTCTCCGAAGCCTTTACGATTCAAGACGTTTCCTTGTAAGAGGAGCTCACCCGATGCGGCTTATAAAGCGTCTGTAAATCAACTCAAGCGCCTTATAGTGGTATACCGCATAAATTACATTTCTTCGACTTATACGATGTTGTGGCATACAGGCCTGATTTATGTCGCAAACGCTAATCTTGGCGACACCAAGGACCCTACTTGGCGTTTCTATCTCTTTTTCTGCATTCAATGCTACGGACGTCTGCGGCAGGCATACCGCTTTGCAGAAGCCATCGGCCGAAGTTTACTATCGATGGCACTGCAGCAAGGCGATTTACCAGCGAGCGAGGCGCGACACATAATGGAACAGTTCGAGGAAAACCGGTTAACCAACCCATCATATGACATCCGGGCCACATTCATGGCGAACTTGAACCTTGCCATGACGAACCCTTCAGAGGCCAGCGTGGAGAGCCTAGCTGACAGGTTTGATGATATAGCGTTATTCCAAGAGTTTACAAATGCGGGGGGCTCAAGCGAGGACGAGCAGATGGAATCGGATGACAATGCTTGGGATACGCTGTGAAAATCTTTTGCGGTGGAGGCACGCGGTGTGTTACAGTTGATCGGGATGAATCTTCTTGCCACAACTGTTAACTTGGGGTTGATCTCAGTAGCCCTGTGTCATTCCCAGTCAGTCTCTGGATCTGTTGGTCTTTAACGATGCCGGATGGGGCGCGTCCCAGAGCTATATGCCGGACACATCCACAAAGGCTCGAGCAAGAGCCTCACCACGTGCTTATGCCCATTACAGGTAGCCCTCGACATCGACTTGTGAGGTAGCAAGAGCCTAAAGGGTAAAATTACTACAGTCTTATAGGAACATGAAGAAAAGCTAAGGCCATGTTAGGCCCTCATTCAATACCGGCCCCAACCACCCGTGTCCTACTAGCAAGCTGCATCAATACTGCACTTCCCGTTTTGACCAACCATACATCATAATTTTACAGTCTAGAGCCACGACGGGACCATTGTGTCAAATCTGACAACCTTAATCCTTAATCCGGGGTCTAGACTCCCGGACTGAGCCCCTAGCTCCAATAAACTAAACATTATTAGACGCTAGCAACCAACAATTTCATCGTATAGACAAGCAACTGGGGTAAAGGGTACCTATACTATGGGTTTGGGGCAGTGATTGTAGTCCTGCGTAGTGAGTAGATTACCAGATTCATATATTATCTAGAGAAACTGACCTTTGTAAGGCAGACACAATGGAAGCTCATGGAACTGGAAAGTAAATGAGGAATCTGACTTGTTAGCTTTGCAAGATGCCAGTGCCAGTAACCAGGGGGGCTATGTAAAGGATATCAAGAGCCCAGAGATAGCGAGGGTGCAGGTCTACCTACAGTATGAGGAAGCGACGATGGCTGAGGCTAGCCAAGGAAGAACCCTGCATACATGCATGTACTGCCAAGGTTACTGGTGGCGGCTTATGCATCTTAGGTAGGATAATTGGCTGATGGAGGAAATAGGATTGGGGAACCGCCTACTGAGCTCGATTGTCGTTAAAGTAGGCGAGAGGTAGCATGTGTCACACCCAAACGGCCGACTGTCGAGTCTGCCGCATCTGAATGAGACCGGATTGTTGAGACAGTGTGGCTATGGTGGTCCGATCTGCTGGTGGCTGGGATGTGGATACTACGTAAGGAGCTGTGCTCCTCTCGGACACATGTAACTTAAAGAACTAACAACAACTCAGTCAACCCCTCTTTGCTTCAACAAGTAGGACCTTTGAAATATGGCACAGTTTCTCCGCTCTTGGTGGTGAGCTGGAATGCATTTGCTTTGCTGACTACCAGAGTCTAGAAAAGAGGGAGGTCTTCCGCTGGGATCGTATATTGCAGATGGACTGCCCTATTGACATTATCGGGCCTCCAGCGATTATTTCCAGGCTTTTCTTGGAACGAACGAGACTTCGCATACGCTATGTCGTACGTTCGTGGTATCTCCTGGCGACAAGGATCAGACACGGCCTCACAAGCTGCCGGTATGATGATGTGATCATAAAGATCTTTCTGTCGCTCGAGGGAAAGAGCATTCCGAGTGGCCGATGTTGAATCAGGAGCTGCACACGGGAAAAAGAGGAAGGCCGAAAAATGGACACTATGTGTGTTAAAAGTACCAAACCGGATATGCCTTGTCTTTGCGAGGTCCAATCCATTAGGCTGAATCACCTCGTCGCATGACAGGTTTAGAGCAAGAGAGGGTAGGAAAGATAGGCGGAAGTTATTGATAAGTTGAATTACTTGTAGACCTATAGCTCCAAACCAAATACTGTTAATATCCCATTGTCTAGACAAAACCAGCTCTGGTTCGTTCGCAGGGAGAAGTTGCATCTGCGACTTGCGGAAAGAAAGCGGATGGCTAGGCTTGTTTGACAGGAAGTCCCTCTATTGCCGGAAAAAGCTGCCGGGATCATAAGAACCAGCTTCACCAAAAATCGTCGGTAGAGGAGGAAGGGAACTTTGTAGGTACTGTACGCCCTCTCGAAGGGAACAAGTATACTCTGGCTCATTGACCTCAAATCCATGTTCACCTGTTCCAAGTGTTCTTGTCAGTATATGCCATTCAGTAGCCTTTTCGGAGATATGGCAAGACGTACAATTACACTTGGAATGGAAGAAGATTCGAAAAGCCTGGTCATACGCAATCTCATGCAGGTCGAGAAAATCGGGGTTCGACTCAGTGTCTTGATGCTGGAGGGCTTCAATGAAGCCATCGAGCGTCGCATTGCGGTTTCCACCGACGTCCGAGGCAATGGGCCCAGAGGGATATCGTGAAGAGCCAGTGCATGAGCGTGCCGGGTATGTCTGTGGATCTGCCTGAATACGACGCGTTGACGCTGAAGGGCCCGATGCCCTGGTGATGGACTGAGATTGGTGATGATCATCGATCATCGCGCCTGAGTTGGACTCTCTCGAAGGTGTCGAGGGTAGTCCATCCGTACGTGGGACAGAGGGTAGTGTTGGCGGAATCCGTAATCGATGCAATCGGTTGCGGTATCTCTGAACGCGGAGTCGCGTAAGCGCTCGGGTCGACTCTGGCGTGCATCCTCGGGGAGTACGCGTTTCGGGAGGAACTAGCTGGCCTGCAGACCAAGGTCTTAGTCTTGGTGGCGCGTCGATGTGCGCTGCGACCTGTTCCGCATCATGTCTCGTTTCTGTCGGCTGACCCGTGAGTGAAGGAACTGCCTGATCATCGGTGCTATCATAGGCCGTTAGATAAGACGGCGGGTATTCATCAACGCATACTGAAGGCCTAGCTTCTGCACGCACGTTTATAGCCAAGGCGGGAGCGGAAGGTACTGTCTGGCGCGCTGGCAAAGTAATTGCAGTGCCAGTATGCATCAGACCGTTATGCGACCCGTCCTCAGGTGGCACCTGACCATGGGAAGAGTTGATCACGCGAAAACCAGGGTAAGCAGGGCACTCCTGACGAACCAGGCTTCGATGTCTCTGCTGTTGTCGACGGCGCCGATTCCTAGCCCGCTCGCTTTCGCTTTCGACCTTGTATGGGTTTGTGAAGGCTCGACGACCCATACTTAACGAAGGACTTGCTTCCTTTGACTTGATCATTTATCTTTTCCGCCGTGATTGTAGTTCCCTTCTGTATTTCAATTGCGATGCTGACTCTCCAAATAAGTCTAATTACGTGTTTAAGTTAATTAAAAATAACGGCAGTTGCGAATCACACAAGTCGTAGGAGTTATCACATTTTATACAAGGGTGGCGATTGGTGCCGAACAAGACGCGAGAATACGGATTAACTTTGTTTACGATTCAGCGCCCATCATCAATTTGTTATGCAGAACGGCTCTTGTGCACGATTTCACAAATTAGTCAGGACGCCGCAAGTGGGTACTTGCAGGGGTATTCACTTTTAAACAAGCGTTCATTGGTTCATGAGCAAACAGCAGGAATGCCGTGTATTTTTAAACGGTTGCTGATTGGTTGCTGTGAAGCAGGGGGGAGAGCCCGCTTAAATAGCTGCTTACCCTATAGACACTTTAAAGTCAACTTTTTGGCCGTTATAGGTCGCCTCGGATAGAAAAAATGCATTTTGTTTTTATTAAATCAACTTATAGAAGTTTTCACTACAGCATGGTATACTTTTGGTCCGTGCATCACTACGGTTAGTGTCAGACATTACGTGTATTCGGTCCATTGATCCAGATTGGTATATTCATGTTGTGTTGTGTTCAACTCTCCCCTTCAAGGTTCTACCGTTTCGGTGCGTAATCTTAAAGTATCCCTGCTTGCACCTGACACCCCAGCACATGTTCAACAGTTAGAAGGTGTTGCGTCGAGATCTGCTTTTTTGCTGTGTTTGAACGCACAGGTCAACCCTGACCCCTCCAACCATCATAGATCTTGCCTCTAGGTTTCTCTTCCCCCTGCTTTGCTCTCGGTTTTAATTAAATGATAAACTTTCTTTTCTTTTTCCTCTCTTATGTTCTCTTAGTGATAACCCTTATCGATAGATAGATAGATGGCTGGCTGGCGGTTGGTTTTTCTTTTTTGGATATTGATAGTAATTATTTTTGGATCAATCACCATTGACTCTTTCACTGAAATCCTCTTTCACTTCACCCGCCTTTTGTGTTACGATTGGTTACCGTAATAGCGCTATAAGGCTTCTATAGGCAGCTGTAAGCACCACCATAATTGCTCACATAGTGATTATGGCCCGATCTTTTGCCCTGTGGCCTAACGGCTTGTGCTACCGTTACAATAGGGCTATCTTATATATAACCGCCTTAGTTCCTTTAGAAAATAATTTTAATATTTCTATAATTAATTCTAGGGAATTACTTTAATACCTTCTAATTTATCTTTTAAGATATTCCAACTGGGATTAAGCCTTAAGCACGTTCTTTAAGGTCTTAAAAACCTAAGGTATAGGGTGGTTAGCCCCCTCTTCTACCGGCATTGGGGTCCATAACTACACGTCAAGCTTTAAGACTATATATTCTAGGTCAAAAAGAATAATCCCGGCTCCTCTAAAGCCTTCCTTGATATTTCTCTCTATTATAATTGCTTGAAAGGCGGCATAAAAGGCTGGAAAAAACTCGGTCTTGGAAACGTGGCTTATAGAGCATCGGATTAGATGCTTAATTTCTCGACCATTGTGACGGGAGGTGTTTCCAAGGTAATACACTAGTCCGTACTGGGTGTATGTTGGTAGTATTGTAGGATACAGTCTGAGCGGTAGCGAAGAGGTCACGTCTCTTAATAGTCAATAGAGCGGGTTAGGCGTATTGAGGTAAAGAAGTTGTATTGATAGCTGGTGAGCCAGAGTGATCCATCAGGGATCGCGGTGATCCAAGTGATCCTTCCTGTTGGCTCATTGCAGTAGTGCGGTGATCCATCGTTGATTGGATGGGAAATGTGGGGTACACGTGATGTAGGCACGAGGGTCGTAACAACCATACGCCTGTTTAAGCACGGAAAAGCACCCGACGTCAAGAGGCTAAAGCAGGTAAGATAAATAAGGCGGCATATAAAGCGTGATGATATTATTCTCCTTGTAATATCTCTCAAAGTCAACGAAGTGGTAACTTTCATAACCAATAAGGATCAGAAGATAATAGCGATTTTTTAATCCCTTGGTTATACACCGGTTAAAGTACTTTAGCCACTCAAGGCCTGGCTTATTATCTATCCAGCTATTCTCGCTTATCGTAATAGCCTAGTTACCAGGGAGGTTACTTTCTCGGTACTAGTTAGCAAGGTAATACTAGCCTGCACCTAAAATAAACAGCGGGATTACTTAGCCTTCTACATTAATCACCTAAATAATTATAATCTATTCTCGGTTTCTAGGCTATATTAATTTTGGCCTTTTGTACCTATCTATACCTATAATAACCATTCTGCTAGTAATTATACCTATAAGAAAGCCAGTCTTATTAAAGTTATAGGTTTTATCTAATTAGATGCTATACTTGGTAATTGTGTTCTCTATAAGCCTAAACCAGTTGCAAATAGCAGTTAGATGATTTATATTTAGCTATCTGGTAATTATACTTACAAAAGAAACGCGTCTTAAGCTCTTTGCGTCGCCTTACAAAGCTAGAGGCCTAGCACTTACCAACAGATAATACATTGCAGTTAGCAAGCAATCAGTCGGCTATTTCTTCAACACTACATAGTCGCGGGGAAAATCCACGTAAATCTAAGTCTAGAATGAACTAAAATATAACCTGTTCCTCTAAATCAGATGGTTTGCATAACTTAGGGACCCAATCGCTTCGAGATTGAATGCCCTTCTGCCGGCGCCATAGAATCATACGGCCAACTTTATAGATCTCTGTAGCGCGTTGGAGCTTTAATTTTGGGTCATTTTGAAGAGCCTAAAGGGCAAGAAGGATTCTACCCTCAATATTAGGGTCTGACATATTTCGTGGTTGAGAATCAATTGATTAAATAGAGATGATGTAAGTTGAGAGATTTTTGTCACGTATGCTTGTTCGTCACGCAAGCTGATCATGTACGTCATTTACCTCATATAAAGTTTTTAGTTAATTTCAAGCTAAATCGATTTTTTAAAAAGTATTTAACAATTGGTTTTCAAGGTAGAAAGTAGTGTTTCGCCCGCTTATCTGTTTCACTCGCTTATCCTGCACGTTATTAAAAATACAAGTTAACTAAATAAGTAAATAAACAGAAATCTAATGCTTTATCACTTAACCTATAGGAAATTAAGTAACTCTCAAATCTAAGACCACTTAGACTGTAATAGTGATGCGTCTAGTAAAACAAGTTCTGGCAATGGTGGGTACATCTGGACTGTGACGGGAGATTCCGGTTGCTACTGGGGGTCAGAGATGCCGGATCAAAGTCTATTAATGAAGTTCCGCGGAGTTTTCTCCGGTGATATTGAGCTAGGACGTTCCCTTCCAAGTTAAAGCCTATTAAGA
Organism: Fusarium equiseti; assembly: GCA_003313175.1. Taxonomy (NCBI): domain Eukaryota; kingdom Fungi; phylum Ascomycota; class Sordariomycetes; order Hypocreales; family Nectriaceae; genus Fusarium; species Fusarium equiseti. The sequence continues at coordinate 26,383 of QOHM01000007.1, forward strand.
TATGAGAACGATTACGTCGATAATACGAAGTACTAACATCTTGAGACCAGCGCCGATAAATTCTCTCTCAACTTTAGCTTTTCCTTCTAGCATAGGTAGGAATAGAGTGTATATATAGCTATCCTTCAGACATGAATAATGGAAGGATCATATTTACAAGGATTTCTTGGAAAGTTATATTGGTTGTTAAAGATAATGCGACTAAGTCAGTAGGCATATTTAAACAAGTTTATTATTAACGATAATATTCCTACATATTAAATTATAAAATATAGAATAAAGACTTAAATTCTAACTGGGGTTGCTCGTATCAATTTTCTCCCCTGAATCACTATGTTTCTATGCCTCCCGTGTGCTTCGAGAATAGTCCCTACTGCCTTAACGCAATTCTGTCGCGTCTCCGTAATGGCGTGTACCACCATGTCCTCCTCAAACGGCTACTTGTCGGCAATCTCCTTACTTCCACACTTGTCGCACTTAACGAACTGCTCCGGGCCGCCCATGCATCAGCGCGGTGGACGTATATGCCCTGTATCTTGGTTGACTGCCCGTAACCCATGCGGTCCAGGCTGTTATCGATTGTCTGAAGTACGTAGTGCAGCCGGTTACTCCCATTAGGGAGGACTACGGCGCCGTCCGGGCTTGCCAGTAGTGACTCGATATTCAGGGTGGTGTCAATTCCGATGAGAAATACCTGCCCTGCAGGTGTCTGGGCGAAAACAAGGAGACAATTATTGTGCTCCTACGGCTTGGATGACCGGACAGTGAACTCGGTAAAATCTTCTGGTTGATAGTTAAGTCCCTGAAGGGCTAAGGTAGCGAAAGCTTTGGCGGCTTTGAGGGTGCTATGTATACTAAGAACGTAGACAGAGTAAGTAGCCCCTAAAGGTTCTTTGTAGTAGTTAACTACTGTAAGGATAGTGTAGTAGAGAAGCTCCGGGCCATTGTTAGCTGCTATAGCAAATAGTTATTAGTACTTCTTAGATAAATGTATTTAATTCTTATAGTAAGTAAAAGTACCTATTAGTATACTAACATAAAGAAGAATGTAAGAGAGGAGATATTGGATAGTATATGAGATACTGCTGAATTCTAGGTCAACTGCTGTGTAGCCGGTTGCATTATGTTTATTCACATGCAGATTCCCAGTATAAAGTCATAGTCCTACCTTGCCATATAGCAGCGGAATGTTCTAAAGTGTAAGATAGAAGCTTAATCAGGTAAGGGCTGTGGTACAGAGAAATAGGATATGTAATACCATTAAAGGTTTATTAGTTAGGACAGGTATTAACTTTAAGAAGGAGAGAATACTCCGTGGCATCCTATATTATCTAAAGGGGCAACTGGTTTTCCAAAGTCTAACCTACATAAAAAGTAAGCTAACCACCTTATCAGGATCTAACTAGCCTATCTACCCTTAACACAAAAGATACAAGGTCAAATCAAGGTGCAGCGTTTATAGTAGGTATATGCAGGCCTTAATGGCAAGGAGGAATTGCCTTTAATAGTGTTGTTTCTACTAGACAACGTAATTTATTAAGTTTAAAGAGCGCTCTCTATTTTACCTGTCTTAATAAATAGCTCCTAATTATTACTACTTTCACTGACTTAGAAAATCGTACAATTACATTAGATTTATTAACGTCATATAGAACTTAAATTCATAACCTCAGCATTAAGGTTTGCTTGCTTCTGACTTTAACCACAGTGTGTCATATTGAGCTTATGTTCATGTAATAATGACAACTTATTTTTCGAAATAACTGTCAGTTATTAACCATTCATCATTCCAGGGACAGAAAGCCACATAACGAATTCCTACAGGTCAGAGGGGCTCTGGGTAGTGGAAGTATGATAACTCTTACGTAGCAGGACATTGTACTTGCAATGCACCCATCCTTTTCGCCTTAGCTATACTTGATATGTGAATTATCACTGATATGTACTCCGTAAAGTGAATTATTGGTTAAAGCAGTAAGATACTGCCTATGTTATAGACTGGGTTTACCTATAACAGACGGCTATGCATGAATTAATAACGAAGATGTGATATACTTAATATAAGTCTAATCTTAGCAGATATAAGTGCCACATCAATAGGCAGGCTACAACAAGAGACTTGGATTTATTAGAAAAGGGCTGGAATTATCCACTTCCGCTTAATCTTCCCTCATTTACATACCATCTACTTATAACCTATGCAAAACCCAATATTATTTTATTCAGGTTAATACAGCCCTAATAAGGCTATATTAACTTTACAATAATATTAAGTAACTTTATTACTATAGTAGCTATAGACTTAGTCTACTCCTGCAATAATACTCTTAGCATTAACCCTTAGGGCAGCTAATCTTACCTTTCTAAGGGAGGCTCTAACTAGCTCTAGGCCATTATAGCCTGCTTTACCCTTACCTTCGTTTATTAATACTATAAATCTTTCTACTATAAAATTTCTAGCTAACTATATAACTAATAGATTATTTACTATACCCTTAGCTTCCAGCTATATTACAGGGAGAAAATCTTCTATTACCTCTTCTACATTGCCCTACTCGTTAGTACTATCTCCTACTTTGCTATAGCCTCTAGGCTTATATACTTTATTATCCTAATATACCTCTATATAAAAGATACTATAATATACTAGATCTTCTTTACTAAATATAATTTCTAGGTTATTTCCTTCCCTATTATTATTATAGCTCTTAGGCTTATTAGTAGCATAAGCTAGGCAACTATTTTATTTAATATCTTTCTAGTATAGATCTAGTAAGTAAAGTATTTCTAATATATAGATTTATTTAAAGATAGACTAGCTAATTATTTTTAATAGGATTACCTTATATCTCTACTCTGCATATATAGCTACCTAGTATAAGTAGGGATTTTATGCTTTTAGTACTATTACCTACCTTCTACTTACCTTTTAAACCATATAGGTAAGCTACTCCTCTGCTTACTATTCCTTTACTAACCGCTTATCTATTAACTACTTATTTACTAACTGTGACTATACTATGCTTACTGGCTTTATTAATCTCCTTTAGCTCCTATACCTAATTGCCTTTGCTATCTTAGACGGTAGTAACGTTATTAGTGTTACTTAGAGCCTTATTTTCTTTAGTATCCTTAACCTCTTCTTCCTGTGTAGCACTGCATTTACTTTCCTTTTCCTTGCATAAAGGTGGGACTATAGTTGCTTACACCTAAATTTTACCTAGTATAGCTGGGTTAGCTTATATGGAAATACTGTGCACCCTAAGAAGGGACATGTAGGCATACATCCGTTAGCGGGCACTGCCACAACTACGCCTGCTACTTAAGGTGGTATGAACCGAACTGTCTAAGATATATATAGTAGAGAGAGCGAGCGAGTGGGTAGAGTAATTAACAGTTGCTTAGGAAAGGATAAGATGGGACATTTGTAAGTTATTATTACCGTGACTCATGGGAAGCTTTATTGGCAAATTAGGTAATATGTTTTATAAGCGAGCGGCGGATTTTCTACTACCTTATCCTAATCGAATTTAATTATACTACGATTCATGATACCGATATCCTTCGATAATCCAAGCTCATGGTTGATGTCGCTATCAAAACTTGTCCCTCTATTCCGTTGCCCCGATTTTAAGTATGCTTGCGGACGCAGGTTTCGTCAACATAGTGGAGATCAGAAAGAACGGTTGGCCGAAGGATTCACGATATAAGGAGTTAGGAAGCTGGAGTTGCCGCATACTTCACGATGGCATACGAAGAATCTCGATAGACTATTGACTGGACTAGGTTTTACTGTTGATGAGGTGTATATCCTTCTGGCCAAGGTCAGAAAGGACCTCTCTAGGATAACGATTTGCTCATAACTACAGCGAGAGCAAGGGTTTGAACACGTGATCAAAGACCCTGCCATAGGTACCAAACCATGAATTCTGAAGATGTTCCAAAAGTATTTGGAGAAGCCGCTCTATTGGACAGCCAAATTCGAAGCATGTGTGCTTTTGATACCCCCCAATCGATGATCAAGCACATTTCCGGGGACAGAAGTAGCGTATAGCTGATACCATGGACGTTTAATCCCTGCGTATTGAGAAGGGTAATGATACCGCCCTGGTTGGATAGGGGAGCACGTGTCATTTCAACTGTCCCAAGCCATTGGCGGCAATATAGAGGCCAGATGATAGCTTCTGAGCCTCCCCAGTCTTATTGCGAATCCTCCACCCACTAAGGTCTACCTCTTGACTTGTGCGGTTGGTCAGTAAAACGGTCTCCGCGGAGGTTCCAGGCTGGTTATCTGGGCCTGGTGAGTTAATAAGAGCCTGTGTAATAAACACTGGCGAGTCATGAGGTTATCTTGGGCCCAGTCCTCATCAATATGTTCAGGTGCCAAAAAGTTCGCTCATATCAAATATCCGGTCTCTAGCAGTGGCTAACCGGCAACGTCGGTATGGATAGCTTGGGATGCGAAACTAATAAAGACTGCCTCCCAATGGTCCTCGAACTTGAAAATAAGGGCGCCGCCCTAGAAGACTCCGTTATCCCCCGCCAAAGGTTCTGAGTTACCCTGGTTCATATATATATTATATATACCCTTATTATCATTAAAGTAGGAACCATAAATATACACCATAAACCTAGCCGAGATAGCCCGGTCGATAATAGGTTTCAGCTAATCAAGGATATCATTATCTGGGCCATCAACGCCATGCAGAAGGATACGGCCATCACTCCGGCGGAAGAGGTTGCTACGGATGAAGTCCAGTGCAAGCCCCCCAAGTCCCTGCTCTGATATGCCAGCAAGGAGTTAGAAGCCGTTGTTGAGCACGGTAAGTTTCTCGGTAACGGCATAGACGAAGTAAGAGATCGTCTAATATGCGAAGCGGGGCTCCTGGCGATTACCAGACTTGATATTAATAGCAGCTTCACCCTCTTCAGCCTCGTTATCTATAAAAAAGAGTGAGAGATGTGGCAATTCGGATCTTTCAAACCTATCCTAGTAGATATAGCGAACGGTCTTTGCCTTCTAGACACCATAGCTTTCAACGACTATTGCAGGAAGTATAGATAGTCTGAGTTAGACAGTGCAAATATATAGAATATGGTGAGTACAGAGCAATTATTTAACATTCCTTAGAAGCACTAAGTGACAGAAGAGAATAATGATTTATACGCACAGGAGATCATATGCTATTGACTAGAAGCCTTAGGCATCTCAATATCTACCAATACGCCTCGTGTGGAATTAAAAGCGGACGATAGGTATCACAACAGTATGGCGTCAAAACCTCAGCTGACGATGCACCTCGGTCACCAAGCCACAAGCTCCCATTTCTAATGATAGAGGTTTCCCGCGCTAAATATCCCTGATGGCTCAATGCTACGTTATTTCGGCCAACCTCATTCTCTACCGCGGACTGACTGCTCCTGAGTCCTAGGCGGCTACCGTCTTGATCAACCGATCCCGGTCCGTAGGGCGGAACTATATACGATGACCGGAGGAGGATGACTATCGCCTCACTGAGCTCAGGCTTGCAGCAGCTACCTGCGACATTTGTGCACACAAGTCATATCACTTTCGATCCCAGGAAATTGGCGGCGAAGACAAGTCCGATAGACTCGGTGTAGCGAGGCACAATAGAAGAGTGTCGGAGAAGTTTATGATCCACACCGCTTCCAGTACAGCTCGTTCTAAAACACATTACCTAAAGGCCTGAAGCTAGGACTCCAGTCTCAGAAGAAGCTGGAGCGCATTGACCGAGTTCTGTGCTGAGTACACACCTGTGTGAAGGCCTATGACAGCAGTGTATTGTTTACCCCGCTCAATATGGCAGTTGCGAAAGCATAAAGGCTAGCAAAACTTCATCCAAAATATGAAACGTATTATAGATCTGGCTAAGCGTGGATGTGGTCTGCTCATTGTTTTAACAGTGACTTTTCTTCATTCGATAACTAGTTGGCAGCTTTATATGACCACGCTTCCGCCATAATACACGTAGTGGGAATCATACTGTAATGTTAGCTGAACAACACATAGGTGCTTGCTAGTTGGAGGTGGCCATTATGCATTATAAGGTTCTCCGTAACATAAGTGCTTTTCATATGTCCGATATATTATGTCTTGACGTAGTTCAAGCTACCACTGTCTCACATACTCGCAACAGGTCATCTCATTACTTCATGACGATGTAGTGGCTCCTGCGCATGAAGATCAGTTACTGTCTCGCTTTCGTGTTTGCACGAAGCATTTCGCGAGATGGGCTTCCGCTCCATTGGAACCCAGTAAGCCCCGACTCGAATTTTCCATTCCGCTCATACCATCAATTATTTGATATAAACGTATTACAGGTCTTACAAGTACCGAATGTGACATAATAATAATTATCGAGAAGTTAATAAAACTAATGCTTACAGAAGTATCAATTCAAAGTGGAAAGAATGAATATGCCAAGAATATATGTAAATATAGAGTCAAGAATTAGTTAGCTTAGTTTCTACTACTGGTGACGAGCTTTAGCATCGCCGTCTCTCTCGTCTCTCTGTCGCCTATATTCCCTCTTACGTAGACCAGTCTGTAGCAAAATTTTGTCCATCCCAATTCTCGCAATTTTAAGGAACTTCAGGCCGCTCCAACACCCCGTTGGTGCTGTGCCTCCCTGCATTCGCTCTGTATTACAGTAATCTAACGTCAATAGCTCGGCTGCTATAGCCGTTGAGCAAAGTTTAGTCAGCCAACCGATGATGCGAATTGTGCACTCAGCAACATTCAGGTACGACATTACCAACGGTCAAGGGAGAAAACACATGGTTGTGATGCGAGGGGGGGGCGGGGTTCACTGGAATGTCAGTGTGTTGATCCGTTGGTCATTCAATGGCTGTCTCACTCACACTCCCTTTGTTCGCTTGGGGAACTCGGAGCAAACACGCCATGCTTGGTATCAAACGTCTTGGACTCTGTGCGAGGGCATTGGCATTGAGAGACGCGGAAAGTGCACATACGTTAAAATGTTCTATATCCGTCTTGTACTACCAACAACTCGGCAGAGCACTTCCGCCATAATCCCGGGACTTTATGTTTTTGAGGTAATGGCCTGAGTGAGGCTTTGTCTGTTGTTCCGGGGATGCACCTTGAATGGATTCGTTACCCTATGATCACGACGAATGATTTAGCTTGGCCCAAGCATCCTAGGTGGCAGAAGTCCAATTCTCAAAGCATTGAGTGTGACAGCCATCATTAGATTCTACCCCTGAACGCCTCATTGCATCAACTGTCAAACAACCATTGAACCTAATGATCTTTTACCAATTGCCAATGCTCGTGGTCGGTTTGGCTATAGCCCAGTCTCCGATGTCGGATGCAATGAGGGAGATCGGAATGTCATTGCCAATTAACAAGTTGAATTTGAGACCAATATTGCGTAACCCGAGAGCATCAACTCCGAAAGTGAGCTGGAACCACCTGCACGGCTGCTCAGCCAAGTAAGGGATAAACAGAGATACAGTACATTATCCATAGGTTGCTCCAACTCAGTTGGGGCAACTGAGAGGTCTTTTCCTCCAGTCTGCTATGGAGAAATGTCGATCCCCGAGGCAACTAAACGTTGATCACAAAGGCCGCACGGACCGTACCGTTTGTTATCACATCAAAAGCAACCTGGCGTCCTGGAATGCTGCAACCTTGTTACAATAGGCACAACGCCACAGTTTGGGGGTGTATTCCTGTGATGTAACGAGTGTACTGAGCGTGATCGAGAAAGCTACTGAGCCACATACGGCACTGGTGATGCACCTCTACTGATATGGTTGAGACGCGTCCGGTCCATTGCTGGTATGAGATACTTACAGGGACGTGAAGGTGAGACGCTGGACACAATGTCTTAAGTCGGTATGCAGATGATTTAAACCGAAGTTCAGAGGCTGTACGTCTAAATTACAGCAGAAATAGCAAGGACGTTGGGTTGGGATTCCAGTTGGCTTGTGGCCAGGCACGAGGTGAAATGAACCCCTTTGCAATTCGGAAGTATTATGCACCCAGCACTAGAGACGAGATGACAAGCGCACGTCCACTGATGCTAAGCTTCTCGCACATACAGCGAAAAAAAAAAAAAAAAAGAGGCTGCTACTATGGTGCTTTGACCCCAAAGAATTGAGTTCTCTGGCGCCAATAGAGTTCCGGCTTGATTCCCGGGCGCCCGCCAACATCATCGCGGATAGTAGCGCTTAGTAGTTGACGACCCCTTTCTCCAGAAGTTTAGGTTTCTTGTGTCCAACCGCAGCGACGATAATAGCCATGGTCGACATATACGGCCCATTTGCTCCGGGTTTGTTTTCTGGATCTCTTAACAATTCTCTCACCCCCGTCTATAATTAGGATGGGGACAGCACAGCGCATTGGTACAGCCAAGGCTGAAAAAGATATTTTTTGCTGGGGTCCCTGGAATTTTGTGCATGAGTTTCGTGATCAAGGGTAGGGCATAACGCCACACCGAGCACGCCAAAGAAGAATGATTTCGAGCACAAAACGACAAATAATGACGTTATCTAAATCATACATGGTCAAGACAGAGAGCCCTGCATTTGGGTGAGACATGTCATAGCGGGAGGGCATCAGAAAAAAACGTTTGCCAAAGCAACGCGCGCCATTTGATTCGCATACCATCACATCATGTTGCATCAACCACCGAAGGCAAGGCGTGAACAGCCTCTGTTATCGGGCAGTAATAGAAAAATGACACTTTCACTGGTTCGTTGTCTTGCCATCTAGGTTTGAGCCTCTTTGATCTGCGACGAGAGCTTCAACGGGTAAGTTAAGGCGGGTCATAATGCAAGGGATAAGCTGTATTCCGCATTGGGCCCTTTTGTCTGATAAATGGTATTCATTATGGATGGCTGGCTCGCGGCATTGTTGGGGAAATGCAACAGCATGATATCCTAAACCCAGGTTTCTCGATTGGCTTAGAATCATTATCTAGCGCAGAAGTTTTGTTTTACGTTCCCAATTAATATTCTACCTACCATGGAGAAAGAAAAACGATACTCACATAGAATCACATCGTTTTCCATGAATTTGAACCTTGGCCAACACACAGACACATACAGACGCGTGTGCACGGCACTTTTTTACTACCACGATAGAAGAGTCGTTACCTGTCTCGGGACTGTTATTTTCACAACACTGCCCTCTCGCTTGCGCCCCACGTTGGTTCGAGGCTCACGCTGGAACCTTCCACGCTTTTCAGAGATAGGTACCCCCCATGCCCTGCTGCTTTGATGCTTCTCACCTGGTTCTACAGCGTAGCAACCCGGTACAGAGCTGGCTGCTATGATGCCAAAGATGCAATTACCAATCGACCTTCGGTCATGGCGTGAGTTAGTGTATTACCTTATATGATGATACTTACTGGTGCATCTGGAATTGTATGGCTTGATAACGAACTTTTGCTCCGTAGCATTGAATTGAAGGGATGTCCCTAATTAACCCCACGTCTGGGGTAAGTATGAAATCATACCGGGCTGAGTTCTCTTCCCATGTCTTTCTTGCCTCCATCTCGACCTCATCCCTTCTCTCGTAATCGCTCCCTACTCCTACCTACTGAAAGCATTGTCTCTCGTTGTATACCCTCTAGAATCATCTTATCGCTCCCTCATCTGTATTGACTTTTTGGTTTTCTCGGTTGTGTTTTTGACTATCTATGTACTCTATAGTACCATCATACTATATGTTTGCGTCCGCTTTCCCTTCCTTCCCATTGATTGCCCTTTCCTAAAGCCAAACGCAAGCTTTATTCTACCATTTCCCCCTCATCGCCCCCGCCCTTTCTTCTATCTATTATCTCTTCATTTATATATTCTTCCCATTCGTCACTTTTTTTATTTTTTTTATCTCGCTCTCCAACTCTCTTCGTCGTCGTCCTCCCGATACTCGACATCCTCCAACCTGGGGCAGCTCAACAACCACTACGCTAAACACCCACTGTAATCGCCTACCCAATACCATCACAGCGGGCGCATGCCTCCGCTATCCGGCCGGTGACCGAAGTACCAGTGCAGAAACCAAAGCAAACCACCCAAGGCCAGCCAGCGCCAGGCCAGACCAGACTTGGCCAATCTTGTCGGGTCCTCACGAAATTCATCACCGCAACTGGGTCTGCGAAGGCTCAATCGCTTCAATACTACTACACCTCAACCAGGTTTAGCTCATCCCTGGTCTGTCATTCATCGTACACACCCACACACACAGCACCAACACCAGCAGCAGCCGGCTACGCTGCGTACCCCTCCAATTCGCTAGAAACTAGCCCCAAACAGAACCTGTCCACCTGCCCCCAAGGACCCCGGCTATCGCCTGCTGTTTGGTCAAGTACTTGTCCGGGTGTAAGGTTGACTCTACACTTGCTACCGCAACTTCTCTAAGCCTGCCCCCAACATAGCCAAACCCATTCTATTCTCTATACTTTGTGCCCACGCTGGATCTTCACGTTTCCATCAATTCATCTCATCCAACACCATACGTTTGCCGCTGGACTCGCCTGTACTCATGAACCTCTAACCTCGAATTCCCTCAAATTCACCTGTTCTGGGTGCTGCGGCATTGTAAAGGGTCCTTCACAGGTCTCCCCAAGCTTCATCATGGCTGCCGTTCTTCCATCGGACAACAATAGTTATTTCGCCGCGTCCGGCCTGGGACGCTCACATTCTCATTTCAACTTTATCTCTTCGATTTCACCATATTCCACCTCTTTTCGCCTGAGCGAGCATTACAAGCCTGCTCCTAAGTCTTACGCCGAATCCAACTCATCATCTGCTCCCTCGCCTCCCCGTACCGCCCACGCCGACTCGGTCGACCTTTCTTGCGCATCTACTTCTGCCGCCAACCTCTCTATTGCCTTTGGCTACGATGACACCATTGGTCTTGTTGAATCACCTGAAGATCACTTCATGTTTTCATCCTTTGTGCAGGAGAAACTTTACGTTCACCCAGAGATTCATCTTGATATTCACTACGATGACAACCTAGAGCCATCCCCCAGTCCCCAAACAGGCGACTCTTATACTGTCTCTCCTGCAAAACATGAGAACTCTGAAGAGGCCTCTCATGTTACATCAGGACCCGAAACACCAGAGCACGAAAAATACGAACACGCAGAGGACGACACTGCAGTCTCAAGTAGGCCGTCGCGCCAAGTCGATTACCTGTCCCATGAATGGAGAGAGGAGGATATCTGGTCCTCATGGCGATACGTTGTAATACGGAGGGGAGAGTTTCCCAACAGCGCTCGATTGGAAAATGCTTCTTGGAGGGCATGGATGAAGGCCAAGAACAACCTCAAGACCATCTCCCCCGAATCGCTCAATTGGTTTGCCTCCCTGTAGTGCTCCCTTTAGCTCTATTGGAATACTTACATCTACAAGGCTCAAGGACTGTGATGTGACCTGGCTCTATGGCCCTCTGCAGTCAGGTCCAAAGAACCTGCACTCTACCCACACGGAGTCCTCAAGTGTGTCGCTGTCAAAGGCCGACTCACTCATCAAACCCAACAAGAAGCCCATCCTGAAGAAGAGAAGCATGTCTGAAGTTATGCTTCAGCGATCGCTGCCCACGGCCTCATTATTGAAGCAAGCCACCGCAGCTGTGAAGGCCCAGGAGACCCGAGGAATCCTCCGACTCCACCTCGGTCGTTCGTCAACAGCCTACTTCGCCTACCCATTTGCATCATATCGATTGAGTGGACAAAGTAGTAGCGTCGCTCCATCGGTAGAGTCATCTAGAATCATTTCCCCAAGCTCTGAGCGAAAGCACGTTTATTTCAATGAGCAAGTTGAGCAATGCATAGCTGTTGAAGCCAAGGGCGACGATAATAAAGACATGGTCGATGACCACTACGGTTTTGGTAGTGACTTGGATGAGGGGGTTAGGATAAAGCGAGTCAGGACAAAGAAGTGGCCCATATCCCGACGCAAGACGTTGAAGCCAAGGCCAGCAGCTGAAAGAAAAACAATTGCGATGCTGCCTTCCACTACCCTCAAATGCTGCGAAGACACCCCTGAGTCGCGAGAGACTGCCATGAAACACTCTCGAAGTCCACTCATGTCCCCTTCCTCTTCAGAAGAGCCCCTACAACCTATTAAGCAGTCAGACAGGTTCTCTTTCCGAGAGGAAGATAATGATGACGGCCTCGACGATGCGTTGTTGAGCCCCCGATCAGGGTGGGCGTCACCCCCCAATGAGGATACCAATGACGATCTGAACAGGTCCATCTCATCGAGCGGCGTTTGTGAGGAGCCTGCTGGTATGCGACGCACCCCGTTAGGTATATTTATGCCTTATCAGGAAGGCGAAATCCAATCCGGGGATGGCATATTTGGCCGCGTTATTGACACGGTCAACACAGCTCGCGATATCGCCCATGTTATCTGGAACGTTGGCTGGAAGAAGTAATACTATACAGGCATTCGACTTTCATTTAGCGGCGCAGTTGGAATTTGAACAAGCTCCCGAGCTTGTGACTCACATATTATGAGTCGAAACGACACCCATAATAACATCAACAAAAGCGCATCTATATACAGGAATCTCCGAGGGTCGCTGGCATTAACCTGTCATAGCACCGCAACCGTCATAACCCAAAGCTTGTTATTTGGCAGCATGGGCCATCGTCACGACGACATCCTGGAAAGCGGCACCGGATCCGCATTTGTATCTCTCATACACAATCTGTAGCAACGAAATAGGCAGAGACGAAAAGGCTAAAGAAGAGCAATGTGCTTATTGTAGAAGAGAGTTGGATTAGCTGCGAGGGGATCCTATCTTCTATTTACCTTTTACTCTCTGATCTTTTTAATCTATCTAATCCCTCTAACCTCTCTGACTCCTTTACCCTAAGTCCTATTATATATATATATACCTGCCGTTAGCGGATACACCGGCTTTATGTCCCTAACTATCCTTTCCTATCTATAACCCTCTTATCCTTAGCGCTATTATATATACCTGCTATAAGCGGATATACTGGCTTTATATCCCTTACCCTCTTATCCTTTAATCTCCCTTTTATCTCTTTTTGCCTTATATCTTTAAATCTTCTCTTTCTCTTTTATTACTATATTCCCCTAATAACCTCTATAGTTACCCTATAGTTATTCCTTCTCCTTATATATCTATATATCCCTTCCCTCTAACCTTTATATCTATTACTTCCCCTAACCCTTATATATATCCCTTTCCCTAACTATTATATATATTTCTTTCCTTAACCTTATCTCTTATTAAATATATTATTTACTTTCTCTTATATCCTCTTATTTATTTACTATATATTATTCTCTATATTTTACTATTTATATACCTTACCTTACCTTTTATTCTTTATATCCTTTAATTTACTTATCTTATCCTATTCTCTATCTACCCTCTGATCTCTTTAATCTATTTACCTTATCTTTTAATCCCTCTAACCTCTCTTACCCCTCTTAACCTTATTGCCCTCTTATCCTCTTACTCTAAGCGCTATCGCACGCACCTGCTATTAGCGGATATACGGGGTTCACGTCCCTAACCATCCTTTCCTATCCCTTAACCTCTTATCCTCTTACCTTCCAACTCTCTTATTCTTTTACCTTCTTACTTTCCTACCCTCTAACTTTTTAATCTATATTTTGCGCTACGCACGCACCTGCCGTTAGCAGATAACGCGGTTCGCGTCCCTAACTACCTTTTCTTATCCCTAACCCTCTTACCTTCTTATCCCTAACCCTTTTACCTTCTTACCTTCTTACCTTGTTATTCCCCTAACCCTTAGCGCTACCGCACCTCCGCCGGGTACTAATTACCACGGGTTCACGTCCTTAACCGCCCCTTCTTATCCCCTTACCCTATATCCTTAAATCTCCCTTTCATCTCTTTTTACCCTATATCTCTTTCTTCTTCTACCTTTCTCTCTCTATTAACCTCTTCTCTATTATTATATTACTCTAATAGCCTCTATAGCTACCTTATAGCTATTCCTTTCCCTTATATATTTCCCAAATAACTGCTTCCCATAATGCATATGTATTTGTCCTCTTTATTCTGTAAAACCACCTTTTAACCCCTAGCTACTAATAAAATGCCTTCTTATCCTTTATATTAACCCTAAACTTAGCCTTAACTAAATCTCTTACTCGCCAGCTCCTTAGCCCTATTAATACTACTGGCAGTAGCTTATCCTTATATATATACCTACCCTCTTTATTCTGCGTTTCCTGACACTAGTTTAACGGCAGCTTATATATAAAGCAGCATGTAAGCTCTTTAAATCTAATCTCTCTGTGCGCTATATTATACCCTTCCTCTACTACTGTCTTATACTACTGACCGGCCTTCTCGTGCTGCGGCTGATCGGGGACCTTCCCTAGCTCTAGTCCCTTCTGATGATGTTGGATGTGATATACCGGATATTCCTCTACGATATCATCTAGCCAGCGGAAAAGCGTTTTAATCTGTATGCCCCCTTCCTTACCGAATGCCTTCCAAATCCTCCCACCCTTCCTTATCTTATCACTCTTGCTCTCGCCCTCCTTATCCTGACTAACCTCTCTATTAGTCTCTCTTTCAGTCTCTCCTTTAGTCTCCCCATTGATATCTCCTTTGGTCTCGCTACTATCCTTATCCCGTCGAAGCAACTCGCATTGGTCACAAAGCGCAGCCCTATCTACATCCTTGCATGTTTTGCCGGCTGCTCTGTCCATAAACGCCGATATTACGGCCCTTTAATATCCTAGTGTTGATATGAATGTATCTATTTGTGCCTAATTGATATTATCTATGAAGCTTTAGTGCTGATCCTCTTGTTGCGGCTGCCTATTGTATATGATAACTGAATGGACTACCTTGCCTACTTGACGCCTTCCTTGCCCGGTCTACTGCATAAAGTTAACCAGCTTGTACGGCTTCTCCATGTAAATAACAGCTATGATCCCCTCGATATTGATGCCTGTCCTTAGCCTGGTTGTTACTGCAATTCAATGGCTTGTGCGGCTACCTTCTATCTATGCTATCTAGGCCTTGTGACGGTTATGTTCGCGTATGCCGCTGTGATAAAACCTGCAGCTGATCTTGTCTGCGTTTGCCTTACATTGACTCTTTGATCGGCAGTATATGACCCCCTTCTGACAACCTGTCATATCTTGATCTAGCTGCTTAATTACCTTAACCATATAATCCTCAATAGTGTCGCGCCTGGGCTTAACCTGTTTAACCTTGTACCGGCAGTTTAGCTTAACTGTCCGATCCTGTACTATAATTACTAACTTTGCTAGCATCTTGCTGCAAAACTAATCCTCTAGCACAACAGGCAGCGTTACTGTAAGCAGTACTAACGGGCAGCTGTACTAGCGTAAGCCTACTAGCTTGCCAAGCTTAGCCTGGTAGCTAATATCTATAATCATAGTGTGATATTTATTTATAAATATCCACTGCAGTAGCCCTATGTATAATAGCCTGTTAATATATGCAGAAAACTCAGTACTTAATATAATATTAGCACTAATAATAATTAAGTGTACTGCCCTTAGTATACCCTCTTGTCCTGAATTCATTGATAACCTATATTGAATATAGTTGACCCCTATATCTATTACCTATGTAGCCAAGTTATCTATTAGTGCAATAAACGGTACAACCACAATGCTTATGCCTGTATCCTGCATCACAGCCGGCAGCATAAATAATATACTCTTGCCAGCCCCTATTGGCAGTACGCTAATTGCAGTCTAATCTACTTTTAGTGCTATAATTAATTGCATGCTCTTAGCTTGCTTATTGGATTGCTAAGTTGCCTTTGGTCTAAGCAGCCTTTGCAACCTGTCTGTTATATTGTCCTCTAGCTTCTTATTTTTCTTCTCCTTCTTCTCCTCTCTTGTTATCTCCTTTGTCTTCTTCCTCTTCCAAGCCGGTTCCTCCTCTTAAGTAGTCTTTCTTCGCTTGCCGCTAGTTGCTTAATCCCAACTATCAGTCAATCTTTTCTGCTGCTTGTCAGCCTTCTGACTATCCCTCTTACGCTTCGGTGCCTTTACCTCCTTCCCTTCTTCTATACTGCTGCTTTCCTCTAAAAACTAATGCCACAGCTTGCTAATCTCCTTAAACGTTGCGATTATCTCTAGCTATAGCTTCCCCGGGAAGCCAATATATATAGCATAGTGCTGCCTTGCAATGCATATCCTATACATTAACTGTAAGTCCTATACAATATTCTAGCTTCCTCTACAGTTAACTAGCTTACCTATAATTAGATTAATCTTAACGTTATTATCCTTATTCTTATCCTCTATCTTACCTTCTAGCTACTTAATTATAAGCCCTTAAATCCTCTGCCTTATCTTAATTGCAATTGCCTGATATTATTCTACCCCTAACCTAACCCCTATCCTGGCCTGTATAATGCAAGTAAGCTTTTTACTAAGCTAATTAGTTTCCTATACTAATAAGCTACTATCCCTCTATATATACTCTAGCTACTCCTTGCGCAGCTTGGCAAGCTAATACTCTTACTGTAGTAGCCTCTCCGTTAGAAGTAGCTATGCAATATATACTATAATTATCCGCCTGATCTAATTAAGGATAAACTATACTACCTTCTGCCTATTATTATAGATTGCCTTTATCTTATTGCAGTTGGTTACAATTATAACTTATCTATTTACTATAAATATATTCTAAATTAGCTACTATAAATTACAGTACTATAGTGTTATAATTTCTGGTCCTTTTCCTGGAAGCCTACCCTATGTATGTATAAGTATAAGCAGTATCTCTTACAGTAGCTATAAGTCTTAAAGCTACTGCTTAATATACTATTGCTTCTATTAAACCCTTATAGTATCTTATATTAATGCTTTTATTAGTTATATTACCTTTTCTAGCCTAGCCTCTAGCTACTTATTCTTTAGGTTACTTATAAATAACTAACCTACCCTAAGCTGTATTATATTATCTACAATTTGCCCTATATTGATCTTCTTGCTAACTAGCTACCATGCCCTCCCAAATAGCTTATCCAGCAGCTTCTCTACCTTAGTAACCTTATTGTATAGTATATAGGTAAAATCCTTAATGCTAATATACTTGCCTATATAAAATAAGCCCTCTTTATCCTTAGACTAGCGTATTAATAGCTGCCCCCCTATCTTCTGCTAATACCCTTTCCTGTATACTATCTATCTAATAATTGTGCTTATAACGGTATAAGTGCCTATATACATTCACGCTGCGTACTGCTCTTGAAATACAAGCACGGCCTTAACCCCGACCTTATCCCAATCCAGCGGCTGATTCTCAAATATAGCCTCTAAAAAGAATAGCCAGGCCTACCATACTATAGCAGCTAGCATACCAGTATATAAATGCAGCTCTATATAGCTTAGCGGATATTAGATAACCCCAAGCGCTGCATAGAAGCATAGTAGCAAATTCGTATATACGTTTCCACTAACGTAAGTTTTAATCAAAGCCACAACAAACCGGAACACGGCTTAGTCTAGTGCATCTTGCAGCAGGCTAGTCACACCTTCATCCCCTTGCTCGCCTTCATCACTATCATCGTCATCTTTATTATCATCTTTATCTTCTTCTTCCTCATCTTTATCCGTAGCTTGTCTCTCTCTGCTACTAAAGAATCTGTTATTATAACTACTTAGAACCTTATTACTCTCAAGCTCTTTAGCAATATTACCTAATAAGCTCTACTGCTTAGCTGTAAAGCAAATAGCCTAGCGTTTAAATGCTTCCTTGCGCCTAATATAGTATACCTTCTAGCAGAAGCCTAAGTAATAGTGACCAACAGACCTATACTTAATTATCAATACCTCCTTGCCTTTGCAGCTAAATGGGAGACCAGCCGGGCTTATTAACGTAATGCTGGCAAGCCACTGTAGCATCTTGGTTAGCATGCTATTAAGTTGCTAGCAGTAGTATTCTACCTTGCGATTAAAGCTTGCTCTAAGCTGGCTAAGTAGTAGTCGTTAGCGGGTTACTTCCTTATCTTCTTGCTTCCTAGCCTACCTACCTATTACTACCCTTACCTATAGCTACTTAGCTGCATTGTAAATACTAACTAAGTCCTAGGAGCTAAAGTACTATACCTAGCCTAGCTTTCTAACCTATAGTAAGTTACGGTTAATATCTTCCTTTAAGTCCCCCCTCTGTAATTGTATAGCATCTTACTCTTTTAATTAAGCCTAACCTATAGTAATAAGCTTATCTATAGTACTCTAACTTATAGCATTAGCTATATTAGCTATATTAAATAGACTAACGTGTTTGATAAGCGAGTGACCCAGACAAGCGAGTGACCCAAAAATCCCTCATCCTACAACATTTCTATTTGATCAGATACTTCTCAACAACCAAGCATGCCTCAATCATCAAATGAAGCTAGAATCCTTCTTGCCCTTCAGGCCCTTCAAAATGACCCAAAATTAAGTACTCGACGGGCAGCAACTATCTATGACGTCTACTATCGTACCTTACAACGCCGTCACAATGGCATTCAATCGCGACGCGATTCTATCCCAAACTCACGGAAACTATCTGATCTGGAAGAGCAGATAATAGTCCAATTTATCCTTGACCTAGATTCGCGAGGATTTCCCTCGCGACTGCGTTTTGTTGAAGAAATGGCCAATTCTCTGCTTGCTGACCGCGACGCGCCACCTGTTGGCAAGCGCTGGGCTCATAACTTTATTAAACGACAACCAGAGCTAAAGACGCGTATCTTTCGGAGATATGACTATCAGAGAGCTAAATGCGAAGATCCAAAT
This sequence comes from Fusarium equiseti, assembly GCA_003313175.1. NCBI lineage: Eukaryota > Fungi > Ascomycota > Sordariomycetes > Hypocreales > Nectriaceae > Fusarium > Fusarium equiseti. Next base: position 45,172 of record QOHM01000007.1, read on the forward strand.
ATTATTCGTGGCTGGTTTAGGCTTGTACAGAATACAATCGCGAAGTACAGTATCCGATCAGATGATATCTGGAACTTTGATGAGACAGGCTTTATGATGGGCCTCATACAGTCCGGGATGGTTGTTACAGGCTCAGAAAGGCAAGGAAGGCCAAAATCAGTGCAGCCAGGAAACCGTGAATGGATTACTGCAATTCCAGCGATAAACGCCGAAGGTCAATCGATCCCGCCGTTTATCATTGGTTCAGGCCAATATCATCTTGCGAATTGGTACCGAGAAAGCAACCTCCCCGGCGATTGGGTTATTGCAACGAGCCAAAATGGATGGACAAATAACGAGCTGGGTCTTGAGTGGCTAAAACACTTTGATCAATCAACAGCTAAGCGATCAGTTAGTCTCTATCGTCTCTTGATCCTCGATGGTCATGAAAGTCATCACTCTGTCGACTTTGAGAGATACTGTCAGGATCATAAGATTATCACGCTTTGTATGCCTGCCCATGCATCCCACCTACTCCAGCCTCTTGATGTTGGGTGTTTTTCAGTGCTGAAGAATGCTTATGGTCGAGAAATAGAGCATCTAATCAGATGCTCTATAACCCACATTTCCAAGACCGAGTTCTTCCCAGCCTTTTATGCTGCTTTTCAAGCTACCTTTACAGAAAGCAATATCCAGGGGGCTTTTAGAGGAGCTGGACTTTATCCTCTTAACCCAGAAACCGTCATCTCAAAGCTTGATATACAGCTACGAACCCCAACGCCTCCCGGGGAGGCAAGTCAACCACCAAGTCCATGGGTTTCAAAGACCCCAAAGACAGCAACAGAGGCTCAATCTCAATCTGAATACCTTACCAGACGAGTTATTATGCATAAGAGCAGCTCCCCAGAGTCAATAATTCAGGCTATTAAGTCAAATACAAAAGCAACATTGGCAGTTATGCATGAGGTTGTCCTATTGAGAGATCAGGTCCGAAATCTTGAAGAGGCAAATAGGATACTAAGCCGTCGCCGGAGGGCAAAAAGGACAAGATTACAGAAAGGAGGGTCAATAACTGTACAGGATGCATCACAAGTAATTGATCAGATGGATGTTAATATGCAGGTAGTGGCAGAATCATCGAGAAGTGGTGGTCGAGGAAGGTCAGTTGGACCGGGTGTTCGGCGCTGCGGTGTATGTGGGAACACCGGTCATAATGCAAGAACCTGTCAGGAGGATATTCCAGCCTCTGGAAATGAGTATAGTGAATAATTTTAACTGATTAGGTAGTTTTTGGTGTTTTTATTTAGATATTAAGCTTAAAGGTTGACATTTTTGGGTCACTCGCTTGTCTGGGTCACTCGCTTATCAAGCACGTTATTACTATTACTATTATCTTAAATAATCTAGTAGTATATATAACTTCTTCCTTATATCTATATCTATAGCTACACCTTATTCTATTATTCCTCTACTATACTATACCTTACTTTCCGCTAATAATAGATGGTATTATTGCGTATAATAGTAATATATTAGTATACGTAATAGCTATATCTATCTGAAATAGTAAGCTCTTTAATTGCTAGGCTATTATCTTTAGGGAGAGTAGTAAGCTTTAGGTTAGCTAGTTTTAATATACTAAAGTAGTCTTTAATATCCTTAAGTACTTAGCCCTTAAGCTAATACTTATATTAGAAATGTAACTTAATACCTAGGCCTAGCTAAATAGCTACTTAATATAACAAGTAGATTAGTATCTAATAGTCTTAATTAAGCTATATAATATCTTTTATTACTATTTAATATTACCTCTTTAATCTTAGTAATAGAAAGCAAAGAGAAAAGCAGTTTTCTTATTATTCTCTATTAATTAAAGTCCCCTTTCCTTTACATTATACTAACCCTAAGCTAACTCTAAGCTAACGCTAGCTAACTCTAAGCTAACGCTAGCTAACCCTAAGTGTAGGGTTAGGGTTTTTTCTAACTAATTAGTAATACAATAACGCTTTAAATAATATAACTCTAATTTTAAGCGAAAGAATCTAATTTCTTAGCTGATTTGAGTCTAATTGTCTGTAAATAATACCTAGGCTTAACCTGCTGCACCTTATACTAGCAGTTTAGCTTAACTATCTAATCCTGTACTATAATTGCTGACCTTGCTAGCATCTTGCCGCAGAACTAGTCCTTTAGTATAACGGGCAGTATTACTGTAAGCAGCACTAACAGGCAGCTGAACCAATATAAGCCTACTAGCTTGCTAAGCTTAGCCTAGTAGCTGATATCTATAATTACAGTGTAATATTTGTTTACAAATATCTGCTGCAGTAGCTCTATATATAATAGCCCGTTAATATACCTATAAAACTTAGTGCTTAATATAATATTAGTACTAATAATAATTAACTATACTACCCTTAGCATACCCTCTTATCCTAAATTTATTAATAACTTATATTAGATATAGTTAACCCCTATATTTATTACTTTTACTACTAAGTTATCTATTAATGTAATAAATAGTATAACTATAATACTTATACCTATATCCTATATTACAGCTAGTAGTATAAATAATATACTCTTACTAGCCTTTATTAGTAGTATGTTAATTGCTATCTAGTCTGCTTTAAGTGCTATAATTAATTGCATAACGTGCTTGATAAGCGAGTGACCCAGATAAGCAAGTGACCCAAAAATGTCAACCTTTAAGCTTAATATCTAAATAAAAACACCAAAAACTACCTAATCAGTTAAAATTATTCACTATACTCATTTCCAGAGGCTAGAATATCCTCCTAACAGGTTCTTACATTATAACCGGTGTTCCCATATACACCGCAGCGCCGAACACCCGGTCCAACTGACCTTCCTTGACCACCACTTCTCGATAATTCTGCCACTACCTGCATATTAACATCCATCTAATCAATTACTTGTAATGCATCCTGTACAGTTATTGACCCTCCTTTCTGTAATCTTGTCCTTTTTGCCCTCCAGCAACGGCTTAGTATCCTATTTACCTCTTCAAGATTTCGGACCTAATCTCTCAATAGGACAACCTCATGCATAACTGCCAATATTGCTTTTGTATTTAACTTAATAGCCTGAATTATTAACTCTGGGGAGCTACTCTTATGCATAATAACTCATCTGGTAAGGTATTCAGATTAAGATTAAGCCTCTGTTGCTATCTTTAGGGTCTTTAAAACCCATGGACTTAGTGGTTAACTTGCCTCCCCGGGAGGCATTAGGGTTCGTAGCTGTATATCAAGCTTTAAGATAACGGTTTCTGGGTTAAGAGGATAAAGTCTAGCTCCTCTAAAAGCCCCCTGGATATTGCTTTCTGTAAAGGTAGCTTAAAAAGCAGTATAAAAGGCTAGGAAGAACTTGGTCTTGGAAATGTAGGTTATAGAGCATCTAATTAGATGCTCTATTTCTTAACCATAAGCATTCTTCAGTACTTAAAAACACCCAACATCAAGAGGCTAGAGTAGGTAGGATGCATAGGCAGGTATACAAAGCGTGATAATCTTATGATCCTGACAGTATCTCTTAAAGTCGACAGAGTAATGACTTTCATAACCATTGAGGATTAAGAGACGATAGAGACTAACTAATCGCTTAGCTATTGATTGATCAAAGTGTTTTAGCCACTTAAGACCCAGCTTATTATTTGTCTATCCATTTTGGCTTGTTGTAATAACCTAATTGCCGGGGAGGTTGCTTTCTTGGTACTAATTCGCAAGATGATATTGGCCTAAACTAATAATAAACGGCGGGATCAATTAACCTTCGGCGTTTATTGCTGGAATTGCAGTAATCCATTTACGGTTTCCTGGCTGCACTGATTTTGGCCTTCCTTGCCTTTCTGAGCCTGTAATAACCATCCCGGACTGTATGAGGCCTATTATAAAGCCTATCTCATCAAAGTTCCAGATATTATCTGATTGGATACTATACTTTGCAATTGTATTCTGTATAAGCCTAAACCAGCTACAAATAATATTTAGATCTTTGCATTTAGCTCTCTAATAGTTATATCTCCGAAAGATATACATCTTTAGCTCTGGTTGTCGTTTAATAAAGTTATAAGCCCAGCGCTTGCTAATAGGTAGCGCGTTGCGGTTAGCAAGCAGAGAATTGGCTATTTCTTTAACAAAACGTAGTTACAAGGGAAATCCTTGCGAATCTAGGTTAAGGATAAATTAGACTATTATCTGCTCTTCCAGATCAGATAGTTTCCGTGAGTTTGGGATAGAATCGCGTCGCGATTGAATGCCATTGTGACGGCGTTGTAAGGTACGATAGTAGACGTCATAGATAGTTGCTGCCCGTCGAGTACTTAATTTTGGGTCATTTTGAAGGGCCTGAAGGGCAAGAAGGATTCTAGCTTCATTTGATGATTGAGGCATGCTTGGTTGTTGAGAAGTATCTGATCAAATAGAAATGTTGTAGGATGAGGGATTTTTGGGTCACTCGCTTGTCTGGGTCACTCGCTTATCAAGCACGTTACCTCAAAGGTGACCTAATTAATTCCTATCTATTGGCCTTCCTTGTTAAAGCAAACAAAAAGAATAAGAATGGTCTCAACGTAGTTCAGTGTGCTAATCAAAGTAGCAATAATATCGCAGGCGGACCATTTGCAAACACACCTAGAAAAGAGATTGCTAATCAGTTTATTTCCGTGAATGATTAGTTTTTCAATCCAAGCAAGGTCGCTCGCAGCGTTTAGTTACCGAAGTGGCTTGGATGGAATTGAGCAGACAAAGTGCGTGTGGCTTGACATGCCCCACTACTAACGGAGGTATTAGAAAGTCTCGCCGGGACTGTGAAACGTAAGCAGCAAGCATACACACACTATCGGTAGAATTATAATTCGGCCGCATTTATTGATGACTATTTATATTTGTAACGAATTTGTGCCTCAAGTAGCTGGTTATATCTCTTACAGAGCACAACCTGATTACAAACATTCAAGGCAGCAATACCTGATCGTATGCAAATTGTCGCAATAGCAATTCATTGTATTAGATCACAAGCTTAAATAGAACCTGGAGTCTCACCATTGAGACTCGAAATAATTCAAACATTTACATCAATCTACTACAAACCATCTATCATACTATTAACTTTAGAAACATGTCTGACGACCTCGTGCTTATTACTGGAGCCACTGGCTTCATTGGATCCAAGATCGCCGTTGATACTTTGGAGTCAGGATACAAGGTCCGACTGACTGTCCGCCGTGAAGAGCAGATAGCCTCGCTCAAGGAAGAATTCTCCAAATACACCGACCAGCTTCAGTTTACCGTGGTAACAGACTTTACCAAGGCCGACGCATTCAGCCATGCCTTACATGATGTTACTTACGTCCTCCACGTCGCGTCCCCTGTTTTCAAGCAGGGAAGTATCGACTTTGACAAGGACTATATTCAGCCAGCTGTCAAAGGCACCACATCGATTTTGGATGCTGCAAAGCTAGTTCCGTCTATTAACAAGGTGTTGGTCATGTCGTCTATTGTGGCGCTGATGAAGCTGGGTATCCTGGATGGCACTGGCCAACAGACAAATCCTGTCAAAGGTATGTGTCTCTCTCATTGACATGTGGAACTTTGTAGAACTGACAAACGAGAAGAAAGCAACATTATCAATCCTGTTACGGAACTTGACAAGGTTGACTTGAATGGTCACTACGGAATGGAGACTCAATACCAAGCCTCAAAGATCCTGGCTCACCAGGCTACCAGGGAGTGGATTCAAGCAAACAAGCCGTCCTTCACCACTATCACCTTCCACCCGTCCTTCGTTACTGGACCCAGTGTTTTGCAGAAGAAGAGGTCCGAAGTGGCTCCGATGAACGAGACCTTTTACAAAACCATTGTATCTGGTACCTTGGCCATTCCCACTTACTTCGCGGATGTTCGAGATGTTTCCAAGGCTTTCATCAAGGCAATCAAGGCAGATGTTCCCAATGGACAGGAGATCATCATCATGGGCCCGGAAGTTGGTTGGGATGTTATTGCTCATGTTGCTAAGGCACTGTATCCGGAAGGGACCGTTGGTCTTAAGCCGACTGGCTCTGAGCCGATGGGCTTAGTTGTGGACAGGAATGGGTATGAGAACATCTTGGGTCTGAAGTGGGCTTCGACGCAGGACTTGATTCGGGGAGTTGTCGATCAGCAACGATCTCTAGAGGAGTAAGCCACGCCGACTATCCTATCTTGAGCACCTGAAGGAGTGGTGAACGCTTGAAGTTTTAGATAATAGAAGGAACTACTGTGGTTATATAGTTTGCATTTCATTACTCTGCATAGATTTCCCATACATTGAATTTGCATAAACTGGACAGCACCGGTGATCCTGGAGACTATGTACCTGGACTACACATTTCGCTACCTGTTACTGAGGACTGGACTCTTTTAGAAGGGAGGAGACGCTCATTTTGGCTCCCCTTTGTCTGGGAAACATGCGTGAAAACGCGGTCTGGGATGGACTTGCAACTCTGGGAAGTATTTGTAAGCTCAACACCTGTATCACGTATGTTTCACTGCCTATCTGCTACACTTCACAGTCCTTCTATGTGAAACTGCCCTCACCAGGCCGACTTGGCTCGGAATTTGAACTAGTGGGTATGCCATTCCTTGTAGACGCTGGATTGCCAACACGTGTGGTTTCCCTGTTCACCACATGTTTGTTAATGGTTGATCTTGCCATAAAATGTTTTGATCATCAAACAGTCACTCTGAGCTGCGGAGATTTCACTCTTCCCTAACAAATTTCTTTCGGACGCAATGCTCATGATAGAGCTTGCATCTCCCTGGAGAGGGTTTAAGGGTACCGATGAAAAAACACAACATAGATATACATTGAGGCATCATAAGCCAATGCCTCCAATAAGATGTTTATCAATCAATAAAAAGACTTTGACTATAACTTCTTAAAACTGCATAAGTCCAATGCATCCTAAATGCCAAGTCTACTAATTCAGGCTAATAAACAACTTAATATGGCAACTTTCGACACCATAGGTAACTCAAGTAAAAAGCATTGACATTTGTTCTTATGACTTAGGTGGCAGCGGCAAGATAGGCCACTCATACTCTCTTCTAAAGAGTGATGTAAAGGTCCATTCACCAGACCCAATCTCCTTTACTTCTTCCCTTTCCAAACCAGGTATAACTATCTCAGCGATAGTGTTTGCCGGAACCATAGCTTTAATAACAAATTCTTCTTGATCTCCGTTAATAACCCTCGTTTCCCACTCGAACGAAATTGTACCTTGAGGAGAAACATGTGACGCAGAAGCTCGAGAAAAGGTAGCGCCAATGGCGGGGGAAATGCGAACTTTCCTCCATCCGGGCTCAATTCTCTGCAGACCGGCAACTCTTTCATACATGAATTTTGCTATAGCGCCAAAGGCGTAGTGGTTAAATGAGGTCATTTCTCCCGGGTTGATAGAGCCGTCAGGCAACATGCTGTCCCACCTCTCCCAGACTGTAGTTGCACCCATAGTTACTGGGTATAGCCACGATGGGCAGCCTTTCTCAAGCAGCATCGCATATGCGACTTGGACATGACCTGTGGATGCAAGGGCTTCGCAAAGGAATGGCGTGGCGGCAAATCCTGTTCCGACTTTGAACTCGTTCTTTCATATGAGCTCAACGAGACGATCCCCAGCTCGCACTTGTTGCGCTGGGTCGAGGAGGTTAAGACAAATAGCTAGTGCATATGCGGCTTGTGAATCTGAGGCAATGCGTCCTCGAGGTGTGACGTATTCTTGCTGGAACTCAACTCGCGTGGCCTGGTAGTCCTCATTGAATTTCAGTTGTTCATCGTTTCGCCCCAGCACGCCACATATCTTGCTCATGAGATCTAGGCTTTGTAGCAAGAACATATTTGACACCATTTTGGCGTCTGTTGCGCCTTTCCATGGCTGATCCGGCGGCGCTGCTGGGTCAAGCCAATCCTACTCTGACATTAGCATTACAAACTAAGAAATGTCTTGAGAAGAACTAACCCCGAGTTGAAAGGGTTTGGGATCCCATAGTCCAGACTCCATCCGAGGGAGCACCTTCATCCACTTCATCATGCTGTCATACTGCTGAGCCAAGATGGTCTCATCTCCACTCTCTTGATAAAGAGCCCATGGTGCTATGATCGTGACATCGTGCCAAATGGCGCATGGCACTCTTCTACACCAGATGGGATCTAGGAGAGTGGCATTTGGACTGACCATTGGGGGAACGCCACCGAGAACATCTTGATCATGTGCAACATCGATCAGCCAATTCTTCAGTATGCCAAAGCAGTCATAAATGAGACACGCAGTTGGGCCAAAGAGAGACAAATCTCCAGTCCAACCCAGTCGTTCATCTCTCTGAGGACAATCAGTCGGTACCGAAAGGAAGTTTCCTCTCATACCCCAGACGATATTCCGATATAATTGGTTTAGTAGCGGGTCCGAGCATGAGAAGTGACCAGAGGGTTTTATGTCAGTGTGGCACACGACAGCTTCGACACAAGACAGATTAAAGGGACCTGGCCAATCATCAATCTGGGCGTACCGAAATCCATGAAAAGTGAATCTTGGTTCCCAACAAAGCTCGGTCTCTGAATGTTTCAGGGTGATCTCATCCTTCGCTTGGCATATTCTCAAGGGTCGAATACCAAGCTCTTTATTCTCCATGACTTCGGCATGTTGAAGTGTAATCTTGTGTCCATCATGCGCTTTGATACCTGATAGACGCAAATATCCGACGAGATTTTGGCCAAAATCAAGAACCCTTTTCCCAGTTGGTGTCGTAATCTCTTTGACAGGATGTATGATTTCGATCCGACGCACTGGTTCTGCGAAACAGGCCACGAGTTGTGTAGATGCAGGTGGGAATGCAAGCGTCTGTACATCTGCCCAACCTTCCAGGAGACTTTCTTGATCCGTCACCGATGACCAATTTGGCACCTCCATCATCATGTTATACTTTTCCCCATCATATATCTCTGCTAGCCGAGTTGGGCCTTTTATAACCTTCCACGAGCCATCGCTGTCTATTCTGCAAGTCTGCCCATCAGTGTAAGTGACTTCCAATTGAGCAAGGAGAGCAGTATGAGGGCCCCATATGTGTCTGTGTCCGCCCTCGAACCCAATACGGCCACAGAACCATCCCTCTGCAACTCTTATTCCGATGCAATTTGAACCCTTGACTAGTTGCGAAATAATATCATAAGTCTGATACTGGAGTCGCCCATCATAAGATGTCCATCCTGGAGCAAGGAAATGATCGCCGACGCGTTCCCCATTGATCTCAGCTTCATAGACTCCTTGGGCGGTGATATAGAGTTGCGCTTTGACGGGCGAATCGCGAAGAACAAATTGCCTGCGGAACAAATCCTCAGGGCCAGCTTCTGTCGTTTCTGAAGCCCATGGGGCGGCGATGCGTTCACAGGTCCAATCTGAACGATGTAATAATCCTACTTCAAGATGGGCAGGTTCGCTCCAAAGACTTTTCTTGTCGTGGTCGTCCCAGGCACGAACACGAATTGATACATTCTCACGAGACTGGAGAGGCTCTTTGAACGGCCATTGCGTCAGGATATTTTCCTGGGACTGTTGGCTTACAACCAAGACGTCCTGTGCCTCCTTACTGGGACCGCACTTGGTTAATTCGACCTCGTAGCCATTTTGCATGCGGCAAGAGTCGTTGTGAGAGATCTTCCAAGAAATCCGTGGCTCGGAGTCTTGAACTCCAAGAGCAGTAGGACTGTGATAATGCTCGAAGCGAACATCAGTAACTGACAGCATGTTGGACAACCTGGGAATGTCTTCAAACAAATTGTAGGTAGTCTTCCGAATACGAAGCTAGCGAGTATGAGCTGTTTTGCTATAATTTATCACAGAGAGCGAATTCGTGGTTAAGCAGGAAAATCTTAGATTGGCCTCTTTTCAATATGCCACCTTTACATCTGTCTGCACCCATTATCCAGGGTTGTCGGGAAACCCATCGCTAAACTCCACATCTCACTAGACAGACCGTGATCACGCGTGAATTTTTCGCACCCACTGTAACGGATCATTAATGCATGCCCAAATTGAGTGAAGTTTAGCGGTACAGTATCCGTACACGGGCCAATGATGGCTCAAGCGGTACGCGGCTTCGCTTGAAACCTCGGATTCGCTCCCCCACACGTCATGCTGACTAGTTCACATGCCTGCCTACCTCTTCAGATATTCCGACACCATTTCCGACGTTGAGTATCTGTTGTCAGTTTGCCTTAGCTCTCAACATAGTTTCGTAAACACGACACTGCCCCCTATGTTTTCTATTCCCCACGGGGAGGAGGACAATCCGAGGAAGCGCGGCACCGTCAAGACCTGGGATTTCCGCCAAGGTTAGCTTATAGTATAGTGGGGACCAATGAAATGCAGGCCCTCGCGATGAGACGCTTCCCCAGATTGTCTGCACAAAGTGGAATATCATCCAAGATACAGATACCCCTGTCCAGTTGCTTTTATCTTCAAGCTACTTCAATGTCGGGAAAAATGCTCAAACTCACCAATCCCATTGATGCTCGTCGGTGGCCTAAGCTGAAATATACCCCGCTGGCTGCTCCATTCGGTTAGACAACTCCGACAGTTACCCGCCCAATATCCAAGTATATCATCGCCCACTGTAGATGCACATGAAGAATACATGTAACTCAGATATTATCCGCGGATACAAAGTTGGCTAAGTCTTTGGCCAAGCGAGCGACTATAAAGTCAGTGACTCAGAAGCCCTTTCTGGAGTTGTTTCCTACTGTTCAAGCCAATAAAGCATCGCTTCGACTCGCATTGGTTGCACTCAACAATTTTGAGGTATGACGATCCCTCTAACTGCCCTCATGGCACTGGCTGCCACTCTGTTGGCACCCACTGCATTAGGACAATACTCACCTCATTTTCCGGAACCCCCCAATCCGGAGCCCATCGAGGTTGTCGAGCTCCCCTTGCCTCCTGTTGTTTCAAGCAGTGCTACAGGTGCTTGTACCGCCAAGATCAATCCCCATGGTACCGGCTGCATTGGTGCAGATACTGGAGGAGAGCAAGATTTCCAATCAGGAGACTTCACGCCCGATGGAAAGCACATCGTGGCCAATGTTGTTTTCATTGGTGCCCCGGCAGCTCCAGACCCAGCGAGCATCTACGATGGCGAACAGCTGATCCTTATTACCACAGATGGTACCAACTTCTCCAACGGTGATCCGTGGAAGTGTATCACCTGTGGTGTTCCGTCAAAGAATGCTCCCTGGCTCGATCCCCAAAGAGATTATCCTCACGTCTTTCGAAGCGGTGATAAGGCGCTGTGGGGTCATAACATTGTCTCATGTGAAGGAAAGCCGTTGGCTAGCGATGGCTGTACTCCGAACAATACTCACATCTATCCGATTCATTGGACTGTGACCGCTGATGGGACTGGAAAAGGTGGCTCTCCTCGAGAGATGCGCCTTCATCCTGACGATGAACACATGGGCTGGAGTTCCTTCACGAATACGGGAGGCCAATATACGTACTTTGGCCGCCTGGAGTTTAACGCTGATCCCAAGGTCGGGGAACCTCTTGTTCCCCGATACGACTTGGTTGATGTGAACATTCTTGTCGACAAAAATGGCAAACCACCCATGTACGTCGAAGGTGATGAATTACTCATCAACCACGATGCCATCACACCCGGTGAACTTCGTGGTTTCAGTGGCTCTGGCGATGAGATTCTCTACATCGGATCTCCCGTGGAAGCCAACAACATCGATGTCATGGCCTTCCACCTTACCACTGGAGCTATCCGTCGCCTCACCAGTCATCCCGACTATACTGACCCAATTACCATGTCCCACGATAATCAATGGATCGTTGCTATGGACACCCGTGTTGTAGGTCGCCAGATGTTCATGTCTGGTATGAGATGGATCCCTCCTGTCATCGATTACCTCGTTGTGGCCGTCGCTTCGTCAACGCGCAATAACGGACCGCGAAGATTCTTTCAGCCAATCCTTATTAGTCACGATGGAGATAGTGGAAATTATTTCGGGCAGCAGGTCAATGTCGACGGCGATGGAAGCGATGGAAGCGCCAATGATCCCAACTGGAATGGCAGAGCTGATCCAGCCGTATCTCCTGACAGCACAATGATTGTGTACTGGCAAGCTCTTGTGGTTTCTCCCTCTTGCGGTGGTGTCAATCCTCTTCCATGCCCAGTCTCTACTGCCCAAGGAGGTCGCAATTACCGAGTCATGCTTGCTCGTCGTACCTCTCTAAAGCCTTCAACGCCAGCACCTGTCTTCAAAGCTCCCGACTTTATCCCTTGGGCAAAGCCTTTTCCCGCTGGCAGTACAACACCAACGCAGTATAAGATCCCGGCCGGCAACTATACACTACAGGGTCAACTGTCAGGCATTGCTGAGGTTGCCTTCATCGAGGACTCCAACACTGGCGCCATCCAAACTATCTCGGCTTCTTATAGCAACTATTCCGATCAGGAAGGCTACGTCATCGACGGATATGAGAAGGTTTCCAAGTGGAAGCTACTTCCCAATGTCTGGAAAGACCGAGTGGAATGGTTCTCCAACATTACGCAAACTGGAGTAGTGGAAGGTACTAAAGTCACAAGCCAAGATGGGTTTGAAATAGAGATAGATGTCTCGACTAACATCATGAAGACGAACGGAACATTCACAACGGTACTCGATGGGAACAAGTACGTGCAACCTGCTGCTGGAACCTAGGATACGATACATAGTGTCAGTTCTTCTACTCAGACAATACAAAGGCCTTAGTTCAAGGAAGATCAAATATCCAACAGATTCCTCAGCGGGTCAAAGTCATCCAGCGCCCGATGCCCATACGTCCAAATTGCATCCCTATCCTTGATGTCCTGGGTAAAACCCAATAAGAATCGAAGCATCCAAGCATCTAGGCGAAATGAGTCATCCTTACTCCGAAGACAGGCATTATGGAAATGCTGTAGTCGGCTGATGGACATGTGGTTCATAGGCCAGTAGTTGTTCATAGATGAAATCATCTCAAAGTTCCTTTCCAGCCGCGTCTTAGCAGCGAGGATCTCGTCATCATCGATCCCAAAAAGAAGTGTATGGATCTGAACCGTAGAAGCAAGACATAGAATATGGCCAGCAAGCGGATACAGAACGGCGGTGTCTGGTAGCCGTTTCGCTTCGTAGATGAGGTCACACAAATTTGTTGCGTGCTGTTTACATCTCTGGGCAAACCCTTGTGTCCCATCGTCGCCTTGTTCCCGTTCTGGATTCAAGTGGAGGTGTTGGTAGAATAAGAGTTGGCCGGCGTGATTATAGTTGACATGCAGTGTTATAAAAATAGTACCAAAGCCCTTCTCAGCCCAGTACATCACATTTTCCTCAGAATGACGAAGCCTCGGAGGCAAGTTTTCGGCCCACTCATCAAGGGAATGGCGAAGTCGGTGGTTGAATTCTCCGCTAATTGAGTGTTCTTCCTGTCCATCCACTATTCGGGAGTTGAGAAAGAGAATGATGTCGTAAAGTAAGAGGTTGAGCCGGATCATCTGGGCGACTAAAGACTGAGGATCGAAGTTGCAACTAGGTGACGCGGAAAGCGATGATTCAGACGCCGTCACTGGTATTTCATAGCTTAATGAGGCAAATCGTCGCTCATCGATGGGTAACGGGATGATGTTTCGTGGTTTTATAACCCTGGGTAGGGATTGAGTTGCGCTTGCCCATGTCTCAGTTGTGATGAGAGACCACCATACTAGATAACAGAGTAAGCGCCTCGCTTTCGGTTCAGACTCAGGTCAATTTACCTCTTCTATTAATTTCTTGCTCCAGAAGAGACTCAGTTGGTAAGTTTGGAAGGTCTAACAGCATCGCCATGCGAGAAGCAATTGCGAGATATACCGACTCGGTCCTAGAATCTCCCTCAACAGAAGCATTTGCTGCGAGCAACATGCAAGCTTGGATACTTATCAATGAAGTATCCTCTAGGTCGAGCAACCTCTTACTTTCATCCCGATACGGCCGTCCTCTGTCCCAAGGCGTAATGGACGCAAAGACGGGATGCGTCGAGTAGCGCGCCGACAGTCCTGCAACACCAAAGAACAGAATCTTTGGGATAGAAGCGTCCTCTACCTGAGCTATGAATGTTGCGCGATGGAAGATGTTGTGAAACGTGATGTGCATATACCGAAAATAGAGACTCGTCAACTCCTCGGCCAGAGCGGCATCGGGCACAGCTAGCGAAGAGACGCGACGAGGTCGGCCATCTTCTGAGTGGTTTCCAAGCGACTGGTAATGTCTTTCCAGAGTGTCAGGAACAGGGTCGTCTGTGACTCCAACACAGTCGAGGCCTCTCTTGATGCAGAAATTGCAACTTAGACCTGGTCGAGACCGATCGCACTTTTTCCGCCGATCACTAGAGTGTTGGATATGAGATTAAGTTCTTCAGGACTGGATGTCATTGCATACCGGCACGCTACACACGCTGATAACGGTCTCATTGAAATAACATTAATTGTTCATTTGCTGTGAGTTCTAAGAAGAGGAGTTGCCCCGTTCCGTTTTTTCTCATTCCAGGTTCATTAACCCCGCTTTTCATTTAACGTATACGAAGGAAGAAGATTTCAAATACAAGAAAGTAGATATTTACAAAAATCCATAAAAATACTCTTTATATTAATTTAAATGTTAACATTTTTATTATATATTATTATAAATAAACCTCTTCTAGGGTAGGGATAGCAACTGGGAAGTCGCGAATTTGCCGCGCTGAGAAGCCTGGTCAGCACTAAGGGACAATGCTGTTGGTTCGATATCCATCTCTTACAATCGTGAATTGGCGAGAGGGAAGGTAACCGAGAGCCAACTAACTAGCCCTATCTCTCCAAGCTATATATCTAGACGTTCCCGATGTCCCGCAGCTACCAAGTAAGCCCAAGTACACAGTTCACATCAGAGGCCGATAGGATGCTTATAATGCGGTTTCTGTACATGAAAATGATAACATGATTTTGCTTAACCCGGGAGAAGTTAAGATGGATACTCTCCACCCGATACGGCCATTTTACTACGGTTATTAAACAAAGGCTACAGCTTCGTAATTACCCGTCTAAAAGCAGTCAGAGGCCAGGTCTCAGGTTATACCCCGGAACTAGGACTCTTAGCTTATAAAAATACATTTGCACAATACTTTTATAAAGCTCTTTTTCATTATATTTATACTAGAGAGTAGGTTTGCATTAGAGAGCAAAGAGTATCAGCTAACCATGCTGATAATAAACCTCGGTGACTAAGGGTTTCCTTATGACATGTTTTAAAGTGGATTACCCGTAGCTGCCTGGATTTCGGACTGCTTATATTATAAAAAGACCCAGAGGTCTTGGTATCCATCCACTGTAATCCGACAAGTTTTCCGACGTAGAGCTGATTGAATGATGCACCAACAATTTAATGTGGGGCAGTACCATGCCAATTCGAAATCCGCGAGGTTTTCCGACGTGGGCTTAACATACCCCATGGGGTCCAAAGCTTCATCAACGAGATAGAGCGTCAATCATGAGGGGTTTGTTTCAAATCCGCTGGCTCAAGCGAGAGAATAGGTATCTCGAGGGCGGGGCTTGTAAACATACTAGCCATGACGGAAACAAGCCTCTTGTTTTGGAGCTGTATAAAACTACCCCTAGTTAACATCGTTTCCTCTCGCAAATTCGTCACCTTCTTTCTTCCCATCCAATTACAATGTCGAAAGAGGCTTCTATGTTCCAGGCTGGTGACTTGGTCACCAGCTCAGGTACAACCTACGATTTGAGCGTCCAAGAGCTCCCACTACCCAAAGACTTTCGCTGGGGTACTGCCACTGCGGCATATCAAGTCGAAGGTGGCGCAAACCAAGACGGCAAAGGCCAATCCATCTGGGACACCTACACACACCTCGAGCCCTCGCGAATAAACAACGGGGAAACCGGCGATATAGCATGCGACCACTACAATCGGGTATCCGAGGATATCGACCTTATGAAAGCGTGCGGCGTCGACGTTTATCGCTTCTCTCTGTCTTGGACACGAATCATTCCCCTTGGGGGCCGTAGCGATCCTATAAATGAGAAGGGAATAGCTTTCAACAACGATCTCATCGACCAATTATTGGCGCGTGGGATTGAGCCCGTGGTGACATTGTATCACTGGGATGCGCCACAGAATCTTTATGACCATTACAAGGCTTTTCTCAACACCGAGGAGTTCATTGCCGACTTTTCCAACTATGCACGGTTATGCTTTGATCGCTTTGGTGATCGTGTTAAGAAATGGGTTACGTACAACGAGCCATACATCATCTCCATCTTTGGCCATGTCAACGGCACACTTGCCCCCGGACACCGTGCAGAAGACGGTTTTGACACAAAGAATGAGCCGTGGCGTGTCGGTCATACGCTGATTATCTCGCATGCCGTTGCTGTTAAGGTCTATGTAAAAGAGTTCCAGCCTGCACAACAGGGAGAGATCTCTATCGTGCTGAACAGCCATTTCTACGAGCCATATTCCGATACGCAAGCCGACATCGATGCTGCGCAACGAAGACTTGAGTTCTATGTTGGATGGTTTGGCGATCCCATCTTCCTAGGTCAAGATTATCCCGCCTCGATGCGAAACTATTTAGGGGACAGACTTCCTCATTTCAGCACTGAAGAGCGCGAGATTCTCCGTGAGACAGCTCCTCTGAACGCATTCTACGGCATGAACCACTACTCAACAAAATTCGCCCGTGCGCTCTCCGATCCTCCCGCCGAGGACGACTGGACAGGCAACATCGAGGAGGGAGCTGTGAATGGGGCTGGCCAAGAAATAGGTCCAGTCTCACAGTTCCAATGGCTTCGTGTCGCACCGAATGGCTTCCGCAAGTTGTTGAACTGGGTCTGGAATCGATACCACCTCCCTATTATTGTCACGGAAAACGGGTGCCCATGCCCTGGAGAGCAAGATCTCAAGGTAGCAATTGACGATAAGTTTCGCGAGAGGTACTTGGGTCTATACCTGGATGCCATATCGCGAGCTATATACGACGATGGCATTCCCGTCAAGGGTTACTACGTGTGGACGCTCATGGATAATTTTGGTATGCCTCTCTTCTGTCCACTACTTGCGTGATACACTGACTAACATGTCTTCCCAGAATGGTCGGCTGGATATCAGCCAAAATTTGGCATTGTTCATGTCAACTATGAAAACGGCTTGACACGCACACTTAAGAACTCGGCAACGTACCTACGCGAGACTTTCCAGCGAAGAAGACAGGGCTAGAACAATTAGGATAGATGTATTGGCATATTTAGACTCCTTACAGTAGAACATAGTAGAACTACGAAGGCCAAGAACACGTCCGGAACTTATCAACATGACCCAACTCGTGACTCAAGCATGCAACAAAATGGATCCGTAGGTTGCCACCCATGCCTATCATGCTCTCACCAACAACCATGTTCTTGTTCAAGAGGCCCCGTTGGCTGCATAGCGATAAATGATAGTAAAAAATATCTCGTAGTTTAAACATCCGACAGATACCAAGGTGACCAACAACTGTCACGACAATTGCGGCTGAAGTCAAGCGTGGTGTCACAAGCAAACCCCAAGTAGTCGGGCTCGGCGTAGTATGTTCGCGGTCCGAGACTTTGAGCCTTACCAAATTGACTATCCCTGGTGTTCCACCGTGATGGTTGCTAACATATGGTACCCCAAAGCCTATGAGGAAAACTTGTCGGAATTCGATTCAGTCCAGACCTTTCTTTCACGAAGGTTGTCAAGCTGGATCGCGTGATTTTCCGAGCTAGCCTCTATTCCCAAGCTATCGACTCAATTCAAGAACATTCAACCAATCGGTTTGACGTAAAAACCTCGAGGTGGTCAGATTCGGCTAACAAATGGATTCAACAAGTCGTCGGAAAACTCTGTCGGAAAACTCGTCGGGCAAGCAAGCACCATGGGGGTGTTGAAACTGTCCAATCACAACCCCTCCATGTACCCCAGACGACAAAGACTGCGCGGGGTATGAGTGCGCTAAAAGTTGGATACGCGGCTTCTCGCTTCTTAGTCTCGTTGTCCCCGTGGGGAGCGAGGATCAAATTCCAACCCAGGTACTGATACAACACAGCAATGGATTCTTATATGAGATGGCCTCAAGTACGGTCATCAGATCAGCTTTGGATCAATCCAACTGCCTGTTTCCTCTTATCTCTCTTGTACCAAAGCAGTGACTCGAAATCGTCATGGCTGCTCCCAACGACTTCAAGACGCCTATCCAGAATCCTACGCGGGTTGATTCTCACGATCATGTTGAGACTGCACTCAAGCCAGATGACCTTGCCGCTGAGGCCGTCTCACAGGGTCAGGCTCTCTCAGGCTATGAGCATTTGACATTCTGGGAGACCGTTCGAACCTTCAAGATGGCCTCACTCGTCTGCTTGCTCTCTGCCTTCAGTGCTGGAGCTGATGGTTACCAAATTGCGTACGTATCATACCTGCCTAGTTATCCTACAACTTGACTGATGCATATTTAGTATGCAAGCAAGCATTATTGCCAACAAAGGCTTTGTCCAGCAGTTTGCCACTGAGATCAACGAAGAGGGTGAGAAATTCCTCGCCTCCAATATCATCGCTACTTGGAGTGCTGGTCAGAACGTGGGCCAGATCCTCGGTCAGATTGGAATCTCGTTTGTCGTCGCACGATTCGGTCGCAAGATTTCCATGTATACACTCTGGGCCATCCTCATGAGCAGCGTCTTGGCTGAATCACTGGCCCGAACTTGGCCGGTCTGGTTCGGTGCCAAGATGCTCGCTGGTACTGGCGTAGGTTGCCTCCAGGCTACTCTGCTGGGATATATTACAGAAGTCAGTCCAACTAGAGTCCGTGGTGGCATGTTGATGCTCTACAGCTTTTGGTGGACATTGGGTTCTTTCTGCACCCATGTAGCTCTCCAGCGGCTTAACAAGACCGATCCCTTCAACTGGCTTACACCTGTATATACCCAGTGGGGCCACATCGGAGTCATGGCCATCATCTACGTCTTGCTTCCCGAATCGCCTTCCTGGTGTGTTACTGTCGGACAGGAAGAAAGGGCCAAGAAGAGTATTAGGTTTCTCTACCGTGGAGTCGAGAACTTTGATGTCGATCGCCACTACGGACTCCTCGCCCTGAACGTTGAGCACGAAAGGGCTTTGGCGGCCGAGCAACGAAACGAAAGCTGGCTGGCTATCTTCAAGGGCACCGACGGCCGCCGTACCATCACCGCTATGTGGACCATTGTCGCGCAGCAGTTCCTAGGTCTTGCCCTCTTTGGCAGCTTTGGTACATACTTTTTCCAGCAGGCTGGTCTCGCCGACCCCTTCCAGATCAAGGCCATCACTACGTCACTGCAGATAATTGTCGTTATTCTAGCTGTCTTTGGAGTTGATAGATTTGGCCGTCGCCGCATGGCCTGCTGCGCTACGTCCTTGATGTGGATTTCCTGCCTGATTGTTGGTATTATAGGAGTTGCTCCCCAAACTGGTGCAAGCACCTATGTGTTTGTGTTGTTTGCGTGCTTCTGGAGTGAGTCCTTTATGACCTATCGCCAAGAATTACAATAAGCTAACTTGTCTTTCTAGACATTGGTATTTCGGCCAATGGAGCTGCGGGCTGGGGATACATTGGCGAGATATCCTCGCAACGACTTCGACCATATACGTCTGGCTTTGCAGCCTCTGCTAACTCCCTTACTGGCCTCATCATGTCTGTTCTCACACCATATATGATCAATGCCAATAAGTGGGATTGGAAACTCAAAACTGGCTTTTTCTATGCTGGCGTCGGCCTGCCATGGGTCATTGGTACATGGCTGTTGGTACCTGAGACTGCTCGGTATGTCGCATTAATTAGCTTAAGCCCCGACAAAAACTGATTCGTTTCTAGTCGATCGCCTGCCGAGCTTGACGAGCTCTTTGAGCGTAAGATCAAGGCTTGGAGATTCCATACTACCGAGACTGCTACGCAACGTCTGATGCAGAGTGAGAATGCAGAAGCTGCTGAGAAATAATTGCTGTTAAAAGCTATGGGATGAAGTTTACAGATGCTCCTACGACTGGGCACCTAAGGTTGAAGTTCAAGTTCAAGCTTTGTACTAGTCTAGACTTGTTGTACTTGGAGATTTCTTTTCTGCGAGGGTAGAAGAGCTTAATAGCCCCTGTAGTTTGCTTTAATATAGCCCACCTTTTAAGCTCTTGCGTTCTAC
Organism: Fusarium equiseti; assembly: GCA_003313175.1. Classification (NCBI taxonomy): domain Eukaryota; kingdom Fungi; phylum Ascomycota; class Sordariomycetes; order Hypocreales; family Nectriaceae; genus Fusarium; species Fusarium equiseti. Next base: position 65,433 of record QOHM01000007.1, read on the forward strand.
CATCGACTGCCTGTATAATAAGGCAAATATCTCCGCGTTAACGTGGTACAGGGACGACTGCATATGTAACTGATAGTATTGAGCTCCCCCCTTGCTAAAAGCGGTATTTTTTCAATAAAGGTTATTGGAGACAACTTCGAATACAAGGCAAGACAGCCCTAGACTGAGAGGACTGCACACAAAGAGACAACATAAAATTGAAGCATGCTCTATTTGAACTAATTATGACCAGTTACCACCTCACTTACTGAACCTTCCCTCTAGAGTCAACAGGCCATATCTCCTCAATAATTCCTTTTCGGTGAGCATAATAGTAGTCGTGCAAATTGACAGTCGGATCAATATGGCTAGGGATCATCTCTACCCTATCGCCTACCTTAAGTGACGGCGTTCCCTCTTCCCAGTGCAATGAGCCATGCTCATCACCCAACTGGTTGTATCTATATCTTTGATCTTTACATTCAGAAAGACCACTATCGGTTGTCAAAGACTTGAGACCCGTGTCGATCGTGACCTGTCGCTCGCCCTGCTTACTCACAACAGTCGCGAGAAGAGACAGACTGTGTGAATAATACGCCCCTATGGCATTGCGGTAGTCTGCATCCATAAAGATAAATGACCCGGGTTGCAGCTCTGTCACGCCTGGTACCGTCGCACAGAAATCGGCCGTGCCAGTGCCTCCAGTTGTGACAACTTCGATGTCAAAGCCCTCTCCCTGTAGGGCTTTGGCAGTCTCTGTGAGAATCTTCATCGATTCGAGACACTGCTTCTTTCGGTCCTCAAAGTCGTGAAGATGTTGCAGATGACCCTCATAGCCTTGCAGGCCGATGAGACGCATGTTCTTCAGAGTCGCAATATGCTGTGCCAGAGGGAGAGCTCCTTCGGGCTTGACACCAGTGCGATGCAACCCGACATCCAAATCAATCAGCACAGATATGGGGTCCTCAATACTAGACATTGCCAATGCGTCATTAATAGATGTGGCAGCATCTGCATCATCCACAACTATCCTGAGACCCCGATGCTTTCTGAAAAGTTCCACCAATCTTCGAACCTTGGTCGGTCCAACGACCTCACAAGTGATGAGGAGGTCTGTGAATCCGGCTGCAGCGATGGCTTCAGCTTCACTCATCTTGGCCACACATCCACCTTTCGCCCCAGCAGCAACAAGTTTCTTTGCGAGGATAGCGCTTTTGGTGGTCTTCAAATGCGGCCGAATGTTTCGTCCAGTTGGAAGGAGTCGATCCATGAGCTTCTCGATGTTGGTTTCCATGATATCAAGGTCGACAATCATGGAAGGAGTATCGAGGTCATCGAGGCTGTCGCCCACTTTGGGAGAGTACATGTCGGCAGTATGAGTCGATTGATTGATTGTCGTTAGTGAGGTATGAGGTAAATTATGATATTGAGTTGTATTTTGAGTCAATGTGATTAGATACGCATCGGTCTTACTTTTACTCTCCGATCTTCAGTCCCACTAACTGGGATCAACACTCTTTGAGGTAACGTGGTATATTACACAGCACAGTGCGCCATTTCCCCTCTTTTGACTTTTGAATGTCGATCCTCCCTGCTTATCATAGCGATTTATGCTGCCCCACTCACAGAAACCAGCGAAATTCGGGGACAGATGGGCCGTCTCGCAAACGCTGTGTCGGCACATCGGCCGCTGTTGTCTTCCTCCCCGCTTTGCGGTTCCTTCGGGTGTTATCAAACACCATGAATCCACCTAAAAGACCCGCAATAAGGCATCCACAAGCCCCAAAACAGGCTGTTGTGATAAGAGCTGTTGGATACTTGGGCTTCTCATTCTCGCGAAAGATGTTGCTTGATACGAGGCCCATCAAATTGGCTAAGGGGACACCAACTGATGTTAGGACCACACGCCGTCCCTCGTGGGCTATGTTATTATTATACCAAGTTGATAAGAGGACCGATGGGGCAGAAGTACCCCAGACCATCATGAAGCATGCATAGTAGGCCAATTGGATCTGTGCTTGGACGTCGGGAATGGCAGCGTAGATGATGAAGCCGATGAAGGTCAATGCAAAGCCCAGCATAATGAATGGGAAACGTATGCGCAAAAGGTCGGAGCTGAAGGCCAAGATCAGCAGCATCACGGCACCGCCGACATTAGGTGCGACTATTTCAAATTGTCAGTAAGATTAAGTAAAATAAATAATGATGGGCTTACCGGTGTAAAGATTCGTCTTGACAGTTCCATACCCTAGGCGCTCGATAATCTGCGGCAAAAAGAGAGCCACCGATTGAATTGGCACACCCAGGCAGATCTCAATCATGAGGAAGCAATACGTTGTCGGCTGCTTGAAGATCTTGATAGAGTCCCTGAAGTTGAACTTTTCCTGAACAACCGAAGAAGAGTCGACTTGCATTCGGTGGAAGGCCAATGCCTTTTCTTCTTCACCCAGAAACTTGGCCTCAGCAGCTGAACGGGGAAGGTACCAAAATGCGAAGGTAGAGAAAAGTACAGACGCTGCACCCTCAATGATAAAGAGGTATCTCCAAACAAACATTTCGGACTTTATCTGGAATACTCCAAATGACAAGAGCCCGCTCTGTTGCTGTTAGAACAAGATGTTTGGAATGAAGGATAGCAACTTACAAAGGCGTTGGCAATATTGGAAGCCGCATAAAAGAGAGCGAGGCGACGTGCCAACTCACCACGTCTGTAGAATGTTGTAAGATAATAGAGGACAAGCGGGAAGAAACCCGACTCCGCCATGCCTAGAAAGAACCTCAGTGCGAAGAGACCGCCGAAGTTCTGCACGCAAGCAGCCAACAGGGTCATTGACCCGAAGGTGAACATAAGAATGGGGAGGACTCTGGCCGGACCATACTTCTTGCCGATGATCGCCGTAGGAGGAGCGAAAATGACATACGGAACGAAGAAGATTGACACCAGAAGGTTGTACTGTCCCGGTTTGAAATTGAGATCTGAGGGTCGCATTAGGTCTCGCTGCATAGACGGGAGAGAATGTTGTACCATCACTTAGTCCAGCAGTTTGGGCATTTCCAAGATTGCCTTTATCTAGCGCATTGAACAGATCTGGCTAGGGGTTAGAAGAGTCAATGAGTATCTCGTGATAGGCTTACACATGATAGCCAAGACTGGCATCAAACGAACATCAAACTTGCGACAAAGCTGACTTTCCGCAATGTGGTCAACGACACGAGCGGTTTCCCCTTCAGTGACATCAGGAAGAGTATCGTCAATGAAGTCATCATCTTTATGATCTTTCGAGTCCATTTTGTTCACAGATCACGAATACGGGGAGGCGGACAGAGTGCAGTGAGAAATGAAGAATGTTCACTGAGTTGAGTGCTTTTCAAGGTGTAATAATGAAGTCTTTCAATTGAAATCTATTTGCGGGGAAGCGATTCTGAGGTTACATGAGTCGAGTAATGATAGGATTGAATGGTTACAGACAAGATATGCTATCAATTACAGACACTGTACATATCATTTATCGGGATAATCTTGATATGGAACCTTGCAATCTGGGGGTGGGTCACTTCCGACACAGTGCCATGCTACGACAAACTTGGTTATCTCCGTGTCTCCGCAGTAGAAGGTCACAGTGTAACTGTAACATGGAACGACGATCCCCCAATCAGCCGAGGCCCTGATAATTACCATTGCATGACCGGTGTCGGCAGCCAGACCCAGAACAGCGGACAATAGATAAAGTTCCGTCGTGAACAAACACACGATATGATTTTCTATGAACTGCGATAAAGCGGAACATTTTTATCTACTTCATTTTTGTCAGCGGACGAAGCATCTTACTACCCTGTATCCAGTCCTTACAGTAGCTCCCAATGAGTAACGAACCTCCATATCCGCTCCACAAGTCAGTGGTCGGCCGGATTGAGCCGGAATATGCCGACTTCTACAACAAACACATCATCGATAAGCAGCAAGTCCATCTCCAACCCATAGAGGCATCGCGATCCAGTGGTGTTCTTATTCCAGGCAGTGGCCCGCTGCAACCTGTCGCCAGCACAGCCGACTACAAAGTCAAGCGCAGCGAAAGCGAAGGGCCTGACGTGAGCGTTCGATGTTTCACGCCCAGCGGTGAGAAACCAGCAGCTGGATGGCCAGTGTGTGTTTACTACCATGGCGGTGGCTGGGTCCTCGGTACAATCGATACTGAGAATGTGATTGCATCGCATTTATGCGCCCGCGGTAAATGTGTAGTTGTTGCAGTGGATTACAGGCTCGCACCAGAGAGTCCTTTCCCTGCTGCCGTGCATGATTCTTGGGAGGCTGTCTTGTGGGTCATGAAAGAAGGAAAACACCTACTCAACTTGGACACGTCGAAATTAGCAACAGGTGAGCTTCGGTCCCCAGATGGAAAAATGCTAGTAAAGCTAATTTTACTTGCCCAGGCGGATCATCAGCTGGGGCTAATCTGGCAGCTGTGATGTGTCAACGAGCTGCAGACCGAGGATTCCCCGACTTTACCCTACAGCTTCTCTCTGTTCCAGTCATGGACAACACAGCTGATACGACTAATAACACCTCATGGAACGAAAATCAGAATTCACCAGCACTTCCAGCTCCCAAAATGCTCTGGTACAGAAACCACTATCTACCCAATAAACAAGACTGGTCCCATCCTGAGGCTAGCCCACTATTTTGGAATGGCGACTTCTCCAAATTGCCACCCGCTTGTTTCGTCGTTGGTGAGCTGGATGTTTTGCGTACCGAAGGTGAGCAGTTTGCGGCAAAACTACGTGCTGCAGGCGTCAAGGTTGATTTCAATGTAATGAAGGGTCAGCCACACCCATTCATTGCCATGGATGCAGTTCTAGAGGCGGGGTCAAGGGCGATTACGATATTCTGCGAGGCACTCTACAAAACTATGTATGGCAGTTAGCCCTGCATGGTGTACACATCATATCACCTTACAACTGGGCTGACATGCTTAATCAATAGAACTTCTAAACAGAGTACTATTAGCTTGAATTGCAACGTGGTTGCGACAACAAGTTGACTTTTGTCTTCGACTGTTTCCTGCCATTATTGAGGCCGCCGTACGTATACCGCCCCGGAGATAGCTGGGATCCCCAGGTAGAGACGAATCCGGTGATCGGTTGGTTCTTCTTAGAAGTAAGCAGTCTTTTACTTGAAGTTCTGGAACGATCTGGAGTCTTAGTCCTAAACCCATATCCAGAAGACAGGCTGAACCTAGCAAGCTGAAGCTACCGACTGATTGGCGTTTAAAAAAAACTGCCTTGGGCTTTACGGATAATACGGCATGATTGGATGCCCGGTTAAGCAATAACGGATGAGGCGCAGCACCACTTTCGAATCCTCAATGAATAACAAATCCTTTCTAGATGCTGCGTCAGCTTCGCCTAGGACTTAAGCAGCCGTTGGTGGGCTCGTATCCATGGGCAATGGCTGTTTCGTGCCACGCCATAATTATCCAGATCTCCTTCCATCGGGCCGCTTTGAGGCTTGTCGTAGACGAGTGAGGACTAGTCAGGGTGGTGGGTACGGCACCAAAATGCCGATTTACGCATTGGCCAATCACGTCAAGAGGCTCGACCATTCGAACATCGTATACTTGAAATTTGAACAACACGTCGTAAGCTGTCTGACAATATAAAAGACTGGTCAGGTGCTCTCACTTGGCAATAACCGGTTTCAACATCAGAAACAATTAGTCTCAATCAATTCACTCTTTACCAGCACTACTCTCCCAACAGATAATACCCAATCCTTCAAAATGAAGCTGAACTTCCTCCTCGCCGCTGCTTTCGTTGCCGCCCCTGTTCTGGCCGCCTCAAGCACCACCACTCAGTATGGTCACCGCTATTCTATACAGGGTTTACATACTAACAAGAGACAGCACATCGACCGCTACTGCCAAGGCTTCCTCCAAGTCTTCCAAGGCCGCCGCTGCCCCCACCATGGGAGCTGATATGCTTGGAGTTGCTGGTGTCGCCGGTGTCCTCGCTGCCATGGCTCTCTAGATTTTATCGTATAATCTTCTGTACACTTCTACTGTCTATATCCCCCGCGGAGTTTAGCAAATCATATTATACAACCAGATAGTCTATAATCTAATACTATCAGTACTTTATCTATAACAATCATCTACTGCAGCAGAGGTATTTGTAGTTTGACGGTGGCGCTGAGTAAACATTTGACCTTAAGTAGAGGAACACCCACAAAAAGCACAACCATATTCCGCATGACAATACCCCTCATCTTGCTCATTGATCGCTGTACCAAGAACCACAGCCCCGAGTATATGATAGCCTCGAACAATCTCTATTGCCCTTGCAAGAGAGCTATCAACTATCTACTTTACTGAATGATTAATATTTCGAACTGGCTTTTGAGAGAGAGCGCGATAGAGAAACCCAAGCAATCGCAGGGTTCAACACGACAGGTCAAACTACAGTCAATGGTCTGCTTTCTATGTCATCACTTATGGCATACCATCAAGAGTCTGTACTAAATGTCATCTACCGGCTCTTTGGATCCATCATCAATGCAAGATCGCTCATCAGCAGTAGGTTTCAGCAGCTTATGGGCGCAGTTAATTCAGACCATAAACTCAAACGAAGTAACGAAAGCCATCAGCACTTTATAAAACGGCTTCAATGAGCTTTTGAAATACTTGGAGGGGGGGGATTGGAGAAGACACACAAAAAGACGGACGACACTGAGGTCGGTGAATAAATCTTGTTCGCTAACACATCTAAGAAACTTGCGGTCGAAAAGAAAGGATAGTCCGGTAATGGACAGGATCACGAGCCCTCTCAAGTACCTGCCGCTGCGCGAAACGTTGCTCGAAAGTCTAAAGGAAAGAAGGGCAAAAAGACCAAGAAACACAAGAAGCCAGAGTAGGGAAGGAAACAAGACGCACAAGATACTACGGCCGTTAAAGTGCCCATGGAGAGCATTTGAATTGCCGAAGATACCGGCGAGGTCGGACTTGTAACGGATTACCTCCTCCCTATCTACTCGACCGTGACTAAATAGCCAGACCTTCAAGCCTATACACAAGGTCTTTTACGAGAGGTTGCATGCGAAGACCTCAACAGCACCGTTGCAGGAGCTGTAAACAACCTGACAATCCCCATCCTTAGTCGCACTAAGCCTGACAGTTGCAACATAGGTGGTGTTTTGAGCGATCCCCAGTAAAAGTTTACATAATTTATTATGCTAAAACTCCGCGTGTGAATTACTCTTTTTCCTCGCCGCTAAATGCGGACTTTCGGGTTATTTCGGATTAAAACCTAGTGGGACCCTCCCTATTCATGTTATGCTTAAGCGTTATGCCGTTATGGCCTTCCGGACTACCCGCAGTTAGCGTTATGTCTGAACGAACTCCCTTACACACCTTCAGCCCTCTTAGACTCATTGTATATAAAGCCGTTGTAGCCCGCAGCATAGGTTCCTACCTCTATCTAAGTTCATCAGTTTGCTGCAGATCAAGAGTACAAGATATTGTCTATTCACTCACTTCATTAACTAGTCAATATGCCGTCCATTATCCAGCATGCCCTCGCTGGGGAAGCAATACTTAACAGTGCCTTCTCTATTGCTTCTATGCTTATCCCCGGCCGATTGCTATCCTTTTTGGTGGCATCGGAGTCAGTTCCCAATAGTACGAGTGCTGTATTCAAGTTCTTCGGTGCGGTGACACTCGGAATGTCAGCACCCATGGTCTTGTCTATAGCAGATTCCAGAGACGCTGCAGCGAAGCGGAAGTTAACATACACGTCATGTTCAGTCATCGAGAGCGCCCTCGTATCTGTTCTCCTCTGGCAAACTACGCAGCCGGACGCTAGTGGCTTTACCTTCAACGGATCGATTTCGCTTTTGGGTTCAATAGTACCGGCACTCATCTGGCATTTATATGTGTTACTTTCGAAGCCTCACTGGTTTAAGCCTGAGTCTGCTGATTTAGCAGAAGGTAAGGTTATTATATCTCCTTATGTGCACACATGAGCTGACACGCGATATATCAGGAAGAAAGGCGCTGTGATTAGATAGGAGACTGTCAAAAGACTAAGCCGACGCCACTGTATCGAGACGTTATATCAGGACAGAGCCGCAAGGTAAAATACAGCGATCTAGGGTAGAAGCAAAGAACAATCGCGACAAGCGATGGCAGTGGCAAAGTAAAGTCTGTGACGAAGGACACATAATAATCTCTTAATAAACCAAATGGCTCCTTCAAATCATATCTATTACATCTTCAATGCGTGCCATGTCCAGTGATAAGTGTAGGCTCTGCGAATCTCTGCAACTATTATCCCGTCGTTTAGCCCTGAAAGTGCTTACTTAACTACCCGTTCAGCCAGTTCTATAGGTAAAACAAAACTTACCTTGTTTAGGACATTAAGGTAAAGCATACCAGAATACTGTCCGGCTAGTCCAACTTCTCTTTTTATTAGTTTAAATTATAGACTAATAGACTAGGGTATAATAATGTTTCAAAGGCAGCCTCTAGGAGGAGCTCTTTAAAGACATCTTCTTCGAGGAAGGTCGCGTCCTAGAGTCCGCGTTTGGTGATGCTCTCTTGGCAAGGGTTGACTAACCGGAATACCAACAGTCACAAGCTCGGAGGCAGGCACAGCAGCAAAGGGGTACCAGCAGTCACAACCTGCATCAGGTTCTGAAGCCCAACCATTCTAGAGTCTTGTAAAAGATGCTAAAATGACCAGCCAGTGTTGAGAGGGTCAATTTACAATTATTGTATATATACTGCTTATGTACTATACTAGGTATTGCCAACAATAATACCTTGGGTTGAGGAGGTAAAGCAACGCAAGAAGGAGAGTTACTGGCTGATAAACGATAACTGGGCCAATTACCTGCTAATTCTAGCGCTGACATGTAGTCATCAATTCAGTCCTAAAGAGGAAATCGCCGCTAGCCAATTAATCAATGAGAACAGTGGCAGTATAGGGGATGCGCCAAGCGAGTATTATCCGAAAGAGTAGTCGGTGAAAGGTCAAACCCCAGTCGAGATAGAGATTGTCTCATTTTGGATACGGATGTCGGTGGATCCAACCTAACGGTAACTACACTAAGAGAGTACGTGGTAAAATTAAGTGGCGACGCCAAGGACGTTTCGCTATTTCCGTTCTCAACAAGCGATCCATCTCTGGAACCAGCTGTGGGTAGTTAGATTATTCTCATACAATAGCAGAATGGTCTCTATTCCCCCTTCTCAACAGCATTACAAACCAAGTCAGCGTACTTTGGCGACGGGTTGGCCTTGTTCTGTACAATTTATAGCTTTCTGTCCTTAGCAGGTTCCTCCCTAGTTTACTCCCTTTGACATCTACTCTCAATACCATTAGTCCCGAGCTTAAGTGTACAATAACACCTCCGGGCCATCAGAGCACGGCGCTATCGTACTACTAACAACGTTCCCTGAGGACGTCGCTTCTCCGGGGACAATACAATAAATAGCCCCTGTTAGCTGTCTTCTGGGCTTTCCTCCGCACTGGAAAATGTCCCTCCTTCCCATTTTATTGCAGTCACGGGCTATAGGTAAAGACCACCAGTCAAAATATATCTAAATCTGTCTTCAGAATTGGAAATGTCCCGCGCTGGTTTATAGGGATAGGTCTAACAATGACTGTAGCTATGACGCCTGGCAATGGACTGTATTTCCATATGCGTTCCCAGCGAGGCTAAATCGCGTTTAATCTCTTGCTCTGATTGGCATTTGATCAAAGGTCTTCTTTCCATAACCAAGCCATATTTTGCATTGAATTAAATCCTTTTCTACAGGAAGAATAATTTGAGGATCATTCCACCTTCCCTTCAGGCTTTCGCATCCTTCGTCTTGGCGCATGGTCTAGACCTGGACCTCTGGCGCCTGGGCGCCGCCGCCTCAGTATATTTCTACATAAGAGGCAATAGCCGATCTTGGACCCCAACTTCATGCGGCGCAATTGACTTCTGCGAGAAGTATGTGCGCTTGATTTCACAATCGTCGTATGCAAGTTGCAAAAAGGAAAGCCTCTTCCGGACCCTAGGACTGAGCTTCTACATTGACCTTGCCTTCTCTTGAGGAAGAACCTGAGCATAAAAAGGCCGATTTTCCCAAGTTTGTTTCCTACTCTGAACTTCTTCATCAAGCTCCTGCAGCGGAATACACAGGAAATCTCTCAAGCCTCCTTCTTCAATTACAACCAACACCAAATATGGTATGAAACAAGACCCGAAGGCTGGTTATGGCAAGCACTGACGGCAGATTGCGCAGAAACCTTTTATTCTCACGCTCACCGCTGTCCTCGCAATGTCGGGTGTCGGCGAGAGCAGAAACTGGGACTGCCAGAGTGTTGGAAAAGGCCGCCCTTCGAACCAAAAGCTCAAAGATGCAGTCTGGGACTTTGACAGGCTTTTCGGCAAGAATCTGCTCACAGCGAAGAGTAAGCAGTGCTATGTGTCCAAATGCAGAGGCCACTATTTCGCATTCTGCAACACAGCTGGAGTAACACGAAAGGAAAAGAAGGGACATCGCGGAGAGGTCAAGGATAAAGGGTTGCCCCGAGGTCAAGCGGATAACTGTAACATCTCTGTCGGCGATTGGATCTCAGATTCGTACAACAAGTACCATTTTGGGTCTCTTAAAGGCTTGAGCAAAGACAGCTGTTTCAGGAAGGCTAAATGTGGAGTCTTCAGGAACGACATCCGCACTTGTTAAGGTGCGGCGATAGCTCTGCTAGTTTAGCATAATACTCAACTACATTCCGACATAAGAGACCGCAGTTTTGGAAGCTGACTTCACCTTCGATAGCTTGCATCTGAATAGGGTTGCCAATGTCCTTTTATACAAAAGTCCTTCCGACAAAGTCTGTCAGACCTCTAGGCAACCTCGTAGAATCCGAGTTGTTTTCCTGCCTGTGCAAGCCATAACGTACAGCCATCTGGCCGCTAGAACCTGGACATAAATACTCTGATGGACTTTCCGCCATGCCCAAACACAAAGAATGGGGACTTAGGTCACAATTAAGGGCTCCTTGCATGACGATAAGATCTCCAAGCCATTTCTTGTCAGAGGGGTAGGCATCGAATGCGGGCTGAAGACGGTTGACATTGTTCTTTTCCTCCCAGACGTAGTGATCCAGATCATCACAGTTGATCTGCGAGCGCTCAAGATCAGGTTCGTCCTTGACACTTGTCACCTCGTTATTTAAAATGACCGTGAAAAAGTCCTTAAAAAAGCTTTTCTCGTACACAAGATCCGTGCTCGCTGCGTCAACCTTGGTCATCTCCCCATGCATGCTGCGGTAGGTGGCGGCATTGACGCGCTTGTAAGAAGTCCTGCATTTGTCCTTGTATACATACCATCGCGAGATGTCTAGCTCAACGCCGTAGAGCATGCCCTTTACATCTCGAGTGAAAAGACCAGCTCCCTTCGGCTAGCCGGGAAGCTTGAGCGATGCCATGATTGGCTCAAATCTGGTGATGCCGTCGGCGCGCAATCCCAGCATCTCCCTCTTGGCCTCGCCACGCTTCTGCGACAATTCACCGTACCTGCCTCTAGCCCACAACTCAGAGTCCTCGTCGCCTAGCACATCTGAATCGGCCGATGGAAGCTTGCAGGCAAAGCTGGCTCCTGTTGGGCATGCTTCTGATCTGGTTGATATAGTGAATGTAGTCGATACACAAGACTGAGGTCAGAGACTACTTCTCGTCAGCTTGATCACTCTCGACATTAAAACCAATGCCGCCACCGCTTCCTCCGGTACCATTTGCCCCAGTGCCGCCTGTGCCATTATTACCTCCACTAGTGCCATCCACGCTTCCCCTCGATCCTCCGCCGATAACTCAGCCGCCAACTCCTGCAGTCATGCCACGAAGAAGAAAGAACGCCACGACTGAAGGAGCCCTACAGGGTTTGAAAGGGTCTCCAGTATTCTTCCAGCCCCCCTACCGCTCATGATTAGTTAAATCATCGGCTGCACTCATTAGCGGTCATTCATATTTTGCAGTCTCTGTTAGACTCACGAATAGCTTTGAGACAGTTGAGATGCCTGGTTTCGAGATAGTCTGGCTTGTAACCGGGGTGTAAGTTGATCCAAACAAAAGCGCGCAATTCTAACAGTACGCGACATGATACCCTTTGTAGTCAGGAGCTTGAAGGTTTACGAGAAGACGCAGAGATGTCTCTACATTGCCAGGTCGTCAAGAACGATTTGATCGTGTCACTGCACACTGAACGTAAACGAGCTATGGGTAAGTCTCTGTACTGTTATCCTATTTAGAGCCTTTGTGTGTATAAATAGAACTCATGTCCCCATCATCGATGCACTAAGTCTTCACGGGATCCGTGTAACTCTTGCGACGTTGCTGGCCTCTCCAGGTACTGCAGTTCCAAATCGACCTTAACATGAATATTTCGGCTGGATGCGCCCTCGCTGTTATCGAGCTGCTCCCAATCATTACCCACTTTGCTTCTGTAAGTCCCGCGTGCCGCCGATACAGACTGCGAGATTATGATAGCTCTGCTGGTACCGGCAAATGGTGTCACGTGAGCTGGAGAGCTTCCCGTGGATGTATCAAAATGGAAACGGGAGCTGACAAGTTTGCGTAGTGGAGGTAAGGAACCGGCGATTATCCCAATTCCCGATTCAGCAGTGGACCAGAGGACGATGTATGCGACATCATCTGGTCTCGTTAGGATGTTATAGAAAGTGACTTTTTTGTTGAATACTTACACAAGTAATCGTGTGTATCAGCGAAAGCTTTTAAGTAGGGCAGTCGAATGACGGTACATAGCGATGCCCTGTCCAAGAGTTAGCTTCATATGACTGAAGCTGAAAGGAGTACTTACAAAGCAGCCAAGCCAAGAACAATGCTGACAGAAACCTTGGTAGCTCTCCTCATGTTGGACTTGTATAGCATAAACACGGGTAGAATGGCGCAAATCCAATCAGATATAACAGCACTAATAGATACCACATAGCCTGTACTCATTAGTACCGGTAATGAACATATTCCACGTCTCTCCCAGTTGGCAGTAACGGGAACGCACGCAGCAAAGCTCGCAATAACGTTATAGAGCATCGTGACTATAGTGAAGATGATGGTACTCCACACAATGATGCGATGAAGCTTCGTGACAGCAATTCGCAACAAGGTGACGCAGATGGAGCATTTAAGAGGAATTAACGACATGCTGTAGATAATCTGGCCAATCCACATCCACTATGTGGTTCAGTTAGCAGATACATAATAACAGGAGCTATTTGAAAATACCTTCCGTCCGTCGATTTGTAGAAATTCATTCAAGTTTTTATCTTTTGTTCCTAAGCCAGCGTAAATAGCACGAATGCCTGCTGCAGTGAAAACAACATGTAACAGCTTATATCTCGTAAATATAATACACCATGCAGTATTCGTGACACGGACTTACCCAACCGATAAGCATGAGGCCATCATCGATACCGAAAATACAATGCCTTAATCGAACAAAACACCGCAGCATGACAACGATAGCAGTCGTAATAAGGAAAAAGATAGAGACACCAAGCAGAACACGCGCCAGACCCTGAGGTTCTACCGTCCTCAGGCTTTCATCAACCATGGTGATGCTAATGAGGATGAAGCCACACTCAGGAACAAGGGAGAGAAACATGCGCAGGACGGGTATTTTAAGGGTCAAGAGCTGTGCCTCCTTTTCAAACTCCAATTTGTCGGGTATAATAGAGTTCGCTCCATTCCCCGCGTTCGGACTCCCCAGTACTAAGTCTAGTGAACTTTATCGACTTTGGCTGGTGGGGCAAGAGCCCTGACTCGTACCTCGATCGCGCTAGCGCTTGGAGTGCCCTGATCGAGGTGAAGCGTTGCTATGGCTTTCTGGGCTTTCGTCGTCTATGGTTTGGTGAAGTTTCTCTGGCGTACCTAGCTCAGGTAGCGCGCATCACTATGTCTTATCTGAATCCCTGTGTCGATCCAAACTAAACACCTTAGTGAGTTGTCCTCCTATGCTTGAGTTCACGGATGCTGGAACGGGACGATGGTGATTTCAATAGTCTCTTCTGCGTCCTCTCTACATTAGCCTTGGGCTGGTCCAGCCTGGCCCAGTGGTCCAAGCCCCTCCAGTCCCTGTCGTTACAGGCACTGCGTCAGCATCCGCCGCTATTCTATCTTCCTGATCATCACTTGAGGGTGTCCAGAGACAGCAGAGATCCTCATCCTCCCCATCTTCTCGACATAAATGATCATGTGGTAAATCAATAGGTAAGGATTTCTCATTACCATTTCTACAATGCCTTTTTATTCTCAGCTTAACTCTACTCTCCACGGCATGTAGTAGCAGGTTGAGGGTGTTGCTTGTCACGGTGTCCCCGATCCTGCAACCGGTTTCACCATTGGGTGCTTGAACGCTAATTTAGCGGTTTGTTTAATGTCTTCGATAGTCTTCTGATCCTCTGCAACACTTTGACCTCTTCCGAAGCGCAATATGGTTTATCTCCAACGCGGCGCCGCATCGCTGTCTTCGTGTCAATTCTAGTGTATCCGCTCCGTTTCATGGAGTGCCAGAGAGTAGTGCAGAGGCTTCAGAAGGGAAAGGCAATGGTCGGTTGGGTCGCGCAACGCAAGTCGGCGATGCGCTTAGACATAGCACTTTAGATTATGCATACCACATAGTAAAGGTGCCTGGAATCTGTCACGTATGAATACTGGTAATCTAGAATCACTATAGTAGTTTTGAAAGTACAAAAGCTTCTGGTGGCCTGCGTACAAGCAAGTGTAAAAAAAACATCTTTTAACGCGTAGTGGTTGTTTCCGAACGTGTTCTCTCGTCACAAGTCATCTCTACATCGCTAGCTGGCAAAAGCAAATTCCACGCCCAGAGTGAGGTGGAGAAACTGAACAAATTCGTCAGTACTTTAGACCCACTCCACCTCAGCGCTTCGGGTACATTATCCGCCCTGCGCTTCAGTGAACCATTACTACACGCGCTGCACTGTTAGCAACCTACCAACAGACTTAAATAGGTTGCGTCCCCACGAACCGACCCTTCCATTTCTTGCATTTTTACATTCCGCCCGAACAGCTTCTCATCGCAACCTTTGCACACAGCACCCACGGGGTCATAAGGAGGATGAGTCTGCTTGCCCAAGGGATGAATAAACTCACTTGCTTCAGATGATCTCACCTGCTCTTGGGCTATTTGTTTTCAGTATCCTAATCTTTAGATTCGGTTCATCCTCAGCCGCCATGAGCGACCTATATACATATTCACTCCTTTGTTGCCACTGTACACTTTGCGGCATCAAGCTGGATAAAGTCGACCTTACGACCTAGTAAGAATAACACAACAATGATTCTTCATTAACTCACCTGAGTGCACATGTCTAACATCATGTAGTCACCGCCTCGCTGGTATCCCGAATTATGGAAACAGGATAATGTCGCCTTGTCAAGATTGTGCTACTTAAAACGCCTAAATTCTTTCAGTGCCATATCCGATGATTCCATTGGCTGCGATCCGGTTTATGAGGACACCGACGAAAAAGGGTCATTTAGGCTCGTCGCATTGAGACTCGACAGCCTGTTTTCCGACATAATTTAACCTCAGCGCCGAAACTGGTATTGCAATTCTCACGACCACAATCTTTACTTTATTGCACTGCATGCCCCTTATCTACGCATCGCTAAGTGCGCCATGCAGCTACCCCACACTGCTCACGTTCGCACACTGGGAGATCTATGGTTGGCACTTGAACGACGCACTGAAAATGTCATCAAACTTCAAGATGGACTGATACCTATCCCCGTTCCATTTATTCCCGCAATTTCGGAAGACCCTCCTAAATCTTGTTCAGCCGTAGGATCTGTGAAACTTGGTTTAAGCCGGTATTTTAAAAGGAACGTGCAGAAAATGCTATTAGAGGCATTAAATCGGCTAGCCCTGCGCCAACAGAGCCTGGCACAGTTAAATTCTTGCACTTCGACTTAAGCGACCTTGTGTCCGTCAAACGCGCTGCCGATATATTCGCTCAACAAGAAGAAAGACTTGACGTGTTATGGAAGAACGCAGGCCTAGGCGCGAATAGTGTTGAAATTTAAGCGAAGACTAAGCAGGGCATAGAGGCCATGGTAGGTATGCATTGCTTCGCAGCCTTGCTCTTCACTCAACTACTCATTCCTCGATTGCGGGCTGCCGTTGCTGCTTCGCCATGTGGATCAGCCAGAATTGTTTGGACCACCAGTTTCCTGGGCGAAGCTGCCACGCCCACCAATCGCATGGACTTTGATTTCTTGATTCGTGTGATTAAAAGTGTTGTTTTATTAAGTACGCATTGCGGGCATCTTTATCACCAGATGAGTCACTATCAGACCCCGAGTAGGCGTCTCAGTTCCTAATAATTACTTGGTGATCATTAAGCCAGGCTAAGTACCCTAGACCTTTTTGTCGTCTGTAAGTATGTGCGTTATTGGACTGGACTGTTCTCTTCCCCCGCTTTCCCCCACAATTAAACCTTGTCAGCGTCTTCGTTAACAAGATAAGATAGCTACATCAGACCGAACCGCCAATCTACGTTGAGTTTAGTCGTTTTTCCTAAGCTTATAATAACTAAACTGTCGCCCTCCAATTGATTTAATTTTCAAGCCCAGCAGTAAGGTACACTACTGTACGCATGTTAAGGAATGGAAGACACGCGACCAACGAAACGCGCAAAACAGGCTTGCGAACCATGTCGGTCAGTTCTCACATCCACGACTTGAATATGATGTTCGTAACAGTTCTAACGGTTATTAGGCGGAAGAAGTCAAAGTGCCCAGGGGAGAGGCCTACATGCTCATACTGCGAACGGTTGGGCCAGCTGTGCGTCTATGAGTCGGGGTCAGAATTCCAAGGACATCGAGGCCGACAGGATAATTCTCTGGTATGTCTTCTTTTCTACCTTTTCCCCCTCTTCTTTCTTGATACCGAGGCAAATCAGTGTTAACTAACTGTTTTGCCTTTGAGGAACTCCGAATGGAAAGTCTTGAAGATAAACTGGACTTTTTTATGGAACGTCTAGAGTATGCCGCTGAGTTCCTGTGGCAAAGATTTATTCGAGATGTTGACCGTTGATTCTGCAGTCCTGTCATTCAAGATTCTCGTCGACGCTCGGGTTCACAGCAGACCACAAGACATACGCCAAACTCCATGGTCGGCCTTCCCGATATGGCTGAGACTATCAACTACATGCAGCCTGAGACAGGTTTAAGGCGAGAGACCGATCCTTGGTACGATATTCCGCGATGGTGATTGCTAACAGAGAGTGATAGTGCATCAGTACTTCCAGATTCACGAACCGGTGAATTAACATCTCTGTATATGACCTGGCTTCATCGACAGCCTCTGGTTATGTTCGACGCCGAGAACTTTGCAGAGTCACTGCCCGGCCGTGATCCCGAGTTAATACTCGCCCTACAAGCACTGTGCCTTCGGTTTCCCCCGCAATCCTTGAACATGGAATCCCGTCAACGGTTGATTGCCATGGCCCGCAGGTCGCGTCAACTGGTTATGGACAAGGTCTTCAGAAGCCAAGTTGAACTGTCTGTTTTACAGACTTTATGTCTTCTCAGCCTTTTCGAGTACACAGGTGGGAGCATCGTAAATTAGTCAATTGTCTAACGTGGACTGACTGTCGCTTTAGAAGGAAATATTGCCCAAGCTGGTTTACACCTCAATATGGCAATCCAGTTCATGCGTGGTATTCCCAAAGGGAACGTTCTTGGTGATGCCGTCGAGTTTAATGACTGTCTTCGAAGCATCTTTGTGCTGTATCATTTGCAAGGCAGTGTCTCTCCTAGCGTGTGGCCCCCGAACACGTTGCACGGAGGCGATGATCTAACAAACTCGTGGCCTGGTTCTGGTTGGCTGACTCCACCAGATAATGGCATTCCATGCGCTATGGACGCAGGTATACTGAAGTACACCACGCCTCTTGCGCAAGTCTGGAGGGAAGCAAGGATATACGCATCGTGTCGTGTACCTTCAGATGTGCTACCTCCCTGGAATCCCCGATCAGACTACTCCCAAATTACATATCGCCACCTTGAGGTCGATTGCAGCGTACCGATGAAATACCGGTTTTCTGCTAGTCGGATTGAGGAACAAACGTCAGATTCTCTTCAGCAGAACCGAGATCACTGGGGCCCATACTTCTTTGCACAATTCATTTACGCGTCTATCCCTGTTATTTTGAACCACCCGTTTCTCTTATCGATGCGACTACGACATTTCCGAAGCACAATGCCGCACTCTTTCATCAATAGCTCTTTCGATGCAATCACACGCCACATCGGATGGATCATGTACCATCTTGAACTGATTAATAGTATGGCTTACCAGATATCAGATCCAACATTAGCACATGTTATTGTTATCGTTGCGACCATACATCTTCAGCACAGCTTTGTAGAGGACCATAGCCTTCGCGAAAAGGCCCAATCAGGGTTTAGAAAATGCCTCGAGTTTCTGCAACGTATGGGCACCATATGGCCTATGGCTGGAGTAATGGTGAGTCAAATGGGCCTACTATGGACCAAGTTTGAGGCTAACCATGTTGCAGCATGACAATCTGCAGAAGTTACAGCAAAGTATCCAAGTGGTTTCCGTTCCCTCTCAAGACCCGGAATTGTCTGGAACGGCCGAACAAAAGTTCACGATTGACACTAGGTTGCTTTGGGACCTATTGTGTTATGAGAAAGCGGGCCGACCAGACGCACACGCTGATCAGTCCATGTTTAGCGGGTTACTATCCACAGACCAAGATAATGGAAGCGGGACTGATTATGATTTGGTTGGATCTGCTGGCATCATCGGACACAAGACTGTTCCTAAAGATACACCTATCTACGCCCCAGGTGAAGGTCAGTTGATCTCGATTTGAAGCAAGACCCGCCACTGACACAATCTGGATAGAAACACTACAACAAAATATTCGGTATGGACTTGGGTCTTTTGTTGGACAACAAAACATTTTCCCACAGGCACAAGATTTCGGGAGAGCTATTGATGAGTGGTTAAGTCTGGATTGGGGAAACACATTGTTTTAAACGAGTACGTTGAATTAACTCCACAGTAAAAGAATGGCTATTCATGTGATATCGCGAGACATTTGTGTTTACAGTGATCATTTTCATGCTGAAAAGTGGGCTGCAATGATAGAGTTTAATGCCGTATTTCCATATCTACATTCACCATTCGAGACCGTCATGTCCAGAACACTCCAACTTATTGCAGAAATCGATATCTTCCCGGTTTTGACCTGAACTCTTACTCTTCGGGACAGCAGGCCAGATTTGCTGCCCCCCGGCCTCCTCTTGCTGATGATGTTCCATAACTAGGTTACGTGTGAGTTCCTGGAAAAACAAAGGGCCCTAGGCAAAGGTCAGTATGTTTAGATTACCATTGGAAATCACACAAGTACCTTCTCTACACGAGGGTGGAGTTCCCCATTAACAAAGATACCTGCGTTCAGATTCTTCTGCGCCGCATTGCATAGATCTTTATCTTCTTTGAGAATCTGCTTGAAGCAGTCGCTGATGTTATTAAAATCGTGATCCGAAGCATTCTTATGTCGATAGACCTCATATTCCATCTTTGTTTGGCTGGCCGAGATGGGGATACAGCGCATGATATAGAAGAAGTCCGGTCTTTGTAGTTTCGTCGTGTCAGCGACCAGTTCTGGAGGAAATGGTAGGTTTTACTTACGAGATGGTGATTGATGCGTTGGGATAATAAAATGTGCTATAAATGCCCATTCCTTTCTCGTCGGGTTTGTCAACATTGAAATGTTGAATATGACCCCCATCAGTCTCGACCCAGTACTTGGACAGGTCGGTGAGTGCGTTGAGTGCTGGGTGTCCAGTGGGACAGTGATAGCACTATAAATTATGGTTAGACAAAAATAGAAATGCAAGTGCAAGTATCGTCAAGAAATACCTACTTCATTATAATTATCTGCAAGTGTTTTCCAGTTGTAGTCGCCAGTTATCTCCCACTGATGATCAAAATGATAACTCTCCATATCGAAGCCTTGAAGTCGTGGTTGAGTATCGACCGAAGAAAAGTCATCAGACCAAGCGACACTTGGTGTAGGGTTGGAATCCATGTTGATCCATATGAATCCAAGTTTGTCCACATGTACATGGATCTTAAACAAATTGTTGGCCGACTTGTCAAACGTGGATACCTCTTGGTATTTTGGAGCCTTGGCTAATTTACCATCGAGTCCATACGACCACCCTTGTAATTGTCAGAAGGCTTTCAGTGTGATGGAATAATGGGACTTTCCTACCGTGGTATTTACATGACAGGATTGACAGTTTCCCTGAGTCCTGTTCCACCAGCGGATATGCCCTGTGGCGACAGACATTATGGTGGGCCCGAATCTCTCCTTGACGATCTTTGATCAGGAAGAAAGTGAAGCCAGCCTCTGTGATACGTACAAAGTCACCCGATTGGACGAATCTGGCCTTGTGAGAGACAACAATCCACTTCTTGGAAAAGATGGCTCGTCTTTCAAGATCGTACATGGCCGAAGACCGATACCAAGAAGCAGGCAAGGCTCGGGTCGTCTTGGGGCTTTTGTCCTCAGCCTTAGCTGCACCAAGATTGAACCAGCGATTCATTGTGACTTGAGGTAATGGTTTGATAATTTAGGTAGTAAGAAAGCGTTCAGCACAAAGAACCAGTTTGCCGGTATGTTGCAATGTTTGTAAAGTATTAGGGTACTAAGCAAACTCATTTGTGTCCTTATAGGCCTTTCAAGCAACCACCCGTCTATTCCTCCACTCCATTCTAGCCTCAGTGGTGTTGTCCAATGTCAACTGCTTCATTAATCTTGGCTCGTTACCTCCTCATCTGTTCTAGACCCGCCTTTTTAGTCCGAGCCAATGGCAGAAGCCAAGTTCAAGGTTAGTGATCATGGGCTGTAAGCTAACGGCCCGTCTCCGTACCCACACACATAGTCAGTAGCCCCTCACGAACGCCAAAGGATTGGTAACCCGGACCGCCCCCAGGTTGTCTATCTTTGAGCCAATCACGTATGCTTCTTGTAGTCGAGTCTCATGACAGCTGTGTTGGTGGAAGGAATCACAAGTATCTCATTTTCGTTGCTATAATTCTACAATCTACAGAACGGCAGTTTCCTTGAGACAATTGGATTTTCTCACAATCTTGTTCATTCGAGTGCCCAAAGTACAGCAATCATGGTTTCTACATATGCGCAGAAAACAGACCGTCTTCGATGCACCATCATTGGAGCTGGGTAAGATATGCTCTCAGATCCCACGTTATCCTGACTAGTAACTGATGCTTGTGATTATCAGCGTTTCTGGCATTCTTATGGGTAAACTCTTCCCCTTCCTGTCTATAAACCTCGTATCGGTCTGACTGAAGACAGCCTACAAGCTGAAAAAGCTTCTCAACGATCATGTCGACTTTCAGATTTTTGAGAAGTCCCCAGACATCGGTGGGACTTGGTTTGAGAATAGATACCCTGGATGTGCATGTGATGTCCCCAGCCATTGCTATCAATACTCATTCGCTCCAAACCCATCGTGGTCAAAATTGTAAGTAGAGGTCATCGCTAACTGTTATTCAGACCACTGACCTGTCGCAGCTACGCTTCCTCCGAAGAGATCCATGCTTATCTCAAACGTGTTGTTAAACACTTTGACCTGGAGCAATACATAACCTTCAATACTAAGGTTGAATCAGCCCGTTGGTCTGAAGATGCGGGGACTTGGACCGTAGATCTGGATGACGGTAGATCTTCTACCTCTGAAGTCCTCGTTAACGCTGGCGGTATTCTCAATAATCCTCAACTACCGAACGTGGAGGGTCTGTCGTCTTTCTCTGGCCCATTGCTTCACACAGCTTCCTGGGACTCTTCAGTTGACCTCAGAGGAAAACGGATCGGAGTCATTGGTGCAGGAGCCAGCGCCATTCAACTGGTGCCTTCGATACAAGCTTTAGCCAAAGAGATTTCCGTGTTCATCAGGACTCCTTCATGGATCGCGCCGCCAGTAGCATTACCCGACTCCAACGCGACAAACTACACTTATAGTTATGAAGAGAAAAACAGTTTTCAAGGCCATAAAGATACGTATCTTGCCACAAGGAAGGGTCTTGAGGATCAGTTCAATGGAATGTTCCGAATGTTCCTGAAATCTAGCCCTGAGCAAAGGAATATACGCAACCTTTTTGAGTCGCGAATGAAACAGCTGATTCCTGACAAAAGTCTTCAAGAAAAGCTTATCCCTCAATTCGAGGCTGGTTGTCGACGAATCAACCCTGGAGAGGGGTTTCTTACTGCTTTACAAAAGCCCAATGTTGAGCCTGTCTTTGATCCCATTCAAAGGGTCACCCCTCATGGAATTGTAGCAGGCGGCAAAGAGTATCCGGCAGACGTACTTGTGGCAGCGACAGGATTCAACACCACTTTTAAACCACGATTCCCAATTCTTGGTCGTAACGGTGTAAACTTACAAGACCTATGGCAAGATGACCCAGCCTCATACCTTGGAACCGGTGTTTCGGGGTTTCCCAACTACCTTATCTTCTTGGGGCCAAATACACCCATTTCTAACGGAAGTCTGATGGGTAAGTGAGAAAGATGCGTATCTAACCTAGGGTTAACTGGCTAACCCCCTGAAGGCTCTGTAGAAGCAACTGCAGACTACTTCATTCGTCTTCTTCACAAGATGATCCGGCAACGCGTCAAGTCCTTCGAGGTCCGGAGCGATGCTCAGACGGATTTCAATATCCATACCCAAGCAGTTATGCAAGACATGGTATGGACCGGAACTTGTAGAAGCTGGTGTAAGTTTGAGTATCATGGGGCGTTACTAAACATACTCAGCTGACATGTATCTCAAGACAAACAGGGAACGAACGGAAAGGTGACTGGCATTTGGGCAGGAAGCTCACTTCACTACATCCAAGTACTTTCTGAAGACCGATGGGAGGACTATGAGTGGGAGCACAAGTCGGAAAGGTACAGCTACTGGGGCCATGGAACCTCTTGGATTGAAGAGCCCGAGCTAGATCCACTGGGGGCCGGGAGGCAAGATATGATCGAGTCTATGACTACCATTCCCAAGAAAGACTCTGACTTGAGCTTCTATCTATGGAAGAGTGATCCTCTGCCTGATATGGGTTTGGATAAGATCACGAGAGATGAAGTAGAGGAACCTTTGGCAGAGGGCTTACTGAAGGACGTTGGCAACGGCCATCTGAATGGCTTTGGGGCGGCTCCTGCTAGTATCGATGCACTTGGCACATGCATATCTGTGCCTCTCTAGGGCAGTTTAGAATGATTAGAGATTTTCCCCAGATTCTGTCCCCATTCTGGGCTGGTACGATTGGAGAAGCAGTTACAAATATGCAGATAAAGACAAACAAACAGAGTAACAACTGTATTTACCAGATGATGGCTGAATTAATAATATACTTGCGCTTTAGGAGATTAACTTCCTTACACACTTAAGATTGTTAAATTCCGGTTTGGATTGTTCAGCGATAGGGTTCTAAAAGAAGAAGGGTTTAAATAGTATTACAGTGGTTATCATCTATCACCGTGGGTTTTAAGGCGTGCAAAGGTAATACAGAACTGCATTGATTAATTATCAGTCTCCGGATCATGACGATACAACAATATTCTAAAGTTTTGCCATAGGTCGCTTGTACCAGAGCTGTGTTACAGGCCCATCATTCCCGTACACTGGGTCGTCTTCAGGCAAATCAACCTTCTGAATCACAGAAAAGAAATCTCCCGATGGCCGTTTTCCTGTTTCGTTTCTCCATTTTGGGCATCCCTACGAACCGTCAACAGCTAGAAGATTTGCTATCATGCTGGGCACTAACCTTTGGATAAACTCCAATATACTTGTAATCAAGCGAACTTTGGGTAGAAGAATGGGCGGTTCCAGCAGGCAAAATAATAACATCTCCTGCTTTAACCTTAACTTCCATGCCTTCGCCAGTCTGAATCTTGCCCAACAGTAGGATTGAAGTTCCTTTGAAGATTCCTGATAAAGGTTAGAAGATTAAAGACAGGTGTAGATGGACTTGGTCTCACCATAACACTCATGGCTATTTGGGTGGAAGTGTCGGATGCCAATATGTCCCCATGTCCCCTAAGCAAGGGCATCAATTAGTAAGTGAGGTTATGTGGCATCTAGAGTCTGACTAACTCTTTTCTCCCATCTGTGTGTGGTCAGGAATTGTGTCGCCGTCTCCTCCGTCCTGGGAAGTGGGAGCACATTTCGATAAACAAGGATTGGAAGTCGGCTGTTGGGCGCATCCGCCGTCGGCGGCAACAAGTAGCATTCAACACTTGAACCCATGATAATCAACTTAGTGGCTTTTGTTATCGAACGCCGAGTTCGAGTAAATACCAATGCCAACCTTGGCCTTATCATTGTGCTGACCTAGTCTCATTACCCCGCACGCCTAGCGTTGTGGCTTTCGACCATTATCATGACACGGTCCGCTTCCGTGTCTGGCAAACCATGCTGTGGTTATCTCGGAAAGTTTCCTATTTCTCCGCTTGGTGCACGTGTCCGGTTTTGAGTTTATCTCCAGCTCTTGAACTGGGCAAGTTCAAGCGGACCGGAATCCGGGGAACCTGATAACAGGAGAGGAAGGATTGTGTCCTTTCCGAGATAGGGAACGTCAAAACCCTCAGGATAATGCAGTATTGATTGCTAATGTGGATATAGATAGAAGAGCATACCTGCGTCTTCGTAGTCGTGAATGCCAATCATCTGTTTCAATTTCACATGTCATCTTCCTTTTAAACTTTGTTTAACATCATGTCAACTCAATCAGCGGCCGCAGACGCAGCATCTGTCTCTGATGAGAAGATGGAAAGTAAGACGTTCGGTGTACCTCTGAAGCACACTTCAAGCCATGCAAACGGAGAAGTTACAACCTTTGATGATGTGGGTGGTGCTACCTTGCACAATCATGAAGTCATCAACAAGGCGATTCAAGCTATTGGATTCGGCAAATTCCAATGGCAGTTGACTTTTTCTTGCGGCTTCGGGTTTCTGGTCGATCAGGCAAGTCCTATCATTTGCCCATTCTCTATGTATCGAACTGACAGCTGTGCATAGATGATTCTGGTCTCAATCAGCCTCGTTACCCCACAAGCTGCCATGGAATTCGGCCCTCGATACGCGACTCTTTTATCCGCATCCTTATATGCCGGCATGTTGTTCGGCGCTGTTGTCCTTGGCGGACTCGCAGACAATATCGGTCGCAGACTCGTCTGGCAGCTTTCCATCTTTGGTTGTTCTATCGTGACCACCGTTGCTGCTTGCTCACCCAATTGGACCGCTCTCAACATCTTTATCGTCTTGATTGGTGTATTCGCTGGTGGAAATCGTAAGCAAACGCCGCAGCAACCATTTGTCGTGATGATTACTAACTCCAGACTTTCTAGTTGCCATCGATTTGACTATTCTTGCGGAGGCTATTCCCCAACAATGGTCATTCATTCTCTCTAGTCTCGCCGGTATCTGGGGACTGGGTAACGCCATCACAGGACTCATCGGTAACACTCCCCTAGCTTATCACTATCGATTGTCTGTCTGCATATGCTTACCTTGGTGATCTAGCTTGGCCACTGCTTGTCAACTTCGGATGTCCCAGCGGCTCTACGCCAGTCAACTGCAGCAAGGCTGATAACATGGGTTGGCGATACTTGTATATCACTCTTGGTGGGTTATGTCTGGTGATGTCCCTTATCCGGGCTTTTGTCCTCCGATCTACGGAGTCACCAAGATGGCTTATTTCTTGTGGGCGCATGAAGGAGGCTGCCGAGGTCATCAACAATATCAGCAAGATGAACAAGTCCGATTATCATGTCACGGAGAACCAGTTCATTCTGATCGGCCAGCCAGAGACCAACACCGAAATTCGTTCGTGGCACGCCAATCTCCACCGAGCCAAAGAACTCTTTCATGGTCCCAAGCGACTGCGTCTCATGGTTGGACTAATTATGATATGGGTCTTAATTGGAATTGCGTATGTCTTCCACGTTCCTTCCCTGCATGATATGTAACTTACGAGCTTACAGATACCCGCTCTATACTATTTTCCTGCCGTACTACCTAGCGGCCAACGGAGCCGACTTTGGCGAACAGAGCAACTACACAACCTATCGTGACTGGACTGTCTCCTCGGTTGTTGGAATCTTCGGTCCAGCTCTGAGCACTATCCTGGTATCATTGAAGTGGTTTAAGTCCAGAAGGTCGATGCTCTTGACAGGAGTCATTTGTGCTGCCTTCTCAGGTGCTTTCACGTCTGTCAGAACTGCCGCGCAGAACCTTGCATTCTCGAGCATGATCAATTTCTCCCTCAATGCCCTCTACGCCATTGTGTACTCTTACACACCTCAGGTTCTTGAAGTTCAGAATCGTGGTCTCGGTACTGGTATTCTTATGGCACTTGGTCGAATGGCATCTCTTAGTACGCCTTTTATCGCCACGTTTGCCGATGTTACTACTTCAGCGCCTATTTGGGTTGCTTGTGCTTGCTTCTTAGCAATTGGATTGATTGCTATGTTTCTACCAGTAGATACCATGCCATATGTATCTTAGAGAGTTAAGGTCAAAGTTACTAGGGTATAGCATTTATTCATAAATCTGACAGTACTATGTTGCTAGCTTCTTAAGTCTTGTCTTTCACTGACGTCTTAATGGCTGCTTTACGTTCGTTCATCTCATGAGTAGGGGAGTTTATTGCCGGCGTAAACCCAACTGTAGCTGCCT
Organism: Fusarium equiseti; assembly: GCA_003313175.1. Taxonomy (NCBI): domain Eukaryota; kingdom Fungi; phylum Ascomycota; class Sordariomycetes; order Hypocreales; family Nectriaceae; genus Fusarium; species Fusarium equiseti. Next base: position 92,233 of record QOHM01000007.1, read on the forward strand.
ATTTAAGCATAACCCCCCTTCCCCACACCCCGCGAACCTCGGCTCATTTCGCTCGGCTGCTAACTAAGTCCGGGGTACTTCTGTCTGCTTTTTATTTTCTAAATCATTTCTCTTCCACATACTCACGTTAACACATTGTTTAAAGGTTCATACAAATTATTCATCATGTCAGGTCCCGGTGTTGGTTTCGAGTACCCACCTATCGAGGTCAAATGGCTGCAGCGAGATGTCCTACTTTTCGCCAACACCATCGGTGCTACCGCTGATGAGCTTCACTTCCTCTATGTACGTCACCAACTTGTCCAGAAACTTAGCTGCAACTGACAAATGACAGGAGTTTCACCCCGATTTTGCCGTATTCCCTACGTACCCGGTCATCCTTCGTAAGTCCCGCTACTCACCCGCGGTCCAATCATTAACCCACCAAAGCCTTCAAGAAGGACTCTCAGGAAGTAGTCGACTACTACAAGGACAGCAAAGCCGTTCAGATTCCTGATGTCCCCAAACTCGACTACACGCGCGTTGTCGATGGCCAGCGCAAGATCGAATTCCTGAGGCCTCTCCCAACTACGTCTGACGGCCGCAAATTTGAAGCCCGCCAGAAGGTCATCGGCGTCTACGACAAGGGCCGCCCGGGCACAGTGCTCGAGACCCAGACCGACCTTGTCGACGCTGAGTCCGGCGAGGTGTACGCCCGCGTCATCGGCAGTGGCTTCTTCATCGGCCAGGGCAATTGGGGTGGTCCAAAGGGTCCTGCTACACAAAACTACCCTCCGCCAAAAGATACGGCCCCTGATGCCACGATGGAGGTCCAAACCACCGCCGAGACGGCGATGCTATACAGGTTGAATGGTGACTACAACCCGCTGCATGCTGATCCTGAGCCCGGGAAGAAGATGGGCTTCGGAGGGACAATTATACATGGGCTGTATTCGTGGAACTCAACAGCTCATTCACTGTTGAAGAAGCTAGGTGGTGGGGATCCTGCCAACATCAAGGAATACCAGGCGAGGTTTGCTAGTCCTGTGAGGCCAGGCGATAAGCTGATCACGCACGCGTGGGTTACCGGGAAGGAGCAGGGCGGGTGGTCGGAGGTGAGGTTTGTAACGCAGGTCGAGGGTGGCAAGGTTGTTTTGAGTAATGGATTGGCTTTAATGAAGGTTACTGGTCAGGATAAGAGTAAGCTGTAAACTGCTTCTTATTAGTTTTCAATACAGAAAACCGATGCTGTTCTGCCCTAGACAGAATGCCAGGCATTCGAAGAATAGTATTCAAAGTATTTCGCTGGCAAAGTTGTTGAATCATGGGAGAAAGCATATAACAGCAAGAGGATGATTGTAAGGTGTAAATTTCCGTTATATTCAAAGAGGGCTACTATCAGCACGAATTGAATCAGCGTCTGGAAGTTACCGGCTACAAAGCTGGCCGGCAACTTCCCCATCCTCCCCTATTTGTTATTCTTGTTTCATAATATATCATTTCCACATCGCTTCTCATTTCTCAGAGCCATCCCCAACCTTGACTGTGCCGTCCTAGCTCGGACAGATCATGGTGCAGTCCACGGATGTCGGAGCATACGTTTAATCGACACGCTCAAGAGGGAAGTCCTTGGGGCCGTCATAGGCCTGGACATCGCCGGTGGGGGTATCACCCTTGACGGTCTTGATGTCCTTGTTGGGGATGAGGTGTGAGCCCTTGGTGAAGCTGTTAGGCGAGACCTGGACGGAGACGGTGAGAGTCAGGCCCTCGTCGCTACGGACGACGTCAAAGGTTCGTGAAGAAGGAAGACAGGTGCCAGCCTTGACCTCAGGAAGCTCGCCGGGGCCAGCACCGGGGACCTTGGCGGTGCAGTCGTAGCCCTCGGTGTCCATGGTTCCGGGCTGGATGACGTTGAAAGAGTAGCTGTGAGCTTGGTCAGTGGCATGTTCACAGAAGACAACTGTATGAGGACACATACCTGCACATGGCGCTGTGGGGGGTGCAGCTGGCGGTGAAGTCGCGGACGTTGAAGACAGCATCGGCGGTGGCACCAGTGGCGGCGGCAGCGGCCAGAACGACAGCGGAGAACTTCATCTTGATGGTTGAAAGTTTGTGGGTGGAGACTTGAGTTTCGTTGAGTAATTTGAGAAGTGATGCAGGATTGATGGATGAGAGAGGTTATGTTTCGAAGGAATAGCCATGGCTCTTTTATATGCGTCAATGATCATGTGGATCCGGTACTTCAATGGGCCTGCGGGTCCGGCAATTATAATGATCTTCACAAAAACCTCGTATTATCTCGGGCGGTGAAGCGGGCCCATCAATGCAACGGCTCTTTGACCCATTGAGATTTCTAGAAGTACTTGTCCCACAGTAGAACTACTGGGATTCGTAGCAGGCATTCAAGCAAATATACGAGAATTCGACGACAGAGAAATTCGGTGAGCAGATGCTTAATGACCATTTACGTGTAGCTTGATGAGATGGTTCAGCTAACAATGTACATCTATGTGGATTAAATACAGTGGATCAGATCGTCAACCTCTTTGATCTCATGTACTCGTAGTCGCTCATCGCCGCGCGGACATGGGTTTCCAGCCTGTCGCCAGCTATCTCTCCAAACTCTTCCCGCCACTTCGCCGCCTCAACGTCAATATCAACATCACCAGCAACTTTCCCCAGATCGACCTTGTCGCTAGAGTTCAGTGAGCCTAACATGTACTGTACGATGGGAGGATGACTATCGGTGACTTCTTTGGGAGCTTTCTCCCATGAAAATTGCAGCTTGTCAGGGTCAAGTCCAGCAAGCCTAGCGTACTTCAACATTAAGTCCGGAGAGGTCATCATGTCGTCGGCATCTATAACAAGCGGTTCTTCGCCTCCATTGTTTTGCTCAACCTCGTAGAATTTGAGGAGTTTCCTAGGCCAGAAAAAGGATGTCTCGATGAGATTGAGTTCTTTGATCTCTCGCTTGAAACCTTCATGCCTCACCGCACGGAACAGCGAAGGAATCGACTGAGCCGGGTGTCGGATGAGAAATGTCGGTCTGAAGGTCTTTAAGAAGTCATCGGAAAGTATGGTCTTATTCAACGACGATCGTGCTGTTGATACACCATCCGGGTAACCCTCCAAGACCTGTGGCTCCCCGACTGTAGCCCATTCTCCATGAATGCGCTGGGACTCAAAGAATGGATGATTAAGCAACAACGCATGCTCTTTGAACATGACTTTGTTTCCCTCGGCTTCTGCATTCTTGATGTATTCTAGAAGGTTATTGAAGCACTTTTGCTCCATGTCTTCGATGTTTTTTTTCTCCTCGGCTGACCATTCCTTCATAGGCTTCTTGTGCGCGTCGGTGCGCAGGTTCATCGCCTGTAACCAGAAGTATCCATGATTCCAAGACGGATGAGCACCCTGTCCCTCGATATTGAGGATGCGCATGAGAAGATGAGAAGCTGTTCGTGGGCCAGTCACAAACATATGACGTGTATCCAGCCTGAGAGACGACGTTCGTTCTGCAGTCTGTGACATTGAAGCTGAGTCCTTGGTCCAAGTTTAATTTGAAAGAGTAGAGGAATGGCTTACTGGACAACAGCTGATCACTGATTCTTGTAATCCTCTTTATCCGGAACGCTCGGAGACTTTAGGCTACAAGTGCTGACCTCTCGTTCTGACGATCCTTCTAACTGCCAAGCAACAGTGTCAGGTGGGTGTCAGAGAATTGTCCTCTAAGTCTTATGGCGCCAAGTCAAAATATCCTGAGTGCTGGTCTAAGATTCTGTCAGGTAACCAAATTATTTCGTCTCTTGTACTCTTAAAAGGCCAATTCCCGTGATACCCTGACGAGTATTGGTTGCTAATGCAATATTATGTCAGTACACAAGTACTTATGCAAGTATGAGGTGTCCCAAAATACCCCACCGCTACTGTGGAGCATATTCCGTGCTTTGCGCTATTTTTATCTCCTCCAAGTAATCATATCTATTCTTTCCAACGGAGAATTGCTGAAGTTAATACGCTGCAGCCCACCATGTTGTGTGACTTCTGCGCTCAAATACCTTTGGACCCTGAAGCCCTTAACAAGCGCAATCATAATAAGTACCCACTCGGTCCAATTGCTCGAGTCAAGGACAGCTCATGTCCTTTCTGTCGCATCGTTAGTAAAACTCTTTCTGAGGGTAGTTTGGTGACCGGTGTCAGAGATGAAACTGAATTGACTTGGATGCCGGGACTCTTTGGCCGTCTCAGCTTTTCGCCGCGACATGCCGAAAATGATACCTGGATTTGCTTCAGACGCCGCGTACAGCCATCGGCTGATCGGGTTTCAATATTTGATACAATGTTCATTGAGCCAGAGACAGCCCCTACAGTGGAAACGTCTCGAATGCTCAACTGGGTCTCTTCCTGTGAACGTTTACATGGCTCGACGTGCGCCTTGACGACGGATGTAGCCTTTGACAAGGCTTTTCGTACCCTTGAGGTCCTTCGGTTACTGGATGTTCAGACTAACTGCCTTGTTGAGACTACCAGTCTCGAAAAATATGTTGCCTTGAGCTATGTCTGGGGATCAGTCTCAAGCTTCCGCCTAACTACGATAAACCGGCCAGCACATTGAAGGCTCCCTGGAAAAGGTCGCTGAGTCGCTTCCAAATACAATAAATGATGCTATGGTATTAACCAGACATCTTGGTTGTCGATATCTTTGGGTAGATGCCCTATGCTTGTTACAGAATGACACCGAAGATTTGGAGCTAGGTGTTAACTCTATGGATCTTATATACGAGAGGGCCTGGTTGACAGTCGTCGCTGCCTGTGGCAATGACGCTAATGCGGGTTTGCCCGGGGTCAAGGAAGGTACACGAAACACCCGTCAGAATACAGGCGAGATATACCCTGGTGTCGAGGTGGGAATTGTAAGGGGTTTGGATACTTTGCTTAAGAAGTCGGTCTACAACACAAGAGCATGGACGTATGATTTGCATCTTACTAAAGTAAAATGTGACAACTAAGCTAACATGTTTCAGATTCCAAGAACAAGTACTATCAAGACGAGTTCTTTACTTTGTCGACGATAAAGTATTCTACCGCTGTCGCGCAGCGGAACATGCCGAGCACTTTTCAGACAAATTATCACAGAATCGCCCTCCATCTGAATCCTGGGGATCCCTTCTTCCAGAGGCCTTGAAGATGGCGGAACCGATATTTGATATTACTATCATGCTCTTCTATTACACACAAAGGCGTATTACCAACCAGAATGACGCATCAAGGGCTATGGCAGGCATCACAAAGCGTTTCGAATATGCAACAAGATGCAGGTTCTTTCAAGACCTCCCCACCGCCATGTTCGATCGCTTCATCATATTTCAGTCAAAGTATGGCCTGCTGCATCGCTGTTCTTCCTTTCCAAGCTATTCTTGGACAGGATGGACAGCACAGATGGGATGGAAAGGCTGTGTTGATATAAATACCCCATTTCACCACGCCGACGAAGACACCAACTACTGGCTGCAGAAAAAGACTTGGATCGTCTGGTACAAGAGAAGCCCCTCTGGCATTACTAATCTTGTTTGGGACCCAGCTGCCAACCCTTCATTTCCTATCAAAGACATGGAATATAAGGGGTATCGGACCAGAAGTACCTTTGCAGATGGCAGACATGTTCCCTTGCAGGTTGATACAAGGCGGATTTTGCCTACTGAGGAAATTTCCTTTTCTCGGGAGGTGCCATCTTACCCTCTATTGCAGTTCTGGACGCTCTCCTTAGTGTACCACACGTCTGGTATTAATAGGTCTACAGGCCACGGTTACCTTGCAGATCTGAACCAGAAGAAATGTGGGTTCATATTTTTGGATATGTATGAAGGAAGGCTCTATCCAGATTATCAGGAAATTGAGGTGGTCCTCCTGTCTGAAGCATGTTGGCATGCGATCTTGGATGAAGAACGAGATTTTCGCGAACCATATTCCTTTGAGCATGCAAGGTACAATCCCAACGACAGACGGGCTCAACACCCTCTCCAATGGACATTTTACTATGTTATGCTTCTTGAATGGCACGAGGGGATTGCTGAACGGCGTGGTCTAGGTCTACTCCGTCAAAATGCTGTTGACTTTAGTTTAGCTCCTGGTCCAACTTGGAAGGAGATCTTTCTAGCGTAGGAATACACTACACTTGAACAGTATTATGAGAGTTAGGTCTTAATTGCTATGCTAAGTGGCTGAATGAATCTCTGATGCACTGATACCTTCGCTCCTGTAATGTTGCGTAAAATCATACTCGATACTCGAGACTTTCTACATAAATGTCAGTAACCGAAGTGCCTTATAGTTAACAAACCACTGGACTGTCACTTACCAAGAGAAATTCCCTCATATTATTCTCGTCCTTCTGCAAGTCCTTCAGAATATTGAAGAACTTATCTGTCTCCAAGACTGTAAGAGGATCCGATGTGGCCACACGTTTCAGATTCTTCATCGATCTTGGATCAACGTATTTCAGAAAGATATCACGTCTGACCTGAGCATACTTATCCAGGATATCCTCTCCGGCCAAGCCCTTGGCATATCCAATGAAGCAGTCGGCCAATCCTCCGACGTCAAGGACAGCTGTCATACAGCCATAGCCACCCATGGGGTTATTGATGTGCGCAGCGTCTCCTGCAAGTATAATTCGGCCGACTTTGAACTGCTCTGCGCAGCGATTGTGGATATTGTATAGGTTTGTTTGTTCGATTAGGTATTGGTCAGGTTCGGGATGACCTGGAAGCATTGCTTTGAGGTGTGCAGGTCGACGCTTCAAGTATTCATCATCGGTCAAGCCTGTGACTGGATCTCCGTAGGTGACACGCCATAATCCTCCTTTGCTTCTTCGGGCAATAAGACCCCAGTGTTCTGGGTCAATCATGTAATTCCCTCCATCCCAGTTATGCTTCTCAAATCCATCGTAATAGACCTGCTTCCAGTCAATCTTGAGATCATTTGCAACACACGATAGGCAAACTTACGTTTTGAACGACGAAGCGATATGGCAAGGTTTCTCCTGGCCAATTTCTCCCAAATAATGATCGCCTTACAATGCTTGATGCGCCATCACAGCCGACAATGTAATCGGCCTCGAATTTTGCTTTCGTTGTAGATTCTCCATCTTTTATATCGACCTCAACCCAAGCACACTTCTCGTCCTGGCCAACATTCGTCACTGCATGACAGAATTCGACTTCAATCAATCCACTGTATTTTTCAACGCAGTGTTGGTACAGAATCTGGATGATTTGACCCAGTGGCAAGATAGTCATTCGATCTGGATGATCTTCGACGAGTGATAGGTCAAGACTTATAAGCTTTTCGCTGTCCGAGACACGTCTCCAGCAGATGCTTGGGAATTTTGCAATGCTGGCTTTTCGTATATCGTCGAGAACACCTGCGCGTCGAAACACGCGCGTAGCTGGGACGCCATACTGGGTTGCCCGCAGTCGTGTGTCAAGATGTGGCCAGGATTCAAGCACAACGGTGGGAATGTTTTGCTGTGCAAGGAGGATCGCTAGAAGTAACCCTGACGGGCCAGCGCCCACGATGATTATCTAACACGAGGTTAGTTATCTCTGTAGCTGGTAGATGAGCGATCACTTACTTTCTCGAATGGCAGCTTTGATGAACTTTGAGCCATGGTTCATAACTGGATGATTATTTCGAACTTGCGAAGTCTGGTCTGCTCAACCAAGTACGCCAAGCTATTATAAGAACTTAGGAGACCCATTAACCTCGAGCCCCCGAATCTTCCGACCCCAGTTGCCGATCTCCGAATGGTCTAGACGCGGGGTTCGAAAGTGGAAAGTGTGGCACACGGAACCCACTTTGCTGTCGGCTGTGAGGGGCGGCAACAAAACGGAGATACAGCTGACTGATTGCGTCGGGGATCGGCTACATAGATAATCCGAAGCGGCAGTCGGGTTCTCCTCGGGTAGACTCACCGGTCCGACACAGTCCTTACGTTGGTACGTACCTAGACAGAAATAGAACTACCACCCCCGCCTTCGCTTAACATTCCGCAAATGGCTTAGATCTCATCCGGGAACCGATGCTCCGTCCATAATTGTGTGAACAAAGATGTGCTTCAATTGAAGTTCAATTCATGTACGGCTTGTTACTATCCGCACTCAAGTTCCACGACAACCAAATAATTCGTTTCAATCGGACCCATTACATCAAATCCCGATATTCATGCAAGAGAAATTCTAATTTTATCGCGCTGAAGAGCCAATCGCCGATTCTCATGACGTCAATACCGGATTACTTAAAACTACCCTACAATGACTTCGAGAAACAGCGATGATCCAGCGACCGGAGCCGGACGACAGCCAAAGTCATTGGCGAAGGCATGCATATCGTGTCGGACAAAGAAGGTCCGCTGCGATGCGGCACGACCACGATGTAGCAATTGTCAAACCCAAAGTCGCGAATGTGTTTATCACATTGAAACACCTCGAAAACGGTACGCAATTAATTGTCCGTTCCCATTGATTCTCTGGTCGCGCTGAACATGACATCTGTAGACCCACATTTTCTCAGATCACCAGATTGCAACGCGACGCGTCTGCTCTCAAGGCGTTTATCGTGACTCTCAAACGTAGTGACCCGCAAGAACGTGAACAATTACTATCATCTGCTGTTGATGATGATGGGAATGTCAAGGTGCCAGCATTAGCAGATGAAAGCCCGTCTAAGCAAACTCAACATTCCTCAATAGGCACTCCGTCGCGACGCGTTGAAGACCCCGCGATCGTATCTGATGATGAGCTGGACATTGCGAATTTCGTATCTATTGACGATGCTGGCGAGACGAACAGCTTTGGTCCTTCATCTGCGTTGCATAACCCAGCTGGAAATAGTCCGAACAAGATTACACACAGTCGCGCGACGCCGATTGAGAATGTTAAAAACAGCTTAATAGCAAACGCTGCTCTGCAGAGACACCTGGAGTATGGACTACTCAAGCATTCCTCCATCGCTGAAGTGCCGACCGAACTGGCGATGCACCTACTTAACCTCCACTGGGATCGTCAACATCACACGTTCCTTCTCACCTACAGACCCGCCGTCATGCGCGATCTGCAATGTTCAGGCCAATACTGCTCTACCTTTATGCTCAATGCCATATTCGCCTGTTGCAGCAAGTTCTCTCCTCGAACCGAGGTAAGAGAAGATCCCAACGATCCTTCGAGTGCAGGTCTTCGCTTCTTCACCCGGTGCGATGAGCTTCTTGCCAGGGATTCTCTTCTGATGCGACCGCATATCACGACCATCATAGGACTTCTCCTACTAGGCTCAACATACAATGCCCGTGGAGAAACTTCGAAAGGATGGCTGTATACTGGCTATGCACTGCGGATGGTATACGATCTGGGTCTTCATCTAGATCCCAAGCAGATAACCGATGATCCAGAAGAGATTGAGATCAAGCGACGCGTGTTTTGGGGCGCGTTTGTCTGCGATAAACTGCAGAGTCTTTACATGGGTCGACCTGTGGCTATAAATCTCTGCGACTCACGCGTATCTCGCAAGTTCCTTGATCTGTACGAAGAGACAGAACCATATCATCTTCCTGCAGTGGCTGCAGAAGCCACCCCTGGTTTACTCAAAGGCTTAGGCACGGCGATCCCCAGGTATTCTGTGTCGACCTTTCAACAATTATGTCTCTTGTCTAAGATAATGACTACCATCACCAACCGATTTTATGTTGTTGGAGCCACGTTTTCAAACGCTCAGAATAGTCTTCTGAAGATTGAGCAGGCTTTACAGAAGTGGCGAGAGGACCTGGCTCCTGAGCTTGACTTCCAGCCCTGGCTACCAGAGGGTACACAATCCCAGACTCCAAACATCATGGTCCTGCACAATGTGTACTATTCCCTCATAATCCTTGTTCACCGACCATTTATTTCGGATGGGCATCTCCGCTCAACTGGTACACCCGCACGGTCGTGGGAACAATGCACAAACGCAGCGAGATGTATCACCAATATCGCTTCAGTCTACAAATCGACATATGGTCTAAGTGGCGCGCCTTATGTTCTGGCATACACGGTTTACGTGGCTTGTACTATACACGTCCGCAACGCTGCTTCCCAAAACTACAAGGAGGAGCACCTGGATCTACTAAAGAAGAGTTTAGAATGCTTGGATCAGCTTTGCACTGCGAACCCTGGTGTTGCAAAACCGGCCAACAGTATCAGGCGGTTGATTGAAGCCAACCGCTTGAGCCTGACCTCAGGTGAGTCAAGACATGCTTGTTGGACTGCGCGCGCAGGCTCTCACAGACATCCAGAAGAGAACAACTCGGTGGTGGATGCGAATATCTCGTTTGACCTTGACGCGATTCACAGCACGTTCAATCTCACAGACTGGCCCTATCCAAACTTGGAGATGACCGCTGGCGATGCAGATTATGGTTTGCCACTAGATCCGTTGTTCGGCTGGATCAATGTACCGACCCCGTCGATGGATCAAGATACGTCCCTGCCATTTTTATAGTAGATGAAACAAAAGCTATATGACGAAATGAGTTGCATAATGTATTGCTTGAAGTTGTCCGCTGAGGCGGGGCGACCGCCCGGGTGGATGACAGAACAATTGTCTTCTACGCCTTAGGCTACCATAATAAAGGCGCCTAAATGGTAGTCTAAGCTACCATAGAGTGACCAAACTATTTCGTCTCTTATGCTTTCGGGGCCAATTCTTCTGATACCTTGAGGTCGCCTGAGCTATAGACTGTTGTCCCCAGGAAATATCGTGTCTAGCGCGACGCGTCAAGGGAACCCCACCCGGAGACTCACTCTCCGAAGATATGTGGGACCCGGAGGATGAACCTCCAGGTGTTGATATCACCACTCAGCAATGAACAGTATCGCAAATCTAGACATATATTAAGAACTGAAATCCCATGAATCTCAAGTCCTCAGTTACTCTTCAATTACGCTGCATACCCGGTGTCTTTACCAGACTCTTCTCTCATTTACCTGTCAAATCTTACCCCACATCTTTTGCATCATGGCTCCTCTTCCCCAGAAAGTCGGCGTCTTGGTCGTCGGTAGTGGCAACGCTGGTTTCGCAGCAGCTCTATCCGCCGCTGAGAATGGTGCAAAGGACATCCTCATCATCGACAAGTGCCCCGAAGAATGGGTCGGTGGTAACTCCTACTTTACCGCTGGCGCCTACCGAATCGCACATAATGGTCTCGAAGATTTATTGCCAATCGTCAATAATGTCTCCCCTGAGCAAGCCGACAAGATTGACCTGACCCCATACACTTCCAAGGACTTTCAAGATGATATGGATAGAGTGTGCATGGGACGTTCAGACCCAGTGCTTGCGAAGGCACTCATCGAAAACTCTAATGAAGCCATCAAGTGGCTCGCTTCCAAAGGCATTCGCTTTCAACTGTCATTCAACAGACAGGCGTACGAAGTAGATGGAAGAATCAAGTTCTGGGGTGGTCTTCATATCAAGACGCAAGACGGAGGCAAAGGTCTCATTGAAGACTACCTTGCCGCGATCAAGAAACGAAACATCCAGGTTTCGTGGTCGACAGCACTTACAGGACTGCAAAAGCGCTCAAAGGATGACAGCTACGATGTTGAAGTCTCGATCAATGGCCACCAGAGTTTATTCACTGCTGACGCTGTCATCCTGGCCGCAGGAGGTTTTGAGTCTAATCCACAAATGCGAAGTCAATTTATTGGACCTGGTTGGGATATGGCTATGGTTCGCGGAACACCCTACAACACTGGAGAGGTCCTGAATCTAGCAATTCAGAAACTGGGCGCAAAGGCCGTTGGAAACTGGTCTGGGTGCCATTCCGTTGCTTGGGACGCCAACGCTGACCCAAACACTGGTGACCGAGAAGCTTCCAATGAGTACACCAAATCAGGTTATCCTCTGGGCCTTATGGTGAACGTGGATGGCCAACGCTTCGTTGACGAGGGAGTGGACTTGAGGAACTACACTTACGCCAAATTTGGTCGAGCTATTCTGCAACAGCCTGAGCAATTGGCCTTCCAAGTGTGGGATTCCCGAACCATCGATTGGCTCCGAATGGAAGAGTATCGCGAAGAACGTGTTGAGCGCATATTCGCCGAGACTATCGACGAGCTTGCTGAGAAGTGTGCTGAGCGCGGTCTTCGAAACAAGGGTGCTTTCGTTGACACAATTCGAGAGTACAACGAAGCTGTATACGCGCACCGTCAAGAAAACCCCAACGTGAAATGGGATCCTGCTATTCGAGACGGTGTCTCAACCCAGTCCTCCAAAAAGAAGCTAGCTTTGGCAAAGTCGAACTGGGCTTTGCCTTTGGATCAGGGTCCTTACATGGCAGTCAAGGTGACCTGTGGTATCACCTTCACCTTTGGTGGTGTCAAGGTTGATCCCGAATCTGCGCAGCTGATCCATGGCTTGAGTGGCGCTCCAGTGCCGAATGTATTTGTCGCAGGTGAAATGGTTGGGGGTTTGTTCTATTCCAATTATCCAGGTGGAAGCGGATTGACGTCTGGTGCAGTCTTTGGACGGAAAGCTGGTAAGGCTGCTGCAGAGGCTATCTCAAAGGCAGATCAAGCATTCTCGAGCCGTTTATAAGCACATTTCTAGCTTCGTTATACCTTGCCGCGGGGATGTCAGAAGAATTCTAAAAGCGTAAGCTTCTGTTAAGCTAAGGGTTAATGTAAACTATAAATCACAACTACAGAGAGTTTTAAAGTCAACAGAGCAAACTAGTTGTTTATATTATAAAGGGAAATTACTTAGTAGTATTTACCTTATAAAATTCAATTAGCTATTTTAATAGCTATCTATCTCTTTTACTAATATTATATATAATTAGTAATAGTAATATATATATTATATAGTTATAAGTTATTAAATTATAAATAGTATAAATTATTAATTAATTAAAATAATTTATATTTAGCTCTCTTTCTTTTAAGAGTGGATTTAAGCTTTACCTATTTAAGATTTATATAATTAAGTAATATTACAGAGATAGCTAATGTAGTGCGTTTCTAGGAAACAAAGTATATTCTAGGGTAGCTAGGTTTAACAACAGGTGCTAAATCTCAGCAATGATGACTAAATTATCGTCTGACATCATCGGGCATAACATTAGCGCTTACAATATTTGTAAGTGCATGAAACCCCGAAATCCCAGTAATTCAACCTCTAAGCGTCCTAACACCATTGGCATTCGGAGAATACCAAGGAAGCCCGAATCGTAGATCTATATGAATTTTAATTATAAAAAGGGCATGATACTCACCGAGACGCCAGATCATTCTCTAGAATACACATCCTAAAATTCTAGACATCAAGACTCAATTTTCAAATCAACATCAAGGTTCTGAACGATGCTCCTTTCTTTAATAATATTCCCACTCCTGGTGGCATTAACGCATGGTCTGCCTACATTCAAGCACCCGCTTGCAGACTATGAGTGGCCAACACAGTTTGTTCGCAGCGGCAACGCAAACATCCAGGTGTTCGTTCAAGGTTCAGGCCCAACCGTTGTGATTTTGCCCTCCTACGGACGAGACGGAGGCGATGACTACAACTTCTTCGCCGAATCTCTAGTGGACGCAGGATATCTCGTCTTACGACCTCAGCCGCGAGGTACCTTTGAATCATCGGGTCCCATGGTCAATGTTACCCTACAAGATCTTGCGGCAGACGTGGCAGCTGTAATAGACACGCTAGGCGGTGGACGTGCTATTGTCATTGGGCACGCCTTCGGCACATTTCTCACAAAGGTGAGCTCCGTGCTCTACCCGGAGAAGATTCCAGCCATTGTGGTCGCGGCCCCAGGAGGAATAAACCTGCCTCCTGCTATTGCCAAGCTACCTTTTGTCGCTGGCAACACTAGCTTGCCGCTTTCCGATCGTCTCAAAGCTCTCAAGACGGCTTTCTTTGCACCAAACCACGACGCCAGGATCTGGGTTGACGGTTGGTATCCTGAAGTCCTGGAAATGGAACGCGGAGCTGTGGAGGCGTACGGTAGCCTTGCACACCAATGGGCTGGGGCAGACACAGCACAAGTTCTTGAGCTCATCCCTGCTGATGACCCGTTTCAGCCAAAGTCGGAATGGAACGTGACAGCCAGTCTTTTTCCGGAACGAGCTTCCTCCGTTATCATCGCCGACGCGTCGCACGCCCTGTTCCCGGAGCAGGAAAAAGCTGTTGTGGATGCTGTTCTGCCTTGGTTGAAGCAACAGAGCTCTAAGCTCTGAGTTGAAGAAAGTCGCAAAACTGCAAATGGTAGAATAGAACATGGACTGAGCAGGAAGAAGCCTTGGACTAGAAGAATGAAGTTGTGGAATTGAAGCAGTACGAGGGTAGAGCCCGGATAGATATTGAGTAGTTCAGATAGAGTAAGCAAGTATAGAACAAGGTGTGATGGTAGTCGATTCGAATAAATGTCTAAAAGGTTGTCGGTGCCAAGTTTCCCCTCTCCTGAAACTCAGCGAGCATACGCTCGATATGTCTTGCCATTTCGTCTTGGTACACTTGCTCTTTAACAATAAGCGGGTTCCGACGATCGGCGGAAACACCAAGATAAGCCCTACTATCAAGCGCCGGACGTCCATGTTTTAGAAAGTGCACTGCTAAATAATATAGGGATAAACTATTGGAGATAAGAAGAGACCCAGTTGCTTTAGTGGGATAGATCTGAGGCTGTCCTTGGAACTGTTCCCACGCCGCATACCAGGTCTGTAGGGCTCGATTTAGGGATGACATATCAGCTTGAATTATGGAGGTTTGAGCTTCAAGCAATAGAGAGTTCACAGCTAAAATCAGGAGGTTCATGCCAAAGGAGGTGAGGTTCGCCTCAGCGGGAGGTTCGCCCGCGATGAGACCTTTGACGGATGACAGAAAGCAGCTTGACGGATCTTGCGCTGGAAGAGCAGCCCATAGGGAGGCGGAGCACGCGGTCCAACTCGCATCGTCGCACGGAAAGGACGCTCTTGTGTCTGTGGGAGATAGCAAGGGCTTACTGCCACAAAGGATTGACTGGTAACTGTCAACCGCATAGACACCCCAGAGCACCCTTTTCCTGGACTCTTTTTTTATCCAGGTGGCCCACGAATGCGCATTTCGTGTCGCTAGGGTGCACTCTCCGTGGATCTTGAGGAGGCCCTCGCGCCTTATCGCTGTGACAAGGAGAGGATGTAGAAGTCGCGTTGCTGCCCGTTCTGCAGTCCCGCCACTCGCAACTGTAGCGAACTGCAACAGGACTAAAGCCTGGAGTTCTTCAAATGTCGGCAAATTGCCATCGGGATGCAGACAGCGTTTGGCCAACAGCGAGGGAAGCGATCCATACATAACTTTGGAGTCAGATACAGATGATGGATCATTTTCGAGACCAGCGCCGATGAAAGATATCGCTCGAACAAGTACCGAGGGCGCTGAGGCAAGGCAGAAAGTTGGGATATGTAGTAGAGGTATGAAAGGGTGGAAGAGCGAAAAGAACAGCCTCGCATACGTCTCAAGCCGATCCACGGGAATGGTCTCTGGGCCATCGAGTTTTAGCGTGTAGTCTGCAGGAAGACGAAATGTATCAGGGCACAGAAAGCCTTCCCTTGTTTTTGGTATGCAGGGGGCAGTTGTTGCTGGATATGTGGGTGTGCCCGAGTACATTTGAGGCTGGTCGGCGTTGCCGAAAATTGATGTCATTTGGTCGGAACCCCATGTCCAGGAGCTCATATCGACTGTATTTTGGATATCCATGAGCTGAGATAGGAAATCCATTTCATCGACCGACGGCGTCTCCAGGAAAGCCATATCGACACCCCGTTCTTCATACAACCCCCCCGGAATACTCTCAAGTTGGCTCTCATTTCTGCCTGATTGCGTCGACTGCACTGGACTGGTGGACTCAGAGTCAGTCGTAGTAGTCGCGGCTCTTCTGGCCCTCTTCTTGCGGTCGGCCTTCACACATGGTGAATTTCGTTGAACACATCGCGAGCAGGGCAAACCGTGCTTGTCAAGGTCGCATCGGACCTTGGAAGTGGCACAGCTGACGCAGCTCCTGTTCATTATCAGCGTTGAGCGAGTTGGCGGTATCGAGTTTCTTGGAGTAGTCACTAATAAATTCATAAGCAGAAGTAAAATCCCGCATGTCAGCATGATGAGTACTTACATATTTTCGGCATCTTGCAAGCCACTGTGGGGTCCCTCGTATATCGGGTATTTTGGGTCAAGCCCCGAAATCCCGAAGACCCGATGGTCAAATTATTTATGTATAATACCCAGAAACTTCTTCACCAGGTTTTTTTTAATGCACCACAATCTCAAACAACATCATATCACACAATATCTATTTATCATTTCACCTCTAACATTTTATAATATTATAATAAGAGAAAAACACGAAATCAGATCACAATGTCTGCAACCGCATCTACCAAAACAACCGAAAAGTCCCCAACATCTACGCAAACATGGTTCGACCGCCTCTGCTTCATGCAAAGATTCGAGGATCCGAAGAACTTTTCTCCGGTACAGAAGCATCTCATAGTCGCTATAATCACTCTGTGTGCCTTTACGGCACCCTTTGCCTCATGCATCCTTTTCCCCTCCTTCACGACCTTGGTGCATCACTTTCACACCACAGAGACCAAAGTCGCTCTGACAACGACTGTGTTTCTTCTGGGACTTGCAATTGCGCCGCTGTGGTGGAGTACCCTTAGTCAGGAATATGGCCGTCGACCGGTCCTTATATTGAGCTTCCTTATCTCAGCAGCCGCCGTTATCGTTTGCGCCACGTCAAATTCGCTACCTCTGATCACTGTCTTCCGATTAATTGAAGCTTTGGGCTGCTCGTCGGCTCAGAGCGTGGGTGCAGGCGTCATTAGTGATATCTACATCTCGACTGAGCGTGGATCAGCACTAGGATGGTTTTACCTTGGCACTCTTATTGGGCCTTTGATTGCCCCAATTGTTGGAGGTGCTTTGCAAGTGTGGCTTGGCTGGCGCTCTAACCTGTACTTTATGGCCATCTTCACCTTCAGCACCGCTATGCTTACCATGATGTTTCTGCCCGAAACTCTGCTAAGTGATTCTATCGAGAATCAAGAGAAGCAGCCATGGTATTCGGTCATTAAGCGCGATATTATGGCCCCGCTGCCCAAGCTGAAGTTCCTTATGGTACCTTCAATTACCTTGACTATTGCATATGTTAGCATTTGCTTTGCTAGTCTCTATTGCTTCAATACAACGCTCCCCTACGCCTACTCAGCGCCGCCCTACAACTTCTCTGCTATTGAAATCGGTCTCTGCTACATCAGCAACTGTCTCGGTTATGCAATTGGGAGCGTTGTTGGCGGCAAGCTAAGCGACGTAAAACTTCTCCAGTATCAACTCTCGCACAATGGGGAGATTCGTCCAGTTGAGAGAATTAAGACGGTGTGGTACGGTGTGGGCTTTGTTCCCGCTGGACTACTTATATACGGATGGTTAGTTGAGGAGAAGGTATTCTGGATTGCTCCTCTTGTTGGTGCTTTCCTATTTGGGCTTGGACTTATGCTTGTTACTGCAACTATTATGCCATTTCTTGTTGATATTAGACCAGGTGTTGGAGCTTCTGTGGTAGCTGATCTGAACTTGGTGCGAAATATCTTGGCCGCCATTGGCACAGTGGTGTCACCTATTGCCATATTAAATATTGGCTTTGGTTGGTGGATGTCCATCTTGGCTTTGATATGCTCTTTGGCCGTGGGTTTCGTTGTTATCGTTATCTGGAGAGAAGGGGCGGAGGTCAAGCCCACTGAGCAATGTTCAGTGTGAAACTTGTCGCTATCACATGGCAGGTGAAATGTATCACCCCGACCAGCTGATAAGTCAGTTAAGCCCGAGGTCATGTACTTTTAGAAATAATAGACATCTTGTTGCGAAATGTATCCGATGCAATGTTTTCTACGGAACAGGGTCTTGAGATTAACAAGGCTGAAGTCGCTGCCTCGAAACACTTCTTTGGCGTGGTACCAGTGACAGCCGTTAATTGACTGAATAACCTTATGCAATACCCTGGCGATAGAGATCAAGCCGAAAACCATTTTGAGAGGATTCGCGTCTTTGAGCGAAGGGAAACTCCAGATCAAGCATTCTCGAGCCGTTTATAAGCACATTTCTAGCTCATTTGTACCTTGCCGCCGGGATGTCAGAAGAACTCCAAAGGAGTAAGCTTCTGTTGGGCCAAGGGTTGATGTAAGCTATGATCTTCCAGTTTGACGAAATTGTCCCCCAGCCGGGAGGCCTGAGGCTTTTCTGTATTTCAGGATGAATTCATAATTTGCAGAGAGGATCATTTCGAACAAATATCAATGAGGAATGTGTCAATGGCATTGGACGTAGGCGCGAGGGTGGCTTAAATAGGACGCTTTTTTCAAGTTTATCGTATTCGGCATTTTGACTCTAGTTATCCTTGTAATGGTATTATCTACGATAGTGACATCGCACGTGATTGGTGATGGTGACATGCATGTTATATATGACGAATAAGTATGGTTAATAATCCAAAGTTATGGCGTGATAAGGTGAGGCATTTGAATTTGTGGTTTTCAATGTCGACCTTGTATCAAATACACCATCTTAGATCAGGCTTATTGGGGAAAAGAAAAGAGAAAAAAAGGAAAAAGAAAACCTCCACGACATCCAATCACAATGAGAAAGTTCGAGATCAAATCCGTCGCCGTCGTTGGGGCTGGAGCTGCTGGTAAGTTAATTCTCTGCACCGGACCGAATAACATACAAATATTTACAAAGTCTGCCTGATAGGTGCTATTACAGCAGCTGCTCTCAAAGCCGAAAACTATTTTGAGAGAATTCGCGTATTTGAGCGAAGGGAAACCCCCGGTGGCACTTGGTTAGTACGTGACGTTCAATGCTCGATACACCGCTAATATGTTTAAGGATTTATGATCCGGATCCAAAAGTCGCAACCACCCAGCCTGGAGCTTTACCGACAGAGATCGATAAACCACTCGTAATCCCAGAAGACTTACCAACTACAGCGGCACCAAATCAGCAGGAGAGATATGAACATACACCAATCTATCAAAATCTCACGTAAGATATCACTATAGACCATGACGGCTCAGGTAACTTACTCAGAATAGTACAAATGTTCCTCAAATCGCCATGTCGTTCTCTGATTTGCCCTTCTCTTATGGGCCATTCGTTCCACATTACGTACCTCGTCAGTACATAGAGTCCTACTTCTCAGTCCACAAGACCGATGGATATCTGTCACTCAACACCACAGTGGAAGATATCTCGCAACTGCCCCCGACCTCCAGGAATGGTTTGCACTCATGGAGACTGACGTTGCGCAAGTACGATCCATTGCGACAGATTGATATATGGTGGCAGGAGGACTTTGACGCTGTTGTCCTTGCAAACGGGCATTATGCCGTCCCCTGGGTAAGGGCGTATTATTGAAATTGCAATTATGGGCAAAAGACTGACTACTTAAGGTCCCTCAAGTTCAAGGCTTGGAAGCATATGTGGAAAAGTTTCCAGGTAGAGTGATACACTCCAAGTTTTATCGCTCTCCTTGGCTATATACCAACAAAAAGGTGCTTGTCATTGGAAACTCAGCTTCGGGTCACGATATCGCTGTCGATCTACTACAGGCCGTTCAGCTTCCACTTTACCAATCACGAAGATCACGTGGAAGACTGGATGGTGATGAACCACCGGCAGGGGTGGAATGGAAGAAGGTCATCAAGGAGTACCGCCTGGATGGAACAATCGTCTTCGAAGATGACAGCGAGCTCACTGACGTTGACCATGTTCTTTACTGTACCGGCTATCTTCCTTCCTATCCTTTTTGGAATTCTGACGCAAACGGACGCCCACTATACGACTACAAGAAGAAAAAACTTGTCAATACTTACTGGCATACCTTCTTTCAAGATATACCAAATTTGGCCGTTGTCGGTATGCCACGAGTCCTTACCTTCAGGAGCTTCGAATACCAAGCCATAGCAATTGCACGGCTCTTCTCAGGGAGGAATGCGATACCTCTACCGTCTAGAGAGGAACAGGAGAAGTGGGAACGTAATAGAGAGAGTCGTTGTAGACAAGAAGGACGCAAATTTCATGAGATCGAATGGGAGAATGGCGAGACATTTAGATGGTTAGATGGGTTCTTCCAGATTGCAGGGTTGGGGACATTGCACGGTGATGGTAGGGTACCGCCAGTCCTGGGAAAAGATCTCATTTGGGCTATAGAGCATGTAAGGAAGTATCCAATACCAGGCAAAGACAAAAGTCGTAAGAAAGAAGGGGGATTGGGGTATCAGGAATCCGAGTGGACTTTAGTTCACAGGCCCAAGACGGACCCCTTGTTCTTCATCTAAGTAGAGCGGTCAATTTAGATCTCAAACAAAGTTACAGGCAAGGGTTAAGTTTCTTCAACTCAATTCGGTGTTCCCTGATTCTAGCTTAGTTATCTAAGTGAGACTATTTGCCAAGTAAAACCATTCTCGCCTAGCATCTCCCCGTTCATAATGCCATATACATAACCACCCCCAACGAACTCAAACGATTGAGGATGTAACAAACTTGGCCGCAAGATAACAGGCAATCCGCATCCTTTAAGCACCCAGACAGAATCTCCAATTTCTACTTCTGGGCGCAACATTGCAAACAACCCCTTTGCAGTTTTATAGAGTCTCATGCCTCTTTTCTCAGAAATACGAAGGTAAAGTTGTCGTAAAGTGTATTCTTCCTTGTTAAGTGCAGATAGGAGTTTCTTCTCGAGATCTTCCACCTTGGCTTTCTCAGAAAACGCTACTGACGGTACAGAAAGTCCTATTCGGAGCATGGCTCTGAAGACATCATCATCAGGAGACATAGTGTCTGCTTGATTATAGCTCATCACTACTTTGAGAGCAGCTCCATGAACAGGCTCGCCCGTCAGAGGATACCGTCTATCGACATCACCATTTGCCGAATCCGGCCCAGCTTGATAGAAGCTAGAGGCCTCGTCTAACCATTGAGCCATCCAAGTGAAGCCGAATGAATTGGAAATGTTGAAAGTTGACCTTTCTGTGACATCGTCGATATGCCATCCTTGAACGAAAAGTAAGTCTGGATCATTGTTGCTAAAAGCAGCGGATCACGTGCTTGTTGGCCCTCCTGCTGCATGCCATGCTGTAGTCAGAGAATTTCCAATAGGGATCCGACTTAATGGCTTAGGCACCGAGAAATCTCGTATCCAGGAAGGATATCCTTCAGTTCGACCCGGCAATCCGGCGCAGAGCATGAGTTCTCCCCCAAACTTGGTCTGCAGTGCATATTTCCAATACCTCATTGTTATATCCCTCAAAGGCGATTTATAGTCAGGCCGTAGGCTTCGTGACTTTTCCTTATCCTCATCATTGATCAATCCAAGAATGCCAAAGTAACGATCCCTCGGTTGAGTACACCCATGTGTACAGAATAAGAGCATGCAAATCGGCAAATCAGCCTGATTCATCTCAACCCCACAAAGGAGGATGTCGATTATTCTGTGGAACTCAAGACCGTGTGCCGTATTGAGATCGATGCGACGAGCAGAACAAACCAGGCACATGAGGTTATATAACATCAGGACATTAGTAAGATCATCTTGGGTAAGTTCGTGGGTCATCCAGGGAATTTGAACTCCTTTATATCCCACGAAACCTGCCCAGATCTCTCCCCATGGTATGAATTGACGACCAACAACCATGAGTAGGTTTTGTCCAAGGACAAACTCTTGAACGATCCAAAGACGGTGGAACCATGGCGCGGAGAAGAAGTTAAAAAGCCTTTTAGGCCATTCATCTCCCTTAACGTCCTCGATTGCGTCTGCCTCTTCATCTGTTGGAAACGGGATGTCTATAATTTTAGCGGTAGAGGGGCCTGATAGAACTAAGGAGCTGCCTTGGCCTACCGTAAAGCCGTGACGAATGTTTCGCTTCCAGTAACGCTGCACAGCAGGACGCCTAATATACGACTAATAGGGTCCAAGTTCCAAAGATTATTAATAGGGCAATATTATTCACTATCGTGAGCGATGGTGAAATTAATATAGTTGAGAATTGTTTAAATTAGAAGCTGGATATAATTCAGCATTTATATATAAGATGAAGAGAAGAGTAGATTTGAGGCTAGCAAGAAGCTATAGAAACTAATCTGCATAGGGAGCGAGTTTAAGCTCGATAGCTTCAAACTCGGCCCCCGTGGGAGGGTTGCCGCTTGATGCCATGACAAGAGCAGGAGTGTTGATTATCCTACCACGAATCCTATAGAACTTGTCCCAGGTACCAGGAACCGCATAACAATCGGTGCTATCTGTCATCTCGTTCATGTGGCATTCACCAGCTGGTGCAGAGCACTTGAGCTTTCGGTCGCGATTTTGTTCACATGTGAGGGGTTCTATTCCAGCCATTTGGCCAGGGGTGCAGAGCGTATTGCTGTTGGGGAAACCATCGCCCCCGAATGTAACACACAAGTATTTTCCCGTGTTGATCTCTCGTACATAGTTGTTGCTGGCTTCGATAGTGAAAGTCAAAATTGGAGGAGAGGGCGTGAACCAGCCGATGCTGTTATAGCTAACTGGATCGCCTCGCAGTAACTGGCCGTCGACATCTGAGCCGAGAGCCTTGATATTGAAGGTTGGAATCGGCACAAATGTGTCTTCAGTGGTCGTGGTTGCGTCGGCAGATGTCGTGGCCTCAGCGGTCGCAATGGTCTCGGCAGTTGTAGTAGAGATTGCAGTCGCAGTGGTCTCTATAGCAGTGGAAGCTGAGATCTCAGCAATAGCGCTTCCTGACTCTGTCACCTCGGTAGAAGTTTTATCGTCGCCTGTAGATGTAAGAGTGATAGACAATTCGACGTAGGTTGTAGTCGTTAGCGCAATGTCTGTACTTGTGGCAGACACAGACTCGGTAGATACACTGCCTGGATTGAAATTAGTCAAGACCTTGGTGCCTGATTAGTAAACTTTACTTACTGGAGTCGCTCGATGTTCGACTTCGCGGCTTGCATACGCTTGCGATTGCAATATTAGTGCCAAAGCCTAAAGAGAGAAAAGCAGCGAAACGCATTTTCAAGATAAAAAAGAGTAACAGGGTTAGGTAGAGTAAAAAAATAATAAAACAAGAGGAGAGATAGAGGAATTTAAGATAAACTAGAGATAAATAAAATTCTTCCATATTTCATATAGGGGTTTCTATTGTTTTTAAGGCTTGGCACTATTGACAATAAGTAGGCTTAGCTGTGCCAATAGTGCAGTTACTAGTTCTCTATTGCGATCTAGAACGCTAGAGCATTAACCAATTAGTTCACTTAGCATCTTGTTAATTTTAGCACCTATGCGCCAAGGAAATATTACTAAGGCTAAGAGCATAATGACCCAAAGTTAAGTTACTAGATAAGATAAGCTTTTCTAAAACTTTTAATACCTAGTTGATGCAAAGGCTATCAGCCCAGTATAGTTATTGTTCTTTTTGCTTATTACAAAGTTGTTGTAAAATAGAAGCAAGTGAAGCCGTTATTAAGACAGATCCCTGAGGAGTAACCAAAGTATCTGTAAAGGTTACTTGGCCCCATATATAGGATATTGCGTTGAAGCAGACATATCTCTCTGGGCTTAGAGACTTTGGTTCTGCTGCATTTGCATTGCCTGGCCTATGTAGAGGGGCAAGCTCTTCTAAGCCTTTGACAACAAGTTCGCCATTGAGTTCGTTACCCTCTTGGTCAGCTGGGTTTAGCCGAATCAGCCTTATCAGTCTATCACTGAGGGGTATATATTCATAAATCTTTGCACTGGTATGTTGACGAGCCAAGGTTGTTTTGTCCATCGCGAGGGAGGTAAGTCTGGAATTCTCTATTTCTGTACTTCTGTTGTATTGACTTGATATATTTCGTCAAGATATTGTAATCACGATAGCGTTACTTAGTCTTGAAACCCGAGGCCGATGCTAATGCTGACTTGACTTTGAAAATCCCGCAATCGAGGCGAAGTATTCTCCACGTGACAGACATGGCAGGTGGTTAACATATGCCAGAACAGGAAACATATGATGTCACGTAACAAGTCGAATCTGAGTTTCAAGTAATCTGGTCTGGATAATGGTATGAACGAGCAGAGTTCAGATAGACTTTATTTAGCTACGTGGAAATCATCTTTATATCTGATGCTGCCTCTGAGCCCCTAAACTGGGGCTCTCCGTCGTACCCGCATACAGTTCTTCTGTACACATACCACTCGAGTGCACACGTTTGTACATCAGGTCGTCGGAGCTAAGACGGATATAAAAGTCGATGAGATTGGCGAGAGGTTGGTCAATGATGTCGTGATGGTAATAGAGCACGAATGTGAGCCATTCTTCTATGGTAATAGTCTGAGGACACAAAGGCCTAGACCGCTGTTAACCCACATCCCGAATGTCCCCAGTCATAAGCTAACGCCCGGAATAAGAAGGTTATCGTATCCTAGTCCCTGACCCTCAGCTGGTCCTGTATGATCCACTTAGTACGAAGAGGGATTTTATCAATCTGATAAAATATCGAAAACCATCTGATAATTCACAACCGATTCAAAGTCCCACGCTTTTCATTCGCGGAGTTTCGTTGTGACCCATCAAACCCACATTAGGGACAATTTCCGACCGTCTTAGTGGAACTCTAGACTGCTGTCAAAACGGTCTCATGATCCATTTTAGGTCCTTGGGCCGGCTTTGATTCCTAGATTGGGAGGAAGTCCGGTGAAAAGAACACGGTAATCTCCATCCGGAATCTCTTCCGTTTCCTTAATTAATTACGAGCAAAATAGACACTATCAACAGAAATTCTACTTCGCCCATTGACGAGTTGTGTTGTAAGTTCCGATAGTCCACCGTGACCTTTCCTTACAATTTTTATCTGTCTTGAGTGTCTTTGAAGATGAATATTTCGACTTTGTTCAGCGTCTGTCTCGGTTTCATAGCATTCGCTGATGGTCGTCAATACATCTGGCCATCAGAGTATGACGAGATTGAAGACATCTTTTCCTTGCAGAGCGGATACCTCGGTCGAAACTTTTCCAGTGGTAAGCATCTCTCTCAAGAGATAGAAAGATGGAACAAATAGTTAACATTCTTCGACTCAGGTGTCACTCCTTGCTCCCAGGGTGGTAACGTCAAAGGACGACAGAATGCGGCAGAATGGATCCGTACAGCCTTCCACGATGTGATCACTCACGAAGCCAAAGGCAAAACTGGGGGCCTGGACGCCTCCATCTTCTTTGAGACAACTCGCCCCGAGAACAATGCGCGAGCTTTCAACAATACCTTCAACTTCTTCAACTATCTCACCTCCACCAAAACTTCTGCTGCAGACCTGTTAGCCATGAGTGTCGTTGTCTCGCATAGCGCTTGCGGTGGGCAAACCAAGATTCCTTTCCGATATGGTCGTCTTGATGCCGGTGAAGCCGGTCCCTTTGGTGTCCCCGAGGCCCATACCTCTCTCGATACTACGCTGAGCCGCTTCAAAGCTGCTGGATTTAAAAAAGAGGAGATGATTACCCTTGTTGCCTGCGGCCATACGCTTGGAGGCGTCCACAGCAATGATTTTCCCCAGATTGTGCCTGGGTCACAGAACATGTATAACGACACTGTTGCACCATTTGACAGTAGTCCGCATATATTTGACAACAAAATTGCCACGGATTATGTCCAAGGCAGCACCAGGAATCCTCTTGTGATTGGCACTAACAGCACACTCAACTCAGATAAGCGTATTTTTAGCTCTGATCGCAACAAGACTATTCAGGGTTTTGCCAGAAAAGCATCTTTGTTTGAGTCTCGATGCGCCAAGTTGTTTGAGCAGATGATTGATACGGTTCCGAGAGAGTCGCGGCTGTCGAGTCCCCTTGAGAGTGTCGATATCAAGCCATATATTGTGGAGTTATCACTCAATAAGGACTTCGATATCACTTTTGCGGGCCGCGTCCGTGTGCGAACAACAGAAGGTGCTCGTGCGGGCCGCGATCCTACTGATCTCGCTGTTCATCTCACTTACTCCGACCGACGCGGAAAGGGAAACAAGCAGGTTGAGACGACCTATGCTGGCGCCTCTGCTGGGCTTTACGGCGAGACCTTTGCATGGTACGAGTTCGCCACCACAGTCGACCAAACTAAGGGCATCAGCAAGTTCAAGATCCACCTTGCTGTTCCTTCTAAAGGAAAAAAGACCAGCTTTAATAACCAAGGGAAAGACTATCCTGTTGACGATGCGCTTCTGTATCAATCGACAGAGTCGTGTGTTGCTAGGACCAGCGTTGGAGGTTACAGATCTATGACAGCGACCGTCGCAGTGATCAAAGAAAAGTCGACTCTGCCTCTCACCATGGAGCTTGCACGTATCGAGAAGAGATCTGGAACTCTGATGCAAACCAGGACCATCGAGAGTATGGGTTTCGAGGCTACTGAAGAGGAGAGGGGTGGGTACATCATGTTCAAAGCACCTGTTCAACTTACCACTATCGGATGGAATACCAACTTCGATATTAAACAAAGTGGGAAGAAGGCTTCAAGCATCAAATTTCTCAAGACACAGGTGTGTAGTAGGACATAGTGGCTGATAGCCTAGACTTCTGAGTCAAGAGCGTGATTTTCGTCGCTCACTCGGAAAGCCAGTTGGTTGGGTGTCCAAAACAGTCAACCAACCGCCAAGATACGACTGGGATTCAGGGGTAGACCGCCTTTCGTAATACGTACATGCCCGACATCAGATGTTTTGAATACCAAGCGCCACCAACTGGCATTAGGTTCATAGCCGTGCTATTATTCGTTGTGTTAATTTAACCTGTACGCGTGGAGAGACGTGACTTTGAAAAAAAGCTTAGCAAGCGCCACCAACACCACCGTGACCACCGTGGCTTTCCTGCCGGCAAATAGCACAGCCCCTGGTCCATTCATGCCTCTAAGGCAGCTAATATTATAGCTAAGTATAAATTAAGATAGTTTAAGGTTAGTTAAATATTTTTAATTATAGTAGCTATAACTAATTAAATACCTAGATTTAAAAGTATTTTCTTATATTAGCTACTATCTCTTTTTATTAAGGCTTTATAACCTACTACTAGATTACTTTCGTTAAAAATATTAATAATATTTACTATATTAATAATGTTTTAATATAATTTGCCCTTTTAACTACTCTTAAGGTAAGTAAGAAGGCTAGTAGGGTAGTGTTCCTAGCTAATAAGTAAGACTAAATAGGACTAGATAATCTTATAAGAGTTATCCTAGATAGAAGCAAGGAAGGTATTTATGCTGTGCCTAAACCTTATGTATAGGGCGGGGTAAAAAGAAAAAAGGTCATGTGTGGGCAAAGGAGTAATAATGCTCCTGTGGAAAGTGTAAATAGCTTCACAAACCTTATCTGATCGAGAGTCATCCCAGCTGTCAGGGAACAGCGCAGCGCACCGCCCCGGCTTGACTTGACTTGACATGAATGAGCTCCCTCTCCATAGTTAATGTTTAGCACGACTCTCCTTTTGAATTTTGTCTGTCAATAAGGACATTCAATCAGATCTCAATTCCACTCAGAATTTAAAACAGAGGTGAAATCCCGGCAATCAGCATCAACAAGAAAATTCAGATCGAGTCACAAATAATGAACGAGTTTCTCCCGGACGCAAATCTCTCGTCGCATCTGATGCCGTCTCGAAGCCTCTAAACTGGGGCTCTCCGTCGTACCCGCATTAATCACCCTGTTGCAGTGGGACAAAAGACATGGCGAGCTATAGCTTAGCAACAATTTGAAAATAATCGTCAACGTACGTTATCCTTTTGGCAACAACGGGATCTTTAGTTGATCTAGTCCTTATATATCCTCACCTTGTAGTCGTCTAGCCATTTGTCCTTGATAATAACCAGTTGAGAAGCCTGAACTTTCTTTAGGTACTCATCTTCCGGAGTATCCTTGTAGTCCTCCCTATCAATATCCACGAATCCCTCTTTTGCAATCGACCGAGGAGTTATCATCAAGGACCGCCCTATGATAGGTGTCAACATATGGAAAGTTCAGATGGCGGTTAGGCTTCTTACCGTTGATGGTCCTATCAGTAGCAATTCGCAACATGCAGCTAGAAACATCCTTCTGCTCCCCAAATTCGACGCCATGATCGATGAGCCATTTTTCATACTCTGCTGTTCGGATAGCACTCTTGATCCAGCATGGCGCAACATAGTTAATTCGGATGTTTTGCTCATGGCTGGATCTTCGAGCTGTTCTCATGAAACCACGCAGTCCATATTTCGTCGCAGTGTACTCCCAGTTGCCCTGTCGCAAGTCAATCACCTTGCATTATGATATCTCGGTGCCGACTTACTGGGGAGTCTATCCATGCCACCATACTGCCTGTTATGATAAAGCAACGATCGCGCTCTTCATTAACTGGCTGCTTACGGAAGTAATGAACGGCTAGTTTCCAGGTGTAGAATGTGCCATCTATATTGACCCTAACGATATTGAGGTCAGGTTTTGTTGGCTCGCCTTCGGGATCTAGGTTCTTCAGTCAGTATCAAATTCATCATCCCGGAGTTGTGCTAAAACCTACCATCCAAGTTCCACAAACTGTCGCCAGAGCTCCGACTAATGCCAGCATTGGCAATAACAACGTCAACGCTGTTACTAGGACTCTGGCTTTTTGCCTTCTGAAAGACTGTCTTTTGTTGCTCCCAATCTCTGATGTCGCATTTCACGAAAGCGCAGGTTGTCCCACTAGCATTAAGTTCCGCTTCAATTACATGACCACGCTCCTCGTTGACATCGGCAAAAGTAACGTAGGCACCAGCGGCGACAAAGTCTCTCACAAAAGCTTCGCCCATACCATTGGCGCCTCCTGTGACAATGACTGACTTTCCACGCACATTCTCAAGTTGAGGAGTGGCTGTGTGATCTATGGGACCATTATAGGAATAACGATTTATTGTCATGGTGGTGAATTGAGTATCGGGATGCGGTGTGTGTATTAGCTTGTGCAATAAACTGTGTAAACGATAGTTGACGAAACTATATGAAATTAATGGCAAATCGCCAACTAGATATGATAAGGAAGAACTGAAGCTGCTTGCCTTTCATTTCTCTACAAGAATTCAAAGGCCGGGTTCGGTTACGGGTATCGTTTGCCAACCCCGCACTGGGTCTCAGATGTCGATCAACGACCGGCAATCCCAATTGGGGTAGCCGCCTCGCGCGTCAAGCATGCACCATGATCTTAATGCCGGATGCACTGAGAGTGAGAAGCTAAACGTCGGGAAGCATTTTCGGCTATGAACAGCGATGTCGGGAAGAGAAGGTAGCACGATAACCCAATGCGGCGTTTGCCGAACTGAATGGGAGATTGTTTAGTGCCGCTTAGCTGTATACGACTCCAGAATGAGGTTCTTTGCAAGAATCTTCCGCCCACAAGATATAATGAGTAGCTCAGTAGGTACTTGAAGTATCACAAGGAGACTCGAACAACCAACATATCGTCCCAATTCGCATCATCCAGTCAATTCCAATCCGTCCACTACAATTGAAGCTCACCATAGACTGCAACTTTTGGGGGAATCGCTCCAATTCGTCACTATGCCTGCTTTTATCGAGTCCCCCGAGACCAAAGCCCAAGCCGCTGTGGATACTTCACGGATGCCAGCAACAGAGCTTCCAGAACTTGCCATGAAAACAGATGAAATTCGCAGTAGTACCTATGGCCATACCAATGGTCATATCACAGACCCCTTCAAACTCAGCCAAGAGTTTGCGTATACGCCACGCAAGATCAAGGTCATTACCATCGGAGCCGGCTTCTCCGGTCTTCTAATGGCACACAAATTTCAACACCGCTTCCCCGAGATGGAAGACATTGTAGAACACACCATCTTCGAGGCCCGAAGCGATATTGGCGGCACATGGTTGGCGAACAATTATCCCGGAGTTCAATGCGATGTTCCCGCTCATATTTACGTACGTAGCCTCGACTCATATACACGACTCTATCTAATCGTATCTAGGCATTTCCGTTTGATCCCAATCCCGACTGGGAGAGGTTCTATGCCAGTGGCGGTGACATCCTAGCTTATATGAAAGCGACAGTCAAGAAATGGAACCTCGATCGTGACTTGAGACTTAATACTCGGGTGATCGGGGCAGAGTGGTTGGATGATATAGGTCAATGGAGAGTTACGGTAGAACATGAGAGTGTTCAAAGAGAGGAATACTGTCACGTATTGATCTCAGCTCAAGGAGTTCTTGTGTAAGTTTACAACATGGCTATCGTTTTATTCAATGCTAATTGTCTCAAGACACGAATCATGGCCAAAGATCCCTGGTCTGAAAGACTTCAAGGGCCATACAACCCACTCAGCCAGCTGGGATCATGATTTTGACTACTCCAACAAGCGCATAGCCGTGGTCGGTAACGGCTCCTCGGGTATTCAAATCGTTCCCCAGATGGTCAAATTACCTGGCACGGAGGTGACCAACTTCGTCCGAGGTCCAGCTTGGGTTTTCTACCGGGCCCCTCCCTCAAAACATCTGGGCCGCGAGGATGACGATCCCAATCCTCGGTATTCCGCTCAAGACAAAGAACGGTTTCAAGACCCGGAGCTTCATTTACAGCACCGCAAGGGAATCATCTCACGAACCAACAAGTCCTTCTATGTCTTTAGAAAGGGAGAAAACAATGAAGCAGGAATGAAGATGGCGGCTGAGCAGATGGCCGAGAAGCTTGGCCACGATCCAGTTCTGTGCTCCAAATTGATACCAAAGTGGGAACTAGGCTGTCGTCGTATAACTCCAGGTCCAGGATATCTGGAATCGTTCCTGAGACCGAACTGCCATCTTACAGATAGTGCTATTACGCAAGTGACAGAGAAAGGCCTTCGGACTGCTGATGGTAAGGAGCACGAGGTGGACGTTAGTAAGTAAACTTGCTTTATCTCCTAGAGAGTAAAAATGCTAACGTGTGTCCCAGTCATCTACGCCACTGGCTTCGATGTCTCATTCCGGCCCCGGTATCCTATTGTTGGCCTCAATAAGATCGACCTCCGAGAACAGTGGAAGGAAGACCCTGAAGCATATCTCTCAGTTTCCGTACCATCAATGCCCAATTACTTTATGATGATGGGACCCAATTGTCTTGGTGGTCACGGTTCACTTGTAGAGTCCCTCAACTGGACAGGCGACTACTTCGTCAAGTGGATCAAGAAGATGGCAACTGAGGATATCAAGTACGTCGTTCCGAAAAAGGAAAAGGTTGATGCCTTTATCAAGTATTGTGATCAAGTCCACAAGACTCTTGTTTGGAGCGGTGGTTGCACGAGTTGGTACAAGAGAGGTAGGGTTGATGGTCGAGTCACGGCGCTCTTTGGTGGCAGTGCTCACCTTTTCAACCGTATGCTTGGGGACATTCGTACTGAAGACTATGATATCACGTACAACACGTCAAACCCTTTCAGATTTATGGGTAATGGGTTTACGGCTTTCGAGATGGATCCTGAGAGCGATCTGTCTTGGTATGTAGAGAAAGCAGAAACACTTCGATGTTGAGTGACGAATGGCTACGGTATCATTATCTTAGTTCTCTAGCCTAGATAGCAGCATGTTCAATGGTTATTTTGCTATTAAGAGTTTTTTTTTAGCATGTGCATCACGGCAATCTTTACAGCATGTAATAATCTGAGGCTTGCATTTGTGATTAAAGAATGTCTAAGTCAATAGTTCCAAAATCAAAGTTGTAGTCAACAAAAGGTTCTAGTAAATCATGATAGCGATTGAATAAGTCTTCATGGAAGACGGCATTCTCAGGCGATGGTAAAGCTGTTGTTGTGGTACCAAACTCATTATCAGCAAGGAGACAATCCGCGATCCTGCTCGTGGACCTCGTCACAAATGGAAACAGAAGCACCCAGTCAAAATCGCTAGATGATGAACTTGTATCCCCCCCATTGCCACCGTTGGCAGTAGGCTTGGGTTTGCCAGCATGCATCATAGTTCGAGGCATTGCGCGTAGTCGTTCAAAGCCTTGTCTTATGACATTCGCAGAAGCCCACATATGCTGAAGCTGGCCAACGGCTTGATCTAAGATGTCCAAACCCTCTTCTGCTTCCTGCGAGAACTGTTTAATCCGAGTTGCTTGTAGAAGTGCAATAAAGGCCGTTCCACAGTACCAGCAGGTGATTGCCATGAGAAAACGCGCATTTCCGCGAGATAGAATATCTCTGAGAACTCTAGCGATGCATGATGCTGCCAATATTGCTGGTGGTAGAGCCTGAGGTAGATCTGGGGTCGTTCTTTGGAGATGCATGATGATTATTGCCGTGAGGTAAGGAAGATGCAACTGATGAACGTCGCGGTCAAAAGACTCTGTACGACTTGAACCAATGGGAAGTTGAAGGTCCGGTGGTAATGATTGAACCCAGTCAACGAGCTCCTGTCGGAGCTCTTTGGGGAATGGAGAACCCGTTGAGTCAACAGACCTGGACAGCGCTTTGGATATTTTGCCCAATATGCCACATAAACGAACCCAATACATGAATATTCGGCCTTTCTTTTGAGATGCTGGATCGCTCGGGAAGTCAGACGGTTGAACTTCCTTGATGGTCATGTCCTCTGGACAAATAATACAGGGCTTGCTTTGGCAAAGGGACGTTAGTCTCTCGCGCGCCTGACAAGGGTTAGCATGTTTCCAACCTTGGTAAAACAAAACAAGACACTTACGAAGACAGTCCACCACAGTCTCCTTCGTAGGCTGAGATGAATCTCACTTGATACGACGGTATCTTCTTTCGGCTCACGATGAATATTCATCTGCTGCGCATGTCTGATTATCACAGAAGTCCACCACCAAGAAGCATGCCGGTGAGCTGTAGCCGGTGATCGCGGTGCCCACCAGTAAAACATCGAAATAGCCTTCAACGCCGTAAGAATATCCGGCTCCTCATCTTCATAAAACATCATTCTTGCTTTCTTGTAGTAGGCAGCTGGTCCCTCGTGCGGTATTAACGGCGGCTGTATATGGCTCGCGGCAAGCGCAAGAGCATTCGCAAGCATGGGGGATCTCTCCAGTTCGGATGTGAGTGTCTGGCGGTCAAGAACAGGACACCAAGGATAGCAGTACTCGAAGTATGTCTCGGAAAAACTCTGTTGAAGTTCTTGTTGTCGAGGATTTGATGCTGGGTTTCGAAGCTCGAGATTTGCTACGAGCTCTTGTTGTTCGGCTTCGAGTTGGTTCTCTGGCCCGTATACTTGGAGGAATCCTGTGTCAACATCTCCTGCATGACTTCGACCGGCACCTTCCGTTGGCGAAGTGCTCGACTGGGTTTGATGGGTGGCAGAAATGTCAGGACGATGCTCGGTTGGGGGAGCAGCAAATACCACGTGCGGTGTCGAGGCTGGTGTCGAGGCTGGTGGAGAGGCTGGTGATTCAATATTGCCATGGTATACTAGATCATCTTGAAATTCGATATTGGTAGTGTCCGGTTCTTGTCTACCATCATCCCCATCATCCACTTGACATTGTTACTTAGATCGGAGTAACAACAAGGACGAAGGCTGACTCACCACCTGGATTGGCTGGATCAGTCACAGCATCGCACCCTGCTTGGGTAGA
The DNA here is from genome assembly GCA_003313175.1 of Fusarium equiseti. Taxonomy (NCBI): domain Eukaryota; kingdom Fungi; phylum Ascomycota; class Sordariomycetes; order Hypocreales; family Nectriaceae; genus Fusarium; species Fusarium equiseti. The sequence goes on from QOHM01000007.1 coordinate 125,867, forward strand.
CGCTCGACGACGTTGTTTGCCTCTTTTGGACGGCCGAAGATGACAGTCCTGGTCTTGGTTATCGCAGTTGGAGCATCTCGCATGGCCCTGTGAGCTTCGGCTCTGTTACGCAGTTAGCACTCGGCACATCCATTTTGGGCAATAGCGAAACTCACCTGCAGATCGCACTTGATCTTCTTCGAATGGCAAAAGAAACAAACGGCTTCAGCACGTTTACGTTTCGGTTGTTGAGTAGTAAAGTGGAGCCAATTGCCGACGAGTTCAGTCATTGCCGAGTGATGGAGTTGAACAGTGAAGGTAGGGAAACAAATGGAGGGTTGCCGAGATGTGCCCCATGTATTAAATCAACGTTTCCCCTCAAACCCACGGACCCAAGTTAAAGGCCGAAGGCGGCTGAGACTGGGTTGCTCAGGATGGGAGGCGGGGAAACCACTAGTCGCTAACTTGGCGAGTCTCGGCACTGGAAAGATAAGCTAGCGAGATAATACATTTCATACCAAGTTTAGGGTAAGTTATGTTAATTTACATGAAACGAGAACTTTGCAATATAACACGTTACTTAAAAGATGTTATTATTTGTTGGTTATTTTATTAGAGGCCTGAGTGTTTCTCTCAGTAGCATAGTAAACGACAAGTACTTAATCATTTGCTGCCCAGTCACATCCCCTTCAAGTTAATCGTCATCGGATCGCGCAATATTACCATCTACTCAAAATCATATAGCAGTTTCAATTACACAGTATCTAGACCAGGAATAAGAACACGTATTTAAGACTGAACTGGTCAGTGAAAAGCATTAGAGAATGTAGCGGAATTGCATGTTCTAACTTGCATATTAGTAGGTTGCTCAACGGTGGGGAGGGATTAATGTACTGACCTTCTTGTCGGTGAGATCATCTTCATACGCATGATCCAATCCTTCCATGATACCAGCCTTGTCGCGCTTCTTGTTAGTCCACATACACATAAGACGATATGCAATTGCTAGCAAGGCAGCAACAATAGCCGTCACAACCACGACAATAAATCCTGGTACATATCGAGGCGCGTCTTCCTTCTTGAAGCACAAGGGCCCAACAAAATTACCTGCGGCGATGTTAGTTGGCTTTTTCCAAGAGACGTGGATATTTGCATACCCAGGCAGTAGCCGATGTAGAGGCCAGAAGAAGCGACGGAACGTTTTGTATAGCCTGCTGTATTGGCAATTTGCAGACCCATAAGCACAGCATAGCCACCACCGACAGAGGGAAGGATATACACCGCAAAGAGAAGCGCACCCGTTGCCGATTGAGGCAGAAGCCAAAGAAGAAGAGAAGCCAGAATTGTGCCGAGCTGGGCAACAAAGACTAAATACGTTCTGACGTTCTTGTATCGGTAGGCAAGGTAGGGCATCAGCAGTTGAAGAGTTCCTGCATACAGACCGCAGGGCATCATAAGCAGCAATGAGTTGAGAGTACTGAACCCAAATCCGTTGATGATGATAGGAACAAATGTAGAGATGGGCGCATTCGCAATCATTGACAAAAAGGCGATGGCGAAAACGGCCCAGAATTTAGTATCTAGCAAAAGCTCCCAAATCTGGGCGACCTTGAGGTGGGTGTTTCGGACTCCAGAATTGTTTGACTTGAGTCGAGCGACGAGGATATATCGCTCTCTTTCGTTGAAGCCCTTGGCTCGAACTGGGTCCGGAGGCAAGACGAAGACGAGTATGATGCCCCAGACGATGGTGAGAGAACCGGCGAAATAGTACATATATCTCCAAGACGAAACACCTCCATTAAGGAGACCGAACCCATAATTGACGAGGGGGGGGATAATCGAGACATAACCAGTACAGCTGTACCAGATACTGTTCTTCAAGTCAATATGTATATGCTGCTGATGGATGGAAGTTCTTACCCCATTCGCATAGCTTGTTCATTCTTCTTGTAAAAGCTCCCCTAAAGACGTTAGTTCGTGGACAATGATCGACAGGCCCGCTACTTACGACGATCATCATAAACATTGGGCTAATGCCACTTTCCAAGAACCCAAGAAAGAATCGCTGCGTATAGAGGGTTTTGTAATCCTTACAGACCACGGTCAAGATAAGACAAATACCCCAGATTGTAACAATGCCAGAAGCAACTCGTTCGATCGGGTATCGCTGGGCAAGCATCATGGTCGGATAAGCCCCCACAATGAAACCAAGGTAGAAGATTGAGGCTGACATGGCGTATCGATCTCCGCTAAGGAGACCCAAGTCCTGTCTCAGTCCGAACAAAGCCTGGCAACCACGAGTTAATAACGATCATGTTGTCATACACAAGAACATACCGCTTGAGAAAGCATGGCCTTGTCGTAATACTGCAACATGTACGTCGCACAGAGGACAGGCATAAGTCTCCAATCAATCTTGCGACGCAACTTCTTCTCCTCCTCATCCGTCCACATCTCATCGCCTTGATAAGCCGCTAGAACTTTCATGGCTTCATCCTTGTGGACGGTGTCAACCGTTTTGCTCGGCTGTATCTCAGCCATGCCTTCATCGTGATTAATAGTAGGTCCTTTTTCAGAGCCGGACATTGTTGATCATGTGTATGTTGATAAGTTAATAATTGTCACATTTCGAGCGCCAGGGCTGGATACTTATGTCAAATCCTCGCAGGCTTGTTCAACAGGGATAACCTGGGGTAGCGGTATGACAGTCCGGGGTATGGAGAAAAGATGGAGTTGTCGTACTGTGGCTGTGGCTGGGCGACCTTACCCGACCAAGATTACCGAAATGTTTGCCGACGACCTGGACTCGGCGCTAATTTCCTCATCCAGGGCGCCACTTTTTGATGTTTGGTCGTAATCGCGACTCTTTATTTGTTCAGTTTCAATTGACAGCATTTCATTGCAGGTTACAATTCTACGAACCAATTCTTAGCTATCCACAAGAAAAGCACTATGAAGCTAAGCACACGTCTCGAAATCCCCAGAGGAGAGGCGATGGAAGCTCTCAAGCTCATTAATCCCGTTAATTTCGGCCCAGCAATTCTTGAGAGGTTCATGGCGCCTCCAGTCCCAGGTCTTGAGACATTCAAGACCTCGCCGTCGTTATCATTCCTCCTAGAACACAAGTCTGGCCGAAAACTCGTTTTTGACTTGGGAATTCGGAAAGATTATGAGAATTATGCTCCGTCAATTGTCAAGTATCTTCCAACTACGAAATACAATATTGAAGTAGCAGGTAATGTGGCGGATATCCTACAGGAGTATAATGTCCCTCTGGAAGACATTGAAGCTGTAATATGGAGGTCAGTAATCTTTGGTTCACCGAAAAGAGTCTAGGGTGTCCATGTTACTGAAGCCTTGTAGTCACTGGCATTGGGACCACATTGGCGACCCTTCCACATTTCCGCAGCGAACGGATCTCGTTGTCGGCCCCGGCTTCAAGAAAGCGATGCTTCCAGGTGCTCCGGCCAATCCGGAATCCCCCATCCAAGAAAGGGATTACGCGTACGTTTATCGAAAGCTTTGCCAATGAATCAATGTTAACAGATACCAGTGACCGTAATCTACGAGAGATTAGTTTCGAAGGACCAAAGTCACTCAAGATTGGCCAGTTCCCCGCTTTTGACTATTTCGGAGATGGGTCATTTTATCTACTCGATAGCCCTGGCCATACTGTAGGCCATCTTTGTGGCCTGGCCAGGACGACTACTGATCCAGATACGTTCGTTCTCATGGGAGGAGATGTCTGCCATTACGCTGGTATCTTCCGACCGTCTGAGTATCTTCCAATCCCGGAGGCTATCTCTCCACACCCTTGTCATCCGAAAGAGGGTAGCGTTCTATGCCCTGGCGAAGCATTCGCACGTCTACAGAAGTCACGGGGAAGAAAGCCAACCGATAGTCTGTTTGACTTGACCTTCGGCTTGGATCTAGAACTCGCCACTAAAACTACTAGGCAACTACAAGAGTTGGACTGTAACGAGAACATCTTTGTTATTGTGGCTCATGACTCTACAGTCCGTGACGGTGTACCACACTTTCCGCAAAGCATAAACAATTGGAAAGCTCAAGGGTTCGGCCAAGAATTGAAATGGGCGTTCCTCCGTGATTTGGAGAATTATTGGAAAGCCGAGGGATTGATGTAGACAGTCACGTATGTAGTTTGGAATAAACATTCACTAGCGTTACACCACCTCCATTGATTAGTGCACGATTTTCCATCATTAGTAGGATAGATTAAGTTGCCGAAGAGCGGATACGTCTCGGCTATGGTGCCAACTGACCATGAGGATGTTCGGCTATGTGATGGTTATCCTGTTTTGGAAAAGCTTCGCTTTTCACGATAGGGTATCTCGGTTGCATGATGGACTAGATCTTGTCCCCGGATCAGAGAACGCGGGGTTAACAAGGGTTTTGCGGGGTTTTTATTAACACGAGTTACGACGACGCTTTTCTTTGCTTAAATCAATCAATTTGACACATTGTCACCTGATTACAGAACCATCAACGCCTTTTATCGTTTTTACTTACGCTGTCTCTTCAACCTTCACAATCAAATCACTTTTTACACAGAAGCTTCACAATGCCTTCAGCGCATCCACTCCGAGATGATGCTTTTGGAGCGTCAACCAATGACTTGGATTATGATGTTCTAATAATCGGTGCTGGGCTCAGCGGAATCCTCAGCCTTTATCGTATGCGAGAGCTTGGTTTGAAAGCACGAGTAATCGAGGCTGGGTCTGCCGAAGGAGGAACTTGGTTCTGGTGAGCAACCTCATGCATCGCGATACTCACTAACTTTCAGCTAACATCAATGCAGGAATAGATATCCTGGGGCACGATTTGACTCTGAAAGTTATTCGTACATCTTCTCATTTTCACAAGAGGTTCTCGATGAATGGAACTGGACAGAACATTTCGCCCCTCAACCAGAAACACTTCGGTATATCCAGTATCTCACGTCCAAGTTCGACCTTAAGCGCGATATGCAATTCAACACGCGCATCAAGTCAGCAAAATTTCAAGAAAATACTTCTTCATGGTTGCTAGAAGATGAGGATGGATCCCATTACAAACGCCGGTACCTCATCACAGCCATGGGTATCTTGAACAAGCCGACATTACCAAACATTCCCGGTGTTAGAGATTTCAAAGGCGAGTCCTGGCATACGGCAAGATGGCCCAGTGATTCTTCCAGTCTTATTGGAAAGCGAGTGGGTATCATTGGCACAGGTGCAACAGCCATCCAGACCATCCAAGCAATCTCTGACAAGGTTGGGCACCTTACCGTATTTCAAAGAACTCCTAACTGGACAGCCCCTTTGAGAAATGCAAAGATTAGTCCTGAGGAGATGCATGAAATCCGCAAGAGATACCCAGAGATCTTCCGCCAATGTCTCGAGTCGTATTCATGCTTTATCCATGTGAGCGATCCCAAGAGCATCTTCTCCATGACAGAAGAAGAACGCCAAGAACACTGGAGAAGCTTTTATGCTTTACCTGGATTTGCCAAGGTTCTCAGTATCTCGTCCGATATATTCACAGATCACAAGGCAAATGAGCTTTATAGCAAGTTTCACGCAGACAAAATTCGCTCAAGAGTCAATGATCCAGTGATCGCTGAAAAGCTGATACCGAAGAATCATGGCTTCGGTACAAGACGTGTCCCTTTGGAGAGTGGCTATTTCGAGGTCTTCAATCAACCCAATGTCAAGTTGGTGGATATAAGAGAAGATCCGATTTCCCAGATCACAGAAACCGGTGTTCAGACAGGTGAAGAGCTTCATGAGCTTGATATTCTCATCTACGCTACCGGTTTTGATGCTGTCACTGGCTCCTTTAATGCCGTGGATATTCAAGGTCGTGATAACACCATGTTGAAAGATGTTTGGGCCGATGGAATCAAGACATTCCTCGGGCTTACAGTCAAAGACTTTCCTAACATGTTTATGATCATGGGACCACACCAAATGTTTGGTAACATCCCGAGGTACGTTTACTATCGACACATATCTAGACAAGGTTACTGACAACTCCATTCTTACAGGTCAATCGAGTATGCCGCTGACTGGGTCGCTGAGTTTATCCGTTATGCCCGCGACAATAAAGTCACTTATGTGGAAGCGACTGACAAAGGCATGGAGGACTGGACGCAGCACGTGCATGACTGCGGCAAAGGATTACTGGCTAATGAGGTTGACTCTTGGATGACTGGGGTAAACAAGAACTTGGCCCACAAGCAGAAGCGGTCCATGACACGATATAACGGGCCAGCCCCGGGATATCGAAGGAGATGTGATGAAGTTAAGGCGAGGGAGTACTCGGACTTTGTAATGAGGCATAATTGAGTGTTGTAGAGAATTGATATACGTGTTGTTTTAAATCTAGTTCAATAAGTAGTTGAATAAGTCTGGTTAAATTGTTACTAGGACGTTTTAACTTCGAATTTCAAAGAAGGCTCAGGGTTCGAGATTGCCCATTTGATTCCATCTTCCATGACTTTGTCCCATCGCTTTGACTCACTTATCTGCTCCCCATAGCGACGAAAGCCATGGGGCAAGCCCTTGAAAACGTGGATATCCGTGGGGACCCTAAAACAAGAGTTATTAGAAATTGGTCAACAAAGCTATTAGTGGCGATCTTACCCTGCCTCAGCCAGTTTCTTTCCATAAAGCAAGCCTTCGTCTCTCAACGGATCAAGTCCACAAATACCCAGTACCGTCGGTGGCAGCCCCTTTACTTGCGAGACTGTGGCATTTCCAGTGTTCAACCGAAGATCGGCATCGTCAGAAGCAGAGAGCGGAAACTTGAGCAGTCCAGTAAAAAACTCAATAACCTTCTTGGAAAGGATAGGAGCATGTTCGTTCTCGATATACGAGGACAAGGAGGGGTCTTTAAGCTGTTCGAGCTGAGACTGATAATGTTCCGATTGAACCAATGCGGGAATCATGAGGATTTGTCCAGCGATCTTGGGGTTTGGAAGTATGTCAGGTGAAGACACATTTTGTTTCAGAGCTAAAGCAGCTGCAAGTTGAGCACCAGCTGAGATACCCCCTACCAGTACCTGATCAGGATTACCAAGAAGCTTATCGATGTGGTTGTGTATCCAGTAGAAAGTATCCTCAACGTCGTTCCAGGCCGTGGGATATACTGCATCAGGTGTGTGACGGTAGTTGACATAAAAAACTATTGCTCCAGCACCGAGGGCAATTCGCGTAGATATCGCATCTTCTGATGATAAAGAACCGAACAGATAGCCTCCTCCATGAAGGTGGATGTAAATAGGAAGACGAGCGTTTGCCTCTGCATCTACTGGTCTATAGCTGCGTGCCTCCAGAATAGTCCCATCTCTTGCCAGAATCTCATGATCTGTTAGTCTAATAGATGAAGCCAGTTTTTTCATGTCCCTGGCCGAGATCTCCTCACGGCCTTGGTTGACTACCTTCTGTTGCTCGTAGATATCCGCGAAAATAGGAGGAGAAGGTAGGCTTGCTTCGACTGCAAGCCATTCTACCGATTTGCCGCCGTATTCGGAGAATTCGCACATGATGATTGTTGATGGGTTTTTAGGTTGAACGGTGCAGAGGTGTTTCCATCAACGCGTGATATCCTCTGATGCGGGCTTTCCAATCAGCAACGCAACTGTTAGTTGGTCCATTGCGCAATCACACTAGCTGTGCCTCGGCTCAACCGCATGACTGAGGTCGGGGTTGGGTCCGGGAATGCCTAATTGGGATAGCCGCTGGATTCAATCCCGAGAATTGCCATAAACTACAGACAGTATACAATATGTTAGCAAAACGGTATGAACATTAATTTTCAACAGTGTCTACTACTTTATCGACTCTAGCAATACTCAGACAAGATTGGACATCATGGCTTCGGAAATACCAATTGATCCTCCTTCTCGATCGCTAAAAAATAAAGTCGCCATCGTCACTGGTGCCGGTTGTTTTGGAGATGGCATCGGCAATGGTCGGGCGATCTCAATCATGCTGGCAGATGAGGGTTGCAGCGTGATATGTCTTGACATGAATCTGGAGTGGGCAACCAAAACAGCTGAAATGGCCAATCAAAGATCAGATCGCAAGAATGCAATCCCAGCGCAAGGAGATGTCACAGTTGCAAGTGACTGCGAAAAGGCTGTTGCATTAGCGCTTGATAAATTCGGGCAACTGGACATACTTGTCAACAATGTCGGAATAGCAGGGGCATCAGGAACAGCTATTGACGTGGACATGGCCAGTTGGGCAACAGGGCTCGAGGTTAATGTGTCGAGCATGGTTTTGATGGCAAAGTACGCTATACCAGCCATGATCACCAATTCTGGGGAGATCAAGGGATCTATAGTCAACATGGGGAGCGTGGCTGGCCTCAAGGGCGGAACACCGCATCTTCTGTACCCGACTGCCAAAGGCGCTATTGTCAATATGACACGAGCCATGGCAGCGCATCACGCCTCAGATGGTATCAGAGTCAACTGCGTTTGTCCTGGAGTAAGTGTATTGGACCCAGAAACTATGATACTGCTAACATTTCTAGATGCTTTATACCCCAATGATGTATGCGAAAGGAATGACGGACGAGGCCAGGGAAGCGAGAAAGGCACGAAGCTTACTCGGAACAGAGGGTACAGGATGGGATGCGGCTTGTGCTGTTGTGTTTCTGGCAAGTAATCATGCTAGGTGGATCACGGGAGCCATCTTGCCAGTAGATGCTGGAACTACTGCAGCTGTTGGAACGAGTTTACCAGCAAGTGCAAGTGTGAATGGATGAAAACTACATATTTACTATGGCCTCTATCTATCACATCATGCTATTCATGAAGTAAAGCAACCCGTGACTTAATCTTGCCTTCTACTAGCTCTTCTAAAACTTGCTCAAATTCCCGAATCTTTCGTGTCTCAACACGAGGCTTGATATGCCCAGCTGCAATGAGGTTAAGAACTTGCTCTAGATCTTCCACTTGGGCGCCGTAAGAAAAGATAAACGACAGCCTCTTTCTTGTGCCAATCTTCATGTGAATGGTATTTTCTGTATCAAGGCTTCCGATGCAAAGAAGCTTGCCACCACGACGAACTGAATCCGTTAATCTAAGCCATGAAGTCAAGGGCATAAACCTACCAATGTGTTGAGCATCTTCAAACGTTTGATGAGTGCCAACAAAATCCAAAACAGTATCGATTTTACCTGAAAGACCACTTTCTAGGATGAAATCTTGAGGAGATGTTTCAACCGGAACAATATCGCTAGACGGAATGCCCAGACCTTTTGCTTCACTCAGAAGGTCTTGTCGTATATCCGAAATGATGACTCTAGCTCCAATGTACAACAGTATCTGGAGAGCATTAAACCCAAGGCCGCCTAGACCAAAAAGAAAAACAGTCTCTTTCTTTTTGACTTCTCCTCTTCTCATGATGGCGTGGTATGCAGTGCTCACAGCATCTGTAGCCACAGCGGCTTCCGCTGGGGTGACGCCTAACAAGATCTCAGTCACAAAACTAGCGGTCATATGCTCAAATACTTACCCTCGGGAACCTTTACTACACTCCGTATATCTACCACTGCATAGGGCGCATAAAAGCCGTCCTGGCCGATCCCGGAGTGATGTCCTCTTTCACATAATTGTGACAAGTCGCGGGAACATTCTGGGCAATTGTCTTCTCCGCAGCCGGGGACTGCATGAAGAGCTACAATGTCACCCTAGGGACATTATCAGCATTAAAATTCATGGCTTGGGGTTCGAGCCTTACCACTTTGATCTTATTAGTCCGCACCGCGCTGCCTAATTTAATGACCTGGCCACAGCCTTCGTGTCCCTACATGATCAGCGATGGTCGTATGTATGTGTATCGTGGCCATACCAGAATATACTTCTCTTCAAACCAAGAAGGTTGCTTCTCTATAGTGAGGAGCGAATGATCACTCCGACAAACTGATGACGATTAATTTTGGATCCACGCTCGGGGAGAAGTTGGTCGTACCACCGGATGCGAGAATTTTGCAAAGAACCCCATTAGAAGAGAGCTTGGGAACAGGTACTTCTTCGTAAACCTCGGTCATGTCAGGAACAGGAGTTTATGTTTAACGATTCCCACCTACTGGTTTTGGGCTTCCTCGATGTTTTCTCCAAGCATACATCGTTGTTGTGAGCTCTGATGTTGACATTATCAACACAAATGCGAAGTACAAATTGATTTATTCTTAATTTAACTGAATATAGTCTCAAATACACTATATGAATACCACAAAAACATTCGTTGTTTCTTTTATCACTTTATTTTTATAGTCCGGTTGATTTACTCCTTCTGTGCCGAGGTAGAATTGTAGATATGCCATTGGCTGGTAAACCAGTTCGAAACCGCGGGGAAAGTGGATTAGGCTCTCGGTTATCTATTTCAGGACTAGCACCCGTAGCATTTATGGTCACATATCAAGCGGCTTCAACTGCGACTTTCGGCCTTAAGGGATTAAACCCCGACGAAGGACTTTATTGGTCTTTAATCTCAGCGAGCTAGGCAATGTAATGAGTGGCTTCTACCTTCTAGTACTCTGTCCTTTGGCTGGAGAGCTCGGCCAGTATGGAATCAGGGTCAACTGTATTTCACCAGGTGAGTCAGTGATAATTGACTCGGACGAGTTTTAACAATCGTATGGGGGCCATTCAAACTCCTCCCTTAGCGCGGTTGTAGGGAGAAAAGTGAGCCATTCTTGATTGGTACCAGAACGGAGCAGCTGTTCGAAGGCTAGGCGTTCCGGAAGACTTAACACCTATGGTATGCTATCCGTTCAGCGATGCCGCTGCTTTTACAACAGGTGCAGATATGCTGGTTACAGGTAGGTTTGGACCGTTCTCCTAATAGCCTTTCTATTCTAATCTTTTAATAGGTGATGTTCGTACAGGAACAGCTGCTATATGATCAGGGAAGTTCTGCGAAAAGATATTGAGGAACGCTCAGGCCAGTGGCTACATGTGAGGTTAAATATATAAGACACCAAGTCAGGAAAGAAAGGAGCTAGACTGAAATTTGACGTATCTACTAACGATTTTACCAGTAAACTTATCCCATATCTTGACATAAAAGTTACTACTGCTGTTCCTAATGTGCCTCCAGAAGTCTTTCTCGCCCCCTTTGTCATAGTGTTAAGCCCATCTTGACATGTCGCGTGATAAAACAGCCATCATACTGCCAGACTCGATACAAACCGAATGACGTCATTCCAGTCACACAGAATCAATCATCACTCTAGTCTCCTGTATGCCTGAGGCCAAATTTTAGCGCTATGGGCATGTATCGCGGTTGACCTAGAAACCGACTTTTGCTTGCGTCGTCTACTGAGTCCTAAAACGAGACTCATAACGCAGATGTCATAAAACTTCACTCCAGACGATACAAGTAGAAATTTGACACGCCAAACCCCCAATGAGTTCCTTCCTACAGAGTACACCCAATAATCCGAGTCATCCGAGCGACTCAACGAATGCAGCTAGAGACATTCGGTCGATAGATATGAAGAAAATACTGCGTGAGAGACAATTGGCTCGCAATCGCAAAGCCTGTTTACCTTGCCGAGAGAGGAAGGTCCGGTGTAATCATCAACAACCTTGTCAAACCTGCGTCAAACGCGGTCATTCTGACCTCTGTTTTTATGAAAAGCCACCAGTGCCAAGGAGCCCGACGCGAGAAGTCATACAAGTCAACCAACCAGCTACAGATTCAGATCACAGCAACAATAACGCCACATTCTCGGCAAACCCCACCAGCCACAATGATAGAACATCAATTCCCACTCCATCCTTGCTCGGCGGCAACTCCATCATCTCAGTAGCACGACCAAACAGTGCCCAACCCCAGTCAGACAATGAGCGCCGTGCTGCTTTCGAAACGGGCATTTTCCCCTTATTGGGTATGAATGAGGCCTCTAATAACGAACAAGGTCCTCAACCTGGGCGATCGGATTTAAAACTCGCCGATGACCAGGAAATGATTGCGCTCTTTAGCTTCTACCGGGATCGAGTCCATCCTTTTCAATTTGTTATTGACGATCTTGATGCGATAGAAAAGCTGGTATGCTCACTTGTCAATCGAGATACGGAAGTAGGGCAAGTGGACAACCATAGCCTCTGCCTACTTCATTCCATTCTTGCGGCTGGGGCACAATTCTCTGACCTCAACAATGCCGCACGAGTGTCCAAATCTCGAGGAGAATGTAAGTAGCCAACTCTTCGTGTCTACTTAGAGGGTCACTCACACGTACCAGTGAAATCTGCGTTGGGGTGCCTCGGATCGTTTGATTTGTTATGGAATCCATCCAAGAGACTTATCCAAGCACTACTTATCCTCGGGCACGTCTTACAGAATGACATGAACCCCCGTGCAGCCTGGATCCTAGGAGGAACTACCATTCGGCTAGCACTATCTATTGGCCTTCATCAGCCTACAACAATACCAGATAGTCTCCACCTCAAGCCTTGTGAGTCACAGCATCTGAGGTAAGTTGTTGGTCTATCCTTCCAGCCTTTGCTTTGCTTGAGCTGACGTATACCTTGATGGCAGACTCGCCATAGTCTGGCAAGACGCTCTTCTGTCTTTAGCTTTTGGTCGACCGCCCGCTTCCCAAGAGATGAACCTCGAATCAGACCTGCCAACGATGTATCCAAATGCTCTCCCTGATCAAGCTTTGAACTACCGGCAAGCCATGAACTGGCTGTGTCATCTCACACTTAGACATCTACGAAATTTCTCACAAGGACCTTGGTTGGAGCATTGTATTCATTTTTCTCAAGATCTCCGCAACTTGGAGGCTTCTCTCGCTCCACATTTAGAAGCACGGCAGAACTGCACCTCTATCCAAGAGCTCCAAGAGCATTATAGCTTGAAGCTCCATCGGAACTTTGTGCTGTCTACGTTCTGCCGACCGATCCTTTCAACAAAGGTAAAGGGATTGTGTTCTGACGAAGATTACGCACAGATCTCGAGTCGGTTCCAAGCCGCTTTGAAAGAAAGTGTTCGTGCATTTATCAAGCTACGTTCGATGTCGAACCATGCTACTTCGTCATGGGCACTCGTCCATAATGGACTCTCCTCTGCTTTGCTGTTGAGTTTTATAAAACACGATTCGCAAGCGGATGAAACACGACAGATCCAAGCTGAACTGATGCAGACTTTGGCCGATCGTAGCGAAGACGTGGGACAATTCTCCACCGCGCATAAAAAGGCTCTGAGGGCGATACAAGCTCTACAAAGACTAGCGGAACAAGATGAAAGTAGAGTCCAGCCTTTGGGTTCGTCAAATGAGCGTCAGTCTACAAGCTTTCCAGAGGGAATGGATATCCCCTTTGACCCCTTGAACGCCTCCCAGGAACAAAGGTTTTAGTTTCGCCCGTTGATTATGGTGATCATATTGCTGACCGAACTTTTGTATAGTATTTTCAGCATCGATGAATGGCTTCGCACCTTTGACTTTGACGCCTTTTCACCCCTAGAATCGTACAATTTCATCATGTCGGACCAGGTGCCGCTAGATACAACTTTTTAGTTCCGACTCGGCTCACCGTATCACGACTCGACTTTGTATACGATAGTGCTTGTCATTTCTATACTCTATTTCTATAGTTTACGTAAGGTGAACAGATATCTACCTTGACCTACTTAGAGTTTACAAATCCCAGGGCCTCCCAACGGCTGGAGACTTTCTCCTTGGCTTCTTGGGGAAACGAGTTCTCGAAATCTGCTGCCTCCCAGTTCTTCCCGGTCGTATACTCGATGGGCATCAAGCAATCAGAAACGACCTTACCGCCCTGACCAGGTGCTCCATTTCCATGTGACATATACGGAATCAGAGGAAAGCCAGCAACATCTTCGAAATGATACTCGTCCATACCAGGACGGCAGCGTGTACAGAAAGCCCAGATCACGTCCTTGAAGTCGTACGCGTTGATATCATCGCCAATAATGACCAAGCGGTGAATGGTGTATCCAACCTTATGCCGGAAAACTAAATCTCCGATCTTGCGGCAGAATTCCTCGGAATTGGTGTTGAGTTCTCGCAGTTTCTGAGTGTTCACTTGCAAGACAACCCATGTGACTTGAGACTCAAATGGAGAGTAAGCTTCCTTGATTGGCAAGCCCTGAGACCTGAGAAGGAAACCAATCTCTGCAGCAGCAAGAGGCCCGATCATAGTATGCTATTAGAATTAGCCATGATATTTACAAGGCAAAGAAAGAGAGCGGAACTTACAGTCTCGTCAGTCAGTCTACCGCAGTTGGACACAGGCAGAATAGCGTCTTTTCGATGTGTGATGAGATCGACCGTGTACTTCGGCCACTGGTGTGTGTCTCCAGGAAACACATACCTAGAGGGGCATTAGTAGTTGTAAAATGATAGACAGTCATCAAAGCTTACCCATGCATCTCTCCAAAGGGACCTTCAGGTCCAGTCTCAGTTATAGAACAAGTTCCTTCAAAAACAATCTCTGAGTTGGCAGGCACATGAAGTCCATTGGTCTCGCACTTAACAACTTCAAGAGAAGATCCTACGAGCGAGCCAATGTACTCGGCTTCTGACAAGCCATCCGGGAGTGGCATACTGGATGCCATGATAGCAGCTGGTGGGACGCCAAAGGCAAGAGCCCAAGGCATATCGCGACCTTCCTTCTTCCACAGCTGGTGCATCTGCCAGAGGTGTTGCGGCTTGATTACAAGACCGACGAGATGGTTCCGATCATAAACCATGGCACGGGCAATGGACCAGTTTGTCCACTTTCCATCCGGCGATTGAACAATGTGCATTCCGTAAGTTTGAACATACTTCCCGCCATCCGACTGGTGCAGAAACGGCGCAGGGAGCTTTGTCAGGTCGAATTGATCAGGCGTCAAGATATGTTCCTTGCAAGAACCGGACTCAACAATCGTGGGTGGAATGGGAGGAGACGTCTTGGCATCAACCATCTTATCCAGTATGTCTTTCATTGATGAGTCAATGGGAAGTCCAAGATGTCTGGCAAGTCTGCCGAAGCGCTGCTTTGGATCAGAGCGCAGCGAATTGGGTGCTCCAAGAATCCTCCATAAGCCATTCTCATCTTGTCCCTTGAGCTTGTTGAATAGAGGAGCTTTCTCATTGTTCTCGACGACTTTTCGGATGATGGCGCCGACTTCGAGGTGAGGATCGCACTCTTCATTGATTGAGACAAGATCGCCATCGGCTTCGAGAGCCTCGACGTAGCTGCGGAATTCCATATGGGGAAGGTTTTGCGACAACATGGTGACGAGTAAGAATTGATTATGATAGTTGAGTGAAGATGAAAATAATGAATTGGTATTGCAGCTTCTTATAGAAACTGTGATATGATGGGTTCTCTGATGTTCTCCTGGTTCACTGTATCATGCTTGGTAGTCCGAGTCCCCCGAGCCTACTGATTCCACCTGATCCACATATGCCGAGCTCACCGAGTGTCCCGGGCATGCCGCAGGTGGATCGTCCGAGGTCACCGAGTCTCCCCGAATCGATCAACATCGCCGATTTGAACTTTGTTAATAAAAGCTTCAAAGTAAACGACATTGACCAAAAACAATGTTCTCTATTTATTGCATTGAAAGTCCAGTGTTCTCACTAGCTAAAGACTTCTCTTCCAACTTTCAGTAGACTTTCGGACCTGCCCAAACCTGACTCTGCAAACCACTTCCTTACCCTCCATTCTTTCAATCCAAAATGGGAGAAGCCTCAAGAAAGAAGATCATTGTCGCTTTGACTGGCGCAACTGGTGCTGCTATAGGCATTCACATCCTCTCGACACTTCGACATTTGAACGTTGAAACGCATCTCATCATCAGCAAGTGGGCCGCCGAGACCATCAAATACGAAACAGACTACACACCAACTGCCGTTAGAGCGCTAGCAGATTATGTCTACAACCCAAGCGATCTAGCTGCACCCATCGCTAGCGGCTCCTTTCATGTTGACGGCATGATTGCTGCCCCCTGTTCAGTCAAGACCCTAGCTGCCATTAATGCTGGTATCTGCGATGATCTCATCACTCGTGCTGCAGATGTCTGTCTAAAGGAACGACGGAGATTGGTGTTATCATTGAGAGAAACGCCTCTTAGCGAAATACATTTGCGGAACATGATGGAGGTGACTCGGGCTGGTGCAATTATTGCACCTCCTGTTGTGGGATTCTATACAAGGCCGAGCTCTGTGGAGGATATATTGGATCAGATGGTTGGTCGTTTGTTGGATTTATTTGGACTGGAAGCTGGTAATTTCAAGAGGTGGGATGGAATGAAAAACAACATGCATTAAGAAACTTAGCGCTATCATGTAGTAAACACCCGGTATATTACAAGGTTAACACTGGGCCAGAGTCTTCTATCGTATCAAGCATCAATACAACCTACAATAATCGCTTCAATTTCTGGCCAGAATGCTTCCGAGTTTTCCATATATTGATATGTCAACATCGCAGACGTTAGAAAGCAAAAGGACGGTTAAAACTCCCAGAGCTGCAAGGGCATGATGGTATGTTCGACTACCCTTCATCTGCCATTGAGGTTCCTCGTATGCACATGACCAATTAGGCCTGAATTAGTTCTGATTGGGCATACACAGGCGCTACCGGATTTCGTGAGTTGGTACGGTATTGCTAGGACTACAGGAACAGACCTTAAAAATACAGCTTCTGTCCACAACATTGCTGCGCATCTCCATTCAGTAAGTACTGGACGTTAACATCCTGGTTTTGTTTATGGCGAAGGGCGGCACATTGATACTAAAGCGGTTTAGTGTTATACATCACATGTAGTACAAGAGCAACGGACAAGCATCAATATGTCTTGGCAATTCGTTTATCTAAATGACATCATATTTTAATGCGGAGGCAAGCATCAATAGTTCTTTTCCAGGTTATACAGGATTGCTAGACGTCCTACGCCCTTGCGGTGGTGTCTGCGGCTGAGCTGAGCGCATTATATTTCCCGTTTGAGAAGTCGAGGGAAACACTGCCATTCGGCCACTTGATACTGATTGGACTGTAAGGCATTGAGTTGCGGAGCGGACTAACTCCATTTAATCGGCTTATTGTGCAGTGAGCGGCTTATGTAGCCTTAAAAGGGTAGCTGGAGGTATGGAAAAGACCTAAGTGTGACGTATATTAGGCCAAACACATTTCTATAAGAGAAGACAAGGCCTTAGTTATATACTACAGAATACGAACGTTACAAAACTAATCTCAATTCCTTTAATTTAACTCTGAACAACATTTCAGGATGCCTTTCGAGTGGAGACAAACCTCACCAACTGTATTTGAGAACGACCGTGGTACTCTTGAAGAGTTGTACTATTACACCCCAGGCGAATTTGGAAAGCCTGCTCCATTCATACTGTATACGACAGTTAAGTTCAAGAACCATCATGGTCTTGCTCCTGATCAGACCGAAACCTCTCTGAGGGACGCATGGTCACAGACAAGGAAGAAGCAACCTCAGATCGCAGCCCGCCATGGCGAAGCAGGCAAGGTCATCGAGGTTTTCCAAGGCCAAGCCCTCGATGATTGGCTTTCGGAGACCTTTACTGTTTGTCGAGAGACTACCCCTGATGACATCTTCCGTGATAGCAGCTCCAGGCGTTATCCTACCTTGTTCTACTTTCCAGCCACGGGGGAATTAACCCTTCAGATCAACCATGGCTGGGTTGATGGTCGGGGTGCTCTATTCTTTTGGGATACTTTCTTCTCTATCCTGGCCAATCCAAGCGACGTTCCAGTTACCCCCGATGATGTCAAGAACAATTTACCTCTTACAATGGACGCTATCCTGAATCTTCCCCAGGGAGACTCCCCAGAGGTCCTTGACCCTGCCCGAAAGATTCTTGAGCGCATTTCGACAGACAATGCCATCTTTACACCGGCTGATAACCCCGACACACCACTCCTGGGCTTTTTCCGCCGCCAACGCAAGTTTAACCCACAAGTCAGCAGCAAAGTTATCGCTGCACTCAAGAAACGCGGCATGACAGTCACAGCTGCACTGCAGGTCGCTTTTGGCATAGCCGTCCAGGAATACCAGCGTGAAAAGACAGGCAAAGCAGGTGATGTATGGGCCAGCTGTGCCAACATTGATGCCCGTCGGTTCTTCCCTGAAAAATACTCTGCCGAGCTTAAAAGAGTTGCGTGCTACTACACACTTCTTCCGCTATACGTCCCCATCAGTGCCGAAACGTTCGACAAAACCACTATCGAGCTCTCTGACTACTACCGAAAAGCTCTCAATCATCCGGATGCAGAAGGTGCTCTTTGTGTTCCAGCCGCTATGCCTCTTTATATGCAAACGGTCGCTGAGGGCGCAGCGTTCCGTCGGACGCCGCTGCTTACGTCGCTAGGCATTCTGGAAGATTTCATGGCCCACAGGTTTGGATCGTGGGAAATTGAGGACTTCTGGCTTGCTAATACCGTGATGCCACCATCTGTGCAGGTTTTTATCTGGACTTGGAGGTGTCAGATTGTGTTTGGTGGTTCGTGGAATGAAGCTATGTTTAGAGCAGATGTAATGGAGGGATTGCTAGAAAGGACTGAAGAAGTACTTTTGAAGGCCCTTCCGCTTAGGTAATTTAAAATAAATAGTTAATACACTATGTTGTGCTTGTTACCTTGTTATTCTGCTAAGAGCAGGTAACAAATCAATTACCCGATGATATCAACAGTGAAGATTTAACAGTAAAGTTCTCAGTGAGGCCACAAGGCAGTAGCAAAACCTTACCACCTGCTTGCCCGCTATTATAGATACTGGAGTAGTAAATAGAAGCTAATTGTAGTTTAAAGTCGCTGTCTTATCTCAGTATAATATCGTGTAGGAATGTACTGAAGCAGCCCCTGTTCTTAAAGCCTAAATACCCCTTTTCAAAACAAGAAAGCTATTGTTAACCAATTGCTTGTTGGTTGCATGAGATTGCAGGATAAGAGTGGCAGAATGGGCGGAAGTGATAACCAACAAACACTCCCAATCCTCGACTCGTCAAACGACGCCAACCTCCAGTGGCGTTTCTGAACCACTCACGCGCCCCAACGTTAAGCCATCGACCCATTTTTCTCCCACGTTGAAACTTTAAGCTCAAGGTTGACATAAAATTATGGCAGGCAAACAGCTTATCGTAGTCAAACTTGGCTAATCTGAGTATAGCTTGATCCGGGGAAGCAAGCAGCGAGTCAGTGTCCACATTCAGCTCCCCTCATCATCGTTGACCAAAACGTGGGCAGCCTCCACAACGCATTGCAAACCCTTTTTCTTGACTACATTGTTTTATTCCTCAGTGAAACGACGTGTCGCATTGTCTTCCTCTTTCTGTGGAACAACCCGTCATGAATATATGTCCCAACAATGGCTGGGCTTCAACCTAACATCTGGGCTGGTCTAGCCATTCCCTGGCTTGCAGCACTGAGCTCACTTGTTATGCGTGTTTGCGCCCGACGCATGACCAAGATGAGTTGGTGGTTTGACGATTACTTTTCAATCTTGGCATTTGTCTTTGCGACTGGATACTGCGGCATCATGGTGGAGTGTATGCTGTACCCATACAATTGGTCGGAGCCTCTTATTGACATTCGTATAGGGACGTTGCACACATATCTCGGCGTTAAGATCCCGGACTCGATTCCGACTGATAAGCGTGAGGCCATTCTTCAACAAGCTCGCTTCCTTGCCTTCCTGAACTCTCTTTGCTATGCCTCATCTATCGCTTGTTCCAAGATAGCTATCTTGTCGCTTTACTGGCGTCTGTTCAGCATCTCCTCAATTCGGATTCCAATCCTGGTCATGCTTGTGATGGTAGTTATATGGATTATTCTTCGAACATTCATGCTCACTTTCCGTTGTGTCCCTGTCCAGTCACTCTGGGACTATACGATTACGGATAAGGTCTGCAATCTCGACAGCGGCCAGTTCTTCCTGGGTACTATTACAACTCACTTTATAATGGATCTCGCCATTCTTGTTCTACCAATTATCGAAGTTGCCCGACTCACCCTTCCTAAGGGCCAGAAACTTGCTATTGCTGCTTTATTCTTACTCGGCGCTATGTACGATCAATCTCCGGTGTGGCATGTACGCGTTCTCTTAAGCTAACTTTGTTCTAGTGTCTGCTTTGCTTCGATGTTTGTTCTTGTCGAACTTGTTAACTACGACAACAGCACCACGCAAATGCCTTACGACTATGCCATGTTTTGTATTCTGGGGTCCGTCGAAGTCAATATCGCAATTGTCTCTGGTAAGTAAAAGGATCGGATTTATACCTTTTAGCGACAATGTACTGAATTGGAAATGATTAGCTTGTTTTCCTCTCTTACGTCCCATCTTCATCCACATATTACCTACCACTTTCCTCATGTCGTATGGAAAGAGCAGCCAGCGCATCAGTCGACCAAGCAATGTCATTAAACTATCAACAATTATCTGTTCAAAGAAGGATCAAGAGATTGATGACTCAAGCTCAACACATCAACTGGCCGACCTGGAAAACGGACTCACCTATGATACAATTGATGTTCAATATCCGAGAGGGGTACATACTGTTATTTGCAGTCGAAAATCTGTGATTGGTCGGCATGATAATCTTTCGGGCATCTTTGTGCAGAATGATACTGTGGTGGAGGTTGACCACTTGTAATATAGAAGCACAGAAAATCTTTAGGCGGAAGCAATTGAACCTTTTAGAAGACTACCTTTGTAGGCATTTGTGGTACTCTTTCCTCAAAGGTGTATCCAAGACCCCGGACATTAAATGGCATTTGGGTTCACAATCTGTGATTGCTGTTGTTATTGCGTTGTTTTATTTGTATATTGCAGAACCTGCTCCTCAGAAAAACTCAGAACAGTATCCAAGCCCTTCGTTGGCCAGTGAGATAAAAAGTGAGAATTGCAGTGGTGCGTTGCGCCACAGATGTGTGAGACATTTGTTGGGCCTAATTACAGAGGGTCTAAGGGCCTAGACTCTAGACACCACAGTGGCACAATCTAAATTTAATGGTTGGGCGTTGGTTCATTTTCGCAAACACTGAAGAACCTAGACCACTTTCAGCTGATGTTTGCTCAATAGTCTAATCTCGCACAAACATACTTGCTTTCGAGTTGATCGCTATTGTCGCTGTGAAGTTTAAGTTTATTTTTATTTTTAAATTTTTTTGTTAGAGGAAGATTACGGAGATTGCGCAGCATCTCATTGCGGACCTTTTATTCCGGTATAAGGTCTTTAGTTATATTACTGGGCTAGTCTTGTAGCCCTGTTGAAACTTAGTCTAAATACCGTTTATTCTACTGTTTGTTAACCTATTTATCTTATTTACAATTGCCTCTTACTTTGGTAATGACTCAATTGGCAGACCTAATCTCGCACATGATTAACTCTTCTGGTCTGACGGGCGCTTTTTGTGTATCCCTAACTGCCGTGATCGTCACCCAAGCTAAGACATTTTATTAAACTCTACTGGTCCGGTGCTTCCAGCGCCCTGACCCGTGCTTGCTCTACTCGTAAGCGATATTACTCGAAATGGACTTTCGGGCATCCGACTATCTAACAAACAAACCATTTGCAGATTGTTTGCTTCACGCACTGACCGCCGAGAAGATCCTCACCCGACGGTTCCGTACTACCTGACAGCCTAACTTTTAAGCACGTACTTAAGACCCAGGTGCCCGAGATTATCATGTTCTCGTTAGCTTCTTGGTATCTCTGTCTGCGTCCCACAAGATGAAAGCCGAAAACCTCTTTGTCTTCTTTTCCTACGTCACAGGCTGTGCAGCCTTGGCCAAGCCCAATCTTGTGCGCGAAGTCGATGTTGCTATCGTTGGTGGCGGCGCGACCGGTGCTTATGCTGCCGTTAGACTCCGAGAGGACTACGGCAAGTCTGTGTTGGTCATAGAGAAGGAAGGCAAGCTTGTGAGTAACAATTTCTCAAACTTATCTGCCATACTAACATCACTATCTAGGGCGGTCATGTTCATGCATACAAGCCTAGCGCCAATGATAGACCCATCAATTACGGCGTCCAGGCATACCTGAACCGGGAAACAACCAAGAAGTTCTTCAAGCGTTTCGACGTTGGCCTGATTGACCCAGATCTGGAGAGCGGCGCCAGTCTTCTCTTCGGCACCAAGAACATTGACTTCAACACTGGCAAACAAGTTGACGTTGACTATGGACTTCCCAACGCAACCATCGCATTGATTGAGTATGCTGCACTGGCGACTAAGTATCAGCCTTGGTTTGAGAACGGCTACTTCAAGCAAGGTGACATCCCCAAGGATCTCCTCTTGCCCTTTGGAGAATTCCTCAACAAATACGGAATGGGAAGCTCCTTGGCAGTTCTTCGCACACTTATCTGGCTGTCTGATGCTGTCAACACTCCAACCTGGTTTGTCATGGCCGTAGTCGGACAGCCTCAACTCGCCGCTCTGGGGGGTTTTGGTCTGGCTGGTCCGACTTTCAAATGGCCTGCGACATATTCTTCGGAAACACTCTTTGATCGAGTCCTTGAGCTCATGAAAGACGACGTTCTACTCAAGAGCACCTTGGTCTCCAGTCGTCGCAGCGACGAGGGCGTTGAGTTGGTTGTACAAACACCAGACGGCCAACAGCGCGTCAAAGCCAAGAAGCTACTCTTCGCAGCGACTCCATCTCCCGACAATGTTGGCCCATGGGATCTTGATAAGAATGAAAAGTCTCTCTTCTCCAAGTTCTCTTGGGAGACGCTGTATGTCAGCGTTGTCGGCAAGACCAACCTGCCATCTGACGTCCCTGGTATTCGCAACGCGCCGGATAACGCGACCAACTTCTACCTCCCACAAGGCGACTTTGCCGATGCGTACACCCGTGCTGGTAAAAAGGATCTCTTTACTACTCGTGTTCTCGGTAACGCTCGTCTCACTGCCAACAAGGCAAAGGCTCTGATCAAGCAAACCTTCACCAGGGTCGATGAGGCAGGAACATATGATACTACGAGCCCCGAGATCCTGGCGTTTGCATCGCATGGACTTACGGTGCCCAAGGTATCGTCCAGCGAGCTGAAGGCTGGATTCTATAAGAAGCTCTACGCATTGCAGGGCCAGCGCAACACGTTCTGGACTGGACTTACTTGGGCTCCGGACTATACTCCGATTCTGTGGGACTTTACTGAGAAGTTATTCCCCCAAATCCTGGCTGGTATTTAGCTGTTTCTGTATTCTACATCCATCGGAAGGCAATGGCACTTCCAATCAATTTAGATATTTGAGAAACTACGATTCTCCAATCAATAACACATATGTAGATGACGGCCCCTTCAATTGTCCGTACTAGTACATTGTATTCCTTGAATTATATGACCCGTTCTGGTTTAGCAAGCCTATTGTGTATTGAAACATGCTTGAGTCCCAGTCTTCTTGGTACTCTAGGTACAAACAAGAACGACAGCAGCTATGGTAACAGCCGCAAATAACTTCGTTATACGAACACTAAAAGCACCGCTGTCCGAGGTGTCGCTGGGCATAGCCTCACCCGTCAGTGTAACTATGTCATCTCCATCAGCGACACCCGTTGTCCGACTGTTAGATCCTGTCAACGTCACTAGATCTCCGTTTCCATTGGAGCCTGTCAATATCACCACGTCTCCAGTGATTGAGCTCGCTGGCATATCACTGGAGGTTGTTGCCATCTCAGCTTCTAAAACCTCAGGAGTCGACGTTTTTTGCGAAGCCGAGAGATACTTCTGGCCTTTCGTAACAGTAACGGGTACCCAGGTAAAGCTCCCAATGCCAAAATCCTCAAAAAGGTACGCGTCGTTACTGGCTGTCTGGGTGAAAGTCGCAGTGGGATGTCCCTCGTCATTGCCACCAATATTGATCGTGGTGCAGGTCTTGGCGTAGGTCTTGCTCATGTCGCATTGCACAGAGAAAGTATACCCCTCATCTTCGTCAATGGTCATGGCCTCTCGCCAGATTCCAGTCGTAGGGGCTCCTGGCGCGGGAGTCTTGTCGCCCCATGGTCCCACAATGACGGTATCGCGCGTGAGACCACAATCTTCGTCGTTCTTATTATCGTCGCAGTCCAGCACAAAAGTTGTAGCAGTAGTATCCGCACCAATGACCTCGGCTACAAAATGGCCGGTATATGCCGGCAGAAGCAGCGACGTGGTAGTTTGGAGCGCCATGATTTGGTGAATGAAGGTTTACTGGTGAGTTTGAGTCGTAATTGAGGTCAGCAAGCTCAGGAGGTGGCTCGGAAAGAAACTTTACAAATGCAGGGGTGCATAAGATCGGCAAAGGGAACGAAGCTACCTATTGGTCGACTTGCTTCAGCTTGACCCACGTTTAATCTCACTCATGTTACCCGGCTTGGCATGCGTCACTGTTGAGCTGCCCAGTGACATAACCTGGAGTTGGGAATTCTTCCATTTAATAACTGCTATGAGAAAGGAAACAGATGACATGTATAAACGGAAACCAATCCCTCATTAAGTACATAATGTGTTTTCCTTCTAGCTAGTAACCTTGAGTTTAGCATTCATCTAATTGACTTTTCTATTGCGACACTTTAAGTTTACATGGGATAATGCAAATTTAAAATGCCGAACATGCCGATTTTCATTCAAAGTATGAGCATGTACCCGGATTCCAAACGGTATGGCCCAATTTGATCGTGTATCAATTCCCAGTCTCGACATAATCTGCAAAATATCAGCTAAACATGCACCTTCTCGCCGGTCTCGGGGCTTTCGCAGTTTTACTACGGCAAACCCATGGATTCGGCTCGCGTCAACAGGCTTACTTCGAATCGAAATCGGACTCTCAACTTCTAGCAAGACAAAGCGCAGATGACACAGCCGGTGTGAAAGATGGTTTGTTCCACCAATTGATCGATCACGACAATCCTTCCCTGGGAACTTTCGAGCAACGGTACTGGTACAGTCTCAACTACGCCAACGGCAGCAACCCGCCCATTGTTGTCATCGCTCCCCTTGACGCCGAAGCTGAACAAGTCAAATTCTGGCTGCATGATGACTATGTCATTGGTGGCATGATTGCAAAGCGTATGGGTGCCGTCATGCTCATGCTTGAAAACCGATACTTTGGCAAATCTTCACCGTTCCAGAAGCTGACAACCGAGAATATGAAGTTCTATACCGAGGACCAGATTATCAGAGATAGAATCCATTTCGCAAAGACCGCAGAGTTGCCATTCGCGAAAGACAATAGCGCCAGGCCAGATAAAGTACCTTGGGTCCAGACTGGTTGCTCAGCACAGGGAAACCGCGTCTTGTTCACAGAAAAAGATTACCCGGACACATTTTGGGCTTCGTGGGCGTCGAGCGCACCTCCCCAAGCGATTCCAGATTTCTGGAGATATTTCGATGCGGCTAAGGCTTACATGCCCAAAAACTGTACGGCGGACGTGGGGAAGGTCATTGAATATCTAGATAACATTATGTTTCACGGTAAGACAAAACATCAAACGATGTTACACATACTGATACAGTCAATAGGCTCAGCAGATGAGATCCAAAAGATCAAAGAAACGTTTGGCGCTTCAGACCTTAAGCACAACGACGATTTCATGAACTTGCTTAGCTATGGTCCACAAACCTTCCAAGGTGCCAGTTTGCGTATACATGATACGTGGCAATTCTGCGACTATGTCGAGAATGCAGTTGACGTCACAGACAAATCAGAGCTTCCTGGCGTAGAAGGCGTCGGGTTACAGAAAGCACTAGCAGGCTACGCTCGTTGGACGAAAGAAATCTGGATCCCTGGAAAATGCGAGCAACAGGGTCCTTGGAAAGGAGAGAATAGCACAGGATGCTTCAATTTCGGTGACGCTGACAGTCTGGTATATGCTAGCAGGAACCTGGATGCTCCAAGTATTGTCGACACATTGCAAGTCCAATGGCTCTTCTGCAACGAGCCTGAGGAATACTGGCAGACAGGGTCACCAAAGGGAACACCGACATTGGTATCACGTCTGGTCAACAAAGAATTCTTCAGGAAGACCTGTGCACATTACTTTCCTCCTGGTCCGAATGGCGAGACTTATGGGTTGGCGAAGGGAAAGACGGCGGACTCATGGAATACCCGTTATGGAGGCTGGAGCGACCCATCGTATTTAAACAGGACAATCTTGGTGAACGGCGCATTTGATCCTTGGCGAGCAGCATCCTTTGCATCTCCTCAGAGACCAGGAGGCATTCTTGGAAACAGCACCTATGTCAAACACTTTTTGAATCCTGTGGGCAATCACTGTACGGATACATATCACAATGCTGGGGATATATGGCCAGAGGTCAGGGCTATCCAGGAAGCGGGAATTAATCAGATTGAGGAATGGGTTTCAACCTTTCCTAGACCCAAGGGAAAATGAGCGCGTCGAATACTGAGATAAGTTAAGCTAGCCACAGTATCACAATAGTTCAATATCAGTCTCAACCCGACATACAGCCGACCTGTTCTCCCCGTGCCACACCCGGATCTCGTCCTCGGATCTCGTATGTGGATCAACGGAGCCCGGATCTCGTCCTTCGGGGAGTTCACACACAATTTCCTGGGGTAAATCACACGCACAGTGGATCCAGCAAGAATATACTACTAAAACCGCCCCATTCGTCAATCAATCCCAACCATCACGACATCTTTAGTTTTCTTCATATAAGTCTTATCTCAACACCACCTCGGCCAAACCATGACAGGTTGATTCAGCAATATCTTCCATCATGGGTGTCTTTACCAAGTTCCGCTTCTTCAATCGCAGACTTGCGCTTTCATGCGTTCTTATCGCTGTCTCGACGTTCAACTATGGCTTCGATAACCAGGCATTTGCCACGACGCAGGCTATGGATGCCTTTGACAAACAGTTTGGTGTCTTCGATGAAAAGACAGGCAAATATGTTCTTGAACCGTATTGGCTTTCGCTGTTTAACAGTTTGAACTATATCGGCTTTGCTGCTGGTGAGTACGCTTCACAACATAGACTGAGCTTGCTAATAATTCTAGGTGTTCTTGTCGGTACCTGGATCTCGTCGCGATGGGGAAGAAGATGGTGCATGTTTATCATGAGTGTTTATGCTCTTGTTACAGCGACCATTGCCGTCACGTCATTCCATCGCGAACAGATTATGGCAGCCCGTATCTTGAATTATGTCTACGTAGGCATGGAGCTCGGCGTTGTTCCAACCTTTCAGTCTGAAATCGGTAAGCAGCAAGACATCCTCAAATTGACACATGCCTGTCACTAACGGACTTAGTTCCCGCCCAAGCTCGCGGCTTCATGGTCGGATCCTACCAACTCAGTCTTGCAATCGGCGGCCTCGTCATCAACAGCATCTGCTACGGAACGTCCTCCCTTCCCGATAACCGCGCGTGGAGAATCCCGCTCGGCATGTTCTATATCGTTCCTTCGATCGTTATCGCAGGTATATGGTTCGTTCCGGAGTCACCAAGATGGTTGCTTCGAAAGAATAGAGTGGACGAAGCTCGAAAAAGCCTCCACTTAATTCGAGAGGGTGTTTTTACAGACGACGAGATTGACGCCGAGTTTTCAGAGTTGAGAGTCTCTTTGGAGAAAGAAACGGAGCAGGGAAGATTCATTGAGCTTTTCCGAGGTATCAACCTTAAACGAACCCTCATCGTTGTGGCTGTCAACTTTTATCAACAGGCTGGTGGTCAAGCATTCGTATCACAGTACGGTACAATCTACGTCAAGTCGCTCGGAACCATCAATCCATTTGGCTTCAGTTTAATTACATCGGCCATCAGTATAGTCACCATCATATCAATCCTTCTGTGGGCAGACATTGCTGGTAGACGGTATGTACTGGTATCCAGGAAAGTGGATTGAAGCTAACGAGACACAGTATTCTTCTGATGGCATCATCTTGTACTATGGTTGCTGCTATGGCAACAATGGGGGCCCTTGGTGTCCAATCTCCCGTTGATGATTCCAGGAAGAAGGGCGTAATCAGCATGATGGCTGTATTTGCCTCTGGCTTCGGAATGGGTTGGGCGCCTCTTGTCTACGTCGTAACCACTGAGATCTCTGCTCTTAGACTTCGTGATCTTACCTCACGAGTCGGATTCACTGTCAACGTTATCATGAAGTAAGTTCTTGGTCCCGAACGCATACCACGGCTGCTGATACCTTTCTCTTAGCTTTACTGTTAACTTCAGCATTCCGTATCTTATTTATGACAAGTACGCTGGACTGAACAGCAAGGTCGGTTTCATCTTTGCAGGTATTATGGCCACTGCCCTTGTATTTGTCTACTTTTGCGTTCCCGAATGCAAGGGCAAGACACTGGAACAAGTCGACTTCTTGTTCAATCAAGGTATTCCGATCCGACAGTTTGGAAAGGTTAATGCTACTGAGATGATGCGTGACGCACAAGGGGGAGATGGATTGAATAAAGTACATCTTGATGGGAAGAAGGATTCTGTCACTGCAGAACAAGCTGCTTAAGCTAAATGTGGTTCTTCGAGATGGGGTCACAGATCTGGAACTTATGTATTTGAGTTTCCAAATATTTAGTTACTTAATATTGCGGCGCATTCGAATCAGTGTACGCATTCATCTGCAGATCAAATGGATCCATTGGGAAACCGAGCTCCTGGTCCCCGAACACCATGTCGATAGAGTTGATGGAGTCATAGTTGATGAGTGGATATCCAAGTGACGATAACGACTCAAAAGACCCATCGCCAGTTGACCCCATCATATCTTGTGCATTATCCTGAGCTGTGAAAGACCACATATCCTGACCTGGTGGACTCTCAACGGCCACCGCCTCAGATACCCCTTCACTTGTATCTTGATCTGGCGGTCGAATAGCTGGGTCTTCCTCCTCCTCATCCTCTGGAGCATAAGCATACTTCGAACGACGATGCAGTTTCTCCTGTTGTCGAATCGTTCCTGGGGACGGGCTGCTAAGAACGCTGTTAGCTGTGAAGTTGTCCATGACGGGTGACCTACGGTGAGCCGAGCGATGCATGTCTTGTTCCCAATTGAGGTATGAGGTTTTCGATATCAATGAGCTGAAACACTGTTAGGTTTCGTTCTTCCAGCACTTCAAGTAAATACTTACGCATGAACGAGTCCATCCGAACCCAGACCGACCTCCTGATACAACGAGTAGAATATCCATCAGTTTTTGCTTGATAAATGATAAAGATGTGTCCCCATGTAGTGGCAGCAACCCAGCTAGGTGATCGATTATCTTGACAACCTGGTACGTCACCACAGCAGAAGTCGGGGTCCCAACACGACTATTCGTATCCATCTGTCTGATCGTGGACCACATATCTATATACTTCAGTGCAGTCTGCAGACATCGCCGTTGGCAGTAATCGATGTATTCTCTCGGTGTATGGTTCATTGCTTCCGGCGATACCGATTCTCGTATACCTGGGATGAGGAATCTGTGAAGATCGCAGCGAGAGCTTAAGAACAAAGTATGTAGCATCGTGTATGCACGCGCTTCGTCCGAGTGACACATGATCATCAACCTGTTATCGTTGAGCTTTAGCTCATCAGGTAGTGACCCCTCAAAGGATGATAGTTCGAGATCCAGTGAGCGTAGCTGCGCCCTGCTATGATAAGGGGTCTGTCCACTTAGGATAACCTGCCTTGTGTATCTTTGACTTGTCAGTAAGGGTCTAGCTATTGTCTGAAGTATCTTACCTAAGAACTCTATCGCGAATGTCATAAAACCTCATCAAGAAGGCCAGCACGTTCGAATCTGTGCCATCCGCACCTTTGCTCCACAAAAACGGTGCTTTTGACCTCGACCCAAGCTGGAAGTTGTGTTGGCTACTTGGTAGACGAATGTGCATCCGCTTTGTCGGACAAACAGTCAAGTCCTCAATGCCACCTGAAAAGAGCTTGTCGATTCTATATAGAGACCACATCAATCGACGAAGACACTCTTGTTTGATTGCGTCAATGGCTGGCCTTTCATAGTTGAGTCGTTTCGTGAATGCGATCCTTGATGCGATAGAGACAAGGACCCAGACATCACCCGCGAATTGCATTGAGAAAAGGAATTGGATGATCAGCATCAGAGATTGTAGTTTTGATACTGAAAGATCGCCCATTTGCCCAGTTAGCTCATTCTGGACTTGTGTTATCCAGGTATGGGCAGGCGAGCTTTCAGCATCGTACCCCGGTGTAAGTCGTAATGCGGAAGCGCAAATCGCTTTGAGTAGAGTCGTTTCAAGCTTGCCTTGATTCCATTCTGCAATCGTGGTTGCGCGATGTAGGAACACGCAATCGACAATGTCTGATTTGTCGAAGTACGTATCCAGATACGTTCGTATAGTGCTCTTATTCTCAAGTTCAAACACCCTGTTCTCTTATCAGTATTGAATGGAGATAGGCCAGGGTATGGACATACCGGTTCGTCTCGTGAGCTGCAGCGGGCGACATGTCCATTGAAGCCTGACTAGGCATTGATCCATAGCGTGTCTGGGTAGTACTCGTCGGCGATGGATGTACTTCCATACCAACGTCTACACTAGACGGTGACGGTTCATTACCAAACACGCACTGCTTTCCTAGCGACTGACATCGGTCACAAGGACATATTCCTGAGCATTTAGACTTGGCAATGCGACAAGCCGCACAGGCACGGAGAATCCTTCGCCTCTTGATGCCCGCCTGAGTCAAGTCCTCGCTGACACTCACACCACTAACAGATTGTTCAATTGGATCATTCGTAACATAACTGCACGTCAACTCTAGACGTTCACATCGCATGCACCCCGAAGTCCGACGATCGCATTTGACCTAATAAATTTGATTAGTGGGGAATCCCTCAAAATGCAGCAGCACAAACTTTTCTTGCTCGACACTGTTTACAGGCGAGCTGTAGAGATGGCCTGGATTCATTCGGCGAACTGGCATCCATTGTGCGAGATCCGAACGAGTTCCTAGATGATCTCGGTCGGTACCGTCCACTCGGTCTTTATAATAACAATAATCACATCACAATGCAAGGTCAATTGCAGCCCGCTATGAGAACTGGGCTAACTAGACCGAGCCTGGCAGCACCGAGTGGGCCAATTACAGCTCCTATTACACTTGTCTGTATTTTCCCCGCATTAAGTTAGCAAGCACGTCAACCCAGAGTCAAATGGCGAGGGGCGACATCCGGAGTGCGAGATCCGGGACTAGTCATGACAACGTTAGTCCATGACTAGATAACTACAGCTGATATTACTCTTCGAGAACACAGACCCAGAAACGAGAATCGAGAACTTTTTGCTCATAGCAACTCACAATGTCGCAATCCTACAGTATTCCACCAAAGCCTCTTCCGTTAAAGGTTGATTCCAAGAATGGAGGAGACAGACCAAATTATGTCATCTTCATGCCTGATCAATTGCGATACGATTCTCTTGGCTGCACAACTGGCCCCGGTTCGGAGATCAAGACCCCAAACATTGATGCATTCGCTGCAAGAGGAAGTCTTTTTACCAATTGCTTCACCCAAGCTTCTGTGTGTTCTCAATCGCGATGTAGTATGTTTACTGGAACATACCCCCACGTCAGCGGCCACAGGAGTCTTGAGAATCTCATCAAACCTTGGGAACCGAATGTTTTTCGCAGTCTGAAGGAGTCTGGATACCATGTCGCTTGTCTTGCGCCCCGAGGTGACACCTTTGCGCCTACTGTTACTGAGTTGAGTCTAAGCGAGTATGGATTTCTGGAAACACCCGAGTTTACACCAAAGTTCGCTGGTGGTGGACGAGAGGTTGATGAGAGTATTTGGGGTCGACTATTTTACCGTGGAGTAAGAGATGCAGATAAGGCTTTGGATTATGATGAAGCTGTTGTGAGATCAGCTTTGACTTGGTTGGATTGCCCTCCTACCGATAAGCCATGGGTATTGTTTATGCCCCTCATCTTTCCCCATTGCCCGTTTCAGGTTGAAGAGCCGTACTTTTCTATGTATGATCGATCCAAGGTCTCAGATGTCGAGGCAAGGATTGATAAGAAGACTGGATATGAACCTCGATACATGAAGTCGATCAGAGAGAAATACGGTACGCACAGGGCCACGCCTGAGATCTGGAGAGAGATCAAGGCGACCTATTACGGTATGATAACACGACTGGATGATCAGTTCGGCCGAGTTCTGAACAAGGTCGACGAGCTGGGCATGTGGAAGGATACCGTTACCATGTTCTTTACGGATCACGGCGAGTACTTGGGAGACCATGGACTCATTGAGAAGTGGCCCTCGGGTCTCTCTGAAACCTTGGTACACGAACCTCTTATCATTGGCGGCGCCGGGCTACCAGAAGGAAAGAGGATCGATGCCATGACGGAAATGGTTGATCTCGTACCAACTATGTTGGAGATGTCAGGAATTGGAGAGTCATTCGCTCATAACGGTCTCTCTTGGGCCCCTCTTATTTGCAAAGATGCAAAAGAGCACAAACAGTACGCTTTCTCTGAAGGCGGATTCCTGACGTCCGAAGAGCCCATCCTCGAACAGGCTCCGTATCCATATGACCTCAAAGCCGGTCTTCAACACGAAGACACGACCTTGGTCGGAAAAGCAATCTCACTTCGTGACAGGAACTGGACGTTTGTATATCGACTGTATGAGCCAGCGGAGTTGTATCATCGACATAATGATCCTCACGAGCTTCATAACTTGGCTCAGGATCCTCAACATAAGGAGCTGGCAAACAAATACGAGAAGGCTACGTTGAAGTGGTTGTTAGAAGGGGCGGATGTTATGCCGTGGACTAAGGACCCGAGGTTTCCAGAGGTCAACTTGAAGAGTCCACGGGAACAGATGGAAGAGAGGTTAAAGAAAGTACAAAGTAACTAGAAGTTAAGCCTAACCCTTGGGGGTGTATTTCAATAGAGGCAGAGAAGGAGTTAACATCATAGATCCAAGGGGTTTTAGAGTTGCCTTTATTAAGACAGTGTCTAAGCTATATGTAAGACAAGTGGTCATCAAACATCCCCAGGTACTGAGATAGCGTGTCTGTCCTGAACAAACGTGTGCATCTATATGTTGTCTGTACCTGGTGGATAGGTAGGAGATATTGCTCCAGTGGATATCAGAAGTTAAGGAAGGGAAAAGAATAAAATAGAAAGTGAAAGTGAAAGAGATCCTCCAATGCATTTTAATGTCGCATTCATATATCCTTTGTTATCGTGGATCCTGGATTCAAGCTCCAAAGAACTAGAGATCGTGATGACTCCGCTATTGCCATTTACTGCGTGCAACGGCCCCTCACACCGGCTACCGCGCCCTCAGAGGGTCCAGTCACACGGTCAGGTGTTATAGCCATGAAAGCGATCAAACAGAGATTGCTACTGGAAAGCCACGTAAAAGCTGTACAGGCTAGGTCATCGATACACTGGCGAGCACACTCGTCAAGATTCGGGAGGACAAGGTTGCGGTTGTACCCCCCTCCAAGTAAACGATCGCATTCGACCTTCACGTTGTTGAGGCACTGGTTGTTGACTGTAGGACAAGTGATAACCATCGAAGGCGCTGGTACTTGAGAGCTTGTAGTGGCAGGTCTAGTGGTCGCTTCAGCTGTGTTTAGAGACGTTGCCAGAGTTGTTGGGGTGATTTCCACAGTAGTATCAGTAGTAATACCAGTACTGAGTTCCAAGGTAGTGGTTGCCAGTGTTTCAGTTGTAGTTATAGTTGCGCGTTCAGCTTCCGAATTCTCGATGGGCACTTCGGTGGTAGTCGTCTCGAGCATTGAGGTTGATACAGTTACCTCTGATACAGCAGTGATAGCCGTCTCAAGGAGTGAGGTCGACAGAATTGACTCTGATATGGCGACAGAGGAGCTCTGGGGCTTGCAAGGCCCAGCTAAAGCAAAGGGGACAGCAGCCAAAAGCGTCAGGAATTGATTTGAAACCATGATTAGGACCTCTGATATCGAATGAAGTGGGAGACAGTAGTTGGGAAAAGATAGAAGGAATAATGAAAGGCGGGCGGAGACAAACATGTTACCGTCTGCCTGAGTTCATTTGTATTTTTTGCAATAAAAGGGGACTCATCGTTGATGTTGATGAGGAAGTGTTTGACAACTAACCTGTTGGAAGAAGAACAGCTTTATGGTACTCATTGTGATACTAAGTTTATGAGTCACGATACATACCTATAGACCGGACCTTTATTAGCATTTAGGTTCAAAATCTGCGATTATTCTTGTGTTATTTTCATCTGTATACCTCGAGGCTTACGCCTTAGAGAAACTCAAAAGGGGACTCATCTCCACCAAATGCACTATTGCCAATAGTTCAGCTTACTTATTGCTTGGTACTGT
Organism: Fusarium equiseti; assembly: GCA_003313175.1. Taxonomy (NCBI): domain Eukaryota; kingdom Fungi; phylum Ascomycota; class Sordariomycetes; order Hypocreales; family Nectriaceae; genus Fusarium; species Fusarium equiseti. The sequence continues at coordinate 160,156 of QOHM01000007.1, forward strand.
TAATATTAGAGACAAGCTCAATTGGCGCGGCACTAGACCAGGCTATAAGGCCCCTGTTAAAATCTGTACTTTTTCTTTCGCTTTTCTTTTTATCTGTTGAATATGGATTTACAGAAGGACGATAAAGTAAGTTTCTGGGATATGTTCAATTTCTCTAGACTTTTATTATATCCTCCGTTTGATTCTAGATACTATCTAGCCCTAACCAGGCTATACGCTCTCCTCTCCATCCTCCTGTTAGTGAAACGTTAATGCCGTAGCATAAAGCCATTTACGAGCATCGTCCATCTTTAGGGTTAACACTGTGGATAGTTAGTCTTCTCCTTTCCGCCACCATAAGATATAAGAAGAATAAACATACCTCCAATTGAACTTGTTGTCACGGTATCTGCCTCCCTGTTGGCAATTCTCAATAATTCGCTGCAACCGGTTCCGGCATTCAGTCATCGACAGCGTAACGTCCTGGGACCGGATATTCTGCATCTCAAAAACAAAGTGGTGGTTCTTATCAGACTGCCGATAGTTGTAGCAGCCTTTCTTGGTCTGGCCCGGGCGGTACCTTCCGAACACTTCATTGCTAGAGCACCAGAGACCAGCCCGGCTGATAGCCCAGTCCTTGTTGTCGCCAAACTTGACGCCGCTCGGGTAGCAGTACCGTTCTTGACGTTTCATCAGGTGAGCGGTGTTCTCGGAGACCTGTTCAAAGTCGAACCCGTCTTCAGTGACATCGTGCTTGGGTGCGCCAGGGACGGGACCGGCAACGGTCGCTGCCACTACGGACAGGATAGTGAAGATGTTAGCGATTTGCATGATGAAGGTCGTGGAAGTGGTCTGTAAAGACTGAAATTGACTGATAGTTGTGTATGTAGCAGTGAAAGCTGAAAGATGCTGATGAGGGTGAGAAAACAATACTCTGGACTGAGAAAGTCTCTGCCCTTTATAGTCGGTTTTTCCTGAGAGGTACCCTAGTTTGTATGCCTCGTAGTAGTACCGCCATCACTGCCAAGTATTCTGTTACCTCTATGTTGTTTTTCTCACTGTATTTTCGTCAAGATATCCAATAACAACTATAGGTTTCCGAGCTGACTTGGAAGGATGAACCCACCTGCCTTTTCTTCTAGGCGTGATAAGCACATGTATGTATATCGTTTTCAAACAGTCTTGTATTGGTTGAAATGAAAGGGGCCAAGAACTGAGCTTCTCCATCGGACTTAGTCAGCTTACTTATCTGCACAGGGCTGGCTGACGATAGGTTCGTTTATTTCAGCGACCTATGCACGAACGAATATACGTGCTGACGTTAGTAAGTCATCCTGCTACGCCCACGCTTCGCAATTCGCACAATTTTAACATACCCATTCTTACTGTAGTTAAATTATAAATCGTAAATGAGCTACTTGTATGGTTAATGAAGTGTTTAATGAGGTGTTAGCTGACGGGTTCACCTTAATTGATTTTCTTTATTACCGCCTTACCTACGTGTGGTGACAATTGGGCGTGCATCTGTTAAGATCTAATTAGCGGCCGACCCGCAGTATCCTGATGACTACCTACCCTAGTCCTAGGAAGATTCCCAACCGGGAGCATCTAGCAAACACATGACTGCCAGTCTAAAAATTGCCAGGATGTACACAAGATTAGACCTGCAATTGTTGTTCCCTCGACGACTCTTGAGACATTTGGTTAACCCGGAGATGGTTCATATTGTTATTGGTGCTCAGACCTTCGTACCACGTGCTGGGTCCATCCCCCGCACGCCTGTCCGACTACACATCGCAGCATTCAGCATCACATAATGGTTCACCGATTCAAAAGCTAACCTAGCAACTCTGAATCACTCTCAACCTTTGCCAAATAAACACACAAATCGCGAAAATGGACGGCGCTGGGCTGCTGACCATCCCCTGGGCACTCCAGAGCGCATCCGCCCATCTTCTCACGGGAGATCTGGTCGTGCACGACATTGAACGCTGGTGTCATCGAAAAGCCGAAAAAGGTGGCATTAAGCCAGTCATGGCCGTTGTATTCTTCAACACGGGCCCTGATGCAGTTGATTATGTCAAGATCAAGGCTCATGTTGCTGCACGAGTAAGTCAACAGTTCCTCTCCGACTGCTGAACGTAATTGACCAATGGTAAAATAGGCTGGTGTCAGTTATTGGGTGTATGAGATGCCCCCCGACGCATCCACAACACAGGTCATAAGCCAAGTCCAGAAGCTGAACAAGAACCCTCAAATCCACGGGATCCTTGTACAACGCCCGTTGCCTGACCAGGTAAATGAACCGAAGGTCATGGCGTCCATCAGTCCTGCCAAAAACATTGAAGAGTACACCAAAGGCCATGCTGACAATATTGCTGCCGACGCCTTGGTCCGCTTGCTAGCCAGGTATGGGCTGCTACAACCGGCACTACAGGCCAAAGTTCGGATTGTCGGGTTTGGGAATATCATCACGAAAGAGTTCATCCAGCAGATGAAGCGCCAATTCCCCTATGTGAGCGCGTCTGAAGACTTCGATCCATCTCTCGACGGCGAAGACAAAGAAGAAGATCCTGATGAGGAAGTTCAGGCACCACGCGCTTCCATAATTATCTCGGAACTGCATCGCGGGCCTGGTTTCATCAAAGACTCCATGGTCAAACCGAACGTCAGAGTCTTAGTTGACCTTGGTTTCTATGTTACAGAGAAGGGCGTCATCGGAGATGTGAGCCACACACTCTTTGACAGAAGTGATCTAGCAATTGCACCAACACCTGGAGGAGTCCTTCCTATCTTGTTGTGGATCATGATGGAGCGAACAATTAAGGCCAAGCAGACAATTGCCAAGGAAGGGGTGCGAGGGTGCTGTTGCTCAACTATGTGAGACTAACAGTGGTTACCTTATAAGTACCATTGATATCTGATGTATGCATCCAATAAAGTCCCAATTCCGAGAGGGACCAAGAGCCTCATCGCTTCTCGAGGTCTCATCTATCAAAATGTGCTTCGAATCAAGCGTATCCCTATTGATTTAACCGAGCTACAACCACCAATCATAACAAATTGACAGCCTAGAAGAAGTTTATGTATAACACTTTTATAGGAATATGAATGAAAGGTTAGAGGGGCATAATATTGCTGCAATTAAGTAACTATATACTGCAAGCAGAAGACTATATTTGTACTACTTACAAACTAATGTTAAGGTTCAAACTCAACTTTACAGGAGAGCCAGTCAACTTCACCCACTGAATAGCTGGCTCGGAACCCAAGATATCAGTTTGGAATACGCCATCGAGTATCGCAGCTCCACCAGAAATAGTCACAGGCACAGGAACAGAGCACAGGTCGCTGTCTGCAGACAATACAACATGGGTAATGCTCTTTCCATCCCCAGAGAAACCATACGATAGCTTGACATTACAAGCATCCAACGTCTTGCGATCGAGGAAATACTGAGCGATATCATCGTGCTTGATGGACGTGATAGGCCAGTTGGTCAGACGCATCAACTCCTGCGTGACAGCCTCAACCCAAGTAGTGACCAAGGACATCTTAGACGTGTAAGTGCCGACAGTCCTCTGGGGCATATCGGCGACTCGCATGTTAGCCTGGTGGAACATGTAAGGATCGGCATGAAGTCCTAGCAGGTGGCGGGTGTTCTCGACTCTGGCTTGGGCTATCAGATCGTTGAAGTCACCCTTCCCACCAGAGGTATCAATCCACTCCTTAGTAGTGCACTCAGCGGTGTCGCAGTTGTAGTAAATCGTGGTGGCAAAGCGGGGGACAATGACCAGACCATTGTAACCGTTGCTCTCAACACTGCTGATGAGGGGCCAGAAGGTGTTCTGCTGGTTCTTGAGAACCGGTCGAGTGTTATCTCCAACGACAAAAGTGATCTTGTTGTCCAACCACGCCTGGATAACATCGGCGTTGTGAAGACCAGTGATAGCAGGAGGAACCAGGCCGTTGGGAGAATAACGAGCAGCTTGATCAATACCCATCTGCTTCATCCATGCACGGTTGAAGTCAATCTCGCGGCTGGCATCTTGGTAGGTGGCGTTGTTCAACTCCAGATGTGTGAAAGTGTGAGAGAGGTGGGCGAAGTGGTTGAGGTTGTCCTTGTTCAAGAACCAAGAAGCAAAGTCATCCAACTTGGCGCATGTCTGAGACCACGGGTAATGTCCATAAACAAACTCATCAGACCATTTGTTTGTGCCTGTGCTGGGTGTCTTGACAAACTCAAGTGGCGTGTCGGGGGGAGAGTCGAAATCAACAGCCGCGTTTGGAGAACAAACACGGTCAGATGACGTCTTGGAAACGGCGCTGATGATGTCACCATTTCCATTGTGGGCAAACTCCAGCCAAAAGTCTGATCCCTTAGGAAGGCGACCGTTGATGCTATACTGCCAATCAACATGTGCGTTGAGGTCATCAGTGCGAATCTTGAACTCCTTCTCGCCCGAGGCAGAGTAGTAGAGTTCGGTGGACAGCTGAACATCATCGATCTGAGCATTGAGATGGACCTTGCGCTTGCCCAGGAAGACACCGCGTGTCATCCAGTGGATGTGGGCGTGCTGCAGAAAGGCAGTGGTCTGGGACCAATCGTGAGCCCAACCGAGGAACCAGACGAGCTGCTCGCGACCGTCGTCGAACTTGTTGATGACGGCAGCCACGGTGTCAGAGGTGTAACCACCGCCAGGTCCAAACTTTGCAATTTCCTTAGCGATGGTTGCGTTGGTGATGGTGGCAGGGTAATGGTAGATACCCTTGGTAGAAAGGGTAGCGCCTCTACATATCACGTTAACTTTATTCATAACAAAATTGGAAATAACCTCGCTTACGTCTTCACATTGGCTGAGGGGAAGTCCGAGTTGTCTGTAAGACTGACAAGCTGCGGGTCGACACCGTCTTGATCCGAACAGCAGCCATCGCCGGCCGTAGTAACACCTAAGACCATGTCAATCCCTAGTACAACCCAGAAACACCAAACTGCTTACCAAATTGTGGGCTGGGGAACTCGTTGATACGAACAAGGCGCGCATGGAAGTGCAGCTGATATTCGTAGATCTGATCCCACATATCTGTGGTAATGGCGCTAGCCCAGCCAGAATCATACTGATACGATGCAGCATCAACAACGATGATAGCACCGTACTTGCCCTCGCTGGATGAGCTGTTGAGACTTGGCATGACAAAGCCCTCCTTCGGAACCAGGACCTTCTCAAAGGGAATGCCATAGCTCAGAAGGCCTGACGATGCTGAGTCGCAGGCATAGTCATCCGTGCCGAGGATAAGAATAGTGCTGTCGACAGTGACGGAGGACAAGTCGGATGCGATGGAGGTCGCTGAAGGAAGAGAGGCTGAAGAACCAACAGAGACAGAAGAAATGGAGGCAGCAGAAGAAACGGAAGAAATGGAAGAAACGATGGTGATAGAAGGAGCAACAGATATCGACGTAGCAGATGTTGCAGATGTGGTGAGCACGACCGCGCTGACGGCAGTAGTAGGCTTTACAGCTACAGTGGACAGAGCGGTTGTAGTAGGTTTGGGAGCTGGTGGGACAGGAGCTGGCTGAATAGGTGCAGGTTTAGGAATAACCACGGGCCACTTGATAGGGAAAGGAAGACGAATATTGTTGAAAGAAAAAATCAAAGCATCAGTGCCGCTCACGGCAAGCGCCGCGACAATGGTAGTGCTGAGACGCATGATGCTCAGAGCTGAATGAATGACTGAAGAAACGAGTGTATACAGAGAAAGAACGAACAGGGACAAGGAGTGAGGTCCGCGATGAAGATGCACATTTACGGGACGATCTGCAAAGGCCTAATATACCCCGATCAGTAACGCATTACAGCTCCTCTTCGCCGTTAACTCCTGTGTGTCGGTACGCCGAACAATCTCAGCTGAAGTACGGTACAGTCTAACAAGTATGGGTCGTTAGTTGTGGCTCTCCTTAGCGGTACCTGGACACCGGAAAAAGGTTTGCAGTGCTAAAATGGCGTTAGTTGGTGTTGAACAGCACTAACCAGATCGTGGGATCATTAGACACACGCTAATCAAAGGTCAGAACCGTGAATAATGGATCATGCACTTAGATCGGGACCCCTGCAGGCCTGCAAGCTACTAGAGTAGTGGCGCCTCGGGAAATGACATCTTCGTACGGCAGATCATGACTCGCTTCGGGGGATTAACAAAAGTCGAGACTGGCTATGATGTGGAGACATGAATCGCCGCGCCGATGGACCACGGAAGTTTCCGTCTTCTTGCTGCAGTATTTTCTGCACCTTGATGTTTTTTTCATTCCCCTGAAATCGTTCAACCACAGGAAAAGATCTACAAGGATTACCTAGGCTCGGACATCAGGTATGAGTGCACGGAGACATTAATTGTTTCTCAAAACAAGCGTCTCACTGCCTCCTCGGTGGTCCAGGAGGCATTTGTGGATCTGGGTTTAATTTCGCTGTACCTCGGACTAGCTATCGCTGTTTCCAAATTTACCAGCTCATACATTGGCCCGCTGCTGATCTCTGCCGTCGTTTATATCATCATCACGATCTATCCTCATTCGCGCATCATGTCTCCTCCGGTACTATTATCCTCTCGCCACGCCGATTTATCATTCCCCATGAAATCCAATAACATAACCAAGAAGTTTGCGGCTTGGCCACTTTGGAAGAAGCTGGCGGTCGTTGGCATCGTCCTTATCATCGTCATTCCTCTCAGTGTCGGTCTCGGTGTTGGCCTATCCCGAGGCGGATCCAATGACGACGATGATGGAAGCAGCGATGATTCAAACGGAAATACCCCGGGAAACACCCCCAACCGCACCTCTTTATGGCAACCTGAAGTAGGTGCAACATGGCAGATCATTCTTCTCAAGCCACTTGACATCAGCGATGAAGACAAGATCACACCCGACGTTGATATTTTCGACTTGGACCTGTACGACAACGATGCCTCTACCTTTGCTACACTAAAGAAGCTTGGAAAGAAGGTCATTTGCTATTTCAGCGCTGGCTCATGGGAGGATTGGCGAGATGATAAAGATGACTTTGATGAGGCCGACTTGGGCAAAGAGCTCGACGGTTGGCCAGGTGAGCGGTGGCTGAATGTGTCCAGCCCCAACGTACACTCCATCATGAAGAAGCGCATCGAAATGGCAGCAAAAAAGGGATGCGACGCTATTGATCCAGATAATGTCGATGGCTTTGTAAGTCATTGTCTCTTATGGGAGAGTCGGTCAATGAGTGTTTACTAATCTCACATGGCAGCAAAACGAGAACGGTCTCAAGCTCACACAAAAGGATACTGTCAACTTTGTCAAATTTCTCTCTCAAACAGCAGCATCATTCAACATGTCCACAGGACTCAAGAACGCCGGAAGTGTGATTTCCGACGTCATTTCAGATGTGCACTTCAGCGTTAACGAGCAATGCGTGGAGTATTCCGAATGCGACACATTTGCACAGTTTATTGATCATGGTAAACCTGTGTTTCATATCGAATATCCCAAAGGGGCTGGAGAAAAGGTGTCTACCAAGACGGCTAGTGACATATGCTCTGGCAAAGGAAAGGCGGATGGCAGTAGTGGTTTCAGCACAGTCATCAAGAAGATGAACTTGGATAAGTGGGTGGAGTATTGTAACGGTACGACGTACGGGTCTTAGCCAGGGTGTACACAGGACTGGGAACTGTTGATGGGCTGCCTCCTCTTGGCGCCTGTGTTAAAGACAATCGTTTAGGTTAGGGATTAGTGGGAGTTAGTTACTTGTGTACGTATCAAAACATCTAAATGGACCAATTGAAATTTTATCAAGTTTAATAAGGCTAAAAAGTATACGCAACGTATCCTATAGGGTAGCTCGATGAGCAATTACTAATCATATTCATTTACTGAGAGGCAAGTCTATTATGAAATAAGAATCTTTTATTGATAGAAAACATGTTCCTCTTTTCTAGATCCTCTGTTTCTTGCTGAAGTCTCAGAAATTGGTATCTGTCTAGCCGTTGCCATTTTAGGTAGTAGTCGAGACATGGTCGAGGACCCCGACAAGATCAATCCAATTTTGAGGCCACTGAGTATAGCCTCCACCGGATTGTTCGGTCAAGTAAAATCCACCCAAACTCATTTTGACCATCTCCTGAGCCAAACTCTTGGCATCGCCTGAACACGAGTGAACGATCGCCACATCCTTGCCTTGGCCACGGACGGGGACATTTTGATGCAGGTACCAATGTCGCCACTGATGCTCCGATTGCTCAAACACAACAACCAGATCCACATCCCGGTAGAACCGTTCACCTACAGGTACACCAGGGTTGTACACCACGATCCCAGACTTTCCGGTGCTCTGGTTCCAGGTTGATCTTGTAAAGGGGGACAAGCTGGCCATCAGACTGACGTGCTCATCAGCGGAGGGCACTTCATCAAAAAAGATGCCATCAATTCTAAACTGGGAATTCCAGCCCGAGTACACGGCAATATCCTTCTGAACGTCAGGGATTGGACGACTGCCGTAGCTGCAATACACGTAGCCTAGAAGCTGGATGTTTGGGAAAGAACTGAGTCGGGCTAGAGCGTCTTGGTAGTTGGAGTCAGGAAGTGCCTCGACGCCAGGACCGTTACAGGGGTTGACGACCACGATGAAAGAAACGCTGGGGCTGCTGCGGGCCGCCTGAAAAAGTGGCTCCCAGGCACCAGGGGCAGGGTAGATGTACAGGGGGAGCACCAGATAGGGACGCCTCGAGATCGGAGCAGGGGTCATCGTGTGATGCACTGTGGCTGGAGTTGAGTGACGGAAGGTTCGGATGGTGGATGAGAGCCGGGCAAATGAAAGAAGTGCCATGGAGATGTGAAGAGTATGATTGGATGATGACAAGAAGAAGTTGACAACCGGTGGATTGGGAAATGAAACAGACTAGATGCTCTGCTACTGTATTTGTAATACTTTCTTCAACTCCATCCGCGGTGATGCACTATATACCATACTGGCTAATGATCCCCACCGAAGCCTACCAATCGTATTTGTAATTTTGGGAGCCGCAAGTCTAGAACGAACCCGGTTAGTGGTTAGTATCGCCGAATATCGTGGCTTTCCTCTGAAACTTAAGCCACCAGATCCGGCCGCGCTCTCCCCCACGATCGATCGGAACAGGGTTAGTTCGACAAGCATTAGACCGACTGTAGTTAGTCCGCAGCGACCACGGACTGCGTTTCGATCCAAACAAGTAGCTCCACCATGATTCAATGATAATTACTGCACAGGTAAATTTTGAACTTGGCAAACGAAAGGGTTTTCACCGAACTAGCCGGTGGTCACCTGTCGGACCGGTCAACTTCCACCTGAAGTGTTTTTTTTTTTCAGAGTCAAGCTAACTCCACATCGCTCACGTCAATGACTCGTCCTGTCCTGGAGCATAACATTATTCAGTTTTCCATTCATTGACTAAAACGAGTTGTCTGATGCTATGAGTGGAAATTGTCGAGTAAGGGATCAGTTGAATAAGAAATGTCAAGAATAAACTAACGCCACCTAATGAGTAACCTCAGTTGATATCCCAATTAACCTTTGTCTTTATTATTAAATTCTATTTTAATCTCCGATGCATATGGTCCCCATCATAATAATCAGACTTAGCAGGAAAAGTTTGAAAGTAAAGAAAAATACTCCTGCAGCGATCAAAGACAAAACAAACCAGATTCTCCCCATTTTTGTTGACATCCAGGTCTCATTAGAGATAGACCATTCACCCGAAGAGACCCTTCGTTACGAAGCCTGAGATTGAGCTTGTGGTTGTTGGACATAGTTCCACAAATCACTTGCACACTGCTCTAAAGTCTCCTTTGCTGTCCAGCCAAGTTCCTTCTGGGCTCGGTCATTAGCCGCAACACAGAACCCCACATCACCAATTCTGCGTGGCGCTAGATTGACTGCTATCCTCTGTGAAGACGCACCCTCTAGACTGCGCACAGCCTCGGCAACTGTAGTGCCATTACCCGTGCCAAGGTTGAACGTACGAAACGGTGACTCGACATCTGCGCTAAGAGCTGCGACATGCCCACGGGCCAAGTCCGAAACGTGGATAAAGTCTCGAATCGCTGTACCATCCCTTGTATCCCAGTCCGTGCCAAATATGTCAAGCTCGGGTCGAGACCCTGTAAGTACCTGTGCGATGACCGGAAATAGGTTCGTTGGGACGCCCTTTGGATCTTCACCGAGAAGTCCCGATGGGTCGCACCCAATGGGGTTGAAGTATCGCAGAGCAACAATACGCCAGGACGGGTCAGCATGTGCAATGTCTGCCAAGATAGCCTCACAAAAGTACTTGGAGCGTCCATAAGGAGATGTCAAGCCAGAGACAGATGGCTCTGCTAAAGTTTCGTTATTGGACTCATCCAAATACAATGTTTCATGATGAACGACGTCTTCTTCCCTCAACCGCTGGCCCTTTGCAGCCTTGGACCCATAGACAGTAGCTGAAGATGAGAAGACAAACTTGTGGATGTTGTGTCTTCCAAGAAGTTCGACAAAGTCTACGAGCCCACAGACGTTATTGCGGTAGTACTGGAACGGCTTCTCGATGGATTCGCTCACAGATTTGAAAGCGGCAAAATGAATGACGCCCGAGATCTTGGACTGGACTCTGATAGACTCTCCTGAGTTTGGAGAGGAGCTCGGCACAAGCGTTGAGTAGGATTCCAGGAGGAACTTCATAGCTTTGCTGCGATAGTCAAGCTTGTGGAAGTGCAGTGTCGGAAGCTTGCGTCCATGGTGGGCACAATGCTTTTGAGCGAGGACGTTGATCTTGCTCAAGACTCCATGGTAGCTGTTGCTGAGATCGTCCACGATGATGACGTTGTATCCAGCTTTCAGAAGCTCAAGTGAGGTGTGTGAGCCAATGAAGCCGAGACCTCCAGTGACAAGAATGAAGCTGTCACTGGCTCCCAACGGAGAAACATTGTTTCTTAAGGATCCAGTTTCAGAGTCTGAGTCTGGGGTGGTAATGGAAGAGAGGGAAGAGTTGAGTGATAGGGTCGATGAAGACCGCGAACTTGAGAGCCGGGACATGATCAGTATGTACAAAGTAAATGCGAATTGCTGGAGAGACAATGATAGAATCCCCAGTGAGGAAAAGGTGTGGTCTTATACCAACTTTCACATGAAACCATCCATTAAAAAAACGTTTACTCGTTCAACGACTGCTACTTTGACTACATCGGCCTACCATACTGTCCCTGCCCACCAGTCTCTTCAATTACCGTCAAAGAACCGTACAAACGACTTACTACACTAACTGGTGGTCTGGAAAGTTATCATCTGTGCTCAAGTGAACGTCGCGACTCCACCTCATACCGTAGCCATCGGCGTTTCCATTTCATTTGACCCAGTAGCTGTGAGTCGCGACGTAGTCCACTGAAGAGAAATACTCCACCCGACCGATGTGTCGATATAGAATGTACACCCTGAATACTAGACGTCAAAAAAAGAAATTCAAATTGATAAACATAACCTTTACCCCCGAGTAGCTGAACGTACGCCATACCCGTCGGGCCGGTGCCGTACAATCAAGCCACAGCTGATGGAGAAGTTTCAGGGACAGCTGGAAAAGAGTTCCAGGGGTAAAAAGGCAAAAGACGGAACTTAAACTGACCGAGGGTGGCGTCAAGCCTTCTAGACCCTCTTGGCGTTTCAGCAGAGGGCCGAAGTTTCCCGGAAAATTACACTTAGTGTCGAGTGACGTAGGGGATTTAATCGAGCTCCGAACAATCGAGTCAGGCTAACACTAACACGGACCTGCTGGCTTAGTGATCGCCCAACTTCGGCGCCATTACGCTAGCTCGGATGTTTTGTTCGTATAACCGTGGAAGAATCTGAAATTGCTTCCATTTTGTTAACTTGTTAACTAATCGTCTTTTCTTTTTTTGGACTACCCGTGAAGAGGTTTTACCCCTGTCTCGTTTATGTACACACTTGCTTCGCACGCTGTGATCCATCCACTCCTTTGCTCAGATCGGCTCCATCGTGACCACTGCGTTATTGTCCTGGTCCTTCTTTTTCCCCGACTCTCATTTTTAGCTATTCTTGACAGCATTCACCCCATTGAAGTCATTTAAGCTTCATACACTCCTTTGCCTTGACACTATTACCTATTTGCTAGCCTAGTCGTAGTAGACAACCTTCATTTTCACTATCTGAGATACGCTTTGTCCGAACTGCACAAGCCTCACATTCATTTATTCACCATGGCTTCATTCTTTCAGCCTGGGCTACAGGACCCTGTCCTAGACGAATGCGAAAACTCATCACCCTACCAGATATACTGCAATAGCATTCTGCCGTCGGGTTTGAGGTTTAGGAACCTTTACCAACTAGTCATTCTAGTTCTTGGGGCTACCTGCATCATCGTTCCTCTTGTTCTGTATTTGATACACCATCTTTATGAGAGACGATTTTTCTATTTACTGTCGAGGCGAGGAGCATCTAATACGTACGTTACCTTTTAAGCTTGTGGATGTGCTTCCATTAATCTATGTCTAGGAGCTCCGAGCCTCTCTCAAATACCAGTACCAGGCATCTTGTACCATCTACTACGGGAGCGCGGTTCACCAAGCATCATGGCTCCTATGTTCCCCAGCTGAGTCCAAGCCTTCTCAAGCGACCAAGAACTGCTTCATTTCGTTCCACAAAATCATTCTGTCTTGTTTCTGACTCTGAAACCTCAACGATTCAAGAGCCAGTGCGAAGCTATGATCTTGTTATCATTCCTGTCACTATGGGTGATGGCCCTGGAGATGTCGCTGCGGACTCTTACTCCATCAACTCTCGTCGCTCAGTCCTGAATGATATACCAGCGAAGATGACACTTGCACACATCCGAATGGAGGACTTTGGGCATGAAGACTCTCAGCTTACCGAAGCAGCACAATCTTTGGCACTAGTCCAGACGTTGAACGATTGGGCTGGATTTGCTCTGGAGTGCACTTCTACCGGAAGAACTGAGCAGACAAATTACCTCCTCGCCTGTCTTGCAAGTCTCGATGTGCCTGTCATACTTCAATGCCATCACGACTGCGAAGCCATCGACGACGTCGACTTGTCGCTTGCCTCGGGCGTTATCATCGAAAACGCATGTATTCTTCCTAACGGTCAACGGCGTGACTACTTCAAGGCCCGAAGACTCAGGGATACCATGGCTCGGTGCAGCGTGCAGCGGGACAAGCGACCGGATTTCTTTGTTGGTTTTCTGGATCGTTGGGCAACGCGACCCAAGCCATCTGTTGTCCGACGTGCTGCCAAGGTAGCGCAGCACTTCGATGCGGTCATGGAGCATGGGTCTTCTACAGATGCCAAAGCATATCCTCTAGAGAGCGCGACAAAGACTCTAAGTGGTTTCGAGTACTTAAGACGAGCAGAAATGGTTGAGGTAAGTTGTTGCTTGCCTACGCTCAAATGAACCCTCCTAACATACCACAGGTGCAGAAGTGTTGGACATCCGGAGAGCGCAAGATCCATTTTTCAAACCCCTCCGAGAAATCCAACGTGTTAACGCTCCCTTTGGACATCCTCGGCTCCATCATTCCAGAAGCCCCAAAGCTTCTGGCACACTTTGATGAGTCAATGAATGCAACGACTATGTGGGATGGATGTCCGGCTCTCGATGGCTTGCGGAAACCATCACATGGGACGCCACGCAGAACCAATGTTTGGGATTACGGTAATGGTAACACACCACTGTCATCCCTTGGCTGCTTCCCTCTTACCTGCGAGCCAACCGCGAAGCACTTTGATGCTGTGGTGCGGACGCAGGCCCATCTTCAAGGTCTCGACATGCTGCAAGAGCTTGAGGGTGTCGACAAGGAACGACTGTTGAAGTCGCTTCAATGCCTGGTTGATCACGAGGACAAGCCTGCTTCTCTGAGAAACCTGGTTCAAGGACTTATCGGCGGACTGCTCACTCGGCGAATTCAAGTATTCAAGGGCCTCAAAACTGGGTTCCAGATTCCTCGCGCCGATGTTAGCTTTTGGGGTGTGTCGAAGGATAAGGAAGACGCACAGGGTTATGTGACAAACATATACATTTCTCTGTCGTCACCTTGTGATACTGCCGTGGTTTTGCACACCTGGCTCGCGCACAAACGAGTTCCACGCGAAAAGAGGTTCGAGGAAGAATTGCACCTCGAGCGACACCGTTCTGATCAGACTAGAGGCCGCGTCCCTACTACCATCCGAGAATCCATCCAGGGAGCGACGTACGCTGAGCTTCTGTCTCTCACCCAGAAAATTGGATCTTCCCATACCAATAATACTATACTCGGTGCAACTCAATCACTGTGTCGTGCCATGCTAATCGACGAAACTACGCGTGCGGCTTGGAGGAGAAGCTCTGCGCTAGCTGCCCTTGACGACTCGTTGAGTATGGAGCAGCTACTGGAACAGAGACTTTGTTATTTGGTGGGACGAGGCGGCAAGAGACTTCCCAGTCTCGACAACCTTTGCCAGCTATACACATTGACACAGGGTCTTACAGACGAGGCATTTCTCTCTGGCGACAAACGTGTGCTGAGACAGCTAACGCAAATTCTTCAATCGTGTCTCAAACCTCAGCAAGGCGATCCCACCATGGACGTCAACGCCGATCTATTCTCACTCATCGCCTTCACTGTATTACGCAGGGCAGCGTTTGAGGACGTGTACATGGAGACCACGGATCGATGTCCCCTCTTCCTCTCCCAGCCAGATCAAGCAGCTGTCTTCTCCGAACTCTGGATTCTAGGATCACAGTGTGAGATCTACTTTGACCTCTTCCCCCGCGATATCGGAAACATCATCTACAACCGCTACCGTCTTCTTCTTGCCGCCGATCCGCCACCTGCAGACTACAGAAGAGGAAATGAAATCATGACCATGTACCCAACCTCGGACGAGGCACCACCAGACAGCAAAGACACTTCTGATCCCGTCAAGCTTACAACCCACGAGAGGATGCAGCTCTGGAAGAAGAGGTTTGCAGATGCCGGCGCTATGTCGATATTTTGTCTCCCTGCTATTGTTGACGTGACTATGCTTACATTCATTGGCCGCGGATGCTTCATGACTGCTTTTATGGACCCGGATCATCTTGAGGTAGCTGGGTATGCTCTTCTCGCGTCGATGCTGCTCACAGCTGGTGTTACTGGTTGGGTTGGCAGCGTGGGCCACTTTTACATGGCACACTATGCGTACGACAATATGATCTATTTTCACGTCCAGAGACTATCTGGAGGATTTGTCTTAACATTGGCCATAGCCATTGGCGGACTTGTTGGGTTCTCTATACAGAGATCTGTCAGCGCAGGCTTTGTATTTGTCGCCTACCTCGTGTGTATTGCTACCTACTTTAATATCCTGGGCGTCATGAGTACGATGCATCTACACGAAGCACCCCTGGAGTCTGGACGGAAGGTGATTCTGCAGACGCTGCCCACCCTTCTGGTCTCTCCGATCATATCAACATTCATCAACGGCCATGACTTGGAGATTTATCTAATTGTCATGTATGTCTTCCTGGTCATTATTCTGCTGCGCTACAGACGCCTTTGTCAACAATGGTCGGGCTGGATGGAGAATATTCCAAAGTTTACGGACAAGGACGTCTTGGAATGGTTCACGACGAGAATGGTCGACGAGTCAGGCCAGAATTCTGAGAAGGCAACAGACAGCGATATGGCACGGATGGCATTGACGGCAGCAGTCACCGCGTACATCAGACGAACCAATGAAGCAAAAACGTCAGGGTTTATGTCTGACGCTTTGGTCCGTCGCGTTTCAGAGGGAATGCCCTACATAGAATGGCTTCTCAAGAAGACCGCTGGCGGCAAAGCACCTCCGCCGAAGTTCACGACTGCATGGTTCACCCAGCTGACCGAAGCGATCAGTCAACAACAGCAGCTGAGACGTGGCCTCAAGGAGCACAGTTCATTCGTCCTATTCCGCCACGCACGACACGACATCGGCCAGAACCTTGGCCTCTTCCTGATTGCCCTGATGGATCGCTGGATCATGATGGTCATGAGCGCTCGGCAGCCGTACCCCAGCATATATTCCGACAGCCGCAGCAGATACGGTATTTGGCTCGCCATTGTGTACTTCTGCCTCTCTGCCATGATCCTAGACGCGACGCTCCAAAAGTATTGGAGCCACCGTTATGAAGTATCTGACGAGAAGATGTCGGGACTCGACGACGCTGAGCGCATTGAAAGACAGGCTGAACGCCGCCGCCGAGAGTGTCTTATTCAAGCAATCACGGATGTCTTTTCAAAGCTGACTGTCGTCTTTGGATGCACGACTATTCTGCTCTGGCTTTTGGTGGAAAGCACCGAGACCATGGTTATCTACTTCATGTACGTCTTTGGCTACTCGAGCGCTATAGTGTTCCAGTTCAACCGCTGTTTTACGACAAACGTTGGTGCGCATGTCACTGTGATGATGTCCTCTGCGGCGGTGGGACTTACAATTGGTTGTTTGTTACATGCTATCCCAGTGACTGCAGGATTTCTGTACACAGACGTCTTGTCACAGAACTTGGCTGCTCTCCTGGCTGCCCTGGGAACTTCTTATTTCGCATGGCGAGACGAGACCAAAACTGATGTCGTAGGCCCCTCGAATAATGGGGATGAGGAACAGGACATCATTATACGAAGCAAACTTAACGCTGAGGGCACTGACGAAATGAGAGTGACCGCAGATGTTGTTTCCGACTTGGTTGTCAATTATATTATCCAAAATGACAATGGTTCTGGCGTGTCCGACCAACTGGAGAAGCTTTTGCAGCTCACCTCGCAAGATCCCAGCCATCACGCCCGGTCTGTTGAGTGGTCGGATAGTCTTGTTCGCAGGGCGATGCATATGTGGCAGACACAGCAAGCTGTCATCACAATGTCTACTAGCGAGTCCTTCTATGACAATGGTCTTGGCAAGATATCTTCTTTCAGTTACACCAGATCTGGAGTTTTGCACGTCGTCATTGGCCACCTTGGTGGGACAGACAGCATGCTTCCTGCCTGGCAACCAACTGTTTCTGTCATAGCTTGTGAAGCATTGCTGCACCACGTGGCCCGGTCGGAGATGAATTTATCACACCTGCAGGCTGTGCAGTCTGAACATTTTGTCCATGCCACCGAGTCACTGTGCAAGCGTTACCAGATGGAGCTGGCGTCTCAAGACCTTGACAGCTCGCGACGCCTGCTGTTACAAATGGAAGTGAGGATGATGGAGCTTCTTTGTCTGGACGTTGATGTCAATTCCAGGTGGAGTGAACTTCCTCAATTTGTTCGGGAGATGATCCTTGATCGTGTCTGTGGGAGTGAGCACTCCGTGTCGGTTGCAGGTAGTCGATGGATCACCGATCAAGGCATTGACATTCGAAACATCGACTTTCACTTGGAGCTCGCGCTTGACATACATCAGCAATGTGAAGACATTCTTCGAAGACCAGTTCCAGCTCCAGCAACGCTTGAAAAGAGCCCTCCCTTTGCTGAGCTTAGGGTCACCACTCCAAGGCCTCCCCAGAAGCAACACCCCGTACGCACTGCTCTTAATTCGCTAAGCCTGACTAGCTCGTCCATGATCAAGTGGATTGCCATCATCTCTGGAGGCGGGTCTAATGTTGAGAGGGAATTATTATACCTCTTAGGTGACTCTCCTCTCCACGGGCTGTTACTTTGGCTTGTACTGCTTTTGTGGAGGGCCTGTCGTTTCATGACGAACGTTTGGATCTACTGGTTCATTGTTTATAATAAGCCTGCCCTCGTCAACATCGCTCGTCTTGCTAAGAAGGGAGAGCGACGGAAGATCAAACTGAATAGAGGAGCTGTCGTCGTTGATCAACCACGAGAAACTCTTACTGGATTTGTATCTCACGGAGACGAAAGCTACATGACTCTCACCTTCCACAAAGGTCTACTCAAGGAAGGACCACAAGGACAGTCTCCTGCCTTCTTTGCTACCTATGATCAACATAGTCGCCTCCAGACTAGAGTCGAACAGGGACACTCGCGAACTGCAACGTACACTTATGCCGAGCACACAATGTCTCGCCAGCCTGTCGTCGTTGAGGCTACGAAGGATGGCGTTCTCACCTTTGGATACTATGACCAGTATGGAAGGATAAGCAGAGGAACGATCTCAAGCAACTCTGAGAACATTGGTTTCCAGTACCACTACCGTCTTAGACCCAAAGGCAATGCTGATCTACTGCGGGCCGACTACACTCCGACGGGCTCTTCAAGTGGAAACTCACTATCCGTATTCTGGGGCAAACCGGTTGATCCAGAACGCTACGACTGGGTTCCATCTAAGTTTGTCCACCGGATTGTCCAACGTATTGATGGCAAGATGTACATCACTGAGTACGACTACCAGCATCGTCGCGACCCTGTAGTTACTTCATACATGCAGGGTGATGACGGCAGTAAGACTGCGATTGCTAAGCGGCCGCAGCTTTTCGAAGCAGAAGAACAGCTTCTAGTTCGCCCTGAGAATCTATCTTTCGACTCCGAAGATCTTCTATATCACTACAGCATCACACAGGTGAAGCAACTGCGCCGCAAGGCTAGCAATGCGCCAACGTGGTCAACTTACTTGAACCCCATTTTCTGGCTGGCGCAGTGGAACAGACGCGTCTATAAGCGCGTACCAACTTGGCGTGTGCGCACAGAACTGTGGAATCATTGGAAGACCAACAACAGTCTTGACGCTTCAACGGCTTGCTGGGTTGACGAGGTCATCCTCAGAGAAGAACCGTCGCTCCGAAAGTATTGGCAAGCTCGAGATTCGGGCCGGCTCGAAAAAGCCCGCCAGGCACTCGACGACAACATCGACCAGATCGTCTCGGCAATTGATATGCAGACGGACGTGGCAGAGGTCACCTTGTTAGCCATCAAGACGGCAGATCTTTACGCCATGGGTCTTGGAAACGACGCAAACCCAATTACCACACAGCCACAGAACTGCTATAACGATACCGAAAGTCGGATCTCGGTCATCTTCAACGATATCGGCTGTTGGCCTATCTCACCTGGTGGTGTGTCGAACTGCAGACGCGACTTGGTCAACGGCCACAGCACGATTAGGAACCATGTGCTTGCAGAGTGTGCAAACGACTTCGGCATACCACGTTTCCAAGTCGAGAAGAATGTACAGTCTATGAAGTTGCTTCCTCTGTGGGGTCTCGATGGTAACACCGCTAACCACGGCGTCATTGATAACCTTCTCGAGTCACACGTTGATGACAAGATTGCCGCAACGGATCTTCAGGGTGACGTGGTGGGCACGTTTGTTCCCCTTCTCACCGAATTTGTCAAAGGCGCCAGGACAAAGCGATACTCGCGAGCTGACCTCGTCAAGTATAGCAATGTTATATTATCCATGGGCAAGTTCTTCGAGACCAAGGACT
This sequence comes from Fusarium equiseti, assembly GCA_003313175.1. Taxonomy (NCBI): domain Eukaryota; kingdom Fungi; phylum Ascomycota; class Sordariomycetes; order Hypocreales; family Nectriaceae; genus Fusarium; species Fusarium equiseti. The sequence goes on from QOHM01000007.1 coordinate 179,572, forward strand.
ATGGCGCTACCTGGAAATCCAGCCAATTTCAACGGGCTTGGATGAGGGCTTGGCTGATTCCTTACAATGATCCCAACATTGCCAGCGTTTCAGAATGTTTCGAGATGGAGCGACCAAGCATGTCAGATTTTAGAGATGCGCTGGGTATCTACATGGCATATCTGTTTATCTACGCTGTCCAAGTACCCGAAGATTGTCCTCGTGTCTTCCAGAGCACTCATCATGGCATAAGTAGTTTGTACGGCATGATTTTGCAGTGCAAGCAGGATGTCACTTTCGGTATCTGGGATCATGCTATCTACTGGCGCGAGACGTGTCTAAATATCAGTCCGGCGCAGTGCGAACTACCACTCTCGGTGCAGTCTATGTTACTTGCCGGCATTAGCATGGCATCTCGTCTCGCCTATTTCCACGCGGATGTCATCATGCCTTGCGCGTCTGTGTCCAACCCGTGAGTTATCGAATCGCATAAATGGAATGCCTACTAACATATCGATAGTATGTGGGAAATCGAAATGGGCACCGATGGTGGCGCGATCGGTAGCAGAAACATGTTCAAGCGAAAGGTTGATCCCATCGTGAATGGCATCAGCGACATGGATCGCTTCACGCCGGCTGAGAAGGTCCGCACCGACAAGCCTACCGTGGTAATGCTGTCCAACGTGCAGTTCATCAAAGGCGTCAAGATCGCCATCCAAGCAGCTGATGTAATCATAAACCAACTCGGCTTCAAGGATTACCAGCTTGTCGTCTATGGCGCCAAGGACAGACAGCCTAGTTACTGCATCGAGATGGAGAAGCTGATCGTTGAGTCTGGCCTGTCTGGTAAGGTTGTGTTGGCGGGTTTTGGTGATCCGAAGGTTGTGCTCCAAGATGCATGGCTGTTCATGAATTCGTCCATGTCTGAGGGCCTCCCACTTGCCATTGGCGAAGCAGCATTGGCTGGAGTTCCAATTGTCGCGACGGAAGTGGGAGCAACAGCATTAGTTCTTACAGACCCCAATAATCCTGACCAGCAATACGGAGAGGTCGTGCCACCGAATGATCCGATGGCACTTGCACGCGCTCAGCTGAGCATGCTTAGTATGGTTGGACCATGGTCAAAGTTTACCGGAGATAACCATGAAAAGCCTCCTGTGCTACCCGACGAGATATTACCAGAACATGTGGAATGGTTGACGCGTCGGTTTTACGAAAAGGCGGATGATAGGCGAAAGTTGGGGCTGCTTTCGCGGGAGGTGGTGTTGCAGAGTTTCCATGGGAGTCGGTATCTCAGGGAGCATGAACAGATGTATTGGATTCAGTGGTATATGTCTAAGATCAGGAAGGAGGCCGACTTAGATGACGGATGTTTTAAGTTTGGGACACCGAGACCGTTACGCTATGTTGATGATAGCACGGGTTAAGATACGGAAAGTACAAATAGTAATAGTAATAAGAATAAAGAGCTTAGTTGTTATTTGACTTTATAATCTTGGGATAAGGTGGTATACTGTTCGATGATATGAATAGAAGGCAGTAATTACTGAGGCTGGGTCTTTAGCAGCGTCGGTGCCCACGTGAAGTGCTCAATGGTCTGATCGGCTGGTGTCACTTTGCTGAAAATTTAATACGGTTTGTGAGCAGCCCTGCCTGATTCCCAACGTTATACAACGTGAGGTAGAGACTGGGTCGTACCATCCTAGCATACGCCCACCAAGTTTTGTTGAAGAAGAAACTGAAGGGGATGCTCCCTGTGATTTTCAAGGGTCTGGACTAGAAAGCGCCCGGATCAGTTTGTAGCCGTTACAGGATAGGAATTTCGATTTATCGCCAAGTTCTGCAGCTTACTATTTACGTAAGATCGACTTGCTTTGATCCAATAGCGGATCTTGACACCTGCATCCGTTATCTTGTGGAAATGTGCTGTGCCATGTATGTTTTTATCAGGGGTTTATTGTGTGACAGAAGAGAAGATGTTGAGGTTGTTGGACCAATGAGTGCATTGAGTTCCCGAGTGTAACTGAGTGCTTTTATTCAGCGCATTGGGGTCTAAAAAGCATGTAAGTTAGTGGCGGACCAGTCTCTTTCCGGCGAGTGAGTTGTCCTGACCCTTGCAGCTCCATAGTAAGCGCCAAGTTCGACGGGATTGGCCCCCGGGCGCGGCATATTACTGAATCTAGGAACCCCGTGGTGGTTGCTTCGGCCTCTCCCGCAGTAGTTGCATAACCCTTGAAAACCCCGAGGGTGTGTTTTCCCGACTTCCGCTATTCCGCTCGTATATTCCGCTGCATCAGGACCTGTCTATTGGCCTCTTTGTTGCCCACTGGTAAATCGCTCCACATAGTAACTCTTGAATATCTCATGTTGGGGAAGCACACCTTTGGGGGCCATATGTCGGTTTTAGTGCGGGGTTGGGCCTATTTGTGGATTGCTCTGGAATTCTCCTGGTCGGATCATAATCCATCTGTGGAGATGATGCTGCCAAGGTATAGGATTGACTACTGGAAGAACTTGCATCTGCTGATTCGATGTCTGAGGCCTTCTAGACTTGGTAGATCGTATCTCTGCCGTCTTGGCATGTTTTTTAGTATCAGCTAAAGCCATAACAAAGCCTGCAGAAGCGTTATCACCTTCATTATACGTGCGGATAGGACGGCTATCCACAGACAACTTGCATCCTTGGCCGGCAAAATTAACTACTCCGAAAGAGGAAAATGCCGAAGGATACAAGCGCTAAGATTGTATACTTCCAAAGACGAACATATCGAAAGATATAAATACTCTCATCGTTTCTATAATCAACACAAAACTATCCTCACTCTCTGCAACATCACTACTCAAGTCTTAACTGAACACCAACTCAGTCGCACCATCTCTATACCCAATCCAACCTTCAACATGCACGTCTCCAAGCTTTTCGTTGTCAGCGCCGTGCTCTTGGGAGCCGATGCCTTCAGATGCGCTGTTGGCCAGCACGGTTCATGCACCTTCGTTGAGAAGGATAGCACCCAGCACCGTTGTGCTATTAGATGCAGCTACAAGGGCGGTTATGCCCAATGCAATTGCCCGCAATATTACCCACGAAACGACAAGAAGTGGGCTTATGGAGGAAAGCATGCTTGCCTTTCTGAACGTCAATACATTGACCGCTTCAAGTGCTAGAACAGGTTACTACGATACAGGCAAGTATATATCTTGGTCCTGCACAGAGAATCTGAAACTAATATCTGTAAACTCCAGTTATGCTTGTGTTTTGTCACTGATATCGCCAAAGAAATGCTTCGGTGGAATTAGCACATAAGTTCTCAAGCGCTACTAGAAGGCGCAGTTGGAAATGGCCCGGTCTGGAACATTGGTCTGGACGTCGTTCTGGCAGGACGAGATGTAAGGGTTAGCATAGGTACTTCTTGACCACTGCAACCCAATACTATCCAGCTCGAGTCTACTCCTACTCCTGAAATCTTGTGGAGTTCATCGGTCGAAATTATCCAACACGATTCTAGAGTTGCCAAAGTCCAAAATCGTTTAATTTTCTCTTTCTATTATTTGATTCTTAAACTCCTTGTCCCAAGACTACAAGCTCAAATAGCCACTAGCCCGCCCATTAACCGAGTTAATTCACTAAGCTCCATTAGCTACCTTGCCGCATTGACCGTTACTTAGAACCCAATCATTGTTGGTGGTGGCACTGGTCAAATAGGTAGCGGCTACTTGCTGTCCGTTGCTGCAGAAATCAGGCGAAAGAGGGGAGTAAATTGCGCACAATGAGTTCCCACGCCAATTGGAGAAAAAGCAGGTGGGATTCTGTTGGCAAAGTACGCAGCACTCATAAGCGTTTTTGAGGCCACTGGTTGAACTGACCTTACTGGTGAACTTGTAGCTGAGGGAAGCGATCTTATTGCCGCCATTGGCAGTTCTCAGTATATTGGTGTCACCACAAGCAGCGTAGTAATCAACTGGTATAACGCTCTCAACCGTCACTTGCGTGTCTGTTAGTATAGTGTCAACTAGGCCTAAGAATGGACTTGCCTGATTCAGTGACAGTAGCTGTCTTAGTACGGTCATCATATTCGGTGACGGTAGAGATAGTAGTTTTAGTTGAAGTCTCTGTCACCTTTGGAGGATAAACAGTCTCTATTGTAGTTGTGGATGATGAGATGACTTTCGTCTTGGTTTTTGGGCTGGCGGTAACGCGGGCTCCCTTTACCGTTATTGTCGTGACTTTGACGGACGTAGTCGGGACTTTCTTCATACAGTCGACCCGTTGAACATATTCAGGATTTGACTGGGGTCCAGCTGGGAAAGCTTCGGGTGCAGCCCTCTTTTTGAAGGTGTTGAGGCTATCGCGGGCTTTGATCTTGGGCCGCCAGTCTGGGCCCTTAGCGGGGGTGAAGCCGCCTAGGGCTTGGATAGTGCTCGTGGTGGTGTATCTCGTAGTCGTCGTAGAGGATGTTGATATTGAGGTCGTAGTATGAAGTCGAACTTCGATGGTGGTCGTTGTATCTACACCAGCATATTAGTATAATACGATCAACAATTGAGCGTGACTCGAACCTATCTTCGTCTCAATCGCAGTCTCGACATCAGGATCAGCCCGTGTGGTTTCCGTGACGGTCTTCACGTCGGTGGAAGTTGTAGTGGTGGGTCTGGGAATGACTACGACGTTGACCTTGCGAGTGACTTTCTTCTGTACTGTTATTTTGCTATGGATCGTGGTTGTGGCTCGGGGAATTTTGCTGGCAGGGATACTCTTTGTTCCGAGTTTGCTCTGACAGATGACACTTTGAGAAGCGACGAGACTCTCGGTGCCTAGGGCGAAGAGGAGTAAAATGGATTTGACAGCAACCATTTTCACAGTTACTAGTGTAATAAGTTGCATCAAGGATAAAACCCAGGAAAAGAGGAAAAGAGGTAGAGGGCGAATTTTAAAGCCAGGCGAGACACACTGTAAAATGTCGCCTCAACTAACAAACACGTCAGATAAAATCGCTAGTTTGTAGAACTATAGTGCTTGGCAGCCAGGTCAGGATAAATTTGAAGACTGTTGGTGGTAAAACCCCTGTAAGTACAGGCATAAATGCGGCTGAACCGAGAATATTGGGTTCCAGGCCTGTTCTATTTTCTTCCGCTTTTTGTACATCGTCTGATTGCTGATTCTTGATTGCTGAAGCGGTTGCTGTCGAAAGTGCCCAGCAAAGTCTCGTCTGAAATAAGCACAATATTAAGAATTGACCAACCTATACTACTACGTGTAAAAGATCAATTGACCTTGACCGGAGGTACGAAGGCCATGAGAATGAAAACCCCCTGGTAGGCCAATGATGATCCGTGCTCAGTTCAGGATCCTTTCGCCGATCAGTACTGGCTCCAGTCCAGGCCTCTTTGTAAAGTGGATAAAATGAAGATCTGTAAAGCGTCCTCCGATTGGAAGGACGACGAAATCAAGAAGAGAGGAAGCATTAAGAAGGCCAATCCAGCGAGGCCCACAGCAAAGGAGTCCTGTAGGCGCAAGAGATGATAGTTTTCCGGATACCAGTCAGTGAATAGTTACCCGGCAGGCCTAGCTTGTCCCAGAACCGACACTCAATTGTTAACCGTTGGGGCGTACGTAGAGCAAGGATGATAGTATTGGTCTTACACATTCTAGAACTATTGACGTGTATTGGCTAGGTCAATCACAGTAAAGCTTGAGTATCCGTCAGTAGGAAGTCGTACCCTTGGGGGCAACACTGGGTAGTAAAAGATCATTTCTATGAGATCCAAAGTGCTAGGATCTGCAACTACCCGGCATGCTTGGGCCTAGAATCCAAGAGTATGTGCTGTTGCATAAATCCTTCCAGGGTGTTGAGGGTCTGAGTGGGACAGCCGGGGATGCCTGCAGAGACTATTGTCTCAGCCGCACTCAAACAAGCATTTCTTTTGCTTTTTAGAGTTAAAAAAAATCCGAGTGCTAACCTGCTTATTGCTCGTGATGCACCGCCCCTTGTGAACTCCAAACGGACAGAGCGGTAAACAGCTGGACATTCTGTAGTTGCTTCTGGCTAATCGCGAGTCTCGGTCCCTTTACACCACTTGACATTATGGTGCATTCATTTCTACACTTTCAGAAGTGGGTTTAGTACAATTAGGCAGATGTTATGTGGAAATTTGCCATTGCCAATAAGAAGCAGGATAATCGCTGGTTCAATGGCAATGTCCAGTTCTGGCGAGATGAGCTGAAACCAGGTGGGAATACATTTTCCGAACCTGAGATTATGGATAAAGATGATGACTTTTTCGGATCAACGTGGTTTTTCAACCGCAACGTCGACCCTGATGTCATCTCCAACTTTGATTTCTGTCAGGAGAGGAATATCACTGATCTCGACTCGAAGACTGAAGGGCCTTTACACGCCGGACTTTTGGAATTCTGCTAATACCTTATCGAAAAGTGTATATTTTGCGATGTTACCAGATTTGGGACAACATGACGAGTACATGCCTAACCCTTTCGGTCGACCAAAATTACTGGAGGAATTCACTCGGGGGCTATCTGAGACCCGAGAGAAGCCTTTTGAGGATAAGGCTTTTACATAGGGGGTAAACGAAGCTGTCTCCCACAATTCCTTCAAATCATCAGACTTTCCAGACGACAATCTGATAGTAACACCTTCAGTCCTGTCGTCTTCATATCTTTTCAAGGTTAGGAAGCGTAAAAACTCGCTGAGTTTGATAATTTCGGGTTTAGTTGCCGATATTGTTCTTCTTAGTTCAACTTGGAAGGCTTATGTGTGGGCAGTGGATACATTTTGGGTGGGCAAAGCTGCTAGTTTACCACCTTGTTCTTGTCATAGTCAAAATTCAGGATCTCCGGAAGCTGAAGTAGAAGAGGTCTTGCCTTTAAACCCTATGATATAAAGGATCTCACCAGTTGCATTGCCGAAAGCATAAGTACGATCCTCAGTTACATGTAGTTACTTCCATCATCAGATAAGCTTTGCAGGTATTTAGACTATTCACAGGGCATTGTGACTCCTTTGCCCATAAGCTAGCCTTGACATAATGAGTGAACTACCAATTAGCTTGCCTTGACGCCTGCAACTTAATTTCAGGTTCTGACATCGGGATAAAAATAGAGAATTTCAAGTAGGTCTTGAAAACCAATAAACGATCTACCAAATACATTATCGGGTAGAGGATGAAGATTGTCACATGTGATAGTGAGGAAGAGATTCAACAAACCAGTATGTATTACACTATCTACTCCTTCATATCCAATTACCAACAGCAGTCCAGCTACTATCTACTACCGTGATCCATCTGAAGTCCAAGCGGAAGACTTCGTAATTACTTGTGATTAAACCATTGACTCATTGACCCATTGACACCTTAAGCAGCGAAGCGAAGAGCACGGCGGTTGTTGCGGTTGCCTCGGGTGTTGGCGGTGTTGTCCTCCTCCTCTTCATCATCAGCAGCGTTGTTGTTGTTTCCAGTGTTGCCAGTGTTGGTGTTGCCAGTGTTGGTGTTACCGTTGTTGGCGTTACCAGTGTTGTTGTTGGTGTTGCCACCGGTGCCGGTAGCCTGAGTCATCTGAACGGGAACGACACCACCAAAAGGACCAGCTCGAGCAGGGTTCTGGCATCGAACAAGGCAGACATTGTCCTCACCGGCGACGGTACCTGTGCACTCCTGTCCAGCAGGAATGGAGGCGACGAGAGGGAAGTCACCCATCTCACCATCTCGGTTGCGGCCACGGTCGTTGCCCTCAAGGTTGGTAGTAACCTGGATGTTCTCCCAAGTGTTACCAGTACCATCAGAGTTGATCATGCAGGTGTAAGGACCGGCACCGTCAGAGTTGACCTGGTGAACAGTCATCTCGATGCTGCCACCTTGGCTGACCTGGGGAAGCTGGTCGCCAGTCTCCTCCATGATGTCGACGGTGCCCTGCTCGACATTGTTGTCACCACCGGCGAGGGTCTCACCGACGGAATCGGCAGAGGCGCCACGGAAGCGGGTGGCGTCAGTCTGGAAAGGACGGCGGCGGGTGCCGTCACGGGGAGTGGTGGTGTCAACACCGAGAGCCATGCCGGAGCCACCAGCGTCGCCAACGGCGTTGATAATGACACTGTGAGCGGCTGCGAGGTCGGCAGCGATGAAGAGGGCGTAGACGATGTTCTTGACGGAAGGCATTTTGATGATTGTTGTGGTGAAAATTGAAATTATCGAAAAGTGAGGAGGAGAGTAGGAAGATGGAGAAATGATTATGGTAGTTAGAAGATTAACTGAAAACCTGACCGGCAGGAGATAGAAGTGAAGAGAGTAGAAGAGTGAACTGGTTTGTTGAATGAGTTGTTGATGATGAAAAGAATTGACTTTGGGCAGAGAATCTGCATCCTTATATAGAGAATTCCAGTCAGTATCTCTGACTCTTTTCCAGCCTTATTACCACACAGATATCACCACACAGTAGAGCCAAGACACCATCCGAGACATCCAAGAGCTTCACAATGTCATATTCGAGGCCTCAGAAACATATCACCACACATATCGCTGCACGCTTGGACTCGAATCACCCAACAAACATATCACAAACCAAACTTGACCAACGCTATGACCTGACAGCCAAGGCCCGGAAACCTCGTTTGCCGTTCGCACAGCCTCTCTGTCAAACAAAACGTCAAAACGGCCATGATCCGCTCAGTCGTTGATGGCCGTTAGCGAACCAATCAGAAGCTACTGTCAAGTGCGGAACGCTAACTTGGACCCCGATCTACAAACAAGGATAACGGCACAGCGGCACATGCGAAACTGTTCATATCTCTCGGCTTATCCTTCTGAGGAGCCAATCGTATCTCAGACTCGTCAAGTTCCGAGATCTTGTTCGATGGGCCAATTGCGTGCTGCGATTGGAGTTTGGTGGTTGAAGAACCCCTGCGGCATGGGGGGTTTCAGGTGGTTTGAGATGGAGGGGCTGAGCACAAAGTAACAGCGGAATTGAAGAGTCTGAGAGGCTGTGCAGTAGGGTTTCACGGCTGTCTAACGGGTAATTAGATTAATCTTGGCTTGCAAATTTCGCAGACTTGATGTTACCCTAAAGGACTTCTTGTGATAGTGAAGAGAGCTTCCTGACTATAGTGACCGCCAGTATGGGACCATTCTCATGGTAATACTGGGCTGGCAGAGTTTATTCAGCTAAAAAAAAAAAAAAAATTTTACAGTTCTTTTGTAATTCTGAATGTTGTCTTGGGTTTGTTGAGTGGTTCTATTTTAGTGTATTTGAAAGTATTAAGGCTGATTCTACCTCGTGAAAAAACAAACATAAACTTAAGACTAAAATTAGAGTTATAGTTAAAGACTAGACAGTGAAATCAACTGAGATCAGTTTGAGAGTCCTGCAGAGTAATCAATGTTTTATTGAGCTACGAAATCAACATGTTTATTTTGTTAATAGCATTGGAAAATATTTGCATTATTGCTTTATCGCTTCTCTCTCGACATGTATCGCCACTCTCTTATGCCCTCCATTTAGAGGATTTCGTCACTGGAGTTTTCTTTTGTCGTCTAAGACCATAGTCCTTATCTTCTCAATCCCGAATGGAGTCATCGACATAGCACGTATTGGGTATGCATATCATTAGCGTCTTTCTCATGTGAGGAAAACACTCCTGGCATTCCCGTAGCCACATGGTCAGACTCAAATCGTTTTGCGCACAGACATCTGCAATAGGGCGGAAATGCTCGAAACGACGATATGTTTCCCTGTTCGATGGCAAACTCTATGGGGTTACTAGCGTGGTTCCAGGGGTCTTGGCTCAACTCGGCCGTGGACGCTCCGAGCTTGAGATGCTCGTGACTACGCTGCTATGGTAGCATGCCGAGGCCAGTTGGAGGGCCGAGTAACCGTCATGGCTTTTGGTATCGATATCAAGATCTGCAGGTTCTTGACATTTGGACAAGATAGGGAGGGTTTGCAAGGGTTCCAAGCGAGTGCGAGTCGTGCGAGTATCCACCCGCGAGGTGAAAAATTGGCTCAGACGCTTGGCGAGAGAAATGGTCGTGCTCGTGTCTCATCATTCTTCAGTACTCAGTGCTCCATTTTACGTTTATAGAAGTTCGAAAAAGCAATTTCACAACATTATTGCCGAGGATGACCGACTATGAAGCAAAATTTATTGATATGAAACATACCTTAATTACTGTCTCATTGTCAGGTGCGATGCTCCAAATGTTGACTTTATTCATCGCGAACTGTCTTCTCATACCAGCCAAGACGCCAGCCTTGCACGCTCTGACAGTGAAAGGAACCATGCGGGGGATCGTTATACTAGACAGATGCCGGGAGATATCCTCCAAGGTGCCGCACAGGGCAAGATCGACTATCAGTGCTCTCGCTTCTGCCCTAAGCGACCTCGGCAGATTGGAGTCTAATTGACAATGAGTTGGTGCTGCGGGAGCCCGTGTTTTGTAGAGTCAGTGAGCCATCTAGGCCAAGATAAAAAGGCTAGGATATGACACGGAACGTTCGAATTGGCTGTCGCGCTATGGTTTTTACACGTTTTGCGCAAGACTTTAATGTCGGGTCTAGACTTGGCGCTCGCGGACTCGGTCCATGCGTTTTGGTAATTTGAAGGCGGCACGACTGCCATGAACCGGATGTTCTCATCAGAATGAGAGCAGCAGTAAAATTATACGTGCTAATCAGTACTTGTAGCACAACAAATAGTTTTGAAGCCTTCTACTGGCACTTTCCGATATCAATGCATTGCCAACCGCCCAGTGTGCACGATCCCGATGACGCATTGGTCACGACGGTAAGTGGCAGTCAATCTCTTTTTGAAAATTCGCCACTAGGCCTTCTGCGGCAATCACGATTCTATGCGCTTGCAGGACCTCGACCCCTTGGAGAATATCGCCAATGACTTCGACTTAGACGCGTGAGTTTAAATTCGCGAGTGACAGTTTTTGACGCGCTAATACACGAGATAGACTTCACTAGCTATCTTGATTGTGTATTCTATATGTATGATGACAAAGGCGACGCGTCTTTCAAATTGGCATTCTGGTATGGTCCTTGAATGAGTTCTGTTGTACTAAACTTTAGTAGCAATGATCACCTTTACGATAGTCTTTTGCTCTCATGTTTTTAATCCAGCAAGAATTGCAACATGCCATAAAAGGCCTTTGAAAAGACTGGTTAATTTTGAATGCAATGTTTGCGTAATCTTGAAAAGGACAGGGAAACCAAACTAAGTAGCTTGTTTCTGGTAGCAAGATCGACCATAACAATGCCGTAGTTTATGTGCCAAACACTCGGCGCATGGAAGTCGAATTCAGTAGCGATAGACAGCTGCTACTCTCAAGTACTTGAGGATACAATCAAATCCTCGTGATACAGATCTTAATTGTATCTTCAAGGCCAGCATCAAATGGTGTTGATAAAGATGGAAGCTAACCTATACCAATCTAATTATGGGGTCTACCCCAGGAACGTAGATTCCAACCAATGGCGTAGGCTCATTGAGCCGTTAGTGCGGTAAATGAAGACGCTAACGTCAATAGTCTGTCGAACTATTGGCGTTACCTCAGCCGCAACCAACAGGGTCTATTTTGACAGACGCCATTAAATAGGGGAAATTTCTCAGAAGACTCTTGAGAACCTGTGTTTCTCAACCTCTCACTGTCACCTTTCTGCGCTGCGTTCAGTTGCTTCCATTCGTTTACTCGTTCAAGATGCTTCGTCGTTCTTTTCTCACTGTGGCGGCTGTGGCTGTCGGCTTTCTCGGAGCCGAAGCCAGCCCCTGTCGACCCACCACTGTAACAAGTCTCACCGACGCCTCATCGACTGTCCTGTCTGACGTTACGACTGTGGCTTCAGCCACAACCGTCGCCGAAACCACGTCCATCGCTATTTCGGACACTGCAATTACTACCTCGGCCGAGACTACACTGGAAACTTTACCTGAAACCACCTCGACCACACTGGCAACCACCACAAGCATTCAAGCGCCAGTTTGTGTGGAGACACAGGTCATCATCAACCCAGGCTTCGACGACAACAACGCAGAACCTGAACAATGGTCCACCAGCGGTTTCTTGGATTCAGCTGACAGCGTTTCTCCTCGCAACTCACTGTATGCCTCACCTCAAAACATCTTCATACTGACACTGACATATTACTTACCAGGGCCTTTGTCTTTTCCAACGGCATGGGCAATGGGTACCTCTCCCAGTCTCTCGACAACCTCAACGGCGAATACATGTTCTCTTATCGATGGGCGGTATTCTCCGCAGATAACTTGAATGGATTTTCATGCGAGATCAAACCTTACATTAGGAGCTCCGCGCTTCAAGCGAGCTATCCTTATGAGATGACTGGCTGGACTCCTGATAGCCAGAGATGGTCTACTGGAGGTAACACTGTCTCTGACGCTGAACTAACAATCAAGATTACATGTAGCGGGGAGTATAACTCGCTTACTATCAATTTGGAAGACATCACTCTCAGACGAATGTGTGGCATACAGGGTAACTGAGTGATTACTGGACACCTCACGTGGGATTGTCAGCATTAGTCAGAGGAGTAATCATGGACTTCGCATTAAGCTTCTAATTGTAATTGATAATTGAGTATATATAGTTGACTTTGCTAGAATTGTGACATATGTGGCAGTCCCTCCAGATCATATCAACTTCCCTGTCACACAACGTGTGTGATGCGACTGACGTCAAGTAGAGACCGTTCCTTCTTATGAAAATGGAAGAGAAAGCTATGACTGAGCTATTTGCCTTTGCCAAGACGATTGCTAGTGCCAGATCCGTTATTGGTTTGGACTCTTGGAATGACGATGTCTTAGTCCCTAAAGGTCAGAGACATGTTCCCCCATGATCCTAGAATCAGGACAGTCAACTTCCTGGAACGCGACAACGATAGACTCATCCTTGGTAGTGACCTTGAATTGACCACCCTGGATCTCCAAACCCTTGTCATCCCGCAAGTTATCAATGTGCAACCTAACCTTGCAGCGGCCCACAGCATTCTGGTCCCGATCGGCACAGTCATTGTCAACCCAGAAGTTGACGTAGTACCGATAAGCACCTCCGCCAGGATACATGTTCTTGTTGCCACCAAAAGGAGGAGAGTTCGCAGCAACAAACTCACCACGAGGTGAGAAAGCATTACCATCAACGTCGAAAAGCCAAAAGCGAGCGCCGTTACAGAGATCTTGGGAACCTCTGTTAGGGTCGTGGCACTTTCCGAGTTTTTGGCAGACCTTGAAGTGGGCGGCTTTGACGTTGGAGCCGAAGCCTAGGTAGTTCCAGCTTGGGTATGCTGGGAGATGGCCGAGGTCTTCGTTGTCCTGGTTCTTGATCTTGTAACAGTGTCCGTACTGGATGGCGTCGGATGACTGGGGAATTGCCATCACGTTTTGGTCGGGAAGAACGCCATTTGCGTTGCGCTTGGCACTGGGTGATGCCGAAGAGGGGTGGACTGAGGCAGTGAGGGCCAGAACGGCTGCAAAGGTTTCTTTGATGTTACCCAACATGATGAGTGTGTGGTTCGTGGGATATGAGTGTGATGAATGCAGGCTGGAAGTTGATATTGAGCTTGTGTTTAGATAGTTAACTCGGGCCGGATAGGTACCTTTATAGACTTTCGACTGCCGACATCGAGATTGACTACTTACCTTGTCAAAACTCCCTTCTCTCACCGAGAACTACGAAGGCCTCGCGAAATTATGCCGTCCTGGTGATCGACTGCACTTATGCCTGCAGAGAAGATCATGACGATTCTTCAGCTGCCATGAACTCGCGAGGCTGTCCTCAAACCGCTATGAGATTTACCCCAGGCCCACTATATGCATTCCATCTCAACCTGTAATACGTTGGAGTGAGGTAACAAAGACGTGCTTTCCAAGACACGGGAAGTTTTGAACCAATAAGGAAGAGTATGATGTTAGCTCCTCACTTGTCACGGGCCGAGCGCGGGAGATCTGCACCGACAATCGACTTCAGCTTGTTGATCAACGCAATTGAGTTCTTGTCCGCTCTGGAGAGATATGCCGATTGGCTCAGCATCCAGGATTTTAGAATCAATAGTTCCCACGTAGTAATTGAGAGGGAAATGATCAGCGTCTTACAGACACACAGCCTCAATAGATGTAGCTTTTCGTCATTTGTTGGATACCAGATGATCATGCTACCTACCTTCCCAGCACTTCCCAGCTGAAAGATGTTACATCTCTCGCAATGCGGATGAATTCTGGCCTCTGGGGTATCTTGCCCAAGAATGACCTTATGATGATAATGAGGGGGTAACCACAGCCGAGGGTTCAGTGTTCAGCTCTACCCTAGCAGCATAGCAGCTAATATTAGCGGGATATCGTTCAATATGTCTATCCACCTAGTAAATAACTTATAAGATATTCTAGAGAACGAATAAGCATCTTGCCCAGGTGCTAATCTGAGTTCAAAAAGGCAACCATTCTTTGGTAATGATAATAGCTAAGGTGTAGCTTGTTTCTGTGTTCTTTGTCTACAGAAGGATGGGAAAGTAGAGTTTGGAGCACCCAATTCGGTCTCTGTGTCTTCCAATTGAAAGATGCAGCTACCAGTAGAGGTGTATCGCCATCCAGGTTTTGCGCATTGACATCCAACACAGGGTTTGATAGCAGTGATGTCAGCGCATCTGAGCGCCCTTCGAAATGTGTTTCCAAGGAGCGGATAAGTTCAATAAGAGGGGTGTTGTCATCATCGTCGCGAACATTTATATCAATACTTGGATGGGCCAATATCAGGGCCATCGTATCCTCGTCCCCGGCCATAGCGGCATTGTGGAGCACGGTCCGACCTCTAAAACCTTTTGCGTTGACGTCGATGTCTCCCTGAGCCAAAATCTTTTGAATAGCTTTCGGGCTCTTGGCTTTCGCGGCGGCATTCAATGCTCTATCGCCGTTCGGGTATTGACAGTTGATGTCAGAGTAGGGTATCAGAGCCAATGCAGCCCTCTCGTTTTCATTTTCAAGTGCTATATTCAAAGGCGAAATACCCGTGCAACCTGATCCATGATCAAGCTCAATATCTGACCACTGCAACAGCTCTTCAAGCACTTCGGCATGTCCAGCTTCAGCAGCGAGGCATGCGGCATTTCTGCCCGTTTCATCTCTGTAATTTCGCTGTGCGTGATCTAACAACAGGCTAACGGATCTTTTGTGCCCAAAATAAGCCGCGGCTAGAAGTGGAGTCCAGGATACTCTCTGGGTCGATTGATAGTAGTCTCGCGTGATTCCTCTATATTCGCAATCCGGGTTGACCGTTGGTTCTTCGAGAAGAAGAGCCACTACGGTCTCTTTTCCGTATCTTGCCGCGATGTAGAGGGCTGTCTGACCCAAGATACCAGCCGCGTTGGGGTCTGCCTCATGTTTCAATAGGATTCTAACCATGTCGTGATCACCGTTCGCAGCAGCGATGACCAAGAGGCAATCTTCTCTTGTGAGATCCTCTGCTTCTAACAACTCAATCTGGCTGTCGCTTTCCGTCCCCTCTTGCGAGCTGGTATCACTTTCGGGAGCGGGAAGTTCCTTCAAAGCAGAGGCTTCGGTCTCCAACTGGCAGGCTCGTGAAAGATTACATATCGGCTGTCTCAGGTCATAATTGTTGACTGAAATAAGCAGGTCCACCAAGGCATGACGCCCATCTCGGCAGGCATTTAGAAGTGCAGAAGGAAGACAACCAGATATATCTGTTGCAAGAAGGCTGATTGCTATGTTCGATAGAGATTGGAGACTCGACAATCTCTGATCCTCGTCAACATTGCCATCTGGCACTTGAGCAACTCCATCGTCTTCGTTAGCGCGCTGGGAATGGTAGACCCAATTGATGTTGGCATACCGCCAAAAGGGTGGCCATGTTGTTTCGATATCCTTCTTGAATCCTGGTGTCAAAGTGATGAGAGACTTGTAATTTATACAAAGGCGTGCCATTGTTTCGCTGGCCTTTGGGAACCATCGCGATTGATGGCGCTCAAAATATTCCTGGGCGGATTTGTGCACGAGCTTGACAATGTCGCTTTCATTATCAATGACTATGAGACCCGCGCATATACCTGCCACATCTTCAATGTCTGGTATGTTTTCGTAATCGAGAGCTTTGCTGTCAGGTTCGACAGACAACGCATATGTCAGATCTTTGGTGTGAAGAGCTTCCCGGGCACAGACTATTATCATCAAAGCCTGTTTGGCAAGTGTTTCTGACTCTGGGCCAAGTCCAGCAATCCTAGCCATAGAATCTTCATATGCGTTATCATAGGCATTTGAACCAGTTGCTAGCTTCTCGAGGGAGGAGCGTAACGCCCTGGGCGATTTCTTATGCTTTAAAGATCGCAGATGCAATTCTGCAAGAAGGAACCTTGATGAATGTCAGTAAAAAGCTTTATCCAAGGCGGAGACGGATACTTACATGCCTGAACTGGCTACAGTTATTCCTTTGACTATCTCGTCTTGCAGAGCTGCGTCTCTACCAACGAACCTAGGCAATTGGAACATTGAATCCTGTAAGAAGTGATGGATGTCTTCATCACTTGCTCGAATCTCTACTACTGTCGCTCCCCTCATCGTAAACTGATGCTGTATCTCTGGGATGTGACGGGATGTCAAGAACATATTGAGCTGACAGGTCCGCTGAAGTTTGAGAAGCTCTGAGATGAACGGCCGACTCACTTCTGTGGGGAGCTCATCCAAAGCGTCTACCAGTAGAGTTACTTTATCGAAAGAGTGGTATAGCGTTTCCAGTAGCTTTACTGTCTCGTCTCTCAATAGACGCTGTTGAGAAACTCTCTTTCGATCACATTGAGAGTGGATAGTCTCTGGAATGGAACCAGCCTGCTGAAGAGAGTTGCGAAGCAAACTGCAAAGAAGGCTTTGAACGTCCTGGTCCGCTGCTTGGTAGGTGCAGTACACATACGTGATTAGAACATTCGGGTTATCCTGCGCCTGTTCCTGTAATGTTTCAACCACAATAGCCGTGGTAAAGGTCTTCCCACTGCCTGGGTCTCCCGGGCAGAACAAGGTTCGACCTTTTTGTTTCTCCCATTCTTGGTAATCAGTCATGTTGAAAAGCCATCTTCGCGAGTTTGCTTGAAGCCGACTGATCAAGTGATTGTGCTGGGGAATATAGTCGGTCGA
Source organism: Fusarium equiseti (assembly GCA_003313175.1). Taxonomy (NCBI): domain Eukaryota; kingdom Fungi; phylum Ascomycota; class Sordariomycetes; order Hypocreales; family Nectriaceae; genus Fusarium; species Fusarium equiseti. The sequence continues at coordinate 196,713 of QOHM01000007.1, forward strand.
GATTATCCAATCGAGCATTGATTGCTTTTGTTCGCCCTCATTTTGCCGAACGAGCTTAGCAACATTGTGGCTTGTCGCTTGATCATTATAAGTATTTAAAAGGACAACATTGGACGTGATTCGAGCTCTCAAGTCCATGATCTCTTGAGGTTCCCATTTTAGCCTCTTCCATAGTCTGTGGACTGCCTTGCCTTGCTGTGGCTTAGAAACCATGCTCCACTTGTCCATCATTCTTTCCACCTCATTGAGAAGATCCTTACACGTTGTTAGAATCTGGGCAAAATTGGCAGTCCGGTGGTCAGACATTTGATCGATATTGACGTGGGCATCTTGAATGACGATGGAAAGCGACCGGACGTCGTCGCTGATACTCTTGAACTGGCTGGGCGCTCCCTTGAAGTCTTTGCGAATCTTACCAGCCAGTGTTAAGACGGCAAGAAAATCGCCAACCGAAAATCCGAAGCTCATCTTGAAGTTAGATTGGGTAAGAAACACAAAGATGGATTTTTTTTAAAGCTGGTTCTCAATATTCTTATTTAACCGTAAATCACAAAAGATGCACAGCCTCACTAGGCTGACAGTGGAAGAGATGAATTGGTGCCTAATCCCAATTTAGAAGTTTCTGTGATGATCCTTGTCCTGCACATCCAATGCTCTGTCGCCTGTAGAATATTGAGAGTCACTGTCGGAGTAAGGTATCAGAGCCAATAGTTAATTGAAATATAATATTGTATAATTTCCATTCTTTTTTAATAATGTATCTATCTAGCCTTGTTGTATTTATTGATCTTCGGAAGCAGACCACAGGTGCGATGAAGCAACATGCTCCTTCAATGGGTACTTTTGCCCTGGAATACCGTAGAAGTTCTCGCGGTAAGTGCCTCCAGGCACAGCGTAGTCATCCCAGAACAGTCCTCTGCTTCGTAGCTCGGGGATCAGGAGATCAGAAATGTCCTTGAAGGATTGTGGAAAGAGAACGTATCCCTATGATAAAGTTAGTAATAAGCAAGTCAACGGTCATGTGGTGAACCTACAAAGTTGAAGCCGTCAACGCCAGCTTCAGCGACCCATTCCTCGAGGCTGTCTGCGACTTGGGCAGGTGTGCCGACAAGCAATGGTCCGTTGCCACCGAGACTTACATGCTCTGCCACAGTGTGCTTGGTCCACTTCGAGTTGACGGGCGAGAACCGAGCATAGCCCTCAACAGTAGATCTGATGGATTGTCAGCACAATAAAGGTTAACGAGGCGGAGCGGGTTCCATACTTGACAGCATTGCTTTCCACCTCTCTGAGCTCCTCGTCATCACCGTACTGGTTTAGATCCATGCCAGTCCAGCCTCCAAACAGCGACAGCGCTCCCTCAAGCGAGGCATACTGCTTGTAGTCGTCGTACTTTGCCTTTGCCTCCTCCTCGGTGCGTCCAAGAATGGGTGTGACCAGCGCAAGAACTTTGATGTTGCTCGGAGTTCGGTTGAAAGTATCCTTGGCCGTCTGCCTAATCTCGGCAATGTTCTTCTTTGCCACGGCAGGAGCATGGGCCGAAGTGAAGATTGCCTCTGCGTGCTGAGCAGCAAATAGCTTGCCAGCCTTTGATGCTCCAGCTTGCAGCAGGAGAGGCGTGCGCTGGGGACTGGGGTTGACGATATGAGGGCCGGCAACGTTGAAGTACTTGCCCTTGTGCCCGATCTCTCGCACGCGCGACGGATCGGTGTAGATACCTGCCTCACGATCCAGCCTGACAGCGTCGTCGCGCCAAGAGGACTGGAAGAGCTTGTACATGACTTCCAGGTACTCCTCAGCGATGGCATACCGTTCGTCATGCTGACAGATGTTAGTCATTGTTGTTTGGAGTTTGTGGAGCATCATCGGGCGGCTGTACGCTTAGCTGTTCTTGCCGACCAAGGTTGCGAGCAGCAGAGTCCAGGTAGCTTGTGACAATCTACGCACGGTCAGCAGTGGACATTGTTTAGTGATGTCTGTCTTCTCATACATTCCAACCAACTCTGTTTCAATGCGTTAGCCTGTAATAGCAGAGCGATTGTTATTCTCAGTTTGAGGGCCACGAACCTTCCCTTAGTCAAATGGTCAAGTGTCGACAGCCTTCGAGCCAGGTGAAACGGTTGCTCGTAAGTTGTTGAGACTGTCACGCCGAAGCTGATGTTTTTGGTCACAGCGGCCATGGCCGGGATGATCGAAAGCGGTTCCGTGACAGGCCATTGAGCTCCTGAAATGATAGCAGGGTCAAGGGACTTCTTGTAGACGTCATATCCGCCTGGTCATGTTCAGTCAGAAGATCTGGAAGATGCATCGTGAGATAGATTTACCTAGGACATCTGCGATGAATACGCCGTGGAACTTGGCCTCCTCGAGCAGTTTGGCGAGGTCTGTCCAGTGCTCGATGTCGGTGAACTTCCATGACTGATCATCAGGGTGACGCCAGAGCCCAGGCGACTGATGGCCACTACCTGTTAATCCCTCATCAGTATGCTACGTCTCGCCGAGGCAAGTAAAGACTTACACATCTCAACGAAGGCATTGAGAATAAGGCTCTTCTTGCCCTCCTTGGTGTGTTCCTGCGCAGACATTTTGGCTGATGTTTTTTTTGTTGAGTAATGATCCTGGTAGTTGATTTGTTGAAGTTTAAAGCTATGCAAATCAAGTCAAGATCTTATACAGTCTTTTGGTTTACGTCAATTGCCGAATCATGGACTCCTCACGATCCGGCAATTGACGCAGGCCCGCTTTTGATATCGATTCCACGAATCTGCACTGGTGCGAATTGCGTGATGTATGGTAATCTGCAGCATCGCCATTTTGGGCCGTCACGCCATTTGATTTGTATCTTGCATAAGGTCTTAATGTAATTGCGACATCCATGGTTACGACGTCCACTAAAGCCCACTAAGTTAGTCTCGGCGCGATCATCAAAATAAAACAAAGTCTCGGAGCAAAGCCGAGATAATTCACTTAATGTCGTTTTAAATGTCCTACTCGCTATAATTCCCTCGTAGGAACCTACGCCAACCCATGAACAACAATATGATTACTTGGTGGTTGAATCGTGGCCAGAAGGCAGTAACGCATCTTTTGAGGTCAAAAGGCCAGAGTATACCGGCAGCTCCGACGAAAGCCGAGGACGATTATATTGTTCCGACGACACAGAAAGCAGTCCTTCTGTACGGCGCCCACCAGCCTTACCAATTGGTTGAGGATCACCCTGTGCCAGTGGATTTGCAGAGCGATGAGGTTCTCATAGAGAACAGAGCAGTGGGCTTGAACCCAATTGACTGGAGAGGACCGTAAGCAATGCAAGAAATCCTACCAAACATTCAGAAACTTAACGCACTCCAGAGACTTTGGTTTTGGCATACCTGAGCTTCCGCAGATAGCGGGTAGAGAGCTTAGTGGACTCCTCGTCCGGACTGCAGATGACCGTTCTGGCTGGGCAAAAGGCGACCGAGTAAGTGGCACTACCAAACCCTCCACAGCACAGATACTTACATTAGGCCAGGTAATTGCTATCTCAACGGACTACCGCGATAGTCGCAAGGGCGCTTATCAAGACCATGTTGTGGCCAAGAGCTACAATATTGTGCGGCTTCCTGATCATGTCTCATTCGAGCAAGGTTCAACTATCGGCGTCGCCTTTGTCACGGCGGCAGTTGCACTCGGCATTTGTCTCGGTGTAGACTTCACGGTTGTCAATAATGGTCCGGATATGCGGCGAGTCGTGGACGGCTTGAACGTTGACTCTCTTCCTAAAGATACCCACAAGGAGATTGCCCAGCAGATTCCATCGCAAGATCGCCCAGAGGCCGGGGACTGGTTCATTATCTGGGGAGGTAAGCGCAGCAAGGGTTCCCGCGATGGCCATAGCTAACGTTTTACAGGCTCGTCCACATCAGCAATACTCAGCGCCCAATTGGCAAAGCTCGCCGGGCTAAGGGTCGCAGTTGTGCTTGATGCAGCAAAGCACGGCTCGAGGCTGTATAAAGAGCACTCCATCAAACCAGATCTTGTGATCGACAGTCATGATCCCCAGAGAGCTATGGAGATCATTCGGTCCTGCACGAGAGGCAGAAAGAGGTTCGGACTGGATACGAGAGGCAAAGAGACAACGGCCTTCCTGATCGATACCCTCTGCGACACTCCAAGTATCCCAGAGCCTCAGAGACCTGACGGCAGCACGTCTGACACTAGTGAGAGCTCGCAGCCACGGCATGTTCACATTGTCGCTCTGTGCTCGGCTCCGAAGATCCAGCGCAGTGATCTCACACTGCACACGATCCCGATCAAGCTCTTCCATGAAAGTCCGGAAGTAGGTAAGGCATTAACAACATGGCTTGGAAGGCTACTCCAGAACAACGCTGTTACGTATCCCACGATCGCCGGCGTTGGCGATGGCTTGTCGAGCATCAACGACAGCCTTGACAAAATGAGAAGAGGCGAGGTCAGCGGTGGCAAGATGGTTGTGAAGCTATAGAATAGATAGAGCTCTCAGCGTCGTAGAGAATCTGAAACTTCTTGAGAGGATTGTCCTTGAGCTTACTAGTGTTTGAAGAGTGTGAAGACCATGGTACCTTCTATCAGAGAGACTGTTGAAGAGTCATGGCTACGATATTTGACTCGCAGTCCACAAGAATAAATTCAAGGGATCGTCATAAATGTCAGCTCGCTATGCAGGTTTCGGGATCAAGAGGTGTGCAATGGTATATTGGTACCTACGCCACAAGGTAGAGAAAAGAATCATAAAATGCACAAGGTTCATCATAAAAGATAACTATCGAATGACAGTTTGTGTAATTGAAAGTATTGTTTTATTAAGTACGCATTGCCGGGCATCTTATCACCAGATGTGTCACTAGCAAACCCCGAGTAGCATGAGATGCACGCAACGCGGCGTGGAATGTAGGCTTGTATTTCTTTGCAGTAGTTTGGAGTAACAGCTATCTACTTGAAGGTCGATAATTACAAGGCAGTATCGCGGACCTACTCGTTGCTGGACTTGACCGTCGTGGAGCCCTCGACCTTAACATCCTCGCTCGAAGGGGTGCTGGTCCCATCAACTTCCGAACCATACGGAGCATTGCCAAAGTGCTTAATAACAGACCAAGCAGGGAGGATTGACACAGCCCAGAGTACAAGGTTGAAGTAGACACCTCCAACACGGGCCATGATGGGGATGGACGAAGTGCCATAACTGATTGCTTGCCATGCTGACTCTGTGCCGCGAAGCAGAGCAGCGTACCTCACAATCTCTTCTTCGTCAGAGGCCAAGTTCTGAACGACGAAGTAGCTGAAAATGGACGGTTAGTTCCGAAGGCGCAGGTGTGTCGAGTGGACTTACAGGAAGAGATAGTTCAGCTGGAAGCCGAATGTAAGGAATACGAATATAGCAAACGCTGCACCAAATCCGGGACTGGACCAGTCATAGGTGGGCTGAGATATGTTGAACCGGGTGACGAGGATGGTTGCCCAGGTCCACCATCCGCCCTGCAGGATCACAAGAACCCAGAATGCGCCTCTAGTCCGGCGCTTAAGCGGAACTGATGTTCGGTCGAGCCAGGCCTGAGCTGTCAGCAAAGTTCAATGTGTATTGACGAAGAGGTCAAGACATACCCCGAGAATATTGCCACCGATCACAGCGACAATACCAGAGACGAAGGAGCCGAGTGCTCGAGATCGTACTGTGAACCATACTGGAGACGATTGTTAGCAAGCTTCTGTAAGAGGCAACATTGGCAACGTACAAGATAGATAAGTGAAGAAGACCGCTTCGGAGAAGACGACTGCTCCGATGTAGAGCACGATGAGAAGAAACTTGGTTGTAAAGAAGAGGCGGGTTATCTTCTTGGTCTCGAGCCAAGGATTGTTGACGATGGACAGATCAACCTTGACACCATCTGTGCGTTCAACCTTGTCGGGTGGGCTCAGAAACAGAGCGAACAACGGCCCTGAAGCTTGCATGGCGATGAAGATAAGGAAAACGGTATATGAGACCTGGCCAGCCTCATTGCGATCAGCGTTGAGACCAAGATTAATGGCCCCGCCGATAATCTGGCCACTCAGGCGGTATGTAAGCCAGTAGCCGAGAGCTTTGCCTTTATTCCATGGCTCAGGATATGCAATAGCGATTGCCGCTTCGGCCATCCAGAAGACGCCGGCAGAGATGCCGCAGAGTGCAGCTCCTAGGATGACGAGCCACTCTGTACCAAAGCGGTTGTTGGTGTACAGCCCAGCAGCATACGGGGCGTATCCAAGGCTGTGGTGGTCAGTATGGATTCCTATCGGCTCTACAGATGGAGCACTTACGTCCCAAAGATGAGAGCTCCCTTGATGCCAATGTAGTGGACGAGGACACTGCCACCCCAGCAACTGAGGACCATGAGACAGAAAGTCAGGGCGTTGGCCGTGTTTACCAAGTATGGCTCTTGGGCTCCTCCGGCACCCAAGGAGTTCATTGCAGTCCAGATACCCGGTGCAGCAAGGTTGCAAAGACCAAGAATGGTCATGTTGTAGAAGGTCGACCGGTACCACTTGACTGCAATAGATAAGCTCATGTTAACAATCGTGGACAGCTCAACTAAACAAACCTGGGTATTGACCCGGCTCATGGCCAGATGCATTTTCGTTCGCCATGTTGAATCTGGTGTTGTTCGTGAAATCAAGTGTAACAAGATCGAAAGGTTTCTAGTGGTTGAAGAATCACAGAAACCGGGTAGCCGTTATGTCCAGTTATAGAAATATTCGATCGGCAGTTGGCACACTCATTGCCGGCCAATCTTCATGGCTTGATGATCTGGGCCCAGCACGCCATAGAGAAGTTTTGTTTTACTAAGTACCCATTGCCGCGCATCTTATCACCAGATGCGTCACTAGCAGACCCCTAGTAGAAGCACGCCATAGATTGCCTTTTTGCGACGATGTTTAGTGATTGATTGGCATGATGTGATTGACCGGGGTGGGCACGCCATGATATCCTTTGCCTAGTCTAGATTAATACCTGGATCGGCTACATTATCGACTTCACTACAAATCGCTCATATCAATCGGAAACACAGTGACGAATTCTAAAATCTCAATCTTATACCTTGATAACTCACCATGGGCGACGCTTCTGATTTAGTCGAGTCCCGGCACGATGCAGCCGGTGACAGCAGCTTGGGCGCAGTGAATGGCTTGCCCGTCGGGCTACAGAAGCCCTCAGAGCCACAACCATATGTCAATCCTCAAGCAAAGCTCCCTTTGATCGATAGATACATTGATGAGCCGCGACCATTGCGAGTCGCTGTCATTGGTGGTGGCCTGTCAGGGATTCTTGCTGGGGTTCTGCTACCCGAAAAGGTCCCCGGCATTCAACTTGCAATCTACGACAAGAACTATGACTTTGTAGGGCTCTCCCAATACTCTGTCGTCTTATAGAGCATGCTAACATCGCTTAGGGAGGAACCTGGCTCGAAAACACATATCCAGGAGTGCGTTGCGACATTCCCTCTCACGTCTACCAGTCAACATTTGCTCCCAACGAGAAATGGTCCGATGAGTTTGCGCCCGGCGCAGAAATCCGTGACTACTGGCAGGGTGTGGCCAAGAAGTACAACGTCTATCAATACGCTAAATTCGGACACCACGTCAAGAGCATCGACTGGAACTCCGAGGAATCGACGTGGACGTTGACGCTGCACAGGCGGGATCAGTCAGAGCAGGCTACCACGACGGTAGTAGAGACAGCCGACGTGGTCTTGACTGCCACTGGACGGTTCAATGCGTGGAAACTACCAGACTACCCCGGCATCTCCGAGTACCAAGGCCTCCTCCGACACGCCCAGAACTGGGACCCAGAGACAGATCTGAAAGGCAAGAAAATTGCTGTGATTGGTAACGGAGCCAGTGGCATACAGCTTGTTGCGAATGTACAGAAGAGCGCAGGGCATCTCGACCACTACGTTCGAGGAAAAACGTGGATTGCCAATTCCTGGGCCGGCGATGACCGCACACTTGAGCCACAGCCGATCCCAGAGGATCTCAAGGCCACCTTCGAAGATCCAGAAGCATACCTGAAGTTCCGCAAGACTACCGAGGATAAGTACTGGCGCGGCTTCGACGGCTTCATCCGCAACTCTGACACGAGCAAGCAACTCAAGGCTCAGTTCATTGACATTATGAAGAAGAGGCTCGCCAAAAAGCCCGAGCTTCTTGATGTCATTGTGCCGGACTTCTCACCCAACTGCCGACGCCTGACTCCAGGGCCTGGATATCTGGAAGCCATCGCCGAGGACAACGTGGACTATATCACAAAGCCCATCGCAAGATTCACCGCCACCGGCATTGAGACGACTGATGGCGTGCAGCGTGATGTAGACGCTATCTTTTGTGCCACTGGCGCAAACCGCGACATGATTCCCGCCTTCGAGATCCGCGCAAACGGAGCCTCCATCGGGGATGTCTGGGGCAAAGAAAAAGGCCACGGCTTCCCCTACACTTACTTCGGAGTGGCTACCCCCGGTTTCCCGAACCTATTCTTCCTCGCAGGCCCGCACGGCACCGGACCATCCGGGACAGTACCCCACTCTGCCGAGACGCAGGTCGCATACTTTGCCAAGATCCTGCGCAAGATATCCCGAGAGGGCATCAAGTCCATCGTGGCATCAAAGAAGGCCGCCGATGACTTCTTGGAGTATGCAGACGCCTTCTTCGCCTCTACTACACTGTCGGAGAACTGCAGCTCTTGGTACAACGGCGGACAACCTGGTGGACGCATCCATGGCGTGTGGCCGGGGAGTGCTACTCACTTGACAATCGTTCGCCGAGAGCCACGCTGGGAAGACTTTGAGTACGAGTACTTGACTGGTGGTGGTAATCGTTTCCAGTGGTACTTTGGCAATGGGTGGACGCGGAAGGAGCAGGATCGGGATGCGGACATGACACCTTATCTGCATGAGCCAGGCAAGGTCGACCTTAAGGATGTCCATGAGAGCTGGTGGAGTGTGCCTTGAGATATAGTGATTTTAGTTAATATAGAGTATTAAATAGTATCTAGGTATAAATGAATCGTTATTAGATCAGTGGCAATCACTCTAGTGTTAGGCAGATTCAGGATCTTATTCCATGTTCCCTGGCTCAGGTGATAATCATTGACCGCGATAGGCAGTTCTACCAAAGCATGATCCCCCTCTCGGCAGGCGTTTACAAGTGTAGAGGTAAGCCTATCATACATATCATTGTCCTGTACATCAGATCACACACCATCCTTAAAGCCCGAAGCAGAAGCTAAATTTCCAGTAACGACAGACGTGCTCGAGTATAAGATACAAAATCTTAGTGAAAACAGTGGCCATCCCCCTACAGTAAGAAGTAGTCAAGAGCCCCAAGAAGCGAGGAATTGGTGCCCTTTCCTTGGAGTCAATTAGAGATCAATATGGTCTACAGTCTATCAGCAAGTTACTCTTCCAATGTTACAGAAAATCAACTCACTGCCGTATTTGTGGTTACATGCGCAAACAACCTTGATGTCGGTACCACCGTTGAGGTTGGAGAATGAGTTGCAGCCGCATGATTTACAAGCGCCGTAGCCTTGGTTGACGAGCTGGGGGCCCTCAAACACTGCCATTGTGTTCTTTTGTCCAATATGTAATGAAGTAGTAATATGAGTAAGCGTGGTCTCTTTGTAGCTGATTGAGTGAGCTTGAGGAACATTCAGCTTTGGAGCGGGCTCGAGGGGTTTATATCTTTCCCACATAGCACCTTCCAACCATCCTTTCCCTTGAGCCACATTCTCTCACATGGCAGATGATTAACAGATGGCCAGCAACTCAGTGGCCAATGAATCGTTTCAAACAAGATCATGTCTTGAGGCATTTTTAAAAGGTGTTGTGTCTGGCTGACATTGGAGGGCAACCTTGAGACAAGGCTCGGCTATTCGCGGCGGTGTTTGGTTGTGCGACGATGGAAATGAGGCTCCACTGTCATCAAAAAGTCACATTCACTGGTTTTTAAAAGCTAAAATGAGGCTCTGCATACGCCATCATCGTCACTTAGATGCAGAGACAAGCTCGGACAAACGGATTTGCCAAAACTAGTATTAGGCTAAAAGTCGAGCTACACCCTCGGACTCCAAGCAAGTCAACTGAACCTATCGCAAAACTAATTGGAGTACCGATTGCCACCCACCACCGTCTTACGTTCTTTCTTAGTACGTCCATTCGAGATCCTACAATCAAAGAAATCTGCCTGGAACTCAATTAATGGATGCAGCTCAGTTCTTCTGCTGTCCCATCTGTGAAGGAACGCATAATCAGAGCAGATATTGAGCTACAGTTTTATTTTAATATTGCTTTTGCTAATGTATTGGCCGATATTCGAGCCATCGATACCCATTTCAACAGACGGATGAAATAAGTAAGAAGAACAACCTCAGCTTGAACGGTGCGAATATAAAACACTATTGTTTGGATATCGATAATTCAGAAGCTTGTCAGTCATAGACGATCGCAGAGTTTAAAGTTTTGCAATACAGGGCCTTTAAAGGTAACTGTGTCGTTGTAGTGTTGTAGGTAAGGAAATATTGCGACCATATAGGGTAGGTAACTGAGTGAGAAGACCTTGTGACAAGGATCTGCAACGGGGAAATGTATTCCCGAGCCTTATCACACTGGTATCTGTAGGCTGCACGAGATCCAAGAGGCAACCCGATTTTTTAGACACAGGTTCTGATTACACCGCCAATTCATGTGGCTGACGCATCGCAAGGAAAAAAAACTCATCACAAAATTGCAACGATGCGAATATCACCATTGCTACTACTACGCGCTGCGGCTGCTTATGTCTGGGGTTGCACAGACAAGTGGAGGCCTGCGATAGTGGATATAGAGAGATGAACATCCGGCCAATTGTTGCAACGAGATAACAACGCTAACCAGCTTCCCCTGTCATTCTCTGTCATGGAGTGAAACATATATGCAGCCACATAGCATTGACTGGGATTATTCGACTTTTTAAGTGGTTGATTTCGCACTGAATGCGAAATTCATTGCTGCGATTTTGAAGAAGAGAAAAACCTTCCATTGCGATGGGCTGCATCGCTAAGATTTGAAGGAATGCAATTGACAAAGTGCAAAATGTGTTGCGTCAGAAAAATAACACAATGCATTGGGAGCGACTCGGAAACGCAGACAAGGCGATTGCCATGTCACACCCCAGGAATGTTGGTCGTCCAAGGTCTATAATTGCCCAAAGGGCTGACGCCCGGTTGCGAAGGACATGAAGTCTTTATCTCCATCGTTTTTGCTGTTTTACTCGGTTCTGTACGTTACCTCTTTCACACCACCCTATGCCACTACTCAAAATGGCCGACCTCACTGGGTTGCAGCTTATAGCCCAGGGAACTTCGTGGACTGACCGAGCACTAGACATCATTGCTATACACGGGTTACAGGGCTACGATACCTGGGAGCATCCTGCACACGGAGACGAGGACAACAGTAGGGCTGGTTTCTGGGTTAAGGACTTCTTACCCAAGGATTTCCCTTCGGCGAAGATCTTTACCTACCATTACCTTGCTACTGCCTTTCGCGAAGGCCAGGCCATCGATAAAGCCGCGGATAAACTTCTCACCAAGCTACAGAATCTACAGGCAGATAATATCGAGGTGCGTCTCACATCGCATTACAGAGCAGATCCATTCCGTCTCTTCCAGTCCCGCATCATCAAAAATCGGAAAGGTTTGGAAATGGACTAACATTCCGCTGTCAGAGATCTCGGCCATTAGTCTTTATTTGCCATAGCGTCGGTGGTCTGATTCTCCAATGCGCCCTCAACAAAGCGTTCGATAAGAAAGGTGAGACCGCACTCAACGATATTATCACAGCGACACAGGGTATCATCTTCTTGGGGACGCCGCATCCCAGTTCGGACCTACAAACGAGCCTCTCAAGAATCGCTGCAGCTAGTGACACCATTGGGTCCATTATGTTTGACACTCAATTTCTGGCACAGGTACTTGTAAGGTTTGCGAGCTTATCGCAGTACAATCCACCGTGGAAAGTCGTTCATTGCTACGAAGAGCTGCCACTACCAGGTACTACCTTTTGGGTGAGTTAGTCCAATACTGACTACTGGAAACGAACACAAATAACTCAATATTCAACGAGTAGGCGGTCGAACCAAGCCAGGACGAGTCATGGGCGTTGCCTCAATTATCACTGTACAGCCATCATCTTGTAAGCAGTGTGAGCCTACTTCCTTTATCTCTATCTAATATCTTGACAGGATTTACCTCGTTTCAGAAGCCAGGACGACGTCTCCTACACCAAAGTCCTGCAATCTTTGAAAAACATCACTTCCGGGCTCGGTAGCTCTGTCGTAGATGAAGTTGAAGTACACACAACCTTGTCCTCTGTCGAGCATGGTGAGAACCCTTCCGTCACTATTACATAACTCCACTGACAAGATACAGAGGTTCTTGAAAGTCTGGAAATTGAAGACACATCGGCCAACATCCGAACCGCGGCTCCAGGAACCTGCGACTGGATACTGAACCATGACACTTTTAAGTCTTGGTTGGACAAGCCCTCTTCAATTCTATGGATCACTGGCCAAGCGGGTGCTGGTAAAACCACCTTGATTAAACATATCATCGAAGAATGTCGTCTGGGGCAAACTTCAAGCTCAAGCTCGGCCGTAGTATTCTATTTATTCTCAGCCGACGGCGAAAACAACTCCGTGGAGAGCCTTTTGAGTTCGCTCTTGCATCAACTTCTGGAGACGACCCCGAGTGTACGGTCCTTCGAAGTTTTCACCAAATTCCATCAAAGAAGGGAGAATGAGATCTCCAAGAGCGCAACGGATATCGATATCCTACTGGAGAACTTGCTTTTGTTGGTTGACAAATCAACGGCAACAGGTGATTCCCTATTCATCATTATAGACGCTTTGGACGAGTGTAACGATCCCGACAAACTTGACACTGCCCTCTGGCGTCTCAGCGATTCCAATCCCGGGCGGAGACTATGGATTTGTTTCTCCTCTCGACCGAGAAACATTTCCGTGCCATGTGCAGAAATCCGTTTGGAGAATAATAATTCTCTCGACATACAACAATATATTGGCGAAAGCCTCCTAGGCTTGGGTAGTCATCTACCCCTGACGTGGGATGTCGAACATATAACTCAAGATCTGGCGGAGAAGGCAGAAGGGGTATTCCTGTGGGTTTCGTTAGTCATATCACATCTGCGCTGGGAACTTCACCTCAAGACACGTAGGTCCGAACGGCACTGTACGCCCTGGATTCCAGCAACCCTGGATGCTGCATACGAGACAATTATACAGCAGCTATGGAGTCGGCATGATGATACCCGCTGAGAGATGGCACGGGATGCCTTCAATCTCGTATTATGCGCTCAGAGACCACTTTCGATACTCGAGCTCCGCAGTGCCCTGGCCTCGTTGCATTACGACTCTGATCTTCTATCTCCACTAAGCAGCAGTGAAGAAGATGATTGTGGTATCTGGAACAAAATGGGCAAGATACAGAGCAAAAAGCCGCTAGACATTGGTACTCAGTTGATGCTTCTATGTGGCGGCCTTCTTGAGGTGGCACCGCGGCAAGCCAAATTCGCAAACGATACGACAGATACGAATTTCACTGTGCATTTCGTCCACCGAACCGCCAGAGACTTTCTTTTGGAAAAAGGGTGCTGCGTCCTCGACGACGACTATCGCACTTCCAAGTTGTCTTTCCCAGAACTCGGATTCACTGACTTGCAACGCTGCAACGCCGAGTACCACTTCCGGGCTGCTTGGATATGCCTCGTGTATGTTGACCACACATACGAGCGCTGTGACCACCTAAATACGGAGACTGCCATGAACTCTGCTCTTTTTCTTGAATATTCCCTATCGTTTGGCATGGAACACCTTCGCTTAGCCGAGATGGCCGGGGTAAACCCTATAAAGAAGAAGATGTGCTGGCTTCCTACCTTTCAAAAGGGGTTCGTCGACCATTGGTCTTCGCTACACAGCAGGATATTCAAGGACCAGAGACTCTTTGAGCCGCAGAAGACGAAGGCAGTACATCTCATGTCCTACTATGGACTACCGTGGCATGACACAGACGTCTGGGGAGCGAGCCTTGCAGAGGTAAATGAGGAGGATCATCATGGGCAAACTCCTCTCTCTCTGGCCGCGGCTGTGGGTCATCATCATATCTTGAAGATGTTGCTTGACAATGGTGCCGACATTGGTCACCGAGATCGTGTCTATGGTCAAACTCCATTGGGTCAAGCCGCAGCCTATGGCCATATGGAGGTCGTCGAGCTTCTACTCGGCAAAGGAGCTGACTACGATGATAACAACAGTGGAGTCACTCCTCTGTGGTTAGCAATTCGCAGTGCTCATCGAGATATCGCGGAGCTTCTCTTACATGCTGGCGCAAACCCGAAGGCCTTTAGCATCCATACTGGTGAATCATGCCTGTCCCATGCTGCGTCTCTTGGAGACATCAAAACCGTCTATCTACTTCTAGAACAAGGCGCCGAGGTCGATATACCAGACAAAATTGGTTGGACCCCTCTTCATCACGCCGTCAGCCGGGGCCGAAAGAGGATGATCGAGTTGCTGCTGGGGTCTCTCAAGTCACAGGAACTCCTTAAACTCAAGGACAAACTCTTCAAGGATAAGGTCAAGGGCTCTTGGGTCAATACAGTCTTGACAGCCATCGTCATCTTTGCATGTTGTCAGCACGGTGGCGAGGGGCAGGCGAGCGGCAACCAGAATCACCAGGTGCAGAGCGGATGCTCTAATGGCCGACTGCTTAGAACCCAGGGTAACAAGGCACAAAAACACAAGTTAGGTGCAGGAAAAGATGAGGATGACGACGAAGAAAACTCTACAGGTAATTCGGAGAAGAAACGTCGTCGCTCTGACCCAAACGGAATCCGCTTCGCCTGTCCGTATCATAAGAAGAACTCGGCGAGGTTTCCAAGCGGACCCTGCAATGGAAAGGGATTTGAGAACATTGACCGTCTAAAGTAAGTTCAACCCGGAGTCCTTTACTACTGGACTGGAGAAAATTGGCTTGGAAGCTCCTAAGTCTAGACCGTAGCTAACAACGGTATAGAACGCATCTGAAGGATTACCACGATCTTTCTGAGGATTGTAGGCGATGTCACATCTGTAAAAAGCGATTCCTCCGTGATCAATTAGATAAGCATAGCCCATGTGAGAGACGGGACGAGTGGGATGATTATGAGGATGGATATGATGTAGACCAAGCTCAAGACCTGAGAAAGCCAGAAACGCGGACCAGAAAGAATCCACCTGAAAGTTGCTGGAAAGCAATATTCAGAGTGCTGTTTCCAAACTGGCCCACGGACCGTGATACTCCAAGTCCATGTGAGTCTGGTACAGCCTTTCGCATGGTATCCGAATGTTTGGAAGCAATTACTAACTTACACGTCACTCTAGACCAAGCTAAAACTGTCTCAACAGATTGTACAGACGCCATTCACCAACACCGCAACGGAGTGATGGGAGACCACACGATGTCTCAACTTGGGGATTGCCAAAGCAACGATGAAAGGCGTCAGGTCCTAGAACCATTCCTCAGAGAACTTGAAAGAAATTTGGGGTATACCCAGGTGACGACTGACAGTTTGCCTCCCAGACCCGTGTCCGTTCAGCCAACTATTGTTGTCAACACCGAGCCCCCGCAATTTCAACCTCTGCCAGTTTCTCAGTCGACATACAACTATGGACGTCGTTTGCAATTGCATACCCCATCTGTTTCAACGTCCGATGCAAATTCACGCCGTCCCTTACAGAGCCTTGATCCGTTTGATACGTTCACAGACTGTACAGCATTCTCGGACCAAATGTCAACAGGGCTTGACTCTCTTGGATCCTACCAGGTTATGAATAGTAGCAGCTCTCTGCCACAGTTTCACACAGAAATGACCATGACCGTGGCTCAACAACCGACCGGCAACATGGGCCACCACCCCGTGCCCAACTTTGCGGTAGGGAACGAAGAAACGGCAGCGGATGATTGGACGAGCTTTGCACACGACCCCCAACGTCAGCCTCAGCCTGTTGGGGGAGATTTGGTGCAAGACGACCTCCAATCAGTGGATTATGATGAGAACGGAATGCCGAGCATGGCGCCTTAGGCTAGTGGATGTGATAGAAGCTTATCGTTGCAGGCTTGGACTGAACGTGTTGAGTCTCAGACAGCCTACGGGATGGAAAGGCAAACTGAAGCTTTATCAAGAAGAACTAAAGCGGCGGGGAAGGCCGAAGGGCTGGCAAGAGCTTGGCTGAGTTCGGATGTTTGAGCAGGGAGGGTTTAGATTATGAGAACACCAACTGTTACCATTCTTTTAGGTTTTGTACTATGCTCTATTTATCTTCACTTCTTCTTAAAAAAACATGAAATTCATACAAGCCAAACCGCTTTATCAGTTCGATCGATTTGTAATCCTTCCATATAAGTAAGCTTCTACGCAAGTCACAATAGCTTCGGAAAGAGATAGGTAGATTATTGCATGGTCAAAACTATTAATTGTTGCTTATTCTTATATTTAAGACCGGCATTGTGCCCTTAAGGACCATTCTGATACCTAGCTAAGGCCCTTCTCACTCCTCGTGTTGCTTGGGCCAGATAGTCCTGCGAGCCCACTCACGAACCCTCTTACCAGTAAAGTACACAACAATTCCCAAACCGCTCAAAACACCACAAATGATTGCAAGAATATTCATAGCACCATCGTAACCAAGAGACTCGATGGAAGGTACGGTGGCATAACTCAATCCGAAGGAGACAAAGCCACGACCAGCGCAAACAACGAGAAGCAGAGGTCCAGACTTGTTGGGATAACTGTCCATGACGAAAGTGATGCCAACCAAGTTAGCGCCGAGGAAAGCGAAGAAGCCAAGATGATAGCAGGCCACGATGGCGATCCAGTGGTAGTCGTTGGGGTTGGCAGCTGCACGGCCGTAGAAGATGGCTGAGATCATAGCGGCGGCAGCTGGGATAATGAGAGTGAGGAGTCGGTACTCAGGCTGGACAACGTTAGCACTCATACAATTCATACTGCTGAAGAGACTTACCTCGAAGACACCCTTGTTGCGACGACTCATAAACTTGCAGATCACATCCGACCCAACTCCAAGAATAGGCACAGCAATAAGACAATCAACAATCTGCACAAGCTGTACATAACCCAACAGCTCAGGACTGAAGCTATAGGGCGGCATAACCAAGATTTGAGCAAAGGTAGAAGCTTGGTAGATATACAGTCCCAAGAAAGCACCGTTGAGAATAAAGATCCAAAGGATGGGTGGCAGAATGAGGGACTGGCCAACATCCTTGTAGAAGAGAAGGGCGGCCTTCCAGTCGAACTTGCCGTGGAAGAGACGGATGTCGTCGCGGAAGGTTCGCTCGCCGAATTTCTCGGGTTGAAGGACTACGCCTTGGCGGGTTGTTACTTGGAAGAGGACTTCGTTGGTGCCTTCACGAGCGACGTTGCCGTTCTTGTCGAGCTTTAGGTGGACAGCGCCTTCTATACAGGCATTAGTATATCATCTGTTAATCATAAATGGGGAATTACCTGTAGCATCTTCAGGACGATCGAATCGCGTCTCAGTCAAAAAGAAGAATGACATTATCATAGTGAAGCCGTTGATGATTGTCATAACACCATACCACCAAGGCAATCCAATACTCGGCACAATATAAGTCGTCGCTGTAAACAGCGCAGCAGTAAGAGTATTCTGCACACCGACAAAGTACGACAGTTAAACACCGTGCTGGTGCAAGAAGTGCACCTCCTGCACAATCAACGGCGCAAGGGCCTCACTCTGTCCCGCAGCAAGACTAAAGACGTTTCGACCAGCAATATGGCTCGACAGCGAAGTTGAGCAAGCACACCAGATTCCAGAAACTGTCAGGAGCAGGACTGAGAAGAGAAAGATGGGTCGACGACCGACAGCGTTGGCGAGTGGCATGGAGAATAAGTTGCCGATGCCCATGAAGAGAGTCGGGTAGGTGAGCAAGTCGGTGATGCGCTTCGGATCATCGTTGTGGTAAATTTGGTGGAGTTCGGGAGTTACAGCGCCGAGACCGGATGTGCCGAGGACTGAGATGCCGGAGTAGAAGCCCACGAGGAGGATGATCATGTACTTGCGCCAGTTGGGCAAGTTGAGAGGATCTGAATCCAGTCAGTGACTGTATCATTGAGTGCAATTGAGTAGAGTGGTATACCTTTAGGATCAGGACTAGGCGTGGGTACTAGAACAACAGTTCCATCCTGATACAAGTTGACCGTACCAGACGCATCGTGTGACTCATGATGAGGTTTATCAACCACGTTCTCAACAGCGTCCACATCAGGTTTCATATCAAAAGATCGTCGCTCAGCCATTGTCACTGTCTAGATGAGTCTGCCTCTTCTCGTTTTCCACAGCGACATGGAGAGGTTTATATCATCTAAAATCCTGGTTCCTTGTCGGATCGGAGTCGCGAAAATTGAGGAGTTGGGAGTCAAGCTTTACAAACTAATGCCGATCAAGTAAAGTCAAGATGTCTAAAAGACAGACTCCGATTGGTAAAGGACCGATCGTCGGCCTGGGGTACGCTAACTTGTGGGGGTGGAGCCGATAGTCCGAGGGAATGGATGCGGGGAAGGACAGTTTAGAGAATAAAATACCCTCGATCGGCTCGGTATCTCTTCTCACACAAACACGACAACCCCAGACTCTTCAACCCTGTCCCTGGATACCGTTTCCATCTACCGGCATCTTCTTACTCCATTCAGTATATCCGTATTTCCCCGCGATATCGCTATCGGGTGAAGATGCCTTCTCCAATGGATACCGAGGAAAGTCCCGGCTTCCGGACAAGAGAGTCGAGTAAACGTCGGCGTCTCAACTTTGCCTGCAATTACTGCCGAAGTCGCAAGACGCGCTGCGACGAGCAACAACCTTCCTGTCAAGCGTGCATCTCAGCGGGAATCCCGTGTGTTACTGAGGATAGACGACGGCCTGGAAAAGTGATTAAGCGACGCGAAGCAGGTAAATCTGCCAATGGATTGTCAATTGAGTCTGGAAGTCCCTCCGAGCACGGAGTCTCACCAGGTAGACGGATGTCTGTGGCGACGGATCACCAAACCACACGTACTATCTCGGTAGCCGCGCCGATACGGGCACGGTCTCAAAGTCCAAGACCATCGCAAAGCCGAGACTCTTCTCATACCGACACTATCAGCAATCCCTTGCCGATATGGCGACAAAGCACGGGGAACACATCCTTCCAGGTCTTGACGGAATGGTTGGACCTATCATGTTTCCGGCTCAATGTTCCTTACCACTTTGGGACGTATGCTCCTCCGGCGCTGACCCCGGCATCGGGACCAAGTGGGTTCCAGTCTCGGCATGTTTTGACCCGGGCACCGGAGACCTGGGACTTTCCGGAGCTTATTGATGCATATCAGCGAGAGATTCATGTATTCTACCCTGTTCTGAGATTGGACCAGGCAAGAGCTGAGGCATTGCAATCATATGCCCTTTCTCTTGGTGGTGACATCACTTCTCTCAGAACATCCTTGCTGCTAGCAGCAGGCGGATGTATCCTCCAATCTCCCGACCATCAATCCTACATGACCGAAGCCCTCTCTCTAGCTCGCAACGCCCTCGGTCATCTAATCGGCAACGTCTCATTCGAAACAATAGAAGTCGTCTTCCTCTTCTCAGTATGTCTCCGCCTCAACGACGAAATCACTTCATCATGGACAACCCTCGGTATCTGCCTTTCAATCGCCCACTCCCTGGGTCTCAACCGTCCTAAGAAGAAACCCCAACCATCTCTCATTGACGCTTGGAATCCCGCTTGGTGGGCGCTGTATAGCTATGAGAAGCTGTTTTCGTTCCAGCTTGGATATGTGTCTAGCATCTCGGATGAGGTCTATGACAGTCTTGATCTGGAAGCTGTTAAGAGCGCGAACCCTGAGCCACACCATCTTGTGCTATCGATGGCCAAGGTATTTAGTAGGATGAGTCATCGATGCGCCAAGGCGCGACAGCTGGAGGATAGCGCTAGTCGGAGGACGATTGAGGCGGCCATTAAAGACAAGGTGAATGCAACTGGAGAGTCGTTTCTCATGTTGTCGGATTGGGTAAACAGTCTACCGGCCGGCCTAAGGTAAGCTATTCTCACGCTTCTTCTCATTTGTACAGCTTGCTAACGATTGATAAAGACCAACATCGGAATTCATGCGTGTCCCAGAAGACCTCGCTCTATCGTCTTTCATTTCCCTCCACTATCACAATGCGTGGGTCTATCTCCAATTCAACTCCCCAACACTTCTAACAGCACCAGTATCATCATGCTCAACCGCAACTCTCTGCTCATCAGCAAAGACGCCATCCACAAAGCCGTCGAGGTCATCGCCAAAGGTACACCCTGGGAGTACACCATTCGTAACGGTCAATCCATGGTCGCCAACTCAGCTCGAAAAATCATTCACCTACTAGCTGATAGTGATGACTCCGTGTCGCATCTGTTCGCACCATCTTACTTCCCTCTCCTTCATGCTCTTTATGTACTGGCCGTGCATATTCTCAAGCAACCCCATTCTCGTATCTCGAAGATTGATCAGAGTGTAAGTTGCATCACAGTCAAGGTCGGACATATTGATGCTAATTATTACAGCTACTTATAACGGCTGCGGATTTAATACGATGTTACTCCGTTGGTCTCGCGGAAGCAGATCGCCTGAACACTGTCCTCAACGGACTTAACCGCGTGGTCCAAGAAGCAATGAAGCCCACAACTGCCATCGAGAGCGATCAACGCACTTCACATGCAGCAATATCACAGCAAGACGGAACATCACTACCTCCACAGCACAGTACCATGACCTTTTCGCAATCACTAGACCCTTCAGACTCTTCTATTCTAAACCCGGTGCAGCTCAGCATGGATGGTAATGTTCTCGATCCATTCTCGGGACAGCCGTTCAGTATACCGATACTGCCCGATGAGATTGGTTGCGACTGGGCAGACTTTGAGAACTTGTTACAGAGGCTTGAGAATGATCCTGGGATGTTCCCAGCAGAAGAGGGAATGACTATAGAGATATAGGCAAATGAATTAACAAGATTCCCCCAATTGATAATCTTTCAAGGTTTCCAGTACACAAGTCCCCCCCTCTCAAAATCATCGTCGCACATTGACGGACCTGATAGGCTGATATGCAGGGCAATCAGTACAGTAGGCTTCCAGCTAATAGTTCTCCCATTCCAGCGGGGTATGTACTATATGAGGCATAAACGATTTCCAGATATCACCGCCATCCCCACTGTGCGCTAACCTGTCTTTCCACAGTTATTTCATTATGGAAGCGGCTAAGCCTGAATACCAACACTTCGTTCCACAATTTATTTTGAGAAACTTTGATCATCCATTTGTGTGCCCCTCTACCCCCAAGGGTCGTTCGAAATGTAAGAAGCGACATCACGAAAAGTATAAATATCCTGGCAATCCCGTGGTAAATTGCTTGCAGCTGTTGCCAGATGGGTTCAAGATTGAGGAGCATCCCAACCGACGCGTTTGTGGCCTTATGGATATGTACAACGACCGATCATCAACAGCAGAAGTACCTCGCCATGTCGAGACGCAATTCGGCCGGCTCGAGGGTAGCACCAGTCTTATAATTCGTGAGATTGTCATGGCACATGAGCAAGGCCAGAAGGATGTTAAACTGACCAGGACGCAACGCACCGTTCTACGAAAGTTTCTCTTCTTACAGAGCATCCGTGGTACTGGGTTCTTTCAAAGATACAACTGCGAAACCATCGAGGACTACAACCATGCAGAAGACCAGGCTCTGCTCAGGGACTTTATGAAAAGCCATGCAATTGAGCGGCCGATAGATGTCTGGTTACATGGATTGAGTGCTATCATTGACCTTGATATGGATGTGGGGGGTCAGTGGGAAGAAATAATTTCTTCAACCGTATACTTCGCTATCGCTGATCGTTTCGTGGAGCATGTCACGGGCTATTGGATGGCCATATGCACACCTGCGAATCCGGAGGAGGAATTTGTATTGACTGACACTGGCTACAATGTCCACGAAGGGCCAACTGTCGCCTTTGAAGACGAACATACTGGCGAATGCATTAGCCTGGGTCCTTCCTTTCATTTTTTCGCGCCTATCGCTCCCAGAGTAATGATTCTCCTTCGGAGTCAACATCTCCCCGAGCCCCTCGATGATGGTGATCCGGATAAGAAGGCATTTCGGATACAACGGCGAAAATTCTTAATTGACTCTTTTCACGGCTCGGGAACAGAATCCATCATGGAAGATCTTCCAGTCCACAAAGCCTTCAACAGTTACTCCAAGGTAATGGATGGGAGACGGACACCACTACCGGAATGGGATGGAAAGTATCGCAAGGACGACTGTTTCACATTCCCTATCTTTCAGATCTCTACGGAGTACACTCGTAAGATGAATGGTTTGCTCCTTGACCATGCCTTTCACGGCTTGACTGTCATTTTCAATCGACAGGATGTGTTTCTCGACCTTTTGGAATGGTATTTGACTGAGCCCTGTGAAATGGGCAAGAATTTGATTGGGGATAACCGTGAAACCAAGAGAAGATATATTGAACAACTAACCATCTTCATGGCGGCTCAGGGGCGAGAGGTCTCAGCGAAGGTCATTGACTGGCCAACCCGCAAAGACCTTGACATAGCGCGCTTCAGAGAAAACGGCATTTCTGCTGTGCGATGGGTTCAACAACCCTGTTACCCTCCGGTCTCCATTATTCCGCACCGCGGAAGCGCGCCGTCCCTGAAGCTGTCAAATCATGGCGGAGCCAACAGACCTTGTAGCTCGAGCGACATCAGGTGCGTCGGTCAATGACGGTCCCCTCACAATGCCGAAAGGTTATCAGTGTGCTATTATATTACTTGCTCAATTTGTTTCTATGATCCTTATCTGTAACTCCTTTCCCCGCTCCGTCTGCTTTCCACGCATACACAGACCATCCTATTCCAACATCTCTAATAGATCCTATATTTCCTACAACTTGTCTTTACAACTAATTCCACTCCCATTGTTGAGTGGAGTAATTGTAACGCCTGTATCTCTGGCGCGTTTCGTCCAATTCCCATTCTGAGTAGCTTGCCGATGAGGACGATGTCGCCGCTCTACCGACCCCGGCCGCCCCGTACATTGTTGCTGCTTTCCCATACAAAACTCCATTCACTTCGCCTTCGGACAATTTTGCGTCTATGTTCCCTCCTTTCTTCTCCATCACACTTTCTCCTGCAACTCCGACATTATCGTATGCGTTTATACCGGTTCCATGTCCTCTTAAGTAGATGTGACATTTCCTCTTTCCGTCGCTTCCACCACTAATATCAACCGTGATGTGGTCACCATCTGCTGATGATCTGTTTGTCCTGCTGTCCCCGTGAACTGATGCGGCCCTGACCTAAATGTAGCAGATACATGTTAGAAGTTATCGGTTTATTTTACTTTCCTGTCCCTATTATCTTCCCAGCACATACCTAATAAGCACTTGGGTTGAGCCCAGCCGGTGTGCAAGTAGGAGCCCAAAGTGCTCACTTATTGCCTTCAAGGTTTCCATTGGCACGCCAAGGGCAGTGGCATCCCTCACCAGTTTTGTAGTAGCTGAAGCTTGCCAGCGAACCCGAATGTTCCCAATAGTTCCATCAAAAACGTTGGGTCCATGGCTGTAAATATATGTGGATGACATGTTGGTGATAGTAGTGATGAAAGGGACGGTGTAGTCTGCGGTGCTAATATATAGGATAGGTAGTTACTAAGTTAAAAGGATAATAGTAAGGAATATCTGCTTGCTTGATGTTGTTTGAAGCGGCTTCGTGCTCTATTTGTACTATTTACTTAGCAGGAAATTTAACATCTACTCCTTTATGTCAAGAACGCAAGCGCCATCACATAGCCGCTGGACATGGTCACGACGATATGGGACCTGATATTACATGGGAGGTCTGCCTTGCTGCGTGTGGTAAATAGCGCTTGCATGGTTTTATCGAGCCACACCCACGCCTACATTACCTGTACAAGAAAATCATCGAAGCCAACAGCACCTGACCTAGACCACCAACCAACAAACCAACCACATGAGAAGGCGAGGTTGTGTTTTAAGTGGAGACAGTGCTGTATCTATTTTCAGAGCAGTCGACCCACGAGATCCTCGCTTAATTTTATCGCAAACCAAGCCATACGCAATTCTCTTGTTTGGAATTTACTTCTACCTAACACATGTTTTCCTCTTTACTTGGCCAATACTCCCAACCTTCTTCTACCTGTATCAGTCATTTTCAATTAGATTTCTGCAGCTTTTCTTGGTGCATCTTACCTTTATTCCGCACTGCTTTCATAATGGCTACTGGAAGCGATGATGCGGACGCCGCTATCTGGGGCGACTTTGTGGAGTCAGGTGACGAGGGTGAGGTTGAGGATGCATCTGAGCCTACTGAACGATACGACGAGGGGCTATATTATCCAGTCTGTATCGGAGAAACCCTTATAAACAGGTATCGTGTTGAGCATAAGCTGGGCCATGGCGGCTTCTCAACCGTCTGGATGGCGCATGACATGTCGAACGACGTCGACGTTGCTCTCAAGATCATGACGCCTGGAACTTCTGCCGAGCGGGAGTACGCCGCGCTGAATATGATTGCCAGTGCAGTGGAAGACACCTCCCGCCTGTTGATACACCGGGACACCTTTCTGCTGCCTGCCCCCGAGACCCACCATAGGGTCCTAGTCTTCCCCTTGTTGGGCCCCAGCCTGGAGACATATGCCCCTTCCATGTCTGTTGCCGCTCGCATGTCAACTGCCAAGCAACTGTTGCAAGCCATCAAGGCGCTACACGACGGCGGAGTTGTACATCGAGATATGCTGCCATGCAACCCTACCGTCATTCAGAACAAGCTAACGCTGCGGTGCAGATATCAACAGCGCCAATGTCTTATACGGACTTGTTGCTTTCAAGCCTGGCACAGATTTAGCTGCCAAATACGAATGTCTCGGGCGCCCACAAAAAATGCATATACCTACGTCCGAGCCCACGTGGAAGGAGGGCCAGCTGGTCATGCCCATGTCCCCAGATAAATCTCTGGTGCAGGAGACGATAACACTTGCTGACTTTGGCCTGGCTGTCAAGTCTGGCACCTCCGTGGAGTGCAAGATCCAATCCCCTGCCATCTACTGTGCCCCAGAGCGTTTCCATAACATGGATCCGGGCTTTGCCTCTGACATGTGGAGCTACATGTGCATATTTGCCGATCTCTGCATAGGATTTTCCCTCTTCTACGGCTCAACGCCCTCTTCCGCCCTGGAATTTGTGGTGAAAAGCCTGGGGCCTCTTCCTTCGGCCTGGAGGAACTCCTACGACGTTGGTGGGCAATATGACGACTCTTGGTACGACCAAAATCGAGGGCCAGATCCCAACCAAACTCTGGAGGCAAAGATAAAGCGTTCGCTGTATACAATTAGCCCTGTCGAGCAGGAGCTAGTGCTCTCCATACTGCAGAGGGGTCTATCTTATTCCCCCGAGCACCGCTTCAGCGCCGAGCAGCTTCTTGAGGATGCATCTTTTAAGGAGCTGATGGAGATTCATGGACTTTGAAAGCATATATGTACTACTAGGATTAAACCGTATAGCTTTCAATCTGCAAGAAGTCTCAAATGGTAGCAAATCAAATCTCCTTCTTGTTTATCTCCGTCTATTCAAGATTGCAACGGAGCTGTCTTGGGCTGAGGGCTGTCTGTAACTAGGATCTCGACTGGCTGACCATGGCAGTATTTATCTTACCTACTCAAAGTCAGCCAAGGCACATGTTAGCAAAACTGCATTATCTGCCTTGCAATATTGGTCGACGTTCAAGTGTTGGTTGGTAATCCCTGCTATTGATCTTCAGTTGGTTGTGCTCCATTAAAACCTGGATCCACCACACAACTGAACCAACGACATTTCGTAACCGCCCACGTACCTCTATTGGCCCAGCCTTCTATTTGAGTTTTCTAAAAGCATGTAAATCACCAACAGCTCAAGGCGGAGGTTACTTGTTTGGGCAGCTAAGAGCGAAAGATCAGCAGAAGTATCAATGGCATTGTTTCAATTCAAAAGGGCCAAAGGCAACAGACGTCCGGTACCCAATTAAATGCCCTGGTTCTATAGTTATTATCACCAACAAACGTTCTTCTGGTCTGATAAAGTATATGACATGATCTGTTCCTTCTTCTCAACGATCAACCTTGGCTACAGGCTGTATTAGTTTTGAGACACGTGTTGGTCGGAACTTTACAATACAACCAATAAAGACTGAACTAGCAGGGGTTCCCAGGCGTTTTACGCGGCTTCGCCCCCCAAACTGGTCAATCACAAGATGAAGACGTGAGCTTCTGCCAGGGTCAAATTGTGCCCTGCGGCACAGGAGTATGTGTGATAACCAACCTCGCACCCAAGACGAGGGAAAAACAGCACTTTTTATTCACTCATTATATTCCACGACAGCGTTTCTGCGCGGCTCGAGTACTACATTTGTCTATTTTTATCACAACATACAAAATTTCAGCAAGCTGCAAGAACAATTGCATTGCAACCAACATACCCTTGAACTCTCCAGCCTCAGTTACTCCACATAGCCGACCATCAATCGAAAGTCCCTATGGCACACATTTCGTCCCCGAAGCCGCCAAATTTCGGAGCTGCAATGGCGGAGTCAATGCACCTTCTAGCTCGAGAAGACAGTCACTTGAACGCAGGTCCTCTTATCTCCATGATGATTGGCATTGGTGCTACTGTTGGGGCGATATTCATATGTTGCGTCGGGTTGTGTGTGTGGAATAGAAGGAAGATGAGGAGAAAGAGGGCCCAAGAGGTAGCTGTAGCTATGCAGCCTCTTCCATATGAAGCTGCTCAAGATGGTGTTTCTACGAAAACTTAGCAGGACTTCACTTTGGGTAAAAATCGAGAAGACATTCGGGTTTACTCATATTTGGAAGTTGGTAATGGATAAATTCAATTTAACAGACTATGTAACATCCTTAGATTATTAATAAAAGACAACTATCCATAGCTCATGCAGCGATATAAGGAATACCGGTCAACTGGAACCCTCTCTCCGTCAACTTCGGCGCAGCCCTAGGCTTACCGGTATTATAAGGACAAGGCTTTCCATCGCGCATAACAGGAATACCGCCAACATGCATAGCATTAGGCCAATGCGTCGTGCTCTGAAGGTTATCAAAAGCACCCTTCTTCCTGATCAGATCCTCCTGCGTAGCATCCGCAGCAGGCATGTAACAAGTATACGTGCAGAATCGCGGCATCGTACCCTCAGGACTGACGTTGTAGTGAGGCGTGCGACTATCCCAGACAAGAAGATCGCCAGGCTCGGCGTTAATCTTGATCCATTCGCAGCCCTTGTTCTTCAACCACTGCATACCCTCCTCAGTGAAACCGTACCATTCCTTTGTCCAAGCCCAGATTCTGTTCTCTTCGTTCTTAAAGTCCTCATGAAACTCCTCACTGAGACGATGCGCGCCCTTGCAAACGATCAAACCTCCATCCTTATCTCCGTTAGGAAGGATGTTGACGAGACCTTGCAGACATCGGAAACCGGGCTTCTGGGGATCTTGGTCCTGATGGGGCCAGGGCTTGTTGACCTTGACATCCTTGCGGCCTGGGAAGGAAGTGTTGATTGCGTCGAAGGAGACGATCAGGTCTTTTGTGTCGTAGACGCGCTCGAAGGCTTCTACGACGCCGGGTTCTTGGCGGATTGCCCACGTGAAGTTCTCGTGGGCGACGCCGTAGCCGATGATCATGCCTTTTTCTGTAATAACGGGGAGGGTTTCGTTCTTGACTGTGCTGGGATCATCGCGCTTAAAGCCCATGCCGCCGTTGCTGTGCGCTGTTAGCTATCAAGGCATTGGGGAAGATGGAGGATGACTTACAAGTTCTCGAGATAAGACAAATTCTCCTCACCATACTGGTCAGCGCGGTCGCGGGGAATAGCACCCTTGACAACCGCGTAGCCATCCCGGACTAGATCATCGCGCCAGTCACCGTAGACAGCATTAGGGTTGGCGAAGAGCTTGTTGGGACCTGCAGGCTTGGCTTGGAGCGACTTGGTGGTTGTGGGGTTGTCGAGCTTGAGTGTCGCACTGGCTTGGTAGCCGGCGGGCTCTGTGTTGGCGACCATTGTGAAGGTTTTGAATGCAAAGACGGAAAAAACAAGTTGAAGAGATTGAAATTGTTCAAGATCTTGTTTGTTTGTCTTGAGAGTTGTTGATGGAGACTAGTTCTTTTGCAAGTTCAATCTGGTCTACTTATCCTCCATCAATTGATCCTTTGACTACTCGGAGTCAGATGTTGAACCAATTCATTCCGAAGTGGTGTCGCTTCGGCTCGGAATCGGTATCTTACTTCCCCGCTGCGTACCCCAGACTCCGATACCGAGCCGCTCGCCTCCTCTTCCACCGAACAACACCAAGTGGGGCCGAGCGGACCACCGGTTGGCGACCTCGGTATCCCTCTTCCAGTACTCGAAGCATTGACTATGAATAGGTTGCTTCAGACTTCAATTCCGAAAGTATCAACACCACCAATTACATCCTTGTCACAATGCCTGCTGCCAAACTCCCCTTCGAAGTCCCAATTGAGCCCATCAACCCTCCAAAAGTTGGTAACGGCGGTTATGCCAAATTCAACCCACACTCAGAAACTCTTCCAGCTGGTTGGAAGTTCGATCATCCTTCTGCAAAGCCTCTAAACTGCGATATTCTTGTTGAACATGATGTTGCGTTCAAGATGCGTGACGGTGTCACGCTATACGCTGATATCTATCGGCCACCTAACAGCGACGAGTCTGTTCCTGCGATTATCTGCTGGTCGCCTTTCGGAAAGAAATTCAATGGTCTTATGTCCCTAGATCTCATGGTTCCATGGAACTTGGGTATCCCTCCCAAGACATTATCCGGTCTTGAGAAGTTTGAAGCTCCTGATCCTAATGATTGGGTTCCTCGCGGTTACGCTATTGTCAACATTGACTCTCGCGGCTCAGGAGACAGTGAAGGAACAATGGTGATCATGGGTACTCAAGAAGCCGAAGATGGCTACGACACCATTGAGAGCATAGCCAAGCTACCTTGGTGTAACGGCTCAGTCGGTCTCGCCGGAAACTCACATCTCGCCATCGTTCAGTGGTTTATCGCCGCTCTTAGACCCCCCAGTCTCAAGGCTATTGCTCCATGGGAAGGTTGCGGTGACTTGTACCGCGAACAATTTGCCCGTGGAGGTATATACGCCGGCGATCTCTTCGACAAGTTGATCGTCAAGTACATGCTTCAAGGACACAACGGAATCGAGAGTTTCCGAGAAATGTTCAAGGAACACCCTCTTGCCAACGACTGGTGGAACGATAAGCGTCCTGACATGAAGAAGATCAATATCCCAACTTACATCACCGGAACTTGGACGAATACCATGCACGGCATGGGCGCTATCCGAGGATGGCTCGAGGTCGATACACCTCACAAGTGGCTTCGATGGCACCCTTGGCAGGAGTGGTATGATATCTGGGGTAATGAGCAAGCCAACCCCGAATTACTCGACTTCTTCGACTATTTCCTCAAGGGCAAGACGAATGGCTGGGACAGCACACCGCAAGTACGCATGGCTGTGTTGCGCTTTGGAAAGAAGGAGCCTCAGTCATATGAGAACATCGTCGAAGAGGACTTTCCCATTCCAAGAACAGACTACAAGAAGTTGTACTTCACACCAGAAGGTCAACTCTCTCTTGACAAGCCTTCCGAGCCATCTACCGTTAGCTACAAATCTGAAACCGACGATCGAGTCAGTTTCACATACAAGTTTGACAAGACAACAAGATTAGTCGGCATGCCTAAAGCCACAGTCTTCATGTCCTGTCCCGATCACAACGACATGGACGTCTACGTCCTCCTCGAGAAACTCGACGCCAACGGCGAAGTAATGCTAAACCTGAATATTCCTTGGAAGGGCATCCCTAAGCAATCCTTCGAAGAGATGGATGCCAAAGAGAAGATTGAAGTAGTGATCTACCGTGGTCCAATGGGCGTTCTCCGAGCATCTCACCGTGAGATCGATGAGAGCAAGAGTATGCACCCACACTGGCCTTTCCACCCTCATGAGATCGAGGAGAAGATCAATCCTGGTGATATCGTTAGACTGGATATTGGTATCTGGGCTATGGGTATCGAGTATGAGGCTGGCGAGTCGATTCGGGCTGTTGTCTGTGGAAGGAACTTGGGTGTAAGCAATTTTGGAAGCCTGGAGCATAACGATAATAAGGGTACGCATAACGTCTTCTGTGGAGGGGAGAACGCTAGTCATGTTGTTTTGCCATTTGTTTAATAGGTGTAATAAATGTAGGAAAAGGCGACTTGCAAATCTTACAATCATCCAGGACTTGGCTTTCTCAGTGACTCCTTAGACTGTCTGGAGAATGTCTTATCACATTAGAATCAACTTGAAGCAGCCTTTTTAGAACCATTCATCAGCTACGACCCTGATCCAGATTAAGATCTTCTTCGTCATTTTAATTAAACGTTGAAGCATCATGACTCCAATCATTGTGAGACTCCCTTCTTTTCACTTCTGCCTTGCCCAAACTCTAGCTTCCGGCTGTTGCACAGAATACCTCCCTTCCTTCCTTCGGCTCCTTTTTTCCTCCGTCTACCATTGACGATTTGGGAGTAAAACATATGTCTACCTGGCATTTGCACTGCGGCATATTCCCAAAGCTAAACTGCATCTTGCCTGCCGATGCGATTGTTAATATCCTTCATCAGGCCTTTGAATTGAAGGAATTGCACTTGGAGCTGGACTGAGCTGCTAATGTATTACTTGACTCAGAAGTGAATCTATATCTGGTACTTTTCGATTAGCTGCACCATAAGTGCCTTAAACCCTATGGACAACATTCATTAATGTTACAGCAACAGAAACCAAATAGAGAACTGCATCACGTATTCCCCATATCACAGCTTGTCCTTATGCTCTCCATTCTCTGTAGCAGGACCTCCACCTTCCGTATCATCGTATTTGACAGACATAAATTGGCCGGGGTAGTACTTAGCAGCCCAAATTTGCGCCAGCATCTTCTGGTCAATATCCTTCAAGTAGTAGTTGATAGAAACTCCGGAAGTACCTTCAGCGGCCTTCTTCAGGTAATCGTCTAGCGCCGTCATCATGCAATTGACGTCAAGAACCTTGTTCTCGTTATCTTCAATGGCGGCTAAGGCACTCATTGCGGACTCGATGATCTTGCCTTGCATCCCTGTGCCCTGGCCACTGTTCCGCGCGTTTTTAGCAAAAGACTGAACCGACGCCTGGTCCGAAACTGACGTGTTCTGAATGCCGGCTATGGCTGCCATGTTGACCTGGGGATCAACCTTGACAAAATTCTCAACAGCCTTGGAGACGTCACTGCCCACCATGGAGGGAGTAACTCCCATAGACAGGACTGTGACATGAGACTGAACGTTCTTCTGACTGAGAAGATTCTTGACGTCGCTGGCAAACTTGGAGTCGACGCCTACTCTTCCGCTTTTCTTGGCAAACCAACCACCCACGTCCATCGAAGCCTGCATAGATGTGGCAGCGGCTGTCATAGACTCTGAAGGAGATGTATCTGTCGTGTTGAGTATGTGAACCATACCAACAAAGCTCGATCCAAAAGTAATGCCAGAGATGATAGAAAACTTCTGATTATCTTCCTAGCTTTCATTCATTGCACATTTCATCATGCTTGAACCACTAGTCGGGTCCAGCTTGCTCCCAGGAAACAATGAGTTCCAGACTTTGATTGCTTTATCCACGTGTAGTACAAATGGAGCCACGACGGACGCATTCTTATGTGTGCAGCTTACAGATAGCACCAGAGTCCCCTCGATGCCGTGTTGGCTGATCTGACGACTGACTTGACGGGAGGCTGCGGCTCCCATCTCCATGGACTGACTGGCTCCGAGAACACCACCAACAGAACCAGATACATATGATGCTATTTGAGCGCCATATATAGCTGAGCTTTGGGAGTTGGA
This sequence comes from Fusarium equiseti, assembly GCA_003313175.1. Classification (NCBI taxonomy): domain Eukaryota; kingdom Fungi; phylum Ascomycota; class Sordariomycetes; order Hypocreales; family Nectriaceae; genus Fusarium; species Fusarium equiseti. The sequence continues at coordinate 228,854 of QOHM01000007.1, forward strand.
ATCAAACGGAAAGTACTGCACATCCATATTCATGGAGTCACTGGCGAGAGGCATGTTTTTGATCTCACTGCGGAGATAATCCACAGGACTTTCAATCTGCTTGTAATCCGAGCGGATATTCTTTCGCTTCTCCTCGATCCGGGATTCAGCGTCCATCTTGGCCTTCGCGTAATCGGCCGCCGCTTTCTCGACAGCGGCATCCAGCTTTTTGATCTCTTCATCCAAATAATCAGTCGGGACTCCAAGATTCTTCAGTTCGGTCTTGGTCATGGTAAGGCTGCGCTTGGATGATATGGGGGAATTAAGACCATCCTGAGCAGCGTCGACGGGTGCTTGCAAAGTTGCAATGTCTTTAACATTCTCGAGTGCCTGTTCGGTGACCACACTCGTAAGGGTGAGGCTCGGGTCATAAGGGATAGAAGTAGGCATGATCGGAGATTACTTTAGTTGACAATGGATAACAATAAAATAAGTGTTGTGTTCAGTCGGATGATTAGTAAGTGAGGTAATGAAATACTTGTGAGATGAAGGTTTGAGGCCTGGAGTTAAGAGAAACATGATTATTATATCTCTCAACTGAGTCAGCCCCAGCAAGTACTGTCAGCCAGCCACAAAACTCAGCAAAAAGGTCTAGATCTGACTTATGCAGCCTTGATGAGGACTTTCGGGTAAAGGGCAGGAGTTAGTACAAGCGGCTGGACCGTTTCCAATAAGACTAGACGTTTGCGGAGGTGGCTTGGCACACCATCGAAAGACTAGACTAAATCAATCTAGCATTGGTTCGATACCCACATCAATCAGCCCGTGCTGGCCCCAGTATCATATGAACCTCGTTGAATATCTCGGCATTAATCAAGGGCTTGCTCCAGATACATTGCTGGTTACTTAGGACGATAAAGGTTGTTCAAGGGTGATCAGGGACTTAATGCGATGCACCCAGTGAAGGGTTCTTGAGTTATGTATATAAATATGTATTTTAAGAAGTGAATTATATATCATCAGCCATGACCTGGGTCCGATTACTGAAGAGTAAAGTCATCAAAGGCAAAGTGAGGGAAAACATCTCTGCATCGGACCTCAAGAGACATAGACGAAGTCGCTCCATTGGGCGTAAGACTGGCCGTGAACATTTGGTACTCATAAGGCGTAACCTGCGAGTTCAGGTTAAGTGTATCAGTAGCTGAGCCAAGGGTAAGTGTGAACGAGCAATCGCCGGTTGTATAGTCCGCCCCAGCGGTCCAGCTGAAGCTGATATCGTACGACCGGCCGGGAGTCAAGGATCTGGCCAGCGGCTTGGTGACTGTAGCGGACTTTCTGGTGGACTCAAGCTGAATGTATCTAGACCGAGTAAGAATATTGCATGAACGAATGGTTGGAGCAAGACTTACAGGAAATTGTTACCCGTGTTGGGGGAGGGACCGTCAGGTGTAGTACCTGCTTTGATAGTCACGCCACTGGTCCCAAACCAAGCATATGTACTATCATCAGTCGCTCGGGTCTCGAAGCTGGGGTTCTCGATGAGTGCTCCTGTCTCTGGATATGCCTCGCAGCCTCCAACTTGGATCAGTGCAGTATCATCAACGTATACCGATCCTTGTAGTTGCTGGCCATTGAAGGCGTCGCAATAGAAGACGATTGAAATACGCACATCACCTTCTGGCATTGTGAAGCGACCTGAAGAGATAGTGTAGCCAGTCGACGAGGTTGCCCCAAAAGCAACTGTGGCATATGTTATTGCACTGTTTCCGCGATTGGCAACACTGTACATGTAGCACTGGCCGTTATCTGGCAAAGATTTGGGCTTCCAGAAGAAATGGAAATCGTATGTCTCGCCAGCAGCGAGGTCTTGTGAAGAGAACACCTGTTCGAGGAACGTGCCGTATCCAGGTTGAGGAACACTGTTAAAGAGCCTGCCGTCTGTCAGCGTTCGAGTTCAGGGTGTAATACGGTCTACACTTACGCTTCCCATTTTCCTGTGCGAGCATTAGATTCGTCCTCTAAAAATTCCCCAGGGCCGAGGAAACCCCAGCTTTGGCTACCATCCACGGTCTCAAATCCCGGGACTTCAACGACGTTAATAGGACAGTGAGCTGGCTCTGGCTGTGCAGGGACGAGGAGAGATGACTCAGGAGGAGTAGCATCACAAGCGGCACCCATGACCGAAGCCTCGTCGATGAAAACCGTAAGTGTAAGGCCATTATTCACTTGTGGACAGGCGACACCAATCTCGATGGCCGGATCCAGGTTATCCGCTGAGATGAAACTGGCAGTGTACTGATGGTATTCCGTGTCGGAAGGAATGGACACTCTCTTCAACGTCGTATAGTAGTCGAAAGTAGCGAACAAGATGCACTCGGTGTTGACACTTGGGACCTCTGAGAGAGCGTAGTAGAAGCTGATGGTATACTCTGTACCTGGAACGATATGGACTCGCTGCTCCATGCGGCGTTCCTGCCCATCAGGAACGGGAAGGACGCTGTTTCAAGTTAGCACAAGTCGTTGAAAGGTCAGCAATGGACATACGCAGCACCAGTACCAGTGCGAGGGTTGTCGGCATTGCCGTCAACAGAACCACCACCCCAATAGAATCCCCAGGAATTGGTGGATGGAGGCTCAAAGCCAGCTTCTCTGAGCATGTTGGTAGGCTCAACACAGGCCGAAGTTGTAGTTGTTGGTTCTTCCGAAGCCGTCGTCGATCCCATTGTGGTTGTAGTATCAGCTGCAGTGGTAGTATCGGCAGTGGTTGTGGTGTCGGCAGCAGTGGTAGTATCAGCAGCGGTCGTGGTATCAGCGGCGGTTGTGATACCGGTAGACTCTGTAGTACCGGTAGTCGCCGTAGTCTCAGCAGACGTAGTAATCTCAGCAGATGTAGTAGTCTCAGCAGACATCGTGGGAGCACCGGAAACGGCGGATTCAGCAGAGGTCGTGGCACCGCTAGACGCAGTAAGATCGACAGATATCGTGGAGTCGCTAGAAGTTGCAATAGTCGACGATGTTGCAATGTCGGATGTAGTGGGCTCGCTTAACGATACAGAGTAACTAAGAGTTTCGCTACTAGACGAAGATGGACTTCCTTTAGTTGTTTCATCGTTGGACAATGTGAGGTCCTTGGACGTCGTTGTATCAGTCAAAATGGCGCTACTGCCCGACGTAGAAACCGAGAGGACCGACGATAAGGTCTGGGTTTCGGAGGTTGAGGAAGTCAAGCTTGATGGACGACATGGACCTGCGTCTACTCCCAGTAGATTGGCAGCCGCATAAGCGACTACAAGTGCTTTGAGTGACACCATGATAAACGAGTGACTATGGTGAGGAAAAGGATGGACCGTTGAAAATGCCGCAGGGGAACAGGAGCAACATGAAAAACTGGGGGATCAGATTGCCAGTTTATACCAAGTTATATTCATTTGACTCGTGCAGCACTAAGATAAGCAAGCACCTTGAGTTCAAGCCTGAATGGGTATGAAACTAGTGACTAGTAGCCAGCTGAAATCTGTTGGTCGATCTAATTGCTTTTGAAGGATCAATATTCCTTTTCTCCTTACTTTGTTGAACAGTTACTCCGGAAGACTGCCAAGGCAAACAGTATCTAGCGCAGAGCTGGGATTCGCCAGAGAACGCTTTGCTGGATCAACCGTTACTGGATTGCGACGGTGGAGACGCTTACTAGTGCTGTGGCTTGCATCTGAAATCACAGACCCCTGAAAATCTGTCTTAGCGTGTGCTTGCTTTGGGTTAGCTTTCAACACTATCGATTTCAAGATGAACTATTGACTCGTAAATAAATACACTAACCACTGTTCAGTTCCGCAATTGCTGATTGAGGTCTCCTGATAACCTTTTCGTGCTAGACCCAGGGACGCATTCCCCCGGCGGCTTGCTTTCATACAAAGACAGAGCTAATAGCCGGTGGATTCCCGTTGGTGATCGGGATTAAATCTTCGTTATTCCCAGCTGACAGACAGTTAACCTATGTCAGGGCAGACCAAAAGAAGGTTTCGTGTAAGCGTTGAGTCATGGTGCTTCAAAGAAAGTGTAAATTCGTCGAAAAAGGCCTATCCTGAACGCTTTATGGGGTTTCATTAAAATGCAATTCGACAACAAGACATCCTTAACAAAATTACGCTTTTAATCACAGTACTTAGGGTTTGACGGTAAGAAATCTAAAGTCGTCCGCCAATCGTATTCAACCAAACAGCTCGATCACATTAATGCAGGCTCTCAACCTTATGCTAATCACGGCTCACCACCAGAGGTTATATCGTGAGTCATGCGAAACTATATCACGATGAATATTATAAAATAAAAGAAAGCTCGCAGCAAGGAGACTGAACAAGCGAAAACAGAAAACAAACACACAACACTGACTCACCGCCAAACAAGACACAGAAGAACCATCGTCAATCTCACCCTGTCTCCCAAGCATTCACGATGAAGGAATCCCTCCTCGAGCTGGACCCTGACGCCGATGCGTTGCTCATCTTGCAGCGTCCCAACTTGCAACAGGTTCGTCCTCATTTGGAAGACGCACTTTCAGCATGGGGAGAGGAGGTGCAGGAGAAGAAGAAGGCTGAGCCAGCTACGACCGCCTTGCCTGAAACTGAAGAGGTACATACAATCACAAAAGCAACATGCCTCAAATAGATCACATCTCTACAGCCAGAACAGAAGGATGGCACCCCCAACGAAATCGTTTTTCGTGTATCCGCCAAACATCTCAGCATGGCATCCCCAGTCTTTCGCACGATGGTCAAGGGCAAATTCAAAGAATCTCAGCCAAACGATCAAGGCCTCTTGGAAATCAGGATGTCGGACTGGAATGCCAAGGCTCTCCTGGTCTTACTTGACATTATACATGGCCACCACGGTCACATCCCCAAAGCACTAAGTCAGGAGAGTGTCGCACACATTGGGCTAATTGCTGATTACTATAACTGCGTTGATATTGTCAAGTTGTTCTACCATAGCTGGGAAGCCAGGTTCGGCAACGAGTGGGAAAGCAACTGGCCAGACACTGATGACCACAACTTGAGCCATTTTGAAAAGACGCGGCAGTTTCAGCTTTTTATTGCCTGGACTTTTCAGAGCGATCTGGTATTCAGCCACATCGCAAGCAACGCGATACTGACAGAAACTGGCCTGATTGAAACATACCTACCAATCCTCAGGCGAGTAACAGAAAATTTCGACCAACGACGCATTGCTTTGCTCGAACAACTCTTCAGAAGACTGTACAACCTGCAGAGAAACCTCCTTGAGGAACCAGGTGGCTATTCCCAGGAATCTGACGGCAGGCTCCTCGGACACCTGATGAGACAAATATGGAAGATTGGTCTGCCTATAGTGAAGCCAGAGAAGCCATTTGCTGGATTCAGTGTTTCTTTAGTCGCTGAGTGCATTCGTAGTATTAAAACCCCACCCGCGCCGTATCATGAAGGGATCAGGGACTCTCGTAAGCTGGAGGATCGTCTCAAGTTTAATATAGATCGACTTTATCAACGAACAGCAAAAATGAGCTTGAAGGATTTTGGGAAGGAGTTATGTCAAATACAGTGGACAAGTCTTATTCGCGGGGATTTTACACGTAAACTAGCTATTGAAACAAAGGTGTAACCCTGCTTGGCTTTAGATAATGAAGATAAAGGTGGTCACAAATTTATTGCTTTTAGTAATCTCGCTGTTCACCCACGCCGACCCAAGCCGTAACCAATATTGCATTGTGCTACTGTTGCTGACCTACAGACCCTGGTCTCACCGACCATGTCCCCTCAGCAAAAACAAGCCGCCCTTCATCTCTCAACTTCTTAGGATCCATGTAGACGCAATAATTAATCCGACCACTGTCAAGCAGAGAGTAAATACGGAAGATCATATATACTTCTGAACGATCTTCATTGTAGTGGATGCGCTCCATCTGTCATTGGTCAGCTCATGTGGCAATAGGATATTGGAGTAAACTGACGAGACGATACTGATTTCGACTCATGTAGAAAGGTGTCTTGCAAGGTCCAGTCGTTGTCTTGACTTCAAAGTAATAAGTCGGTTGTTTTCCAGACCACCCATCATCAGTTAGGATTCCTGCTTCAATCAGGGTACTAGTAAGCTGGCCCGAAGAATCGACATAGACGAGGTCTGCAGTTTCTCGCCTGGACCATTGTAAAAGGTCTGCATAATCGGGATGCGCAGTCACGTATGTTCTGATTGTGCTTTGCCAGTTTTCACGGCTCCAGCCTGGCAATTCGAGCTTGGATAAGAGCTCAAAGACCTAAATTTCGATTATCAGTATATCACAGGGTGTCACACTGATACGGCCACTCACAAACAACTCGCCAGCTGCACCAACTCTCTTGTCGCGCTCTTGCTGGCTACTGGACCCCATCCTGTCCATGACATCCAGACCGTCAAAACTCTGATACGTGCCGATGTATGCATCAGGCAGAGTATCACGTAGATCCTGCATGTCAAAGGCACCTGCATGTGGGAAATTTGCTCTTCGAGCTGCGTCGACGACTCTTTTAAGGCTGGATCGATACCGCAAGTCGTCTTGGGGTCCTGTCTCGGCTAGTTCTAGATCCGAAGACCAATTTCGACGTGTTTGCGGACTTGAAAGATTGTCGTTTCGCGATGGACGGAAAACAGTGGCGGGCTCCGGTGAATATCTTTCAACCGCTGGTCGGCCTTGATGAGACATGTGGCTTCTCCGGCTCACAGTCTCCACTAGGGTCTCAGTCAGATCTGTGCTGTGTGCGATATCTGACAATGTATCGATGTCTGAGGAGCTTGCTGGGGTGAACTCTTGTCTCGAGGACTGAGGGGTTCCCAAAACTTGGTCACGAGGCAGGTTTGTGTCTGCATGTTCTTCATCTTCGCCAATAGGCGAACTTTCGTCTTCGTCATTGTTGTCCAGAGATATTTGTATGATGCCTTGGTCTTCGAGGATGTAGTCCAGCACGGACTTGCCACTGGCAAAGATAGAGGTGAGGGCAAATATTGCATCAACCTCTACATTTGCAGTAACGTGAGTTCTGGGATGTCTCATGAGCCATGCAGCAAGCTTCCTCGGAAGGACTGAGCCAAAGCAAATGTCCTGTTTCTTTGGCTCTCTTGGAACATAGACGGTGAGATTACCGCCGATTTCGCCGATATGCTCGCTGGCAGTAGCGACCTTACTCTCAATCAACTGGCCGTTCTGGCTCATCTTCAGGACTGAAGATATCTCGTCTACCTCTCTTACATCCATCGTGCGAAGAGCCTCGTAGCATTCGAGCGGATTATGACGAAATCGAGGACTGCTAAATGTCGCTGCGACACTGACAGAACAATTAGCATTCTTTCTCCGATCCGCTTTGAGAAACTTACCGTGTGATATAGTAGGCTTTGGCTTTCAGGTAGCGCTTACCCGATAGGATGGGTGTTCCACTATCTCCAGAAATCGATGTATCCTCTTTGACACATTTGGATAAGTAACGCTCTTCAAGCCTCAACCAATCAAGTAACGGCTTCAGACGGCGGATGTCTTCTAGATCAAAGTCCAAAAGGCTAATCCTGGTCTCAAAAGCAGACTTCAACCTTTCTCGGTCTCCAATTGCAAAACTCATATCGATAGAGCCCAGAGAAACGGTTCCATTTGGGTATCTGATGGGAAATACCCTGGCCTTCCTGATTGGTTCAGGATCCAGATAGGCAGGTTCAGTCTGAAGGAAGTCGTTCAAAGAACGGATCGCCACTTTTATATCTTCCGGGCTGTCGTTGGGAGACTGTCGTAGCTCATCATAGACCATCTGAAGTGTAAGTGACTTGACACCGAGTTCATGGATGAAGAAATCAGCAAGATCTTCGTATGACTCGTCCAAGGTAGCTTTGCCCCGAATTGGCGTTGCACTAGACCATAGACAGTCGGACGTTCGGTACCAGCCCGGAACACCCTGTTGTCTCACGAAGATAAGAGGCGACTCCTGAAATGCCAGTCTGTGCCATGTTAGCAACCTGTACTGCGAAAGAGGCAGAAGCCAAAACGTACTTTATGTCAGATGATTCGACCGCATTACCATGCAGGTATTTGTAGAGTTCCAGGATGCGATCGTCTTCCTCACAGCCCTCCTCCCGCAGCTCATCCAGCTCCGTGACCAAATTGTCAACCGTAGCGTTACGTATACCTAGCGTGCGATGGAATAAATTCTCGATGTTGCTCATGTCTTCCTCACTGAGACTCCTCCTCGCATAACTGCTCTTCAGAGAATGTGCTGTCACCATATCAGGAGGCGCAGACCAGAGACAAAAGGAGGAGCTTGTCCACATCGGCGCTTTCTCGTCCGGGTCTAGAATGCCCGAGTCGTTGAAGAATTCCCTACTTTGGTTAATGCCCTGTCTTAATGGATGTGTATTGGCAGCTTACTTGATTCTGAATGCCATTGCGACGTGATCTTTAGCAACAGAAAGCTTTGCGTAGATAGCCACATATAGATCCAACACTCTTTGGGACTGACGAATAGATGATGGTTCTGGACACGACCGTTCGATACAGGTGAGGATTTTGAGCAGGAACTCGATATCGTCGTCTTTACCAACTGAAAAGTGCTTCGTCAAGAAGTTCCATTTAGTTCCAGATTCAAGGCCCGTACCGTCGCCCGTAATCCTGAGGAACGGGAATTGTTCTGGGTGAACCATATACCTCTGTACGAGCTCTTGGAGGTTTGGATATGGAAGCCATGTATGCTTCAGCTTCGGCGAAAAGTCCACTTTACAAAGTTGCTTGGCGGAGAGGTCCTGGACTTTCAAAACCAGGGTTGGGTTTTTCATGAGCTTCTTCCCCTCATGTAACCAAAGATGCTCGAACAGGCCGAGAAACCTTCCCGGACGATGAGTGAAGACTCACAAGAAAGGTTCTGACAAGGCATTTCTGCAGGGAGATAGTATATTAAGTTGTTCGTGAATTCCGACATAATCAACCAGCCATGTTTTCCAAGACAGCAGGCTTGGCTGGGTTGGCGGCCTGTTGAAGATGTAGTCTTTCAAGAATAGAACAGTAAAATCTGGTGCATCACCCTGCCCAGTTAGAAGGCTTTCAGGGCTGTATGGGTGGTCTGTTCCCGGCAAGTAGACGGTCGTACTATGTGGGCGTTTGAGGATGTTGCCCCTTACGCTGACCAGTACTTTTTCGTAGTGTTCACGCTTATGCACTCCCGTCTGGTGCGTAAGGTACAGGTAGCTGAGAAATGCCACGATAGTTTGATCCCTGAGACTTTTCCATGCCCCAAAGACCGTATTGATTGATTGCCGGACTTGAGCAGTTGTAGCTTCGGAGATACCAAGTTGCTCAAACAAGGCTCTTTTTTCAGGGTTTTGTACTGCGGCTGAATCCAAAACTCTGAGATCCAGTATAGCTGGGATTTTGATGTCTCCCGTCGCAGGCAAGTAAACGGGTCCTTCCTCGCACGATGTCCAGCTGCCATCTCTCAGCGGTACTATCTTGAGAGACTTCACCTCCTTGCAGCAGGAACACGTGTTTCTTACGTATCTGGAAAGAACATGTGCTACACAGCTATGCCACTCTTCAGACATACTCTCTCCGCGCATCTTGGAATTACTACTATCAAGATCAGTCTTGAGCAAACTAATAAGAAGACCGTGATTTTGAACCCGAAGACCGCACTGTTTCAAGGCATCGGATGCTGCTTTGGAGTACTTTGTGAGAGGAATGGGTCCTTGATGGGGTCGTCGAACAGCTGGTCCCCTTTCTGATCTCGCACATCGCTAGAGGAGATAACAACGTCGGTGATCGAACGCAATGTATTCTTATGCCTTGGCTTGATAACAGGGTTCTTCTCAATCAACGAATGAATGCCAGCGTCTAACTCTGACCAAAAAGAGTCATAGCCATTGTCCGTTGATGGAAGAAAGAGTGGCCACTGATAACATAGCGTTGGGTGCTCGCAGAACTGGAGGACAGCCTGATAAAATGCTGTTGCGATCCAATCGCGGATGTTTCGGTTGCGCCGAGATGTGGTGATAATATTCTGTCGATTGGCATTCGTATCAAAGTCGGAATGAATGTGAAACTATATTACGAGTCAGGAGGTGTTCAGCGAAGGCTTGAGGAAGATGAATCTTACTGACCTTGTAGTCCGATGTACAAAGAGGCAGAAAGGCAAAGAGCTCTTGTCTTTGACGTGTGATTTGTGGCGTATAATCGCTTGTTAAAGGAAAAGCCAATATGACTTCAGCAGTGGTAGACATCCTTCGCTCTTCTTCGTTCTTGGGCGGTTCCCGGTTGTCGCTTGGAGCCAATCCTATCGCATACTGTTTCTTGATGTGATAGATCTGGCTTTTAGTAGTTTCTTCCCCAGAAGCAACAGTGATAGTCTCAAGAGAGACGCGATGCTCGTCAATCTGCTGTTTGCGGAATTGTTTTGACCGCTCAAGATTTCCCTCATCGTCATAAAACGCGACACTGATTTGCTGCAGTTTTCGAAGGAATAACAAACAAGTCTCCTGTAAGTCATCAAACTGCAAAGAAACAATTGCCTTCAGATGTTCTATGTCTTCCTCTTCGCCTTGGTCATGCAGATACATTGTCGTACGTGTCAGAGGGTTGGGTATCTCATCCACTGGCGTAACCCAGATGGGTCTTACCATGCCAAGACCTGGATCAGTCTTTTTGTGTCGAAACTCAAACGAAAAGTTGCGGGATTGAATGTGGACTCTGGATGCGGCGATAAAGGCAGATTTGAAGCCGATTCCCTTTGCGCCGATGTACCCGTGCAAGGCCGACTTGGTACTATCTCCGACAGAGCAGATAGCTTTCAAATCTGGCCTGGTGAAACCATCTTCATTGCAGTCGACGACGATGCGTTTGGGATGAATCTTGAAGGAAATGAACGGGGGGTCCTCCAGGCGACCAGCCTTGGTGAATTTGTTGTCTTCGGCGTTTTGAAGAAGTTCAAACACAAATCTGGCACCACTTCCGTATATGTTCTTCGCCAGCCTGAGGCGATTAGTTCAATGTAGGCCAAGGGAACTCGCTATACCTACACCTTGATAGAATGCGATGCAGCGTTTTCCATTTTGAGCCAATTCTCATCGATTCTACGGCGATAATCCGCATTGAATTTACCGATGTTGTCCATCATCTCTTTGTCCAAGTATCCATACTCTCCTGCTATCTCCTCTATGATCTGTTTTGCTTCCTCTTGAGTCGTCATCTTGTTGTGTAGAAAGAGATTTTGGTAGGTCTTACAATGATGGTAGTGCAAAGTATTTCGTTCAACAGCTTTATTCCTGGGGAAGTCTCTTTATTTGAGTAATAGCTATCCGATGAAATCAATTTACATAATAGCAAGGTCTGGTAGGAACATGCCGTCGCTGTGCACTTAATTCTGCAGATCAAATGCTAAGTCGAACCCAAGCCAGAGGTATTGGTCAGAATGAGAAAGAAACCACAGTTTAGAGTGGCAAGATCTTGGTGTAATACAAACAGCATCTTCATAACTAAATCACTATTCCAGAATGGGACCTTTCGTCGAAATAAAGAGGACATTGAAAATGGAAGGCAAATTAGACAATCAGGATGTTCAAAGCTCTGGAAACGTGTATCGGCCATTTACTCCAGCGAATTGACATTTTCAGCCACACGGAAACTGGCAAATGGCTTTGATCTACTGGCCCCACAATAGTAGGACCTCGTCCATTCCCATCTTAGTTACAGTGCGTCACCGAGAGATTGGACTTTCAGCTGTAATAGCTTGTATTTCATGTCTGTGAAGTAATATCATAGAATATTATTGCAAAACTATATTGAAGATATATATCCAGAATAAAAATTGAGCTCCTCCTCTCCCTGCCTACGTTGATACCCTGATATCCATATCTAGACGCAAGCCAGCTTCAATAAAAGAGAACAAGATAGCTCGTAGAGGTACTGCGTCTCAGACTACCTAGAATTCTTCGTCATCGGTTGAGCCAGCCTAAACATTGCGTGTCGCTTATTTGCACTTGATAGCGCCGAACTTGTTCTTAGTAGCCTCCCACCAAGCCGACTCGACATGGCCGCTGTTGCAACCCGAGAGCGAAGTGAAGTTGATGACCATGTCTCCATTCTTGTCCTTGCCGCAGTTGGTGGTGGTAAGAGCACCACAGGCTCCGCGGAAGTTCTTGTTGTTCATGCCGTCCCAGAAGCCCCCGCAACGAGCAGGGATGTCATCGACGCCGGAGCCGATAACGAGCCACCTTCTGAACATAGGTCCTTCGTAGAATTCCCAGCTGCAGTGGTTGGCCATGGTGCTGGAGGTGAAGCCAAGGACAGCGGCAACGGTGGATGCGAAAATGGTGGTTTTCATGGTTGCGGTGTTGTTGGAAGAAAGATAAGTTGGGAGAAGAGAAGGTGGATGAGGCTTGCTCTGTAGAGTTTAAGCTGAGAGATATTGGACACAGATGAGTCTTGTTGCTTGGAATGTAGATTGAGAGGGAACTGTAGTGAGTTGTTGTGTTTATAGGAGGAGTATTGAGCTCCTTATATACACCTTTGATCACTACTCGGCACAGTTTCTCGTATTGCCTGCCTGAGAATACTATGTAGATTAATTGCTTAGCCTTGTGGAGCTACTCTTTGCTCTGGCGCCTGTGCGTCGGTGTGCTGTAAAAGAAGTTTGGTGTCGATCTGCGAGTGGGTCAATTGCGAGAATAAGCTTGTTGATCACAGTCGCTAATACAAAGATCCCAATGTCCTATTGGTAAAGAGACGGACTTTGATCAGTTTCGATAAGACCCTCAAGATGATTTCAGAGTACTAGTTCAACATCACATGGACTATCATCCTTTGGCAGCTGTTAGTGACAGCCTCATTTTACTCACCGAGTGCACTACTAATTATGTACAGCGGTGTACCGCAGAGAGGGTGCATTTTATTTCTGATAATGGGTCAATTGCGAAATCATGTGAACAAGCCATTTCGACACTAGCGATATTTCCCTTTAGCAGCAGTCTAGGCCAAGACAGTTAGCGCTTTCCTAGCCTTAAGAACCATGAGCGCTCTTCGCTTTTTGGATTAACTAAATAATACATTATGGAAGGCAAACTCCTTCCCAAACGTTCGATGGTAGAAAAGTCCGAAGCACATATAGGACCAGTGTGTTTCTCGGCCTGTATAGAAACTCAATGTGCGAAACTTTCAGGGTCACTGTTTGCGGAGATTTAATTGCGTGGGAGAAGTAACCAAGGATATTGACAAGGTTGCTACAGCTCAGTCCTAAGGGGAACAGTTATGTGATGAAATGCTGTTGATTGCTTCCTCGCACTTCCTCGCACTTTGAACGCCTTGCCGAAGTGTACTACTGTCTATTGTTCTGTTTTGATCGTGTTTCGCCATACCTCAGACTCTCGAAGTGTTTTGGTCGGAACCTCAATGTTCTCCTCTTTTGTTCCATTCACATCAACCTAAAGAAGTTAGCATGTTTTCCTTCGTTTAGAATAGTCAAACGTACAGGTACCAGGAGACCGCGTCTTTGATATTCATCCTCTACAGGGACAGTTTCCAACTCATACTCTGTGAAGCGCTTCTCAAACTTGTCTACACTGTCGTTGTTGTCTCTCACCCGACCCAGATATCTTTCTCTGGCGTTTTGCTTCAGGACCTGGAACGAGAGTAGAAGATCTGGCTTGATTCTCCCGTCGCTGGCAGGGGCGAGAGGCGCCGTATCCTGGAAGGGCCATGTTTCGAAAGAGTTCAGTTGTTCGATGCATCTTGGATATCCGTCCTTGCCATCTCCTGTGATTCATTGAACCCCAAACGAACAAGAAAATTGGCCGAGGTGAAGATGGAGGAAACGTAATCAGGCTCTTCGGGAATGCAAAATGGTGCAGAGAATATGAGACCAAGTTCAAGCTGAATACAGTAGTCAACATACACAACTGGGACGAAGACATGTCAGCTGAAATCGGAGGACTCGCGCCATTTCGATCGAAGGTGTTCCAATGCCTATTGCTAGCTGGCGAGAACGAGGATGCGACTCGATTACGAGATGCGAGAACCTTTCTTGTTACTGATGATCAATGGAAGACATTCTGCAACCGGCACAAACATTTGCCCTGCTACGTCCCCGAGGATACAAATACCATGGCAAGCAGCTACCTACTTTGGGATGAATACATGTGCTGTTTGGACAAGGGCGAGGGAATGATTGCCAAGAGCGAGTCAATTCTGAAGGTCGGTGTTCAGAAAGCAATGGGACAGGTTATTTGGGACAAGGGTTCTTTCCTTGATCGTGGCGGTATTTATGATTGGGGTAGATCAGACATGATGCAAAGGAGTGGTTGTAGTGGCAACAGTAACGAAAAGTTGCAGTGGTAATACTTTGCTGTTTTGGGAACGTATTTAATTAGTCATTTAGCAACCTCCTAATGAGGTTCCTGGATGGAAACATTAACAGCTAAAACAGTCTGTGGTTTCAATCTGCTGCTTGTCGATTTCTTCTACAAACATATCCGACATAATGGAATCCCCCGACTAACCCCGTCTTAGCATGCACTATGGTATCAAGTGATGTATGAATCGACGGCGACTGAATTGGGCCATCTTAGTGACTCTCCCCCACTCGTTCAATTCGCAGCCTTGGCCTGGAGCTGCTGAGGAAATACACGGTCCATTGTACCAACCAGGAACTTCCTATGCAGCAGGACAATACTGAACGACAGCACAACCTCTTCCCGAACTTCCAACAAGAATGGTGTTCTTATTATGTAGAGTTCCAGACAACATAAGTAACGTCACGAACGCTTGTCATAGCCTTTTCAAGCAGGCTGACAAAACCGCCCCTCGGTGGTGCTCTCTCCTCTTCCTGTGGTCTGTATCGACTAGACATAATCCCCTCTTTAAAACGGCCATTCGAGCAGGAACTCCGACGTAGGTCGCCTGTGGCATCTTGAGAGGACGGTGAAGGTCTGGCTGTAGTTGAGTTTGGCGATACGTTGTCTTGTAGAATGTCGTCGGCTCCTCCTGTTCCAACAGATACCGCCATAGGCTCATGAGCAGGTGATATATCCTGTCGGGGGAAAATTGGGACTGGGGAATGATGGACCACTTCACCATCCGCTCTGCATTGTTGTGGAGTTTCATACCCGGATTTAAGAGCAATAGATGGAAGCATAGAAAGTCGTTTTCCTTTATACAGCATTAATTGTGAGGTTTTCCGTCGAGGGACAAGCGACCTCCTTGTGTTTGTGCTCTTCATCAGAATACCATCATCTGAATCGCTATCGCTGCAATGACAGCTGTAATCCGGCTTGCTATCATCATGTCCGAGGAGATGGCCGTCCACAATGACGCATTGCTCGACCCGTTCGTTGAAACGCGTGCGCTTTGGCTCACGGCTGGGAGGCCCAGTCCAAGGGGAGTCTGAGAATTGACTGAGATTATTACTCCCTTGACTTTGAGGCCGCTTGGCAACTCTTTCGGATAGGCTCTGACTCCGCGAACGACCCAGAGGAGGGAAACTCCTCGTATTTTGGATATCAACAGGTAATCCAGATTGGCCAAGCGATGAGACTGTCGATGACGATCGAACGAATATATCTTCAGACATGCTCCGCCGCTTAAGTATCGGCTTTTTTCTGACCTGTCTATGTAAATCTGCCTTTCCTAGTGGCAATCGGCGGAGATCAGTCTGGATCAATCCAAATGGATTTTGCATCAAGTGTAAAGGGCCATAAAGCCAAGTTATGTCATCGTCCTTTCGCCTTAGAGATGTAAGCTTTCCGATCGAACATGATGAGAAGAGTTGGGAATACAAACCAATTGAGCACTTCAGGACGGACAGTTCTCAAACTGTTTTTTACCTTGGCCCACGTTCTCCAAGCAGCATTTTCTAATCGCACGTGATCGAGTAGAGTTCCTCGTCCTATCACGATATATCGCCACGATGACCAAATATCCTCCTCTTTCCAATGGTGAGATAGATAGTCAACCTGGCGAAGCGGCCGGCTCGAGATAGCTATGTCGTCTTTGCTAGATTCGTGCCTGGTGTGAATGGTGGGTTCTAAGCTGACGCCACATGTTTCCGAACTTACAAAGTCCCTTGGAGAGACTTTGCAGCAGCCGCCATTTTGCAAAAATGGGGAAGACTTTGCGTGATTGTCGGGGTCAATTACAGGGTGGGCGCGACCGCGTTTTTGGGTCAGGGAGGAAGACATGACGTGACCCGGTGGATCAGTGCTACTGAACGGGAGCCAGAGAATGGGTCACAGTGAAGGAAGACGAAAGAAAAGTTGACGGGATCCGTTTGAGTGGTATCGATGGGGAAATGGGATAGCGGTTGCTAAAGAGGTCATGTGGAAGAAAAACGAAGAGCGCCTCAAAAAGTATGCGGGCCAACAGACGTCCTTGTGTAACCGAAAACCAACGGCGTTAACGTGAGACAAAAGGCCATCAGCAGATAAAAGTTTCTTCGACGCCACAGTACCGAGAAAAGAGGGGTGAAGGATAGAATTCGTCATTGTAGACTCATAAGCATAAGAGACACACTCACCAAACTGCAAATCAAAGGCGACTACAGTAGGCGCTTACTGACGAAAGGATGACGGGTAATAAAACAGGGGAATAGAGTAAATGATCAGAAAGCTCACGTATAATTGTTTTATCTTGTAGCTTCTGTGTAAATGAGGCTAATTTACATGATTTTCTCACATATAGTTGTCTTTTCTTTTTTTTAAGTGATATTTGCTTTGCTGCAATGCCTTATGTTCAATCAGTAGCGTGTCAGTTATAACATTATTGATCTTAGGATCTGATCTTCAACATAACGCCTTGCTTCTCTCTCCATGTAACGATGTATCAGAATACACTGACAACTTGTGTGCTGTAGCAGTTGCGTTCTAAGGTCTAGAACCTCTTCTTTTAAGCTCTTCACCAAGGCAGATAACATACTATAGCGGTCTTCTATAGCCTGTGCATCGGACTGCAGCCTCTTAAGGTTTTCTTCTTTCCTTCTGCGACACTCTTTTGCAGCCTTGAGATTTTTCTTCCGACGTTGCCTATTCTTCCTATCGTTCTGAATATATAATTCATCATTTATATCGCTCCCGTCTCTGTTACCAGCAACCATTTCCCCCCTTTGATTATTCGTACTACCCTCTTTTTTGACTCTTAGTCTAGCAGATATTGGGGCCCTCCGTTGACCAACCTGCGGCTTCCTACTTCGGTAACGTATTTCTTGTGACTCTTGTGTTGGTAGTAAAGAAGGAGCTGAAGCTGAGGATGGTTCCTCGGGCATCGTTACAAGTCGTTCAAGCCATCGCGAGGGTTCACATTGGGGGTCGAAGACAATGTCCGTGTCGTAAATAGCAAACTCGTTTCTAACAGTCTCCTCCGGACCGTACATATTTGGCATTCTCGCCAGTTCCATGCCCGAGAGAGAGTTTATACGATCGTCTGTATCAGATGATAAGCTTAAGCCGCGTAAATGAAAGGGTGACTTACAGTGGCCCATTTCTCTGCGGAGCGTGTCAAAAATGCTCAACAACGCTTGCTATGCAATTGCTAGGTTATGTCCTAGCAACCTTTGGTAAATTGGCAATAGTAAGATATTGTGCTCAGAATGAGTTTTGCGGGAGGTTGATGACAAGAGGGGACGGGTTCCCT
Source organism: Fusarium equiseti (assembly GCA_003313175.1). Lineage (NCBI taxonomy): Eukaryota > Fungi > Ascomycota > Sordariomycetes > Hypocreales > Nectriaceae > Fusarium > Fusarium equiseti. The sequence continues at coordinate 246,483 of QOHM01000007.1, forward strand.
ATCGCTTCTTGAAATCCCTGCGTCTAATCTGATGGAAACTCAGAGTTGAATCATGTCTTTTAGATGGCAACTTAGCTGCAGCTGGATGCAAATGGACATTATCAAGACTGTTGGAGTGAGCGGCCTGGACTGAAAGATAAAGGTAAAAGAGGGCACCAATGAGCAGCTGGTCTACCACCTTTGCCCCTTGAGCTTTTTTTATATCAATCAGCAAGATATTGCTCTTTGTAAAGCCCATGTTTGGAGTTGGCAGTGGGCTGGTAAATGGGTGTGGCGTTTTGCTGCACCTCACTAAGTTAAGAGCGCTTCTTACATAAAAATGATTGGCTCGGAGTCTCGGAGTGCATCTGTCCGCTGTAATTGGTCGCTTCAAGCAAGAAATAAAGCGAGATAAGACCCATGATGCGTTATGGCTCGTCATGACGTGTCGCGTCTCGTCGGCCAAGCAAAGCCTCGGGAATAATCAAGGCAGCACCCTGACCTTTTGTACCTTTACATAATTCATTAATGGGCCTTTTATGATGTTGCGGCAACTGAAAATTAGGTTTGGCGGAAGCAGGGCCGATGATATAAGAACAGTTTGTTTGGATCGGATAAGAGGTATTCAAGTTTACGAAGCATTCTACAACGAACCTTGCCCTACTTGATAATTCTCGTCTGATGATGTGACTACGTCTTTTGTGCCTACTTGGAGTCCCACTACCTGTTAATTGAATCCTTATACAGCTAATCCCTTTGTTATATCAAAACGCTTAAATGCTGTTTCTTTAATTTAATTTTAATTTTATCTTTAGAACTGCTTCATCTCATTGTCTCTTACATAATTCTTTTCGACTAATTCTATACATTTATTTACCTTTCAATCTTTTCTCGCCTCTGCTTAGGTGCTTGCAAGGGTGTGCGCGGGAGCTACACCATGCACAAGGCCTATAAGGGTGGCCGATGCGATGGACCTGCGTATTTGACCAGTGAAAGCTTTGACGGAACACTGTTATAGTACCATATTAGACAACCCATCGGCGATGTTATGCCAATACGCACTCAGGAGCAAGGTAGGTATTATGATGATTATGGAATGACGATTGCGAAACATGGGTAATGCCTATTGACGCGATGTTGACGAACACGAGCTGACTAGGTCTTCTGATAACTAACTGTCCCTTGTGTTGAGAATGAAAATGGTCTGTTAAACACTCGGCCCGTCACTAAGCAACCAAAATAAAACGTACAAGATTTATGTTCGTTTGCTAGCGATCGGGTGGATCCGAGGGGTGATTAGGACTGTAGACCATTTTGGAGGAGGCTGTCAAGAATTGCTTGATGTGACAACCTGACACCTTTGTCAACTATGTTATAGAGCAGTGATATCATGGACTCACCGTGGATAGGTGAACGGCTTTATTTACGACATATGTTAAATTAAACGCAATCTGCCAAGTAATGCGATGAAAGTCCATGTCAGTAGTCCAGACAGGATTGTACAATATGTGTTTCAGCTAGTAATTCATTGAGTATCCCGCCTCCATGTGGCTTTTATTCCTCATCATGTAGTTATATGCGTGCCTCAGGTCGCAGCATGGCCTGAGGTCCTACCAATCACAGGCCTCGGATCTTGGACCGTAACGTTACCCGGTGGCCGCTCCTCGCCTCGGCTGTAGTGACACATGTGACCAGAAGTTGACAAGAACTTGACATGCCCTTTCTAGTATCAGGATGCTGAGACAGACAACGCTGATAGAACCCGTTCTCTGTTGCAGAGGCTTTTGCCCCTGATGCTTCCAAGGCATCAGAATGACGTGAGCTTGGCCATATACGTGATATGTCACAGGAGGAGCGGCTCAAGCGTTCCAAGACATTTTCTCTAGGCCCAATGTGGAGATAACGGCTACTAAAGACTGCCCTGATTCCGCATCCATGTATCCAGCTTGTACAAATAGACTTGCTAGACCAACGTAGCATTCAAGAGGCTGACTACATAATTGACGTTCCACAAAACAATACAGCGTTTCTTGATTGTTAGATCCATTATGGACAACCGTTCGAATAAAACCTCAAACGACCAGGCCAGCAACCCAGTTCGGTCCGAGAGCCTATCCAGCCCAGTCCCACTACAATTACACGAAACGCATCAAGTCATTCCATATTCGCATAATCTCAAGGCGATTTATCGGTCGGACATAGCGTCGAGGCTAGATAGCCTCGCATCCCAAACACCTCACGACTGTCGCGGTATTGCGCTTTGGGGTAGTAGTGGATTCGGGTGAGTCTTTCTAGAATACCCCATCAGGCGTAGAGATGCGATAAGCGATACTTACTGGAGTAGGAAAACACAAATCGCACTCGACTTTGCCTACCGACGATGCGAGGATCCTACGTGTTCTGTCTTTTGGGTTTGTGCCAGTGGACGGACTACCTTTTTGCGCGACTTCAAGAAAATCAGTAACAGATTGGGCTTGAACAGTGACCTTAAGGGCGAAAAGCTTCTAAGGGCAGTTTGTGAGAGCATTCAATCAAAACCTCAATGGCTCCTTGTTATTGACGGTGCCGACGACCTCGCTTGTCTTGGTGGCAATTCAGGCTCCGACTCTACAAAGCACAGAACAAATCTACTTAACTACGTCCCTTCGAGCGGCACAGGAACAACTCTTTGGACCAGCTGTGATCGAGACGTGTTGGACATTGTAGCGTCTCCGAAGGAAGCAATTCATGTACACCAGATGACATGCAACGAAGCATTGAAGCTTTTTGGGATCGCCAGAAACCAGGAGATTGGTGAGAGAAAGCCAGTACCAGGGCTTTGATCGATGAGCTTGGTCGACACCCTCTAGCGATACTTCAAGCAGGCATCTATTCACAACTTACATCAACAGCAGTCGACCAATACCTTGTGGAGCTGGATAGGGTAAATTTGGACCAACGCATCAATATCTTTACCGAATCCGATACCCAGTCGGAGCCCAACGTTCCTCGCCGCATCATTCAGGCTGTGGATATCTCGATAAAATACATCCAAGAGCGGAGCTGGATCGCCTGCAACATTCTGCATGTCCTTTCCAATCTTTCGAACAAGGAGATATCCTTGAGCATCATAAGAACAGTCACCTGGAGCTGCATGACAAAAGGTGGAAGATGCCCAAATACTGTAGAGCAAGAAATGGAGGCGGCTCTCGCCCTCCTCCGTAAGTACTGCTTCCTTTACATGGCTACGGAAGAAAGTGGCGAGTTGAATTTTGAAATGCCGAAAGTCATACAGGAAGTCGCCCAGGTCACCTTATCTAGCGAAAACAGAATCACAGAGGCGAGTATCGCGATGAGATCAAAACTGATTTTGCAGACTGTCCAGATTAATGGTGACAGAAGCGGAGGACAGGGTGAGATGGCAGACGCTATCACTAACGTTTGCTTCCTGCGCATGGCGTTGGAGATCATGGAACATCGTCTGAACAAAGCAATACAAGAGATGGATACGCAATGTGAGAAGTATTTGAATCACACATTACGTCTTTGCAAGTTGGCTGAGAGCAGGGAAGAAATAGACATGGCCGTGGGGCTTTTGAATCTCCTTTCAGGGCACTTCTCTAGGAATGGCCTGTGGGAAAATATAGCGGTGGTAGCAATAAGAGCCCTTGAACTGAGAATTGAGGTTTTGGGGAAGGAGCATGCTGACACATTGTGGAGTATGGGAAATCTTGCCTCGTTATTCTATCAACAAGGACTATATGGCGAAGCTGAAGAGTCTTTGGAGAATCTGCTTAAGCTACGACGCAATATCCTGGGGTCGGAACACCCTCATACAATGTGGACCATAAGCTGTCTCGGGGTGACATATGGTATGCGGGGCCAATACAGCAAGGCTGAGGAGGCCTTTCTATCATTAATAAGTTTACAGCGGGACACGATTGGCGAAAAACACCCAGACACAATCATGAGCATGTGTAACCTAGCGGCGACATCTCATAGCCAAGGACATTACGATCACGCTGAAGAATTATTGAGATCAGTTTTGGAGCTCATTACAACAGAGTCTCAGCACAAGCGTCCTGACTTGGATCAAGTCAGGTATATGCTTTCTGCAGTGCAACAAAGTCGGGCTTTAGCAGCCAAGGCGGAACAAATAGAACAGGATTGAGCTCTCAGGCATCACATGGTTTAAGAAGAGGTGTACTATAGTACTTTCAATTCAACTACTTAATCTTTTTACAACTCATCTATCTAAAAGTTCATTACTGGCAATGTAGAACGCGGGTATGAGTAGTCTCCAATACGTAATAAAACAAAGCAACTAGTTTGCGTAGCGAACACTACACTGCAAGATATATAAGAATTGTCCTTCAGTAGATCTTGCTTCCACAAGGCGTCATGACTTAATGTGATCCAACACCATGGGGTTTCCAACCGCAAGATTAGGACAGACTACTCGTCAACCTCATCAACCTCGTCGGGGATCTCCTCCTCGCCATATTCCTCCTCGTCATAGGCGTCGTCGATACTTGCATCCTGATACTGCTGGTATTCTGATACCAGGTCATTCATATTAGACTCAGCCTCTGTAAATTCCATCTCGTCCATGCCTTCGCCGGTATACCAATGTAAGAAAGCCTTACGGCGAAACATAAGGGTAAATTGATCACCGATGCGTCTAAAGACCTCTTGAATGGCAGTTGAGTTACCGACGAAAGTAGACGACATCTCTAAACCCTGCGGTGGGACAGAGCATAGACTAGTTTGTACGTTGTTGGGAATCCATTCAACAAAGTAAGACGAGTTCCTTTGCTGGGCTCTATGCATCTGGTCCTCTATTTCCTTAGCAGACACCTTTCCGCGAAAGATAGCAGAGCAGGTCAGATATCGGCCGTTTCGAAAATCAGATCCCGTCATCATATTCCTCGGGTTGAACATCTGCTGGGTAAGCTCGGGGATAGAGACGGCATTGAATGAATGCGAGCCCCGGCTAGTAAGAGGCGCAAAGCCGACCATGAAGAAATGCAGGCGTGGGAAGGGGACCTAGGGGCGGAGGAATGGTTAGCCACAACGTTCTTGGATCGTATCTTTAAACATGTTTTCTTACCAAATTGACAGCCATCTTACGAAGGTCAGAGTTTAGCTGTCCAGGGAAGCGAAGCGATGTTGACACGCCAGACATAACCGCTGACACGAGGTGATTGAGGTCGCCATAAGAAGGATTTGTCAACTTGAGAGTACCCTTACAGATATCATAGAGAGCCTCGTTATCGATACAGAAAGTCGCATCCGAGTTCTCAACTAGTTGATTCATCGAAAGTGTGGCATTATACGGCTCCACGACAGTGTCAGACACTTTGGGAGATGGTACCACACTGAAGGTAGCCATCATCCGGTCCGGGAACTCTAAATGGGTGGTTAGAACTGTAAGAGATAGCGCAGCGCGTTGAAATGTGCATCACATCAGTGGTATCAATCTCACCTTCACGGATCTTGGCAATAAGTAACGTGCCCATTCCGGAGCCTGTCCCGCCGCCAAGCGAGTGGGTGATTTGGAAGCCTTGGAGGGAATCACAGGCTTCGGCCTCGCGACGAACCACATCAATTACCTGATCTACCAATTCAGCGCCCTCGGTGTAGTGGCCTTTGGCCCAGTTATTCCCGGCGCCTGATTTTCCGAAGACAAAGTTATCGGGACGAAAGAGCTGGCTAAGTCGACCTGACCGCACTGCATCCATTGTACCAGGTTCCAGGTCAACGAGCACGGCACGTGGCACATACTTATTACTGGACGTCTGAGCAGAGTCTGTCAGAGGCCGAAGATGGTTTGGGATAGGTCATGGAACGTCACGTACCTCGTTGAAATAGACATCCAAACGCGCACGCTGCAATTCAGAAGCCCCATTGTATCTAGATTGATGTGTGAGAAGAATAAACATTTAGTGACGTTTTGAATAGGGCACCTACACTCCACTGCTGTCCAAACCATGCTCGCCCGAAATAGTCTGCCAGAAGGCAGAGCCAATTTGGTTGCCCTATTGAGGTCAATATGCTGCGTGAGAAGAGAATCGCGTGATACTTACACATTGGCCAGCTTGGAGGTGCACCTACAACGAAAAGCGCATTCAAGGTTAGTTTGTGGAGAGTACAAGGAAGGGTTAGAAGCGGACTTACAATCTCACGCATACTGAGCTCAATTTTGGTTATTAAGCGTCGACAAGATAAATCTGTTTAGCGTGCGAAAACAAAAGAACGTCAAAATGTTGAGAAGGAGGGGTCAAGCAAAAAGGTCACGACTGGCACAAACCCCCAGGGATAAACATCAATAATTACACCAGCCACAATTGGTAAGCCAACTGATCTTCAATTTGAGATCATCCTTTTGGCGAAGATTATCTATTTCCTCAATCTCTGTTTCCGCTGTGGCACAGTATGTACGGCAGATGGATGTGCAAGTTCATGTCTGTTGCCCTTGTGACCTGTGACCTGTAGCCTGTACGTAATATTTAGGTTGACAGCCACGACATGACGACCAATGAGCGCATCATACGGTGCTATGGCCCCCGTTAGATTTCGATAAACGAAAACTTTTCTTATGAGTAAGCTGCCTTGAAATGGTGACGACGCCATGTGGTAATGACAAATCAACGAAATAATATTTGCAGTACTATTAAAGAGGTGTAACCTTATACCTCGAGCCCTGGCTTTAAACCACCACGATTTGATGTTTTACTTGTACTGTGTCAAGTATCTATCTATACGTCCGAATCTATCGTTCGTTGTTCATCCTTCGCTCGAGAACAACTTCAACTGCCTTGAGCCAGCACTCGTGTAGCAAATGGTACCGTGATGAGTAGAAATTGACAGCTTGATCTTAAAGATTGAACAGGGAGCTAAGCGAGTGCACATAACGTCTGACTCTGGAATATACAGAGTGACCCAAGAGAGTGCCGTGACGCTAGGCGGGGGGGTGTTTCAGAGGCTTTCTCTGCTTTATTCTCAATAACCTTGCAAAGCGGAGTACCAGTACCATGTTGAGGGAACGGGTTATTCGGTAGTTCGGGTCGAGTTCTGCAGCATCAAGATCGGCACTCTTTTCTGTCTGTTCAATATAGCGCTACATTTCGCTTTGTTCTGGATATTTTGTGACTCTTCCGCAATTGATGAGGTTAAATCGATCTTTTCCAAGTCATGCAATGTATTTTCCACGTCCTCTATTCTTTGACAGCAGATTTTACTTGGACCAACTCGATTGCTTTCCTGCTCGTATTTGTACGCTTAACTGTCTTTTGAATACCCCCCGACTTTAACCTGTCAGGGTGGCTTGCCTCTCCTTGTGTATGAACTTGAGGTAATGTGTAAGGCTCTTCTGTTACAGTTCGTGCGCCAAGACAGCCTTTAGACAGGATTCAGCTGGCCCAAGGAGTCGGCCCGATTGTCTCTTTTGGATGTTGACCAATTCGCCGGCTCCAAGTGAGCGGGAGATGTGGCAGTAGAACAAGACTCATCTTGTCTCCACTCTTTTCAATCATGAAATACCATGATATCATGCAAAGCTTTGACTTCATTGCTTTTATGTATGTCTCAAGAAAGCTATTCAATGGATGCTAGGAACGACATCGCAGGCTTGTGAATAGGCAGGATGATAGTGATGTGACATCCAACAATGCCAATGGGTTATTCCTGCTTTCGTGTACGCGCGGTTGCATTATTGCGTGTGCCCCTGCTGGTGGAGGAGGAAAGAGATGGATCGTTCTGATTGGCTAGATGGAAGCGGTGTGCTCCGAGGATGTTCATTGTTCATTATCGCGTCACAGTCGCGTTTTCCAACACATCAGCCTGAAATTGTCTTGTTATGGACAATAACATGTGAAAGAGTTAGCGTCGTCTCAAGGATGTCAGATTTCAATAACCAAGGCACTCGAACTGTGGCACCAAGCGGGGTGAAATCTTCCAAGAATATTTGACTTAACCCTTGCATCGGAATTTAAGCTCACCATCTCCTGTGGCTTTATTGTCTGGTCCAGAACGTTGACATTCTCCTGCAGCAGCCTAGGGCCTCTTCTCACACCGAGTGGCGACATCGGTAGCCGACACCAATTTTGTCAGACATCCAGTTAACACTTACGGAGTGTCCCTCCGATGTTCATGTCCAAAAAAGCTCTTTATCGTCATGTATAGCGTCAATTCCGTAGAACAGTAGAACGAAAGCTGATGCGGCGTAGCATGGCTTGCAGCCTGTGCTCAAGCGTCTTATCTAAATGTAAAGATGGTTGGTTGAACTAGGACTATTCATTAGACCGTAGTTCCGCCCACTTCATACAATGAGTTAGGTGGCAGTTTGAAATCACAATCTCAGACCTCCTACGTCTTCCAACTTACTATTACAAAATATTTTGCTCCAGTTACCCTACAGCCGCGGTTCTGAAAATCTGGAGAGGTAAGAGTACTCTTATCACCTCGGGACCCCAAAACTTATCAGTAATACGGCATATACTTACATTAAATATTCAAGTAGCAATACTGTCTTTTTTAAAGACAGTGAAATTGAAAAGGATACAAGGAAAGACCTCCTTTGGCTTTTATCCGACTGGGCAACCAACAGTTATGTTGGAAGAGTTACGGAACTATGTTCATCGAATGTTATATCCCTACGACCGTCGACGCCTCCTTAGAAAACCCACGACACGCAAAGCAGTTCATTTCGAGTTATACGATCGAGTACGACATTTCTTCCAAATTGATCCATCAATGACTGGGAAGTCTGAGCTACTTCTCGTGGGACGATCCCGCAATGAATATGGCTATGAATCTAGATCTGAAGACATCACTTCGTATCGTTCAATCTCCATCGACCCGGTGGGAGGTCATCTGCTCAAGTACTGTATTCAAGTCCACCTTGAACACGAAGCCTGTGAAGCTGGAGAGGCTATGGGTATCTGCTGACGAAAGGTCTTTCGTGGGGTCTGTCGTAGTATCCCATACTGCAGGCCAAAAGTCAGTCTCTTGCATGTTCACATTTGACAGTTGGGAAACAATTTCCGAGGTCAAAGCACAATACGCATATCCCTTGCCAGGGTCTGATATTCAGAATGAGTTTGACCGTTTCTTGTTTACACTGGAACTCCCAGATGGGGACTTGACTCACTCTGGGGTCAAAACGTTTCACTGCTGCGTCAAATATGTCATCAACGGCCAAGAATTCTGGGACGATAACAACAGTCTGAACTATCAAGTGAGCTTTAGAAGAAAGGAAGTTCTTAAGCATGAGAAACTAACTACTTAATTACATATCGGTAAGTAATCAGGGTGGGTTGAAATGGTAGTACAATTAAAACTTAAATTAAAAGTATAAATAAAATTCATACTCGTGATCAATAGCCGACTTGGAATTTACTACGTGCTGGCAGCGGCAGGTACAATTAGGAATTGATCTATTCCGAATAGTAGTAGTTTTGCCTCAATACCTTGTAGCTTAGAACACTATGATTATGTGAGTTGGACTTGTTTTCCGAAAGACAGCTTCCTCCAGGCTATGAGAGACAGCGATACTCGGTTTGGTTTGCACTTGCTTGTGAACCCTATCCTGGCTGAAGCATGCCTGGATCACAAGAACGCAACAATAAAAATGATGACTTCAAATTATATGTCTTTTTAATCTAATTGAAATCGTGAGTTTTATTATAATATGAGTAGTTTTATCAGGTACACACGATAGGACCAGAGAACTATTGCTTGCAGATGTTGTGATTGGATCATTTCAATTCTTGCTCCTCTGACTGGGTTGTTGATTTATGTTCTTGCTTCTCGGTTCGGAATTTCCTGTCTCGAAAGGAATCTTGCAATTGGTGAACTGACTGATTTCTTTAACTATGACACACTTTGACTTATGTTCTTTGCATTAACATAAAGACGCAGCAAGAAACTTTGATGACAGAGTATGATTACTTTCATCTTAAGACTATATTTCAAGCTTTCCGTGGCTTCATTTGAACATGTGTTGTTCCGGGATATTTGTTGCCTTGATGGACCCCTACAGTGGACGTGTGGTCATCATCATATTAACCCCCTAGCAAGGTCCACGGATGCTAGTAAGTTCGAGGCACCTGTGTCTCCTGCTGCTTTCTTGGGTGCGTGCCAGAAATAAAATTCATCTCCCCACCAGTAGTCTGGCCTGACCTGGAAGATACCATATCTTCCCGATTTTCCACGGCACTATTGGGGTAGTGGATTCTGTTGATGGTGTTGTGAGGCGCCATGCGCCTCGGGGTGTCGAAGGTGCCAGCCGAAGATTGCGAGACATTGTTTGCTGCTCTACCTGTGTCGTATCTGTAGTCATCGGCGCCCCCGTCAAAGATGCTCGACGAGGTCCTGGAGTTGTTCTGGTCCGCATCATCGAAGCTCGGCTTTGCGATACTAGGGGCTTTGCCGGTGGCGTCGACCCCCATATCCCTCAACTTTCCAGGATTCTCAGCAGTGTCTTGGCCCGACATATTGTTGACTGCTGGCTTTCCGCTATGAGTCAGGTTTGCAACGCGCTGCTGCACACCTTCAGAGGACTCACGCGCCTTGGTAGACAACTCCGTTGCCCTGGATTTGCCATCCTCTGCAAGTTTCTTACCCTTTTCAGCGGCCGCTTTGGTCAGCTCTTTACCGCGCGCTGTTGCGTCCCTGGGCTACAGCATGTCCATGAGACGAATTGACGAGGGGAGCGATGTATACCGAGGTCAGGCCCAGCACGGCTAGCAAGAACGGAGATGCAACTTTCATTACCCAGAACATTGTTATGAAGCTGAGGAAAAACTGCCATATTATTAGTAAAGAGTCTCGTTTATACGGGTAAGTATTAAGTTGCAACCTACAACAAAGGTTTTACCTAGGTCTTTGCTATAGATAATCTTCTGTAATTGGACGACGGCGTATTGCACAAAGTTATGAATGTCTCTTAGGGTGGCATTGAGGATGGGTTCTGGGACTATCTTATACTCTTTGGGTTGAAGGCGAAAGAGAACGGTGTTGGGGCCAAACTACCGACTAGTGAATTCAGTGAGGAAAATTACTAAGACATTAGAGTTAGTGTGTGTTTCTCTTAAGTTATATGTACTTATGATATTACATACTTCCAAAAATGACCGCTCTGGCCTTTACAGCTAATTGTGTGAGAGGTAGGTAGTGTGCTCCGAAGAGGATGCCTAGAGAGCTTAGGTATGCTCCTAGGGTGTGAACTGGATCTCCTACTGCAGATATATATTAGCAATTAGACCTGTAGATAGTGACTTTTATTAATAGCCTATATTAATGTACTTGTAGAGGCTGTCTTTGTAAGCTGCGGGATTGAAGTTGTTAGTGCGATACTCTATTATCTTCTGATGTTGTTTTATATCTGAATCTTACTTATGAGCTCCTTAATGGTCCCTCTCTTCTTGTAGGTTGTGGCTATCTGAATTTCTGTTTTTGTTTATCGTTTGTTGGATTGCGGAGGCCACTATTGATAAACCTTGTGAGCTACTTATTGAACGAATGGGGCTTTTAACTGATTTTAGTACTTACACTCCCCAGGGTTTTGTTCGCATTGTTCAGTACCGCCGGTCTGGACAGGCATGACGACAAAGGCTGGTCCGCTCATGATGATACTGGTTACGGATTGTATACGAAGGGGAAGACTGGTGGCTAGAGTTAGGTTCTCAGATTGACAGAATGACTGGTACTATGGTTTCTAGTAAATTTCGATTGCTTTTGTATAGAATGTAGACTGAATGGACTGCGTTATGTCGTTATCCGTTGAGGAGATTATGACGATGTGTTTCGTGACATCAGCCAGTGGTCATTGGGCATTTGTCACCTTTCAGCAACCGTTCCGTCAAACATATCTAAGCCAAGTATGCCCTGTGTTTAACTGAGTAAAACAGGATTCCTGTGCCTGCTCATTTGCGCCTTTTACATGGTGTCTGTATATTTATGGAGTCAATAGAGCCACTCCCCCGACTTTCTTATGATGTGGTTGAGGTTCCTCAACATCAACCTTGATGAGAAATGTTGTCGTCATATTCACCGAATAAGCGATTTCCTCAACAGTCAATTCATACCGCGCAGTTCAAACGTCACAATGCGGATTCCATAACCTTACTGCCAGATGCCTACTTACCTCAAGGTCTCTTACCCCGTACTTCATACCTTGACCATCGGGTAGACAGAGCTGTTCGATGGCCAGCATTGGTCCCTAACGGATGAAGGGGCAGATCTGGGAGCGAGGATCAGAGATTACTCCCTAGACTTGGTTCGCGTGTTGACTAGATCGAGGAACCTAAGAACATGGACAGACCTAGACGAGAGATTCGTATCGTTTGAAGTAAGAGACAAGATACTTATCCGCGCCTCGGGTGTGTAAACTACGAATTACTGTTAATGACGTAATCTTTACTTTTATAATATGTTATAGAGGCCAATCGCAGTCGGTGAAGCTCCCAGCCGGCGGATGGGACAAGTTACGCAGGGATCATCAGACCTGCGACCACATCAATCTGACACTATGTCGTGTAATGAAAGTAGCATACCTGGTCACTATGATAGTGGCATAGCATAATCTCACTGCTAAGAAACTAACAGGTTTCTTTCTTATCCACCTCCTCTGTAATAAAGAACAGACCAATGGATTTTATCTTTTAAATTTGTATTCTAGATAATAACTATATAAACTAAAGGTGTAATTATTGTAATACCTGTTCCTTTGCCATAGCTTTATTTACTGATCTTAGTCCCGTGCTGCATTCTTTATTATCAGTTTTATAAGCAATCTTGCTTATATTGTCAAGTACCTGAGCCCTTCTATTATACGTCCCATACTAACTCTCCCTTTGACCGGAACGCTACGAACAACGTCGGCCCAAGCCTGTCTATATATACCCCAATGAGAACGCTAACTTTTATCAGCAGATATCAGCTTATCTCAAGTTAGCAACCACTCATAATGACAAATGAAGGGCGCGATATCAGCCAGTTGCCGAGATTGGATTCTTATGGGGGGCAATTTTCCTAGAACTCAGCATTGAATGCTGAGCGATCTCGACTAGAAGCGGAAATAGCTTATCTAAACTACCTTCTGAAGGCCCATGGGGACTGTTGCAGCGCTTCACAGGTTTGCACGCACCCCAGGCGCTCAGAGCCGCTTTAGAACACGCCAGCATGCAAAGGCTCTTTCTCTTAAGATTGCAAAACTGACTCAACTACTATGCATATATTTATGACTGGCAGTATCGGAAAGCTGCAGTGGTAATAGTTCCCTGCTTTGTCTACATTATAGATCATCTATTGAGGATCCAGGCTTCTTGTTACGTCTCCAATACCATTGAAGCTAAAATAGTCACTGAGAGCACTTCCTAGTCTTCATGCTGCAGGGTGAAATCTGACAAAACACACCCAGTAGATAACTTGAACAGTGAGCTCTTATGCTGAATCTAGTGGGCATTTAGGGAAGCCAGGAGGGTAAGGTGATTTTAGAAAGCGATTCAACGAGCCCTTAAAACGGGATCTCTCAAGTTACAAACAAAGCAATACTTTATGTTTCTTAGTAGTGATCATTCTTTAACATGCTCTAGCTAGACTTCCGTTCTTTCCATATTGACAATACAAACATATAAAAAGCCCGAATCAACCACTAGTGTCAACTTTACCACTGCTGGCTAAGTGTTTTACTATACGCTAGACAGCCCATAGAGTAGTTATCTCGCCTTTGAACCTTTTATCATTTAAAGCGTTAAATGGAAGTATGAGAATTTGGCTGGTTCCTAACATGACAATTCTAAAATACATCTCTGTTGCTAAGAAGGCGCGAGATAGTTTCCTTCTAGTGACATTGGGAGCTGCAAATCCCTGAAACTTAACAATAAAGAGATGAAGCCATCGTGGTGAAGTGCAATACTTCCTCTTGTCTCTGCAGGTATATTACCTGCCTCTCCAACTGCAGATCTTTATGGAGAGCAATTGACATAGCCTAGTCGCGAAGAGGAGTAGAGCTACATTGCTGTCAGGCCATATAACCCCACGGTTTAGCTATTCTGGGGATTTCAGACAGCTTCATAACCGCCACAAATGTAGATTACCATCACACGGTAAGCAGAGCTCATCAACGTCTTGACTAACGAACGATTCTCCCTTGAAATAAGACAGGCGCAGCCTGCGGATGAAAATAGCTGCGGTCCGGATTGTTTGTAGCTCATCACGCGCTTATCCAACATTCCGCTGTGTGATGACCCAGCCACACATGCCATCAACGGCAACGTTACCAAGCTCCTATGAGACCTCGGCAATTGAGGAATCTTAATTGCCGTGATTGGCATATTAGGCTGTCACGATACAATCCAGGACAGGAGAGGTATGAAAAGCCGGTAGTGACAGGCCTAGCTTAATATCGTCTATCAGAGCCTCAAAGGAAAACCACTTGCGCTATAATCAACCACAAGGGTGACTAAGCTACAGTGGAATTTTCCGCTTACTGCAAATACAACTGGGGTGCCCATGAGATAAGATACAAAGTGGCAACAAAATGCACGGTCTTACTTGGTGGTTCATCTTACCTCAAGATTCCAAAAGACAGATCGAGTAGTTTCGCAGATGCAAGCTTTGCCGGGTACAAAAACATGATAGGTACTGATTGTTACAGCCTTCTAGGTGCAGCGATTCATGATGAACTATTCTATATTTTAGTTAGTAAACAACTAGCATAGCGCATCGCCGATTGATTTTGTCTCAGCGTCTTAGAAATTGAACCAATGCAAGGCATTATCTCAGCTCACCACTGGATATTTTCAGACACAAAAGAAGTCTGAACATCCTTGACCGGTTCTTTCGCTTCTAGATGCGAAAGAGGCTGTTGAACGGTAAAGCTTACTACCATCCTGAGTTGGCAAGCTGAACATCTGTGGCTTACCGCCACACATCGTCCCCGCAACCACTCCAAGACACTAAATAGCTACTTATGTAGTCATCGCACAGAGGACCGATGGGTTGGTAAGTTTTCGACCTCCTGCAAGACCATTTCCTTGCCAGAGCACATTGACTGATGAATGTAGTTTTTCATTTTCACATTGAGCATCCCGTACTTGCTCAACACGATCCAGATTACGACCAACCACCCATGCACTGCATAGCAGACATTGACGGACACAGCTATATGGGCGTCGAGGCGATGTCAGTGTAACATGGCCAGCGAGTTTGGGTAGCGGGTAGTGGTATGTGGGCTTGGCGTGTTGATCCTCGAGACAGTGTACTCAATGCAAGAAGCCCATATGCCTGCGGCTCACAGTATCTATGGTATGTTGGGTCCAAGGCGGAAGACAGTACGTGGGACATGGAACAGCCCCAGGGTCGAGCAATGGCAGCTCTTGAGAGGTCTGGGGCAATGCTATGGCGCCAGGGGGATGTTAGAGGTCCGGGTCTCAGACTTGTCCTCGAGGGAGGTGACCTCCACTACCAGAGAGGCCGAGAGATTAATCCTTGGGACCCTGGCCGGCTACTGGGAGAGCAAGAGCCAGATCGTCTGTTGGGAGGGAATCCAACTAACCCTCCTCCGGGTGCAATGGGAAATTGGGATGGTCGTGACCAGACCAACGGCTACACTGTCAACTGGCTTCTTGACGGCGAAGACTATAATTTTGCACCCCCAGGTCCACCAGATCTGTAACTAGTATTGACTAGCCTCTATGCTGAGGTACCCTCTACTATCTTTGTCCGTTGGATAGGGTATAGTGGGAGGTTTAACATAAAAATTAAGATAGCATAAAATTGGATCTAACAATATCTAGACTTGATAGAAATTAACACGAATGATCTACCAACTCAATATGACCCTCCAGAAACTATCAGAATTGCCATCACTGTGCCTCGAGCTTCACTACTGGAAGGATGTTTCTTGGAATCACCCGCTAATTTAGCTGAGGAATTACCATCAGACTCTTCAGCCGTAGGATCAGCTCCGTGTCTGAGTAAAGCTACGGCAGCATCGAGTGCTCCAAATTCCGCGGCAATGTGCAATGGCGTAAGACCGAAACAACGAGCCTTTCCCCATTCAATAGGTGATTCAATATACTGTGACTCTCGGCATCCTCAATATATTCCCTCTTGTACTCCATGTTTCCGTGTTGGGCGACTGGGAGGGTTGCCAAATGCAAAGGAAGCGCGACTGTTAACGGAGTTACCACCCAACAGCAGTGTCTCGACCAGCCGCGGTATTTCATCATCCCTTTCATTATTCCCATTACTAAAGTTCATAGCAAGGCAATGAAGCGGTGTCCAACCATCGTGCGCACTTTTAGAAGGATCGGCACCGTGGGCCAGAAGTAGCTGAGCTGCCTCGATCTTGCTTGATAGTGATAGATCTGCAAGACTGGGCTCTGTGGGCACTAGTGCCCTCAGCAACTGTGTCCAGCCCATGGAGGCAGTTCCGTTGATATTCAAACCGACATTGTCAGACAAGAGATACTTGATGGTGTCGATTTGGCCTCCTGCAGATGCAAAATGCAACGCCGTTTCGCCATTATGATTAGGCATTGTCAGCGCATGTTTCTGCGACTCAACTGGTATACTTGAAAGAAGTTGGTGAAGGACTTCAATAGCCGATCCATATGCGGCAAAGTGCATAGTAGTATTTCCAAGTAGGTCTTGCTGGCGGATAGAAGCATTGAATGCAAGAAGAGTGTGAAATACAGCCTCGGTCGGCTCCCTGTCTTCCATCCTTCGACGGAATGTAGGATTCCTCTTGACAATTGCGCATAACTGTAAGCCTCACGTTCCAACATTTGCAGGTCTTACTCACTTCAGGTAACATGTTTGGAAGTTTGGAAGTTTGGAAGTTCCCAGTGACCCAAGGCGTGAGGGTGCGGGTCAGAAAGCTGGGGGGGAATAGGTGGTGGCCGATGACCAGCATTGATCACATTGAGAAAAGACCTGTCCACGATCTTTTCCATTACTGCTGCGATGGGAGCACGGTAGATCTGATAATGCTTGTACTGACGAATACCGGACAGTGCTTTGGTGCGATCAATGATCAGCGAGCAGATGATGTCAGTAATGTGCTCATGCCCATAGTACAAGGCAAGTGATGCGGCAGTAGAGACAAGATAGCAGTAGTCCTGGTCGTGAACCATCATCCTGCCCAAAGAGCCGGAAGTGATCAAGCTGTTAGGTGCGTTGAGGCCGCGGAGGCGCTCGTTCGCGTGTTCTTTCGAGTGTCTGATAACCGGTCCGTGTTTGTTAGGGGATACCAATTCTCGAGCTAGTTCCGCGCACTTGTTGAAGGTCGCTTCATCGATACGCTCCCTTGCCAGCCATTTGGTCAAGTCCTTGGCTGCTTGGGTGATGACGATTGTCGGCTCGCTCGCCTTTACCAAAGAGCCAAGCAGATCAAACGTCCTGGCCCGTACAGTCTAAAGAGGATGTGACGCCAGGGCCGCTTCCAAAAGAGGGTGACAAGAGGCCGATGGTAGATAACCCTGTGGATCTGGGCTGGTTATAGCACTGTCAGTCTTACTGGAAACATCCAGAAATAGAGACGATCCTGCGTGTTTCGCTGGAGAATGACAACTCTGTTAAATGCGGCTCAAGAACTATCTCAGTGCCGACATTGCATATCACGCCACAGATGGGTATGTAATATCGGTGAGAAGCCCTCGAAGCATTATACTTTACAGATAGTCATGTCTTATCCCTGTACTCAATCCAATACATTCAGGTCGCCACATAATGCAACAGTTTCAATGGCAGGTTACCTTTGCTCTAGATCTCAACGAAAAACCCAATGAATATTCAGATGCAGGTTCTGCCTGGTATGGCAATACGAGAGGTTATTAATTGTAACAAGATTCACATGCTGTGATTAGTGGTCAACGATTCCATCTTTCAGCTAGTCTCAGATTAGTTTGACGCCACTCATGCAAGACCAATCGCTATCGTTCTTGTGTCTCAAACGTTCAACGGCGGTACTAACGTAAGCGGGCATCTCAGTTCTCCACGAAACCTTCTGAGACTTCAAAAAAGTCTGGACCGGTACCTTCAGCTACCAAATTTGCAGGTGGCTGCTTAAAGCGGTGAAGCTATTTGTAGCTATTCCCTTGCATCCAGTAAGCATTGCGATCTTGAATTGGCAAGCTGAACGTTTGTGGCTTATCCTCCCCGCAACGGCACAGCTACTCACGTCTCACACAATGGACTTTTTGCGCTTGTGATTGGCTACCGCCCGTCCCGGTGAGTCCAGACTGCGCCGCGATGATATACCACATACCTGCAATGGATTAAAACGGCAGCTCCGCCCGTATTTGCTTGCAAGTATTGGAATTTTTGAAAGCATGTCAGACTGAAGCTGAAAATGTTGGTATGCAATGTTTTGTGAGGAGAGACATGATCTGAGCTATCTCTGAGGGCTGCGCGGTATTTCACATGTTGGAGTGACTCTCCATGAAGGTTCGGAGAGTATCTATAAAGAGGAGTCTTTAGAGCAATCTTCGTCCCAAATTCATTACCGACTCATCCTCCAAAGCTTCCTCTCCCCTCAAAAATCCCTATCACCACCAAGATGGAGCCCTCTTTCAAGGGCAACCAATTCGCCCCTAACACACCTGCCTACCTACGTGCCAACAACATCTACTCCTCCTCCACCTACAATGACATCAAAGACCCCAAAAGTCCCAACTTCCGCAACTTGAACCCCTCAGAGATTCTTCAGCCTTCCAGCATCGAAGATGTTATTTGGGTTGTCAAAACCGCTACCAAGATGGGCAAGCCCCTCGCCATCAGATCTGGAGGTCATCAGTACAGTGGCGCATCTTCAACTGGCCCTCAAGGTATCCAGATAGACTTGCAACCTACCTTCCGCCGTCCCAATGTTGATCTCAATATTTTGAGGGAGAACGGAAAGGTTTATCTTCGCTCAAGTGTCAGTTGGAAACTGACCGAGATCTTTGACTTTCTCAAGGACAACGGCGTTTTTATGCCGACTGGTCAGTGCTCTACTGTCTGTCTTGGCGGACATGTTCAGACTGGTGGTTACGGCATGCTCGCGCGATCATTCGGTCTTCTAGGAGATTGGGTCCGTGAGCTTGAGATCGTTGACTACAAAGGTGACGTTCTCAACGTCACGAAGGACTGTCACCCAGATCTCTTCTATGGTTTCCTCGGAGGTAGCCCCGGTAACCTCGGTGTCTTGACGCACTTCAAGATCGAAGTCCAAGATGACAAGAACCATGTGGGTTCCAAGGGTATGTGGGCTGGCTTCGGCTACTCTGAGGAGACACTCAAGACTCTTCTGGATATTCTCGTGCAGAAAGGAGAGGATCCGAAGTTCCCTCGTGGCTATGACTTCACCGTCAATATCGTCAGTAGACAGGCCAATCTACTCGATCTTTTTCCTGGTACCGAGGACGAGCTCAAGAAGAAGCTGCCAGACAGGATCCACGACGGCAAGGATAACATTGCCGATCTCCTTAAGTTCAAGTACGCCATGATTGTCGTCTACGCACAGTGGGTCAATCTCCACGAGGAACCTTACTCAGACGACCTCTTCACCCAAATCAAAAACGTGCCAAATGAGTTCAAGATCATCAAGGAAGCTCCCGATAAGACTCCAATGTCTTACATCGCGTCCATGTGGCTCTTTGCAAGCCCTCGCGAGTTCCCCTACCCTTACGACAAGCGCACCAACAGTACCACGTCAACCCAGCTCTCCAAGACAGACTGGTCTTCTTGGTTCGCCGGCCGTATCAACGAGGTCATTAAGAACAAGCACAATGGGCTCTGGGTCTCATCTCAACTCCAAGTCTACGGCGGCGATCAATCCATGTTTCACAGAAATGCAGGCAACGGCACAGCCTACACTTTCCGAGATGCCACCTTCAGTGGAACTTGGGATGTGTTCTATCAGGGTACCAGGGAGGACGCTGAGAAGTGGCAGGCGGTGAATGATAAGGGTAGAGCCAAGTACTTTAGCAAGGAGGATCGTCGTGTTCTTTGGGGATCGTATGGTGATTGGAACATGAAGAATGTTTGGCAGCACTACTACGATCCTGAGACGTACAAGAAGGTGCAGAAGATCAGGAAGACCTATGATCCGAACGGAACTTTTACTGCCAACCCTTTCTGCGTAGAGGCTCTGAAGTAGGTGGCATTTACAGACAGCGCTAGCAATTGTCCAGAAAGAATGTTACAAAAAAGAGTTTCCATTTCTACTCTGAGTTTTCTTATTTTGTGTCCAGCATTTAAGGTTTACAGCTTAAATGAGCACACTGATACTCCCAAGACTTTGCATTTCGCATATGGTTCTAGGAAAAAAGGTAACGAGGTATCCTGTGCAGCAGATGGGCCCTTGTGTCGGGGTAAAGCAAAGAGAAATGTCTCATCGCGGATTGGGGCCACAATGCTCCAGAAGTGTAAATTCACCAAGCAAGGTTTCTATGTCACAAGGGTATTAAAGGACTTGATAGACAATAAAGAATAAGGGTATTATTAAAGATAGTATGTACAAAGTAAAGAATTGAGTTAGAACAAGATCCTTAGTTAGACCTTCGCTGTCAGTGATGTTGTGCTCTCTGTTTCCCCGAAACTATCCTCCCTATTGGAAGTTCTTATCCGGTCTAACTGAAAGCCCGATTCGTTGTTTCCATTGGCAACATTGCCTCGATCAGCAAAGCCAGATCCATTGACATCGTTGTCCTCGAGACGGCGAGACCCATTTCTGAAACTGTTGATGACCTGCTTACACGCTGCTCGAGAGGTATAGTAGTAAATCAAGGCGTTCCAGAAGCCTTGAAGAGGAAGCACAAAGGCGCTTAGATATCCCAGGCCTGTAGATGAATGGCCATCAATGAGCACGTACAGACGATTCGCGCTCGCGGGAATCCAAGTGATGAGCATGCCCGTGAAGAACAAAAGGGCTGTCTTGGCATAGGTAATGGCTGCCTCGTCACTCGGGCTGCGTTTTCGGCGTTCCAATTGTTGAGTCCTGATGTTCTGTTGTTCGGATGGAATTGCTACGGGTGGAGCAGCAGGACCTGTGTAGATGTTTGCTGTATGAACTGGCTCGGGTCTGGTTGCGGGTCTGAAGGGTGACTCCAGATCAGGCGGGGCAGAATCTGATGTTGTGATGGTGATGTTGGTGGTCTTGGCAATGCCTGTAATTTCTGAGTTGTCTATCTGTGTTTGCGTCTGCGTCTGCGTCCGAACGCCTTGGGAGGCAGTATTATAATCGTTCGAGTTCGAGAAGTCGTTCAGGCGAATCCTCCATTTGTAGATAGTGATGCCGGCGCGGACGTATATAGCTAAGCACATAAGGATGATGAGCCTATATAGCATTAGAACTGTTGATGAGAAGTCAAAGAGCAGGGATGGGTTACCAAATCAGTCCGTATGTAGCAAGCTGCCAAGCATCCCACTCGACAGTGAGCCAGCACCACAAGTTCGCATTCCCGTATGGGCGATGTCCTTCGCTGTTTCGTACGAAGATAAAGGTGATGGCGATGGTGAAAGGAACGCCGTAACATAAGACGATGTAGAGTGGCTCAATCTTGCGTAGTCGAGTGCCATCGAATCGATAGTAGAAGGTGAGGTATACGTTCGCGGCCATAGCTAGGGCCCAAAAGACATCGGCAAACATGAATCTGACAGATGATCAGCGACCGGGTAGGATGTCGGCGGTGTGCCGAACGGACTTACGTCTCAATTAGGAAGGCCTGTGTTTGGCAACCAGCTGAGTTAGGCCGGTTGGTGTAATCCTGGGACATGAGTGTAGCGACATTGCTCATCATATTTCCGAAAGAGGCGTAGAACAGCATTCGGCTGATAGGCTTATGGAACAACTTCGAAGAACAAAACGTAACGATAATAAACAAGGAGCCCAGAAGACTAGGCACAGAGCATGTGCGCTCAATGGCGCTGATGGCCGATGCTGCTGTTGAACTGACCATGGTGAAAGTTAATGGACAAGCCAACCCAAACAAAACGATGAACGAAAAGAAGAATGCATGCTCCGCAGATGGCAGGTGAGTTCCATATAAGATACAAGCAGAAAGGGGTGTGTGGACTGGAGCTGATTCAGTGTGTGGGCGAATCTTGCTTCGTCTGCAGGAGATCCGCGCATCGATTGCCATACTAGCGAGCCCCATTTTCAGCATTGAAGAAAAGAAGCGGGCGATGTGCTCCTACCCCTGTCACAGTTGACAAGACTGGCTGTCGTCGAAGGTAATTAGTGCTGATCTTTCATTTTGTATGGAGTGTTAGATCTGCGCTAAATGCAATACCCTGTTCCTGCGGCTACTATATCCGCTCAAAACATTCATGCAGGTCATCTATACGACGTACTCGTTTTAGCCAAATTGATATAGACCAGTCATGTCACTAGAACGGCGTTGTAATCCTGACATTGATGAAGCGATCGTGAAACCCTCGGCTCCGAAATCGTAGATGCGAAAATTCTCGCTTCAGTACCCTTGTGAGACATTTCAGGGGATAAGCATTTAGTCAATGGGGAAGGCAAATTATACGCATACCCAGAGGCATTTTACGACGAGTCTCCTGGATTCACGTCACTTGTCTGCAGGTCCAAGCGCAACTATACTTATTCCCGCTAGTTGGTGACGCGCAGTGGAATCTAGCGCCAATCTCAAACGACGATCTTTTAGTGGAAAGAAAAGGGCAACACTCCCCCCTACTAGACTTTGGTGGACGGGCACCCCTCCGAGTGACATCCTTTTTGTCCCCCTCTAGTGAATGTCAGCCCTAGACCCATGCTCCCATGACACCGTCGGGGGTTATCTGTCTATCATCCGGAATTAAACGCCCAGAAGACCCGAGTCAGCCCCATGCGTGCCTTCCATCTTCAAACTAGCGCCAATAAAGTGACATTCGGAGTTACTAATTACAGTGGGGAGCTGCTTCTTTATTGGTGGAAGATGCTCCGTTCTATTGTCATAACCTGGTCATTGTCGGGCAAACGGCCTTATGCTATTGAGGTGGCTTGAATAATGATTGAGACGCCAAGAACTCTTCACGACTCGCTTTTTCTCTGATCTACCTCACATTATATGGTCTCGTGTCACGGCTCGCAGATTGACCAGCTTACCTGTGTCTGAGTAATAACGCTAACCCCCACTTGTCTGAGCCAAACTGGACCTTAGTCTCTGTCCCGGGTACCCCAGACAGGTAACCGAGTGGACCTGTGTCACGTGAAGATACCTTATCGTGAAGACTCTAGACCGGATACAGGGCTAGCCGCAACATGTCAGAAGAATTGACCGACAAAAGCACCAGAGATGAAATAACTTGGTTATTCTATGCCAGCTTAGGCTAGTATTTGGGCTACTTTATTTCTATAGCTAAAGTCTTAGAGGATATTTCTTCTGTTACCCACCTAGGCTAGTTCGAGCATGGTCAAGCTTTTACCAAGCTACTTTAATAAAAGGCCAAGTTCTCTAAAGTCTCCCGTATCGCTCCCGGGTAGCTAGCCCCTTGGCAGACAGCCTCAGCAAATGTGTAATTAACATCAACTAAACACGATCGCGGGTCATTACTTAAACCTTCCGACACATGCTAAGGGAGCGGTAACGTTGGGTGTTGTTTTTTCTATGTGGAATCCATATGTAAATCACATTAAGGGTTGATGTAGACAACAGGGCTAGAAAACAGGCAGAACATGACATCGCACCTTATTCAGAATAGGACCCATCGGGTAATAAACCAATTAGACATTACAGAAAAACTTGAATCGTTGGCCCTATGAGGATCATATGTAAAGATACCTAGCACTAATTGTTTAATTCGCGTTTCCCAAGTACTTCAGAATCTCTTCCGCTGCTTTTTGTCGACCTTCCCATTCCGGATGACGACTTGCAACCTCCACGGCAGTCTTTTGTATCTCTACTGACTCAGGTCCAAAGAGTGTAGTTAAAATTGCCTCAGAGAGCTCATCTTCTTGCCAACGAGGTTTCGCTTTCTTGTTTCCCCAACGCCCAATGCCGAGGAGTTCAACACGGTTGGCAAAGTCGTAGCAGTCCGTCCAAGCGGGCAGAAGAACTTGTGGAATACCGGCACTAAATATTGTAAGCAGATTGAAAGGAGTTTTGGCCTCGTATACGTACCATAACCCTTCGTGAAAGGAATTAGCTCCGCCGTGATTGACTGAACATACAATGCTCTTCGATTCCAGCACAGACTTCGGTTCAGCCACGAGCCAGTCTGTAACACGTGCTCTGTCCTGTTTGATATACTTCTGCAGTGTATCAGTCACCCAAAGCCACTCGCCAAGATACGAGTCTGGCTCCACAGCGTTACACTCTTTATGGTCTGGCTTTCTTCCTAGTTTCCACAACACTTGGAGAGGCTTCTCAGTAGACCCTAACTCCTCGTCTTTCTCCAGGACCTTGTTGAGAGCTCTAGCCATTTCATACGCCTCAGTTGGGTTTGACTTGTGATGTGTTCCAAGATTTACGTATACTGTCGGTCCTCGGCTCAGCCACGCAGCTAAATCAGGGTCAACGTCTGCGAGGCGCGGGGCTGCGCGTACGATGGGACCACAGGAGGTGAGCTGGGGAGGAATCACACTGAAAGGGTAGTCGATGTCGGGACTGTTGGCCACGAGGATTGGGAGATTAGGAGGCGCCGGCTTCAGAACACCGAGTTCCATCATGGTCATGAGCTGGATTGACTTATCGACTTCCTTGTGTAGAATCCCAGTGGCGCCCTTCAATCGCTTGTCAGTGAGCAAGGTGTAACCGGCTACAAAACTGAAGGCAATGTTCACTGGGATGAGACTCCAGGGTATGGGATATGGTAGCGCTGAACAAGCCCTAAAGAGTAAGCTTTAAGAAAATCTTCAAGTGTTATATCAATAACTCACATCGGATATTTCCACAATGCAGCCAATTTTGGTTGAAGTGGAACGGCAAACTCTTTAATGGTGTTTGGCGAAAGGACCATCCACTCGGCCTTGCGATAATGACAGAATGTCAAGCCATGTGTATAAAGAGGCTCAACAATAGTCAAGTCCGGATTCACCTCATCGAAAACTCGCTGCGACTCCAAGTAAATTGCCAAGTACTCCTCGGGGCTCCAAGGCACCATAACAGCCGGCAGAGTAGCCACGCCTTTAGCTGAGTTGACGAAACCAGGCGCCAGCTCTAGCGTATCAAAAATAGCTGTCCCGGGACGTTTCGTCGCTGGTCCCCAGCTGATTCCTTCCACTTTATGGAAGATGAACGACTTCGGGATTGGTAGCTTCTGCTGGACGGCTGACGCGTGCATGAACTCAGAAGCATCATTGACGCCGGCTTCCAATTCTTGGAACGAGGCGATGTGAATTTGAACATCTGGGTTGGCGAGTCCTATTGCATGCGCTGTCGCTAAAACGACGTTGGCTTGGCCGTAGTCGCTGTTGGTGAAAAAGAGAAGACTTGGACTTTTTGACATGATAACAGCATCGCAATAATAAGCGAGAATGGAACAGGAAAGGGAATGAAGGATGCCGGCTTCTATTATTCCATTTCCAACAATTTGACAGAAATCCCTGTCAATAATCAATACGACGGCTGAGCTTATTGAGTAGCCTATCAAACAGCTCTTCAAGTCACTACCCTAAGCCCGTTGGTCGCCGACTCTTATCATCGGTACTATCCTTGTGGATTACGCCAAGACTTCTGATGGACGGCATTGCTGAATGGAGCTACATCTTTCAATATAGACCGTGGTCTAGACTCACTTTTGGTCGCCGCTTATCCCTTGGCAAAATGAGCTCCGCTGACCCTTTTCAGCTTTTGACAAAAGGCAGATATTAGCACGGTTATACAATACGAGGGTTTCACCACATCACACTCAATTGTCAGCCCTACAGGGCGCAAGTGACTCTCCAGAGACTTAAGGTTTCAACAACCACTTCTCGAATCGGCCTAGTGCTTACAACGGCTTCACTTCCAACCTCGGCAATTCTCGTACTTGAACAATTTACTGACGTCTACTTTAGGTGTTCGGAATAGTCTTCAACTGCTAAATAAACTTCTTCAAAAGGGCCATAGTAGAATTGAATAGAGAACTAATTAAACCGGATCCGTTTACAGCCTTTTCACACTATAATGATATCCTCCGAGTTTCCAGTTTTCATTGCTTCCATACATCTGTCTCGAAGTCGTCTCCTCGCATCAGTGTTATTCCCGTCCCGTTCTTCTTTCCAAGAACGCCCAAGTCCTACTCTCCGAAAGCACGCGAGGCCGTCGATCGGACCTTGCCGAGATGTTGATGATACGAGAATCAGAAAATGAGCTCCAGGGACAGGATCGTCATCTTGATGTGCTGGGTCTACCGGCTCGAGCTGCAACGATAATGGTACAGCAATTAGTTCAGACTTCTTATCCATGTAATCGATCAGACGAACTTCAGGCAGGTTAAATCTGGGG
The DNA here is from genome assembly GCA_003313175.1 of Fusarium equiseti. Lineage (NCBI taxonomy): Eukaryota > Fungi > Ascomycota > Sordariomycetes > Hypocreales > Nectriaceae > Fusarium > Fusarium equiseti. The sequence goes on from QOHM01000007.1 coordinate 272,867, forward strand.
GGGTCTATGTAGGTGGATACACGAAAACGCGAGTTTCCCTCACGAAAGTATAGTCTGCCATTCTCCTCCACATCGCAGGGGTGAAGTTTGATGCCAGACAGGTGGATCCATCCGCCAGTGACCTTGCCAAAGGGGGTTTCTGAGCTTTCTAGATCAACCTTTGCGCCTTTGATAATGGCAAGGTCTTGGGTGTTTCGATGACCTGAAAAAGCAACAGGCTGTTTGACAGAAGCCCAAGACCAGGATGGCGCGGTGTAACTTGTTGGAGTGCTTCGTTTTGCATCCCGATGGAAGGTACGCCACGCCAGGTCTTCGAGAAGAGATTTCCTCCATAGACCAGCCAGGTATTCGTCGCGAGGACTACCGTCAAGACCCCGCCGAAGAAACACTCGCTCGGCTAAACCCCCAATTGCAGGGAGCTTGTCGCTTTCCACAGTTAAATATCGCTCTGTGTATCTCCGAACTATAACATTCCAAGCATCCGCAGGGTCATCGGCTTTCGATGTCGCTGTACTGTGTAGGTTAAAATCTGGTTCGCTATCTTTGTGTTCAAGATGCCCATCTTCAGCATGAAACTCCAACCCACATTCAAAGTGTATCTGTGTGGACGAGAAATGCAAACTTCGGGATGGTAGATATCGTTCCTGAAGGGCCCAGGCACGTTTCGATAATGGCTCGTCTTCTAGATCAATACTTTCGCGCCAAGGACGCATGCGAATGAGGGGCATTGGAAATATAGCAACATTGCCATGTTTCCCGTCCTGGTTAAATGGAATATATGTATACTGAGGGACTTCTCTCGGCCCTAGGAATCCCTCTGAGCATTTCCTTGCCCTAGTAGCGGCGATTGTAAGATATGAATTCCCATATACGTCGCACATTTGGGCTGACTCATGCACCCAGTCTTCTTGGTGATCTTGTAAAATGCAGAGACTGTCGATCCAAATATAAGAGATTTTCAGTTGTTGAATTACCCAGAAGGCATCCTGAAACGTTTTCGGGAATGCCTCAAGAGGTAATCCCTCTTCAAGGTCGTGTTTAGTGCCAGCGTTGAGTGTGAGAGGCTGCACGGAGCCCCAACAATGACTGAGGACTGCATACTTTATGTCTGAAGGAAAAGAAGTGCACAGCGATACTTTTGCTTGCTTCTCATCGTATCGTAACATACGAGTGGGTTTCATTGCGCTAGTAATATGATGTCCATGCTGAGTTGAACAGGCCGATAACCATTTCTCGATGAATCCAAGGCTCTCTTTCGATCGTGGCGACCTCGTAATGGTACGCCCGTTGATAATAGATTCAAAAACGCTGCCTATACCTGTAATTAACATCCTAAATAACCTTCCTTGTTCTTGCCTGGACTTACCGTTGTCGACGGAAAAGCCAACTCCTCCTAGCAGACCGTAGGTCGGCAATCCAGACCAACGGTCCAGTGCCATCAGCTGAATCCCTTGGCTGTTACCAAGCCCACACAGGAATAGACCTTCCCCCCCCAGCGACTGCCAGTATGGGCTATCCTTTATTCGCTTCCTAATCTTAATAATACACGCAGCACTATGCAGTAGAACTCGGCAAAGGTCGCATTCTTCTGAGGCCTGATACAGATCTTCTAGTGTTTTGTGGTATGGTACAGAAAAGTCTTCAAGTTTATAGCTTGCGCGATTGGCCCCATATAGAAGGAAGTGAAAGATATTCTCACTCTCTTCGAAACTGCTCCAATCAAGAACTTGTTCGGGAGGGAAGTCTTCTTTTGAAGCCAGCATAGCAGAGAACTGTGGCTCAAGCCTCAGCCGCATGATGGCACCGAGATCAAGACCCGAGCAGAGTTGACAAAGCATGGTTGTATGGATAGATATAGATTGGTGTTGATTGGGGCCTCTGAAGGGCAGCTACAAAAAGCCGCAGAGGGGTTTAGATTGGGCCGCTATGTTGATCACGTGCCAGATCCTGGATAATCTTCATATTTCTCACCTTGTCTAACATTGGGAACGAGGTTCCAAAACATACAAAGAAACAGACAGTGTATCAAGAATAAGTATAGATTATTGATTAGCTAATGATGTAAGGTACAACTTACGTCATTAACATTGCAAAGCTTTCTATTGGGGTACCTCTCAATGGAGCGCCGATGAGATGGCTACAGCTTGGAGCTATCCTGAGGAGCTTAATCTCTTTGGGCCGACCATGGAGCAAACGGAACACAACATGCTCACGCGGAATAAAGTCAAATAAGTTTGTGCACTTGTGTAGAGAGGTCGGTACCAGGTTGACTGCCTTCTCGCCACTTTCCATGGGCCTTTTGCTGGCAAGTATAGCGATAGGTAATGAATTGGAGAGAGTAACTGGTGCATGATGTAAGACATAGCTAGATCTCTTAAGGAGGCAATGGATTTTATTAAAATAACCGCTCTGCCACCTTAAGCCTTGCGGTATAGCTAAGTCTCAGAGTGGCTAATATGTTTTAACAAATATTGTTAGTCTTAGCCACGCAGCATAGCTATTAGCTCTAGTACTACTATTGTTTGTGCAATTTTAATGTGTTATAGTTACAAATAGACATACTGTCTCTCATCGTCAAGTTTGGTAAGCTCTGAAACAGGAATTTGCAAAATCGCAATGTAATGAAATTTGTCATTCTTCAGTCTAAAATACCTACAAAATAAACTTATACTTAGCTTCCTACCCTGCGTGAATATCATGATTACTTTGACTCGTCAAAATACTCAAATGCTCGTGCCATAGTCTCATGAAGCAGATGCACATGTCCAGGCATAGGCATCTCGAGATGATCCGCGGGCATAGACAAACAGAGAGCCTCTCCAACATACTTGTCCCAACCATTGGGACCCAAGTCATGCTGGGTCTTGTGAGGAAGACCCCAAGCAACTGGGCCAAGTTCGGAATCTTCCATAAACTTGGGGTAAGGCTCAGTTGGAATACCCCGCTTGGCCAGCTTTTGCATAAGTTCAGAATCTCCAGCACATCGATCAATCATACCCTTTTCAGCCCAGATGATGGCTGTCCGTTTTGGTCGCTGGCTAGTCTTCAAGGATTGTGGATGGTAAGTAGCAACGGCAGAAAATATGGCTTGGAGATGTTGTCGAGTCATATCTGTTGATCTCCAAAGGCCATTTTGACGAGATATGCTCTCAAAGATAGCCCAGCCAATATCATTCTTGTCCTCAACGGTCTTCGAACGTGGAGAACACATGTCGATCAGCATGAGGCCATCCACCTCCCGGTCGGCGGTTGCCAGCTGACGACAGACTTCGTATGCAAGCATAGCACCACCAGAGAATCCACCAAGGAGAAAGGGGCCCTCCGGCTGAGCCTTTGTCAGAGCCTCCGTGATGAACCTCGCAGCTCCCGTGATTCCAACATCAGTGGTAAACCTTGTTGGGCAGCGGAGGAATGGTGAGTCAATGCCGTAGATAGGCACCTGCGATTTGAACTGAGGCAGATGAATGTAGGTGGCTATCGTACCAGTCCCATCAGCTATGAGATAAAAAGGTCTTCTTCCACTGCCCGGGCGTCCTTGAAGTAAGGTGATCTTGACCTTGGGAGCTGGGGAGTCGTCACCAGGCCTAAAGTCAATCTTAACAACGCTGCCTGAGTCCGATGTTGATGTGACACTGCTTGGTGGTTGATCGAAGGACTCGGAGCTTGAGCTTTGCGGCGCCTGAGGAGTGTCATTGATCAACGATGACTTTGACGAGTTCTTTTCAATTGATGTGTGCATATGCTTGGGAGCAAACGCCCGACGAAGGTCTCCAATAGCCGGATAGTCTATGATGAAGGAAGGAAGAAGGTCAAGCCCACTTTGTTCGGTAACCTGGCTTGCAATCTCAATGGCCATAATAGAATCGACACCAAGGTCTGCAATCAACGTGTCATCTTGGAAATCAGCCAAGTCAGATCCCGTCTCCTTGGAAATAATGCTCAGAATGTTATCGAGGACTGCAGTATCTGAGTGCGACTCATGGCTGACAGTCTCAGCCTTTTCAGTGGTATCCACTGGCTTTGGAACTTCTTTCCGAGGTGTGATAGGGGGAGGCTGGTCTCTAGTGGTATTGGAGCCTCCTAGCAGCTGATCAAGTAGAGTGTTTACAACCTCGTGGAAGTGGATGCCAGCACAATGCATGATCAGCTTGTCCTTGTCGAAAATGTAGACGTCGCAGGCCATTGAGGCGCTCTCAGTCTTTGTCACACGAACATATGTATGGTATGGCTTTCCTTGCTCAGGCATAACCGTTTGTTCGAAGCTGTCAAAGCCATCCATCATGAACGTTGTGCCCTTGTTCTGACGGTCAGGGTTCGAATTTGCCACGAATCCGGCAAGATGCACAAGACTTTCACCCCAGTAGGGCGAGGCAATGAACTGTGTGTCTTTGGGATCTGACTGAAGAACAATTACCGCAGCAGCCTCTTGAAAGTCGCTAGAGATATATGCCTCCCTGATACACTTGAAGGCAGCATCGCACTGGACGGTATTGGCGAAAAGTGCGTAAAGGATCTGAGGCTGGAGGAGGTGGCCGATCCCGTTCTTTGACGATTCGACAATTTCATCCACCCTGGATCTGATAAAATATGCAACCTTATCCCACCCAGCTTGGATGACCTGTCTATCACAAGCCTCTACTAAGCAATCGCCCAGAGAGTAGGATACATTTCCTTTGGTAGCTTTCCATGAGACCTTGAAATTATGACTGGATGGGACCTCCGGAGCCACGACTGTGATGAGGTCACCGTCCAGACCAACGAGATCGTAGGTGAGTGGACGCTTGAGGCTGAGATGTCGGAGAACCAAGGTGGGGTGCTTCAGGCTCTTCAAAGGATACAATTCAAGGACATGGTTCACCGCCGCTAATCCAGCCTCAGAAAAAACACTTCCTGGACACACAGACTTGTCTCTCAACCGATGACCGTTAATTAAGGCTTTGAATCCAGGATCAAGAAGCGATGCTCGGAAAGTGACCTTCGTCTTTGGGGGAGAAATGTGCTCCATAACTTGCTGTGCACAGGTTGATATGTTGGCCTTGAATGCCTCAGTACCATTCGCGGTTGAGGCAGGCAGCTGATCCTTGGTCTCTGTATAGCTGATCCAAAAGTCCTTTAGATCCCAGGCGTATGTTGGGAGGTTAAGGAGTTTAAGGTTGTTGACATATGGTTGGTGAAGCGCAAGCCAATCTATAGTTGCGCCATTCTTATAGAGGTTGGATAGGCATCTTCCTGCAGATAACCACGCATTGGTGCCATTGTCGAGAGTAGACAAGATCTTGCCTGGAGGCGGTGATAGAGTGGCTCTCACAAAAGAGGAACAGACCTGACTCGGTCCAAACTCGAGCCAGACAGGATCTGTGTAATTGGATTGAATAGCCTCAAGAGCGCCGACAAAATTGACTGGCTGTCGACATTGCCGTGCCATGTAACCAGCGTTAAATGTACCAGAGGTCTTGACTATGGAGCCGAGCAATGTTGACGCAACGGGGACTTTTGGTTCTGAGAATGTGACAACACCGGCCAGGGCAGCATAGTCAGCTAGAATGGGATCCATCTGGGACGAATGGAACCCATAAGGTACCGAAAGCATTCTTGGCCTTCCTTTCAGGCCTGCTTGTAATTGAGTAATGCTCTCTATGCTTCCACTGATAACTGAAGCATTTGTACTATTGACACAGGCTATCTCGCATGAGGGATCTGCCTGTGCTTCGAGTAGGTCATGTACGTCTGCAACAGGCATGGAAACGGAAAGCATGGCGTTTGTGTTGACCTCGCATCTCTGTAACATCAGAAGGGCTCGCTGACCAACCAGATAAAGCACATCGGCCAGAGAAAGAACTCCAGAAACATGGAGAGCGGCATACTCTCCCAGCGAATGGCCAATTACCACGGATGGCTGGATACCAAAAGACCTCCAGAGGGCAGCAAGACCAATCTCGAGCGTTAGAACGGCGAGTTGCACCTCCAAAGTGGTCTTGTTGGATATTTCACTATCGTTCTGAGTGATTAAATCCAGAAACGGAGGGAAGTTTTGTTCTTCACAGATAGTCGCACAGAGATTTACAGTCTCCCGGAACACTGGGCTAGTCTCATACAGGGCACTACCCATACCAGCATAATGAGATCCCTGGCCTGTGAAAACAAAAACGATAGGGGACTTTTGGGCGGCTGGGCTGTCCGCGGTATCTGCCTCGAGCCTGTCGATAAGTTCCTGGGTTGACGATGCTGTGACTGCGAAGCGTATAGGATGGTGGGTTCTCCTGGCGGTGGTCGTGTAGGCCACGTCTTCAATCCTGGCTGCAGGATTCTCCCGGAGCCATTTTAAGAGTTTCGCTTTGTTGCCGTGATACGAAGCTTGTGTTCTAGCAGAAGTAACAACAACATGATGCACTCGCAGATCGCTGTTCTTAACCACATCGTCTGCATAGTCCTCGAGTAGAATACAAGCATTACCACCCTAAATAAATCTCAATCAGTAATGTAATGGTATGGCGGAGCCAGGCGAAGTAACTGACCGCTGCATCAAAATTGTTCAGAAGGATTCGTCTCGGCTGGGAGACCGGGGACTCGTATGTACTTGGTTCCGATGGTATATCGATATGGATCTCAGAGAGAGGCGGAAAATTGGGATTTAGAGCATGCGGCATGCCCGCTTGCGGAGGCAGTATGTTCTTTTGGAACATCATGATGCACTTCAGTAATGAAGCAACTCCGGCAGCCTGTGTAGTTGAAGAGCTCGGTTAGTGGCCAGTCATTAATGAACCAAGTAGCTAACTCACAGATTCGCTATGTCCGACGTTTGCTTTGACTCCTCCAACCACCACGGGCTTTGCGGCACGTCTGTGTGCAAACAAGCTTGCCAAAGCGCCCATCTCTGCTGGATCACCGACTTTTGTGCCAGTGCCGTGCATCTCTACATAGGAGATGTCATTTGGCGAGACTCTTGCATTCTGCATCATCTTTCGAAAAAGCCGTTCCTGAGCTTTGGCATCGGATGTTGTGATCGAAGTAGAGTTTCCAGAGTGATTTCTTCCAGAGGCGGCTACAACTGCCAGAATATTGTCGTTGTGTGCGATAGCATCTTCCAAACGCTTGAGCACCACAGTTCCAACAAAATCGGCTCGACAATAGCCATCGGCGTCGTCGCGAAAGGTCTTGCAGTTGCCGGTATCGGACAATACCCCAGATTTGCTGAGACTGGTCCATGAGTGTGGATATCCAACCACGTTGGCTGCTCCAGCGACGGCCATATCTGTTTCCTTGGCGAGAAGGCTGGTGCAGGCAAGATGTATGGACGATGCTGTAGAGGCACAGGCCGAGTCGAGTGAGTAGGTTGGGCCCTCCCACTTGAACTGAAAAGCAATGCGGCCGGCTCCAAAAGCACGTTGGACTCCTTGCAGCGTGTAGGCGTCGCATCCAAGGGTGTGGTGGCTCACATCATGCCAGTCATCGTTACACTGTCCGAAGAAGGTGGCAATCCTGGTTGGGTCTACAGCCCTTGTCTCACCGTCCGAATATCCAGCAACTTCGAGAGCTTCATATGTAGTCATCAAGAATTGTCGATGGCCTGGGTCCATCAAAAGCGCCTCTCTAGGTGATATATGAAAGAAGCGGTTGTCAAAGTGCCCGGGCTTGTTCATAAAACATCCGAACTTTGTTGTTGTGGTACACCCGCTGTCGTGTTTCGAGCGGTAGAACTCTGCCAGATTGAATCGATCTTCAGGGATCTCCTGACAGAGATCGAGCTTAGACATAATGACATTCCAAAATTCCTCCACATTGTCGCTGCCTGGGCCTCTCCCAGCCATTCCAACAATGGCGATACGTCCTGGAAGTAGCTTTGGGGGCATACTGGGTGGGTGGTCATCTGCAATAGAAACAGTTCTTCCAGCTGACTTCAGAACGCTGGTCAGGTATGATAGATGGCTGCATGGACCAATGGGCTTGACGTGGAGTTGGTTGAAGGACCTCAACTTAGAGCTCAGCTGATGGACAACATGCTTAATGTCCAAAGGTCGAGATAAGGCTTGTGAGCAAATCGCTCTCATCATATCACCCCAAGTCGTATAAGGGGCTCTGGGGTCATCCATGCCCCAAAGCGTGAAGCGGAAAGACAGGGGCTGACTCAAAAGAGTCGAATCTCCCACAATATAGTCAAGATCGGCTTGGCTAGTGACCACGGTATGCTGCAGCGCATGGATGTTGAGCTCATTCTTAGGGAGCGATCTGATTGCCGGGCATTCCTTCACAACAAGCTGCAGAATAGACGGTGGTCCGACAATCGTATTCCATCGATGTCCCGTCACTGCCACCTGTGCTCTTTTGATAGGTGGAATTCCCTGTAGTTCAATGATCAGTGACCTGTCTGAGACCTTCGTCACCATAGTCACTCACCATGCTTTGCTGATACTGATCCAGGGCACTGCGGAGCTCATTTTCCTCAATGCCCAGTACAGTCCAGCCCCAAGCGCCGCTACGGTCTTCCATGCTCCGAGATTTGACGGAGGTGAATCGACACAATCTAGTAAGTAGACCGGCTACCTCGAGACATGCTTCATACAGTTTCTCAAAGGTTTCAGCAACGGCCAAAACAGAAAGACTGATTAGACCTCCAGAGATACCAACCCACTCGGGATGATCTTCGCCTATACTCAAGAGGCCTGGTTCATGCTTTGCCCATCTAGATTGTTAGCACATAAGTGTCTTAGGCCATTGACGATTTGAAACATACTTGAGGAGTATTCCCGCTCTGACAGTGTAGATCAGGAATGCCTGGGCCATTCCTACATCGTCGGTAGTGTAGCGATACTTTTCAGCGAGCTCCTGGAGAGTTGCAAAGTCGCCTAGACTCTCTCGCAGCACGCTATCCATACCCACTGTGTGAGTCTTGAAAGCGTGGGTTAGATCATCAAGGAATAATTGCAGCCACGGGGTGGAGGCAGCATCTTGGTAGAGCCGGTCGATTCCGTCAACCCAGGAGTCAGTCTGATCTCCAAAGAGAAGAATTGTTTTTTTATTTGGCGCCATAGTTTCAGAACAATAATGATGGCTGTCAGATATCCTTGACAATACATCCTGAACTTGGCCTGGGCCGTTTTATACAAGTTGCGGTTTTCTCGATTTGCTCAGCAGATCCTATTGTAACTCATCTCCCGATAATACGATAAAGCCTTCCTGAGAAAGGCTTATCCGGTGACTGAGAGGAGTGTTCTCAAGATAGCAGGGTAAAGGGCAGGGAAGCCTCTGAATGACTCAGCTATAGATTGCATCATACATTGAGCTGACCTAATTTGATATCTATGTAGTATGTACGTAGTCCGAAAGCAAAAGCTGACGGAAGACGTGTGGGCAAAGGTGTCACAATGCCCTGTGGAAAGTGTGAAGATCTGCAAAGCTTAGCTGATGGCTGACGGAAGATTCTCCTATCTGTCACCAGTCATAGCTAGGCTTATCTGACCATTTAGTTAAGCAGACACGGAAGTTACATGCGTTCGGCAGATCGCTAGCTTATCAAGGTACAGGGTACGGAACCCGTCGAGTATGTAGTCAGCATAGCCAACCAACAACACAGTGCCTCTAAGAAGCGTCCAATGTGGAGCATCAGATTTATCTTCAGTAAGGATAAGCATCTTGAATAAGAAGGTAAAATAGAGTTGGCCAGAATGGTCCGATTATCACAAATGCTGACAGTTGAAGCATTGTCCGCATCATTTCCAAAGAATTCTTCGGAACCCGAGAAATAAAAGTCCCTCATGCAAATAATTAAGCAAGATAAGACATTAGGTAATAATCAACCATCGCCATTGATTAGAAGGGGGTTCCAAGTTACAGACCTATGAGGTAACATGAAAGTGCATTTTGATTACTTTAGCAAGATAAGTGAAGTCGCGGCAAGATATACAGTATAGTGTGTGTAAGTGATGAAATCAAGAGATATGGGGTAATTGATTGCTACTAATCCGTCAGCATTGACGGCATTTCTTACGTCAACCTTTTTATCATGAAGATACTCTACCAACAGAAGATTTTGTATCGGCGGTAGGAGGGCCGGGAGAAACTTGAAAGGGCATAGATATCACCGAGTGTAGGAAAAGCCCACGCAATATAGTCTGGACGTGACCCTTTGAACAAAGGATAGAGGAATACATTGATCAATCGTTTTTCCCCTCTAGACTATTTCGTTTCCATTTCACGTTGCTAGAACAATGTCTTTCGAGAACAAACAAGTTCCCGGTCCCGTTGCCATCGTAGGGTTGGCTTGTCGCTTTCCTGGCGATGCAACCTCTCCGTCCAAGTTCTGGGACCTTCTGAAAAATGGAAAAGGTGAGTTGCTACAGAGAATAGCATCTGTATTAGTGTCAACAGGACCTTCTTGAACGCTATATCCCCGCTTCGAGTTCCTCACTGACCCGTATCAAGACGCATATTCCGAAACAACAGATCGATACAATGCACAAGCTTTCTATCACCCAAACAGTAAACGACAGAATATCTTGCCAGTCACAGGTGGACACTTCTTGAAGCAGGATCCTCATGTCTTTGATGCTGCATTCTTCAATATCACCGCCGCCGAGGCTATCTCTCTTGACCCAAAACAACGCATCGCACTCGAGGTCGCATACGAAGCCTTCGAAAACGCAGGTAAGACCCTCAAGCAGGTTGCTGGTACTACCACAGCCTGCTTTGTTGGCTCCTCCATGAGCGACTACAGAGATGCTGTTGTCCGTGATTTCGCTCATAACCCCAAGTACCATGTACTTGGGACTTGTGAGGAGATGATCGCCAACCGAATCTCGCACTTCTTCGACATTCATGGCCCAAGTGCTACTGTACATACGGCCTGCTCATCTAGCCTGGTGGCCATTCATCTGGCTTGCCAGAGTCTTTTATCAGGGGATGCTGAGATGGCCCTCGCTGGCGGTGTGGGGATGATTCTGACTCCAGATGGCACAATGCAGCTTAACAATCTTGGATTCCTCAACCCTGAGGGCCATTCACGGTCTTTTGACAAGGATGCAGGAGGCTATGGCCGTGGTGAAGGATGTGGTATCCTTGTTTTGAAGAAGCTGGACAAGGCTCTAGAAGATGGGGACAACATCCGTGCAGTCATACGCGCTTCTGGTGTCAACTCGGACGGCTGGACTCAGGGTGTTACCATGCCATCGAGTGAGGCGCAAGCTGCACTTATCAAGCATGTTTATGAGACTCGCGGCTTGGACTATGGGGCCACCCAGTATGTGGAAGCGCATGTGAGTATTCTCTTTGTTTATTTTATCCATCAAATACTGATATTGGTACAGGGTACCGGAACCAAAGCTGGAGATCCAGTCGAAACAGGAGCTATTCACCGTACCATTGGCCAAAGCGCCACCAAAGCTCGAAAGCTGTGGGTGGGAAGTCTCAAGCCAAACGTAAGTCCTATCAAGAGAAACGAAACTCGACCAAACGCTGACTGCAAATAAGATCGGTCATCTTGAGGCTGCCGCAGGTGTAGCCAGCGTTATCAAGGGGGTCCTGGCTATGGAAAACAGTCTGATTCCTCCCAATATTCATTTCAGTACTCCAAACCCCGAGATTCCACTCGACGAGTGGAATATGGCAGTACCCACCAAGCTAACTCCATGGCCTGCGGCTCGCACCAAGCGTATGAGCGTTAGTGGTTTTGGCATGGGAGGTACAAACGGACATGTCGTCTTGGAAACTTTCAACTCAGGACCAAAAAGCATTCTCTACAACGGTGCCCAACATCAACCCGCTCACAGCGGCAAAAGACTGTTTACATTCAGCAGTCACGACCAAGCCGGTCTGGATCGAGTCTCCAAATCTTTGGTCGACCACTTTGATAGCCTAGGACCCTCCGGAGCAAGGCCCGAGTACCTGGCCGATCTAGGGTATAGTCTTGCTGTTAGCAAGTCTGGCCTATCTTGGAAGGCAGCTCACATTGCGGAGAGTTTGGCTGAACTGCGTGAAAAGCTTTCCACTCCACAAAGTGAATATGCTGTTCGAGAGCCAAGGAGCCAACCAAAGATCGGCTTTATTTTCACGGGTCAAGGTGCTCAGTGGGCTCGAATGGGAGTCGAGATGCTTCATCGCCCAGTCTTCAAAGATTCAGTGCAGAGATCTACCGATTACCTGCAAGATCTGGGTTGCGAGTGGACCCCTATCGTTGAACTATCCAGGGCTCAAAAGGAATCTCGACTCAGTTTGCCCGAGATCAGCCAGCCAATCTGTACGGTATTGCAGATCGCATTGGTCGACGAACTCAGATCGTGGGGTATAGCACCCGCGAGTGTAGTCGGCCATTCCAGTGGCGAGATTGCTGCAGCATATTGTATTGAGGGTCTTTCTCATAAAGATGCTATCGCAGTGGCTTACTTCAGGGGCAAATTCTCGTCTAGTCTCAACCATTTGAAGGGTGGCATGATGGCCGTCGGCTGTTCAAGAGTTGACGCAGAGACACTTATAGATGACTCCAACTTGCAAGGAGGTCAAGTAACAGTCGCTTGCGTGAATTCACCTTCGAATGTCACGCTCTCTGGAGATGTTGCCCCGCTCGAAGAACTGAGAGCCATCCTGGAGAAGCGAGGCATTTTTGCCCGACGGTTAAGAGTGGAGGTGGCATATCATTCCACTCACATGAACTCCGTCTTCGCCGACTATACTGAATCCATTGCAGATATAGAGCCCCAGTCATCCCCGTCCCATCAGCCCATCATGATATCGAGCGTTACCAGCCACCAAGTCGATCCTGCACTTTTGGGATCCTACTACTGGGGTCGCAACCTGATCTCTCCCGTATTGTTCTCGGACACAATTAAAGAGATGGTTTCCCCCGCTGATGGAAGTGGTCAACGCTCTGTCGATGTCCTGGTTGAGATAGGCCCCCATGGTGCTTTGGGTGGTCCCATCGAGCAGATTCTGTCTCATTTTGGCATTGAGAACGTTGGATACAACTCCATGCTCACGCGAGGTCAGAATGCGCTCGAAACGAGTTTGGATCTCGCCACGAGTCTGTTCCTCCAAGGAGTTCCCATCGACATGCAAAATGTCAATGGCGACTCAGGCTGCCGTTTACTGACAGATCTCCCACCTTACCCCTGGAATCACTCTAAGAAGTTTCGAGCAGAATCTCGAATTCAGAGAGAACTTGTCGCGCAAAGTGTTCCGACAAGAAGCATTATTGGCGCCCCTGTGCCCAAGATGAACGAGAGTCAGCGTGTTTGGCGTGGCTTCATCAAGCTTGACGACGAGCCTTGGATCCGCGGTCACACAGTTGGAACCACGGTCCTGTTTCCAGGTGCTGGGATGGTTAGCATAGTTCGTGAGGCCGCACAGCAGATGGTTGATCCCGGCAAGATTGCACGTGCATTCAGACTCCGCGATGTATCCTTCTCGGCTGCCATGGCCCTTCCCGAGGATCAGGCTACTGAAGTCATCATACAGATGAAGCCACAACTGGTTGCTACCTCTGGATCAACCCCAGCGACTTGGTGGGAGTTTACGGTATCCTCATGTGCCGGAACTGACCAGTTGAGGGATAATTGCCGTGGATTGATTACAATTGATTATGAGGGCAGCACAAGCCAGCAGATGGCTCACGAGGACTCTCAAATCGTTTCTGAGCGGATTGCTGATTACCGCCAAGTTCTCCAGGAATGTCCTGCAACTTATGCCAAAGATCGTTTCTATAAACACATGATGAAAGCTGCTTGGCGTTATGGTGAGACCTTCCAGGGAGTTGAGAACTGTCATCCTGGCGACGGCAAAACTGTTTTCGACGTCAAACTCATCGACATTGGTGAGACTTTCAGCAAGGGACAGCTGGATAGACCATTCCTCATCCATGGCGCGACGCTTGATGCAGTATTTCAGGGCTGGTTGGGAAGTACATACAAGAATGGCACCTTTGAGTTCGACAAGCCCTTTGTCCCGACCAAGATTGGAGAGATGGAGATTTCGGTTGATGTTCCATCAGAAGCTGGATACATGATGCCGGGTCTGTGCAGATCGCACAGGTCTGGCTTCAACGAGTTGTCTGCTGACACCATCATGTTCGACAAGGACTTGTCAAGAGTTATCCTGTCAGTTATCGACTTTCGAACCTCAGAGCTTGAAATGGATGAGGCCGCAACTGAGGAGACTGCTGTTGAAGTCGACCCAGCTGAGATCACCTCCAAGGCGCGTTGGGACTATGCGTTGAGCCTCATGGAGCCAAGCCATCTCAAGCAGGCAATGGAAAGCATCGCAGCGCAAGACCGACTCACTGAGGTAAGTATTCTGCAATTGGATTTTCTCGATATCTGGCTAACCATAGTGGGCAGTTTATCCGCATGTTACTTCATGAAAATCCAGCAGCCAGTATTGTCGAATTTATTCCACATTCAGATACGCTGCCCAACACGTACACATCCAAACTCCCTCCAGGAACCATTCGTCCCAACCAAATTCAATATGTAGTTACGAATGACGCAAAAGACGTGCAGGGAGGAACTACAGCGTTAGGTCTGTTCACTATTGATGCACTAATGGATCATGCATCGGCAAATGAGGCTGCTGCAGATATAGTCATTATACCGCAAGCGGTTCTTCTTCAAGACAGCTATGCCAGTGTCCTTGAGCTGTTGTTCAAGATCTCGAAACTCAATACAGCTATCGTGGTTGCTACCAACACCGCAGATACTACGGCACCGTTGAAAGCCAAGGGATTCCAGCTTCTACATAGCATCCAGGGCGATCCGTCCTTGGAGGTCTTCGCCGGGCTTGTAGATGAGCAGGACAAACCAACAAATGGGATTCACAAGGAGGAAATTGTGCTTCTCCTGCCATCAATTAAATCGACTGCGACCCAAGAGTTTGCCGAGAGGGTTCTGTTGGATCTTGAGGGCCAAGGCTTCAGCGTGTCGACACAGATTTTGGCTGATAGCATTGACGACTCTACTTTTGACGGCAAGACATGCTTGTCGTTACTGGAGGTCGAACAGCCACTGCTTGATAGGCTCTCTGAATCAGACTTTCAACTCCTTCGAAAAGTCGTTTTGACCTGCCAGCGTATCCTGTGGGTCACTCACGGTGAGAGCCCCTCACTAGCCCTGGTTGATGGCTTCTCACGGTGCATCATGAGCGAGATTGAGGGAGTCAAGTTCGAAGTCTTGCACCTCAGCGAGCCAACTGGATTGCAGCATGGTCCACGTCTTGCATCAAAGATCATTGCATCGAAGCCAACGGATAACGAATTCCGGGACAAGGATGGATTACTGCAAGTTGCAAGAATCTTCGAAGGTCTGGCGGAGAACGAGAATATCCGTCATCACCTCCATGATGACACTCGAGTTATGCAACTAAGCGACCAAGAACATCCTTTAAGATTTACCATTGGAAAGCCTGGTCTCCTGGACACGCTCTACTTTGTTAATGATGAGCGATTATCAGCTCCACTCGCAGACCATGAGGTTGAGATTCAAGTCAAGGCTACAGGTCTCAAGTAAGCATGGCATCTTCCCACTGCAGTAATATATCTAACAAGTTGTCTTTTAGTTTCCGAGATGTCATGGCATCAATGGCACTCGTCCCAGTAAAAGGACTTGGACAGGAGGCAAGCGGCATTGTCCTAAGGACAGGCCGTGATGCAACACATCTGAAGCCTGGCGACCGTGTGAGTACTCTCGACATGGGAACTCATGCAACAGTGATGAGAGCGGATCATCGAGTCACGGTCAAGATCCCCGATGCCATATCATTCGAGGAGGCAGCCGCAGTGCCCGTTGTGCATACCACGGCATATTATGCGCTTGTCAGACTGGCCAAGCTTCAACGAGGTCAATCTGTCTTGATCCATGCCGCTGCAGGTGGAGTAGGACAAGCAGCTCTGCAACTGTCCAAGCATCTCGGCCTCGTTGTATACGCCACTGTCGGTTCGGACGACAAGCGCAAACTTCTCACGGACAAGTACCAAGTGTCAGAAGATCATATCTTCAACTCGCGAGATGCAAGCTTTGCCAAAGGTATTATGCGTGTCACCGGCGGTCGTGGAGTGGATTGCGTTTTGAATTCACTCTCCGGTGAGCTCTTACGAGTATCTTGGAGCTGCCTTGCAACTTTTGGTACATTTGTTGAGATTGGTTTGCGAGACATCACCAACAACATGCTTCTTGACATGCGCCCCTTTTCCAAGAGTACGACGTTCTCCTTCATTAATATGTATACCCTCTTTGAGGAGGATCCAGCGGCATTGGGTGGGATTCTCGAGGAAGTCTTCAAGCTTTTGGATCGTGGTATCTTACAAACACCAAGCCCCATGACCGTGTATCCCATCAGCCAAGTTGAGGACGCTTTCCGTATCATGCAACAGGGAAAGCACCGCGGAAAGCTTGTGCTCTCCTTCCCAGACGATGCTCAAGCACCGGTCTTGCATGTGGCCAGGAACTCGATGAAACTTGATAGTCAAGCGACATATCTCTTTGCCGGAGGACTTGGTGGCCTCGGTCGCAGTCTTGCAAAGGAGTTCGTGAACTGTGGAGCTAGGAATATTGCCTTCGTCTCACGATCAGGTGATAGCACTAGCGAAGCGAAGGCTACCATCAATGAGATTACAAGTCAAGGTGCCAAGGTCAAGGCCTATGCTGCCGACATCTCGGACGAGAAGGCTTTTGTCAACGCGATGGACGAGTGCTCGCGAGACTTGCCCCCTATCAAGGGCGTTGTGCAGATGGCCATGGTGCTCCGTGATGTTGTCTTCGAGAAAATGACATACGAGGAGTGGACGCTTCCCTTGAAGCCCAAGGTACAAGGTAGTTGGAACCTACACAAGTACTTTGACCATGAGCGGCCTCTGGATTTCATGGTCATCTGTTCTTCAAGCTCAGGTATTTACGGATATCCCAGCCAAGCCCAGTACGCAGCTGGAAACACTTATCAGGATGCTCTGGCTCAGTATCGCCGGGCTCAAGGACTCAAGGCGGTGTCTGTTAATTTGGGCATCATGCGCGATGTCGGAGTGCTTGCAGAACAAGGCACTACCGGAAACATCAAGCTCTGGGAGGAGGTGTTGGGAATCCGTGAGCCTGCATTCCGTGCCTTGATGAAGAGTTTGATCACAGGGCAAACAGACAACAACAACGATATGCCTGCCCAGATCTGTACCGGTTTGGGTACCGCCGATATCATGACAACTCACGGCCTAGCAAAACCCACATACTTTCAAGACCCTCGTTTTGGACCTCTGGCGGTCACGAGCGTCTCTGCTGAAGCTTCCGGTTACAAGCAGTCAACGGCCATGTCTATTTCGTCGCAGCTATCTGAAGCTAGCAGCAAGGCCAAGGCAACTGAGATCATTACACATGCCTTGGTCGGAAAGGTGGCTGACATCTTGCAAATGCCGCAGTCAGAGGTTGACCCTGGTCAGCCACTATACCGCTATGGAGTTGACTCTCTTGTTGCGCTAGAGGTCAGGAACTGGATCACTAGAGAGATGAAGGTTAACGTTGCTTTGCTTGAGATCTTGGCTGCGGTGCCAATGGAGAGCTTTGCTGGTAAACTTGCTAGCACTAGCAAGTTGGTTTCAGTATCTTGAAGAGACATGGGAAAAAGGATTATGTATCTGTTTATATGTATTGAGATTTATTGACCTAGTTTGATTTTCTTGAAGATCTGTTTCAAGTCGAACACTAAACCTCCAATCCTAGCTCTCGTATAGTAAATCTATTGAACTAGAGTTCCGACCTGCTTATAGCTTATCTTAATTAATTGTACAAGCGGCGAGCATACTTCTTGGGAAGTCGCAGTCACATGGTGCTGGCGTATGGGAAATGAAGCTTGACAGGTCATAATGTAAGGGGTTGTCAAATAGTTGCTTCAGTATCTGGAGAAACTTGTAGTGATTACTCTTGCTCGGCTACATCGTTTACTGGGGTTTTAATCATGCTTACAATGTAAGGGACTGCTAGTCCCGGAAGGGGAGGAAGAGGTCATGTCATTGCTTGGTTGCTGGCGTTGAAAGGGGGGAGATCAGTCGGAAGCTAGGCGTTATCTAATTTCACAAATCTGCGATTATCATTGTGTTGTTTATCTGTATACTTCAGGGCCCGTGCTTGGAAAAAACTCAGAATAGCTAATTTCACAATGAAAAACACACTTTGGCAGGAAATGTACAGTGCATGCTTACTATGTGCGTTATCTATGAGTTAATTGAACCCTGGCCTTAACACAAACCTGAGTAATATTTAATGCTCTGAATCAGCGTATCTTATTTATCGGAAACACCATCACGTAAGTGCTCACGCAATATAAGATGACACCCCATACATATATCCCTCAGCATAATTCATAACTTTATAATTTATCAAAGACAACATTTCGTTACATACTACTTACCAGTGTATTCTCCTTCGAAGCTGACATAATTGCCGTCTACTATAATAATGAGGTTCTCGCCATCGGTGTATTTAACCCTTCTTCTGGGAGCCTCATCTATATCTATTGCCAACCCATCAGCCGAGTGCAAATGTTTCCCTGGAGACAGCTGTTGGCCTTCTGAAACAGAATGGAAAGCCCTAAACAGTTCCGTTTCTGGAAACCTGATTAAGACTGTTCCTCTTGGTGCGCCATGCCATGACCCGACGTTCGAGGAGGACTTATGTCAATCTCTGAAACAACAGTGGCAGAATGCTACAGTTCAGTAAGTCACATAATTCTTTATACAACACAAATGAAGTCATGGGTAACATGGATTTAGCTTTGCCTCATCCTCGTCGGTGATGGCTCCCTTTTTTGCGAATCAGAGCTGTGATCCATTTCAACCACGGATCAGCCCTTGCAAGTTAGGTAACTATGTGGTTTATGCTATCGCTGCTGATACAGCTTCCGATGTCCAAAAAGCCATAGCTTTCGCACGTGCAAAGCATATTCGTCTTGTCATTCGTAACACTGGCCACGACTATCTCGGTCGCTCGACGGGCGCTGGCGCGCTCGGCGTGTGGACTCATCGCCTAAAAAACATCGAGTTCCTTGATTGGGACGATGGTACTTATATCGGTAATGCTGTCAAGTTGGGTGCTGGTGTTCAGGGGTTTGAGGTCCTAGAAGCAGCTACAAGTCGCGGGCTTGTGGTTGTCGGTGGCGAGGTAAGCGTTTTTCTTTTGTTTTTCCTATCGTTGGGCTTGATAATAACCGTCGACTCATACATACGGCGAATAGCTGACTGACTGTTATCAGTGCCCTACCGTAGGTATCGCTGGTGGTTACTCTCAGGGAGGGGGCCATTCTGCACTCTCCACAAGCTTTGGCTTGGGTGTTGATAACGTTCTCTCCTGGGAGGTAATCACAGCTGATGGCGAGCACCTGACAGCAAACAAAGATGAAAACGCAGATTTATTCTGGGCCTTACGTGGAGGAGGGGGCGGCACGTTTGGTGTCGTTATATCCATGACGGTAAAGGCCCATCCTGGTACCATTACCAGCGGGGCTTCACTTTCATTCTCTACCCAGACGAACTCGGAGGAGAGATTTTGGGCCGGTATACAAGCCTTTCACCATACCTTGGAGGACATGGTAGATGCTGGAACGATGGTGGGTTGACCCAGGCCCCCCTGCATCTTCAAAATCAATCCTTGTTCTCTGGTGAGTGGCATCATGTGCTGACAATACGCTACAGGTTATTCACATCATCACAAATACCTCGTTCCTCATCGCACCCTTGACCGCCTACAACAAGACTGAAGTTCAAGTTAAGGGCATCCTGAAACCGTTCGTTTCGTCTCTTATATCCGAAAATGTCGACTTTGATGTTACATATAAAGAGTCTAAAACATACTATGACCACTACAACGAGTTTCTTGGTCCCCTTCCATACGGGAAGATTCCTGTGGGTTTTGAGCAATACGGCGGGCGTTTGGTCCCCCGTAGTGTTGTGCCCAATTTCACAGAGACTTTGAGACAGGTCACAAGCAGAGGCGTTACATGGGTTGGTGTAGCCACCGACGTGGGGCAATTTGGTACGCGAGCGACTACCTCGGTCCACCCCGCGTGGCGTAGCACGCTTGTTCATGCTCTTCTGAGTACACCATGGGACTCGACTAAACCGTGGGATGATATGGTCAAACTGCAAGACCTCATGACAAATGTTATCATGCCGGAGGTCGAAGCAGCCACACCCGGCAGTGGCGCCTACGTGAACGAGGCAGACTTTCGGCAGCCGAACTTTCAAGATACCTTTTGGGGAGATAACTACAAAGACCTATTAAAGGTAAAGGAGAAATGGGACCCCGAGTACTTCTTCTTTGTTCCCAAAGGAGTTGGTAGCGAGATTTGGTCTATTGAAGAGGATGGAAGAATGTGCAAGTCAGTGGTAAAGAACCATATGTTGGAAAAGGCATCAGTCTAACATCACGCTCTCAGCAAATCCCTTGTTGCAGTGCATGCCGGATAGGGTCTCTAGAGATGGTAGGTTTAGTTTCTAGCTCTTTGTTCTAGCGATCTAGTTTCCATGTCTATCAATCTAGTCACATCAACTTTGCGACATACGGGAGGCTTGCAGCAGCGCAACGACAGTCGAAACCGTGCGCCAACTCAATCTTTCTCCAGATGAATGGTGGCCAGAAAGCTCAGATATCAGAGACCAGAGGTGAGGGAGCTGTATTATCGACTGCGTTAGTATTGAGCTGGATTTATCACGAATTATTTCATTCTCTGATGCGCCAAAGTCACTGACCTGTCTCTGCATCGTCGACTGCTCATGCCGGAGATAGTTCTCAACATCTGACCCCAAAGTGTTCTGTAGCACTCGATACAAGCTGGCCAGCCCCTCGAAGGAGGCATTTGCACCGACAGTGGTGCTGAAGGCGTCGAGTTCCTTGGCGTAGATGGCTTCAGCTGATTTCGATATTTCATGTTGGTAGTCATGTGCTTCATAGTCAGACCAGCTCTCGGAGCCGATCCGTAGCTGCTCTAGGAAGCCCCGCAACCGTCGACTGCGGCTCTGCCTTTGGACTGCGCTGACGTGGGATGAGGCATCGAAATTCCCAACATAATACGCCGTCATAAGTGAATCCATGTCTTTGTAGCCCGCATCCTGAATAAACTTTAAAATACGACTCATTCTCTCTTCTGGTGATATGTCGCGGAGGACTTGGCCGCACAATGTGATCCCCCATGGTCTCAACGGCTGCATGGCCGATGTCCCCAGACTATCGTGCTGTCGAGATGAGGGACTCCCTTCTGTCGATCCAGGGACTAAGCCTAGTGAGGTCAAAGCATTGGAAGCTGAGTTCTGATCGTCGTTCATAGCAAGGCCATTCTGTGCAATGTTACTGGGAGAGGTCGTGCTGTTATCTAGGCCCGAAACCCTTTGATGGCGGTTCGGTCGTGGAGAATCATGCATTTGGGCCACAGCCGTTAATCCCGCACTGTCGAGGCTAGCGGAAAGTTCGCTGTATAGCAAATCGTCCTCCACCATCAGTCCAAAAGCTGTACTATCAAGGAATTGCTGTTCTTGGCAGGAATCTGTGGGTGCGTGATTGACTGGACGAAGCTGGCCATTGATCCGGTTTGACGATTGGCATTGGCTATTAACTTTTGTCTCAAGGTCCTCGATACGCCGCTTCATCTTTTGTCCTAATAATTTGTTAGTCGACATACATATGCGAGAGGTGGAATGCCACACTATGTTTCTTTTGAGCAATCCGGTTTTGTATCTTGCGTCTCTCGTTCGGGTCTTCCACGGACTCCGAGCCACCAGACTGAGTAGGAAACGCTTGAAACGATTCGATAGACTGCATAGTTCCACTCGACCAATTTCGTTCAAATATGCAAGGCTAATTTAGGTCACAGGCAATGGTACCATTAGTTATGGCTGGAAAAAAAGGGACTTGACAAAAGACAAGCTTTGGGGGCGGGACAGCATGAATCTTGCTTCTCTTGTGCTGCGTCGTATGATCCCATCCAAGTTGATATACATGTGATTTTGTTGGTTGAGCGGCCGATATCATGCAATATAAGATTGTTACCCTTGGAACGTCGAACGGGAACAACGGAATAAATCTCACTGAGGTTGGGTAGATAAATAAACCGTGGGGGTTGCGCTCGCGGTACACTCTCCCCAAATTTAGCTTACCCGGTACTTCATGCTGACGCGTAGATCTTTACCTGCCCATGTAAAGAGTTATCAAGTCAGCCCATCACGATGCTTGCTCTGGGTATGATTTGGGCTATCTTGAGCTCCCGCTTACTTTGTAACGCATGCTGATGTGAGAAATTGCCGCAAATCCGTTGTAATCGTTAATCAACTCAACTGTCAAAAATTATCAAGGGCGATATGGATGGAAATGAGCTTAGGTACAAGAGTCCCGCTTAGATAGCGAGGTGAGCAATCCCAACCCAGAAACACTAGCTGTTTTAGAGTTTGGAACTGATAGATGGTAAAAGTTCATTCTTTTTCAGAATAGTGAAAGCTGCCACGTGCACATGCCAGGGACAAGACATCGTAAACAATGCATTAGTAACGTCACCCGGGTTACACAATGTCAGACAGGATTTGCAATACGTCATCCTATTACAAGCCACAGTGAGCTACTAATGCGTTGTATCCTTGCCATTAAAGGCAGAGCAATACAGCGTCTTCTGGGCATATTCAAGGTCTTACCAACAAGTATTCTCTCTAAGCTAAGTAGGTATTTCTACAGAACTAGATGAAATACCCCCACGATCTGTCTAAAGTGTCAGCCGGGAGGACCCGGATCTGCAACTAAACAGCGGGCGGAAAAAGGAACATGCTCCGGTTCGTTATCAATACAAAGCTAACGCCTTTGGCTATCTGGTCTAAGTACAGGGTGGTAGGCTGACTACACTGCATATTTGCTGTTACTTGGCGCTGTGGAGCTAATCAGCATTGAAATGCCAATCAGTAAATTCTTCCCCTACCAGGGCTGTTGAAATTAGGCGCTAAAATTCTCCCCGGACTCCTTGATCCCCACCCTTGCTAGTGATTCAGCTTTCCTCTCATTCTCTATCTTCTCTTAAAACAAACTTCCTCACGTAACAAGGACGACCGTAATGTTATTGTTGGATAACCTTACTTAACTTCTCTTAGGGGATACATTAAGCTTTCAGTAGCTTATATTTTAGATTTTCAATATATTAATAGGCATTTATTCTATAGCCTTGCTGTAATTGACCGACACGCACGTGATCCTGTATGCTCACTATAAATAAAATTGTCAATAAATAGTTACATTTTTACTCCTTGTATGCCAACTATTCAACTATTTGCCGTATTTTTATGTCTAGAGCCCCAACTTACTCCTTTGTAACCTATCAACAGAATTGGACTTTCTTAAAACTTTACTCTTGCTTTTCCTTAATATTCACAGCACGCATCCAATCCTGACATGGACGCAGACGCCTCTCCTACATTAGAGGAGCATTTTGATTGCCTGTCTATTAATAAAAAATCCGAAAATGGGCAGAGCAGTTGCAGACCCAAGGTTTGCGCACCACTTTCTATAACCTGCAGTTAGGAGCTCTGCTTAACTCAATGTATAGACTAAAATCCCACAATCACAGTCCGTTCTTGGACTTACCCAGCCTAAGGTTTTGCTTCCTGTTAAAGGAGCTCTCTTTTCAAACACAGCAGCCTCACCGACTCACCAGAAGGAACAAAATAGAGATCCACCATTGCCTTCATCCTCTCAAAAACCCGCCGCGGAATCACCCAGTCCTTCAACTACGAAAGGTGCTACGCTTTACAAGCATCTTCACCTCGGCATGTTCGAAATCGGGCGACCAATGGGAAAAGGCAAATTCGGTCGCGTATACCTCGCACGGGAGCGCAGTTCGGGCTTCATCTGCGCCCTGAAAGTTCTGTATAAGGCTGAATTACGACAATGTCGAATGGAAAGTCAAGTACGCCGAGAAATCGAGATTCAGACCAATCTCCGTCACCCCAATATCGTGCAACTATACAGCTATTTCCACGATAGCAAGCGCATCTTTCTCGTCCTCGAATTTGCAGCTAAAGGCGAGCTTTATAAACATCTGCAAAAAGAAACCCGATTTACAGAGAAAAAGGCGGCCCGATTCGTCGCACAAGTCGTATCGGCGCTGCGGTATCTGCACCGAAAGAACATCATCCATCGAGATATCAAGCCTGAAAATATTTTAGTCGGTATGTATGATGAGCTGAAAATCAGCGACTTTGGATGGAGTGTCCATTCACCTTCCAGAAGGCGGGAAACTATGTGCGGCACGCTGGACTACCTGCCTCCCGAGATGATCAGATTAGGTTCAACAGACGTTGGCAGATTCTATGATGAAAAGGTCGATGTTTGGAGCTTAGGGGTATTGATCTATGAGTTTCTGGTTGGGGTGCCACCATTCGAAGACACGCCAGTCAAGACACAACGACGAATCGCCAGAGCAGACATGCAGATTCCCGACTTTATAAGTAGCAAGGCAAAGCATCTTATCAAAAGCGTATGTTCTCTCTAGCTACAGAACCTGCGGCTTTATATTAACTGGTGGTAGCTCCTCGTTCGAGACCCTGAGAAACGATTACCACTCGATCAGGTTGCACAGCATCCCTGGATTCTACAGCACTGTGCTGACAGTAACGCAACAGTTTCGGTTAGCCATGGAGAACAGGTTACCTAGTGCCTGGCTACTAAACAGCGTAATGAGTATCAAGGGAGAAGCTATGAAGATAAAATAAAATGAAGTAAAGTATTGAATACTATTTTAGCGGCTACAGAAAGGAGATATTTCTCTCTATTTATACACTGCCCGTTTTACACTCTCTCTTACGAGACTCTACTAGTCCGTTCTCTTCTCCCGGCTTCTATACTCATACGTATTCAACTCGCCTGCCCCGTCGTGTGGGCCTAAGGTGAGACAGTAAAAGTGTCACTTTCCTTAGGTCACCTCACTAGATCCGTTCAACTCCTACCAGATCGGGGCTGACTCTCCCTTCCTAGCAGTTTTAGGAGGATAAGCAGCTACCACGGTCGTCAACCATATAGAGTACCCTAGCAAAATACACCCTGCGGCATACATGAGAGGCTGATCGAAGATTTCCGGTAAAACTGCCACCCCCATGCTGAATGGCGCAAATGTCCATATGGCGCAGGCCACATTGGTAAGGCAAAAGCTAAGAGAAAGACCGTTCCGCGAGCCGCGGGCCAGATACTCGTGTGTCGGTCCGATGATCATAAGAACGTTGGTGAGCGCTCCAGTGAGTAGGAAGCATCCAGGGCCCAGGAACTGGATCAACGACCAAACGAACGCAAACATTGCGAGCTGAATCCAGAATGTGTAGGCCAAGATAGAGGAAATGGCAGGTTCTCGTCCGAAAAGAGGAGAAAATGTAGCGACGCGGGCTTTTGGGTTATATATGCTATACCACATGGAGAATATCTCGAGTGTCGCCCACACGGATAGCGAAAACGCGGTTCCCACAAAGAACCAATGGTAATCGTATTGCGGCGCGGCCCGGGCGAAGAGGTAAACAAATGTCAACTCGTGGGCTACGTATAAGGATTGCATCCAGAAGGGTATTGGGCCAAGGCCTTCCCGAACCTGAAGTCTTATGGCGTAGACATATTGTAGAAAGCCGATCGCGAAACATGCGGTGGAGCTCACCATGACCTGAGTGTTGTCCAATTGAATCCTCTCCACGATGCGTTCATAGTAGTCGATATTCATATTTCCTTTCAGGGTTTGGGTCGAGCTGTAAATGAAATTGAAGAATGTAGAGTCTCGAGGTGTGAATCGTAAGGGGTAGGCTTTTGATAGGTCACAGTGTAATGTCTTTATACTAGAACTGAACCCCGTATGACTCACGATGTCATTGCAGCACGTTACTGCAGTATGAGGTCTAGTGACTTCTTTTATGGATCCGGGATTAAAGTCCTAATGCCCAGATATCTGGGAGCAGCTAGATACTTGGTAGCTTGAGAGAGGTTCCTGTCTCTCCCGGCTTGTCTATTGATGCCAAGAGTTCACGAGTTGAGACATAGAACAGGTCGGCCTAATTCGGGACCTGACCGCCCCAACTTCGGGGCCGTTCAAAGTCCCGGCATCCCGTCAGTTAAGCCAAGGATCCCGACCAGCAAAGGTGCAACCCAATCTCATTGGATCCGGTACGGCTCTCAGGTGTGTCTTTCAGTGGAGCTCTACATATCTTTGGAGCCTTACCGGGTTCAGATCCAATAAGATGGGCCGGAGGTTCAATTCAGCCGAAGCTAAAATTTACTCTATTTATTAATTCTGACTGGTTGTATTGTAAAAGGGACTGCTGGATTGAAGGAAATTTTGTATCTCAAGGGTCTTAATCCTACGTCAATTGAGATGATGAAACGAATTTCTTCCAAGTTAGGCCAACAACACATTAACATAGTCTCGTGTCCTTGTGTTTCCAGGTGCTCTAGAGCAGTGCCTCTCGTATCGCAAGATTGACGGGGCCGATACAGTGCGGGTCGTAAACAGAGGTCGTAGGCAATCCTGTTTCCTTGACCTGCAAGGTTTTCAACTCAATGTTAAAGCAGAGTTCTGTTTTCCTCCCACTTCCGTCTATTTCCTAGCGGGTGGCTGAAGCTTTCTATTTCTTGTGAAAGGGTTAGCTTCCCGCAGTTCTCGTATTGCGGTACATGGCACGGTATCCTTAGTATTCTGGATTTTATCACTCCGGCATTTGCCGCTTCTTTCTGCTTAGTCACGAGTACGCATTTGTTCCGAAAACACCCTCATCTGCTGTTATACCTCAACGGCTATACACTAAAGTATAAAATGTCTCCCATAATTAATTTCACATATCAACTTTGTTCAAGTTTATAAGGATAATATCTTACTATTCTTAGTAAGTAAGCTTAACATGTGACAGCAGCCCAAGCATTCTCTAAGCTTTTCCCTAATATATATGAAGCAAGGGCTAACTGAGTGCCAGAGGTGTCAGAGAAGATCAAGAATGAATTAAGATGCAGTAAATGTTTGATAAGCGTAATATGTAGGTAGAAGTTTATATATACAAATTTAAGTACAATGACATTTGTTCAATACTCAGACCGATGTAAGCTATACTGACAGCATGCTCAAGGCCAAAAGGGCTCCAGCGATTGATGTCCAAAGCATGGACTGATGTCTGATTGATCCTGAAGCAATCACTGGTGTAGATGGTGCCTCCATAGGTGATGACGAGCTAACGCTGTGTCTCTGCACCTCTCCGGTGGTAGCTGTCTTAACTGTAAAGGTCATTGAGATGTTGTGCTGACCCTGGTGAATAGGCGATGACAGGGAAGGATACGCTGGGGTACCAGATCGGTATGCTGAGATAGCTGTCGGAGCAGCCTCGCCTTGGGTTCCATGAGGCTCGCCACCGTTGGGCTCTTGTGAGCCTTGGCCGGAAACGGGTGGCTGGCTCTTGCTGTAAGAAGAGCTGCCTTGCGATCCCTGTGTCGGTCGTACAGAAGGCTCCTGGTTACCTTGTTCTGGTAGAGAGGTCCCCTGTGATCCTGCAGTTGGAGCAGGAACATGATACTGGCTGTTTCCAAAGCTAGGCTGAGAGCCACCTGGTGATGCCGGTGTAGGTCGAACATATGGATGGTTCTTCTCACCCGATGGGTTGCCCTGGAATCCAATTGTGGGTTGCACCACAGGATAACTGTTACCGCTAGCATCCACCTGATAGCCCCCAATACAGCCATCAGGCAATTGAACTACTGGGGGACCGTGAGTCCCAGCGTTACCGTCAACAGTGACATACGTGGCAGTAGTTGACGTCTCGGGGACTACACCAGTGCTGCAAGTGACATACTTCACCATAGTCAGGTAAACAGTCCAGACGCAGTCGGAGGCAGGAAGATATGTGGGCAGACGACCTTCGGTTGTTGTCTTCATGATGGTAACACCAGAGGTTGAAAGCGTCATTGAGCCAGGCTCTTGAGTCTCAGAAGGTGAAGAGCCGGACAAAGAGGTTGCTAGACTATGAGTTGTATGAATCTGGGCTGCTGTAGACGTTGGAGAGGTAGGTAGAGAAGAGACCTCCTGGCTTGTAACAGAGCTTGAAAGAGATACCGGTAACGAACCCTGAGTTCCTGTGGTCGTAAAAGAAGATGGGGAGGAAGTAGTTGAATCAGGCGAAGAAGGCGAAGTGGAAGGTTCCGATGATTGAGAGATTGTAGTGGATGCGCTCAGGCTGTGGGCGGACAAGGTCGTGGACTGTACGTCGGACCATGTTCCTGTAGATGTGGAATCAACCGAAGTAGTTGGAGTCTCATAAGATGATGTCTCATCCTCGCAGTCGTCCGTCGAAGCCTCGGTGGTGGCGGTACTGGTGTAAGACGAGTCTGTGATAGAAACTGTAGTAGAGTCTTGAAACGTTAATGAAGTTTCTGATGACGTTTCCTGTGTAGATGAAGGCTCTGTTGATGAAGGTTCGGTTGTCGAGGACTGGATTGTCGACGAGTCGATCGTTGAGGATGCGGTTGCTGTAGCTTCTGTTGATGTAGCGTCGGATGAAGTGATATCGGACGATGAAGGCTCGTTTGTCGAAGACTCAGCTGCTGAGGTCTCAGACGATGTGGTCTCGGCTGATGTTGCCTCAGCTGATGAAGATACGACTGTCGAGGACTCGGCTGTTGAATACTCCGTTGATGAAGGTTCAGTTGTGGAAGACTCGGCTGTCGGAGCCTCGCTCGATGTAGCCTCGCTCGATGTAGCCTCAGCGGTTGTAGCCTCTGCGGTAGTATCCTCGGCTGATGAAGGCTCTGCCGATGTCGTAACTGGGATTGTCGCTGGTCGAACGATAGCAAGGTCATTTCCAACAAATGACCTGGTTCCTTGATAACTGCTAATCAAAGCACAGTCGCCGCTACCCCTGAGAAACAATGCAACAACGCAATTGCTGTCGGCATCGCATCTGTCCACGCAATCCTGAAACTCATCTCCCTGAGAATAATAGGCAAAAATTTGCCCATTTACTGTAGAAGTGTCGCATAGGATCTCGAAGTTTTTGCCGTCAGGACCGATGTAACGTCTACCAGATAATTCAGTGCAAGTTGCAGCTGCGAGCACACTTGGCACAAGAGACAGGTTCAGGACCCAGAAGGCCCCGAGGCGATTTGACAGCTTCATGGTAACGTAACCCGCGATAAATAAATGAAAAAATTCGAGTTCTAAAGAAGGGTAAAGCGTGAGAGAATATTAAGGAGATTGTTCTATTTAAGACTGTTATCTACATTTGTTTAGGACAAGCTAAATAGGATTTCGAATTCTAGACCTCTTCAGCGGACAGGGGATAGAGCTCGCTCTTGGCCGAACTCGCTTAAAATATGTTGCCCATTTTGGGTTGATTAGCGACTAGTCGGGGGTCCGCCGGCGTAGCGATGCCGTGTGCTGGCAAAGCTGCCGAAGCAACGCTGGGTAGCTTTCTTCTTTGAGCTTGCGGTCTACTTACTTCGATCAATAGCTTGACCAGCTAACACACAATGGGAGAGATGCAGGGGCTTAGGTGCATGTTTGGAAATTAGTTTTGCGGTGAGAAATCAATAGTTTCTCTTTCATCAGGGGCTGAAAAACGTCGCTAGAAGGGACAGTCTAACGTTGTTGAGACTAGCATTAGCAGGCAACTTCATCAGCGAGTCACAGGTCTCACCTGTAAATACCCCTGCTCATTGACCCTCAGAGTTAAGCGAAGATTGAGATCTTAACATCTTAAACCATCGGAATTTTCCTGTAGCTTCCAAAAGCATTGATGGAATTACATTTACCACGTGGTAAGAATGCGCAGGTCCAGCCATAGCAGCTACCTCCCGTTGGGACGTGGCTGCGATAACGATCATGTGACTGTTATGTTCAAGTTGAAGCGATTGAATACTGCCACGGTGGTCAAATCTTAGCGACCGGCATATTGAAGGGTCTTTGATCCCCAATGGGAAGATGGGCCTAAATGGGATATTCTCTGTTGAACGAAGAGTATTTATGATCCTGCGATTGCATAGGCTCCTTTCGAGACTTAAATAGCCATATCTCCACGATCACCGATTGCCTAGACGCGCTTTGCCATTTACAGAAGTAAATACGATTACTCGGCCCTAGTGGGGTTCAGGGTAGCCAACGAGAAGTAAGTCCGCGTTGACGCAAGGCCTTCCGTATTTACTCACTAAGTTCGTTTTAACTCATAGCGAAAACGACCGGCATGAGCTGTAGGGAAAGGAAAGTTGCACCCTCAAGTCGATTCAAGAATCCCTTCTTATCGACCGGTTGAAACACCTCCGGTACCCAGGAGACCAAGGGAACGGCATGACGATTTGATAGGAGGCAACGTGATGTCTACGACAGCGCCTCTCGAGAGATATCGTGACAAGGAATCTAACTTCCTTCATACAGCGTTTAAAAATTTCATCTCACCAGTGAGTAGTTCAACCTAAGATGTGAACCGTGACAAGGTGAAGCTCACATAACTGAGAGGAAGATACGCAATGCCACAAGTGGATGATCTCGGGATAAACGACGTGGGCGTTATGAGGAACCTCAGGGAAGGCCTGGCCCACCTCCAAATTCTACCTTTACCCCCCAGTCCTCGTCATCACATAATATGAATGGTCCCTGCAGAACTAGTTATAAAAATAAGTAAGGGTTCAGTTACAGTTGGTATATACTATATACTATCTAAGCTATCTTACCCTAGTGCTTTCTTTTAATTGAGATCTAGCTATAATCTATATAATACAGTAGCTACTGTAAACTTTAGAAGCTCTATTCTAGATCCAGCTTCTATTTCAAGAAACAACCGCCGACTTCGTCAACGGTGTATCTACATTGTGAATATAAGACTTTTCCTTCAATTCTTCTCGAACAGGTCTGTCGAAGAATACTCGTGTCACTTTCCCAGCCTCCATATGCGGCACCGAGCGGGAGATGTCGCCTACGACATCTGTATTGTTACGGTAGGCATTCACTACCATCTCGATCGGCGAGACATACGCAGCGTTGACGTCGCCCGCGGAACCATCAGCATTCTTCCGAGGGTAGACGGGATGAAAGATGGTGGTGTACTGGCGATTGTCGTAGTTGAACCCCAAGAGCTGGACAGGAAGCTCAGCAAGGGTATATTTCGTAAAGTTCTCAAGTCGTTCCTCAGTCAATGTGGCGACAGCCAGGCGACGCTTGATGTAGAACCCAGAGCTTGTCCGGAGTTCCTGCTCGAACTGGTTCCGGTATTGGTACATGATGTCATGAACCTTCTGGTAATCCTCATCTTCAATCTGAGACCAGCGCAAAATAGTCAAGTTGGCTAACAGCTGGTCATTTTGCCTGAGGCGGTCAAACACGTTGTTCAGAAGCGCATCCATGTCATCGCCCTTCTTGATGGCCAGTCGTTGAGCTCTGGTAATGGTCATGTTTCGCGGTATCATCATCTCATACTTGTGAATTTCGTCACAAATCAGGAAGACGATGTCGCTAAACTTTTGCTGAAGGGACTTGATAAGATCGTAGACGTTGTTTGGGTCATCAAGAGGAGTCTCTCCGAGACAGATAGCCACAGCGCAGTGGCCACCAGCAGTAAAGGGTTCAAGATCGAGATGGTACATGATGGCTGGTATGTTGTTTGGCAATCAAATGTCAAGAGAGAGATGTTATTGGGAACTCTCCAAAACATGGGAACACCGGCAAAAGGAACCCTTTTATCCCTCAATGTTGAAGGATACGATCCCTGGAACTATTGAGGGGTCAGTTTAGGTTTAACATGGATCATCGGGGGAAGCATTGGATACATCGTTGGAAACCCATGCTTGCAACTCCACCTGTTGGTTCAACCCTGTTGCATCCTTCAATGCATGGGGTTCTATTTAGCTGATAATGTAGTTTTCAACTGTCATCTAAACTGTCTTATCGATCAAAAGCCTTATGCGAAGCTACAAAGACAAGCCCCCTGGCAATTATAGTAACCGACCTGCCCCTTTCAGATGGAATATCATTGTAAGGTTTCGTTCAAGCCCTTCGCTAAGTCTGTATCAACAACCCATAACCCGGTATGATTGTATGATCTGACAATCCGCAAACTACGGCCTAATAAGCGAGGAACACTGCTCCATCTGCAATATCACGCTATCAAGGAGATCGGGAGTATTATTACTCCGTTGATCAACGACTAATGTTTCAGCACTAATAATCGCTTGTTCTTCTGTTACCCACCTGTCAGTGTCATTTGGAAATGTAGTTTAACGCTCTAGCACTCAGTCTCATTGAATCGGGACTTAAGAAAGCTATCTTTACAATGTACCCATGACAGCCTCGATGGAATTCGTTGAGAAAGCACTTAGTCAGTAAGGTTTCAGTGTGCCCTTTTTACAGAGATTATACTTTCGCGAATAAAAGTAACACAAATAATCGACGAACTATAAGTTGAATGATTCCAGACACCCTGCAGCCTAAAGCTTAAACTGAGAAAGATTTAAGAGGATCACGCGAGACATACGGTCAGACTCTCCTCTTCCATCCGCCATCTAACAAAGGCACCCCCCAGAACCGACGCCAAAATGACCGGCCAACCTTTGTTGCAAGTCATATCGATGAGATCCGATGCGCGCGACCTCCACCATCACGTACAAACCAAATCTGCTGGACCGTATAACGACAGAGACGAGATACTCCATTACCTCCGAGGGCTAAAGGAAGGACAACATCGATTGTCAACCACCGATGCAATTCTATGTCGACAACTACGCTTTGTTCACAACGGCAAGGAGTACAAGCCTACCGTCTGGAAAGGTTTAGATTATTGTGGCGTACTCGAAAGAACAAGAATGTGCTACAACAAATCTGTTATGATATACGTCCTGGATCCGAAGAACGAGGCTGGTCACCTAGGAGATGGCATTTTAAGATACCTGGACGTCTGGCTCTACCGACAGTCGTTCGAGCCCTACCAGTCTCAGACCGAATTTGGATGCCATATCGCACGAACATCAAATATTCGGTGGGAGGAAGGGCACTCGACGCCCACGGTCGAAGAGATCCTCCGTTTGCACAAAGGCCTGTGTCTCGACTTGAACAACGGCGAAACGATGAAGCAACTACCACCCGAGCTACTAGAACTTTTACGTAGATTCGATTTGGGAAAGGGGCATGGTCCACTCTTGACGAGAGAGCAGATACTCACTGCTTTTAACAAGTCGTACATCCTACAACCCACATTTAAGACTCTGTTCATTGTCTTCGACGGACCATGCAGAAAGCCCGAAGGCCCGTTCAGGCCTGGCGATATTGGCGACTTGCCAGTCTATCTGGTTAACACGGATTGCCATCACCCCGAACATAAGGACTCTTGCTGCCAGATTAAGACGACCTTCAATGTTGCCATCCAATTCGTCAGGGAACGGTCAGCAATGGAGAACAGATTTCCCAGCGCCTCCCTCCTGGATGGTTCAGTGGACATTGAGGAAGAAGCTAGAAAGATAGGTTGGGATGAAGGGAAGCATGGGAAACTCCCCTTGGATCGCCCTTCTTCGACATGGGTAAACAGGAACAAGTACACTGAGTGGACTGGGAAAGGGGCGGTGAGACATGCGAAGACCGTGTGTCTGGCTCTCCGTTTCTGGAAGTCAACAAGGCGCGAAGTTCCTCTAGAGGATCACTGGTGGTGGTGGGAGAGCCCTTTGCCTACCGGGAGACCCCAGATCCTTGCTCACCCTCATTTATAAAATGCTCTCCTTGTTAGGTGGTTCCTCCTCCTACTTGCATGAAAATTTCGAGCGCGCGCTGATGATCAGGTCCGCTCCATCTAAAGTCGCCTGGCCAATTACACGATCAGATAAGATTTTTGATGGTATTTACACTTTGTACGGGGCATTATAACTCCTTTGCCCACACATGACCTTTTTTTTGCCCTGCCCTATACATAAGGTTTGGGCACAGCATAAATGCCTTCCTTGCTTCGATGCGGCTTTTTTCTCTTCCTTCCACCCACATCAACAAGCTACAACCACAACCGCACCTCCTCAACAAGGTCAGTAAGTCTTTACCTTTTTGCTGGCGTTGGAAGGGGAAAATTCGGTCGGCAGCTAGGCGTTTAGGCAGTTCACAATAAAATGCACACTTTGGGCCAATTACACGAGTCTCCCTTCAATCTTTCCATACAGAGAGTAAGATACGGATGCTACATTCATCAACAGGCATTAATAATAAAGAAACCAACCCCGCTGTTCAACCAGCGGATTTTCGACGTGCACGGTGACTTGAGTGATACCATCCCATTGGCGTTCAGGCGGTCCAAAGAATAACCAGGACACAGAATATCGACAAAATAACTTAGATATGCTTACGCACAAATCTTAAAGTAGACTATCCTAATGTTTATAACACCCTTAACTAAATCTTGATTTTCCTTCAACCCACCTGGCGTTATAGATTTGATAGTATTGTGAAGTGCTAATTAAAGCCTAAACCATTCATGTTGCAGGGCCTCTTCTACATTGAGGCGCCTCTCAGGGCTATACTAAAATAGCTTGTAAAGCAGATCTGCCAGTAATTTCTGCTCTGGGACGGGCGTCATCATCGACTTCTTAGGTCCCTTCTTATAACCTTCCCCCGAGTCGAAGATTTCGACTGGTTTACTGAGCGCCACCTCCAGAGACCATTCTTCCCCTTTTCTGAGCCACTTTCCGCTTTCATCGAAATACCCTTCGCGACCCTCCCATTTAGTCCACCACTCTTCGGGGAACTTGCCAAAAAACCTAACCATTTCCGCCAATAACTCATCATTGTCGTAGATCATGTAAAACAGCGGTATCTGCTCACGGATCTCAAAGAGTGTACATCCGAGGGTCCATAGGTCACAAGCCGGCCCAACAGCGTCCGGGAGATCCAGCAGGACCTCTGGTGGGAGGTAGTTCTCGGGTATACCAAGCGCCTCTGGTATGGATGAGAATGTGAAAGATTCTTCGAAATCAATCACACAAATCTCATCAGTCAGGAACTCGTTTCCGAGCTGCGATATATCTGCAAGCGGAACTAGGTACTCTGGGGAAGATGAGGGGAGCTCGCCTGACTCTGTCTTTACCAAAACCTTCGTCGGCTGTCCAATCTTTGCCAATAGCTCGTCCTCAGACAAATGGTCCAGGCTTTTCAGCTTCACTAGAATGTTTTCCGGGCGGAAGTCTTGAAAATTCATGTAAGTAATAATATTTCACAAATTTCGGTTCGAACTCACCTCCGTGACATATCTGGTTCTGGTGCAAGAAGTCGAGCGCCTGTGTACTCTGACGAGCAAATGTCCGTAAGGTAGAACCTGCATCCTTTTCCAACCGTTCCCATAAATCCGGTGAGACACATGGACCCAAGACTGGCAGCACCAGACAATAGTGAGCGCCGTTTGGGCCCTCAAGAGAGAACTGATCCAAAGGAGTCGCGATGTACTTTGCTCCAGGATGAGATTGATCCAATTCAGCTAATATGAGGTCGGGAAGGTCATCTGAATTCAACTCACTAGCCAAGGCCTTGAGAGCGACATACCGGGCGTCAACCGAATCTCGACAAAGCCAGACTGTACCAAATCCTCCATGGCCCAGCTTGTGAATGACCTTGTATCTACCAGAAGGCCCAAAGGTGTCTCCGAGGTGAACAGGATGATAGCCGCCACCCTGGTACTCTTCTAATGATTCTACTCCTTCATTTGAACCGTCAAGGAAGGTACCTTGCGAGGTTGCTGGGGCATGGTCAAGGACGCTGGCGTAATCAAGAACAAAGCCATATCGGTTATCCTGGGACTGGGATTGGGACTCCTGAGAGTATTTTGAGGCCATGAGATGCGGCAATACAAGCCGTTGGTGTCTGAAGAGATATAGCGAAATGACTTGATTGAGTTATGAAGCAACTACCTGTTCGTGCGGGCCATGTTTAAACCGCAAGGCAGTCAAGTGACGGCCCAACTTGTGGGGACATAAATATGGGGCAGATCTTCATTCTTTGTTTTAACGGGCTGTAGCAATTTGCTCTCCCAAGATGCATATTGGTTTAAGTATTTAAAAGCATACTGCTATTTAGAACCGTTACCGCTCGACTAAGAATTGTGGAAACCCTGAACTCGAAAGCTTGTTGACACCCCACAGACTAGTGAGAACCTGAGAGTCTGAGACAGGAGGACCATACTTGGCGGAGCAGCCAAGAGACATCAACGGCCGTCGATCCCTGGGAATCTCCACCTAGCTACCATGCGGTAGCTTGCTGTTTGCATAGAGCTCGTATGGCAGCTTGATGTAGACGAAGGCATAACT
Organism: Fusarium equiseti; assembly: GCA_003313175.1. Taxonomy (NCBI): domain Eukaryota; kingdom Fungi; phylum Ascomycota; class Sordariomycetes; order Hypocreales; family Nectriaceae; genus Fusarium; species Fusarium equiseti. The sequence goes on from QOHM01000007.1 coordinate 309,121, forward strand.
CTGGGCCCACATTCAAGCCCACTTTCCCAGTAACGCCATAATCGCCGTACCAAGATAAAGTGAGAACAGCATAAAGGCCAACCTCTTCTTGATATTCGTTCTCTGAGGATTGAAGATAGAGTCGCGCGCCAGCATCTCAACAAATCCGGTATAGATCAAGATGCCTGCAGAGATAGAGTCAAGAACTCCAGATACAACATTGGCCGTGAATGAACCACTGTTGTAAGTAGTCCTCACTCCAAGGCCAATAGCGATTGCGATGGGCGTGGTGAGGCCATAAGCCAAGCAGAGCGCCCAGGGCATCCAACGGAGTCGATGAGGAAAGGGTATGACGCTAAGACGGGCACCAATTCCGAGTCCTTCGAAGGACTGATGGATATAAGGTGCTGAACTCATTTCCGACGACCCCGAGGTTAAGACCGATGATAACACTGTGGAACAAGACACCGAACTCAAGAATAAGGAAGGCTGCGATCTGTTGTTTGGATGATGACACGGCTTCTTCTGAGTCACTATCGAGATTCTTGAGTTCTTCGACATCGTCGAATGATCCTCCATTGCTCTTCTTGCTTGATAGGATCTTCTTGCCCAGGTTGACTCGTAATTGTTTCCTCAACATTGACTTCATTCGATCCATATCTCGTGGTAACATAGTAGTCCGCCGCAAAGGCCATAAGAAAGATGATCATGGCAGAAGTGAGGGTCAGCGCAGGCGGCCAACTATATTCCGCCCAATCACCCGTCATACTGACACAACTCGCGGGTCCGATTTCATCATAGGCTGGGTCCAAAAGATGCATAAATGCTGTTGCGATGATAACTCCAGAACCGAAGTATCTGGCGAAGAGGTATACGTAGAAGGGAATTCGGAGACGGCGAATTCTTGTTGCCAGGACAGGGAAGAATGTGACCGCCGTGGAGACCACGAGAATGACGAAGAGGGCGGAGATTCAAACGCCTATGTGGCCATCGTAGTCATTTTTACTGGCGTTGAGATAGCAGATGATGTAACGAGCGTCTGTATCGTCGAGGTTGACATTGTGGGGGTTGAAAGAGGACGACATGGCGAATGAGTTGAAGATGCAATAAAGACTGGGCTGTTCTCTGTACTTTTCTTGTGACACCTAGCATATTTAAAGGTTTCGAACAACATGCATCATGTGAGTTGCATTTAAAACTTCTCTTCTATATCCGTAGAGGTGGCCGACTCTTCCGAGGCTGATTGAAGTAAAAGAGCCTATTGGCATACATGGAATTTACGGTGACGCCACAAGGTACTGTTGTAACGGCTTTTGCATGTAGAGATCACGGGAAAACGGCATATAATACGCGAGATAGCATCGGAAGTCGGCCTGAGTACCTTGATGGTCAATCTGCTGGTGTATTTTAAGCCTCCTCTAGGCCGAGTTGAGTAAGGCTCTCCGAGACTACGCTCAAGCTCTTATTCCGTTCGGCTTGGGACGATACTAGTCAGCACAACACGTTTGGATATCAAGATAAATAGGCAAGTCCATTTGCCTAACGGAATATTCGCAATAGTATATCTTAGTAAGGCTATTGTAATATCATCTAGTAATAATTGGCTCTGATAACGATCTATCGTAGTGTTCAGTCCGCAGTGCCGTCTAGCTCTGACACGTAGCTGAGAATACCCTCCTTTTCTTCATGAGTAAGGAATAATTGGAAATACCTTTCAAGGACTTCTATGCGTCCCAGTTCCGTGTTGCATGTGGCGTCGATTTTCGTCTTTCCGCCCAAGTTCTCTTTAATAACCCCATTCACGAGCATTCTCTTTCCATAAATCTCCGTTTCTCCTTCAAAGCTTGCATCACTCTCCACCGGACGTTGTAAGAATTTGATAGTCAAGACGTTCCTCCTCTGGTGGCTATCTGGATGAGAGTTGATCCACCAGTTGACAACATCCCAATCCTGCGCGAAGAACTCGACACCTGGAAATGAATAGAAAGAGTTCCATTCACTATCCTGACTGTTTCGATACTGATAGATCCAGAGTTTGGTCTCTTCTGTTCTGTGGACTTGATGAGGGACCCAATCCCTCTTAAGTCGGATTTGCTGAGTTCCCAGATTCTTGTGGACTAAACCGTCGATGAGTGGCATTGGAATTGTGGCACCGTCACCTCCGAAGGCCACATCGGAATGGTATTTGCTGCCATCTGGGAAGGTGATGATATTCACGATATGGTTCCTGATTGTTTAGTCAGCTTTTGTCCTATGATGCCATCACCTAGGGAAAGTTGAAAAAGAAAATGGATTATTTTTCTCCACTTATGGCTTGCCTCGAGGACTAAATACTGACGGAGCCCCTTGATTTTTGTAGAGTAAATTACTCTCTCATCCACTCCCAATCTGTGAGATAGAGTATATTGCAACTTACCAACCCGGATAGTCTCCCCTCGGAACACCCTCCAGTCTTCCTCTTGTTCGGACTCCAGCAGTATATGCATCGAAACCTATGGCCCGAAGAACATGATTGTATAGAATGGCGATTTCCATACAGAAACCGCCACGGCCACGGTTGTCTATCACCATTTTACGAAAAAGATATTGAGGGTCGAGATCGATACTATGAGTCGCATTGTAGTGGAGAGATAGGTTTTCGTACGGGAACGTGGCGAGTGAGTGGGTGTGCAGAGCTTTTAGAAGCATCAAAGAAGGTTGAGGGTTTCTGCGCAGCACATGGGGGAGATTGATGTGGTCGAAGAACTGTGAAAGTTGCTCTTGACTATATACAAAAGTCATGTTTAGCGAGGGCAAGTAATTCCGAAGGGAGTTGGCAACAGTTGGCTTTTCTTAGAAGATCCAGTGCTTGTTTTGAAGTTATGTTAACGGTGAGTCATTTCTGATACTCCCGACTTGATGTCGTGCTTTTGCAACGCGACACTTGCTAGGATGTTTTAAGACATCCTATTGGTTGCAAGGCCTCATCAGAGCATGAGTCACAACTTCTGCCCATGTATCACTAGCAGTTCAAACCCGCCCTGAGGATGAGGTCTTTGTATGAAAAGTTCAAAATGAGGATCCTTCTCTGCCTGGTTCTTCCTGCAATTGAGGCCAATCATTGTTCCAGATACAGAGTTTACAAATTCTAGCCATCTGTCTTCTCGACGCATTGCCAGGCAAAGCCCGCTCAGGCACTGATCTCCTCGCAGAGTCGTAAGTCTATTTCTCAATTCAACTTGCCGGTTTCTGCTAGCCTTAGACGAGAGCTGCGCCACTTTCATGACAATTAGCTTTAGTTCGGATAAGTACATGTAGTAGTTTGGACTTACCTGGCCACACGAAATAGGCTCATACAGAGGAGGATGACCTGCATCAGTACATGTCGGCACAACCTCGCAGACAGCATCTGGATTGAAGCCTAGGAAGAATGGCATGGCGTAACGAGATTCCTTTTGGCGATTGTAAACGCGATGAACAGTCGATTTAAAACGGTTGTTAGATAGCCTCTGTAAAAAGTCACCGATGTTGATGACCAGAGTTCCCTCTATAGGTCGAGCGTCCAGCCACTCGTCATCCGCCGAAAGAACTTGCAACCCACCAGACATATCCTGCCAGAGCAGAGTCACGCATTGGATGTCGGTGTGCGAGCCAATGCCAACGTCTATATCCTCGGTTTCGTCAGTTCCAGGGTAGTGAAGGTGCACTGCGTCGGCACCGGGGGTTGTGATGATGTTGTCAAAGTAGTCCTCGGGTAGCTCAAGAGCAAGGGCAAAAAGACGAATCAGCTTGCGCGCCAATTCCAGCCGTTTTTGATAAAACTTGGTGAGAACAGGGCGGAAATTTGGGAGATGGCTTGTCCCATTCCAAACATAATCTATGGAATCAAAATTGGAATTGATGTCATCCGCACAATCATGCCTTGTGTCAATGCGAGTGTCATATCGCATGGAGAAAGTTTCTTTGTTGTCTATATGATGCAGTGAGTAACCTAAAAAGAAAAATGAATTAAGTTTCCTTTACCTTTGGTTTCGTTGTTGTTGATTTGTGTGCTTCCAACACCGTGGTAACCACAAAACTTCCCCGCCTTTGTGAAAGCGACGCGATCCTTGTCTTCTTGTGCCTGGCTAAAGAAATTCTTGATCTGTTCGAGAGCCTCCTCGATCAAGTCCGGTGGAATGCCGTGGTTGGAAACGTAGAAAAATCCGGTATTCTCAGCCGCCGCTTTGATCTTGATGGCGAGGGCCTTGCGCGCTGTCGCGTCGCCATCCAGGGAAGTCAAGTCAATGACGGGCATCTCATCGAGAGTTGGAGTGCGTGGCTTGCCGCATCGCACGCGACGGGAGACAGGCCCATCTGGTGTCAACAGCTGCACTGTTGTGAACTCGGCAGTTGGAGTTGTAGTCTCAACTGTTGTGGTAGCCATGATTATTAATTTCAATTGTTAGAAATGTTGTAGTCTTTGGTACGATTGTGATGGCGGTAATCTTGTTGATGCCGTGGTTGTTACGGATGATGGTCCAATGTGGGAAAGACTAATAGCTAATAGTGGGGATAGTTGCCACGACAGCTGTTCTGTTGTCTAGTAATTGTTGGAAAGGCGTTATGAATACCTACCATGGAAGTAATCGCTTAATATAGAATGATAGGCAAGGTATGTAGCACCATCGAGCCGTGTGATCCGAGCAGGACTTGATGTTACCTCTGAAACAGACTCAGGCCGGAGATCGCCGGAGATGAGGGGCTATCTCTTATCGGCGAAAGTTTACCTATCTTTGGCTACGCGGGGATACTCCCTGAACCCATTTAGCGCAATCTACAATCTCCATTTAGATACTCGCTGCCAGACGAGATAACAGAGTTACTACCACTAACAAACCTGCGCATGTTGATAACGATCCACAAATATGTTCCTTCTATCGTTACAACCCTGGCCAGGGCCTTCGGATATGGAAATCAATGCTGGAATCGTGCATTCTTATGGATCCGATCTTATCAATGCTGGAGTCCGGGGAATCGCGAGGTAATTTTCTTGCTGGTTCGAGCTTTACCTCTGTATCATATAAACATGAATTCCAGCCCGCACTATTTTCGAGAACGAGCTCAGCCCAAACATTTCCTCTTATAGCACAGCAACAAGGACCATGACTTCTCTTGTCTCCAAGGTCCACAATCGCTTGATTGTCAAGAAGCAATTAGCAGACGGGACTACTCAACCAGCCGACTTTCTTGACAATGATTCTATCCGACCTACCCCTGTCAAGGACCGAACGTGGACCTCAATCACATACTCTGCTTTCTGGTTCGCTGCCACAGCAAATGTCAGCAACCTATACGCGGCTTCGACCGGCCAGTCCGCTGGACTCAGTATGTGGGAGAGTCTGGGCTGCTCACTCGGTGGCCAGTTGCTCGCCGGTCTTCTTATGGCGCTGAATGGTCGAGCTGGTGCGCTATACAGAATTCCGTTCCCTGTTGCTTGTAGAGCGAGCTTCGGGACATGGGGTGCGTTGTGGCCGACTTTTAATCGCGCCATCATGTCCATAGTCTGGAACGGAGTGACGTCCGTGCAGGGAGCCCAATGTTTATAGTAAGTTGGAATCTACTGAAATTCTCACCAAGTCTGCGTTCTTGAACTTTTGCTAACAGTAATCTCTACTATAGTGTTTTTCTTCATGCTATATTTCCTTCCATTGCCAACATTCCCGACATCATGGGTTCCAAGTCTGCCCTTAACTCGGCTCAAATGCTTTGCTTCTTTCTATATTGGCTTATCAATTGCGCCTTCTTGTTTGTCCCTGTACTGCGCATGAGGAAGCTAGTTCACATCAAAGTTGGTGTCTATTATGCGGCAACAATCGCATTCGTGGCGTGGACATTGTCCTTATCCGGTGGTATCCACAAGACCGTATCCGAACCTGCCACCATCAACGGTTCGGAAAAGTCATGGATGATCCTCAAGTTCTTCTTCTTGGGACTTGCTAGTTGCGGTACCTTCATTACGAATGCATCTGACCTGCAACGATATGCTTCAAAGCCCAATGATGTTATTGCTGGACAGATATTCAGTTTCCCGATATCTAACTTCTTGGTTGGAGTTTTTGGTAACTTGATTGCGGCTGCAAGTAAGAGTATCTTTGGCGAGGTCAGTACAAACGCTCTTGCGGGTAAGTCTTGTGACTAACTCTTGTGTTCTCAGGTCATCTGGAATCCTCTCACAACACTCGATATGCTGATGGAGGGTGACCGTTATACATCTGCTAATCGGGCAGGGTGTGCCTTGATCTCATTCGCTTATGTTTACTCTACTGTTTTCTCAGCTATCTTTGAGAATTCTATCCCGTGAGTTTAGTTCTCTTACCATTATGGTGTTCATCGGTCGTTGCTGACCTAATTATCCTCACAGTGCCGGAAATGACATAGCAGCTCTTATGCCCAAGTACATCACAGTGAAGCGTGGCTTCTTCATCTGCGCAGGTATGGATCCATCTCCTCTCTAGGTTAGAGAAGCAATGGTGAGGAACTCGTCGCTGATAGTATTTCTCTTTTTTTTGTTGTTTCATACGCAATCTGCCCGTGGTACTTGCTCTCATCTGCATCTGTCTTTATCAACTTCCTGAGCTCCTACCAGATCTTCCTTAGCGCTATCACTGGTATCCTGATCTGCGACTACTACCTCTTAAGGCGCGGCCTTTTCGACATCCCGATGCTCTACTCAGGGCATAAGGATACTACTTACCACTTCTTCCATGGCTTCAATCTTCGAGCCTTTTCAGTTTATTTAATCGCCATTGCACCAAATTTCTACGGATTCCTGTCCCAGATGGGTGTCGCCGCACCGCAGGGAATCCAAAGATTCTACAGCGTTGCATATCCTATCGGACTCTTCATAGCGTTTGGTGGCTTCTGGTTAGCGAATGTTCTCTTCCCTGCTAAATATAGTGTTAAGCTCTCGGGCTGGCATGAGCCTAAGGACTTTGTTGAAGATGACGATAATACTTTTGTCAACGTTATCGTTGACTCATCTGGAGTACAACCTGATCAGGAGAAGGGAAATCATGGCGATTTTATGATAAAGGAATACTGAGCACTAGTTTACAAATCCTAAGACATCTACAAGAAAGCCGAGAGTAGCCAACAGTCTAACCAGCCACTAGCATATACAATATAAACAGCACTCAGGATCACTTCAGGTATGCACGTTCATATAGGACGAATGTTTGAGGAGGGACAACTAGAATAATTCCATATTGAGAGCATGCTTCTCTCCCACTAAACCAATCATCGTGGCCTATATAAGATCAGTTACTAATTTTGCCAACACCAGCAATATTCTTGACATTAGTCGGCACATCACCGACAGACCAATGGGCCCACTGAATGTTGCTCTTGTACTGGCCAAGCTTGTTGATGGCGTCCTTGTTGACGAGAGCATTAACAGTGCCAGTGTTACCACCCGAACGGTTCCACTCGGGGATATATCCGAGAGCACTCTGCGCATTCGAAGCGTCGGCGACGGTCTGTATATGGTAGATCTTGCCACCCTTGGTAAAACTATCTGCAGTGACGGGCGTAGTGACGCTATCGAAGTAGTTGCCCTCAATCAATAGCCAAGTGTTCGTATCCACATCAAATGCGTGGCCACCGATGTTCTAATCATGTTAGTATTGGACGCTCACACGTAAGTCGAGTTCTACAGGTACTCACCTGGAAGTAGTTGTTGACAGCATGAGCCACGATCTGAGAGCTGCCCTGAGCAGTTCCGATGTGCGGAGCGCGGCCGGAAAGATCATGGAACCAGTTTCCAGCAATGGTGTAGAAGTCAGCTGCACCGATAAGTAGAAGAGACCAGTAATGCTTGCCATTGCAGCCAGAAGACCACGTAGTGCGTCCATCGAACTCGTTATCAGAGATTGTGACCTTGCCGGCGGCACCCCAGCCAGAAACGATGAATTGACGTCCCACAAGCGAGAATTTGTTGTGATCAATCCAAACCTTATCACATCCGTCAAGCGTCACAGCATCCCCGCCCCATACGTACTGAGGGTTAAGCTCAGTAAAGTGTATGTTCTGGATGATAATGTTGCTGACGCCGCCGCGCAGGCGGAGACCTTTACCACGGATGACGCCTTTGGTACCAACGCCGACAATCGATTTGTTGCTCTTTACATCAATGGGGGTTCTCGGAGCATTGTAGTACGTGCAAGACTCCCATGTACCAGAATCGCAAGTGTCCCCAATCCACAGCTGACCCTTAGAGGAGCCACCAGGACATTTTGTCGTGCGGTTATCGCTGCAGCAGCGACCGGTTGTAGTGCCCGCTGAATTCAAGAAGTCGAAAGTACGGTCAATCATGATGACTCGAGGTGAAGAGTCGGTCAGGTAAGAGACCAACTGGGCAGTGGTAGTTGGGTACACCGGAGAGGCACTTCCACCTCCAGTTGTACCAGAGGCAAAGCCAAATGCATTACCCTTATGCTGGGCGAAGGCCGACGGCAGAGCAGCCAAAAGAGAGACAAGATATTGAGTCTTCATATTGGCGGTTTAAAGGGCTTAATAGAGGACCTGGTGGTTTTAACTGATGGATATACGTGAACAAAGACCTTACTTATAAACAAAGTCTAGGAGTGCATACCTTACACGTTGACTGACGCGCTCGAATCAACGACGAGTCCATTTCCAAACTTGTATCACAGCTCAAATCCTCCCTCGGACAGTCGTGGTCCGAAGTTGCTAGATGGAGAAATACTCGGAATCAGCGGGGGGCGTTATACGCGGATTCTCTTGATACTCGCATTCGTGATCATGCTAACCCAGGAATGGATCGCATCAATCCAAGACCAGGCCGAAATTAGCATGTGAGTTATAACAACTTCCCTATCTGAGTACACGTACATAAATTAAGCTATAATGTAAGTTACATAGTTTTGTCTACTAGGCACGTCAATGACGCCAAATTCCATGTTTAATTCCCCCTATCGCAGGAATCTAGCACTCACGTTTTCATATATATTCTTTTCTTCAACGCCACCGTTACCCCTACTTCGTCTAACTGCTAAATCGCTGACGCAAACCTGTCACTCATTTTAGAAAGTCCAAGCGTAGTTTACAAAGTGTATTCGATCATACCCATATCGCTCAATTGCCTAGCTTTCCAGAGGTATAGCCGAGATAGAACGACCCATCACGACGTAGTTAGAATCGGATTCAATTACTATGGACACACAATGGCTTAATCCCTAATTTCAAGACTACAGGTAGAGATTTTCTTATGGCGTCTTACATAGACTGCTAGAATGGAACGCCGCCGGGGAGAGAATGGTACTAAATGCACTTCGCTCCCTTCCTGGAGCCACGTCAAGAAGAGCAACGCTGATTCCCTTTAGCCCGGGATGTTCCTAGAGTTCTGTGTTGAACCCTGTTCGAACCCACTCTGATGATTCTGCACTGGGGCAGTTAGCGGATCAGACACTAGCTCTGGTTCCTGAACTGGACCCCCGTTCTGTGAGAATTCCGGAAAGTCGGTGTCCTCATACAAATGGGCTGGGGGATCAACTGGTCGCCGTACTCCACTTTCATGCACCGGCACTGGCTGAGCTGGGGGTGCGATGCCATCTGTCATCTCAACCCTGTGGTTGAACAGTTGCTCTGCCTCATCGCCTTCCCAACCTGTGTAGATGGTTTCGTGACAAAGAACAAGCCCTCCATAACGGCTCCTGGCAGCAGACTCACCAGCGGGTAGATCACTGTCGCTGCGAGACCTTTGCCGATATTCAGGGTCCTCAGCTGGACTAAAGTCGGGCTCACACGAGTAGACGAATTTGCTTTTGCCAGTCTGGCTCTTATACTTGGCGAAACCAATGAAGCCCAGAAACCAAAGGGTTGAGAATGCCAATACGCACCACGAAATGAGCGGCACCGCCCACCAAGCGAGGGATCTGGAGTCGAACACCTTGGATGGCGGAATCCAGCCCGTGATGATGGGGTAGAGATTCCCAACGAGGTAGAGGCAACCACAAGAAATACTTAGCTTCGGATTAACAGACCCTTTTGTCATCTGGGCCCAGCTTCTTTTTACCGGCCCCTGATTCGGGACTTTATGGTGTCGAGGCGTCAGGGCTGGCTGTGTTGTAGGTGGACCTCGGAAATGCAGAATGAGGATGCCGAGGGCAAGGAAGAAGCCAAACCATGCCGACGTTAGATAAGCAATAAGGCCAGAAAGAACGGAGTAGGCATTGCTTGCTGAGGTGTTCCACGTGGCCAGGATCAGAACGATGCAGCTGATAAAGTGGAGAACAAGGGCGCCGACAGGCGTCTTCTCCCGGTGGTTCGAAGGGTTGAAGAACTTGAAGAAACGGACGCGCAATTTCCGATTGCCAGTAACCTTCTGTGAATTATATCGCTGCGTTTCAATGACGCCCTGGTGCCCGTTTTCCATGGGCTGGTTCTTCGATTTACGCTCTCCTCCTTCAAGCCACATGAGGAACCTGCCAAAACTGACGTCTCTGTTCATCGCGAAGAAGCTCGTGAAAGGCAGGAAGCCCTGCTTGGCAATCTCTTGCTTCATTCGTGCCGCAGTGTATGTCATGACAACAATATTGCCGAATGCATTGATGGCTAGGAATGCGTTGACAACCCGCTTGATTTCGTAGCGCTTTGAGCTTGACTCGTTGTTAGGATCGAAGATGAGGTAGAAGAACTCCTGTGCCACGTTTGTACTCTCCTGAACATTTGGCGGGACAACTATCATCTGAGGTGGACATGAGTTAGTTAAGAATGCCATGGAAAGTTTAGAGGGAGCCAGTCTAGAGGTCTTACATAGCAGATGTTGACGGCCATGTACAATACCGACACAAGGCCGACACCCCACCACATGGATCGAGGATAAGTTTTTCGGGGATGTTTGATCTCTCCAAGAACCTTTTAATGCTGTTAGTCCTTTCTTGACTGTCTTGGGGCGAACGGAAGTTCTAATCCACTCACATAATTTGGCTGGTCGAACCCTGAAAAGGCAAAGACTAGTTCATTAAGTTAGAATTCTTTCTCACGTTGCGACAGACTGTACTACTTACTGATAGATAGGAAGGCCTGCGCATAGGCCTTACCCCCAGCTGGGGAGTCGGCGGGAGTAGGTGACTTGTTTCCGTCCCAGGCCGGAAGCCCTCTCAACCCGGACGGGCCACCGGCAACTGCCCAAGTGGCAATGATCATGAAGATCAACATAAAGACCTTAATAAAGGCAAGGAGATTGTTTAAAAGGATGCCGCCACGACGAGAGAAAGCGTGGATCAAGCATGGAAATATGGCAATGACGATGGCGATGCCGCGAATGGTGCTTTCGCTAAGATCACCAGCTTCCTTCTCCGGATTCGCAGCCTCCACGATACGCAGCGCGCATTGGATACAATTACCAGCCATATTTCCAATGCAAATGAAGCTGATGCCAAACAGGACGCCACTGAGCATCACTATGCCTTTCTTATATCGCGGCCATGGGAAAACGTATTGGAGATAATGGAGGTCACCTCCCGATCGTGGGACCGACTGCTCGACACCGTCGATTACATATCGCGGTACATTCAGGCCATACTCGATGTAAACGTGGGCTCCAGTGAGAGCATAGATGCAGCCACAGAGCCAGAAGAGAATGGCGATGCCCGGACTTCGGACACCTTGCATCACCGTCTTGGGGCTATCGAAGATTCCGGTACCTGCTCAGCAGTCTTGTCTTAGCATTGTACTTCAAGATAAATTTGGTAACCACCAAATTCTGTGGAGTAACATACCTATCATTCGATTAATAACTAGGCTCATGACATCGATATTTGTAAGTCGAAAGGGCTCTGTTGGCGCCTCCGTGACGATGCGGTTTTTGTTGATTGGTAAAATTATGAACTGATCCAAGAGACTTCTCTCATTGGGGTTGATCTCTTTAGCAGGCTGACGGGAAAGACCGCTATTCTCAGTAGACTGTGTGGTAGCCATGGTTGGTCAAATTGGGGAGGACTTCAGCAAGTGGAAAGAATGAGAGGCGCGACTTGAGTATTCAAGCTAAATACTCTACAACCATTGAGACCGCCAAACCATTTAGGTCCCTTCTTTAAGAGGACGCGTCAGGCAATAAATACTTGACATTGAGCTGAACAGCCCAAATGAGGCGCACACACACAAAGTCTAGTCAGGCTTGGCATCAGCCTGTGTCCCGCCCGGCAAGGGAGGGCTCGAAGCTCTCAACACTGAATGTCGTTGATCTTGGCAGATGAGTATAACGCCACCAGTTGCCTTGTTTCAACTACGAGGCTTGTTGATCTTGTGAGGAATGGAAAGTTTGTCCGTTTGTTAAGGTAAATGTTGCGTAAGAGCGAGATTCGTCGGCAGTGCGGCTGAACAGAGACCTGCATGAGAGGCTATCACTAGTCTATCGGATACATCTTCGACCCGCCCTCATATCTGGATTGCAGAAGTACTACCTGAAGGGGCTTTCGTTCCAATAACGCAGCCACCACCTCCCGGGGCTCACTCCGAGGCATCCGCTGTTTGCCTTGCCGCCAACCCCGCCCAGGGCTCTCATGAACTCTTGGTACATTAACGGGTACTCGACCACTCCCCGCATCCTCTCCGTTGACTGCCCCTGCAAGTTCCCACAGGATCGACCGCACTGCCTCTACTATAACCATTGAGTCGCTATGGCTGGTGTCATTCAACTTGGCGACGCGATCAAGTTCGCGGAGCTTGCCCGGACCGTCTGGGAACTAGGATGGTCAAAGCAGCACAACGCAAGTCAGTTAAGCACCGGATATTCCCCTTTCCATATCGTCGAAGCAGCTGACCTCGCGAAGGTGAAAACTATCGCGACTTTGTCGCCGATGTCCACACACTTCAGACAAGTCTAGAAGACCTCGAGGATGCCGTCAGCAGAGCCCAGCAGTCGCTCCTCAATCATGGAGCAGTGAGCACTGACAGGCTGGGTGGTGACCGGGATTCCCTATTCGAAATCATTGGTGATTACAATGCCACTTTGCAGGAATGCCACCAGCTCCTGGATGACAATCGACGTTACGCCGAGACAACGGGTCCTATCAAGAACATTGGCTGGAACATCAGCATTATGCCTCAAGTCGAACATCTAAGAGGCCGGCTCCAGATGCATAGCTCTCGCATCCAACATATTCTGAAGCCCTTTCAGATGTGAGACTACCTACCCACCTGCTAAGTCTCGAAACGTTACGATGATAATTAGGGTTCTTCTGCTAACCTCTTCTGTTTCTTCAGCGACTTAATAACCAACATCCACAGAGACTTGGATCGGAGGCTCCGGGCCATGCACAAGGATATACAAGACGTCAAAAAGACCATGAACTCAATACTCAGAAATCAAAATGCCGACCTCGCAACCAAAATTGAGCACGAACCTGTGCAAGAGATCTGCTCTGTCGAGATACCAGACTCGTTGTTGGGCGAGATGGAGCGCATGCTAGGGAGGCGTCAGTCTCTGGGGTTGCAGGAGATGGCTGACTGTTTTCTCATCCATCTAACGAGGGCCAAACTGGAGCCTGGCAAACTGCAGCTTGCTGTACTGCAACCTCAGCTCCGATCAAACAGCTTAGCCAGGAGTGCTTATTTAAGTTCGGTGACTGGCTCGGCAATCGATGCCGACTATATAAATCAACACAAAGTTAGCTACTCGGGGTCTGCTATTGACACATCTCAACACAAAGTCAGGGGTGTATCGGTGCCCAACTATTTAACGTTTGCTAAATGCCAGCTACTGATGGATAAGATGAAGGGGCTTAATGAGCTGCAGAACCCTCGGAAGATGTCACATTGGCCTGGGTATATCGAAAGTCTTGAAGAAGTAAGGCCTCTATACACTCTCGTCTATACTCGAACGACTGATGCTAAAAACATTGTAGGAGTTGTCGGAAGAATACTCCCGTGTTCGAAATGAGGTAATCCTACCTGGCAATTCAACGTTGACAGACACTATGCTCGCCTTTTGGCCAGAAGACGAACCACAAACGACTGCGGCACCTACAGCGCCGACCATTGAATACACCTGTTTATTCCAAGGGTAAGCTTTTCCTTTGCTCTCGTCTTTGCACTGATACCAATCCGACGTTGCAGATCTTTGGCAACTTTGTCGCCTGACATATCTCGGCGTGAGATACAATTACTACGACACTGGGACTCAGAATACCGCTTCAGAATCACCGAAACTTTTGAGTCATACGCCCCGACACCAAGGAAAATGCCAGAGGCGTTCGACTTTGATATTCGCTCCGCTGTCCTGATTCCATTGTATGCTGACCCGATGGGCCGCAGCAAGGCAGCTCGGCCACTGGAGATCATGATAGAAGAGAAGAAATTACAGCGCCGCTACGTCTTCCTTCGTTTGCAAGATGTCCTGGCATTCCAGGCGGCTTTGACCGGTTTCAAGGTTGTTGACGGCTACATGGAGTAAGTCTTCTCTTTCTTATCGTATACATGCTCGAAGCCTACATAACTCGCAGACCTAGCTAACTCGCCTAGAACTCACGCAATAGCAAAGTTCATTGTCCGTGGACAAGAACCTCCCGAGGACGTAACTATACAGCTATGGATACCAAGAGGATGGACCGACACATATGACACGGCGATCAACACACCAGCCAGTGGAAATCAAAGCCGCTCCGATAGCATTTCTTCGCACCAGTCCACCGCCACAAATTCCTCTCGTATGAGCCACAAAAGCCTAGACTCCGAACATAGCGTCACTGTTAGTCTGGGTGGTAGCAGCGTTGGCACAGGATACGGCACAATCCGTCGACCTCCTCGCAGCCCACTTCTGGTGCTGTTCGTTGGACCGAAGGGCCCTGAGGCCAAACGATCCATCGTGGCCATCACACTCGATAAGTGGACGGACACCCAAAGAGACAAATGCAAGTGCCTGCAGTTTCCGGAATGCCCCATTACGGCCATAGGAAGCAGTCGTGCACTGATAGACGCTCGCAGGCTTATTGGCGAGAAGTGGGACCTTCTGCCACTCGCGGCGACGCGTAGGGACGAGCAGTATCTCTGGTTGGGGGTTATTCGTGTCAGTATCTGGTTCCCTGCTCCGGATTTGCGAAAAAGGTTTGGTGGCGGACCTTGTCGGTGTCCCAAGGAAACGGAGGGCGAGCTTGAGTTGTGCCATATGCAGGGGCATCAGGGTCTCTTCGGGGTCGTGAGGGATTTCTACCGGAGGCTGCTGATACAATATCATGAGCAGACTAACAGCATGGTGGACGTGGTGAATGGTCCCCCTTATGGGTGATCAGTTTGGGTCGTCTCCTGATATCGGGATGGCGTGGCATTAAACGGCCAAGTCGGTAGGTAATGGCTTTTCTTTCCCCGTCATGTCCTGAACCGGATTTCGGAGAGCTGATAGATTTACTAGGTCCAATTCTTGGTTGCTTTGTATCGGAGACCTGGCGCAAGCGGCGCTTAACCGAAATAGAGAGTGGTGGGATTTTCTGAGCCCTCTTTTCGGTAGGCTGAGAGAGAACCGCCATCATCCAGATGTCCATGATACCAACAAACTGCCTTCTCTCGATGCTATTAACAGGATTTATTCTCGGAGGTGCACATCGACACCTTCACCGTGAGGCCTGATCGGCATTGAACTACTTCCAACGTACGTACGTATGAACTGCTTCTAGAGTCAATACTCGAGTATACTGTCGCCCGTATGCTTCTTTCTTCGCTTTTTATCCTTCAACCAGTCTTCCTCGTTTAATGCAGAGAGGGGACATCAGAACCAAATTGCACTGTCGTCTGCCACGACACTCCGAAGGACCCCCGACCTTAGTTGGCAATATGAAATTCGCAAGGTCAACGATAATGGGTAGAGGATTATACGGCCTATACATTTCTTGACTGCTGGGAAGTTTGACTAAAAGACAATGTCGGCTCCAGTGGAGGTTGGCATCTCCGACGGGTTCTATGAAAGATTTGTCGAGGTGCAGTTTCCGAGAAGAGGGGAGCACTGGGAAGCTATGGGGGGTTTTAATGAGGAGCCTCTAATTTTCTTTGCCCCAAGTCATTGTTACCTCAATGTTTCGTAACATAATGATGTGCAATTGAACCGCTCTTAAAGTTGATTAATAGGTAAAGGTGTCAGTTAAGAGGCATCTCACTGTTTGTTTAGTGGTTAGTTTTGTAGCAAGGTTTGATATTTCTTAGGTAGTCAATGTTAATAGAAGGAAGAAAAGAACGATGTCTTGGGTTCTCTGGTGGTTGGCTCAGGCCTTTCAAAAGCCCAAGTCGGCCTGTGTTACATTTTGCTCATCAGGGCAAGTTTCCAAAGCTAACCCTGCAGCACAGCCTACCAATATCGACAACACACCAACATCAGGCCTCCAATCAAGATGCCTGTCTACAATTTTCTGGCCAGTCAGCCCCATTCAAGCGAGATCACGTTTCTTTTTGTAAGCAGTTCACCTTGGCAGCCTGATCTGACTGTACGGTTTCCTTACCATTACTTTCTTTATCCGGCGTTCAATCTACATGATGGATCCTATTACAGCCTTTCAGGTTGCTGGTACCGTTATCACGTTCGTAGAGTTCAGTCGCACTCTTTTAAATGACGCGCGAGAGGTATACAAATCTCCCTCGGGAGCTACGTCTCAAGTCGTTAAGCTTGGCAGCATTGCAGATGACCTGAACACCGTCGGAGATCATATTTCAACGTCCTTAAAAAGTGGTCCTGCATCATCGCGCACTAGATCTGACGAAAGACTGGCCGACATTTGTGAGCGCTGTACTGAAATGCAAAATGAGTTGCAACAAGCACTTCGGGGCCTTCAAGCTAAAGGAGACACAAAATTTGACTTCGCTATAAGCAGCTTGGCGACCGCGTTCAGATCGATATGGTCGCAGAGCAAGATCAATGACTTGGATCGTCGTCTAAGAGAGGTACAGTCGGAAATGACCATGGCAGTCCTCATGTCTCTTTGGTAAGTCACTCACATTGAAGAGCCTGTAGTATTGTTGTCCTTAGCTGAAAATACCTCCAGGGAAGACGAACGGATACATGGCAGGTCGAGGCAAGAAAGCCTGGACGCTGTCGTTGCAAGTGTCAATAAAACAGATCGGAAGCTTGACCAACTCATGCAGAATCTGCTCCAGACATCTTCTTATACCAGCTCTAACGGTTCGAGCGAGCGGAGTATGTTGTTCATGGAGCTGTGGAAAGCGGATTGGAGACCAGACCGGGATCAGACTCAGGAATTTGAGAATATCTCATCGGACGAGGTTGCACGATTCATTCAACAAAACATTATCAACAGCCTATGGTTCAGGTCTATTGAATCAAGAGACAAAGCCATTGCAGAGACATATGAATCGACATACGAATGGATACTCGACCCCAAGGGTTCAACTGGATTCACTACCTGGATGGAAGAAGGTCAAAGCTTGCTCTACTGGATCACAGGCAAGGCCGGATCGGGCAAATCCACACTGATAAAATACCTCGTTCATCACGAGTTAACGACAAAACATCTAAAGAAATGGAGTGGTGACATGCCTCTTCTTTTCTGTCACTTCTACTTCTGGGAAGCCACACCGGAAGAGCTGCAACACTCTCGAGAAGGTCTAATTCGGACCTTATTGTGGCAATGTCTCGAGAAGAACCCGGAACTTGTTGGTAGGGTGACCCCTCGTCGCTGGGCAGCATACCTCGCTCTTCGCGGGTGGGAAGGCCCAGTTCCCGAATGGAGCTGGGAGGAATTAGAAGAAACCTTTCAGAACTTAGCCTCATTGAATAACTCGTGCTTTAAGCTGATTATGTTTATCGACGGCCTTGACGAGTTCGACGGAGATCCTGCCACTTTAATCCAGTGGATAAAGGACGTCACCACAAGATTCAGAGTCAAGCTTTGTGTTGGAAGTCGGCCTTGGACTGCTTTCTCAGATGCATTCGATCTGTATCCCACCCTCACTATGCAAACCCTCACGTCCCCAGATATTTGGACTTATATCAATGGGCACTTTAACACAAGTCGTGCTTTCAGGGATTGGCAAGCGTTGTCGCCTAGTGGAACAGAAGCGCTACGCCAAGATTTACTGGAGAAGGCAGACGGTGTCTTCCTCTGGGTCTATATTGTTGTCAAAGAGCTCATGTCAGCCTTAGAAAAGGGCAGAAACATACAAGATCTCAGTGTTATTCTGGACAGCTTGCCGACAGACATGATGAATCTGTACACCAACATCTATGGAGCCGCAGATCCAGACGAAGCTAAAAGAGCCGCCGTATACTTCACCCTACTACAAGCAGCTATACACACGCTCGAGCCTTACGAGTTGTGGTATATTGAAGAAACAAGTCCTGTCGATCCCCGTGACACAGAAGCTTGGGTTTCCATGCAAAGGGTGATCAAGAGGCGCTTGGATAGCTCGACTCGAGGCATGGTGGAAGTTTCAAGGGATGGGTTCGTCATATTTCATCACAGAAGCGTCTTTCAATGGCTATTATTGCCAGATGTGGTGCCTGTCATTTCATCTCGCTTACCTGAACATTTCGACGCAAGACTCCTCCTAATGAAGGGTCGCCGTGCAGGACTAGCCCAAGTCTGGCAATCCAGCACTTACTCCGAAACCGCCCGATCCAAAGAATGGGCTCTGTACTATAAGGGGCTATACGAAATTCTGTATTACGCCTCGCTGGTCGCAGAATCTCCTGTTCTGACCCCTGCGCTCCTTCGAGAGCTGGAAATGGCACGGGATACTTTGGGGTTGATAGCAACGTCCATAAATAGACCAGACTTTCTATTCTTTGTACAGCGCTTGGCCAGAGTGAACCCCAGTCTACACCAGTGGCTCAAGGGCATACTGCCGACCCACACCAGATATCGAGGAAAGCACAAACACTCAGCAACAGATATGGTCAAAGTCGACGAATATGAGACAGGGCACTGGTCTTTGCCTCAGAACTGGGGAAGAGTCAGTACGCAGAGTTGTTTCACGGTTCTTGCTGCCCACTTTGCAGTGTACCCGTACGTGATGGCTCAGGTGAAGGAGAGCCCGGATCTCTTAGAGGAAAAGAACGATCGGATGTCTTTGCTACATAGCGCGATCTTTGGTCCGAGGCTGGATAACCACACTCGCGAAATTCCATCAGTGGATTATCAATTACGCTTGCGGCTCATTCAGGCTCTGTTGGACTCTGGAGCACCTGTTAGAGGACGTATGCATGACCGTCGCACAGGTGATGATCGAGATATCTACTACCTGGATGCTATAGATCGTACTCATGGGGGGTTGCTAGAGAGCGTAGGACCTAAAGAGTATTGGGATGAGGTAAAGCGGTTATTAACAATGAAGATGACCAAGGGTGCTCGCTTCCGACGGTCTTTGAGGGCAATGGTAGATATGAGTGACCAGTAAGCGAGTAGAACTTACGTGGCCTTGGTCTCTTCATATATCTAATTTCACCTCGTTTCAAGACATGAATAAGCTGGTTCTGACGCCAGAGGAAGCTCCAACAATTTGTTAGCCTCAGGGAACAATTCGCTCTGATACTATGAACCAGTGAGGAGCTCTCCCTGGGGATACTTGATGATACCGTCACTCAGAAGAATAAGAGGAACTAGACGCTTAGAGCGATAGACTTTCAGCAGCTTTACTTTGCCCAAGCCCTTGACATCATGCACGTTGGCTAAACCTCATGTCCTATGAAATTGCACCCAATGGAAATCCACATAAACAAAGACTGCCCGCTGATGGATGGTAGGCTTGTACCTATTCAATTGGGTAACAAAAGAATTGTTCTCCAAGGCTTAGAATACTAAAGCAAAGTTGCAAGGTTGCTGATCTAAACTGGCACATGGTTTCTCATTGTCATCTTTTAGGTTATTGCTTTCAGCAATTGTCGATATCCCCCTTTACATATGGCATGGAGTAAGACTACAATGATAGAAACATGATGTTATAAGGCTACTCTAAAATGAATTGTGTGAAATAATAGCTTTAGATTATGAGATATCTTATTTTGCCACCCTTAGCACTAGCTACAGTCTTCATCGGCCAAAGTTGACGCCTCGGCATCATGTCTTTGAGACTCGATTTCCAAGGGAGTTGGGTCGGGCTTATGATCTTGGAGGTTTATCGCTGAATACCTCTTAACAAGATCCCCCAAACGTCGGTCTTTTATAGAGACGATACTGATCGGGTGCTGAGTCTGGTCGTGTTGCGCCCGTGCAACCTCGGTTGATTTGTCCTCTTGTCTTTCAGTTGTGGCCTGCTGCAGCAAGATCAGATCCTCAGAATTCATTTCGCCTTGCAAGACCACCGATACCAGATGCGTAAGGTAGTAATATCCTCCCTGGATACTGACTCCTTTGGCCGCAATATTCAGGATACCGCGGTTTTCTTGGACTTCTTGTTGCGACACTGGATCGCGCAGCTGCTTCAGTGACATGTAGGCCAGGATAGATAGATATTGCGTCATGATTCGATCTTGCATGGCGTATCCATGGCGGAGGTAAAACAATAGCATGATACTCTCGAATCCATTACAAGACTCTGCCAGGGCCTGATCGACATTTCTTTGCGCTTCCGGGGCTAGCGTCGGGTTCTTTTGTGAAAGAAGAAACTCGCATACATTTATGATGAAGGTATGGTATTGAAGACTGTGTTGTTAGCAGGTCCATGAGTAAAATGCACATTCGTAGGCGGGGTGTGATGAACCAGGGGAGTAGAGACTAGCATGACGTACTGGAGCTGTAGCTCAACGGGATATACAATATGATACGGCTGAAGGGACGATGGTAGATTGGAAAACCAGTGTTGATAACGAGCCAAAAGCCCCAGCAGCTCTTCAAACGAAACAGGTCCTTCGCCGGTCTTGGCTCGGTAAAGGTGGGCGGAAACTTGATTCGCAATCTGTAACATATCACATCTAGCTTTGAATAGTCGGGCAAAGTCCAACGAGCTGACAATACGTGATCCTGGATATTTCAAAACGACGTCCCCGTACCATTCCGGGTGCTCCTCCGGGTCTGGAAGAGGAGTCTGAGGTGGTCGTTGAATAGGAGGAGGTTGGACGTATGTATAATACTGAATACTAGAAACATGTCAGTCAACGATGCCTCATGACTTGTCGGATTGTTATTCACCTCATCCAATAGTACAAACACCAGGCTGTGAAAGTATACACGTGTCTTGTTCTCTCATCTAGCTCTGGAGAGAGTGGCTCCAGTAGCCCAATCTTGTAGCCCAAAGCAATTGCTTGAGCGCTGAAGGACAAGCCCATACCTTCCATGGAAGTCATGTTGTACACAGGATTCAATACCATGGCTGCTTGAAGGGTTGTGATGCGAGGTTCTTGATTCTGTTCAAGTTCCCAGAGCCTCCGAGCCTCGGCCATGAATCGATGGCGAAGGCTTGATGGTTTCCAGTATTCAAGACGGTGCAGCGTCTCTGGACAGAAGCTCTAAGCGGAGTCAGCTTTGGAAGTCGGAGTACGTACGGGACGGCTACTCACACAACACTCAGCTAATATAGCGTTCACCAAAAGAGATGAGCAGAAATCCTCGGATCCGCTGAGCATGTCGTCTAAGAAGTAATCTTTGTGAAAGAACGGAAGGGATTGATGCTCCAGTCGAAAATAGAATCGCAACATATTCCTCATCAGAGCATCATCAGTCAAGACGTTTGTCCACTTCGAAGGCCTCAGCAAGTTAATCCTCGGATCTATCAGTTCGGCCGCGGCATACGGTCTTAGATACTGTGGTCTGAATCGATCATGTAGTTCGATGGTGTCGCTCGCTGATGGGAATTCCATCATTGTAGCCTCATACACCGGGGACTGAAAGTAGACATTGCTCAAAGACTGTAATCTCGTAGGTATGCGAAACGCGGAAGGAAAGTTGTTGCGATATCTCGTTTCAGGAACAAGGTGTAACTGGAGGAGTAGATCCCCAGTATCAAGATGGCGCAATATTGTACCGGGATCCTGGCCAGCTCTGATACGTGTCATGATTGTCGCGGCGTCCTTCTCATCACGGTCCCGCATGGCATCGAAAAGCTGTTGGAGGTGGGACTTTGAAGTTTCTCCTTGTTCTACCTGTTTTTGAAGCTCATCATGCTTTCTTTTCATAGCAGAGATACGCGTCTCGGAGGGCTGAGTCGCGTAGACACATTGCAGCCCACGGACTTGACATGGTGAACAAATGGGACGAAGACCGTTGCACTGCGACATCATCAGTCAGAGTTCCAAAAACAAGAAGGATATTACCTTTATCTTTCGACGGCGACATGAATCACAGGCGACACCGGCCACTGGTCGTATTCTTTTCGGAACATCAACTGTCGATATCGGCGGTGGGTCAGGGGCTAGGCCGCGAGGCATTAACGGCCGATAGTTTTTATGACGGGTATCTTCACCCATATCTTGCCCTCATTTGTGTATAGATTAGTTCGCTGGTCAAGTTAATGACTGAAGTTCCTGTTGACTACTTTTATCATACCCCGCAAGTGATGAAAGGTAGTGTGATTTGTCAGAGACACTACCTCGTCCAATCAAACGTCGCGGCCTTGACGCCGACAAATAATACCTTTACATCAGTATCACATAATAATGACAGCAATTAGAAGCATATTGCAGGACCTATCAGACGTTTTATGTCAGCTACAGCCTGCCCTTGGGCTATTTTGTTTGAGGGCCCTTGTCTGCTCCTCGATAGGAAGCTATCAGATGCACTTTAGAGTATGTATAATATATAAATAAAGATTATCAGTATTTACGCTACAAGTATATCGTCCTTGTTATGTATACAGTCTAGTGGGTGCTTGTCTGCCCAATTGGCTAAAATCACTAGATGTAGTAATTGCCAAATACCCATCATCTTCATTAGTCCTCACGTCACCGAGACACAAAACGACATCCTTCATAGACCTTGTCAACTCATCCTCCATCATAGAAGATCCCAGTCCCTCAACATTTATATACATGTTGTCCCTCAGCAGACTCGCAATATACTCCAGGGACTCGGGACCTCGCCTCAGTATCGGGATCTTCTTCACTGGGGATGCGGTTGTACTCAGTTGACGACATCTTGGGCCAACATATTCTACCAACACTAAGAATGCCCGACCGGGAGGATGGCTTTGATCGTTCTGTGTTTTATTTCACAATTAAGAATCAGGCTCTGAAAGAGGGGTTGCCGCCATCCATTTCATTAATTCACACAGCACTAGCATAAGCAAAGCCGCCTCAGCACAAATCGAGGCTGCAATGACAGCAATGTGATTCAGCCACAAATTTATTCACCACTTTTGAATAGGGACTCGGGAGCCTGATCTATTTATATCGCTACTCCGAGTACGCCTACTCAGGTGTGGCATTCTCATAACCGTCAATGCTTCATGAGAGGAACTCGCCTATGAGATCAACAAGGCTCGAGCAAGGGCATTGAAATAGATGGGATCTGAACATTGAAACCTTATCTACATGCCCATCGTGAATGAATACGACCGTCTATCGCGGAGATTGCCAGGAAATGCATTGCAGTGATAACCTCTGGCATGGGTTGCCTTCACCGAGAAACAAAGTTTCAATATCGTGGCGCCATGGCGCTGGGACTACAAGGGTGTTAGACGAGATCACCCGCTATACGACCCGGAAGTTAGCGTATAGGTGCTCTGTAGAATTGCCAGGATAGCACTCGGCTCAGCGTTGTAGCTTTTGATGTCCGCAGGGTATCAGAAGAATTGACCGCCAAAAGCATAAGACAAAATAATTTAGTCATCTTATGCCCGCTTAGGAAAGCGTTTAGGCTACTTTATTTCTATAGCCTAAGTCTTAGAGGATATTTCTTCTGCTACCCACCTGGGATGTGTCAGGAATTCCCAATGTGACAAACAGATGCATTCAATTGACACACACTTCATACTCGTACAAACTCAGCTTTCATTGTTCAGAATAATTGACAATAAGTCATAGTTACATTAAATACATAGAAAGCCATCCCAAAAGTCAAACTGTTATACGTGGGAATCACTTGTAATCATCAAAACTCCATAAATCCAATTCCCGTTTGCAATCTTATCGACCAGCAGGAATTCCATTGCCAGCTTCGAGGGTATCATTGGAGTCAATAAACATCGTCGTCCTTGACAAACTTGGGCCAAGTGTTGGTCAACACCAGATATTTAATATGACCCTCCGAGTCGTCAAAAATGGTCGCGTCAAAACCCTCGGGGATGTCACCCCAGTAAAGTGCCTTGTCGCTCTGGCTCCCAGAGTCGTTGGCTAGATCTGTCTCCATGATACCTGTTTCAGAACCGTGTGATGATGCGCCGGAGGACTTGACTTTGTTTGCGGTGGTGGTCATCTGGAATGTCTCGAATGGCAGGGCTGGATCAACACTGCCCTTGTCGCCGAAAGAATGCGCGCAGAGTTCTCAAAGACAGTTTCAAGCTTGCGTTGCTGTTGAGAAGATAAATTGATCTGGAACTCTGCGTCGCGCGAGCTGACCGAAGCTGGTGTAAATGCGCAGAGCACTGTTGAATCGCTCGCGAACAAGTTCTTGCACAGCAGGTTCCTTGATCTTTTCAGGATCGCGAACAGAAGGAGTAGCGAAGACTTCCATTCAGCGACAGCTCTCAAGAAAGCAATGTTCTCACCAGAGAAGTCGCGAAGAGCGGAGAATTGCTGAAGAGTTCAGGGTTGCGCTCGAGGACTCGAGAGCTTCCATGGTGAGGATACTTTCACCTCCGCTGCTCTTGACGAGCCGTCCTTGGACCAGGATGTAAGAGCAGAAGCAGGGACGGTTGTGGAACCTGTTGCGACGGAGCGAGCACCATGGGTGACAGCCTTTTTGTTGAGCTGCCATTGAGCAATAGAGTCAAGAGTTTCTTGGCGAAGAGTGTTGTGCTGGATGACTTCCCAGCAGGGCCAAAAGATTGTAAAGATCTCAATACCATGATAGAAATGGCGAGCCTTGACAGGTGGTCAGTTTATGTCCTGTGTAAAGGGGAGTGGCGTACCATGAGGAGGAATCCAGTATGCGTTGACAGGTTCCATGGCTGACATACAAGGCGACGAGCCACATAGGGGTGCATGGAGACTGTGTCTTGGTTAAGTGAGTCTTGGATGTAAGGGAGAGACGTACTTGGCTATGCAGCAGGCGATGGTTTGAGTGCGCCATCCCTGCGTGTCATTGACATGGCGGGCTTGCCAGAGGATGTAAGGGGCGACGATCCATGCCCAGACGAATTGCCAGAATACAGAAGGCCACCTAGAAGGTTAGTATAGGGAGCTTTGTAGTGGGAGAGTATGCTTACCATTCCCAGCCCTTGCCCATCTGAGACTTTTCGTATTCCTCAGTGCCGGGATGGACTTCTGTGCCTGCGACACCCCAGCTGTGATGGAACTTTTTGGAGACGCACCACATGATAATAGTAAGGATAAGCTGTTGCTGTTAGATTCATCCCATGTTCCTTCGTGATTGACATACCTCAATAACCATGCCCGATCCAATAGTAACAAGAATCTTCTTGGTATAATCCAACCTCTGAAAGCGTCCCAACAAAGATCCTGGTCTCGCCCGAGTTTTCGTCTCAGCCTTCTCATCCGGCGCAAACAGCTCCTTCTGCTGCTTCGCAACATGCAAAAAGCGACTGTTACTCGCATGAAACAGCGCGATACCGACAGGAAAGTACAAGCTCATGATCCAGAACTCGCCCTCGGGTGTAAACAGCGGGAAATAAACGTAACCGGTCTGGACGGCGCCCCAGTAGATGTGGAGCAGTATAATAGCGACGAAGGAAAGCGGGAGGTCTCGAATTCGGAGCATGGGCATGTCGCGACGGCGCCAGAGGAAGATCATGCCTCCTGCGACGATAAAGGTCCAGACAAAGGTCCAGATGATCCAGAAGATGCCGAGCCCATCGAGGTTGGGCTCTGGCGTGGAAGAGTAAGCCATGTTGGCGGTAAAGGAAAATGGTAGTTGTAGAGATCGATAAAGGAAATATGATAGTGATTATCTTGTCGGTATAATGTTGTTGATATAGGTTGTCTTTAAGGAACGTGGGTTGGAAGGAATGCACGTCGAAGCAAGTACGACGGGTACTTAAAACTTGGGAGAAAACAAATGGAGGAGATGACGAGGTGTTATGTATCACAGAAGGTGTCCGTGTCTAATCATCCATGATGACGCTAAAGCAGACAGGGAACGTTTCTTGCAGTAAAGAGTGACTGGGAGTGAAAAGAGTGTATGCAAGAGAGAAACAGAGAAAAGAGAGAGTGAATGTGACTGTTTATCCCTTGCACACAAACCCAGACTTGGCTCCCGGGAGTCAGATCACTAGTGCCAGGGTCAGTCGATCTCTTCCCGACCACGATGATCTTGACTGTTTTGAGTCTGTTATCCTTGACGCACAAACCTTGCAAGTCCCGATTGGTCAACCCGCAGTTCGGAATTAATTGAAGGTGGTGCTTGGTCGTCTCTACGGTAGGGCATCACACACTGACAGGACCACTCCCGAGATTACTTTTCTCGCGAACAGACCAGTTCTTGCAGATCCTTTGCTTTTCCTCTGCCCTTTTTCTCTCTCTTACTTTTACTTCTTTGGAGTTCGTGGAGGCCTGGTCTATGAGGTGATAGGTGATGGCTTCTTGTGCGAGGGGTTGATGAGACAGCGCAAGGATGGCAGCCAACCACCAAGCGCCTATCACGGGCAGTCACACAGACTGTCGGTTGCTGTGAAAACGGTCAAAACGCCCTTGCATCGGAGTCACCAACTTCCAGACATCAGATGAACCTATCTTTACTTTTTATTTACCACGTTCTGTGCAGCCATGACGAAGAATGACCAAGTCACCAAGTAAGTTTGCTTGACCCTTGTACTGCCCAGGCTTCGAGTACCTGTGTTGAGCTGTCACAAACAACGTCTCGACTGAGTGTACTGCAATCAAGTATGGCTGGTCTCTTGTGATAGTGGCTGGTAAAGACACCACCTTATCGATCTCCCTTGCGTTAGAAAATGTCTACTATCTCCCTTGCACCATTTAAGTGACAGATGCAAGAGTTGTAAAGGGAGGCAACGTGATTGAGGCCCTACTGCGATGCATGTTTTACTGGACTAGGCCCTGTATCCACTGAGGCTGGCTAGACTCGAGCCCTAAAGTTCTAGCCACCATTGGTTCCTGGCGCGACAGAATAAAGTTGTATCATGGCCTGATATCAGTAACAATCGTTTCATATTAATCCTTCAATACTTAAACCTTACCGTGAATCAATATATTACAGTTTATCCCTCAAAAAAGCAAAGAATATCTGTTGGTAGTCTACATGCATAATCCCCGTCCTTCTCCACGGCATCGCGATAAACGAACGAAACATCAAGGTTGCATCCAGTACCTGAATCAAAACCCACTGTGACTCCAGCCATGCTGTCAGCCTCTAATTGATACCGGCGAGTTCCGAAAAAATGTCTCGAAACCGTTTGACACAACTGAACTGTCATTTCTGAACAAGGCGCAATAATTCCTTTTTTCTTGTTCCTCTTTGTTTCTCTCCAGTCTCTGTTTTAGCCGCTAGGAACTGCCAGACCGGTCCGCACTTAGTTCGACCCCCCAGTCTGGCCTTAGCAGATCTTAATTAATCGGACTCCTCTCGATCAATCACAGGCCCCTCTGGATCAAATCAGAACACCACCTGGCAGAACAATTACTGTACCCGCAAGATCGACCAAGTCTTGTCGTCATGCACAGCTCGTAGCGAAGCGTGTCGAACCAGTTATCTGGGTTTCACCACGCGTGCAAAAACACTCCGTGATCTTCTGTTTTTTGCTGCCCAATGCTTTTCACAGAGTTTGCCAGGGCGTTTATGCGTAACGGCCTCACACGCGACGAGGTGATCCGTGCTACAGTTGTGTCCATCTGTCTCACAGCCCAGTATCCGTACTTCTGGTGATTGGCTTCACTACGGTGCTTTGGCTTTGGCTCTGAAATACGGAATTACCCGCTGTAAGCGTGCGGGCGGCAGCACACTCAGGCTTATTTTCTCATACTAATCAATGCTATAATGTCCGGTTCTCTTTACCCGTCTGGCCCTCTAAGCCTTCAATTCACTTACCGGGCTGTCTGCCCAATCTCTTTCTCTCTTTAGCTTCAACCCTCTTGTCCTACCGTTCTGTGGCAGCCCCGGCACTTTGGTAGCTAGAAACAGGAGATTACCGTGGAGAGAGATCGGCATTGCGACGAAAAAACAAACCACGGGACATTTTCCGCACATTGCGCTCAGATAAGAGAATATTTCGTGCTCAAACACACAAACAAGTCTGATCCCAAGCTGACGCAAAACTGAAATTTTAATTGTCGCATTGTTGGTTGATCATTAGCAAACATGCATAAAATGGAAGCACAACACACAAACATTCAAGGGTCTAGTCAATCAGCTTTCAGCTCCAAATTTCTCCGAGATCAGCTTGCGAATGGTAAGCCAGATTTCCCCATCAACAGCTGCGCACAAGGATTATATCGCCGACTCGGCAAGATCTTGTCAAAAGTGACATTACCGCCCATCTCCACGTAGAAAAGATCAGCGTGTCAGAGCCGAAACATATCGGGGTCATACCGGTAATATCACTTTGCTGTTGTCAATTCTGCACGGAAAGTCCACTTCCGTGATAATCTCGTATATTTCACCCGACAGACCGGTCGATGCTAGCGTCCATGAAATACCGCGCTGAATGCCGGTACCTGAATAGTAATCCACCTCAAATGAGGGTATTCCTTACTCAAACATTTTCCTCAGATTCTGCACCGGCCAAGCCCTCGCATCACGAAACTTGTCTACAACACCCTTCAAAGCCATCCGCTCATAATGATCCGTGAAAAAGTCCCCATACAACTCCATTCCAAAAGCTGCATGCACCAAAGCAGGTGGACAGCCTGGGTGACAAAGACTAATCCCACAAAGATCAAGAATTAATTGTCGCACTTGATTTTCTATGTCTCTCCACTGCGCACGTGTTGATGAATGTCCTCTAGTTTGACGTCAGTGAAGATCAGACCCAAAGCGAGGGTAACTTTGACCCAGGGTAATTGAGATTGACGCACCCCAGAAAAGGATTCTCCGCCATGAGAACCATTTTTGCTATGATGCACAGCTGCATGCTTGTCACCTCGAGCGCGGACGAGTACCAGATAATCGGGAATATCTCCCCATTCGACCGATCAGCCTTTCGCACGTAAAACGGCTGATACTCTTTCAACGCTTCCTCTTCTAGTATCTCGCCCTGTTTTTGAAGTCTCACTGCACAGAACCAATTAGCACACTAAACCCGTACTATCGCAGAGCAATCTCGTTACGCACACCATTCGTTCTCAGACCCATCTGCCCATCGCCACTTAGCTACCTGAGCCGTGTGCAAAACAATCTTATTAGCCCTTGACGCACCATTCCCGTACTCTGCGTCGAGCACCATCTTTGGCGGATGCCGCTTTGTGAATGAGTGGTAGAGTTCTTGGCGGACGGCCATCCAGTATGCCGCTTGGATGAGGGATCGGCGACCGAAGAGGGTCCGTGACGGTGGACTTCTGAGGACTGCGTCGATAATCGCTAAGAAATTTACTTGAGGTTTTGGGGCGGCATCGTCTTCGTCGTCGATCTCTTCTAGTTGACGAAGAATTACTAAAAGATGAGTAAGTGTTCTGTCATCGGGGGATTATCCTTACCTGCTGTTGCTATAATACTCTCTAATTTCTCATCATCTTGGATATTATGAAAGTCGCGTAATGCAGGGATACATTTCAATGTATATTCCACAGCATCATGAGGCGTAAGTTTAGGTAGTAACTGTCCCTGATACAATATTCCCTGTGGTGTTTTGTATTTCGGCAACCGACTCAAATGGCGTGCAGACAAAGCGAATATCGCGTAAAGTAACGGCGGATGCTGACGCGCTCGGATAGGAACGACAAGTTGAAAATGTCTCCTCTCATCACAAAGGTCAAGCTGTCACGTTAGCTTTGGCTGTCGATCCGGCGGGTACCGAGACATACCCAATGTGACAGCTCCTCGACGAAATATCTGAGCAGACAAGCCTCTTGTGGATCTTGCAGCGGAAACTTTGTTGTTTCAGGGTATTTGTCTGTGGTTTGATCATATGATGATGATTGGTCTTGCGCGGAATAAACAGTTGAATTGCTGGGAAGATCCGTGGGTGATCGACCTGGTGCTTGCCATGGTGATGAAGGATAGCTGGGTGAATTACCAGTTGAGTGAGGTGGATATCTCGGTCTGGAACTGTCAAAGGATGGTGGTTCTCTGTGCGTATGTTCGCTATGATGTGCTTGGACTCTTGGCGATGTGCCGCTGCCAGAGTCGAATTGACTTTGCGGACTACTGCCGACTATCTGCACATCAGTCTTCTGACTTTGGCATTGACTTTGACTTTGACTTTAATGGATTGTTTCAACTTACAGTCCCTAACCTCGCTGTTAACCCATGTCTGATTCGTCAAAGGTCCCGTGGATGAATTTCGAAAGATGGTTTGTTTCGCAGGTCGCGCGCAGGGTAAGTTTTTGACGATGCAACGTTGACATCTAGGTTGTCCTTCGTCGCCTAGAACAGGTCAATTCTTCAAGTCTGTGTGATCGCAGGCAGGTTCTCACATTTCACATGTTTTTCTGCAGACCGTCAGTACACCGACGACCAATTGAGTGCCAATGAGCTCACCTTTACATTGAAGACATGGTCGCTTGACCACTGGCATTGTTCTCAATCGCTCTCAGTGATGTAAAATTTGCTATAGACGTAACGAGAGTTCTAATATTGAGACGTTGTCCCCCACTTGTCGCGGCTTCATTGAGTTTCTTTAGGCTATCACGTGCTAAAAGTCGCTGTTCTCTCCGAAGTGGACGCGATGAGGATACCCTACAGCATTGGACTTTGTCACCGACAACACAGCCTGGAGGGGCGTTAGACCATATCTTCTAGAGGAATAATTAATTGTTAATTCATTGAATATTTTAGACGTATTTATGATGATAGATAGCGAATTTAGAAGCGTTTTGCTGCTTGTTATGATGATTTGTTTATGGTTTAGCGTATTGCACGATGCTGCCTGGTGTCAGCACACAACAACATTGATCTCAAAACACCACAATCCTTTCATCACATCATCGCGTGTCCAAAGTCATTCATTCTCAACTTCATCTCACAAAATGTCGCGTCAAACGCGCTCCGCAGCAAAGACACTCACGCGTCTCCAAGCCTCAACCACACCAACAGTCTCCCCGATAGCTTCAATCACTCCAAGTGCTCCCACCCAATCTTCATCTCTTGAGACTCATCTCTTCACCACCCCCACAGAATGGCAAACCTATCTCACCTCATCCCCAAACCCCTCAGGCCTCTGGCTTAAAATCGCCAAAAAATCATCCCCCACCTCCTCAATAACATATGACCAAGCCCTCGATCTAGCCCTCTGCCACGGCTGGATCGACGGCCAACGAAAAGCCCTTGACGCAACACACTTCATCCAGCGCTTCACGCCGCGTCGTAAGGGAAGTTTGTGGTCTCAACGCAATGTTAAAAAAGTCACGACTCTTATCTCAGAGGGAAAGATGACGCCTGCTGGTTTGGCAGAGGTGGATAAAGCGAAAGAGGATGGACGTTGGGACCGGGCGTATTCGTCGAGTAGTAATGCGGCTGTACCAGATGATTTCCACAAGGCGTTGGATGAGAATCAAGCTGCGAGTGAGTTCTTTGAAGGTTTGGGAAAGACGAAGAGGTATACTTTCATTCAACGGTTAGAAACTGCCAAAAGACCAGAGACGAGAAGTAAAAGGATCGATCAATTCATTGATCTTCTAGCCAGTGGAAAAAGTTTATAGTCCATCGCTGGAGTGTATTAAAATTCTAACTAATCCATTTCATTTAAATACGAATCAATAATCATCCTCATCATAATCCTCCCCTTCACCGTCCGACTCATCAGCCATACCCATCATAAACGGATTCCTCTCCTCTTCGTCGTCATCTACTTCATCGTCGGAATCTTCATCTGCAGTCCTGCTGCTTGCGTCGTCTGAATCTTCTTCGACGGGATTTTCTTGGCGGTGGAGGCGGAGACGTTCTGCGAGGGAAAGCTGTTTTGGTGGTGGTGCATCTTCTTCGTCGCTTTCCTCTTCGCTCTCGTCTTCTGAGCTGCTTGAGGAGTCTGAGTTGTCGGATTGTTCCTTGGAAACACCGCCTTGTTCGTCGTCATCATCTTCGTCGTCGGAGAGGACTGTTCTTGAGCGCTTGTTACTTCGCTCTTGAGAAACTGGTTCCTCGTCTTCGTCATCAGAGTCGGTGACTACTCTTGCGCGTTTCGTTGAAGGTTGAACATCCTCTTCTTCCTCATCATCCGAATCAGATACCACGCACCGTTTGCGACCGCGCTGCACGGGCGCTTCAGGTTCTGGATCAGATTCCGGGTCCGAAAAGTTTGCACCAGCGCCGTCTTCTTCGTCCTCATCGTCAGACACCTGCTGGACTTGACGTCGGGCGGGTTCTGGTGACCCATCGTCTAAGTCGATGCCCTCCTCATCTGAATCGTCAAATGTCTCAACAATCTCATCGTCGTCGATACCGTCGCTTTCGTATTGATCCAAATCCGGTCCATTGTTGTCGTCATCCTCACTTTCCTCCTCCGAACTGTCGGTGTCGTCGCCTAAATCGGGCCCAAGAGTCTGCAGCATCTCAAAACGTCGTAGTCCGCGCTCATATTCAAAAGCAACCATAGGCCAAGCCTTGAGCCCTCTTCTTTCCAATGTGCCCCCCAAAGGTTCTGGTAAACTGTCCCAAGACTCTCTGTTAATTGAATATCGCGCAAAGTCGGGATGTCGCTGTAAATCAGGCCAACACCACAAGAACTGTAAATCTTCTCCGAGGCCAGGTTGTTTCTCGTATGTTTGTGTTTGGTAATGGTTCACAAGATCCGATGTGCACCATGCCAAAGTCGACTTTTGACAATCCGTGCTTGAAACGCTGACGTAAAATGATTCGAGTTGCGTGAATTGGTTCAATAGCGTGGGGACATGTTGACTGCTGAGATTATCGAGAATGTCCGTCCCGCCAAGCGCAAGATTCTTGACCTCACTCGCAAAACCCGGCAAATGAAAAATATTCCTTCCAGCAGGAAATGAAAGTCCATTGACGAGAATAACATCCGATTTCCGATTGAATGCGACAGTGGCGTCTCCATCGCCAGCGTCCATGCGAAGAGAATCGGGAAAAGCCATTTTCGCATATGCGCGCGAATCTTGATTGACTGCAAAAACCGTGCGCAAATTTCTCGTTTGGTCTTCAAGCGCAAGACCATCGCGAACAGTCCAAACGAATGCGCTCGCAGCTTCGGGATGTCGAGTTGTGCCATAAGAAATAATAAAATCGAGAACGCGATACCGGGCGCGTAATTCAGGACAGAATAATTCCCAGATCCGATGGCGCAATTCAATAGGTAGTTTTCCAAATTGGGGGAAATGATCATCGCCTAGATCTGACTCGTACTCATTTCCATTCTCGTTGGCTTCCTCGTCGCTTGACTCTTCATCGCTGTCATCAGCGGCCATGGTATCGAGAAGGCCTCCACCGTCGGAATGATCAGAGCTCTCATCGCTGCTGGACTCGCTGTCGCTTGACTCATCCTCGCTTTCTAAATTCTTGATTGGTCGCTCATTTTCGCTCTGGTCGGATTGTGAGTCGGACATTTTGTGGTGATAAAAAAAACTGAAGGGCGCGGTGAGCTTGAACAAAGCTTGATGATTGAGATGCAGGATGAGATGGTGCCGCACGTGCCAACGCACGCGCTTTCACGTGATCTGACGAGAAGTCCCGGGAACAGGGCGGCAATAAGGAAGATTAAGCTCCTGACATGACTTTTGTTCAACATTTAGCAATTGAACATTGTTATAATTCCAAAGAAAACTTGTTCGCCTCTTCTTATACTAATATCATCTTACTCACCGCTTGAATGTTCGTTGTTAATAGCACTAGCGCTTTGATTGCTTTAGGTGCACCAAGTTCTTTTCCACAAGTTCCTTTCCACTCAATTCAATCAGTGCAAGCTTTGAGTTATCCCGAGGAGGAATGAAGAGTCAATTTAATGGAATGCAAATGGCATCGACCGACAAAATAGTTTAACAGGGTAGCTAAAGAAAGCAGAGGCTAGATTATATTTAACATAGTTTCGAGCATAGACCACGATAGACCGATATGAAGACTTCGTTCTCTCTACCTACCCAGGAAAGCGTTCTGGAGGATATTTCGCAGCCATCTTTCCAGCGAATCAGAAGGTGGGATGAATCATAATTGTGTATTTACCAGTATATGACTTCATGACAGCCCAGTAGCAATCTTATCGAGGCCCTAGTCCTTCGTTTTAGGTGATATACATCAAATCAAGGGATAAGTCTCTGAGTTCTCGAACTGATAGCCATTCCATTGGAAGTACTAGGCTTATATGACAAAGAGTAAAGAGTACGTTTTATTACAATAATAAAGGTTAGTATACACAAGTATCATACGCATAACCATTCTACTAATACCCCACAGACAAAAGTACCAGGGTGGGAAAATAAAGTAGACACCGTCGTAGTGATGCTTGCGTGGACCAAAAGTACGTCGATTCCCTAGTGTTTGCTCTGGGTGCTCACCAACGTCTCTTTCGTTACCATGATCTGCTCCGGATGGTCGTGCTCTGGATGACCGCCTATGCTCTCCACATACACACTGGGCACACCGCCCTGAATGCTCGAGTCCATGTCGTTCAGAGCCAGCTCCTCAGTGCTGATGCTTCGCGGACCTCTTCTGGACGTCTTGACCGAGACGTGGGCACCCAATCGCGACTTGGAGCCAGGAATATGCTGGGACCCGTAGCGCTCGTAGCTGGCATAGTTACTGGGATAGTTACTGTGGTTAGATGACATGCCAGGGACAACCTTTGCTATCAAGGGCCGTAGAGTGGGCAGCGAGGCGCAGATGATGGCGCAATTCAGTTCGATGACGGACCAAATGGCGGCACCCGCGCCGTCCCACGGGGGATCATCGCTGTAAACAGCCTCACGGAGGGTGTACATGCGATAGACGGAGATGATGCAAACACTGTGGTGAGAGTCGTCATCTCGTCAGTTATGAAACTGGAAGGTGAGAGGCGAGGCGCGAGTGTTTATACTGACAAGAAGCCCAAGCAGAAGATGAGTGTGACCATGATCTTCTGCTTGACAGGTAGTTGGAGCTTCAAAACGGAGGGAAGCGGGATGCAAAATATGAGAACGTCTGTGGCGATGCTCATGGCTGAAGAAATGTACCAGACCGGCAGCGTGTCGAGACACCAACCCGCGGTGCTGGGTACGAGGGCGGAGATGGGTAGACACGAGATGCCGAGGAGAGTGGCCTGGACACAAGCCCAGAGGATGACACCGATGATCACCCAGGAGCAGATTTTCTGAACCCTCGACGACTGGAAGATGCGGCGGTATTGGAATAGGAACGATACTTTGACGATATTCATGCCCAAATTGTACTGGAGAATGGCGACGTACAAGTACTATACACGCGTTAGTCCTGCTCAGGTGTTGAATGGTTTCCGCGACCAAGAGGTGGCCATGGCATACCTTCAGCTGTTCTATACTGTCCTCTGCTGAAACGTGCTCCTTGTGTCTGCCCATGCCGTGTTTCGCCTCTGAGGATGAGGAGTATCATTAGCTTTGAGAAGACGTAGCAGCTCTAAACACTGGAAGGACCTACCTAGTACAGTCGACACCGTGTTGACAATGGCAATGCCCTTGAAGTAACGTCAGCATCTATAGTCTCACCTAATTGTGCTTGACTGTGAAGGACACTCTAAAAGAAAAGATTCGACATACCGTTGCTGCTAGAATAGTCCAGTCATCTGGGCCCGCCAACCCTAGAAGGACAAGTCGTGCGTAGAGCCGTAGCAGTATGATTGTACCCGAGGCAACAACGAAGCCGACCGCGATGCCAACGATAAGGGGGCCCTGTGACTCGCTAGAATCCGCCATATTTGGCCACCTCAGTCTGCAGCTCGCGAGCGGGTGAGAATGATGGTCTTTCCCTGAGGCTTTTACGAATAGTGACAGGAGCTATGAGGGGATGTCGGGGAGTTGGAGGGTCGGGGGCAATATCAATTCACAAGAAAGTGATGACTGGTCTGGAGCTGATGCGCCATCTTATCACGTTCTTTGGAACCAGACCAGGCATCCTGCAGAAGACTGGAAACAAGTAGGGACACAAACCAGCGGCACCAAAAGAAACCCCTTACGAGGAATGGCTATGTCAGGAGGGTGGAATTGAACATAGCAAACAACGCTACGAGGGAGGTTGCAGAGAGCGGACATTACCCAGTGTTGGCCTGGGAAACAACAACCAACAGCTGCAGCCAGGGCCAAAACCTTGAGGAAAATTTGTCCAGACGCCTTCCTCCAATAGAGCTTTTTTACTGTCGCCATTTCCGGATAAGAAAGACAGAATTCAGCGAACTCGCGTATTGTCGTATTTAAACTCACTTGACCCAGGGGGATCGCCCAGGCCCGCGGAGTGCTACCCCTGGTTCCGATACAGGGCACTGCTCGAATACCGTTGCCGCAAACACGGGACGGTTCCCATTTCCCCAGCCCTTCCCCTGCATCATTGCTACAGTACTCCGTAAACATCTGTCAGACGTACACGGTGATTATTGGGGTCAAGTGGTACGATGAAGACATCAGGGACTAAGTGATTGTGAGCGCTTTAATAATAATTTTAAATCCCTTGCAATAGACGACACAAATAGACAAACATCAGGTACTCCGGACTAATATTTTGATCCAGTCTGTCACTGCTAAATGAACTACTGATTGAAGACATTTGTCGGCGCCAGGATAATTGAAGCGAATTGTTTGCAAGGGACTCAATGGAGATGTCCCGAAGCGCCGAGAGAAGATGACCAGAACCACAACCTGTGCCGCAGGCTTGCTGCTTTTGAGTTCTTCTTTTGTGTCTCTAGTCCGCGCACCCAGACATAGACACCTACACCGCAAAGCACAAGGTGATCTGACCTTCGTCCGGTAAAAACGCTCGGTTGTTCGCTTTATTATTCATCGTTTACATAGTCTGCTGCTTTTGCAATTACGATTGACCGATTTCATAGCCAAGTCTTCGCCATATGCTGAGACATGGGTGTAGCTTTGTCACTGGGTGTTGGTCGTGATGTTCTGAAACCTCCTTCCGCTTTGGTAAAGCAAATATCAGGTAAGAAATTAGTAGAACCAACCAACAGTCTATAGTAGCAATAGTATTCCAGCCCAAACGGCACCATCGTCGGCGATGGGCCCCCTCTTCGGCCAGAACTATAGCATAGATGCCAGGTTGACATTACAATCCAATGTCAGTGGTTTATCCGTGCAAATCTCGCAAATTTCGTAAGTATTTGCTAAGTTCCATGAGACGCGGGGAACTAACGATCCCAGCCGTCACTCCCAGAAAGCTCCACTAAAGCTATCCGAATACAGGGATACTAAGCATGGGTCAGAGAGCAATACAGTTTGTAACCTGCATCTCACGTCAGCTGTTTTTGGCATAACCTGTTAAGTTCTACCTCATGGACTGCATGAGAGGTCCCCAAGGCACCTTTACGACAACAAATTACTTGACAGGGTTGGGCAACATGGGATTCTGCATGGATCGGACCACCATTATGCACCAAGGGTTGGCAGGTACAAAATGGCTCCCAAGCCTCCTGTCTATCGGGATGTCATTGCAGCGAGCGTCACCCTTTGTTATTCACCATATACATTCTTGCGATAGATTCTGCTATTGATCTCTTGTGAATTCATATCATGCAGCTCTACTCCTGGATCATATCAGGCTTATTAGTTAGTACATCAGCCGCCGCTGGGCCTGAGACCTATGACTATGTAAGTCCTTTCTTCCGTCACTTTTAACGCATTTACCTGGGCGCTGCTAATGATTATCGGTAAATAGGTCATCGTCGGAGGTGGCACCGCCGGATCAGCCCTCGCGACCCGACTGAGCCTCGGCCTTCCTAAGCACAAGATCCTGCTTCTGGAGGCGGGCCCAGCAGGTCTTGAGGATATGCGAATCAATGTACCAGGCATGCGCGGTGCGCTCCTGGGAACGTCGAACGATTGGAACTTCTCTTCAGTTGCCCAGCCTGGGCTCAATGGGCGGTCCATTAGCGTCAACCGTGGCAAGGTTCTTGGCGGCTCATCGGCGATGAACTTTCTATGTTATGATCGCGCCTCGTCTGCTGAATACGACGCCTGGGGCGAGCTCGGCAGCCCCGGATGGAACTGGAAAACCATGATCCATGGTATGACCAAGTCGGAGAACTTCACAGGTAATGACGGCGACGTCCACGGTCGCACTGGCCCTATCAAGTCCACTTACAATCGCATCGTTCCTGATGTTTTGAAGCCATGGAAGTCTGTGGTCAACAAGTTGGGGGTCCCCACCAACAACGGAGGCTCTCTAGGAGGAAACCCTATTGGAGTCATGTTCCAGCCCACGAACATTGACGTGACCAACTACACCCGGTCATACAGCGCCAACAGCTACCTACCAAAGGCTGGACCTAACCTCACAGTCAAGACAAATGTCCACGTCGCCAAGGTTCTATTTTCTGAGAAGAAGGGCTTAGTTGCTACCGGTGTTGCTCTCCAAGACGGCTCTAAGATCAAGGCTCGCAAGGAGGTTATCCTCTCCGCTGGTTCCATCCAGAGTCCGGGGCTGCTCGAGCTCTCCGGTATTGGCCAATCTGCTGTTCTTGCCAAGGCTGGTGTCAAGCAATTGCTCCATCTCCCGTGTGTAGGCGAAAATTACCAGGACCACCTCCGTACCTCCAACACCTATAGGCTGAAGAAAGACTATGAATCCTTCGATCCCATGATCTTCGATACGGAAGGCACTTTGGCGAAGCAGGAGTTTAATCTGTGGCTTCAAAACAAGGTATCGTGGTATGACTACACCACCAGTGCCTACGCCTTTCTCAACTGGGCCCAGATCAGCAAAAAGACAGGGAAGCATCTCACCAGCCTTGCCAATGACGGGTTTGCCAGCAACGGCACCGTTGTAGACAAGAAAAAGCTCGAGTACCTGAGCAATCTTTCTATTCCCCAGCTGGAGCTCATTCTAGAAGCCAACTACGTCGGCGCCGCAGGTTATCCCGGCGGCAAATTCATCACCATCTTCTCCAGCGTCATGCATCCCATGAGCCGCGGCAGTGTTCATATCAACCCTAAAGCTCCAAAAGGCAAGCCAATTATTGACCTTAACTATCTCAACAACGAGTACGACGTGCGCGCACTCATCGAAGGTGCCAAGTTTGCCCGTAAAGTCGCTGAGACAGAGCCTCTACGTTCCGTATGGGAAGCAGAGACAGAGCCGGGCCCGGAAGTGACGACAGACGAACAGTTCCGCGAGTTTGCTGTCAAGACAGTCAACAGCTTCTACCACCCTGTAGGTACCTGCGCTATGCTCCCTAGGAAGGATGGTGGTGTTGTCGATGCGAACCTAAAGGTATACGGCACTAAAAACCTACGTGTGGTTGATGCTAGTATTATCCCCGTGCAGCTATCAGGGCATATTCAGACGGCCGTGTATGGCATCGCCGAGACGGCGGCGCAGAAGATTATCGCTGCGGCGTGATAGTAGCCAGTCCATGGTATTAAGAGCTCGATTTTAGAAATAGTCTAAAGCATAAGAGTAGTCTAAAGCATAAGAGTAGTCTAGAAATTATCTTACTATATATGTGTATCACACAACACCAACGAGTTGATTACATTTGTTTTAATGGTTACTGATATGACACTTGTTCGATGCGTTGATTCGAACTGTAGGTTGGAACCTAGACCTTCAAAAAGAAAAGTTGGATAGACGATACGTACTTAACAGCACACATCAATTGGGCCAATCAAGAATTTAAGAAACGTCCAAAGAAAAACTCGGCGAATTGGATGACTGAGAAGTGTAATTTAAGATGGAAACCTTATTATCAGGTGTAAGTAAATAATTCAGCCGCATCTCCTCCTGAACTATGGCCTCCGTCTCGTCCGCATCAAGCTTTCACTGCCAATCTGCCCTGCTCAGAAAGCATCTAATTGTTGGGGATCGGAATTGATTCACCAATGACAGCCAAAAGCGTCGGGTACGAATGGTCAAATGCGGGAATTGTGATAGTGGTGCCGCTGCTGGCATTCTTGACGTCGTCAAAGGTGACTGTGGAGGTCTGGGTTAAGTTGTCTGAATTTCCGAGACCAATATTGAAGCCAAAAACTGATGCGCTACCATCCGTTTCTCGTGCTTGCTTGAGGTAGTTGCTGATAGTATTGTATGCGGAGGATGAAAGAGTGACCTGCATGCTGACACCATACGCAAGAACGGCAGTAGTGACATGTGCCTTGGGGTTCTTGAGGTCTTGATCGGCGTTAGACACAATAGGCATACCAGCCAGCTGACTGGGGTTCCTAGTTTTGAATAAGCTGGTTGTCTAATACATTACTGATTACGAGCCACTTACCATTGTCCGGGCTGGATTTGGAACGTGCCAAGGCCAGTAGCTGTAAGGGTGATCTCCAAGTCGTCTCCAGCCTCTTCTGCGGAAACAGTCTTGGTCACGTAGTCGTTGTTCTCCCAGAAGGTTGCGTTGAAGAAAGTGCAGTACGATCCGGTGACCTTGACATCATCATCAAAGCCCAATTCCTCCCATGCAGAGCTCGAGGCGTCGCTTGCGTTGAAAGTAATCTCGGTCGGATTGTTCTTGTTTTGAGCGAAGGTAGCGATCCAGTTATCGGCCGTCTGGGCATATTGGGACTCGATATTGTACACGGGCTTTTGAAAAGCTGCTCAGGTCGTCCAGCAACGATCCGGTCCGCTGGTCCAGGTGCGCATGGCATGTTGTAGCTGATGGCATTAGAGCTGACTATAGCAGATCTAGGAGCTTTCGCAGCTTACCCCGGGATAGGCGACAAGCCATCGGCAGAAGTGAGTGTTGATATGTACCTGCCTACTAAGGCAGCGTTCGGGTCGCTCATAGCACCACCAGACGCAGCGAGAGCAGCCATGGCGGCATCCCTTGAAGACTGTGCCATTGCAAACTGTGGGTAATTTTGAACTACCCAAGAAGCGAATGGCTGATTGGTCAGGCCCCGACTACTCTCCTCAGTGTAATTCCTTATTTCCCCCTTCTTAATGTCTCTGAAGCGACTCAGAGCATCCTTTGCATTATCTTGTCCATCTTTGTATCGAACAGCTGCACCCATGTTGTTGCTTGGTTCCTATAGGCCTTGTTAGGACATCGTCAATTGTTCTGTGGGAAACCTACAAGTGCAACGGAACTGCAGTAACTATAAAGATTCAGCGCATTGATCCATATCTGGGAATAACAACTTACGATTGACAATGTTGGAAATAGCTCTGACTTTTTGGTAGGAATACAGGTTCGTCAAGATCCAGAAGTGCATCGCCGACGTTGTAAACACCATCGTTGGTGAAGTCAGTCGGAGTCTTGCTGCCCGCAGCGATACCTGCAGCTGAGATTGGTGCAACGTAGAAACGGGAATTGGAGCTCAAGTTGGGGGATTGAGGGAGTGCATTTTTGAGCTTCACAGCGTATGCCAGCCAGAGGTTGGCATCGGCCTGTTGCACATCGGAAAAAGACATGTTTAAAGTGGTCTGAAAGCTGTATGAAGATTGAAGGTGATTGGAGGTGACGATATCTATAGATTTTTGAAGAACAGAGCGTGCTACTTATATGTTTGAGGCGAGATAATGCTGAACGGTAGGTGACGCTGGTCATATGACGAACTAGGGGTTGGCGAGAAGTCTGTCCGTGACTTTAGATGATACGAGCATCTACTGATCAACTGTGCAAGTATACTGGACTGAGGAAACCGAGGTGGGGGACAGAAGAAGTGACCCATAAGGCTCAAGGCACGAAAATAAACTAACTTATTTGCTCATATAAATAGCTTAACGTAACTAAAACTTTTGTCTCTTATGCTCAGAGTGGGCAATTCTTCTGGCACCCTGATGATAACTAGAGCAGGAGTGCATCAAGCTTGACCTTTTCAAGGGCCTTTGGAATCGTCAAACTTCTGAGACAGCATACATGCACTCGCTCGGGCCCATCACCTTGATATTCCTGCAGTCTGACTGCAGCTGTCTGAGACACCAGTTATGTTATGAAGATTGACAAAGCTTGGGATAGACCTGTCGAAAAAGCTAATGGCAACAACTCGCTGCATATCTTGGTTTCAGTCCCAGAACTAGGCGTCAATACTAGTGAGAGTGCTGCAACAGCAGCTATATATGGTATGCCGCAGAAGATATTAATACTCTGGACATTACAATTACGCACTGCACAGTCCATCTGCAAAGAACCCCTGGTACAGACTAATCCATATCTTCAGAAACGCGGCCACCCCAGACAGTTAATACACACGGGAGTAGCCCCGTCCAGACTAAAGAGGTCTGGAGTTGCAAGATGGCAGAACTAGTCCCTGCACGACGTTATGCAGTTGGAGGTCTAGTATCCGTTAATCTCTGGTTGGCAGTCGCGTTGCTAAGAACTCATTTATGTACGTTTGCGTCCCCTCACAAGCGGTGTAGAGCTCAAAGTCTTGTCTAGACAAGATCCCGTAATGGAGTGGCTTGTAATTGAAAGCAAAACTCAAATAGGATAGCACCATGTTTCAGTCAATGTGTTGCTTTGTCGGCCTACCTTCAATAATCTGCATGTCAAGAAGAGTTAAATCTGTATGTCTCAGGCACAGTAAATGTTCTACCAATTGGAATGTTATATGCGAAAGCATCATGTCGATCTCATCCTTGGTCTTACCTGACCGCTACTTAGACTTGCGTCTGGTCAGCAGCAATGCATAGCCCACAGCTAATATTGCAGCATAATGGCAACATTAACCTGTTTCTAATTTGACAGCAATCAACTGGCTCTTGTCTCGTCTCTCTGTCATGTGATATCTCAACGCCGCATGCAAAAGCTGCATTTCTGCCAACAACAACTGGAAGAGATTTGGGGGCGCGTAAGCCTGAGACAAGGCTTGAGATTGATGCAGGATGAGCAATTCAATAGATACAACAAATGGAGGATAGAGTGGATATAATTTGAATCAAGCTTCCGACAAGACACCTTTTCAACAGCACATGATGATTGATCATCTTGCGTCATGACTCGAGTAAGGAAATAGTTCTTTTGGACTAGATATCCACCAGAGATATCGATCGTTGAGCGCATATGTGTGGACGACTATCCTCGGTACTTTGCAACTTATGGAGCAGCATCCTTGATATCCTATCCACACAACTCCGTCTCTCTTTCGTGGAAGAGGATTAGAAATCAAGAGTATCACTCTGATGTTCATAACGTTTGTACCGCTAGGATGGCCACCAGGATGGTAAGTCGCTCCGCTGGAAGGATCTACAACTCCACATAACCTCAGAAGTGGTTTGTAATCTATAGCGATTGTTTTGGAGTGCTAACGTTATTATTGCTTGGCGGCGGATATATAAGTATTGAGGTGTAAGTTTTGACAGTCTGAACCGGGTTATAACATCACAAAGAACTCTATCTAAGAACTTTCAAATTCCAATCTCGTCATACTCCTTACCGAAAACATGGCATCCACTCAGTCAAAACAGACCATAGTCGTTATTGGCGCCACAGGTCTACAAGGATCCGGCGTTGTCCAGGCATTGTTGAACGATGGCCGATGGTCTGTCCGAGCTCTTACCCAAGATCCCAACTCACCCAAAGCACAAACTCTTCTATCAAAATACCAAACCGCCGACAACCGCCTAACCCTGGTAACTGGCCATGTCTACGACGAGAAAAGCCTGCGCGCCGCCTTTGAAGGCGCATACGGCCTCTTCGCCCTCACTAGTGAACGGTACCCCGGTAAATTGCTGACTGAGGAGT
Organism: Fusarium equiseti; assembly: GCA_003313175.1. Taxonomy (NCBI): domain Eukaryota; kingdom Fungi; phylum Ascomycota; class Sordariomycetes; order Hypocreales; family Nectriaceae; genus Fusarium; species Fusarium equiseti. The sequence continues at coordinate 353,044 of QOHM01000007.1, forward strand.
CGGAACTGCAGCACGAGATCGAAGCTGGACGTCACATCATTTCTGCTGCGAAAGAGTGCCGTGTTCAGCATTTTGTGTTTAGTAGTTTGCCCGATATTGTCAAAGCGAGTGGTGGTCAGTTCAAACGGATACATCATATGAACAATAAGTATGCTATTGAAAAGATGGCAAGAGAGGAGTTGGAGGGCTTCACTGCCGTGATGCCTGGTGAGTTCCCTGTTTCGGGTATCTGTATAATACCCAGATTTGCTGACAGGCCTTTTTTGTTCAGGTTTCTTTTACAATAACTTCATCTGGTCACAGCATTGTCGTCTTCGAGGTTCGTTTCCATATCGTCGCGCTCTGATACCGGAAAAGGGAAACTGACAAGATTGTCTCAGACGACGGCGTGGTGCAGTTTTGTATGCCAGTGCCTGGGAACAAACCAATGCAATGGACCGATCCCGCACACGACATGGGAGCATTTGTCGCAAGTAAGACGTCCCCACCTCATCAGACGACCCTCACCCACTGATAAATACCCGTAGAAATATTCCAGCTGGGCGTTGAGAAGACCAAAGGCAAAACATATCTTGCTTTAGGCCCCAGGATATCCCCAGAGGACATGGCACAAACCTTTACGCGTGTCACCGGAAAGCCAGCCGTTCATTGTCCCATCTCGTTCGAAGAATTCGGCGACTTGTGTGCTACGCTCGTCGGACCAGCTTTCAAGGAGGATTTCACCGAGATGATGCAGTGGGCTGCGGTGGCTCCAGATGATAAAACCTGCTATGGAGCCTTTGAGCTGGAAAGTGAACGACTTAATGAGGAGCTGGGTGTTAGTGGGAGTTCTTTTGAAGATTGGCTGAGACGTAGCGGTTGGACTGGTCCCGAGAGCAGCTAAAGTTTATATGTCGTCAGAGCGTCAGAAGAATTGGCTGCTGTGAGCATAAGATACGAATATTGCCGTAGCAAATGGAACGGACAAATTGGGGTTCTCCGTATTATAGAGCAAACATCCATGTTTTCGCGCCCGGCATTCGCATCGTTTCGTTCCCCGAGCCCCACCAGAATGACCAATCCTTATGTATATCCACAACTGCATAAGCGTCGCTTTGTCATTCAAGCTCCCCACATGTCTCTGCACTAACAATTAATGCCTCCAATGGACAACTCCAAATCTGTCTCCATCTTATCAGGGCTGCACCTCGATGTCTTGGCATTCCCCGAGCCGAATCCTTTGATAGTGCTTACGAGACATCACCAATCATGGACAAAGACGTGCGAAAAGCTCCGCCACCAATACGAGGAGGGATCTTTACAAAGCGATTGGGTGGTTGATTGCTAAGGCTGAGGAGGAAGGATCATAATGCAGCTTCGTGGCTTTGGGAAACACCGAGGCATCCAATCAAGACCCTTTGTGCCAGCATCACTGCAGTGTCACGTCTCTATAAAGACAATCCTTATCTCATGCAATTAACTCTCATCAACACTATCAATCAAGTCTCCTCTCCAGCTCAATTGACTATCACTCTTCAACTTATCAAGCATTAATATCTTTACTCAACCACAATGTCCAAGATTCTCACAGTCTTCGGTGCCACGGGCAACCAAGGCGGCTCAGTCGTCCGCGCCATCCTCAACGACCCCGCTCTGTCCAAAGAGTTCAAGATCCGCGGCATCACCCGCGATGTCACCAAACCAGCTGCCAAAGAACTGGCCTCCAAAGGCGTCGAAGTCGTCGCAGTATGTCATCCCTCAATTGTCCTTTCCAACCCATTCTAACGTCACAGGCCGACATGAACACAGCCGAACAAGTCGCCCCGGCAGTCAAAGACGCCCACACCGTCTTCCTCGTAACAAACTACTGGGAAACAAACAGCGGCAACGGCGAAATCGCCCAAGGAAAAGCCGTCGCCGACGCATGCAAGACCGCTGGTGTCAAGCAGCTTGTTTTCTCATCGCTGCTGGATACCAACAAGATTAGCAATGGGCGATTGACGCACATTAAGCATTTTGAGGGCAAGGCTGAGATTGAGGAGTATATTCGTCAGATCAATATTCCTGCTACTTTTGTTCTGCCGGGTTTCTTTGCTTCGAATTTGTTTGGGTCCATCCGGAAGGGTGAGGATGGGAGCTTTTCTTGGGCTCTTCCTGGAGATGGAGATAAGACTCAGGTTCCTATCTTTGATGTCCAGGAAGATATGGGTAAGTCGGCTCCAATCTGAATCGATAATTGGTACTAATTTTCGCAGGCAAATTTGTCAAGGCTGCTATCAAGAACTTCCCCGGCACCATCAACAAGCGCATCTTCGCTGCGACTGATTACTACACTCCCAACAGAATCATGTCCGAGTTCAGCGAAGTCATCGGCAAGCCCGCCACGTTCAACCAGGTTCCCGCCGACGTCTTCAAGACTTTCTTGCCTCCACCCGTCGCTGATGAGTTGACTGAGAACATGCTGCTTCTGGAAGACCCTGGATACTACGCTGGCGCTGATCTCAAGGAGAGCTTGGATTTGCTGGATGAGAAGCCCATTACTTGGAAGGAGTTTGTTGAGAAGAACAAGTCTAAGTGGGAGTAATGAAAATCCATCTTGTATTAAGAATTTAGTTCCAACAAGAAAAAAAGAATCAACAGAAATCATTAAATAAAGAGGTCTATATCTTGTACAGTAGTGTCTCCTTGTCGCCCACCCAGAGCTTATCCCTGCGCCTTTTCTAGAATCTTGTTTATAGTACCTAACACGTTTATACCCTGCTATTAGGGTGCCAGAAGGATAATAAGAACATAAGAGATAAAATGATTTTATTATCTTATGTGAATTTAGACCAGCACTTAGGCTACTTTATTTCAGTACCCTAAGCCTAGGGATATGTCTTCTGTTACCTCTCTGCCCGCACCTGTCTGCACCTGCACTTCGTCTGCCTGGCCGCGCTCCTTCTCTTTTCTGCCGTGCTTTCCTTTCCATCACGTTATAGGTGGGCGTGACGGCAAGTACCCAGCGATGAAGCTTCTCCTTAGAGAGGCTCCGCCCACCATACTGCATTCTCATAGTGAGCTGCGTGATCTCTCGGCTGGCTACAGCCTCCTGGTGAGTATGAAGAGCTGTGGCCGCTGGTTTATTGGAAAACATTTGCATCGGGCTATTTAAGTGCTTAATAACTCCATTCCATACACTTGCCCAATCCTTCCAAGTGTTAGCTAATCGTCAGTATTGGACTTCAGTGAGGACAGGCTCCTCAGCGACGCGCATTCTGTCGGCTTGGGCAATGTCGGGCCAGCTCCTAATTCTTGTGTTACTTGCTTGTGACTGCGCAGTCGAGATGACAGCTGAGAAGGCTTTCCAGACATTTACTTGTACAAAGCCATTCATGACACTTGGATTACTCGGTTACTAGAAGGAGAGGAAAAGAGCAATGATGCGTAGAACTCTGTAAGATGTCCCTCTCATAAGAATTACCTCAATCAATATCATCACTTTCTATCGTCCTCAAGTTTCTCAAGTGACAAAAACATTGTTCCAAGGACAAAACTCCACAAGCTGCTATGTGGCTTGTATCATCAACTCACGCCTGACCAGCAAGTAGACCATCTTAGCTAATCGGATCCGAAGGCCTTCCGAGATCCAAGAGCGGAGGCTACCGGCTAGGAGATCACGCGATGCGGGGATGGAAGCTGTTGGTGTAAGTGGAAGTCTTGGCCCTATCGCCAAGTCTTTCGCAATGTCACTGGTCTGTGGGGACCTGTAGTCTATTACGACTAGATCTAGGCTTCCACAGCCGGAGCTGGACATACGCGAGCGGAAGCCGATGAGGTAGATTTGGCTCTATGCACCTCATCGGACTATCAGTTGACATGGGTTTTGCTGGCAAATTGTATGAATAGTGACATGCTTCATGCTGGCTCTATGAAAGTGGAAACTGGGACCACTACCCCAGGTTTCAAGTTCGTAGATCCACCTCGTTATTAGCCAAGTTATAGTCACCACTGAAGAAGGTTCAAGCTTCCCCAGATTTTAGTATCTCTACTAACTAAAGCATCCCAAAGTAGTCACAGAGATGGTTTGGCTCCACAAGGTATAGCTGCGGGAATGTCAAGATCTGGATTCCGAGATATGTTTGCGGGCGCATAAATGCGATATCGCCCGCCGGCTAGTATCTATCACTGTGAAAGTCGGTTTAGCATGTCACCGCGGAGATACGACTTATACCACAAGCGTCTTCTCTTGGCTCAGTCTACCCAGTCAAACAACACGCTTGGCCACTTGATGAGGGGAAGTAGGGACTAAGGCTGTAGCCAAGGCTCTAGGAGATACATTCGGAATAGCAAGACTCCAAGTTTGACCCCAAAAGCATGTCAAGCGTAACGACTGTTTAACGTTTTCCGAAAAAGCTACGGATATATGTAGACGCACATTTACGCTTTGGCCAATCGTGAGATAACTAATCAATGACTCACCCGGAAATCCACCACCGAAACCAAAGAGTCTAGATCATGTCGCTTTACCAACAGAAACAACATTCTCCACGACGAAAGGCATATCAACGCGGGGCAGAATCCCTTAAACGCCGATCCTCCGACGTTATCTCCACAGATGGTCCACTGGCGCCAAGGGGATTTAAGCTTATTTCGGGTGGGTTGACTGGGGTAGAAGAGAACAACGACAACGAGACACTAATGCGATGAACAGAATATCACCCACAAAGCTAGGGTCATAGATCTTGCTGCAATAGTGTTGCGTTTGAGATCCCGTTTTCACCCGTAGATATGGGGGAGGAGGCTGTGCAAGCGATCTCTCTCAAAGCTGACTGTTCATGTTGGTAGTAGGCCGTTTGGTGATATCGACAGTCAAGATCGGCAGTTAACGTCGTATCGTTTAGAACCGAGGCATTAATCCAACCCCAGCGAACCAATTCTCTGGTGCCAAGAACCACTACTACCAAATATTACACTCGTAAAAGGAAGATCCCTAGTTAACAATCCTAGGTAACAGCATAAACAAGGTTAAATAAGGTTAGTCTTGCTGCAAGGTATAAGCAATCGACTGATTCAGTCCCGCTTCGGAGCATAGATTTACTTGCCGAGCCCTCGTCGTGTGACCAATGACAAGCCTTAAATGACACGCTACGGAGAAACAAGCTCTTGCTTCGGCAGCTAAACTTTACAAGGCGGGCCGGTGGAGATGTAAAGCTTGAAGAATTGGCATTTGGACCCTGATCAACTTGGCGACAAACCTCAAGACATTCAATATAATTCACAGTGAGGATGAGATACATAGAAGATACTGAGGGTTGTAAACATGGAGGTGATGAGAGCAATGGATCGTTACATCACCTTCAGTGTCATCGTGAGAAATGACGTACAAGGCACCATCCCAACCATCATCACCACGGAAAAGCACAACCTCTTCAAAGAAGAGATGCAACACTTTCCCCTCACTTTTATCGTCTTGGCGACTCCACATCATACACACTCATGATCAAAAGAATGTCACAAACGACCCCAACCCCCAGTTGATAGTCAGTGCTTACCCTGTTTTACCTCGTTACCCCACGGGGAAGCCCAGTGGAGTGAGTGTCCATCCAACGGTTGACGATCCTGTCCATTCAGAGAGAGTGTTGTTCTCGGATAGAAGAGCGATGACTTGACGATTATTTAAAGCCTCCTTCCCCGCCTCAAGAAAGAGAGATACAAACACTTGCACTGTTGCGTTCGTCGCTCACGTTACTTGTTTGTTATCACCATCAAGCTTCTGCTATAACCTTTTTACTCTTCTCAATCGAATGGGCTGGAATACTCATGCGTCGGGCACCAATGATCCGCCTGAGGTGCGGAACTGGCGAATCCACCTGATTGCCACGGTGGCTTCCATGTCCGCCCTCGCCAGTATGTCCCCTCAGTGTAATATCCAGAAGTGATGCTGATTGTGTAGTTGGCTATGACACTTCTGTTATCGGAGGTACTATGGCATTGACCTCTTTCATGAGGGACTTTGGCCTAGACCTCGTCGAAAAGACACAGCGCGACACCATCCAGGGAAACATTGTATCCACCTTTCAGGTAACATCCCTTTCCTCCCAACTACTCCATATACTAACAACATCCAGGCCGGCTGTTTCTTCGGTGCCCTGTGCACATTCCCCATCGCAGAGAAATGGGGTCGTAGAAAGACCATCATGGGCGCAGCCCTAGTCTTTCTTCTAGGCGGCGCCCTCATGACCGCCGCAAACGGCAATCTCAACATGATTTACGCCGGCCGGGCCGTAGCAGGTCTCGGTCTCGGTGCTTCATCTCTCACGGTCCCTGTATACATCAGCGAAACTGCACCGCCGTCTATCAGAGGTAGACTTGTCGGTATTTTCGAAATCGCTTCGCAGGGCGGTGGTATGCTTGGTTTCTGGATCAACTACGCCACAGACCGTACTATTGACGTGAATACAAAGACGCAGTGGATTGTTCCGCTGGGTCTGCAACTTCTTCCTGGTGTGGGACTTGCGTTGGGTATGCTTTGGTGTCCTGAATCGCCTCGTTGGTTGGCGCGTGGTGATCACTTTGAAGCTGCCGAACAGATCCTCTCGCAGATTCGAGGTCTGCCGATTGATCATGAGTACGTCCGTCGAGAGATGGGTGATATTCGCGCGCAGGTTGAAGAGCGCAGTACCAACAAGATGAGCAAGGGACAGCAGTTCAAGAAGCTTTTCCAAAAGGGCGTTCGCAACCGTATGGGTATCGGTATGGCGCTCATGTTCTTGCAGAGTTTCACTGGTGTCAACATTATCACTTACTACGCTCCTCGCATTTTTGAGAGTCTTGGTATTGTTGGTACTTCAACCAAACTGTTCTCCACTGGTTTCTATGGTATCTCCAAGACACTCGGTATGGTGCTGTTTACCTTCTGGGTTGTTGAAAAGGTTGGTCGAAGAAAGGGTCTTATTTGGGGTGCTGCCTTGGGTTGTATTCCTATGCTTTACATCGGTGGGTATGTCATGAGAGCTGATCCTGCTGCTGCGGCTGCTGCTGGTGTAACTGTTAATCGCGATGGATGGGGATATCTGGCGATTGTGTGTGTGTACATCAACGCCATCATCATCTGCGCGACATGGCAAGGAATTACCTGGACATACGCCTCCGAGATTTTCCCTCTGGATATTCGCATGCTGTGTGTCGCCATCACCACAGCAGACACATGGCTCGGATCCTTCATCATCGCACGTTCAACACCGTACATGATCTCCGACCTTGGATATGGCGCATACTTCTTCTTCGGTTCAATTTTGGTACTGATGGGAATCTGGTCCCTCTTCTTCGTGCCAGAAACAAAAGGTAAGTTCCTTCCAGAAATGTTCTTCACGTGTTCTTATGCTGACTCATTCAGGTGTTACCCTGGAAGACATGGACGCGCTATTCGCACAGCCAGTGTACAAGACAGTCTGGGCCCAAATGCGTGGCAAACCTGTTCTGGAAGCGGCTCATCGATCCGACTCGCCGTTTGATGAAGACGATGAGAAGGCTCGTGAGCTGAGGATACCTTAGCGGGTTTCTTTTGCAGCTGTGACATGCTTGTCTTTAGATAACGAAATGCGAAACTAGACGTTATCGGCTGTAATTTGTGCTTATCTACGGTGTGTGACTGGTTGTGATATGCAGTGGTCTGACTGTGCCTTCTTCCAGAAGGACTCTAGCTTTTCTGATCGAGGTACCCGATACATGGCCAAGAATTAAGATGATGACAGCAGGGACGGGTAACAAGCCTATCCATGTCTCTGATCAGAAGCATTCTTATTTCGACCACAGCATCAATTACCCTGTAGATTGAACCCTCTTCTCTCTCATTTTATTCACCACATTTCTTTTACGTATTATTATCCATCTGACCACGTTTCCCCAGACCTCGGAAGTCTTCCCCAGATCGACACGTCTACTGAGGTTTCTCTTAGTCACAAATTGTGGCTGTTTGCATCACAAAAGATCCTTTGCTCGTGCGGCCGCCTGCCAAGAAACAGCAGCTTCCAATAGTGAGGTTCTGATTCGTCGGGTGTGTTGGAGATAACCGCTGGTCATTCCCTGGAACGGTATCACTGCCAAGAGCAGCGGTTGTTTCTTGGCGTTGTGGTGGTTGGTTACTTGGAAACTTTGCAAGAGTTGGCCAAGAGATAAGAACAATTCAAGAAGGCGATAAATGTCTTGGAAGCCAATAAAAGAAATTGGAGGTGAATGGAATGATCTTTTGTTCTTGGAGAAGTTATCCCATCTCAGTGTTGACCGAGACATGTGAGACCCCGAGGGTTATAGTGGGTGGTTGTGGGGGGGTTACAGTGAGGACAGCGCTGGAACACCTGCTGCATTAGGTCTGACTCGGACCAAATAGGCTTTTTCTAATTAAACACATCCACCCACTCACTGAATCCAGTCACTAAATGACTGCTCCGTCATTTCAATACCTTCACGTAATAAATTCCACTCTCGACCCGCAATCCCCAGGTTTGTCCTCTACTCTATCTAGAGTTTATCGCTTTTCGCGGCAATCTGGGTCTATGGGGATAAGCAGGGCTGGCAAGCCATGGCATGTTTAATTGAGGCGACTTTGATACACTCAATACAGCAGCAGAAAGGAGGCAATCCCGAGTGGTCTTACGAGCCAAGAATACATGATTATCTCCTTCCCTTTTTGTCTGTCCAATTTTAGCGTCTACAGTACAATCTTCACTGTAGTATAGCCCCTTCCATGACGCCGGGTTTTTGACAGCTTCGTTCGTTCGCCAAGCTGGGGCCAAATTGGAGGCGACATCTTGGGGTAAACTAGTTGCCTCGGTCGCTTAGCCAAGGAGACGGATACAACATTGCAATTAAACGTCCCCGATGACAGTAATCAATGAACAAGATATCCTCCCATTTAACCAGTCATGATTACTCGCCACTGCACCTATCAGAACACAAACAATTAGCCATCTCGTCATGTCGGATCAGCATCAGCTCGTGATAGCGTTTTAAGCTTGTCTTTTAGCTCGGCAACGATCCGCCACACTTGAGTATCTTAACCTTACCCATACGGTAGAAGTATGACATGGGAGGCGCCAAGACGCATCCATCCATCCATCCAACGATCCGATCTTTTTCACCTTCCGAACGTGGGATCATGTCCGTTGCGACAGGCGAGACAGTTGGGAATGCATCACGCGTTACCCCCGGTTTCCAGCTTGATTCCCATCCATTCACATTGAAAGCACCTACCATTAAGATTGATGGACGATCAAGGGGACCCGCTGACAAGTGCGGAGATGAAACCAATCACTGACAAACCTCCAAACCTGGGGAAGACACGCCGACACGGTAGAGGTTAGGATGAGGCACAGCTTGCTTTATTTACACGACCAACAGAGTCACAGAATGGACGAGATTTCCCAATGGTACAGTACATCAATTGGTACTCTTTACCCTCGGACCAGATATCCAATCCCTGCTGTCTTGAATCCTACAAACTCTTCCCCCCATCTAGAACCACTTCTTACTCTTGGCCACTTGTTTGGAGACATACCGATGCAATAGATGCTTATCGCGCCTTGGCACAAAAAAAAAGCCAAGCCAACCCAAGCAAAAAAGGGTGTCCTTCAATTGCCCTCTCCTGCCGTGTTTGCCATCGCGCCCCAAGACCCCGAGACAGATAAAAACTGTCCCCTCGCGCTCTCCTCTTCGCGTCTGGTTTCTCCCTCTCAGTCTCCTCCCAATACCTGGGTTAATTGCTTACTTCCCTTCTTTGATTTGACAGAGATTCTTCACAATGACGTCCAAGGAGGAAAAGGTCGACATTGGCGCTCACACGCCTCCGTCGCACGACCATGCGCACGGCCACTCAAAGGATGTCTACACCGGCGACGTCGAGGGTGTTCGCGATGATTATCGCGAAGACGATTTCATGACCCGTAACGGTCTGAACCTCAAGTCCTTCCAGCGCCGTACGTTTCACCCTCCCAATTACTCCCCAATGCACCCAACTAATTGACTGTCTAGGTGACTACGGCACTGGCGTCGTCGAACTCGATCGCTCCATGAAGAAGCGCCATCTGCACATGATCGCCATCGGTGGTTCCATCGGTGCTGGTTTCTTCGTCGGTTCCGGTGGTGCCCTTACCAAGGGTGGTCCCGGCGCTGTGCTCATCTGCTTCTCTATCGCTGGTATCATGATCTTCAACGTCGTTCACGCTCTAGGTGAACTTGCTGTTATGTACCCTGTCTCTGGTGGCTTCTATACCTACTCTACTCGCTTCATTGATCCTTCCTGGGGTTTCGCCATGGGTTGGAACTACGTAAGTCCTTTCACCTTCAATTGCCCGGCGCATACTAATTGGTGACAGGTCTTCCAATGGGTCATCGTCCTTCCACTCGAATTAACAGTCGCATCCTTCACCGTACAATATTGGAATCCAGATATCAACGAAGGCATATGGATCACAGTCTTCTGGGTTTTCATCATCTTCATCAACGTCTTTGGTACCCTTGGTTACGCAGAGGAAGAGTTTTGGAGTTCATGCTTCAAGCTCGCCGCCATCATCATCTTCATGATCGTCGCTATCGTCCTCATCTGCGGTGGCGGTCCCTCCAGTGGTAACTTCAGCACCTACCAGGGCGGCAAGCTCTGGCGGGACCCCGGCGCCTTCCAGAATGGTGCTCGTGGTTTCTGTGGTGTCTTTGTCACTGCTGCCTTCTCCTTCGCTGGTACTGAGCTTGTTGGTCTTGCTGCTGCTGAGTCGCGTAACCCTGCCAAGGCTCTTCCCGGTGCTATCAAGCAGGTCTTCTGGCGTATCACCCTGTAAGCATCTTTCCCTCGTCACTGTCACATCATGTACTAACAGCCCTAGCTTCTACATTGTCGGTCTTACCCTCGTTGGCATGCTCGTCAGCTCCACCGATGAGCGTCTCCTCAACAGTGCCAACCCTTACAAGGATGGTGTCTCCCCCCTCGTCTTGGCTGCTCTTGACGGTGGTCTCAAGGGATACGACTCTTTCATGAACTTGGTCATTTGCGTTTCAGTCGTCTCCATCGGTGTCTCTTGCGTCTACGGAGGTTCTCGTACTCTTACTGCCCTCGCTGAGCAGGACTACGCCCCTAAGATCTTCACCTACATTGATCGCTCTGGACGTCCCCTCATGTCCGTTGCCTTCAACCTTATCTGGGGTGCCCTCGCCTACATCGTCCTTGCCTCCTCCGGTGGTCTCGTCTTTGACTGGCTCCTTGCCGTCTCCGCTCTCGCTGCTCTCTTCACCTGGGGCTCCATCTGCGCTGTAAGTTCATCCTCACTCATCAGATCTATATATATACTAACTGCAACGCCAGTCTCACATCCGTTTCCGCTCTGCTTGGAAGCGTCAAGGTCGCTCTCTCGACCAAATCCCCTTCCGCGCCGCCGGTGGTGTCGCCGGATCCTGGTTAGGTCTCACCCTCTGCTTCGTCATTCTCGGCTGCCAGCTCTACGTCGCCATCTGCCCTCCCTTCAAGGACGGTTACGGTGATGCCAACGACTTCTTCATGGCCTGCCTTGCCATCCCCGTCGTTCTGGTCTTCTGGCTCATCGGTTACTTCTGGAAGCGACCTCAGTGGCTCACCATTGACAAGATCGATCTTGACACTGGTCTCCGTGAGCATGACTGGGATGAGATTAACGCTTACCGCGCCAAGGTTGCTACCTGGCCTGCTTGGCGTAGAGCCCTCCACAAGTTCATGTAAGAAGTCATTGACTTTCAATCGAACTTTGTGAAACATTGTTATCTATACTGTACTTAATTCCTCATAGAGGATTACCGCTTATACCCCGTCAATATACTGGTTGTCGTTTTGCATCTGTATTCCTCCTGTTGACGTGATTGCAAAAAAGTATCGTTTGTTCAACACGGATTGCAAGCATCCTATCTAGGTAGGTAACAAAAGAAATGTCCTCTAAGGCTTAGGCTACTAAAACAAAGTAGCCTAAAAGCTCTTCTAAAATAGCATAAAGTGATCTACCTATTCCATCTCTTATAATTTTAGCAATTAATTCTTCTGGCACCCTGACACAGCATTGTTAGGCGGCCGAGAGTGTGAAAAATGGAACACTTCAGTGACTCTATGCTAGCTTACAATAACATAGGCTGCTTTTCTTTATTGCGCCCAACACCCAAAGCAGAGTTTCCCCTCTCCCCTTTCTAACCTGGTTGTGAAATAAAGGTGATTGTTGTGTGGTTGATGTTGATAGAAGGCAAACACAAAGGGCGCAAGGAATTCTTTGGTCAATGTTAGTGTCTGGCAGAAGGGAGAGAGAAGAACGTTTCATGCCAGCATTGGAGTCATGATGCTTCAAAAATGTAAATTCGTCGATTAAAAGATTATTATGTACGGAACTAGCAAGAATAACCGCCCACAACACAAGGTGTGCATTTTATTGTGAATTGCCTAAATTCCTAGCTGCCGACCGAACTTTTCCCTTCCCAACGAAAGGATGAGATGAAAACCGGATCGAAGCAAGGAAAGAAGGGCAGTCAGTTATGCTGTGCCCAAACCTTATGTATAGGTTAGGGCAAAAGAAAAGAACATGTGGGCAAAGGAGTTATAATGCCCTTGTAGAAAGTGTAGATACTTTCACGAACGTTATCTAAGGGAACCACCCACAACAGATAGCCCCCTCCAACAATCCTCATAGCCTGACAAGCCGACTAGGAAATAGAATGCCACGGTGCTTTAAATATTTTAAATGCCGTTCGTACTGGCTCATCAGGTGGTTTGTGTCAGAGCCAGCCGTGAAGAGCAGATCCTCCTCCGTCAGCTCATAGTAGGCACTTTCCAAGTCGATTACGACAATCTTGTCTCTCCCATTATCCGTGACCAGAATGTAATTGTCTAGTTTGACATCATCATGTGCGACTCCATATGCGTTCAAGGATCTCAGAGACTGGTAGAACAGGGGCTCCAGATCTTCTTTACTCAAAACAGCGCCTTCTGCGTCATATAGACAGAATCCTCCGACGTCAGAGAGGACGATTGCTCGTCTGTTGTTGTAGCTGGTGCAGCCGTAGAACCTGGGAATGGTGTCTCCTTGGATGGGCCGTAGCTTGTTGTAGGCTACGATCTCATTGTCGAATTCTTCTTCGAAGTCATCCTTTTCGGATTTGAGGACGATTTTGTCTGGGAGAAACCATTCGGGAAATTTCTTTGCTAAGATAGACCCAGTAAATCTTGATACAACCGAGAAGAGTGACTGTACTAATCGGTCGTAGAAGTTGTGACGGATCTTGAGTCGCAGAACATTCTTATGAATGTAATGGGAAGGAGCACCAACGGCCTTGATGGTTCGGCTACCGAATCGGAATTCCTTTGACGATTAGTTTCTTTCAACAGCGGATAGAGGAGGAAAGGGAGGACTTACAACATCCCTTGACGGAGGGGGCTTTGGTAAGAGGTCGGCCATGTTGATGGGTGGCCATGGAGGAGGTGGGTTTGAAGCCGTCAGCAATTCGCTTTCCGCGTCTAATGGGGGTGGCAGCGGGATAAATCCGAATCGAGGCTTCCATGCGGGTTCGCTCGTTTCCATGTCAAATGGGGGTGGCAGCGGCATGATCTCAAATGGAGGCTTCCACTTTGGTTCGCTCGTTTCCGTGTTTAATGGAGGTGGCAGCGGCATGATTTCGAATGGAGGCTTCCACTTGGGTTCGCTCGCTTTAACATCCTCCAACGAAGATGATGGTGGTATCGATTCGCTCATCTCGACTGTTTTGAGATGCATGGAGCAAGGTGTGAGAATAAAAGAAACATTGGTAGTCAGAGACTTCTTTATATAGCCTGCAAAAATGAAGGTTCAGAGGAGTCATTTTGCAAGTCTTGTGACAGAATTAATAGAGTTTATTGTGTTCAAGTTACAGTCATAGTAGCTTATTGTATTAATATTAGAAAAGTGTGTTATGTATTTCCATGCGCCTTTTGTCTTTTCCTCCTTCAACATGAACCACCTGATAATAAGGTTTCCATCACGAATTACACTTTTCAAGCATTATGACTCCAATACTCACGCAAGACTTTGTTTTTATTTTACCTTGCCCTAATATTAGGTTTCGGCTGTGCAGAAAATGCGTTGCCAGCCGGACAATGCCCGTTGACAGCAGTTCATGTAGTCTACGCTACGGGCTTTACCGTTTGTTGACCCGAGGCTAGAGACAATGCCAAGGCGAGCTAGCTGTGCCCCTTTCAGTTGGAGGATTGTCCCCATGTTCGCGTAAAATCTTCACCGGGCTGCCTATCTGGAAGGTTGACGGGACGAAGCAAAGATCTCACCCTGGGGGCTATGTAAGATCAGTGTATGCGTCTACTAGAGCTGTGATGTGTTCACACCAAGTAAATGGTGTAGAGTGGGAAACAGGTTCTTTCTGGTGAACAACTTAGACCAATATACGAAGACTTTCCTCAAGATATAGGGCGCTGAAATCAAAAGTGGCCTAAATTCTATCCTAAGCCAGCAAAAAGTGATCAAATTATTTCATCTCTTAGGCTTGGGCTGAAGAGATGATGGATTTCACAAAGGCGCAGGTTTGACATGAACTATCATTACAAAAGCGACACGATTGTTTATATAGATAAGGCCTGTTTTCCTAAAATCGACATTTATATAGGGGTTGGCAAGATTATATGCATGAACGATACTGACAAGGGCCCATTATTTAATCCCATTGATGACACCATGGTAAATGCGATTCCGTGACGACAAAGCACATCGATTACACCATTCCATCTATTGAGCACAAGCTCCCTTCTTGACAGCCACCTAGCCAATCGCAGGTGCAGTGACATAGCTAGAGGACGAGATCAAGTAGCAATCAACACCATTGTGGGAAAATCTAGCGCAACCCAAGTCACCATTACAGGTACTACCACAGTCGTTCAGAGTCGACGTGAAAGGCAGAGAATGCTACTATGTTCGGCTTTTCAGCGCTCGCTCATACTAGTTACGGGAAAATACCCAGCCTTTCTTTATAGGTAAGCTCCTCACCAAGCTGTGCACCCTCTTTCGCCAACCGATTCGCTTCAGTATTGTACTCCCGCGGAACCTTCCAAAGTTGGATCTTCACAGCATACTCATCCCAACGCTCTACCTCCCCAAGAAATACCTCCCACATATCCACATTACTTACAACTGCTCCATCGCCTTTCCTCCAGCCTCTCTGCAGCCATGCTCGGATCCACTCTGTAGCACCTTTAACGATATATTCTGAGTCAGTCGCTAGGATAAGAGTGTTGAAACCTTCGCTTGCCCAGTTTCTGTAGCGGAGAGCGCCGATGATAGCTCTAAGCTCTGCTCTGTTGCTGGTTGGATCGGCAAAATCGCCCATTGGACCCTGGTATTCTAGACGTTCGTTTACACTCGAAGTAGTATCTCGCTCTTGAGGCCCAAAGACAAAAGACCATCCTCCATCAGGCTCAGCTTGTCCCTTTCCAAAGCATGCACCGCTGGTGTAGATAAGGAATGACTTTGGATCGTCCACTCGAATAAATCGTGTGGCAGGTGGGTGAGCTTTGTGTGCAATGTCTGCAGGAAACAGGCTTTGTGGGGTTGCCGAAGGGGGCGGTACAAAGACTGTTGGCAGGACTAATCCTCTGCCTCGAGACATTTCCATGTGGCGGATGGGATCAAGTCTCTCGATATCTAGAGAGCCAGCGCGGTCGAAATCGTCTTCATATTCTTCCCGAGGTCTCATTCGCCCTTCGATTGGGTCCTCGCCAACGACGTCATCCAGGTCACTGTAGTCAACGCCGCAGCGTCCGCAAACGATCAAGCCATGAGCACCACAGAACAAACGGCCATCGGCTGATCTAACTGGTGTATCCCAGGGGCAGCTCATGTTGAACAAGTCTATCCTGTAAAGTCGCTGTTTTGCCTTGGTAGGAAGATACGTCTTGACGTGGGGGAATTCCTGCCTTGGATATGAGGATTCAAGCACAGTATAATGCGCGTTCAATTCAAAGACAATAATACTCAGGACAGAAGCATATTGACAAAATTGTTTAAGTAAATTTAGGTACTAAAGCCTAGTGGAGACTATCCTAATCTTCATGGCGCCCTTATCTAAGTTTCGACTTTTCTTCAAGCCACCTGGCCACCCAAACTCATTGCGAATCCCCGGTTTAGCTATTTAAGCTCTTATAGAAACACCAAAACCAAGGGTGTTTTATTTGTGAAGAGATACAATGAATTGCAAAGAGAAAAAAAGAAGCGCGTAGAGAAGGCCACAGGCTTACATCTTGAACTAGAAAATAGATGCGTAGTGTTTTCTGTAACTTATGTTAACGCATGATTGAACTCCTGCATGTGTGGCCATAACCAATGCTCAGCACTCCAGTGATATAAACCAGTCAGTTAGATTGTAGTCGCTTTATACAAAGTCCGTGTTTATGGCTAAAGTTACCAGTACTTCTGTCGGCAGCTACTATCATGAGAGTCCTTTTTCGACGGGCGGATGATACAATGTCCGTGGACATTTATTCCTCCGACAGGTGAGATCACTCCACTTACAAATAGAAATACAAGCAAGTGGCCTTAAATACAAGCAGTCAAGGTTCTCCAAAGCCTTTTAACTAAATCAAGCAATTGCAAGCGTCTCAACCAAGTTGCTCCCCCGCACTGCAACGGCGGCCTTTTCTTCCTCCGCCACTAACCCACGATAGCATGAGGCGTCGAGGTCTGGATTGGATGGATGTAGAAAATGTTGATCTGGGGGAATCCGGGGCCCCAGGATTTCACACATGGACAAGCTCTTCTCCTAGCCACGAGACTCGAGCTATATAACATGCCAGACCACTCGCTCTAATCTTGGCTTCTTCAGAATCATCTCATCTCTACAACTTCTTGACAATACATCATGACTGCCTATTCCAAGCGTGGAAGCATCGAGCAAGACGAACAAGTCGAAATGTCTGTCGCTGAGAAGCCTGGAGTCCTCGTTGACCCAGAGGCCGATTACTCTGGTGCGGTAAAGAAGACGGATCCAGCTGAGATTCGACTTGTTCGCAAGTTGGACTTTCGCATCATGCCTACTCTTTGGGCAATGTACTTCCTCAACTACGTAAGTTTGATCACAGCTGCTTCGAAGACTATGCTGATGTTGGTAGCTTGATCGAAATGCTATTGCCCAGGCGCGATTGAACGGTCTCGAAGATCATCTTGGTCTCAAGGGAACACAGTACAACACGTGTATCTCGATCCTTTTCGTCGGGTATGATGAATGTCTTCTCCTTTCGTTGTCAAGATGCTAACTTTTGACAAAGCTACTTACTCATGCAGATCCCATCCAACATGCTCATCTCGTCGAAACGCGTCCGTCCTTCGCTGTACATGTCTATCTGCATGATGGGCTGGGCTATCGTGTCAGCCTGCACCGCCCTTGTCAAAGACTACAAAGGCCTCGTCATCGTTAGATTCTTCCTCGGTGTCGCCGAAGCCCCCTTTTATCCCGGAGCCCTTTATCTACTGGCGATCTTCTATACAAGAAAGGAAATTGCTATGCGACTATCGATTTTATACTCTGGAAACATCTTCGCGACGTCCTTTTCCGGTTTGATCGCCGCGGCTACGTTTAACACGATTGATGGACACCACGGACTCAAAGGCTGGCAGTGGCTCTTTATCATTGAAGGTGTCTTGACTTTTGCAGTCGGCATTGTCGGGATCTTCACTCTAGCTGACAGTCCCTTGACGACTCGATGGTTAACTGAAGAAGAACGACAACTTGCACATGATCGAATGCTGCGCGATACTGTTGGTCTGGAGGAGAGCAAGGGAGCTCGAGCTGGATTTTTCCAAGCCATACGTGATCCTCGCCTGTGGCTCTTCTGCTTCATCCAGAACATGCATCTTTCTGCTTGTTCATTCAACAACTTCTTCCCTACTGTTGTCAGCTCCCTCGGCTTCAACAGCACTATCACTCTGGTTCTGACTTGCCCGCCCTACCTCGTGTCTGGTTTCTTTGGATACCTCGCAGGATGGTCATCCGGTCGATTCAACGAGCGAACTTGGCATATCACCGCCTGTATGGGAATGGCACTCATCGGATACATCATCTCATGCGTCACTCTCAACACGCCTGCCCGATACATTGCTTGTTTCCTGTTCGCCAGTGGCGCATATGCAGTCAACTCAATGATCCTTGGCTGGGTTTCCGCAACTCTTGGGTCGACAGCTGAGAAGAAGTCGGTCAGCTTGTCAATCGTCAACGTCGTCGCCAACGCCTCGTACATCTACACTGCGTATCTGTACCCCAAGTCTGACGGCCCACGATATCTGATCGGAATGGCAAGCAATGCTGGATTTGCAACTATGTGTATTGCGGGCGTTTGGGCTATGAAGGTCTGGCTTGTTAAGACTAACAAGAAGCTTGATCGGGAAGGAAACATAAGTGCTACACGATATGCTTACTAGAGCCTGGCCTGACCCTGCCTGTCAGACATGATGATTGAATTTGTAGTGTATGATTATTCTTGCCTTGCTTATTTTTGTACTGGGATTCGGGATGAGGCTGAGTTTATGACAATGAGTTCAGGTGTTTGATGAGTAACGTTATCCCGCTCGGATATATCCCACCTAGGCCGAGTGGGATGGAAGACATGATGGATTTCACAAAGGCGCAAGCTTGCCATAAACAAATACTGGAAAGATCCTATATAATTATCTCTTCATTTGCATCGTTTCATTCAATCACCCAACTGGTCTATTCTATCCATTTACCACTCTCACAAAAGCTTCATCCCACGCTTCATCATGACTCTGACAGCAACAATGCTAGACGACACTCTCTCGTACCTCATCGACGACATGATACAAAATAAATCAAGCTCTCTTGTGCCAGTCGAGAACTTGAACCACTACAAGAATCATCTGAACCACCTCGAAACTGCTACCAAACTGGCTCTTCTCAAGGAATCTCTCTGCGTTCGGCCACCAGTACCACTTCTTCCAGAAAACATCCTTCAAAACATTGAATCCATTCTCAGTCGCATGAGGAACCATAAACTGCTTACTCCCTTGTCTTCCCTCTCTCCAGCTCAAATTGTAAAACACGACAACTCTCGACAAACAAATATTTATCTATGGAGAGGTGACATCACTACTCTAACAAACATTACCGCCATCACAAACGCAGCCAACGGTCAAGGCCTAGGCTGTTTCCAACCTACACACCGCTGCATCGATAACATTATCCACTCAGAAGCCGGCCCTCGTCTCCGAGAAGAATGTTTCTGGCTCATGCAAGAACGAGCAAAGGACCTTGGGCCTGGTGATGCTCTTGTCACGGGTGGACATGCGCTTTATGCTTCGTCGGTCATACATACTGTTGGACCACAGCTCAAGCGCGGTGCTTCGCCTACAGAAGCCCAGAGGGCTCAACTTAGGAAGTGCTATGAGGGCATACTTGAGGCTGTAGAGGGTTTGTCGGTTGGTGAGGATGGAGGGAAGAGTGTCGCGCTGTGTTGTATATCCACGGGTCTTTTTGCATTTCCGGCTGATGAAGCTGCTGAGATTGCTGTGTCGACTGTCATGTCGTGGTTGCAAAGTCATCCTACTACCTTGATTACGGACATCGTCTTCAACACATTTACAGAATCGGACACCAATATCTATATGGCACTTTTAGGTCCCTCCCCCACCGGGATCTTGCCTGCCATCCAAGTTCCGCCACAAAGTTCAATCACGCTCGCCCGCGACTGGCTCCGCTCAGCAGACGCCGTCCTCATAACCGCCGGCGCAGGATTATCAGCAGGAGAAGGTCTAGACTACCATTCCAAATCTCTCTTCAAACAACACTTCCCAGGCTTCCTCAAGTTTGGTCTCACGTCTCTGTACAGTGTGTTTGGATACGACGGCTGGCCTTCGGAGGAGTATCGATGGGGCTATTATTTTACGCACTTGAACATGATAGCAAACTGGTCAAACACGCCTACCTATCAAACCGTTATTCCATGGTTGAAAGAGTTTGGACAGGATGCGTTTGTTAGGACGTCGAATGCGGATGGTTTGTTCCTTGCGAATGGATGGTCGGAGTCGCAACTTTCTACACCTCAAGGATCGTATACGTATTTGCAATGCTTGAATAACTGTGGAGTCGATGCGACGGTACCTTCGGCACCTCTCGTCTCTGCCGCGCTACCATTCATCGATCCAGTCACTCAAAAGTTGACCGACTCAAGTAAAATTCCATTGTGCAGATTCTGCGGCTCCAAGATGAGTATTTGCGTCCGCGCAGGATCATGGTTCAATCCATCACCATACAAAACCGGCGAAACACAGTGGAAGGCATGGATATCGCGAATCTCAAAAGAAAAGAAGAAGTTGGTTATTCTTGAGCTTGGTGTCGGGATGAATACTCCTGGTGTTCTTCGATGGCCAAATGAAGATCTTGTCGCTAGAAGTGGCGGAACGGTAAAGTTAATCCGTGTTGGTCTTGGCGTAGAGGCGATGGTGCCTTGGGAGCAAGAGGATCAAGGTTTGAGTACTTTTATCCAAGGCGATACTCAGCGCGTCATACCACAGTTGTTAAAATAATACGAGAATAGAACAGTATTTATAGTGTCAATTTAGAAGCCGTATCAATTATCGACGTCATTATCGGAATATTCCAGCCCTATGTCAGTCATTTTTAATGTCACGCGTAAGAAAAGGAGGCGCATTGTCCGCCAAGCGTTGTAGTGGATCTCACTTCCGGCGTGTCCGCGTGGCTGTACAGAGTTATCTCCCATCTCCGCCTGACTAGCCCTTTTATTTCTCCTACATCATCACTTTTCCACGCTCGAAGCTCTCGACCTCTCGACAGGGTATCCTAAAGTGATGATTCTATTATAGCAAAAATGGGACTCGATGCCCTCACTAAGCTGGCTTACCATGCCGATAGGCTCGTTATAGCAAGCGATAAACTCGCTTCAAGAGGAGAAGCGGTCTACCAAAACCTCTCCAAAAAATGGTACTTACCCTCTCTACGTAAATAATACAGTAACTTATATATCCAGGGAACATAGAAAAAGGCGTCAAGGAGAAGAAGCATGGCTCGCCGCCCACGCCGAAGAAATCCGCAAACGCAATGAATTCCTGTCTCTAATCTCCACCAAAATCACAGGGACATCATCCCAAGAAATGGCACCTCTAGTCTGCAACCCCTACGAGCGCAATCGCGCCGTCTTTCTCATCACAACGCCCATCTCATTCGGATTCGTTGAAGTTTCGCAGTCAAGTTATAAATTGCTCGCGAAACATGTTGGTATGAGTTTAAACAGTGTTAGTCACTGGGCTGTTTGTGTGATTGATCGCGCGTTGGGAGAGTGTTATTGTTATGATCTTATGAGTGATCGGTTGGAGTTGACCATGCTGGGGAGGAACTATTTTAGGGTGGCGGTGATTGAGGAGGAATTTGTCAAGACGTGGAGTTCGTGTTATTATATTGGCGAGACGACAAAGACTCATGATGAGATTCAAGAGATTGGTAAGTTGGCTGACAGTCTGGGTGATTTCATTTATACTAACAGTTACAGGCCATCGACATATCGGCGAAAACCCTCGATACTCATTATTATCAAATAACTGTCAACATTTAGTCGACAGTCTTGTCAAAGAACTATGCGACGGAATGGTTATCAGTCAGGCAAAGCTGGACGAGGAATTATCTCTAATCTCACCCAAAATTGCACGAGATTTACTGGTAGGGAAAATCAGATCAAAGATGGATTCTGGTGGCGAGAGTGAGGATAGCGCTTCGATAAAAGAACATTTGGCCGCCTTTAAAAGGTTGGATTGGGTCGATAGAAAGTTGTTAAAGTCATAGAGGAAGATGATACCCAGATCTGGAGATAGTTCATGAACTCATCATTAATTAATATTATACATATCAAAGACAAGATATCAGACATAAAGACTCAACTACACTGGTGGCTGCAGAAGAATGGTAAGAATTCGATCTGCTACAATCATCCGACTGGTTGATAGGCGAACGAGCCCCGAGAGCGAAACATTTAGTGTGATCCCAGTACAATAGCATCTTCACGGCCTCACATAATCATCGCATAAGCACTCATACGGTAGCTTGGTGAACATGAATTAAATAGTCCTAAAGCCTAATTGGCAGCATGACAAGTCAAGCCTGTCTTATCACGAGACTACATAGGCCAATTTACAAAACCACCCCATGCAATCCAGCCGCTTAAATAAAGAGGGAACCAAAACCCAGCCTTCGCCAGGAGCAGCTGAGCTCTTTCTTCGATAGCAAAAAAACATTTACTCGTTGTCGTGGACATCGACAACGGTCTTCTTCCACTGGCGGGCGGGAACCTTGCGCTTGAAGAGAATGTCGATTTCTCGGTAAGATCGGTTCTTCATCTCAGGAAGCCAGACGAAGGCCATGGCCAGACAGAAGGCACCGGTACCGGCCCAAACGTAACCACACTTTCCACCGAGGTTGGCACCCTAGAAGATGAGTTAGTATATGTGAGAGAGGGGTGAAGTGAGGAGGACTTACGGTGGGGTTAAGCATCCAACTGGAGAGGAAGATACAGGGGATGTTGACAAGGTAGTAACAACCACGTCCGATACCAGTGGTAAGAGGTCGAAGGCGAATGGAGGATGTCTCTCCAATGATGACCCAAGAAGCGGGAGCAGGTCCAAGAGTGAAGAGGACGGAGACGATAAGACCGAGAGCAGCCTGGGTGTTGGAGTTGATGGTAGACTTAACATCGCCAACAGTAGCGGCAATACCAAGGGCAACAAGGAGAACAGTGTTTCCAAGAGAACCCCAGAGGTAAATGCTTCGGCGACCGAAGTAGGATGTCAAGATCCAAGAGAGCATGACAAACACGGTCTGGAGGGCAGAGGTGATGAGACCCATGGCGAAAGCAGTCTTGACGGGCATACCGGCCTGCTCGAAGAAAAAGACAGCCTGGTTGGCAATCAAGTTACCAGTCAAGTTCTGCGCAGCGTAAACGCAGCACACAATGGCAGTTCGGTAAGCATCAGTGCCACGGAAGAGCTCGAGAAGACTGGGCTCCTTGATGGTCTTCTCGAGATCAATGGTACGCTTCATCATGGCAATGGCCTCGTGGGTGTTGTCAACCTGAGTAGATCGTCCAAGACGACGAACAGACTTGGCAGCTTCTTCAAGACGTCCCTTGCGGACCAACCACCAAGGAGACTCGGGAGAGAGGTAGATGAGGATGGCAAGGGGAGTAGGGAACATCCATTGCAGAGCGATAGGAACTCGGAAAGCAGCCTGGTCGGAAACCTCGTTGTAGTGATACGCGACAGCACCGACGATGATAGCACCGATGGCCCAGAACATCTGAAGCATCTGTGTGGCGGGGGCACGCAGCTGCAGGGGCACGATCTCGGAACAGTAGGCGGGCGAGTTGGCGATAAAGACACCCCAGGGGATACCCTCGAGGAGCTGAGCGACCAGCATGACGGGTAGAGAGTCGGCGAAGTAGAAGATGAAGATGAAGGCATTGAGGACCATGAGACCGCCGATGGTGGCCCAGCGGTATCCGACGCGAGAAGTAATGGGACCGGCGATGGTGACGCCGATGATAGCACCGATGGGACCACCGACTTGGAGAGCGGATTGCCAGGAGGTTTCGATGACGTATTTCTCCTTTGCTGTACTCCAGATACCGTATCTGTCGGCGAAAGCGGGGAGGGCGATGAAGTTACCGATGAGGAAGACACAGTAAGCCTCCATGATCTGCACACCATTAGCAAGAGTCACATATCGACAGAATTGGGGGACTTACAATTGTGCAAGACATGTTGAAAGCCCAGAGAGAAGCAGCAGGGTAAGCTCTAACAGCCTCGAGAACAGTCATGTTATGCTCGAGGTTCTCAGCATCGATAGCACCCTGCATATCGACGTTCATCTCCTTCTTGGCCTCGACATCGTAGGCGTGGTCGATGTGGGCCTCGTCGGCCTTGGCCTCTGAGATGCCAGCCTTGTTGTCCATGGGGTTACTCATGATGAATGAATTGAAGGATGAGTGAAGAGGACAGCTGGAGAAGGAAATGCAACGGAGCGGACTGTAACAATTTATAAGAGTCCCTCATGCAATGCGGATCCCTAGAAAAAACATAAGTACCACTAAGCCCGGATGAATGAGACGTAACATTTTTGCTACCGACTGGGGTAAAGGTTAAGGGTTATTGGCTGAACTGGGATTAGCAAACTGGGGTATGCTAGAACAGTTTGATTTAGGCATCTGGGGTAAGGTTCCCTCGGGGCATTCAGTGTTAGACGCACCTATAAGGAGACAGGTCTCATAACCAACAGTGAAGACGTCGACCAGTTAGAGGCTTGTGTTCCCCGCGAGAGGTTGCTCCCCCGCAGATGAAGCCCCGGATCAAGCACACCACTACGGCGCGACTCCGGTCGGGGTCAATGCCCGCCTTGGGTCGGATGCATCCTGATCGGTCTTGATTTCCCCGTTTAGCTTCTCCAATTTGTTGTCTTCTCGTGATATTGATGGCCGAGAGAGAACGGGAAGTGGACATGGCAAAGGCATCGGCTCGGCAAACAGTGGAAATGGGAAAACATGGAGAGGTCATATGACTCGGTTATCTCGGCGCCATTACGGGAATGAAATGAAATGTCGGGGTAAATTGGGTCAATCAATCTCCAGTGTATACGGTTATCAACAAACTTCTGGAGAAAGCTGGGGAAAGAAAAGAGCGGAGAGGCGACCCAATTGATCATCAACGGTTAAACGGCTTTCAAAATTGGAGGGTTGAACCCCATGGTCCAACAGAAACCTCTTGTCACCCCATTTTTCAGGTTGCCCCACGTGAGACCAACAACACCCCTGGTCATATGAAAGAGCGGGAGGAGAAGGGAGAGCAGTTGGTTGGTGAGGGGACATGTTGGTTGGAGAGAGAGCCCAAAAACAGTCTGGACCAGAATCTGTAACATCAACTCTTCAAAGCCGCTCCAATCCTCTGCCTCTCCGCTTAAATTAGCGGCACGGATTAATGCACCAATCGGGTCTTTGGCCGCTACCGGCATTCCTTGCCGTTGATCCCTCTACAGTAATTAAAACATGCCTTTCCATTATTCCCATCAAACTCTCTGTAGTATTCGCGTGCCGTTTGAGGCGACAGTGATATGATAGGAGCGTTTGAACGTGTCAACTGGACTGTCAACCAAAGCGCCGGGTAAATGCCTTGGTTTAAAAGGCGCTAGATGCTGACAGGATGATCGTTCAGCGGTCTAGCCGTTGAGCTTTGGACGAATGATGGGGTAGTGTTCCACTGAAAGAAGAGCGGGTAGGGTTGTCCCCCAGAAATTGTTCGTGATCAGGCTCGTACCACGTGTGAGTGTTGCATTAGTGAGATTTCACTTTTTCTTAGACTCGTCTGGATTGCATCTGGATGGAATCTGGATTGTCTTGGAGTCTTGGTGCAGATGGATCGGCTTGGTGTTGCTACCCTGAAGTGCAACCGTGTCTGGGCATGTCCACGTTTTCCTGTGTTCTGTCAGGTCCCGTCTTCTTCAATCGTTCTCGATTCTCTGTATCCAATTTACTCTTGTGTTAATGTTCAACTTTCTGCAAATTTCCTGTGCTCTCGTACATATCTTGGAGGCATGTCAAGTCCTTCATTCGCATCAACTCGACTCAGCAACAACACAACGCGTCGCATTTACAATGACCACGACAGCCACCTACGCAATTACCCGACCAGAAACCAATTCTCGACGCTACCATCTTTAGTCTCCTTGCCTTTCAAATACCTTCACACCGATACGAACACTATAGTCGTGGCTGGAAGAATCCGGCAAGCATCATTCGTATCCCACGCGTCGCATCATGGCAATTTGCATTGAACATGAACCAAGTACAGCTTGTATTGTCGCTGTCACTGTTGCTGACATCAACGCTTTAGCCAAACTTACTTTGCCATGCTGGCCATAGACGATTTCGTCACTGCCGTATCTACGCTCGACGCCCTCAGGATCGCGCGCATCTGACTCGCCTCGGTATTTGTTGCCCCGAATCGCCGGCCCTACAAGCGCCACAAGACGCGACAAGTTTGAGGGGTAGCACATGCTAAAGTTTGGGTTCTTCTGGTCGGCGCATACATCTCCAGTGGCTTGCTTATGGAAGCACTAGAATGCCGGCTCCGAGTCAGTTCGTCATAGCTCAAGAGAGCCACGATCGGTCTAGATGCTCGGTATTACCAGGTAAATGACTTTCCTCTCTCCCGTTCCAGTGAATGCTCATGCACCAAAACCGACATTGCTCCAGCGTTTATCCCCAACACCATCGATTCATGTGGCTCTGCCGAGACAAAAACGCTGTGCTATAATCCCACAGTGACTGCCGTACGAGACGTTGAGAATACATACTCGCGACGAGTTGCTGCAGGAGTCAGGATTGGATGACAATTGATGAAGCCATTTGAGAATGAAGACGTCTTACTCAAACAGCATCATCCAGCTCATTTGAGTACAGATGATGAGTTGTCGCGTCTTAGAACGGAAAGCGCTCAACGTTAGTATCTGATGTGATTATTTCAGCTCCTCCACAGCTATAGCAATCGCACTTTGGTCTTTGCGACGCGATGAAGGTTTGCCAAGCTACCCATTGCCAGCCGTGACCCTGGCTAGCTTGTAAGACGCGACGATTAAGGCTAGCCTTACCATGAGAGATCCATCCCGATCTAATCTATCGGCCCAGCAAATCCCGAACCGATACCTGCCAAGCATGCATCAACAACATGGTGACAAGCAATTGACGAAACCATCCTGAATAAAACAAAATGTCAATTCACAAGCTTCAGTTTGCTGTAAAGACTCTTAGTAACTACTCCTCACTATAACGCGTAGTCGATGCAATAATGATATAACCAATGACGCAATATTTACGAACCTCCACTTTATCCATCAACTATATCATGACATCTCCCAACCCATAACCATTCATCTTCTCCTCTTCATTCTCTTTCATGACTGTTTAAAAATGGCAGAACAAGAAGTCTACGGCAATAAATTTGCCGGCCACTCCCCCTCCGTTCCCCGCGGTACTTTCACAGGTTCAGGCGCGGAACAAGACGTCTACGCCAGTAAATTCGAAGGTCACACTCCGTCCTTCCCAAGAGGATATTTCAAGGGATCTGGCGCGGAGCAGGATGTTTATGCCAGTAAATTCGAAGGGCGTTCTCCTTCACTGCCCAGAGGGTCATTCACCGGTTCGGGCGCCGAACAAGATGTTTTTGGGTCACACTTCAATCGCACCCCGTACCAAGGTCTTGGTACCAGCGCCCTAGGCCTTCTGCACACTGCCGTTCTCCCCTCGTTCACGCTACACGCGGGTCTTTCAGCCGTGGCATACGGTATCTCTCGATACACAAATCGTGTAGAAGGCAAGGATTATCTCTGGGCTTCCGGCATGACTCTCAACGCCTGGTGGAGCGCAATCGGTTCTCGCGTCGTCAACGATGGTCTTTCTGTCTCTCAAGCTTGGTCTTCCCTCGATTATTCCCAAAAGCTTCTTCTCCTCGGCGTCACAGCCTGGGGCCTCCGTCTTACATCCCGTGTCGTATCTCGCAGTTTGCAGCGCGGTGAAGATGATCCCCGATATGCCGCCAAGAAAACTGATCCTGGATTCTGGAACAATGCTTTGTTTACGACGTTTTTGCCTGAGGCTGTTGCGCAGACTATTATCGCTCTTCCGTTCACGATTCCTTTCCGTCAGGTTTATGAGTGTGCGCAGGCTTCTCCTGTTGTTTCTTACAGTTCTTACATCCACGATTTCGCCGTTTTTCTGTTCTCTGCTGGATTTACCCTTGAGACCCTGGCTGATATCCAACTTGAGTCTTTTAAGAAGAGGGATGGTCAGGGTGTTAACCGGGAAGGTGTATGGAGTATTGTTCGACACCCCAAGTAAGTCAATCCCCATCACTTCAAGCAACCCATGCTAATAAATTACAGCTACCTTGGCGATGCTCTCATCCACGCTTCCTTCCCCATCCTCCTCCTCGGCTCCGGTCTTCTCCACCCCATCACAGCTCTCGGTCCCATCGCCAACTACATCTTCCTTCGTTACATCGGCGGCGACAAGGAGAACGAGGAGAGCCAAGCTGAGCGATATTCCAAGCATGACGTCGTGAAGGCTGAGGAGTTCAACGAGTACCGCGAGCAGAAGAACAGCTTCTGGCCTAAGATCGAGGAGTTCAGGAACTCTTGGACTCTTCGCGTTTTGACTGCTGGTGTTGCTGGTGTTTTCCTCGAGAGGGGACTTCGAAATGTGTTGTAAATGTAATTATTGAATGTATAATAGCGATCAA
Source organism: Fusarium equiseti (assembly GCA_003313175.1). Taxonomy (NCBI): domain Eukaryota; kingdom Fungi; phylum Ascomycota; class Sordariomycetes; order Hypocreales; family Nectriaceae; genus Fusarium; species Fusarium equiseti. The sequence goes on from QOHM01000007.1 coordinate 381,342, forward strand.
AGTGAATAACTTGAGTATTGGAAAAATCGTCTGTTTTGAGTTGATGCATCCCTGGGTACTTGATGGTTGAGAAAAAGATGTGAGAATTGAACGCCTACCTAGACTGGCGGGTACGTTCCATGGTTTTTCGACCATTCAACGTTCCTGTGTCAAATATACCTCGACAAACCTACATTCGGCGAAGATATATATCTTGGAAAAGAAAAAGGAAAGGAAGAAGGAAAATAAACAAAGCCTACTCTACAGAATAAAATGGTGAAATAATTGTCAGAATTACTGTAGGAGAAGTAAATGGTGATTGATACCAGAAGCTGATGAATACCCGGGAGGTCGCGACACTCGTGGTATTGGGTGTGGAGCCAGCAGGGGTATATAATACCAAATTTCTCATCACTCTCCCATCCAATAGCTATTCCTCCGATCCGGAGATCTCCCCGAATAGCTCAGCTGGAAGAGCGTTCGACTGTAATTGTTATATGTCATCGAAAGGTCACTTGTTCGATCCAGGTTTCGGGGAGCTGATATTTTTTTGCATTTTTCTCCATCATCAGAATAATCAATTCTCTCACGACTTTTCAAGATACAATATGGCATGGATGTAATTTTTGTCTTTTTCCCGGGGCTAATTTGTCGCACTGGCACTTGTCAATATTCACCCCTCGGCTATAACATATTCTCCAGACAAGAGTCATACCACCATCCATTGACGTCAAAACAACCAGTTCAAGCCAGTGAACGTGGTGGAAATGGGGAGGTTAAATGCTGAGATGAGAATGTGCTTACTCTTTGGGTTCTGAGTAGGATTGATGACGCCAAGTCATGTTGGTGGTCAGGCCTCTCGTGAGATATGAAGTCCTTAGGCCCTGCTCGGAAAATATGAGCGCTCTTGTTTCTTTTGTACCGTAAGCCGTCCAAATGTTGATGCTACTGCCTCCAGAGATTCTTGAGCACATTTGTGAAAAGGTATTCAATTAAATAAAGTATTGAGACTATTGGCTTATATGAATAGCTTCACGGCACCGATCTCAAATCCCTCTCCCAAACCTCCAAATATCTCCATCAAACGACCCACCGTCCCCTCTGGCGCTCCCTGACCGTCCAACCTCCATCCTCAACCAGCCGTCACTCCATTTTATCCTCCGGCCCTCCGCAACAATGTCTTCACTCCACACGAGCTGTACACTTTCATATTGATGACGCGAAGCATTGCGTCCATGCGCATGATTGGTTGGGCTATATGGGGAACTGGTTAGACAAGGATCCGCAGTTGCATGATACTTGGGAGGGAAGGAGTGATAGTTTTGGATTGGAGAGGGGGAGGCTTGTTAGGGTTAAATATGAGTGTCTTGTGCAGAGGGCTTTGGCTTCGTTGAGACGGTTTGATGAGGGGCAGCTTGAGACTTTCAGGTAAGCTCTTTCCAGGTTGTAAAGATGGTGCTGACTGGCTGGTGAGTTGGAATTACATGACCTGCATCCCATCAGAACTTCTCGTACATCTAACCCTCCACCATCCCTCCATTCAAAGCCTCAACTTCACAACGGACCCATTCTGCAGCCGCTTCAACCGCTGGAGTCGAAACACAGACATAAACCTCTCTGCCTTCCGCGAAATCCGAAGATTCAGTTGGAAAGCCCCAATGGGATGCCACTTCGGTAATATCGCCACTTTGGTCCAGACGAACGCAAGTCACCTGGAAGAGTTGGAGATTGACTTACAATGTTGGTCTCGACAGTGGGAGAATAGAGAGATGAGAGTTGTCAGGCAGGGAGAGAGGTGGGATAAAATACCTGCGAGTACGATGTTGGCACGACAGATATTCGGACTTGGGCTTGAAACGGATGCAGAGATGTCGTTTCCCAAGATGCGAAGTTTGAGACTCACGAGAATACCTCTCAAGGACGAAATCACCAGCAGGGCAGTTACACCAGCATGCATCAACTTCTCAAACCTCACATCCCTCACGCTAAACATGTGTCCCTACTGGACCACTCTTCTCACAACCCTCTCCCAATCCCAAACACCGATCAATCTCAAATCCTTCGAAATCCTAGACTTCCATCTCCAAACACCCCATGAAACAGCCGTACGAAAAACGAGCATCATTACAAAATTTCTCGACTCATTCACTGGGCTTGAGGAGTTGTACATAAGCTATTGTGGTCCTACATCAGTACTCAAGTTCTGGGAACATCTTGCGGGCCATTCGAGTTTGAAGCGTTTCGTGCATCACCAGAGGGTTACTGATCGGGATGATGAGATGGTCGGTGTGAGGATGGGGAGCGATTTAATGGGCCTTGGAATGGATCAAGATGAGTTGAGGAAGGTCAGAGAAGATCCGGGGATGAATCCGCTTTCGGGACTTGGCCTGCAATTCTTCGGGTTGACGTGTGCGCCGAAGTATCTGGTAAGTCAATAAACACAGGTGTCGCTTCATCGGCTGATTTCATGGACAGAAAGACGTTCTTCTGTCTTTCGTGAAGAAACGCTCACTTAAAGTTCTTCACATTCGTCACACTGGCGTAAACATAGACTGCAGTCCATCATGGATCTTCGACAAAGACCATATCACAGAAGACGAGGGCAATATACTCTCAATCAGAACCGGCGGTACCGCAGCAAACGAAGATTTAAATGATGATGCCCTCGAAGGGCAAACACTACCCCTCCAACAATCCTTCCGCCTTTTCGCAGACTGGATTTTCAGCCCAGAAGGAATTACTTCGCTAGACTATATAGTAGCGGGTGATCTTTCACATGGAAGTAGATACGCTGAGAACAATGTCTTGGTTTGTAGAAAGGGGAATGGATATCATGTTATTGGACAGAAGTATGGTGGTGACAAGTGGAGGGATGTTAGGAGGAGATTTGGAAGGACTCTAGCGGCTTGTCCTGTGGAGAATGTTATTCTGGAATATAACTAACCTAGGAGAATACAATCCATTGGGAATTGACCACAATGATTTAATCGCCGGAAATGCAAGTTCAGGATAACTCATCTGATCAATATTACAAACCGCCACAACTGATGTCGAGTTTCAGCTGAGGCCAGAAATTGCATCTGCACGAGCGGCGCATGTATCCTGTATCGCCGCTTAGTTTCGGAGTAAGCAGCTGACCATCTTACTCTTCAACAGGCGAGTCTGCTGAGGACAAATCCGAGACCCTGGGACCTGTCAGATTCGAGGTGGACCACTCTTTACCAAAAAAGACGTTTGTTATTTATGGCGCTCAATATTGAGGCGTGCGAAGCGCCGCATCTTTTCAGCTTAGGGGTATTTGTTCCGCTTTGACGTGTCAATGATGCCGCTTGGACATGGCGTTAACTGTAAATAGACTTTACTTGCTAGTACTACTTCTGACTTGTGGAAGATTGAGAGTAGAAGAATCGTGAGACATTCATTCTTCACCGTCCTCTAATGAAGTTGCACCAGAACTCATCTCACCCAATAAACAACCAATGTCATGATTATCTATCACTACTTCTTCAAAAAGCTAGCCAAAGATTTCTCAATCCCCTCCCTCCCCTTCTCATACAGTCTCATCCGTTCACTCTCCCACCCATCCTCCTTAAACAACGCCTCTCCAGGCCCAATAGCAAATTGCTCATCCCCCCTCTCAAGCCCCTCATACATCTTGTCCACAAATTCACCTAGAGGCATCCCAATCTGTCCACCATTGACAAGATCAGGCTGATGCTTCTCATCATGCAACTCCGTCTGCACAGCAGGTGGAAACACCTCCACCATCTTTACTTGTCCCTTGAGCTGTTGACGCACATTCAGAATAAATGTGTGAAGGGCGGATTTGGAGGCGTTGTAGTTGGGTGTGCGGACCATGCCGGGGATGAGGCCCAACGTGGCGCTGACGTAGATTAGATGTCCGTTTATCTTTTTGAGATGAGGAATGAATGCCGCTGTTAGATATACGGCGGATGTATAATTCGTAGTCAACTCATCACCCAAAACACTCAGATCCAGGGTTTCAGGGTTACTAAAGTCAAAGCCCCTCTGGATCCCCGAATTAAGCACCACAGAATCAAGATCTGGATCAGATCTAATGACTTCCTCGGCGAAGTCCTTAATGCTGTTTAGGTTCGTGACATCAAAGACTATAGCCCTGGCCTTATCCTCGCCATGCTCTTTGACGAAAGATTCCAAATTCTCGCGCCGACGACCCACGACAATAACCTTTGTGCCTGTGGCGATGAGCTTGGCAGCGAGAGATTGACCAATGCCGGAGGAAGCGCCTAGTATGAGGGTCTTTTTGTACAGGGGAGGCATGATAGATAGAGTTTGATGAGATCTTAACTGCCGTGGGAGGGGTAAGTGGGATGAACCGAAGGGTTGGTAATTAGTGATAGGCCTAAACAAGGGTGTTTTGAGGCTGTGAGGTTATTTAGATGCCGGTTTTGGGAATTCCAAGCGTTCGGGAAATTTGGAGATTGATTGAGGGGGTGATGAGTTTGAGGTTGATGATGCTTCCATAAGGTTCTCGTGATGTCCCACTATTGCTTCGTGTCGTCTCACGCTACAAGTCACCTGACCTTGCCGAAAGTCACACAACAGGTACCCAACATTAAGCATATCCCGAATTAACTACAATTCTTACAGCATCACCAAAGTAGGTAATCTCTATTAAAGATCATTTTCGCTTTTTCTGAGTTCTGATTGAACTATTAACCTCGGCCTCTACTCTCTGTCAGATTCTCGGCCTTCATCATCCTAAGCCTCTGCACCGCCAAGAAATCCAGACTTCAGGCCCCATCTGAGCCACCCCAGTAGTCTCCAACCCCTGTCACTCCTTGGCAACGTTTTTTTAGCGTCCCCAATGGCATTGCATTGCATGTGGTATTTTTCATTGCAACTCTCTCCATTCCCGTTGGACCTGGAGAAAACCCGCGGAGTTAATTATCTGCGGGCGTAAATAATGGACCTGGCGTACGTCACTGAGTTATCATCAAGACGACAATGTTTACTTGGCAAGGAATTATGTGACGCTGCTACGTGCTTTCGGTGGAAGATTCTCCGGCTGTTTGGTAAAGAAACGTGTTTCGTCTGAACTCAAACTTAAAAGTTCGGTATAATCTCAGTGCCTTACTCAGTACCTAGCTCAAAACAAAATTACAAAGCTCGGTACTCACTACTCTAGATGAGACACGCATGAATGTCGCCGGTAGCAGGGAATACCCAGCCATGCTTATTCTTCTACCGCAGCGTAGCAATGAACACCCCGTAATAGATCCACAGCTTATGATCTTTCCCCCAGCCAGACCGGCATGGGGTTATTGTGGCGTGACTCTGACTTCTTTTTCTAGACCCCGATGAATAATGAGCTAAGCCCAGACTGCCGTAATAAGGTTGCTGCAGATAGATGTAAGCCCCAGCCTGAAGTGAAGACCCTGGAATATAGCAGGGATATTTGGTAATGTCAGGTACTGTATTTACATTACTACGTAAGAATCGGAAACATCGGGGTGATTGAAAATGCTTAAATACTAGACGTTCCTTCACTCGTGTATCTTGAAAGCCATCTCAACTTTATCTCTGAGTTTATATTCACTGGAAAACTGTTCCCCCGCCAGACACACAACCCTAACCTCCTCTTTTTGTAATCAGTCATGTATTCTTGGATTCCTCTTTTGGCTACCTTTGCGCCTCAGGCGTTGGCGTCTTGTGCTTATGGAACACATCTTCATCGAAGAGCAGATGCCATTGAAGCGCCCAAGTTTGGATACTCAGCTGCCAATGTAAGTCTTTACCCCCTCACTCATCCTCAATGACCAAGTAATTTCATACTAACATATGCAGGGCCCTGCCAATTGGTTCAACCTAGACCCCAAAGCCAACGCCCTCTGCGCAACAGGATCTCACCAATCACCCATCAACCTATCTAAGGGCACATTCCAAACCATCTCCCCCGAAGACCTACACATCACTATCCCCGACTTTCACGAGGGCGCCGAATTCGAAAACCTCGGCAGCACCGTCGAAGTGGTAACAGAAGACCTAGGCGGCAGCATAACCCTGCACAACAAGACCTACCACCTGAAGCAATTCCACTTCCATCTCCCGTCGGAGCATTTGGACAATGGCACTAGCATGGCTATGGAGATGCACATGGTTCATCAGAGCGAGGATAAGCAGCTTGCTGTGATTGGTCTTTACATTGATCTTGATGATGGGGCTTCGAATATTTCCAGCAAGGGGTACAGGGGCAAGGGTTGTGAGGCCAAGAAATCCACTGTTGCTACGACTGTTCTTGACTCGGTGGATGAGATTGCGACATTGGGTGAAACGACGCACACTAAGCCTCTCAAGATGTCCGAGATCGTCTCTCTTCTCAAGGAAGGCGAGTTTCAATCGTAAGTCTCAATCCCACCTACCAACTGCAATGATTATGCTAACAATTGACGCTTAGTTACTCTGGTTCGCTTACCACACCGCCCTGCAGCGAGGGCGTAACCTGGCTTGTCTCCACCCAAAAGATTTCAATTCCTACAAAGACATATCTCAAGGCCCGGGGTGTCATTGGCTACAACGCTCGCTTCCCTCAGAACTCACCTGGCGAGGAGAATGTTTTGAGTATGCTTGCTGATGATATTGATGACTCTGAGTAAACTGATTGAGTGGAGTTTTCTGTTTGGGTGGCTATTTGAGCGATTATCTTTTTTCTTGTGGATATTATTTGGAGTAGAGTATATTAGACGTTGTATTATACAAGCATAGACTATGATCTTTTCCACTTTGGACTCTGGTTACGTTTGTGAAGAACTGTTTCTTGCCTTCGGTACTCAATCTCCAAGATTCGAGTAAAGATCCACCAGGGCCTTTCGTTATTTACCGTAATCCTCCGATTAAATATCTTTGTTCGACGTCACGTCTCCATATCTTGGCATGCCACCTCCGGAGAAACGTGGGGAACCGTTCGATTTCTCTGCATCCCCTGCCTGCCGATCTCTCCACCAGTTTATGCATCAAGTCTGATGAAAGTTTAACGGCGCTCAGCCACCCGTTGTCAGTCAAGGGTCTTGGCATTAACCGCTCTGAGAAATTCTGAGAGAGAATCCGGTGATGCTACGATTGGTGGTTTTTGAGAAGACACAAGTAGTGGGCTCTGCAGTGGGAATCCACCAATTGGTTTTAAGCTTAAAGGTAACGCGCGGCTGCCCCTGTAATTTTACTGAGGTTATCGTGAGGAAGCTTAATTGTTTAAACTCTGGAGGATTGCAGCTAGGCCTGCCAAAGGTTAGGCGAATATATGGATTCATACCGCTGCGATATTGTTGGTCTGAATCCTAGACGACGAAACGCTAGATGAAAGTGGACAGGCTAAGGAGCTTTATCTCCTTAAATTAATTACTACCTTGGGAAGGTCAGATGGAATGTCTGCCCTCTTATTCGATGGGTAAGCTTTATGGGAATGGCCATATCCCTGTTCAAGTCACGGAGGCCTATACTGACAGCAATATTGCCACTCGAAGCGTAGAGCGGTAGGACAGTGTATGTGCCAATGGGATTTCAAGGGTTCATCACAGTAACCCAGCACATGATTCCTTGGAAGCAGTCCTCTAGCTCAATTCTCAGCAGTAATAGCGCTGGGTCCCAGAGCTCCAACATCGTTAGTGCGGAGACTTGAAAATATAGAGACCTTGTGCAAAGCGATGCCTCACTCCGATTTCTACCATATTTGTAATTGAAACAGAGAATAAAGACGTAAGAAAACAGGGAAGCAGCGATTAGAAGACGGGTGCAAGATACGGAAGCCGTGGACTGGTGTGATTGAGGCTTCAAGTAATCGGGCTGTAGATCTCGAGTTCTTGAGGCTAGAAAGCAAAGGCAAGTTGGAATAATTGATAATAGGATTGGAAGTCCAAGGAGATAAAGGGGAGCAATAGAAACGAAGAATTTGTGTTAAGGTAATTCTACAAATATGCCAAACGCTATCTCGTCACTTGCGTTTGGAAGGCTCATCTTATTGACGTAAATAGAGGTAATCAACCTAGAGCCTCCCACAACTATTCTAGAGCAGATCCTTAAAGGTGTACTTGATAAAGCAAAGTATTTGCCGTTTCACAACAGTCATACATATGCAGGAACAAACGCTTGTTCAATGCATTCTGGAAGACGGAGCTGCCGTTCTGGTTGCCGTTTCAGCAAGCCACGACCACAAACCCCAATGATATCGTCAAGACAAGACGTGATTTCAGCCTCTGAGGGGTATTCACGGCGATTACGATGGTCATGTCATAGAAGAGCCTATATATACCCTCCTCAGTCTACCCATCACTTGTACCATCCATCGTCATCGTGCATCCCCCCCTCAAGCATCGTCCTCCAAGCATCGTCGACCAAGATGTTCTCTTCAAACGACAACCTCTACGAGCGCTACGAGCCTAATCGCTATCTAGCAATATGCTGCCTCCTCTTCTTCTTCGTATTGACGGTTTGCCATTACAGCCTCCGTCGCCAAATTGGCCACTCGTTCGGTTGCTCGATGTACCAAGGCGGACTCCGTAAGTCTCACCTCCCCTCCCCAGGTCAAGTCTAACAGTATATCAGTCGAAACAGCAGCCTTCACTGCTCGTCTCATCTCCATCGAAAATCCCGACGACGAAATATCCTACATCATCCAAAGAGCCCTCATGCTCTTCGCACCCTTGTGGTACACGGCGGCGATATATGACTTTTTCAACGGCTTAATGTATGGGTCTGGATACTCGAATTTGTCCCTTTCGTATCATGTTCGCCAGACTGCTTATCTTCATATAAGTAACTACGTTTGTTTCTCTTCTCACTGTTGTGGTCTCGGGATCTTGTACTTGGGCATAGAGTCGTTGAGGATTTTGGGGGAGGGTTTCATATTCGCGGGTCTGATTATCCAAATTGCTGCGCTGCTCATCTCTCTGCTCTGCATTGCGGTGTTCAACTACCGTGTTATCTACCGTGGTTTGTTGGGGAGAACTAACCCACATGTTCGTCTCATACCCATGACCATCATGGTATACATGTTTACTTGTTATATGCTCGTACGAAACGTCTTTCGGTTTCTGGAGATGTTCGATGGCGTGGATGGATATCTGGTATCGCATGAGTGGACGCTGTATGTGTTTGATATCTCGGTCATGGCTGTTATTATGATATCTACGTTTGGATGGTATAACGAGGATTTGAAGTTGGAGAAGTTTGATACTAATGTGTGGTATGTAAGTCGCGATGGGGACTTGCTGCCTTGGAGTGATAGTCAGAGAGCATAGTTGAGAGATATGATATGATCTGTATCTGAAGATTCGCCAACTTGGGCAATTATTGGGGGCGGTCTCAAAAACAGGTGGGGGCTGTGCATGCATACTCCAGCCCCCCTCCTTTCGCCTGACATCCTCTCCATTGCTTCGCTTTGATCATTTCGTTTCAAACTCTACAACTCCGTAACGCCTGTGTCTTCTGATAACTTGTCTACAGAACGCTCCGGCGCCAGTAGGCCGAGACATTGGAGTCATGGCTCATCAGCATCAAAAACGCCGCATGGGTGATCTAGTCCACAGAGCCCACAAGCCGCAGAAAATATCGCCCGCTTCCTATGAACGATATACAATCGCCTGGATCTGCGCACTACCAAAGGAAATGGTTGCAGCTACAGCTGTATTAGACGACGTCCATGAACCCTTACCTAGGCGGAAAAACGACACCAATTCCTATGTACTTGGTAGCATAGGGTGCCACAACATCGTCATTGCGTGTTTGCCGACGAATGAGTATGGAACAAACAACGCAGTAAATGTGTTAACTAATCTTACCCGCACTTTTGAATCAATCCATTTCGGCCTTATGGTGGGAATTGGCGGCGGCGTCCCGCGTCCGAACTTTGACATTCGTTTAGGCGATATAATTGTTGGTACTCGGGTGGTCCAGCACGATCTTGGTAAGATTGTCGGAAGTGGACAAATCCAACATACCGCAGTCCCGAAGCCTTTGGCGCACCTTCTTGGCAAGGCTTTATCACTGTTACAAGCGGAGCATCAACCGCATAGCAGCCGGGTTCCTCTCATATTAGAAGAGAAGTTCAAAGATCATCCAGCCTACGCCTATCCGACTACAGCAGATCGTCTCTTCTCTTCAGAGTATGCACACAGCTCTCGAGCATCAAACTGCGATAAATGCAGCCCTTCGGCTCTAGTAAAGAGAAGCGAGCGGATAGTAATGTTCCCTACATTCATTATGGTACTATCGCCTCGGGCAATCAAGTTATGAAAAGTTCGAAGGCTCGTGACAAGGTAGCCGAAGCAGTTGATGCCATTTGCTTCGAAATGGAGGCGGCCGGCCTGAATGACATTTGTCCCTGTTTATCAATACGGGGAATCTGCGACTATTCCGACTCTCATAAGAGCAAGGAATGGCAGGAATATGCTGCTGCTACTGCCGCCTCATTCGCAAGGGAGTTCCTCGAAAAACTTCCTCAAACAGAGGACATCCTTGCAAGCACAGCGGATCAGGACTATTGGCATCAGAACGAAAAGTACAACCAGTGTTTGCGGGATCTGCGCGAGACTGATCCGCGTGATGACAAGAGCCGTATCGAGGGAACAAAAGGCGGACTGCTCGAGGATGCGTACCGCTGGATTCTTGAAAATGACAAGTTTCAAGAATGGTATAATGCTTCACATAGTCAGCTTCTCTGGATCAAGGGCGACCCCGGCAAGGGCAAGACAATGTTATTATGTGGATTGATCAATGAACTTGAGAAAGAAGACGGGAGTTTCTTATCCTACTTCTTCTGTCAAGCCACTGAAGCACGGTTGAGCAATGCAACAGCCGTACTCCGGGGTCTGATTTACCTTCTTGTTGTTCAGCGACCTCCGCTTTCCTCTTATATCGAGGAGAAGTATGACCATGCGGGAAAGCAGCTCTTTGAGGATGGCAATTCATGGCAGGCTCTATCCAAGATCTTTACTGCAATGCTCGAGGATCCAATATTTGATGGCGTAGTCCTGATTGTCGATGCTCTTGATGAGTGCAGTACGGACCAAGAGAAGCTTCTTGACTTGATAGTCAGGTCTCGCAGTGTCAAGTGGATCGTGACAAGCAGGAACTGGACAGAGATCGAACAGTGGTTAGATCGTTCCTCGCAGATGGTCAGGCTATATCTTGAGTTGAATCAAGACTCAGTTTCCAAGGCCGTTGAGGTATTCATCGAATACAAGGTGGAGGAGTTGGCTAAAATCAAGCATTACGACGCAGAACTCAAAAGCGACGTCAAGAGTTATTTACTTCACAATGCTGACGGCACATTTCTATGGGTCGCTTTGGTTTGTCAAGGGCTTGCAGATAGCAAGGTGTTCCGCAAACGCCACACCCGCCTCAGTCTGGAGTCGTTCCCGAAAGGACTTGACCCCCTGTACAGAAGGATGATGGAATATATCTCTTCTTCACATGATGCAGAGATATGTAGAGAGATACTGGCTCTTGCTTCCATCGTATACAGGCCTGTTACCTTGACTGAGTTGAAAAGTCTCCTGGAGTCACAGTACGAGGATGAGTATGATGAGCTGCCACAAATCATTGGCACCTGCGGTTCTTTCCTGACACTCCGGGGAGACGCCATCTATTTCCTGCATCAGTCAGCCAAGGATTTCCTGCTCAACAAGGCATCAGACCAAATTCTACCTTTGGATCTTGCATATCAACATGAACTTGTCTTCGAGAGATCATTGCGGGCATTATCGGAAACTCTGAGACGCGACATCTGCCAACTCGACCATCCAGGGTTTGACATAAATGACATCTCGCCTGATGTGCTCGAACCACTGGATCCCATCCGATACTCTTCCGTTTATTGGGTAGACCATCTCCACGACTCTGAGCCCACCAGTCTCAACAATAATCTGGAAGACGGTGGTGTCATTCACCTATTCATCCAGAAGAAGTATTTATACTGGCTGGAATCTCTCGGTCTCCTACGTAACACAGGAGAAGGAGTAAAGGCCATATATAAGCTCGAGGATATTGCTACTGTGAGTTATTGAGAGCATATATTGAAAATGATCTAACAGTCATACCCAGAGATTGAAAGCACCAGAACCAGTGACAGAACTGCTCGAAGATGCGCGCCGTTTTATCCTTACTCACAGGCGACCGATCGAGATCGCCCCATTGCAAGTCTATGTCTCGGGACTGGTCTTTAGTCCAGAGGGTAGCCTCATTCGAGAGCTGTTCAAGCATGAAGAGCCGGACTGGATAAGTTTGAAGCCAAAGATGGACGAGAACTGGAGTAATTGCCTACAAACCCTTGAAGGTCATCGCTGTCCAGTCATTTCAATTGCCCTCTCACCAGATAGCCAGCTTATTGCATCGGCCGCAGAGGATGTGACAGTTAGAATCTGGGATATAACAACAGGCCTATGTCGACATACTCTTCAAGTTCATGATTATGACATCCATTTTATCACTTTCTTACCAGATGGACAGTTTCTCGCAGTGGCTTCGACCACTATTAGCATATGGGACACGAAAACAGGATTTTGTCTACAGACCCTGGAGGTCCATGATGAGATTCCGGGATCATTCACTTCCTCTCCAGACGGCCAGTATCTTGCATTGGGATATTGTGATTGTACAATCAAGATCTATTGTCCAAAAACTGGAAACTGTCTGAAAACTCTCGGAGACCACTCTGGCAGTGTCTATTCAGTAGCCTTCTCGCCAGATAGCCAGCGTCTTGTGTCAGGATCGTTCGATAATACGGTTAAAGTTTGGGACATGAAATCATTCTCATGTCTACAGACGCTACAGTCTCACGATGATGAAGTAATATCGGGAGCCTTCTCACCAGATGGGAAACGTCTTGCGTCAGTCTCGAAGAATAATACGATCAAAATCTGGGACGCCGCGACAGGCTCCAGTCTGCCAATACAGAAAATACCGATGTATCGCCAGGTCTTAATAGCTTTCTCAGCGGATGGTAAACGTCTTGCTATCCATGACGGAAACACCGAGGTAAAGCTTTTCGATGTTGAAACCGGCGCAATCCTGCAGACTCTGAAGGGCGTCGGAAGCTCAGTATTGTCTATGGCCTTGATGGCTGATGGCCAGCATATTATATTAGGCTCAGATAATGGTTCAATTAAGATCTGGGCTATATCAACTGATGTATGCCCGCTAACAGTTGAAGCCCATAACGAAACACCGAGCTCTATCGCCATTTCGGCAGATGGCTTGCGAGTCGCATCAGGATCCTGGGATACTACTGTAAAGATTTGGGATACAAAAACGGGAAAGTGCCTACAGACACTTGATGGCCACTTCGGGGGAATAAACTGTGTGACCTTTTCTCCGGATAGCACGCGCTTGGTGTCAGGCTCAAATGACTGGACAGTAAACGTCTGGGATGCTATAAGTGGCACTTGCCTGCATACACTTGAGCACGACGGGGAGGTATCTTCAGTGACATTCTTAACAGATGGTCAATATCTTTTATCAGGCTCAATGCAAATACCAGCCAAGGTCTGGGATACAGCAACGGGTAGATGCTTACAAACATTTAAGCACAACGCTTCACCGTCCTCGGTGGCCTTCTCAGCTGATAGTCGGTATCTCGCAATCGATTCAGGCGACAGAAGGATTATGATTTGGGATAGGAGAGAGCACAACTTCAAGACTCTACGGAAATCTTCCTCGTCGTCGAGTTCCCTAGCTTTCTCAGTGGATTCCCAGTATCTAGCATCAGGCTCCAAGAATGACCAAGTTGAAATCTGGGATTTAGAAAAGTGCATGTGTCTGCAAAGAATCAACGTCGGTAGAACTCTCAGTCGCCTATCTTTCGACTTATGGACGAACTCTCAGCTCCACACCGACGTCGGTATTCTGGACTTAAATGTACCAAACCCAACGCCCGATGTCAATGCCGAGTCACTTGGAATACCTGCCTTGCCAAGTTCCGATTGGTCTACTCACCGTATCAATATCGATGGGGAATGGGTCACGAAACATGGCAAGAATGTACTTTGGCTCCCTTCTGAGTATCGTCCTGTGGAATCAGATGTCTTCAAATCAACTATAGCTGTTGGCTGCGAGGCAGGTCGGGTACTAATAATGAGATTTTCTTAAGATAAAATTCACAAACAAGATTCCCCTGATCCACTATCCCGCTCAGTCAGAACTATAGGCCAGGGAAATTGGGATCATTGTCTTTCTCCTGATGCCGTAAACTGCGATTAAGATATGTAATTTTCACCTCTTGACTCCTTGAGTGGTAGCAATTTTCACTTCCGCTAGTTTCCCAAAGACTAGGCTAAGACAACTCTTCCGGCTATACTCCTGGGTGTTTCTACGCGTGAAAGAAGTAGGCGTAGCCCAGTCAAAGATGTTTTATTCCACCCACTCCTTGATTGGAGTGTCACCAGTGGTAAGTTCATTCAAAAAGGGACATCTGCGGTAACTCATTCATTTGTCGATCCGGTCCGATGTTGGTCCACTCTCTTTAAACTTCGCAACATTTCTTCAGAACACACTCATTTTTCCTTTCGAAAGTAGACTCAGTCGGGTGTATTTACCTACAACTGGAAAGCCCCTCGAGCATTTCATTCGTTAATTCGACGAAGCTCGTCGTAGGAGTTAGTTCATTCAACCTCTCTAAAGTGACATTTAGTTTTATGTACACATCCAACTCTAGCTTATACTCTCCTTTGCAACAATCGAAGCTCTCTCCATTCGTCAAAATTCATTACCCTGATGTCGACGTCAACTGTGTTGAACATATGGGCCTTTATAGCTCAGTTACTTGTTCTTCACTCTTCGGCTTCTGAGATGTTTTCAAAGCTCTGACAGGCAGCTGGATCCGATGACACAAAGGAAATCCCCCCAATAGGAACTAGGATTATTGCTTAAAACAATTAGCATCGGGCGAAAAGCTCATGAACAAGTACTAACGCGTTCTCGAACTTGTCTAAGCATCTTGGCGACCTTCTCACATAAAGATGATGAGACATACTCCGCTATGATATACACCAAGTGATCCCCTAGCCTCTAAGTACAAATATTTCTTCTCTAAAGACTAGGGTTACCATATCACAGCTTGTTGATCGGCTGTACCTCCAGTACTGAGCATTTGTCCAGTTGAACCAGGCCACCTGGAGCCTGTACCAAGAAGGAACTTTAGCTTCAGCATGACTGTGAACTTATATCTCTTGGTTAGAGCAGGCAACCACAGTCAGAGCGCAGGCAATGGTCCGCTTTGGACCGCGGGCTTATGTCTCAACTCAGACGACATAAACACCAAGAACAACATATCGCGATATGTTTGCTTCCCTCAATCCTCAAGTTTCAATAACACATGAAGGGACACTATCCATTTTAAATCACAAACATCAGCTATACCACCCATACTCATCGGCTTCGCTACGCAAATAAAGGTGAAGCATGAAGTTCGCGTCGAGATAACATTAAAGTCTCAACGGTGGCTGAGCCTCAAATGACGCTGTGGCGCAGCCCCAACCTTCAACGTGGCGGGTTAAAAAAAAAAAAAAAAAACACGTCACGCTAAGCCAAAACACCAACAATCCGCTTGCTAGAACGTTTACAACGGCGCAATACCTCAAAGCAGCAACCAATTTACTCAGAAGGAATTTATATCGTAAGTTTTTACGTACGTTGAGCTATCTGACCTACTCAGTTTGAGGGCTGAGTCCGATGCTGTGAGTCCGAGGGTGCAAGTCCGAGACTGCTAATTTGCGCATTGGTAGATTAACAGAATCCTTCTAGCTGCATCTCTGCGGGCCGTCTGAATAACTGCCAAATCGATTGAACAAAGCGGCTCTGCTTTCTCATAAACCGGATGAATGTCAAAAGTCAATCGTCAAACTCAATTGACACTCAAGAATAAAGACGAGGTGAAACATGTGACATCTTGGCTCATTTCTCACCCAACCCAAAACACAGACAAGGTTAATTGGAGACACGCGTATGTTTGAGCTTGGCGCGTCGTTACACAATGCAGTTATTCGTCCAGCCGTATCAGATACGAGCTTATTTATACTCCAGTAGAGTACAGATACTGTACAGGAGTGAACGGCATTGATCAAGCACGTGTTTTGTTACCGGGACATTCGGATCATGATTCTCAGTCCATTCCCGCCAAGTAAATGACGGGCTGCCAAGAAGCCCCTTGATCAAATGGGCATAGCCAATACCCAAGCGTCTGCACAAGATCAAGTTTTTTCCTCAATTCTCTGTGTCTCTCTATGACTCGTCTATGTAGGACGTATGTGTCTTGACTGTTTTCTTCGCAGTTACGCGTTCTGTCTTACTACCAACAAAGAATAAACTCAGAGACAAGTCTCCCTGGTTTCACTGGTCCGACAGTGGAATAAGGTAATATTTAAGCATACCAGGGGCTGGTGGGGAGATGTGGTGCATTAAAGTTTAGCGTACCTCTACCTCCATAGCAGTATACCTACTTCCACCAGAGGTTACAGTGAGAGAGGGAAGTACTCTGTTAACTACAGGGCTTGCGTGGCCTGTGTCAGGTTCCCCAAGGCCCAATCTCCAATCTTGCTCTAGCAAAGAAGATCTTGGCTTTATTTTTCTTTGTGATTGTGATGGACGCTTGGGTTGTCTCATCTCGGGAGGAGTGACATTCTTTATCCCCTCAACTTTAAATCCTTCCGTCTGTAACCTGTCGCTGTTCAAGATATCACCAGTAGTTACCATCAATCCATGACCTGCAATATGCACTGCAAATCAAGGCACAATACTCCTTAGCTTGTTTACCACTAAACAGATCTCTCCCACTGGGAACGCTCCCTTCTACCGCCAAGACTATTGCCAAGTCTTGGCCTGTCTTTCTTGGCGGTTACCAGTAGTCAAAGGAGAGAGTCAATTGCCAAGATGTCCGAACAAGCTGCACCGCCCCCCTTGGCTCGTACCAATACCGTTCTTCCATTTCCCCCTTGTTTTTCTGTGACTGTTTTGAAGGGGAACATGCCCCGGATCCCTCCGCTTTTTGAAGTTTCCCCGTCCCACCTTTGATCTTCCCATTCTTCATCCTTTCTCCGATCATATTTTCTAGAAGTTGATGTTGGTTGCGTTCTTGAACACTCGCTTTAAACTGTTTTCCTGACATCCCGTCCAATCTTGAGGCGGCTGTGATCTCGGTGCTTGTTGTCGCTCGCTCTACAAGTTGCCATATCGACGAAACTCAAATCGACACATCTCAACAATCACAGAGAGTCCAACTCTCATTCGGTCACCATGCTGTTTTCTTCACCAAAGGGCTTCGTCGCCCAGGCTACTCTTTTGGGCGGTCTTCTCATTCAATCAGTCGATGCGCAGTACTACAAGATCGGAACAAAGGGTACGCGATTACCCCACGACACTATCAAAACAAAACTAACAGTATACAGACGAGATTAAACAATCCGCCCGCACACTCGCTTACGATCTCATGCTTCAATATGACGGAAACACAACTGGCATGATTCCCGGTATCTGCCCGTCCTCCAACAGAATACAAGGGTGATTACTACTGGTGGGAAGAGAGCCATGATGGGAACTTATATCGGTATGACAATACCTCAATCTCGAATATCAGAGACTAATTGGGGCAGATTACTGGAAACTCACAGGCGACTCATCCTACAACAAGGTCGTCATGGAAGGCATGCTTCACCAAACAGGAGAAGGCCGCGATTACATGCCCAGCAACCACAGTGCCTCCCTCGGAAACGACGATCAAGGCTTCTGGGGCATGTCCGCCATGCTAGCAGCAGAAAACAAATTTCCCAATCCGCCAGAAGATCAAGCGCAGTGGCTAGCTCTCGCGCAAGCTGTGTGGACGACGCAAGCTCAACCTGAGCGTCACGATGATGAGTGCAATGGTGGAATGAGATGGCAGATTCCTTTCACCAACTCTGGTTACGATTACAAGAACAGTGGGTTACCTTGCGCGTATATTGGTGGGGGTTTGACTGACATGTGTTAGCTATTGCCAATGGATGCTTCTTCAACATCGGCGCTCGTCTTGCGCGATATACCGGAAACGACACCTACGCCAAACACGCTGAAGAAACGTGGGAGTGGCTCTGGGGCGTCAACTACATCGATCACGAGAGATGGCTGGTCTACGACGGTGGACACGTCGGAAAGAACTGTACCGACATCAACAAGGCGACCTTCTCCTACAACGCTGCTATTCTCATCCAGGGTGCAGCGTTTATGTACAACTATGTAAGTCGACAAATACTGAGGATTGCTCGAAATGCTAATAGTCGATGTAGACCAACGGCTCCTCGGTCTGGGAAGACCGAGTCACCAAGCTCCTCGACGCAACCCTCAAGAACTTCTTCCCCAAGGATATCATGTACGAAGTCCCCTGCGAAGGCCGCAAGGGCGCCTGCTCGACCGATATGTTGTCCTTCAAAGGCTACGTCCACCGCTGGCTCGCCGTAACAACTCAAGTCGCACCCTTCACCCGCGAAAAGATCCTACCCGTGCTCAAGAAATCGACCGAAGCAGCAGTAAAGCAGTGCACGGGCGGAGATTCCGGTCGAGCGTGCGGTTTCTACTGGAGTGGAGGCTCCTTTGTTGATGTAGCGGTCGATGGAACGAGTGGTGCGGGTGAACAGATGAATGTTTTGGCAGCGGTGTCGAGTTTATTGATCGAAGATGCTGAACCGCCGGCTACGAACAGCACGGGTGGTATTTCGAAGGGTGATCCTAATGCGGGTAAGGATTCGCATGATAATCCTGAGCCAAAGCCTTTGACGACGGCGGATAAGGCTGGTGCTGGTATTTTAACGTTCCTTGTTCTTGCAAGTGGATTGGGAACGTTTGTTTGGATGTGTGCTTTTGATTGAGCGATGTCACTGTTTGGTAGTGATAATGGCGTTGGATTCTTACCTCGACTGGATCTGGATCTTTGAGGACTTGTCTTTGTGTTTGGGGGGAGAATGGAGTTGACTTGATGTCCAAAGGACTTGTAAAGGGATCTCACCGGATGGGAGATACTCAAGATAGGCATCGCATTTCATAGAAGTTATTTGAATGCTTGATAGTTACTATCATAAGATACTATATTCTTTCTAACTTGATGCGTGTTTTCTGTGTAGATGTGATGCTGACCAGAGTCGTGAGAAGTGAACGTGAGTGGGACGTGAGACTGACTGCTTGTCAAAGTACATAAGCTCGGTTCAAGTCTCTTTTCCTTCTAGTTCCTGGATAGTCATATAAACTGTGAGTTTTCGTGAAGCAAAGTGAGATGTTGCTGCACAGTTCTACATTATCTGTCTCTCAAATGACAGCTCTCGCTTGGCCTCGACTTGTTCAGCCCAGATGCTCCACAGCACACCACTGTCACTCATCAATTGCGCGTCGAATAAACACTCTGAACGTTTCATATTACCGTGGTAAGTCAATTTACGCGCTTTAGTTTATATAGATACTGGTTTTATCACATTTTGCTAAAAGTATCGCAAATGCGACCGTGGCGAAGATGAGAGATTTACCAGCTGTGAACGCTCCCGCCCGCCCCAGCAGGTATCAAAAGCTGAGCAACGAGCGACACATCACAACTGCACAACAATGCATGAGCCTCATGGTAGTATCAGTTCATGGCAGATCTCAAAAAATATATATATATATATATATATTTAAAACTCTGTCAGCGCACCAACATACCCATTACATCATTGCTTGCCGTGCTCTCCAACATGAAGGAACTCAACCTACCAGCAGGAATGTACCAATTCCTCAAGAAAGAGGTATCTGATAATCATTCTCCTTTACTTGCGAGTTCTCTCACGCAATATGATAGATGTAGTAATGTCAGTCAACTGTCTTTTCATCAGCCATCTTGAGATGTCGATGATGCGTGACACTTCAAATCGTGTATAGATATAGGGTAAGCGATCGTGAGGTGTATCTTGCACTTGCGACAGGCGACTGCTTGCGTTTGGATTAACGAGTGTCGATGTCCACATGTATTGTAGCTCAAGCTTGAGCTCTGAAAAGTCTATCAGCGATCTTGAACGGCGTCATGTCTTGTTTGCTGCTCCAGTGGTCGTTTTGGTGTTTACCGTTTCGGCACTCAAGCCCCGCGTCGCGATTGGAGTTCCATATTGACAAGCATGTTCTCGGTGATCTAAAATACACACTGGGATACCATCTAACCAGCACTTTCTCATCTCACAAACAGTTGCTCCTCACTTTTATCGATTTCAGTCATATCGACTTGAGACATGCTGCTACGATGAGTTGCTTGCATTGCCATGGCCCGACGATTGCCGAATGACAATGACGACTGCCAAGCTCCCCGGCCGAACGCTCCGGATCTCGGCCGACCAAGCCACCAATCGTCTTTTACCAACACCACTTCAAGAACTTCACATCAATTAACGAATCGACGATTCCTTCGATATGTATGTATATTCTTGGCCTCAAAAGGCATGAATGAAAATATGTACTAGCCATTATGTGCTGCTAACCCCAATCCTTCAATCTCCATCAAATAATCCCCATTCATCTTCCTCAAATAATTCTTCGCTGATCATATCATATCTCATCATAAACCGCTTATTTAGGGAGCGAAGCAGGAGAGTAAGACTGGTCAGGCTTGACAATCTTAGCACCAGCAAGCTGCTTGTCGGTGTAAGCAGGCCAGATGATCTGGCGCTTAGAGTTGGAAACAACAGAAAGAGTGGTGAATCCGTTGTCGGCGCCAAAGACATCACTCCAGCCAGAAGTGACGGTGAAGTCACCGCAGGTGGTAGGACCGGCCGAGCGCTTCTTGCTGGCGCCGGGGCCCTTGACGTCGTGGCGGCACTCGAAGGGCTTGCCGTTGCCGGTGTCGATGCCGAACTTCCAGTTGCAGATGGAGTCGTCGGAGCGGCAGTAGCGCTTGGCGTCGCGGATGGTCCACTGGGGAGTGGCGGCCATCATGTTGACGGACTCAGCGGCGGGAGCGGCTGAGACGCCGAGGGCGGCAGTGAGAGTGAAGAGGGCGGCGGAGAACTTCATTTTGAAGGATGTTTGTGTGGTGGTTGAGTGTGTAAGTGGTTTGGTTGTAAGTGAAGATGTGAGTGAGTGATGAGGATGAGAAAACACAACTTGGGGGCGACGAGAGAGTTTTTATATAGATATTTGAGTCCAAGTGGGCACATCGTCAGTGAATCATGACGAAAGGGTCCTCACTAAGCCCAAGTCAAGTGAACTGAACTGGTCTGGGCTGATCTGACTGAGAGAAGGCTATGCGCAATGCCACTATTCTGACAACAGCCCAGCCTCGGCCACTCCTAGGCCCACCGCAAGACGACCATTTGCTACCCCATTCCAGCCCTGCATTCGGACCTCGTGGGTAAAAGGGTGAACACGAGGTGATCGACAAGCGAAGCTGGATCTCGTATTCCCCATCCACCACATCAGACGATCGATCAGGCACTCCCTCACCACACCTCTTTACAATACATCCATACCACGCGTCTTGCCTCTCAACCTCTCCGCTTACATCTGGACCTGTCTTTCTGCATGTAAAACGGGTGTGGCTTTTGCGGCACGGATAATAAAACATGCATAAACGATAATTCACTTAATTGAGCACTAACACCTTGATGTCAGTCCAAGTGACATTCTCGTATTAAACTTGGTCTTTGCTTCATTCGGCCAGGGCCGTCAAATCTCCCCGCAATTTCACTCGGCACATCCGGGTCCGGGCCAAGAAGATTGACGATAATTATTCCGATGAGAGGTTAGTATTTCCGACGGTCTTGAGAGCTGAATAGAGGTCTTCTGTCGTCAGAGGTGGAGATCGTAACCCCGTCAATCGTGTAGTAAATTGTCTTGGTAGCCAGCTCACTCGTATAAACGCAAGGAGCAAACTGTCCAACTCATACAGTTCTAGTTGTCTGACTCTTACTTCCTCACCGCATTATGAAAAGCACAGATATTCTAGACCTTCTACGCCACCGACCAAAAAGACAGTAGTGAGTAGACGTACGGGTGAGACCCGACCTGACAACAGACAGCCCTTCTGGGCTGACATCAAAGGCCGCTGGGAACAAGCGGGGTCTAGCGCCTCCAAGAATAGAATGGAACCTTTCTAGCGCATTCCCGCTACTCCCCGACCTCACTGAACCAGTGCCTAACAAGTTTGAGGTGGACAAGGCACAGGAACAGCTCAACATTTTCTCGTAATTATTCTGGGCACTCTCACCGTTCAATCCCCATACAAGATCTCCATATCATCGTCCGATGGAGTTCCAGAAATCGCGTATAGACGGAGACATTATTAGTCGAGAAACGAATAACCTCGTGTTAAAATTACAGGGTCGATCATCACCCCTGCAGTTCGTATCCTCAGACCTGCAGTTCGTGATGCGTAAAAATTCATGAACGATGAGAATTGGGCTTTATCTAATCTAACCGACTGGAATGCAATTCTTTCTATCGGGAAATCCAGCCTTAGGGTAATGAGCATGTTTTGCTGTACCGCAAAACCAACAATGATGCGGTCCAATAATGACTTCTTGCTCAAGTCTAGAAGCAATAAGTCAATCCTTTTAACACAGTTCTCAATCCTTCGGCCCCCAAGCTTACCTTACAAAGCTCTTTAGCTCATGACTTCACACATCTAGCTCATTACAAAAGTACAGCACATAGCTTGGTACTGTTAAAGTGTTGCCATGTAGCAAAGCTAAAGTGTAGCTCAGTAACGTAGCTTCATGCAGGGATTTCGCGAATTACTCAATCGGGCACCCTCTGCATCCAATTTAGCGCATCACCATCAGCACTACGCCAAATGACATCAAGCTCCCATCCACAACGAATCATCTTCTTGAGAAGTTTACGGCGTGACATGATTGACATGCAAAGCTGGAGGATTGTCTACGGCGTGTTCCTCGTTGGTGATAGCGGCTCTTTCACTGCACGTCGTCTATCCAGACGAGATAGGTTTGAGTCTGGACAATCTCAATGGGACGGAATAGTTTGGACAATTGTGCGCCTTCAATGTTTACTCATTTTTGACCAGTTGATGTTTACTTATTTTTGTACCTCTACATTCCTCATACTATCCGTAATACATGTCTCGTATCTTCCTTTTTCGCATCTTAACCCTTCTGTCCACCGGTAGGAACCTTGAACAGTACAGCACGTCCATCAGGCCCTTGTCCAAGAGCCTTGTCAACACGGTAATAACCCTTTCGCTCCAGCTGGATAAAGTCATTCTCCTTGAGATCAGAGATACTAGCATCGACGAGAGCGTGAGTCATGGAAGCGCTGTTATCGTTGAGGAAATCATCAAGGTTGTCGTCCTTGTCTAGTGTGTCCTTGGTGATGAGAGAGTCAAACTCCCACAGCTCAGCCTTGACAAGGTTCTCGGGGTCGGCCGCCAGCCAGTGCACCTTCTTGGCGGTGGTCTTGAAGTCACCTGCAAGGTGAAGCTCGAGGGTGAGATCCTTGACGGGGGAGCTGGAGGTCTTGTCGAGACCGCGGACGATGGCGTTACCCCAGGACATCAGGGTGATCTCCTCGTTGTCGTCAAAGGAAACAACGTCGGCCTGGTCGAGGAGGAGCTTAGGTCCGAAAGTAACCTGCTTGATACCGACATCAGGGTTCTTGACGTGCTTGGGTCTGTCCTCCTTGTAGGACTTCTCAGGTCCACCGGTGATGTTGACAACAACGGCATCCTTCTCCTCAATGGCCATGTATCGGGGCACAACGGGGTCGAGCATACGCTTGTTGATAGCCCAGATGGTAGTCCAGTCCATGGTGACAATATTTCGGCTGGGGCCCTGCTTCAACATGAACTCGCGGAGAGCGGGAACGGTAAGACCACGGCGGAGGATACCGCGGACAGTAGGCATACGGGGATCATCCCAGCCGCTGACACGTCCGGTGTCGACAACCTTTGTAAGCTTTCGTTTCGAGAGGAATGTCTTGATGAAGTTGATACGGGCAAAGTCCCAGAGGTGGACTTGTCGGAGGTTCAAAGCCTTGAGGAACCAGTGGTATTGCTCGTTTCGGTCGGCATACTCGGTCGTTCGGAGAGCGTGGGTGACACCCTCAATGGAGTCGAGGATAGGGACGACAAGATCGTATGTGGGCTAAAGAGTCAGTAGGCGCTTTGCTGTGCGGGAGGGATACTCACGTAGATGTTCCATGTCCAGCCGGTTCGGTGGTGAGGGGCAGGCTCCTCACCCTTCCAGTTGGGGAATCGGTAAATAACAGGGTCTCGCATAGAACCGTTGCTAGAGTCAAAAGCAATGCGAGCACGAATGCAGTGTCCACGACCAAGATCAGTACCAGCCTTCATCTCTCGGAACATGGCCAAACTCTCCTCAGCAGGACGATCACGTCGCTTGCTGGGGAGACGGTTCTTTCGGTCGGCGCTCTGAACCTCAGGGTCGGTGTCATCGGCGTAAGCGTTGCCGTCCATGATCATCTTCTCGGTCATGTCGTAAATCTCCTGGAAGTAGTCACTGGAGTGGGTGACCTTGTGGTACTTGATGTCCATGAGCTCGAGATCGTGGAGGATGGCATCCTCGTACTCCTGCTTCTCCTTGGCGGGGTTTGTATCATCGAAACGAACGATGAGCTTTCCGTTTCCGTCGGGGGAGGTCTTTGCGAAGTAATCGTTAAGGAGGGCGGCCTTGGCGTGACCGATGTGAAGGTAGCCACTAAAAAATGTGAGCTGGAAATTACACTGAGGGTTTGAGGTAAAGCATACCTAGGCTCGGGAGGGAATCGGGTGACAACACCGTTCTCAGTGTTGGAGAGACCAATGTTGTAGTTGGCACCACCAGACTTCTTCTCCTTGCCAGCATTGAGCTTCTCGCTAAGCTCAGGGTGAGTATCCTCAATGAACTTGAACCATCGAGTAATGTTGGCATAAGCACCCTTTCGGACAAGACCAATAGCGACCTTGTTTGTGCGAAGAGCAGTCCAGATCTTCTCGTCCTGCTCGCTCAGGCTGTACCCACCGAGGTAGGTTCGTAGGGTAAGGTGCTTGTCGAGTTCGGCGGCAAGAGGACCCAGGGTCTTGAAGTCGGCAGCGCCGATCTTATCAGCGTCGAAGCTCATTATGGCGGATTGACGTGTATTTTCGACCGGTCGGGGAGGATCGCGGTCGTTTAGCAGGTTTGGGTGCTTCAATGGATGGAGGGGTCAAATTCTTTGGCGGGGTGTCTGAGCACACCGATGACTCAAGAGGCACGTGATCAACGTGAAGATAAGATAAGGCTGTAAGTGAATTGAGCTTGAAAGGCTGCTATAGGAGCCAACTAATTTGTATGAAGAAGATGGATCCTTTCGAATGGCCTATTTATTTGTTTTGTAGTCTTGATGCAAAATTTGACTTGGTCTGTGTAATGGTAAAGTCACCCTATGATCATCCCACAAAATGCGAAGCCGGATGCTCTCAGCTTTGACCAGCAAAAGGCAATCAGTCATCCTCACAATACTTGGAGGACTCTCGCCATTCAATGAAGCGAAGCGACGGCAATTACACTTCTCGGTGTGATAGATTAACGTTGTTAAACACTGAACTAGCTCTCTAGCATGTGTAGTTGTTATAATAAGGCTGTATAGCATCCAGGCTCTAGTCGACCAGTCATCGTACGAGTCAAACCTGCGACGCTGGTATCTAACCCTAGACCATCTTCTCTTTCCTGCCGCAAGAAAGAAACATTTATTTTCTTTTCTCTATCCCCGAAGATCGGCCATAAGTCCCCTGATTGATGACTCGTCTGGTTGTCCCGGATCTGTGTACCCGGGTTCCGACCAACCGGCCCGGAGCCGGATCCAGAGCAAGACTGACCACTATCTGGCGCTTCTTCAATATCCCATTAATACAAAAAAGTGGCGGTGTTGAAATGCTGTTTCAATTGCCCCTTTCAAGGACCGACAACGGCTTGCGGCTTGCGCTGAACCCTTCACATCTTCATGCTGGTAATGGGTTGACCGTATCGCTAGACTACAGCCTTTCATTGCTTACGTTTCATGTCGCTGTACTGAATAAATGTTCAGTAATTGACTGCAAAATCTCTGCTTTTACCATAGCTATGATGTCCTCAATCAGAGAAAGTAGTTCAGCTGTGCGCAAGTTGTGATTTGAGGGCAGTCTTTACACACACAGAAGCCTATCTACACAAGGCCTGCGACGTATCTCATGTTTCCCTGTCCTATAAAGTCTGACAGGATGTCACAGCATCAGGCTCTTCCCCTTGCATGGTGCTTAGATCGCACGGATATACCCATCTGTCCAACTCGGTCTTTACTCATAACTCCCAGTCATCCAGTCAACGACAGGCACAGCAAAGCCTACAGGACGATCAACATATCCTCAATATCGTAATTTCGCTCACTCTCCAATCACCAATTTTGATGGTATAAGATGTAGGCCTTAGACGAAACAAGGGGGCTAAGGATGGACGGTCCATCCATTTCGGATCTCCCTGAACTCCAATTAAGATTAAGCGGGCGATTCCCGGACTCTGCTACTCATACTGGTGGCTTTGGTAGTTAAATCATACCCCGATAGACCGTCCATCTTTAGTCTCAGCCTCCTTTCATCCTTTTGGCCGTTGATGCGATGATTCATGCTGCACATCCAGTGCCGGGACAGCCATGAACCCTGTCAAGCACCGATTGCTGCGCTCCTAGATGACTGCAACAGGCCAGATAAGGACCAGAATCATCGCCAAGTCTAGGGGGTTTCGTGATAAGTTCATCCCGTGTGCCTCAAGCAGTCCCATCGGATCTCAGGTTGCAGATCTAACTTCTGACTCCTCCCCGAGACAGAGGCCTGTCGTCCCAACCCGGTAGATTGGATAGGTACCAAGAAAGCTCGATATATAAGCTTGGCAGGAACTAGATGTGTATCCGAAGGACTGGCGTAGGCTGTCGCAATAAGCCTGAATTACGCACCTCTTCATGTCCTCAGCATTGAGTTATGGACACACCGAGTAGCCGGCTCCCAAATCTCAGAACCTACAAATCTATTCCATCAAGAATGCAATTAATTACCTCATGAAACATCCAGTGAGAGAGTTCTTCTGCGACAGATTGATAAGCCAGCCGCGTCATGTCCCTTTCTTCTCATCCGTCCACGGACCCGGGAATTGTGGAGCACCTCCGGGCGGGCCCTAACGGACTCCGATAGCTCAACGCGGGGGAAAGCTTAACAGCAAATAACGTTAACATTAACAATAATACCCTATCACTCACCCAGTTGAAACAGCTCGTATCCATATGCAACACTTAATTCCAGAAAGATCCAGCTTTCGTCACAGTGATCTGACCAACCGGGAAGATCAATGCAAGTCAGGAGAAATCCCAGCCTTAACGGACCATTCGAGAACCCCGGCGTCCAACAATTGGCTCGTTCAAGGGTCCGAGCTAACCATCCTTGGCTGAAGATTCTCCACTGCCGTTGACAGCTCAGGTTTAAAATTTACCGAAGAGTCGCTATGCCCCCCGGTTTTTTTGACGACATGTCTTGGGGTTCTTGTTTTACACGGGTTCACTTTGGAGTACCACACATGCTTTGCGTGTTTACGCTTCATTTTGTATAAGCATTGTGAGATGGTAAGATTGTTATTTTCTTGGTATTAGTGAGTGTGTAACTGACTTCCCAACGCCTGTTCATCCTTCTCTTACACGAGTTCCTCATACATCCTGCCCATAGCACAAACGGTACCCTCTGCTAAACTAACACACCCAAGCAAAGCCCCTTCAACGCCAAACCCATCCCTTAATAGCCCTCAACACTAGAACGTTCATATTTGTGCTCAACCTTCTCCATCTCTGGTGACTCACTCCCATTACTCTCATCACTCCCAGTTGGACTCCCCATCCCTCTCTCCCCATACGTTCCATATCTCAAAGACTTCTGTACACAATTGCATCTCTTCAAAAGCTCTTCGCAACGCTCAAGTCTAGCGAGGAGCTCTTTCGTTGGTCTGCGACGGCTGCGCTTGGGGGCTGGTGTGCTTGGGATGCATTGTATTCCTGCCTATTCACTGTAAGTATGGTGCTGTGATTTAGAGTGACTAATATAATGTCGGAGATACTGAATGTAAGTGGATTGGGATGTTAGTGGTAATGGTGAGGGTGTACCTTTATGCAGAATGAACATGGACTCTTGCGATCACATTTCTTCTTGCGCTGTTGACACAGCACACAAGCTAGAATTCTCGGAGGACGTGCTTCAGCCATGCTTACTTCTCCTGTGTATACGAGTAATCACGTCTTAGAGTGCTGACAAAACGAGACACTTGGAAGCGTAAAGAAGAGTGGTCGTGATAAGATAATCGGTCCAACATCAATGTGAAGTCCGAGACGGGCGATACAGGCTATTTGCTGCAATACGTGATACACAGTCTTCGAGTTGATTCGGTAGCGGCCTCAACACAAACCCGATACCCACTCGGGGTCGGGAAGTCGACGGGATCCGTGAGTTGACAGCCCGGATACACCACCCCTTCGGTGCAACGGGGATGAGGATGGATCCGGTATTGGTATTAAGACCTCGTGAGCCTCAAGTTGTGATGTGGTACCTTTCTTTCTACTATCCTTGTTACTTATTGTTATTCGATCTTTTAACTTCTCTTTTGTTCCTGATTACTCTTTTAATACTTGTATGTCATTCCTATTTGCGGTAGACACACATCTAACAGACAAGCAGAAGTGTCGACGCCATCATGGCCGAGGCAAACATGAGCTCAACACGCTCAAACCACAGCAGCCACGACACAATAGTCAACGACCAAACCACAGAAAAAACACCTGCTGAATCTCCCGAATCTTCATCCGAAAATGAAGAAACAACCCGTCGCCACTCCATAGTCCGCGACCTAGCCCGCCAATACACAAACACCTCCCAGCACAACGCAGACCTCTTCAACGCCTCATCCCCCACATCCCCCCTCAACCCACACTCCGAGAACTTCAATGCTAGAGCATGGGCAAAAGCAGTCTCCAAGTCAATGCGCGAGAATGGCTCCGGCTTTCGTCAGTCCGGTATTTGCTTCCAGGACATGAACGTCTTTGGATACGGCGCTGAGACAGACTATCAGAAGGATGTGGGCAACGTTTGGTTGGGATTGCCTAGTATGGCGCGCGAGGTGTTCCAGCCTAATGCTGGAAAGAGAAGGATTGATATCCTGAGCGGTTTCGACGGTGTTGTCAACGCGGGTGAAATGCTCGTTGTTCTAGGTCCCCCAGGATCTGGCTGTTCGACATTCCTCAAGTCAGTTTCTGGAGAAACGAACGGTATTTACGTGGATGATAGCACGTACTTCAACTACAACGGCATCACAGCAGACGAAATGCACAAATACCACAAAGGCGAAACAATTTACACCGCAGAAGTAGACGTTCACTTCCCCATGCTTTCAGTCGGCGACACCCTCACCTTTGCAGCCCGCGCACGCTGTCCTCAGAACTTGCCACCAGGTATCAAGCACAACGAGTACAGCGATCACATGCGCGATGTGGTAATGGCCATGTACGGCATTTCCCACACGGTTAATACTCAAGTTGGCGATAATTACATCCGCGGTGTGTCTGGTGGCGAACGAAAGCGTGTGACTATCGCTGAAGCTACGCTCTCAAACGCCCCGTTTCAATGCTGGGATAATTCAACGCGTGGTTTGGACTCTGCAAATGCGATTGAGTTTTGTAAGACGTTGCGTCTTCAATCTGAGTTATTCGGTCAGACTTGTGCGGTGTCGATCTATCAAGCTCCCCAGACAGCATACGATCTCTTCGACAAGGCACTCGTTATCTACGAAGGCCGTCAGATCTTCTTTGGACCGGCAGATGAAGCGAAGGCTTACTTCATCAATCTCGGCTTTGAATGTCCTGATCGTCAAACTACGCCCGACTTCCTCACTTCAATGACCGCACCAGCCGAACGAGTCGTGAGACCTGGCTTTGAGAACAAAGTCCCGCGTACACCAGATGAATTCGCTGCTCGATGGAAGGAAAGCCGAGAATATCAGATCGTACAGTCTGAGATCGACAGATACAAGGCTTTGTATCCTCTCAACGGTTCTTCTGCCGATGCCTTTCGAGAAAACAAGAAGTCTGCTCAAGCAAAGGGACAACGACTCAAATCCCCGTTTACGTTGTCGTACATGCAACAAGTAAACCTCTGTCTCTGGCGCGGCTGGAAGCGACTCCAAGGATCCCCCGGTGTAACGATCTTTGCACTTATAGCAAATACATGCACAGCCCTCATCGCCTCCTCACTCTTCTACAACATGGAACCCACGACGGGCGACTTCTTCAAACGCGGCGCCGTTCTCTTCCTAGCAGTCCTATCCAACGCTTTCGCTTCCGCTCTCGAGATTCTTACACAGTACGCTCAACGACCTATTGTTGAGAAACATGCTCGGTATGCCTTCTATCATGCTAGTGCTGAGAGCTTTGCTTCTATTCTGGTGGAAATGCCGTACAAGATTAGCAACAGTATCTTGTTCAACGTTACGCTTTATTTCATGACGAATTTGAACAGAGATGCTGGGGCATTCTTCTTTTATCTTCTGGTCTCCTTCATTATGGTTTTGGCTATGTCTGGTATTTTCAGATCCATGTAAGTCTCCTCCTCTCCACGATTGACAATTACTGACTGACGGTATAGTGCCTCGCTTTCTCGAACCCTCTCGCAAGCTATGGTCCCAGCCTCCCTCCTCATCCTCGCCCTCGTCATCTTCGCTGGCTTCGTCATACCCGTTGACTACATGCTCGGCTGGTGTCGCTGGATCAATTATCTCGATCCAGTAGCCTACGCCTTCGAATCCCTCATGGTCAACGAGTTCTCCGGTCGAAACTTTACTTGCACGGCTTTCGTTCCCAACACTGCGATTCCCGGCTACGAAAACGTCGGCGCTTTCAATCGTGCTTGTTCAACAGTCGGTGCTGTCCCAGGTCAAGATTTCGTCAATGGCGATGCGTATCTCAATTCCGAGTACAAGTACTTCCACGGTAACAAGTGGCGCAACGTCGGAATTCTTATCGCTATGACTATCTTCAACCACATCGTCTACATCGTTGCGACCGAGTACATTTCTGCCAAGAAATCCAAGGGTGAAGTTCTGGTGTTCCGTCACGGCCACTTGCCCGCCAAGACCAAATCCGACCCCGAAGCTTCAATGTCCGCTCCTACTCCCCTCACCGAGAAGACCAACAACGAAAACGCCAACATTCAGGGCTCAACTAGTGTCTTCCACTGGAACAACGTCTGCTACGATATCAAGATCAAAGGCGAACCACGCCGCATCCTCGATAATGTCGACGGTTGGGTAAAACCAGGAACACTAACTGCCCTTATGGGTGTATCCGGCGCTGGAAAGACGACTCTCCTCGACTGTCTCGCAGATCGTATCTCCATGGGCGTTATAACCGGTGAAATGCTCGTCGATGGGAAAATCCGCGATGATTCCTTCCAGCGTAGGACAGGCTATGTACAACAGCAAGACCTTCATCTCGAAACAAGCACCGTTCGCGAAGCCCTTACTTTCTCCGCCCTTCTTCGTCAACCAGCCTCTACACCACGCGCCGAGAAGATAGCGTACGTTGATGAAGTTATTAAACTGCTCGACATGCAAGACTACGCAGACGCAGTAGTCGGCGTCCTGGGCGAAGGTCTCAACGTGGAACAGCGCAAACGGTTGACAATCGGCGTCGAACTAGCCGCCAAACCACCGCTTCTTCTCTTCGTCGACGAACCTACCTCAGGCTTGGACTCGCAAACATCATGGGCCATTCTTGATCTTCTCGAAAAACTCTCCAAGGCAGGACAGTCTATCTTGTGTACCATCCATCAACCCTCCGCAATGCTCTTCCAGCGATTCGACCGTCTTTTATTCCTAGCCAAGGGCGGACGAACGATTTACTTTGGCGATATCGGTAAAAACTCTGAAACCCTTACGAATTACTTTGAGAAGAACGGCAGTGAAGCTTGTCCCAAGGGAGAGAATCCTGCCGAGTGGATGCTGGAAGTCATTGGTGCAGCACCTGGTTCACATACTGAGATCGACTGGCATCAGACCTGGCGCGAAAGCCCAGAGTATGCCGCCGTTCAAACCGAGCTTCAGCATCTCAAGGCCGAAGGATCTTCCAACGCGGTGTCACAAACCCAAGATCCGGAATCTTATCGCGAATTCGCTGCGCCGTTTGGAGAGCAGTTGAGGACTGCTACTATGCGTGTTTTCCAGCAGTATTGGCGTACGCCTTCGTACATTTATTCCAAGGCTGCTTTGTGTATTCAGGTTGGATTGTTTATTGGTCTTGTTTTCCTCAATGCGCCTTTGACGTTGCGAGGATTGCAGAATCAGATGTTTGCTATCTTCCAGGTGCTCACAGTCTTTGGTCAACTTGTTCAGATGCAGGTAAGTCCTCACACCACCACCATCATACTCATCAACTTATACTAACATAATGACTGTAGATGCCTCACTTTGTTACCCAACGCTCCCTCTACGAAGTCCGCGAACGACCCTCAAAGACCTACTCCTGGAAGGTCTTCATGCTATCCCAAGTCATGGTCGAAATTCCCTGGAACTCGCTCATGTCCGTCTTCATGTTCGTCTGCATCTACTATCCCGTCGGCTTCAACAAAAACGCCGCCTTTGCAGGCCAAGAAGCCGAGCGCGGTGGTCTCATGTGGCTTCTCTTCTGGCAATTCCTCGTCTTCACGTGTACCTTTGCGCACGCCATCATCGCAGTTACCGACACCGCTGAAGCAGGCGGTAATCTTGCAAACCTCTTTTTCATGCTTTGTTTGTTCTTCTGCGGTGTTCTCGCGTCGCCAGACAATATGCCTGGCTTTTGGATCTGGATGTATCGCGTTTCGCCGTTTACGTATCTCGTGTCTGCTATTTTGAGCACTGGATTGGCGAATGTGGAAGTTACCTGTGCGAAGAACGAGTATACCGTCTTCGATCCTCCGAGTAACTCTACATGCGGTGAGTATCTGAGCGACTACGTCAAGGCAGCTGGTGGCTACGTTCTCAACCCTGATGCGACGAGCGAGTGCAACTTTTGCACCATCAAGGATACGAATGTGTATCTCAAGGCATTGAGCGCGAGTTATGATAACCGATGGAGGGACTTTGGTATTGGAATGGTGTATATCGTTGTCAACATTGTTGGAGCGCTGTTTCTGTATTGGCTTGTTCGTATGCCTAAGAACAAGAAGAAGAAGCAGTAGATTGAGTTTTGGTGAGGTTATTATTTTACTTTCTTGACTTGGGGATGGACTTTTGGGATTTGTTTGGGGTATAGAATGGATTTGACCTTGTAATTAGAATCGCATTATAGATAGAATGTACTCGGTTGGTTTAATCGGTTACTTGTCCGTCATTTCCTTTGGTGCCGGCATCTCCTCAATTGCCGGTATACCCGTCATTGCCGTAAAGATGACTCTGCCATTCGCAAGGAGATTTATAATCATGGAGATCATTGTTCATTATCGGCGCCGATCACCGCTCATATTGCTGCATGAATTGATTGCCAAATTTACTCAGTATTGGATGGTGGATTGCTGGATGTAGTTTGAAGGGCGTAACGTTGAGGCTGACCAACAGTCCTCCAATGTGATACGGAGTAATAACACCGCGCAAATGACGTGGGAATAATAATCCACCTGAAGATCTCTGTATATTCCTGCTTGAGTGAAATCAATTTGCCGACGATTTTCATGATGTTTGGACTTCATAATGTTGTTTGTCATGGCATGTTCGGCCTAATGGAACTTGACTACTTGATCTTGAGGGCATCCATGTATAGTACTTCAATATTACCACTCTATGAACGAACAATCGCTACCGACAGCCACTAGCCCTACAGAAACAGTAATCGCATAATGAACCATGATTGATAACTGTCTTGTTGATCTTGCCCTGCTTGTCAATTGCACCCTACCATGAGGCCGACCCCAGGCCGATCTAGCCGATCCCGATGCCGCACTTGATCCCCGCCTCCCCCGTCTTAACCCCAGACTCAACTAACAACCATTACATAAATTGATCAACGCCCATCTTTATCCCAAACTTCATCATGACTCTCAGTCCTATCGCATTCAGTCAAAATGGCTGATACAACATCAGATAGCGTATGTCCAACTCTACACGACGAAGAGAA
Source organism: Fusarium equiseti (assembly GCA_003313175.1). Classification (NCBI taxonomy): domain Eukaryota; kingdom Fungi; phylum Ascomycota; class Sordariomycetes; order Hypocreales; family Nectriaceae; genus Fusarium; species Fusarium equiseti. The sequence goes on from QOHM01000007.1 coordinate 415,470, forward strand.
GCGGGATGAAAAGACAAGCGATGCCGATGACGCAGCCTCAACTTCAACACCAAGTCAAACCCCCAATGAAGACGAAGATGCACCAGAGCAACCCCCAGACGGCGGCCTACAAGCCTGGCTCCAAGTCCTAACAGGCCATCTCGTAGCCTTCAACTCATGGGGCTACCTAATCTCCTTCGGCATCTTCCAACCGCACTACGAATCCCAATTCTCCCTCCCACCATCCACAATCTCCTGGATCGGCAGCTTAGAAGTCTGTCTCATCTTCCTCATAGGGACATTCTCCGGGCGCGCCTTTGACGCAGGGTATTTCCGCCATGCCCTAGCTGTAGGTCTATTTCTTCAGATTCTGGGTGTCTTCATGACTAGCATTGCGTCGGAGTACTGGCAGGTTCTTCTTGCCCAGGGGATAACACAGGGTTTGGGAAATGGGATTATTTTTGCTCCGACTATAGCCAATATCTCGACGTATTTTACAACGAAGAAAACTATTGCTATTTCGGCGGCTGCTTGTGGTGCTGCTACGGGTGGAATGGTGTTTCCACTCATTGCGCAGCAGCTTTTACCCAAGGTTGGATTCCGTTGGACAGTGAGGGTTATGGGATTGGTGGTCACCGTCGCATCGGGTATCATCTTGATTCTGGCTAGAACAAGACTCAAGGCGAGAAAAGCTGGACCGCTTGTTGAATGGGCAGCGTTTAAAGAGCCGGCATACGTATTATTCGCCGTGGCTATGTTCTTTACTCTATGGCCAACTTGGATATCCTACAACTATGTAAGTACTCTCCTCTTACACGGGAAAAGACAATGCTAATGGAACAGGCCCGTCAATACGCAACAGACAAACTCGGCGGATCAGCCTCATCATCTTTCTTAATCCTAATAGTCATCAACGCCGTCGGCATTCCAGGTCGAATGATAACAGCCTTCCTAGCCGACCGTTTCTTCGGCGCGATAAACGTCTTTATCCCAACAATCTTCTCGGCCGCGTTATGTCTTTACATGTGGTCCCAAGTAACCACCCTAACAGGCGAATTTATCTGGGTGAGTATCTTTGGGTACTTTGGCGCAGCAATACAAAGCTTGTTTCCATCATGCTGTGCGAGCTTGACAAGCGATTTGAGTAAAGCGGGAACAAGAATTGGAATGATCTTTTCGATTATTAGTTTTGCTGCACTCACGGGCTCGCCTTTGGCGGGTGGGTTGATGCAGGTTATGGATGGGGATTATTTGGGTGCGCAGATGTGGGGTGGGAGTAGTATGATACTTGGAATGGGGTTTTTGTATGCTGCTAAAAGAGCTGGTGATAGACAAAAGCAATAGATAGAGTATAGACTGTATATAAAGAATTGGTTGTATTGGATCTGTTCAATTACCTGGGTCGTGGTGATGTGCACTCCACCAATTGCATCACCGCCTGCACCTCTAAAAATTCATCTCCAAATTTCCCCTCCAACATCATCCCCTCCACCATGCCAACACCATGGATATGTCGAACCTGCACAAGAGCATTAAGCAGGCCTCACACGCGCCAATTCATTCGCTTCGCAAGCAATGGTACGTTCCAATCCAATTCGCGGCGCTCAATCCTTCAACTCCTTTGTCGGACCCAACTAACCAGCGTGTGTTTGCTGCAGACGCCCTCCTCGCTCCAGCCCTCCTCCAACGCGCCCAATCCTTAACAACAGAACACGACACCCTCCAAAAGAATCTAAACTCCTCCTTCGACTCCCAAACCGCCAAACGCGTCGGCGAACTTTCTCGTGTAGCAGAAGCTCTGAAAGCATGGCAGAAATCCCAATCTTCTGTCAAAGAGCTAAAGCAGATGCTCGACGACGCAAGCACGGATGAAGATCTCGCCGCCATAGCTCGCGACGAATTATCCTCCGAAACAGGACAATTGGAAGCGTTAGCACGAAAACTTGAAGCGAGTCTGACGCCTAGACATCCGTTCGCCGAGTTTCCCTGCATGCTGGAGTTTAGACCCGGACCCGGTGGATTGGAGGGACGCTATTTCATGGATACGCTGTTCAAGATGTACAAGGCGCTTTGTATGCGACGAGGATACAGACATACGGTGGTGAAATACGAATTCGCCGATGGCGCAGGAGATTCTTCTAGTTCGGCAGGCGAGAATCCTCTCCAGGAAGCTATTCTCGAAGTCCACGACACAGGCGCCTTCGACATCTTCCGCAGCGAAGCAGGCATGCACCGCGTGCAACGCATCCCCAGCACCGAAACAAAAGGCCGCGTGCACACCTCCGCCGTCGCAGTATGGGTCCTGCCCTCGTTCCCCGAGAATGGCGCCACGAGCATCGACTTTGACGATCCGGAGAGTGACTTTTACGTTAATCCCCAAGAAGTAAAGATCGAAACGATGAGGGCGCGCGGTGCAGGTGGACAACATGTTAATAAAACCGAGTCAGCGATTCGTATGACGCATTTACCTACCGGAACAACAGTTTCCATGCAAGACCATCGCTCGCAACAACGCAACAGGGAAGAAGCGTGGAAACTCCTCCGATCAAGAATCGCAGATCAAAGAAGAGAGCAGCGCGAAGAAGAAGCGTCACAGTTGAGGAACAGTGTCTTGTCAAAGACGCAGATTACACGGGGTGATAAGATCCGTACGTATAACTATAACCAGGATCGATGTACTGACCATCGCGCTGGGATTGATGTGCATGGTCTTCCGAATGTGCTGGAGGGTGGGGAGAAGTTGGATAGGATTATGGATGGTGCGAAGGATTGGTTGGTTGGTAAGGATATTGAGCTTCTTGTTGCGGAGGAGGCGATTAAGGAGAACGAGAAGAGCAAAGGATCAAAATAGAGGTGTACAATAGACTGTATGTATATTATCACGCACAGATCCCGCTGTAAGATAGACAAGATGGTATTGGTATATAACGATTCCGAGCTTCATATCTTCATGCCAAATGCGTACAAACAGCAGACCAAACTCCAGCAAGGTCATTCATTCATGGCCTGCGCTACCCATTAACTCCATGCAGAAACAATCGCAAAATTAGGACCAAATCCAATCACTCACATTAACCCTCCAAGAACGATCTTGCCAATACTAGCGACCTCCGTCTTGACGTGACTTCGACTATGTTCCTCAAAATCCCGTACAAGGCCCTGAACTATGATCTTCCGCACACGCGAATCCGCTTTTGTGAAAAGCTCAGCGACAGGCGCAGAACAGTCCTTCGGCGAGGGCACCAAAGCCAGAAATCTTGTGTAGGCATCGATCATAACATCGCACAGCGTCGCAAACGTCTCGAAATAATCGGGATCGAACGGTAGTGATGGCGTAAGCAAGTATGTGTACTCTTCACCAGGAAGAAGATCCGTCTCTGACGCTGCAAAGTTCATAACAGAAGGTGTCGGTCCACCGGCAGTTGGCATGGGCGCCATATCGTCCACGATGGGATGCATATCAGCTGCGGAAGTCGAACGGCGCGATTTACCACCAGGACGTCGGAACATGCTGGGTAGACGAGCACGGGTGAGAGATGCAGCGGTGGAGGAGTCGCCGTGGAGCTGTTGGAAGGAATCGAACTCAGAGAGGAGGGAGTTTAAACTTCGGAGGAATTCGATCGATGTGGAGGAGTATAGGTCGACGATTGTGGGGAGGGAGAGGCCGAGGAGGAGAAGGTTTGTTGCTTTGCGGCCGAGTTTTCGGGCGTCGAGGGAGGGCATTCGGGCGAGGTCGGGTTTTTCGAAGAGATATGTCTTGAACCAGTATATCCGGCCTTCGTGGCTACCATATGTTAGCTCCTGTTCACCATACTGTTGGTGAATGTTTGACATACGCTTTCCGTAGATACTCCAACGTCGCTATGCGCTTATTCGCAAGCTCAGTAACATGATGATACATAATACTCGCTTCATTCTGCTGCCACATGCCCGCCGTCCCAACAGCCCCATTTGGCATAAACCCCAACGGCGTACTCGGCACTCCATGAAGCGTCGTCGACCCCGTCGCACTGCGACTCAACATGGCTTCCGTGGGCGTAGTCTGCGAAACCTCACTATCACTCGGTCTAGCGACTTTCGCAGCAGCACTCAGCGCGTACTCCGGTAGTGCAGGCGGCGCCGCAGCATCCGTAACGTAAGCGTTAGGACCGTTGCCAAAGGAACTTCCGCGTCTGCTACCCAGGGAAGATTTGCGGGAGAAGGAGGCTTTGCGGTCTTTGGGCAGGAGGAGAGGATCGACGGATTGGCCTTCGCGGGTGGTTGGACGGGAGGCGGCGTTGGAGAAGATGGAGGTTGAGAAGATGGGCGTGCCGTTTGAGTTTGGTGTTTTGGGGGCCATTGTGAAGGCGTGAGGATGGAACTGTTACTCCGTAGGTAGACTAGCCGTGCGTTGCGTTCAGGAGGTGCCGTCCGTTGAGAGGGGTCAGGATTGTGTGTGATCGGCAGTGGAGGAGCTGGCGTTTTTCGAGGCTGTTTGCGAATCGCAGCGTCGTAGAGGATTCGAAGGCACGGAGATGAATTGTTTTAGCGTGAAGCCATGCATCGGGCGCCCAGGTATTTTCTCGTGTTTTGTTTGTTGTTTTTTTCTTTTTCGGCTATCAGATCGTATTCTTTCGTGCAGTTAATATCGATCGTCGTGTTGAGCGTCAACGTGGTTATGGAAGCGAAGCGAGGGGATCCAGGATAGAATGGAGATTGAACCCCTGGTTTCGTTTTGGGATGGTGGATGTCTGAATGGGGATTGGTTGGTGTCGTTTTCGGAATGTAAAGGAAAATTAAAGATCCAGGGCCAGTGACAAGGGTGAACTTAAGCGGTCCCACTCATTCCAGAAGCACCACATGGTATTGGATGGGTGAAGCTAATGGGTAACACCATTGAGATAACACCATTCTTGGACAATATAATTAATTCCAGCATAGAAAGTATAACTCAAAGGCCTTTTGAATTCGTTGATGGTCTTGCGAGAATATATAGGGCATTTGTCATGATCCTGGACTAGCTGATGGGAAGACCCTTGAAGCGAACCCAGTCAAGACCCAAATACGCGGACCCTGAAACTCCATAGCTAGATATCACAGGCATGCGAGGGAATTGGAATACGGGGATGGCTTTATTCGTAACATCATCACTGTAAGGAGAGAATAAACATATTTAGCTAGATCTACGGTGCCAAAGTTTGGCTATAGCACATGGGGATAACGGCTGTGCACTGACAGGTTCATCCTCAGTGATAAAGCGCGGGTGAAGCACGTTTCGAACTCTATTGCTGATCCACGTGGCTGCCACAAGGAACTACTCACTCTGGCAGTGATACTCGGAAATACGTCACAGGAGCTTGTATGATATATGCGCCCTATAACCAGAAAGATGGTGAGATGTTGAGCTGAGAACTAAATGTAGCCGTCTAAAGCAAGATATTGATTTGGTCTCAGCACAAGCATTCAGTCTTAATCGCTCATTTATGTAAACAGACAGTATATCGATTTTAGCTGAACAAGCCCATATGAATATGCTAACAAGATGGTTCTTGTACTTGAAAATACCCTCCTTAATCTGAAGGTCAGTATCATCAGCACAAGCGTTCCTAGCAAGAATCATCCCCGAATATCAGCACAGCTAGGCTAGAAGCTTTCCGAGTTTATGTGAGCTAAAATATAACTTTTTGCTCATTAAGCTTAGACTGATTCATTGATCTAACAATCTTGACTCATACATTCCTTATTTCGTTAATGTTACCCATCCCATCTCCTTCTCATATCCTCATCACTCAAATCAACAACAAAATCCCCTCCCTCTGTAAACTCATTATGCATGCTCAACTCGTCAAACTGCGCCGCCAAATCCTTAACCTGCCCACCGCCCTGCTTCGTAACCTCCAGATCAAAATCTATCACAAAACTCCCAAACGTCTCCACCTCCCGTGGTCGTTGTCCTTCCAGCGCACGCATCAACCGGTTTGCTTCGGCGGCTGACATGCTGCCCTCCCGCATCGCCATGGCGAGAAGTCCTTTGCCCACGGGCTCGAAGACGGGGAAGCACGCGCCGAGGTCTTGGCACGCTGCTAGACAAGCTAGGAAGTAAAAGTGCCAGTGAGGATTGTCCGTGTTTACTTGGTCCGAGAGGTGGAAGTCGGGGAAGGTTGAGGGTTGGAGAGTTTGGTTTTGGAGGGCGACGTCGCGGATTATTGTGTTGCTGACGTGGACTACTGCTGACGATAGCATGCTTAGGGAGTGGGCGTGTGGGTGGTAGAGACGGCTTATAACGATGAGTCGTTGAAGCTGATTTATTGAGGCTCGTACAACGGCTCTGGCTGACTGCAGAGAAGCAGAATTGAGTTTCTCATTCATCGGATCCATGATGAACGGATGAAAGATATGCGTAATAGCCACATGCAATAGAACACTATTCACAGTCAGTTCCCGTATCGCCATGTGAACTGGGGTCTTACTTGAATGCTATAACATGATCAGGCATATTCCTTGGGTCAATGGAAGACAGCTCTTCCGGCAAAGAATCCGTCAAAGCCAGAATCTTCTGATACTTTGCCTCGACAAACGCTAGAGGAATCTTTATAGTCCCATTTTGCTGCGCAAAGTAAACAGCCAAAAACTCTTGCATTATAGTCCACAGCTCACATAGCGCTTGGAACGTTTGGCCTGCATAGTCAGGGGTGAAGTGTCGAGGCCAGTGAACTGCTAACCTTTCATCTATCGTATCATCGCTGTTTCTTCCCGGAACGGGGAACATGGGTGGGAATGAGATGGGCTTTGTGGGTACCCAGAACGCGTTTAATCTGGAGTCTTAGCATGGGTAGCTAAAAGACGGTAAAGATTTGGACTTACGTTAGGTAGCTGTATGCGCCCCAGGCTATGTGCGCTGTTGCGCGCTTGGTATCTGGATCCATAGCTTCAAAAGATGCTGCATTCTCGGGTGTATGCCGCACACCAAAGAGCTTCATGCGCTCCGCCATCGCGCGCCCATCATCAAGAAGCTCATGACTATCAATGTCCGACTTTGAAACATGGCAACTGACGCTCAGCATGAGAATGGCAGCTACGTTAACAAGCGAGTCTGTCGATCTCTCGGCGCGCCATAAAACACCAGCGTTACTGACAAACTCTTGACTCAGAGCGCCGACAGGTTCGTCAACGGCCGAGTAAGCTTGCTGTACGGTGGATCAGAACGTCAGCTAGTGGCAAGGGTGGTGGCAATTGGACTTGTACTTACACAAGCGTGGGCCATCAGGGCATTTACTAGAAATGATGAGCAGTAGTTGTGTTGGTGGGCGATGAGATCTTGTATGAATAAGTCTGGGTCGAAGAAGCCGAATATCGCGTGGTTGCCTTTGAGGTAGTGCGAGATTGCGCTGGCTGCGACTTCATCTTCAATGGACACGCCGGTCCAGTATCCGATTTGTAGCTGATGTAACCGTTCATCGCAGTATTTATCGCGATGAGGACCAATGTCTTCTTCTTGTTTAATACTTGGCCGATCACTCGGTGTAGCGCCAGATTGATCATTGCTGGACGACGTAGAAGGCGACATTGTGTCAGAAGGCGAAGATCCCTCCAAAAGACCCTGCGATCGCTGAACAGGCCTCAAGCGAGGATCAGCGCTCAAAGAGGGGATGTCCAAGGGAAACAAAGTGGGATACGCGATGGGATGCCGCACCGTCAGCTCAAACTCGAGACTCGACGACGTGGGAGGCGATATTGCCTGTGCAGTCCGTATACTTGACGGTCTATGCCTGCCATGCATACTGCCCTGCAGCGAAGACAACGCATCAGCGAGATTGCTCGTGCTGCGTAGCTGACGATGAGCAGCGAGTGCTTCATCTTCAGGAAGGGAGAGCAGCAGCTCAAGAATATCGCGATGGTCTTTAAGTTGCCTTTCTACATTGGCGACATGGTCGACGCTGTAGACACAGACAGTACCCCATGTCTCGCACTTTGAACAGCTGGGTCTTTTACCGTCGCACTGGCGGGTCAGACAGAAAACACGAGGTAGAGGGACGGTCAACTTACACGGGCTTTTTTGACGCGACAGTTCTCGCAGGCATTGGGCCTGTTTGCTCTTCTCCGCTTGGCAGCAGCCCGTTTATCTGGGTCCTGACCACCTGGTCCTCCTCCAGCCTCAGGCGCTGGAAGAAGAGGTTTGTACTGAGACTGAGGGCTCATGACGCCAGCCCGCCCAAGGGTACGCGCGCAGCGGGTGCAGGTACCCTGGACGTGCTGCTGTACCTTTCCCTTGATATCACCTGTAACGGACAGAAACAGATATACCGGCAGTGCTATACCGGTAGTGCAGTACAAGATCTCGATCGTGCCGTACACTAAAGGACGCCCGAGAACCTGGGGGTTGGGTATGTTGCGTTTTGGGCAGGGGAAGCCCGCTAGGTATCCCGATCGTGGAGTTGACAAGCTTCCCTGAGGATCGGATGGGGCCGTGAGATATTTTCCCTTGCTGGGCTGTGATTCGCTGGGATGGTTACTTAGTCTTGTTTTTGACACCACAGTGACAGCCAGCTCTTGAGACTTTACTGAAAGGAGTAAAGATCAGGCACTTTCGGTTATAATACGGGTTTAAGAGGATGAAGAAATGGTCTACTGTGATGGAGAATTGGATGGATGCAGGGTAGGAAGATATGTGATTGATGGCTTTGTGTTGAGTAGTTAGTAGCTATTTCACACCTGTTCTTCTGTTAATGGTAGAGGAATAGCAGCGTCAATGGTTTGGTTCGGAGGAGGACCCTTATGAGTACGTACCTATCTTTGCGCATTGAGGGTCTTCGCATGGCTCTAACGGTTAACGTTATCCTCGACAACGGCAAACATCCGCTTTAGCAATTCCGCACTGAAAATAAATTGCAAGGTCATGTAATAATTCCGTCCAATCGTCGCCTGTCAATAAGCTAAATGTCTTCGGATGTAAGCAGGTGGGTGACGGAACAGATGTCCTCCAAGGCTTAGACTGCATAAATAACGTAACCTAAAAGTCAGTCCAAGTTTCCAAAAGGTGACCAAGTTATTTCGTCTCTTATGCTCTCGACGGCCAATTCTTCTGATACCCTGACGGTAAGGCCACAGCTAACCAGGTGTGCGGATCCTTGCACATAAGGACTTGTCTTCCCATGACGCTGTATATGATTCCAGAACTTCGGTAACACCAATGAACTAGTACAATATTCAGCTGTGTTGCAGCTCGAAACCTGGTTCCAAAAGACCAGGTCAGACCTTTGACCGACATGCTGAAGGGATGGCACAAACCAGACAACAGCAAACGAGGAGGTCCTTCAAGAGCCATTCACAAGAGCTTCATTCATCTTTGTTCGAATCCATCAAAATCGTGAACTCCGATATGAAGCTTTGGCATTGTTTATTCGTGACGCTGCTGTTAAACGAGATATAGATGTACGGACCTCTCATAAGTATAACGTTAGGCTAATCGCTGTAGTTATGAGGTTGAGGCGATTACTTAACTATCAGACGCTTCAGTAATGTAGTTGACGATGAATAGGTCGAAACGATCTTGTTCACTTCATAAATCATAATGATAATAGAAATGCATGGCTCTTATGCTTATGCTTCAGTTCCTTGGACTGTCAAGATTCATAAGAAAGAAAAAGTTTACTACGTGAGCTTAATCACTGCGACATTTATTGTTCCGTTGATCCTTTGAGTTGGTCAATCCATCATTATGATGCATTATGATGCTTCCCCATGCGGACGAATGGAAACGCGTAGACCCACCAAAGCTGAAAGAAAACACCGAACTTGTCCACCCCAACTTCGGCGTACTTCTGCTAACCATTTCCCTATAATTTCTTCCCCAACCCCACCATCACCTCATATTTACCCCTCCAAACCCAACATCATACTCGTATCATAACCCCCTTCCCTTTTCATCACGAAATCTCAAAATGTCTTCTCCAGTAAAAAACGTCACAGAATTCGCATACGTCACCGTCAATGAAGGCGTAAACTTCTTTGACGAATCCGCTGCTGGAAAGACTTATCAAAATGTCATCGAGACGGCGCTGAAGCAACCTGGTGCACGACGGGTGTATCATGGTCTTGAGGTGGAGGATCCTTCAAGATTGTGGTTGTTTTTGGATTGGGATACTTTGGATGATCATTTGAATTATCCAAAGAGCCCGTGAGTTAAATGAGTTATATGGTGTGTGTGTATGATGCTAATTTGAGTAGTGACCATGGTCCTATTATCGAATCTCTCAAACCACTTGTTAGTTTCGAGAAATCTATCAACAAACACGTAACTCTCAACCCCTTTCCACCAGAGGACGTCCTCGACAGCGCCCGCTCCCCAGTAACAGAAGTCCTCGTCGCCTTCTTTCCGGGCGACTACTCCATATCATCCCGCGCCGCAGCAACCCGTCGTCTCGAACAATTCGCCGCGCAAGCCCTCAAAGCATCCCCCGACTGGCGTGGCATCAGCTACGGCTGGAGCGTAGAAAACGACGTACCGGTCCGCGGAGACGAGAGCAAGACAGGTTGCATGCTTACTGCGTTCATTGGCTGGCCTAGTTTGGAAGCGCATCAGAAGTTTCGTGAGACGGATGATTTCAAGGAGAACATTGGGCTGTTGAGGGAGATGGAGGGGTTGATCAAGTTGAGTGCTTTTCATGTTAGTTGTCAGAGTCAGGAGGCTGAGGGGTTGGAGGAGAGGGATGCTAAGAGGGCTCATGAGAACGGACATGGACATGGTCATGAGCATGGTTGTGGCTCCGGTGGATGCTGTTAAGCTATGATATACTGGAAGTTTGTTATTCAAGTGAGCCTTCATGATCAAACGCTTGCTCTGAGACCAGACTAAGCTCCTGTTTTCGAAAGCGACTTTAAATTCTCAGCTTAAAACTTCACTATCTTTACGGTTCTATGAACGCATGTTAGAATCCTATCTACACATAAAATACACCCCTTCGCCGCATCCTCCAACCAATCATCTACCGCTTAAGTCCATGCCTCTGAAACCAATTCTGATGATGCTCCTCCTCCCATCTCTTCTCCGCCCGTCTCAACGTGGCCGAAACATCCCACAAATCCCTCCTCTGCGCCAAATCCCTCGCCGTCCTCCCCCTCGAATCCTTAACCGTCGGATCCGCTCCAAAATCCCTCAACAATCTAACGACCTCCCTTCTTTCCTCATCATCCACAACCGCCGCATAATGAAACGGTGTCCTACCATCATCTGTTTTAGCGTTTGGGTCTGCTTTGCAGTCATCTAGTAGATATTCTACTATAGCGGAGGATCCGTAGCGGGCTGCTAGATGTAAGGGTGTACGTTCATGGAGGTCGTGGACGTTGGAGGATATGCCTGTGTCGTGGAGGAGCATTGCTATGGCGAGGTGATCGCGTTCACAGGCTAGGTGCAGGGGGGTTAGACCGTGGGAGTCGCGTGCTGTGGGGGAGGCGTGGCGGAGGGCGGTAGTGCAGGCTTGGATGTCGCCGTTCCAGGCTGCGTCGAGGAGTGTGTCTTCTGGGGATTTGGCTGGTGGGGATGGTTGTTTTGGAGGTTGGGCTACGCTTGGTGTTGGTTGAGCTGGTTTAATACCGGTCGGTTCTTCCTTTGGTGATTCTGGGGCCTTTGGAATCTCAGGCTCAGCCGCCGGTACTGGTGGTACTTCGACTGGTTCATCGTCAACCTTGAGTTTGGTGCCTTTGGGAGATTCCGAGTTTGTGTCAGTAGTCTCTTTGACATTAGCCTCTCCAACACCGGCCTGCACACCGTCTGCCTTCTTTACTTCCTCTGCTGGCTGCTCTTCGTTAACTACTACCTCCGGAACCGATTCGCTCTTCACTCCGTCATTCGTTTCAGTAGGCTTCGGTTCTTCGTCATCATCGATAGACTTTCGATACTTGCCCACAGGAGGCGGCTCCAAGATCGGCGAAGCAACCCTCGATCTAGATCCATGACCTGCAGCACTTGGCCGTCGTGCATAACCCGAATCAGCATTCTGTCCCGGTGCAGGCGGCAGTACAGGATTATTCAAACCAGGTGGCGCAGGTTTGCTCAGCGCACGTCTAAACCAACGTTAGTAACTGAACCCAAAAGCATAGGAAGGTAACTCACGAGTAAATGTTAACCATAATCTTACTCAAAGCCCCCAACTCCTTCTCAAGATCCGCATCAGCAATCTTGATTTTCTCCTCCCACTCATCCTTATACCTGTAAGAATTATAAAACTCCTCCAGCCCCCTAAAAGCCGTTCCTTCAAGTCCATCGCTACTTATCTCCTGTAACAACTTGGTCATCTCATCCAAAGCGGTTGTAGCATTCTTGATAGCTTCGTCAATCTGCTTTCTCATAGGTTTAGCGTCATCGCCGTCGATGATATCAGGTCGAGCTTCAAGGCTGTTTTGAATCTGGGTGATGGTGTCTTTTGCGGTTGTTACTTTGGCGGAGAGTTCGTGGATTTCGGCGGGCGTTTTGCGGAGGTTCATGAACCAGTCTGCCCATTCTTTTGCGGTGTCGGCGTGTTCGCTTAGGGCGTTTACACCGGCGTAGGTTGCGAAGGCTTGGGGGAGGTGTTTCATGAAGTCGAAGCCTTTCTTTTGGGGTTCTGGTTTATCTGAGGAGGGTTCATATTGCTTCGCTGGTCTGGCGGGCTGGGTCCTTGGTGAGTGACGTGGGCTTGCAGGTTGCGTCCTAGGCGAATGGCGAGGGCTGTTAGTGTTATGGCTTGGTCTTCTCTCCGGCGCTGGACGATGTGTCTCATGTTGTAGCGGCGATTCTCCTCTTGACCGAGGTCTTCCTCGAAGCATATCAGAAGCTAGGTGAGGCGCTGGCCTATACCCAGAAGGAGGAGACCGCTTGCCTGCTCCGGGTGGACGTCTTGGTGACGGCGGTGCCTCATAAGAATGAAATCGTCTTGGATCTGGACGAGAACTATCAGTCGGGTAAGATCTCATGGCCGGTCTTGCATTAGCTGGCTTGGGAGAACTAGGCCATGGCGGCGTCTCATGTCCGTGGGGTCGAGGCTCCGGTCTTTGACGACGAGGACTTGGAGTTCGTCGTCGGGAAGTAGGTCTGCTCTCATCTTCTGACATCCAATCTGAATCTCTCGTCACGCGACGTCTCAGTGTCCTTCCTGCAGGCGCTGGAGGAGGAGGTGGTGGTGGAGGCTGTCGACCCCGAGGCGAAACAGATCTATATCCTGAGTCCCGCCGTGTCGGCGCTGGACGATCATTTGGCGTTGGACGACCATAGTAAGAATGTCTAGATGTCGGGGGATACTTCGGTCTTCGACTCTCAGTCTCATGAGATCTAGCTCTCTCAGCAGCCGGAGGCCTCAGATTTGGAGGATTCGAAGGTGGTGGTGGCGGCGGTCCATGCGAACTTGTAGGTCTAGAATGGGTAGTTGTCGGTGGTTTCCTCACCGAAGGAGGTTTTGACCTCAAAGACGGTAACTTCTTGGGCATTCTCACTCAAGCAAAAAATGTACCATAAAAAATGTCATATAATTCAGGGTCCTGGCTAGGCACTATTTAACGAGACCGGTTTGAAGCTAACGGCGGGAGGCATGACGCCATGGCAGGGCTGGATCTGGGGGACAGGTCTGACGTGTTCTGGTGATCCACTGGAAAAGCAAGGATGCAGGGTCAGCGAGACCCTTTTTCTGCGGGATCTGAGCGGGTAAGATAAGATGTACAATTATATCATATTGAAGATCTATTTATTTGCTTTTCTTTTCTTTTTTGACAGGCATATTGAAGAGCCTTGATTTACATCTTGAATTTGTGTAACTTCTCGAGCCAGTTAATGAGATACACAAATGCATCTCTACCATGGTCTTTGTCCCTCGCATGACGAAGTCGGACATGACTGATTTCTTGCATGTGCTGCCTGCCGTTAGGCTGTATCACATGATGCGCGAGATAAAAAGTGTATGATCTGTGAGATTGATGCCTAATGCGCGTGTGCTGCTGCGGCATTTTGTTGGTCAGCTGCTGGGATCAGCAACCCGGTCTGAGAGGGAAATGGAAATAGGCTACGCAGGAGGCCTATCAGTGGGTTAGTTCATTTGGAGAGGTACGGAGGGTCAGTGCTTGTTCCTGGAGAGAAGCTTAGGCCAACGATGTGAAACTGATATAACTTCTCTGCCTTGGTTTATTTAGAGGAAGATCTCGGGGAATTACTTTCTGGTCCCGCACCGGTGAATCTTCAACTATGGAAATTGGAAGATCTTGCGTCATGTTGCGCGAATTTGAGGTTGAAATTCTAGGAAACATAGGTAATCAAGCAACTGCTTGGGAAGAAGAGTTGCCTGAGTGATTGCTGCGGACTTTCAGACTACAAAAAGACATGCATTTCAAGAAGACGTGAAGTTACATAAGAAAGCACTTACTATCCCAGTGCCATAGAAAGCTCACATTTGCCTGAAGATACGGGCCTTGGGATCCATAAGCACCGGCGTTATGTTAGGATATCAAACGGATAAGAAAATCAATCAAGCAAAAAAGCGAAAAAGATGCCACGATGTTTGCAATCGTTTTTATAGGAACAGCCCGATGCGGGGGTCGAACCCGCAACCTTGAGATCGCGTACTCGTAAGAGTCTCACGCTCTACCGATTGAGCTAACCGGGCGTGGCTCTAATTGGTTGAAAAGACCGGCTGCAATTGATATACAGGAAGTTCGCTGGGCGTTCCACAGTTCAGAAAGTCCTGAACTTTCGTTGAGATCATGCATAAAATAAATTTTGTCAATTGCTGCGTCGTTTGATTGTTGTTCAAATTTCCTTGAGGCGCCTGGCTGAGAATGTTCGGTTGCTGGTGCGGGTTTGATCACAATGGCAAGAGACAGGCAATATCAGAACTACAGACCTTTTGTTTTTCAACACAAATGGCTTTCCCACCAAAAGCAGAACCGTTGTGTATGTCCAACTTACGAGACTGAAAATAATTATCCGCTGCATATCTGTAATTCATTGCGTTTGCTATCTTGAAGGAAGCATAAAACATAAAGACTGATATCCCTATGCTGTCCAAATTACATACCCTGTAGACCAGCACCATTTCACACAACCAGCATACAGCACATCACATATCTCATCTCCCGTCTCTCATGTTACATCATTGGTCGAGTAGGCGAATGCGATCCTTCACGCCTAAAGCCACATTCTTCAGATGCGCTACGTTTCCGTTGAATCTCCGTCCAAAAACGTTCAAGCGCCGATCATGTTAAATTCTGGGGGGTTGTTGTGACTAAATTGAATGCCTGTGCGCTCGTGGCATAACTTTATCTTGGAGCTAATGGTAATATGCTGGGGTACATTAGTCTAGTGGTGTGTCGAGTACCAGATCTGCAAAAGCCCTATGAACGAGATGAAGTTTAGGACTTCTCGAGAGTGGCCGTCGCATAAATTGACAGTACGATTTCACTTTCTGGCAAGTGATTGATTGGGACTGCTCTATGTTAAGCCAGTCCTAGGCCCGTAGTTTGGATTCCTACTACACACAAAAAAAAGAAAAAAGAAAAAAGAAAAACGATGAGACCTGTCCGGTACAACTGGCTGTCATATTCAAGGTAGGAGTCTGACAGCTGCGTGCGATGGATACTCGGAAGTGACATGCGCCCAAAGACGTAAGCTGCGAAAGACTGGCAGATTCCATTACCAATTCGGCTCTTTGGAATCAGAAGACCACCAGTTGATTGGCAGCCGAGTCGTTGATCTAAACATGACGTACCACACAAGATGAAAACAGGCCTGCACATCGACCTGAACCCCTGCATTGTACCTTGCATAAAGATAAAATTTCTAGCACACTTCGAAATGTAGATCAGGTCTTGTTCCTGGCATGAAAAAGCCCAGGTACATGGAGTTCAGTCTGAACTTTGAAAACCAGATGCTCCCTCTCTGTTCACGACTATTACGAATTTCACAAAGCAGCACAATGTCAGTAGCAAGCCTAGATTACGGTCCTAAGACACAGAAGTTAGCCGTTACTTGTTAGCAAACGCGCTTGGCATAATGGAAAACTTGTTTATTGTAAGACAAAGCCTCGTGCTGATCGGGGCCGCTCGGTATTCGAGTGTCCTTCGCCAAGAGAAGGCGTGCTTGGTAAGAAATGTTGGTGAGAGTGTATGGTTTCATTCAAGTGATGGTTTCAATTACGTATTGGATACATAGTCTGCAGGATAGGAACATCGCTTCCGTGTGGCAAGTAGTTGTTTCGACAAACCAGTCACTCAGCGTATTTGTACTCCCATCACTAGGCAGTCGAGGACTGACTCAGTAAGGACGACTGAAGAAATAATCAATCCGTCGTGAACTAGACCAGCAAATGTTCTCCACGTGGATTACGGATGACAAAGTCCAGACTCCAAGTCGCCAGTCTTATGAGCATGTCTTACCTCTGTGTTACACAAAATGCAACTATACCAAACTCGTAGTAGAAGATACAAGGGTCAGGTGATATTTCCGCCCAAAAAGCCCAGTCATTCCCACCGATCCAGACCAGATCCAGCCACAGATCGTAAAGTAACCGCACGCAGTCAAGTGGCGGGAGCTTTTCCTCTCGCGCTAGGCTCGATCAACAACGTCCACTTGTCTTGTGTAATACGAAATCCAGATTACGATGTGACAGATCTCTCTACGTTGGAATGTGCTGTACTCAACCCTCCTGGCCTGGCGGCCGCCCTGCTAGTTCAGACTAGTCTTCAGCGTTGATCTACTGAGGTGGTTTAAGTACATGGCAGGTAAGCTACCGGATTTAGAGAAAGATAAGCTTCTGTCAGAAATATTAGTTTCGTGGGCTAAAGAGACTGGCTTCCGCAGCTAGTGGACGTCAAGGAGATGGCAGTGAGACAGACATCCACACAAGCTGTCATTTTGTCTTGGATTAACGTTCTTGATTCGATTGTCTTGGGTGATATTGTCATCTGCGGAGGCTGCTCTGATTTCAAGTAGGCCCAGTCACTGTGGAATTGTGAGTGACATTTCATGCCTGTTTGCTGGGGTGACAGGCGGAAGAGTCTCGTATTCTTGTTGTTTGGAGAGGGAAGATGCATGAAAGCAAGCATGTAGCTGTGGCGAGGCAAAGCTTGGCTAGATACTTATTTACATATCAATTCCATAGCTGTGACTTCAACGTAGCCAAACAGATCCGGCCCCTTGCAGATACGCCCAGGCACACCAGGCACTGTCTTTACCGTACATTATCCAATAATATCATGGTCACACAATCAAACAATCATACAAGAGAATCTCATCCTCGTTCTCTTTCACACACACCTTTCCTTTCATGGCATACTGTCGTCTTGTTAACGGCGACATGACAGCATTCCAAGGACCAACAGCCCGGTCCAGCAACCTATTTGGCCGAGACCTCTCTACCTATCTTCAACAGAAACGTTTTAGGGTTTCTATGCAGGAACGTGTGTGTCAGTACGGAATCCAATCCGCTCTGACTCTACTCGATTGGCATGAAGGCTTCCGTCTTAGCAACCCAGATTTAGCGTGACAATACCTTTGTAGCCATGCATCTCTACATCATAATTCTAACAAACCATGCAGTGGCACTGAAGGTCCTGAATGCGGATGTGAGGCAAGATCGACAGGCTTATAACCATACTATGCTTCTCTTCGCGCGACACGCGTGAATGAATATCTATTTTGCTTCTATACTATCATATTTTCATCACTATCCTGCACGCTGTGCAAGCCGCCGTAAAAATGCGGTCTTTGCTACAGCATTTTATTGTTGCCAGTTGGGCAGCCACATGCCACGCCCAATTCGGCGTTCAAAACGATAGGTCAGTCCTCAACATTAACAACGAATTCTCAGGGGTCTGCTACACCTATGTCTCGGTATATCCCGTCCTCGCAGACTACATCACCGTCACAAAGCCCTACAGAGGTTCAGTAACTGCCCTGTACACAGTTCCTCCGCAGGGCGATGAGCCGGGTATTGTCATCGTCGAACAGCCTGGTGGTTTGTCGGCGCCCGAGAATGTGGTTATTCCTGCGACGGATGATAGGGAGTATGTTATTATTATAAGGCCGTATACGGGTGGCAGGCCTATTTCTGCCCCGGTTACACAGGTTGTTCCGCCGAGGGACGGGAGGCCGGGACAGATTATTATTGAGACGCCGGAGACACTGGGGGCGGATGCTACGTTGGGTGTTTTGTCGCCTGTGACGTTGGAGCCACAGGATTCGACTGGTTATGTTACTGTGCTGCAGCCTATTTCTGGCACACTTGCATCACTTCAGCTGGTTACCATTACACCCACCGGCACAAACCGAGGATCCGTCATTATTAATGTTCCCGTTTCATCGATTAATGGCTCACCGCAAGGCATTACCCTTGAGCCCGCTTCAGCAGGCGATTATGTCACCGTGATTGAACCTGCTGGCGTTTCATTCACTGGTACGACCCCGATTAGAATTACGGTCGCACCGAGCGGCAATCAACCCGGCACAATCATCATCCAAACACCCGTGCAGGGAACTTTGGCGCCTTTGAGTCTTGTCACTCTGGCCTCCAACTCTTTGAGTTCTCTCGGCCTTCTCGCTGGCCAAACGATTACTCTTCAACCCACAGATGCGACTGGTTACGTGACCATCATCGAACCCGCCGAGGGAAGCGTTACTCCGACAGCGCCTATTCGAACCACGATTCCTCCGACAGGAACAAAGCCCGGTACTGTTCTCATTCAGACTCCTCCTGGAGGTATTAACGGACGACCTGCTGGTGCTCCAGTTACTGGCGATGGTGGTTCAGCATTCCCGCCTACGCGCACTCGTCCTGAAGGAGCGGTTTCGTACACGACTATCACCCGAGGCGTGCCTAACGGATTCGGAGGCTCTGGATCTGGATCAGGGTCTGGGTCTGGCGATGGATCAGCTGGCGGCGCGAACGGTGGCCAAAATGGATCTGGAGATGACGACGGGTTTGACTTTGGCGGTGTGCAAGGTCGACCCGGCGGATCTCAAGGTGGTGATGAAGGACCACGACAGACCCTTACCATTCCTCCTGAGGGCGGAAACCCTGGTACTGTCATTGTTTTAACACCTGATGGCGACACTAATCCCACTACTGGAGGGTCTTCCGGCAACCAAGGTGGCTCAGACAGCGGCTCAGGTAGCTCTGCTGGTGGTAGCAACCAAGGAGGAAGTGGCTCGAACACTGGCGGTTCTGGTTCGGGCTCTGGCTCTAGCTCTGGCTCTAGCTCAGGCTCGGGTTCTTCGTCCGGATCTGATGCTGGCTCCTCAGGCTCTGGCTCTTCAGGCTCCGGCCAAGGAGGAAGCGATAGCAATGGAGAGTCCGGCAGCGGAGGTACCCAAGGCGATGGCTCATCTGGAAATGGATCATCGGGATCAGGTACTGGAAACACCTCCGGCAATGGCGGCCGACCAGGTGACGATGAGGACGGTTCCTCAGGCAACGGTGGCTCTGGCGGCTCTGGAGCTGGAGTTTCCGGCGGCAGTCAAAGTAGAAGCAGCACACGATCTGCTGGCTCTTCTCAAAACACTGGAAGCGCTTCCAATGGCGGCTCGGACGACGACGATGACCCTCTCAAAGGCGGCACTCAAGGCGGCAACGGTTCAGAGGGCGACGATATGGACGACGACGAGAATAGCTCATCTTCAAGACGCACCTCCCAAAGTTCGACCTCAACTCAATCGCCAATCGTCAGAACAACACCCACAACATACATCGTCACATCTAGCAATACCATCATCACCATAACCGCTGACGTCGTCCAGACTCTCACCAACGACGAACCGACCAGTACTCGTCGCGCAACAGGCACCGGATCAAGCAGCGTCAATGCCGGAGTCGAAGGCTGGGGCAGTGGAAGTCCAGGCCCTGCAGATAGCACGAGCTTCACGAGGGCTGGTAACAGCCAAACTACTGCTGATGCCGAAGAGGATGCTACTACTATCCTGACAAATGCGCCACCTCAAGTCAACCCCGACCCAGCTGGATCATCGTCAGGCTTTACGAATACCGTTGATACAGCTATGCGACCTGGTGGTAGTGGAGCCAGTAGTTGGAGTTCCAGTAGGACTACGACAAGTGCCCAAAATACACGATCGTCGGGTGGTAATGAAGAGGGTGGATCAGTTGAACCTGGTGCTACATCCTCTTCCACTAGATCGTCCGCGGCTGCTGGTGGAAGCAGTTCTGGTTCTGGTTCATCATCTGCAGGCGGGAGCAACTCTGGCTCAACATTTTCAGGTTCCAGCCAGGCTGCGAGTAGTTCACAGTCAGCTTCGACACGACCGAGCACATCTTCGTCTTCGACTAGAGGTCTTACAGGCGAGCCTGCCAATCTGGGAAGCAGCTCTGGGGCTGTTGGGCAGAGTACTACGTCGACCTCCGCGCAAGAAAGCGGCTCAGCTTCAGCATCTAGTGCATCGAGCTCGTCATCCTCTCAGTCCGAAGCTTCAACTTCGCCCGGCGCAAACACTAGACCTGGTGGTGAAACAGTGAGCCAAGGATCATCCACTTCATCTTCTCGACCTTCAACGACCACAACCTCATCGGCTACAACGCGGATTACTACAACTACTTCACAAGAAGTCATCATTATCGACACACTCGTCGGCTCTCAAAGCGTCGCTGAGTCTGATCGTGTACCACAAGGTGATGAGGAGACATCTTCTACTCGCAGAACAACAAGCGCAGCGACTGGTACCGCTGGAGGCGATGATGATGAAGTTTCAGCTACATCAGCTGGAGCCTCAAGCGTTGGTGGATCGAGCTCTGGTGCGTCGAGCGCTGGTAGTCAGACTACCTCCCAAGCCGCTGGGTCCCCCATCACTGGAGATGACGATGAAGATACAGAGTCTTCTTCCTCTACTCAGACGGGACTTACTGGACAGCCTGCTGGTGGCGCGGGTACATCAACTGCTGGTGGTGATGACGATGATGAGGCTACTACCGTGCTTTCCAATGGAGCGCCAATTGTTGTCCAGCCAACTGATGGAACTGCTGACGGATCCGATCCTGATGGTACAGCCACCACTTCTGACGATGAAAGTTCGGCAACTGAATCTGCAGGCACAGCCACTGGGGGTGATAGTACTCCTCAAACAACAACCACTGGCTCGGGAGATGACGGTGAAGACGACGAAGACCCCAGTGTGACTGGTAGCGCTGGCCCTCAGGATCCAGAAGCTGGAGAAACTACCTCAGCGACAGTTTCAGACGGAGCTGAAGAGACTGGAACAGATGATGACGACAACACCAGCTTTATCAGTCCTCAAATGCCAGTTCCTACTAGCCCCTTGCCCAGTATTGACTCTGATGGTCCATCTGCCACGGATGATGACGATCGCGATACTGAGACTGGAGAAACTGCCACAGACGACCCTGTTGTTGAGGTTAGCATAACTGTTGGTCTCGGTGTCTCCTCTGGCGCATCGGATGACGATGAAGCTTCTGAGACAGACTCTGGTGATGCAGGTGAGACTGGCACTAGAGTAGTCGGTGGACCTGCTGGAACTGGTGCAGCTGGTACTGGTACGGCCGGAGATGATGATGGTGACGACGAGCCAAGTACCACCACTGGTGCAGATGCCGGAGAACCATCAGTGACAGACGTTGATGGTGGCAGCGAGCCCTCTGACTCCGATATCGCGACAGACGACGGAGCATCGGCCATTGGCACAAACACCAACGATGATAGCCAAATCACCACAGGTGGATCCGGAGGAGATCCTGAAGCCACCATCACAGACGACGCCGATAGAGGTTCTCCAACAGTCACTTTCTTCCGTTTAGGACGCGGCCCCTTCAGAACAACACTCTTCATCCCACCTGAAGCTACCAATGAACCCTGGACTGTCATAATCGAAACACCAGGAACAGAGACACAATCTGAAGGTGCGACTGCTCGCGGAGAAGATGATGTTCTCGCTACTGAACCAGCAATCACTGGAACCGCCAATATCACACTCTTCAGAGCTGGCTCTAGTCCTGCGAGAAGGACTTTCTACATCCCTCCTACTGAGGCCGATAAGCCTGGTACTGTCATCATCGAGACACCAACCTTTGCGACTGTTTCGCCGACCGTGACTGCGACGCCGATTGCTTCTGATGATGGTCTCAGTGAAAGCTCTGCCATTGAGAACAACATCAGACCTAATGAGACGGTTTATAGCTCTGGCACTGGTTCTACTACCAGGACGCTGTATATCCCTCCAACTGGTTCAGGCGCACCTGGTATCATTATAATTGAGACACCTGCTTCGGGTGCTACTCCTACTGGCACTGGTACTGGAGACGAGGATGAAGATGAAGATACCGCTACTGATACCAGATCCGGCACAACCATCTTTACGGTGGGCACCGGAACTGTCGCGACGACTATTTATATCCCGCCTGAGACCTCAGGTGAGCCTGGCACGTTTATTGTTGAGACACCCCCCTCAGGAACAGATGGCCCTGCTTCTGGAGACAATGGCGAGTCTACTGATGCCATTTCTGCTGCGTCGACTACTACTGTTATTCTCCAAGGCATTGGTACGAGGGCGACGACTTACTATGTTCCCCCAGCTAGTACAGGTGATCCTGGTACTTTGTACATTGAGAGTCCGGCAGCTGGTGTCGAGACTGATGCTACTGTCACTGACGCTGGAACTCCGACCGGAACTGATCTACCGTCTGGTGTTCTTCCCAATGTCACCGTATCTAGCGGTATCGCAGGATCCGTCACACAAACTGTGTACATTCCTCCTACTGCCTCTGGAGAAGCTGGCACAGTTGTCATCGAGTTCGGAACGGATGGACCTGTGGCATCTGATACTGGTGATGTCGATGACGAAGATATTATCTCGGCTGCTACTACGGTGACAAGCTCCAGGGGAGGATCTGCTTCCACCACAAGAACAATCTACATCCCTCCTACAGCCTCTGGAGAGGCTGGAACACTCATTATTGAGACACCCACAGAGGGACCTGGAGCTAGTGGAACCGGCGATGACGATGCCGAAGAGACTGGTGATCCCAACGACCCTGACGACGTCATTTCGGCTGCTATTACGGTGACCAGCTTCAGAGGAGGACCTGCCTCTGTCACATCAACGATCTATATCCCCCCAACAGCTTCCGGTGAAGCCGGAACGCTGATCATCGTGACTCCCACAGGGGGATCTGGAGCTAGCGCAACAGATGATGATGCTTCGCAAGCTACTGACACTGAGTCTGCTACAGACGACGACGTCGACGATTCTACCGCAACTGACTCTCCAACTGATTCAGATGAGGACATCATCTCAGCCACAACTACCACAACTGTCTTCAGCGGTGGCCCTGCCTCAGTCACAAGCACGATTTATATCCCGCCTACTGCTTCAAATGAACCTGGTACACTTATCATCGTAACGCCTACCGGCGGATCCGGTGCTAGTGCCACAGATGATGACGATGCAGAAGAGACGGGCGATTTTACTATCACCGACATTGATGTGATTGTAGCAACGACTACTTTCACTAGCTACAGAGGAGGTACAGATTCAGTCACGAGGACTGTTTACATTCCTCCCACTGCCTCTGATGAAGCTGGAACACTCATCATTGAGACGCCAACATCTGATCCAGATGATGATGACGACTCTGGAATCACAGGCACTGGAGGAGGCAGTCCTACTGCAGTTATTACTTCCGGTGGTAACGTGACGATCTACACCGGTGGACCTGCTTCGTCCACCACGACACGCTTCATTCCTGCTACTGCGTCGGGTGAGCAAGGCACCGTGGTCATTGAGACTCCTACCTCTGGACCTCTGGCTACGGGCATTGGTAATGTGACCATTGTCACTGGTGGTCCTGCGTCCGTCACTCAGACTCGTTATGTTCCCGCTACCATAACTGGCGAGCCTGGTACTATCGTCATCGAGACACCCACCGGCACTGAGGATGGCCAGACAGCTACTGACGATGATGAAGACACTGGTCCTTCAGAAACCGGCAACGATGGTGCTACAATCACTGCTCCTGGTAATGTTACTGTCACAAGCGGTAGACCTGGTTCAGCTACAAGCACCATCTACATTCCACCAACAGCGTCCGGCGAAGGTGGAACTATCATCATCGAATACCCAACAGGTGATGACGATGATATCCCCGCGACTGGTACACCTGATGATGATGTTATCACAATCGCTCCTACTACTTCAGGTGGTAACTCAACTATCATCCGTGGCGGTCCAGCCAGCGTTACTACAACCATCTATATCCCACCCACAGCATCCGGCGAAGGTGGCATTGTCATCATTGAGACACCTACAGGTAATGATGACGATACCGATCCTTCTGAGACTGGATCTATCACGGACGCTCCTGGTGCAACTGGCGGACCACGCAACACCACCATCTTTACCGGAGCTCCAGGAACAGCTACAGAGACCCTGTACTTCCCTCCCGATGACCCTAGCGAGACCGGTACTGTCATTGTTGTAACACCTGCGACAGCTACCACAATCTACAGCGGCGGCCCAGTCACTGCTCCTGTCACTCAATTCATCTCAGGAACAGCATCTGGGGAACTGGAAACAGTTCTCATTGAGACGCCAACCACAGGTGCCGAGGTTACGCGTAGTAGTACTACCGTCTTTGGTGGCGGCTCAGGAAGCACGACAAGAACTGTCGTTGTATCTGCTACTGCATCGGGCGAACCTGATACTGTATTTATCATAACGCCTACTGCTGGTGGAGCGACAGGTTCCGATGCTGGCGATGATGCTACTACTATTACCCGTGGTGGCCCAGCTGCTGTCGAGACCACGATTACTGTTACCGGTGTTTCTGGACAGCCTGATACTGTTTATGTTGAGACTCCAACTCGATCAGCCGGCGATGGCCCTTCAGGAACTGGAGCCGAGGTTACCACCATCACTAGAGGTGGTCCAGCTTCAGTTGCAACTACAGTCACCGTTACTGGGGCTTCTGGACAGCCCGATATTGTCTATGTTGAGACTCCCACGAGGTCCGCCACCGGTGAACCTAGTGATGAAGAAGCTGAAGTTACTACGATCACCAGAGGTGGCCCAGCTTCCGTCGCAACCACAATTACTGTCACTGGTGTATCAGGTCAGCCTGACATAGTCTATGTGGAGACTCCCACAGGCGATGGATCTTCAGAGACTGGCGACGATGATGTCGCCGTCACAACGATCACTAGAGGTGGTCCAGCTTCAGTTGCGACGACGGTAACAGTAACTGGTGTATCTGGTCAGCCGGATATCGTGTACGTGGAAACACCCACCGGATCGCTTGTCGGCACAGCATCAGATGACACCGCTTCGGAGACTGGTGATGGTGAGCTTGAGCCTACGACAATTACAAGAGGCGGACCAGCCTCTGTCGCAACCACGGTCACTGTCCAAGGCGCATCAGGTGGACGGGATACCGTCTACGTGGTAACTCCTACTACCGGCACAGCTTCAGAGACTGATGACGATGGACTTCAGCCTACAACAATTACTAGAGGTGGGCCAGCTTCGGTCGCCACAACTGTTACCATCCCAGGCTTACCTGGAGGTCGGGATACTGTTTACGTGGAAACCCCTACTGGTGGTGCTGGAGCTACTACAATTACTAGAGGTGGCCCGGCTACAGTCGAAACAACAGTTACCGTCACAGGCGCATCTGGAGAACCAGATACCGTCTACGTGGAGACTCCGACTGGATCGGCTGCGATCACCAGTGACGATGATGATGAAGCCGAAGTCACTACTATTACTAGAGGCGGACCAGCTTCAGTCGCAACAACTATCACAGTCACAGGCGTGTCGGGCCAGCCCGATATCGTTTATGTTGAAACCCCTACTGGATCAGCCGCCATCTCGGCTTCTGGTACTGATGATGGTGAGGTCGAGGCCACTACGATTACCAGAGGTGGACCGGCCTCGGTTGAAACAACAATTACTGTCACAGGAGCTTCAGGTCAGCCTGATACTGTTTATGTTGAAACTCCTACTGGAGGGTCTGCTTCCGCGTCAGATACTGACGATGATGAACCTGAGGTCACCACAATTACCCGCGGTGGCCCAGCCTCGGTCGCAACTACAGTCACTATACCAGGCGCGTCAGGTCAACCGGATACTGTTTATGTCGAGACCCCGACATCATCTGGAGAGACTGGTATCGATACATCTATTGCTACCACCATTACTCGTGGTGGACCAGCCTCAGCTACTACAACTGTCACTGTTCAGGGCAGCTCAGGTCAGCCGGGTACAGCTTATGTTGTAACTCCAACCAGCGCAGCTTCTGAGACCGGTGCCTCGGTTGAGGCTACTACGATCACTCGTGGCGGAACGGCCTCGGTTGCGACCACAATCACCATACCAGGAGCATCAGGCCAACCGGACACTGTCTATGTCGAGACCCCGACAGGATCAACTGATGTAGATGCATCTATCGCTACTACTATCACCCGTGGTGGACCGGCCTCAGCTGCAACAACTGTCACTGTTCAAGGCAACTCAGGCCAGCCAGGTACAGCTTATGTTGTGACTCCAACCGGTACAGCCTCTGACACTGTTGACGAGGACGCGGTTACTACAATTACTCGTGGAGGACCGGCCTCGGTTGCAACTACCATTACTGTTACGGGTGTGTCGGGCGAGCCAGATGTGGTCTATGTCGAAACTCCGACTACAGGAGCGTC
The DNA here is from genome assembly GCA_003313175.1 of Fusarium equiseti. NCBI lineage: Eukaryota > Fungi > Ascomycota > Sordariomycetes > Hypocreales > Nectriaceae > Fusarium > Fusarium equiseti. Next base: position 442,095 of record QOHM01000007.1, read on the forward strand.
AGAGACCGGTGACGCGAATGGTGTCACTACCATCACCAGAGGCGGGCCCGCCACGGTGGCTACAACCATTACTGTCACTGGTGCATTAGGTCAACCAGATACGATTTACGTCGAAACTCCCACTGGGTCCGCTGCAGAGACTGGTGATGGTAACGATGCTACTACAATCACCCGAGGTGGCCCAGCGTCAGTGGCAACAACTATTACTGTGACAGGAGTATCAGGTCAACCAGATACAGTTTATGTCGAAACTCCAACTACTGGCACAGCTCAAGCGACCACTATCACCAGGGGTGGCCCTGCCACAGTAGCCACTACGATTACCATCACTGGTGCATCAGGCCAGCCCGATACAGTTTATGTGGAGACACCAGCTGGTTCATCTGACGATGGTGAGATTGAGGCTACTACTATTACTAGAGGCGGACCTGTCTCAGCAGCCACGACCATCACTATCCCTGGTACAGCTGGTCAGCCAGACGTTGTCGTTGTTGAGACGCCTGAAGCTTCAGCGACTGACGATGACGAGGAGGTTCAGTATACCACTATCATTCGGGGTGGTCCTGTGACTGCTGCCACTACTGCTACCATTCCTGGTGTTTCGGGTGGTCCAGACACTGTCTTTATCGAGACACCCACTACCTCGGGTGCTGAAGTTGAGGCTACCACTATCACTACAGGTGCTCCTGTCTCTGTTGCGACAACAATCACTATTCCCGGCGTGTCAGGCGCTCCAGATACAGTCCTCATCCAGACGCCGACAGAGTCCAGCGACGACGAAGAACCTTCAGCCACTGGTAGTGACGATGACGAGATAGCCACTACCATCACCCAAGGAGGTCCAGTAACGGCTGCAACCACAATTACTATCCTTGGTGAATCCGGCGAGCCCGGCACAGTCATCGTAGAAACACCTACAGGCGTCATTGTTACTCCCCAAGGTAGACCCAACACGACGGTCTACACTGGTGGTTCCGTGACAGCTGCACAGACAAGATATGTATCAGCTACAGTTTCTGGCGAGCTCGATACAATCTTAATCGTGACCCCAACTGCTGAGGGTACTGCAACTGATGATGATGTTGAGTACACTACTGTCTTTAGTGGTGGACCCGGAACCACTACTCGTACTATCACTTTAGAACCTGACTCTCCTGATGACCTTGGAACTGTTATCATCGAGACGCCTACCGGTTCTAATGGAGAAACGACTGTGATCGCTACTGACGATAATGATGACATTGAGTACACTACCGTCTTCAGCGGTGGTTCGGGCACGGCCACTCGCACTATCACACAACAACCCGATTCACCCGATGAACTTGGAACTGTTATCGTCGTGACTCCCACCGGCTCTGGCGGTGATGATGAAGATGAGACAGCCACAAATTCTGACACTTCAGCTACTGTGACAGATGATGCTGACGAGGTCGAGTACACTACTGTCTTCAGTGGTGGACCGGGAACTGCTACACGCACTATTACACAGCAGCCTGATGATCCCGATGAGCTTGGAACTGTTATCGTTGTGACCCCGACAGGGTCCTCTGGTGACGATGATGATGAGACTCAGTACACTACTATTTTCAGTGGTGGATCAGGCACAGCCACCCGTACTATCACGCAGCAGCCCGACTCCCCAGATGAACTCGGCACCAAGATCGTTGTCACCCCAACAGGTTCTGCTGGTGATGACGACGAGACTCAGTACACTACCATCTTCAGCGGTGGCCCTGGAACTGCTACTCGTACCATCACACAGCAGCCCGACTCCCCTGATGAGCTCGGCACTAAGATCGTTGTTACTCCAACAGGGTCTTCTAACGATGATGACATTGAGTATACTACCACTACCAGAGGGTGGTCTGGTACTGCTACACGCACAGTTACACTGCAGCCTGACTCTCCCGACGAACTTGGCACAGTCATCATTGAGACTCCTACAGTAATTGATGATGAAACCTCAGCTACTGCTACAGATGATGCAGCCGAGATTGAGTACACTACTACTACCAGAGGGTGGTCTGGCACTGCTACCCGCACAGTTACATTACAGCCTGACTCCGATGAATTCGGTACAGTTATTATTGAGACCCCTACGGGGGCCGACGTTGAGGCCTCAGCTACCGCTACGGATGAGATTGAGTATACGACAATCTTCAGTGGTGGACCTGTTACTGCCAGTCGCACAAGGACCCTGCAACCAGGATCCCCTGGTGATCTTGGCACTGTTGTTATCGAGACGCCTACAGACTCTGACGATGACGAGGCAACAGCAACCGATGACCCCGATGAGGTTGAATATACCACCATCTTCAGCGGTGGTCCTGTGACTGCTAGTGTCACACGAACGCTCCAGCCCGGCTCACCAGGAGACCTCGGTACCGTCATTATCGAGACACCAACTGGCGGTAGCGATGAGGAAGAGATTGAGTATACCACTATCTTCAGCGGCGGCTCGGCAACAGCTACGCGCACAAGAACCCTTCAACCTGGCTCTCCAGGAGACTTGGGTACCGTTATCATTGAAACACCGACTGGATCTGCCGATGATGATCAATACACCACTGTATTTGTTGGTGGTCCTGCCAATGTTCCTCGAACTACCACTATCGCCCCTGCGTCATCAGGAGGACTTGGCACTGTTAGGATTGAGACACCAACAGCTCCCGTCGATGAAGATATTGAGTACACGACAGTCTTCAGTGGAGGACCTGGAACGGCTTCTCGAACTATCACATTTGCTCCAGGCTCTTCGGGAGACATTGGTACTGTGATCATTGAAACTCCAACAGGGGCTCCTGGTGATGACGACGATGAGATTGAATACACCACAATCTTCAGTGGAGGCCCAGTGACAGCTTCCACAACTAGAACTCTGCCTCCGGGCACTGACGGAGGTCTCGGTACTGTTATCATCGAGACACCCACCGGCGCTGACGATGGTGAAATCGAGTATACTACAATCTTCAGCGGTGGCCCGGTTACGGCTTCTAGAACAACAACACTGGCTCCAGGTACCGCAGGCGGCCCTGGTACCGTTATCGTCGAAACCCCCACTGGTGATGGTAACGGAGAGGATCCTACTGCTACAGACGATGATGATGTCGAGTACACCACCATCTTCGGTGGAGGTCCAGCAACCGCCTCCCGAACAACTACTTTAGCACCTGGCCAGCCTGGTGATTTGGGCACAGTCATCATTGAAACACCAACTGGTGATGGTGACGAGGACCCAACCGCCACGGACGAGATTGAGTACACTACTATCTTCAGTGGTGGAGATGTCACTGCTTCAAGGACTACCACTCTCGCGCCCGGTGAGCCTGGCGATCTTGGTACAGTCATCATTGAAACGCCTACTGCGGCGGATGATGATGAGATCGAATACACCACTATCTACAGCGGCGGATCCGTTACCACTGAACGAACGACTACTTTGGCTCCTGGTGAGCCTGGAGATCTTGGAACAGTCATCATCGAGACCCCTGCCGCTTCGCCAATTGATACTACCACTGCGACTATCAGTGGTGATCCCGTTGTGATTGTGAGGTTCCCCAACACTACCATCTACAGTGGTTATTCTGGATCTACCACCCAAACGATTTATTACCCTCCTGCTTCAGACGCAACGAGTGCACAGGGTACCGTGGTCATTGAGACTCCTACTTCTGGTTTCGAGCCGTATAATATTACTCGTACTATTGGAGGACCTGCTTCGGTTACCACTACTATCTTCATTCCTCCTACTGCTTCTGGTGAGCCTGGTGAGGTTATCATCCAGACACCAACAGCTTCAGCCAGCGCCACTGCAGAAGAGCTAGTTGGCAGGAATACGACCCTCTACAGTGGTGGTTCTGGTTCAGTTGAGACGACTATCTACTTCCCACCTGCGACAGATGATCCCGATAGAGTCGGCACAGTGGTCATCCAAACCCCTACAACTGGAGCTCCTGCCACCACATCAGCACCTGTCATCGCGAACGTTACCATAACAGTGGGAGGTCCAGCCGGTATCACGACAACGATCTACATTCCCCCTGTAGAGTCCAATGACCCCGGAACGATCATCATCCAAACCCCAACAACCACTCTCGAACCAACGTCCGCTTCACCAGTACAGAACATCACTCGCACGGTTGGAGGACCAGGCTCAGTCACAGAGACTATCTACATTCCTCCCACTGCACCTGGTGAACCTGGAACAGTCCTCATTCAAACACCAACCGCTGGTCCAACTACTGCTGCACCCGCGGTTACAACTTCATCTGTCCCGATCGTTCCTACAACCAACACGACGATCTTTGTAGCTGCGCCAAGTACGGCTACTGCTGGCACCACCCTCTACGTACCGCCGACAGCCAGTGGAGAGCCAGGAACTGTTATCGTGCAGACTCTTGTCGCAACTTCTGGTCCCACTACGGCTGCTTCAACCACACCTGCACCGATCGTTCCTACGACCAACACTACGATCTTTGTAGCTGCTGCAGCTACGGCTACTGCTGAGACTACACTCTATGTACCGCCTACGGCTACTGGAGAGCCGGGAACTGTTATTGTTCAGACTCTTGTTGCTACGCCTGGATCGTCGCTCTCGTCTGCTTCGATGGTATCAGTGAGCTTGGAGACCCCCGTTACAACGTTGAGTAGCTCTTCTAGCTCGGTTGCTCCTCCGGTAGCGACATCTACATCTAGTAGCGCACCGGCTCCTGTTGCATCGTCCACTTCCAGTAGTCCTGCTGTTGTGCCTCCCACGACGACTTCAAGTAGTCCTGCTGTGGTGGTTCCAACAACATCTTCAAGCAGTGCCGCAGTGGTCCCAACGACATCTTCTTCAAGCGCTGCTGTTGTGGTTCCATCAACATCCTCCTCAACCAGCGCAGCAGCAGCAGTTTCAACAAGTACTTCTGCGCCCGCCGTCGTCGTACCCCCAACCACTACAACCAGCAGCACATCAACATCCACCCGTCCAGCACCCACCGGCATGCCAACCTTCAACTGCGACGGCTTCGGCTACATCGTCTCAAGCCTACTCGCCCCCAGTCTCACCCAAGTCAACCTCATCACCGGCGCCCGAACAACCATCGCCAATGGCATCGGCCCCGGTTTGGGCATCAACGGTATCGGCTTCAACCCTACCGACGGCTACATCTACGGCTTCGCTACACGAGGTCTTCTTACCAGTCTTTTGTGTGGTCTCCTTGGATGTCCCCAGTCACAACTTATCCGTATTGCCAGTAATGGTAATTGGGAACTTCTCTCGCTTGTTCTCGAGACGCAGTCGATTAGCATGGGTGATTTCGACAACCAAGGTCGTCTTTTCGTTTCGGAGGGTGGTAAGAAGTGGTGGTCTATTAATCTGCAGAAGGGTTCTTTGAACTTTGGTAAACAGATCGCGACGGGCACTTCGAACTCAGATCTGCTCAGTGGTGTTGGTGATTGGAGTTACGTCCCCGGCGGAGGCAGTTATCTCTACTCCGTCCAGGCATCAGTTCTTGAGTCAGGACTCCTGCAGACCAATATTGTTCGCTGGTCTACATCTACAAACAAGTGGGAGTCTTTCAGAGCCTACCCCGGAATTCTTCTCACAGCGCTCAACCTGGTCTGGGGTGCTACGATCGCTGCACCAAACAATGTGCTGTTTGCACAGGAGAATATTTTGGGTCAGACGTGGAGGTTCGATTTGGCCAGCGGGGCTAGTCCCGTTGCTATCCAGGGAGGCAATATCTTGAACTTGAACGGTGATGGAGCGAAGTGCGCGAGTGGAGCTGTTGTTTAAATGATTTGAGCGGCAAGATTGGAAACAAGCCGCGAGGATGGACGCATGCTGTCATATTTCCTTTGTCTAGTCAAGCGATATGTCTTTCCTATGTACTAGTTATCACTGCATGAATTCCTTATGTACTAGTTATCAAAACATGATCAAATTTCCTTTCTTCAATCAAGTCGCTGTCGCAGGTGCAGTAGCCAACGTAGTAGAGCTGGAGCAAACACAACCACCAGGCCAAACACTCGTCACAGGCGGCGCATTGCAAGTAGCCTCAGCAGTGAAAGAAACAAACGTAGAAGTAGCCTCCTCCTGCACAACATCCGCCCTGACAAGCACAGGAATGATCTGACCAGTAGCAAGTCTAAAAGGTCGATGGTTCAGCGCCTCGAGCAACTTGGTAATCTCTCCAGAGTGGCTGCTGATACTCAGCCAAACATTATTATCGCTCGTGAAGATATCGTCGAGAACTTCTTTGCTCCGCTCAAGTTGATGTTCATCCGTCTCACCCTTCACACCCGTCCAAAAAGGATCCTCAAAAGCAAAGCCCTTCTCGAACTTGACCTTGGGTGTAAAACTTTCGATATAAGTCTTGTTACCTCTGTGATCACAAGTTCGGATGGAGATTCCCTCGCGGAGGAGTTCCTTGACAACAGGGACGAAAGGCTTGTTCTTGGGGAGCTTGATACCATCGAAGGTGTAGTGCGCTGTTTGCATACAGCGTGCGAGGGGAGAGGCGTAGTAACTCTCAAAGAAAGGCATTCCCTCTGATTCATAGCGCGTCTTGAAGTAGGCGTTTGCTTTGTAGCATTCTGACAAGCCGGCGGGTGTGAGGAGGGGATCTTCCCACGTCGCAGTGGCGTTACCAGATTGAACACCCCAGTAACACTGCACTCATTAGCACCACATCCAATCTCATCGAACACGGAAGTTACTTACGTTCCAAGCTGCCTTGCCATAGTAAGACTCAGCAGCATTATGCCACCCCTCACCATGACGTCCCATGACAAGAACCTTGTACCGCGTCTTATCACGGGAGGCATTGCGGTTGAGATGCTTGACGTATTGTTCGAAGCGCTCCCATTGCGTTTTGTAGCCTTTGCGGGGGTTCTTGGGGTCTGTGGGGTATGTGCGGTTTAGAAGACCGAAGTTCCAGTCGACCTGGCTACTGTTAGCGGTGCGTGAGTTGTGAGAGGAGGAGAGGAGAGCGTACATAGTCAAAAGTACTAGGTTCAGTAGCAGGATCATCTTGCTTGAAGAAACCCTCCACAGAAGTATACTTGATCTCCTTGCCCTTTGCAAAATGCCAATCCGCAAGGGCAGATGGCGCGAGAGCGAGGAGGGTAGAGACGGTGGTGAACTTCATGATGACAAGTCAATTGAACTCAAGCCCAACTGTCTATCAATGAAGAGCAATTGAAGGCCGGAAAGCCATTTATATACCGCTTTCTGCAGGGTATCATCGTGCAGTTTACCCCACGAACTTCACCCGTTTGGGGGTATCTTGGCCCGAGGGTCATGGAGCGAACAAGGTAAAGATCGGAGCCAATTGATCGGAAACGTGGAGGAAGAGTCGGTGGGGAAAACAGGGTTTGGGGGTTGTTTAATTCTTGGTGTTCGGTGAGAGATACTCTATGTAGGATAGTTATGGGGAGTTGTAGCGTGGGAATTGAGATGGAGATAAGGACGAGAAGCACGTGGGCGGAAGTTGAGCTATTGTTTGGCGGGTTACCATATGTCGCGGTATGGATATCTGCGTGGTTATCTACTGACAACTGTCGCGGTAATTAAAGATTAACTCTAAATGATTGTTCCTGCATCAAGAGCCTCATCGTCATCTGTCAAACGATGAACCAACAACATGGCGCGCACTTCTGCCAATAGCGCGCGATCTGATGGCACACAGCGTGTTTGTAGTCTGACTTGTGGCGCATGCCCAAGGTTGACCTCTCATCAGAATATGCATCATTTATTCTAGAAGGATGCTAACCGTAGAGTTTTTATTTAATGAAGCATTTTAGTTTGTTTCTCTGTTTAAGTTTCTTAGTTTGTTTCTTATGCTGTAATTGTATTACCCCTTTGTCAAGAGGTTGGTGGTTTTGTTGAACAGCATGAATTAAATGAGATTGCCATACTCTGTACCATAGCGGGGCTTCACATGTGATTGTGCAAATTCGGGCTGTATCCCACAACCCTTCCTTTAGTCTATGCTACGTACGGGTACTACGTACACCCATGGACCTCAACAATTAAATCTTCACTAAACCCTTCACAAACCCATACGAGATTACGGAAACACTATTAATACTGCATGTCACTAGCTTGCCGAGCTGCCGAGCTCATTAAAGTCCAGAACCTCGCACCCCAAACGGACCAATCAGATCTCTCATAAATTGTTAGTCCCCAACAGCTCAGTTGAGTTACGTATTGTACCTGAATTCATCAGACCCCTAATCTTGGAAGAGACATCGCATACATCATACATCATTCTTCACTTCCTACTTCATTGTCGCATTCTCACTTATCAGTTTATTCTTGCTGTATACCCTTTAACTTGACGTCCCTTCTTTCTTCACTCAAGAATTTACAGTCTCCTTTCGCCACCATGTCTTCTAACCCCACTAACCCCTCGGTTGATCCAGATGAGCTTCATCTTGAGGGTGAACCTGCTCCTGAGCTGTACGAGGGAAGAATCTGGGTAGATGGCTGCTTTGACTTTTTCCATCACGGTAAACCTCATCTCTCTCTCATCATACCCATCAGTCACTAACCCTCCAGGCCACGCTGGCGCCATCGTTCAGGCTCGTCAATTAGGAAATGAGCTCTACGCAGGTGTTCACTCAGATGAAGCTATCCTCGCCAACAAGGGTCCTACAGTCATGACCCTCCCAGAACGGTAATCCCCAAAGTCAAGCGACACCCTTTTCACTTACTGATAGTCTTATAGACTCGCTGCTACTGACGCTTGTCGCTGGGTAACCCGCTCAGTCGGCCACGCGCCCTACGTCACCTCCCTCCCCTACATCACCCACTACGGCTGCAAATACGTCGTCCACGGCGACGACATCACCTCCGACAGCGACGGAAACGACTGCTACCGCTTCGTAAAGGAAGCAGGCCGCTTCAAAGTCGTGAAGCGATCCCCAGGCATTTCAACCACTGACCTCGTAGGTCGCATGCTGCTCTGCACAAAAACCCACTTTATCAAATCCCTCGAGAAGAAGCTCGCTGGTCAAGAAGGTCCTGGAACCCCTGAGGAGCGCAAGGCAGAGGGTGAAGCTATGCTCGAGCGCATGAAGCTTTACGCTACTGATGCTTCAGGAAAAGCCCCTGGTGCTGAAGTGTTCTTCTGGACTGCGTCTCAAGAAGCAAAGTCAGAGGATGCTGATGACGAGAGGGGTAGCTTTAGACAGCTTATTGAGGGACCGGGGCCTAAGCCTGGACAGCGTGTTGTGTACGTTGATGGAGGATATGATCTTTTTTCAAGCGGTCACATTGAGTTTTTGCGCCAGGTTCTTCTTGCGGAGGAAGAGCTTGCGCGCAAGGATGGCTGGTATGATGAGCAGGCCGTCAATGAGCGACTGGGCAAGGGCGAAGATTATCCCCCTGCGTATGTTGTCGTGGGTGTTCATGAAGATTGGGTGATCAACCAGTGGAAGGGCATCAATTATCCCATCATGAACATTTTCGAGCGTGGTCTCTGCGTACTCCAATGCAAGGTAAACCTCCCATTCCCCAAATGTGTACAAAGCTGACAAAGTCCAGTACATCAACGCAGTAGTCTTCGGCGCCCCCTTCGCTCCCACAAAGACCTACCTAACCACCCTTCCCCGCGGTCTTCCAGACGCCGTATACCACGGGCCTACATCCTTCATGCCTTTGACCTACGATCCCTACACGGCGCCCAAGGCAATGGGTATCATGCGCGAAGTCGGCACGCACGCATTCTCACATGTCAACGCTGGTGAAATCGTGCAGCGCATCATGAAGAGTCGTGATATGTACGAGGCGCGTCAACGGGCCAAGGGCATGAAGGCAGGTGTTGAAGCAGCGGCGCGCGAGAGGGAGATTTTGGAAGAGGAGCAGAGACAGAAGGAGGCTGATAGGGCATGATGTGTACGGTACTAAACCTGGGGGCATGATAGGGTACCTGTAATTAATGTGGCGGCGGTCTGTAAGGTCTTTCAACAGGCCAGGAATTTAAAAGTAATCACTTGATCATGATGCCAATACTGCCACTGTATCATGACACCTCAACAAAAAAATTCCGATCCAATGTAATGCAATGCAACCTTGTCAAATCTATCTCCTTCCTCAATTGTCCCATCCAATTGGAGCGGCATGACCTCATGACGCCCGACACAAGGCAATTGACGGCTACCCACGGATTTGTCCTTCAATTCCGCTGTCATAAAAAAAACTTTTATAAACAAGACGCGTGTAATCAAGGTCAGAATTGATAGACAGGGATTTTATCGGCACATGACTATTCTTGCATGTAACCTGTCATGATGCGGAATTGTTGATAGATGATTGTTATCTTTGACGAGTGTCGTTATTTGAGAACCAATTGTTTGTTACGCCCTTACTTGTTACGCCCTTGTAGTGGAGAAAGGGTTGAGGAGAGTCTATTATTCCGCACTCGGAGGACACACTGTTACACTACAGGCAGTAGAGTCATATAGGGCGTAGTACATAGACAGGTACAAACCAGGTGAAAACAAAACTTGGAGCTAGCCATGCAGAGTGTAAGCGATCTCGATAAGTCGGAAAATCCGTGTTAGGCGACACATTGCCAATAGGTGAATCGATCCATCAATCCTTCAATCCTTCATCAATGGTGTCAATCGTCATGACGATAACACTCTGCTATCAGGTTAAACCTTGCATGGAATCTTCTTTATCTCCAGAATCTTCAAAAGTGGAACTCTAATTGACTGGATCCAGGCGGCTCTCCCTCTTTTTCCCCAGTGTGACACATTGACCACCTACCAAATCAAGTTGGTGTGGTACCTATCATCTGCATACACATACACGCATGACCAAGTACTTCTGTATCTTTTTAACACACAAAACAGAGTGGATATCAAACAAAACCCGACTTTTTAGTTCCGTCGACGGAGCCGAGCGCCGCGGGCAGAGGCGGTCTATCCGGGGTTTATCGGCGGGGGGGGACCTTTTTTTCTTGTTGCTCGTGACCCGAGACAAGGAGCGTGGAAGCAAACAGTCATACATAGTAGGTACCTCTTTGAGCCGCTTCTTATATAAACTTCTCCCACTCTTCTAACTCTGTTTCTTTCTACTCTTCTAGAACCAATTCTATATCCCCTAGAGTCAATCGTTCTCTAGGCTTCTTCTCTTCTTCTACCACAACCAGTCTTCTGTTCTAGTCCATTGATACCTTCACCATGGCTCCCTCCGCAGTCGAAACTCAGGATCTCAACCTGACAGCCGCAGCAATCCACAAAAAGGAACTCTCCCAACCTACAATCTCCGGCCCTCCCACCACCCAGGCTCCCCTTGACGCATCAAAGCTCACATACACATACACCCAAAACCCCCGCTCCGTCCCCGATGAAGCAACCGCCCACGCAGGCGACGAGACCATCGCCACAGACCACATGGTCCTCGCATCCTGGAAAGCCTCTACAGGCTGGGCAACCCCCGAACTCAAGCCCTACGGCCCTTTGAGTCTGATGCCCACAGCCTCCGTCCTGCACTACGCTACGGAGTGCTTTGAGGGTCTCAAGTGTTACAGAGGTTACGATGGCAAGCTCCGCATCTTTAGACCTGATCGTAATGCCGCTAGACTGCGCATGTCAGCTACTCGTATCTCCCTGCCTGGTTTTGAACCTGCTGAGATTGAGAAGCTTATGATTGCCCTGCTGTCTGTTGATGGACAGAAGTGGCTCCCCGCTGATCGTGCAGGAAGCTTCTTGTACATCCGTCCTACAGTCATCGGCACCGCTCCTCAACTCGGCGTCCAAGCTCCCAAGGAAGCTCTCCTCTACATCATCGTAACCTTCATGCCCCGCATGGACGCTCCTCCCGGCGGCATGCGTCTGCACACATCCCCCGACGACATGGTCCGCGCCTGGGTCGGCGGTTTCGGCTACGCCAAGGTCGGCGCCAATTACGGTCCCTCTCTCCTCGCTACCGTTGATGCGCGAACCCGTGGATTCCACCAGATTCTCTGGCTGTACGGTTCGCAGGGCGAGTGTACCGAGGCCGGCGCAAGTAACTTCTTTGTCGTGTGGAAGCGAAAGGATGGAAAGAAGGAGATCATCACAGCTCCTCTTGACGATAAGCTTATTCTGGATGGTGTTACTCGCCGAAGTTGTCTTGAGATGGCTAGGGAGCGCCTTGGTGAGGAGTATGAGATTACGGAGCGAAAGTATACTATCGCTGAGGTTATGGAGGCTGATGCTGAGGGACGACTGATTGAGTCTTTCGCTGCTGGCACTGCTGTAAGTTTACCACCCTTCCTTTTGAAAGACACTATGCTAACAAGTTCAGTACTTTATCTGCCCTATTTCTCAGATCCACCACCGTGGAAAGGACATCAACATTCCCATGGGCGCCGAGGGCGAGGCTGGTGAGGTCACTGGCAAGCTCAAGGGCTGGCTGGGCGATATCATGTACGGTCGCACCGAGCACCCCTGGGGCGTTATCATCCCCGAGAAGATACAGTAATTGTGCAACAAAAGTTGTTTATGGGATGGCGTTTAGCGGGAAATACATAAAAAAGACCGGTTGGTTCTTAAAAGATACACAAAGACAGACAGAGAGACTCAGATAGTTAATGAGATATGAATTAGACGACCATTTCAAGTCCGGTGATTATCTACCTATGTATGTCTGCTGACATCCTCCAAAATCTTCGAACATCGTTCCAGATGCCCCTCAAATACCGTCAAGAATGTCCTTCATCATTCGCTGAGTCTCCACCTGGATCTTACCTTTGAAGTCCTGCAACAGTCAGTACCATTCAGAGGAATACTCAAGCACCAACATACCGCGTCAATCTCCTCCAGCAGACGATACTTGTCCCTCACGATACCTCGAGCTTCCTCCTTGAACTCATCAGCCGTCGCTTTGGCTTCCCTGTCAACACCACTCGCCGGTCGACCGTCTTGGAAGCTGTTCTTGAACTCCTTCCACGCTTCCGCTTCTATACGACGACACTCGATTGCTTCGTTATTGAGTCGAGTGATTTCTTCCTTGGCTGCAGCGACATCTTGCCGAAGGCGGGCGATACGAACTGCGAAACTACCCCTATGGCCGTCTGCCGAAGTGGCAATCGTTGCTGAAAGGGGATAGACGATGTTGTTGTAGAGCCGTGTGCTTCGTCGCAGTGTCTCCTCGATCTTGTCGGCGTACTCCTCGCGCTTGATTCCCACTTGACGACCTGCCTCAATAAGCCGTGCGATTGCGGTGGTGTGGATGTTCAATCCCATGCGGGCGTATAGATCTTCAAAACATTAGACAGGTCTGCAGGATGTGCGTGCGACTCACCTCGAAGCTGGGCAGCGGGATCATGTTTCTCTGGCTTCTGGATGACCTTTTTGGTAGTCTTGGGCACAGTCAGGTGAGTCCCCAGCGAAGCATGGACCTGGTGGTAGATGTTGTTCTTGTAGGGAATGGGTTTGTCGAAGGGGCTCGTCGGGGGGGTATCGTCGCGAAGACGGGCTCGGAGGGTTGATGGGCAGTCGCCCTCGGCTTTGGCGCTATCGTCAGAGGTAACAATGATTCTGGGCATTGCGTCGGGTTGCAATAGCGATCTTGGTCGTGTGAAGGATTATGAATGAGGGATGGGAGAGTTGGGTGGTCGAAAGGGATTTTGTTGGTCGCTGAGTTGAGGTAGGAGGTGATGAGGAAGGAGCGGTTCGGGTCTGCTGTGAAATGGCAGGAGGCGGGTAGTTACATGCACTTGATCTCTCAGGCATCAATACTTCGGAACAGGAATTAAGTCAATGCGATCATTCTTCAATGCTTGTTTGATGCCAAAAGGTCATGATGGATGCTGGATTAAGGTCCCCAGTGGGTGTGACAGTCGGCACCAACAACAACACAAGAGCCTTCCATCTGTTTTTCGGCGACCGCAAATAAACCAAATAGCAAGTGCCTCATTTAATCTCAATATTGTGTAGCAATCTTATTGTTCTTTTTAATATGGTATAGAGGCCTTTGCCAATCTGTATTGTCGCTCCTTCCGCATGATCGCCATCCATTTTGTTCCCAAATCATCAACGCCGTAACAATCGCCAAGTACCATGCCAGAGATGCTCCCAAATATCCCCGAAGCTTTCCATCCTCAAGTTGTGATCTTCTTCTCAATCTCCTCCACAATCCTCTCCCACATAACCATAGCCCCATTCCCAACATCCCCACAAGCCAAACTCTTCGCAATCGGCTGCAAAACCTCAAACCAACCACTCTCCCCACCCCAATCTTTTTCCAACACCTTAAGCTGCGTAGCAGTAATAGGATGCGTAAACATAGCCGTGTTCATCGCAGGCGCTACCAAGATCTTCTTCTTAACACCGTCAACGGTGCCTGTGGTATCCCACGCTCGAACAACAGACGTTAAAAGGTTATCGCACATGCCGTTTACAATTTTTGCCATCGTATTCGCACTCAAAGGCGCGATGACTAATACATCTGCCCAGCGCCGAAGTTCGATATGGAGGATAGGCGCATTGCGTTTCCATGGTTGTGCCCACTCGCTGGCATCTGTGTATATAGCATCGACATGTGGTAGACGAGAGACCTGTTCCACGGTAGGTTGTTCAAGACTCTGACCCAACAGAAACTTCGACGCCGATTGTGTAAGGATGAGACGGATGGAAATGTTCTCTAGATGTTTGAGACCATTTATTATCTGGACAAGCTTAATCGTCGCAACGGAACCTGATGCTGCTAGGAGAATGTGGCGCTTGCCATCGTTCCTGGCTAGTTCGAGTGCTTCCGTTGAGTTGCGCATGGTCTGGTTGTGATGGGCTTCGGGCACGTGTTGGATTGTGTGAAGCATGGTGAGTGTAAGTGGTGAGATGAGATGTGGTTTTGTCAGCGGGTGGAAGGGATTTGATAGGGCTACTGCGGATGAGTGGAGTGATGTCGAGTTTATGACCTTGAAAGATGTTACTGTTGATGAACGTGTTTTAAGATGAGTAATTATTTGGATCAGAAAATGACCTGAGGGTTCAAGGCGAGAAGGATAGCTTTTGAGTTTTTGTAAAATCGACCCCGCTATCTCATCACCCCGCGTCATATCATCTTGACAGCATCACGAGCTTCAAGTACAAGTGAAGAGGCTTGAGCCGAACCGCCGATTGCTTACTGGTTCTCCAATGGCCTGAGATGAATAACATCCTCCGATTAGGAGATTATGCGCTAGAATATTCTAGCCGACCACTTTGACAACTTCCTGTTAACCGGTAGTGCGGAACCTACCCTTGAGTTCCATCATATGATGCCATGGGCGTATGGTAGTACTTCAGCCCGAAACGCCTTTATAAACAACTAACAACATTCAATATAATGTAAAAAAAAAACACCTGGACTTCTCTATATGTACAATTATATCATTTGCACATCACAATGTCTTCTTGAAGCACAATGTTCACCGATTGATAAGCCACCATTACCTCATCGCTGATTGGCCACAGTCGCTATCAGCGCCACTCTGAATTCCGGGGATCGGCATCGGAACATCCTTGACATCACTCACTAATCCCGACCAAAACTTCTACCATCCAACAGCGCATCTTCTCTCTACCACATTCTCCCCAACACAACTGTCACAATGTTTGCGCGAACAGTAGCCTCGGTACGCAACACCTGATTGATCTCTACAAACATCAGCACAGCTAACACCTCTGTCTAGTCCCTTCGAGCCGCCCGGCCCATGGCCGCCCGCACAGCCTTCCGCGCCCCCATCTCTCCTCTAACACCCTTCCAAGCCCGTCTCCTCTCCGACCATACCCGCTCCGCAATCGACAAAGCCGTATCCTCCGCGCCCGTCGTTCTCTTCATGAAGGGCACCCCCGAGACACCCCAGTGCGGCTTTTCGCGCGCCGCCATCCAGATCCTCGGTCTGCAGGGTGTCAACCCCGACAAGTTCGCCGCGTTCAACGTCCTCGAGGACCCCGAGCTGCGCGAGGGTATCAAGGAGTATTCCGACTGGCCCACGATTCCTCAACTGTATGTTGAGAAGGACTTTATTGGCGGTACGGATATTTTGGTATCTATGCATCAGAATGGTGATTTGGCGAAGCTTTTTGATGAGAAGAAGGTTATCATTGAGGGTGAGCCTGAGCAGAAGGAATAAAGAGGGACATATGACGGAGGCGAGTGTATGAATACATGATGTAATTGAGATGGATACCATTGTATGGCAGGTTATGGACTGTACACAAGAAGCAATAGAAAGGTGCGATTACTGGTGTCGCTCATTGATAAATGGTCTTCTACACGGGAAGTGGATGTGTCACGATGGAATATTCTACCTTGTTGGCAGCGTCACCGAAAGTCAAGGTCCCGCTCTATTGATGCCACCGCAGATGCTGTCTTTGGCTTTTCCTACGTACTTGCAGAAGAAGGCATGTGAGGGTCGTGTGTGACGAAGGCGTCTCTAGCACAGCATCATTAATGGAAAGATGAGAGCAAAAGGATATCGTTAACAATGTCTATATGGTCTATGTCTATAATCTATAATCTAAATCTTGGTCAAACCCCTCGCTACGTCACCGTCTAAACCTTTGTTCCAGCCCTGCACCAAGCATCAAACGACATACTATGCGTATGTCCTTCAACAATCGGTTCAAAAGCAATCTCAATGACAGCATCCATCTTCAATCGCTTATAATCAGCATTTAGTCTCTGTACAATCTGATTGAACCTGCGCATCACAAGTCCAAACTGATCTTCATCGTTCTTAAACACCAAGTCCATATGAGTCCGCCCAGGGGCTTCTAGACAAACGAGAAGCACCTCGGGCGCACTTTGCCAATTGACTTCATAGAGGAACCTGTGTAAAGAGTATGTGAAGATATCTCCGGCTGGGTGGAATTGTACGTTGAAGCCGGGAAATACGTCGTAGCTGAAAACCAAGTCAATCTTCTTTGCTGCCGGAAAGGGATTGAAAGGTCTTGGTATCTCTTCCACAGAGGCTGGAGTTGGTGCATCTTCAGCGCCATTGGCCCTACTATCTTGGCTATCTTGAAGTGCGTGTCGGGTTTGCTGTGAGCTGTTAAATGATGACGGCGGAGGCGCATTGGCATCTCTCCACTGTCTCTCTTCGTCTCCTATCTGAGTGCCTATTGAGATTGTACGTGCATGCACATTGCCTGGTGGACTTGGCGGTTGGCCAAAGCTGATCCTTCTGAGACTACCGTCCTCGTCCTGTATTCTGTTTAGTTGTCGCCGTTGCGGTGCCGCTGTCTGTTCTTCATAATGCTGAGCAAGTATTAGCAAGTGTCCCGAATGTGACGTTAGCCTCACATCTTGGATCAGTTCATCAGGACTGTCATTTCGTCCGATGACGACCGGCCTTGCTTCGCGTTGTGACGGAACATCGTTGTCTTGTGAAGATGGAGGTGAAGCCTCACTCTCGCTGGAACTGAAAGATAGGTGAGCTCATGTAACAAAGTGTACTTGTCAAGATACCCACGATTCGTCGAATTCACCATGTAGAGGCATTGGGCTCTCGCTGGAACTCCTAGATAAGTCAGCCCCTGTAGTAAACTTGTACTTGACAAGTTACCCACAAATCGTATAAATCGCCATATAGAGGTATCGGGCTCTCGGTCTCGGTTGACTGTCGACGACGTCGTCGAGGTGGTCCGGCCCCTTCCCCATCTCGTGCTCGTTTGGAACGTAACCTTTTACCACTGTCCAACATATTCTTCCTGATGAAGCGACAAATGATGTTGTAATAGAGCCTAAACCTCATCTTGTTAGCTGTATCCGCAGCTTGTGTCGGGGTATTCACTCATTCTCATCTCGTGGGTACTCCAACGTACCATCGTCGGATCCCTGTGGCCAATGCCGATACCCATTCTCGAATACACAAAGGTATGCGTGAGCCATCTCGACTAAACCGTCTTGATGATCAACATTTTCCAACTTGAGGAGTTGGTTACCTGCTATGCCATGCCTTGTCCTAAAGCTCCCAGGGAAAGGATCGAGAGTCGCAAGGAAATCATTCACTCCTCTACGACGACCCTTTCGCTTCAATTTCCGTTTCGTATCTTCCAGATTCCTAATTCTATTAGTGTCTTCGAAGATAGCATAATGTTGGTCAAGCAAGCAGCCGCAATTGCCCAGGTTCATGATTGCCAGAGTAAAAGGGCGTATCACGGAAACAATATCGCTATTACCTTGGCTAGATATATGCAGAACTACAAAGAACTGCCGAATCGAATTTATTCTTCGACATTCCATGCAAACCCCTATGTCGATAGTGATTACAATACAGTGATTGGCCTGCTGCCCGTTCTCATCAATTCTGCCTTGCAGCCTGCAGCGACTGTGAAACTTTGAAACAGGAACCAACCCGCCAAGGGAGCTGTGCCGCTCAGCTATGTTGTTTTCTCGGACTCGCCGCTAACAAACATCGACGTAGCGACGTCATGTTCTAATCTCTAGATTAGTTGAATTAATTATCCCCTAGATCTGTTGAGTTTAAGGCAATTTTCTCGACTCTTACTGGTCGGTTATCCTTTCCTGATCATATCATGCTGGTCAAGGTGCGTCGCATCGCAAGACTCAAACTACCTAGATCCATGTGCTGTAGGCATTCTTTCAGTATTTTATGCGAGGTAAAGGAGAATGATTTACCGCTGTCGCAGATGAACTGGTAGTTGTCAGGTTGGGAATCAGAAGGCAAAATGCGAACCAAACGGGACAGTAAGGCATCACAAAATGTTAGGCATCACTGCATCGCCTCACAAGGCGTTCTTGCCCAAACATCCTGTCTTCAATCCTACACCCAATACAATGTCGCTCATTTACGAAACCTACTAACATATAAAATATCGATCAAACCTGTTTTTGACTACATCTGCTCATTTCAACGTGTAGTCACCATACCCGCCAGCCATGAGCGAAAACACCAAGCCCCCCGGGCATGATATATATTGCACCCCCGAAAACAGCGACTTTGTATCTAAAGTCCCGTACCAGAGCCTCAGTAAAACCGATAAAGAAATCCGCCTTCTCAAGATTCTTCCAGATACAGGATCTGGCTTTGTCGAATGCGAATTGCTTTCCAGTGTCCGACTAGCTGATGTCCACGGGCAATATCTTGCTCTATCGTACTGCGCAGGCAGCGCAAAGGTTACGAAACCTATCAAAGTCAATGGTGTCAGGTCCAATGTGTTTGTAAACTTGCACCATGCATTGATGACAGCTCGTCACTACTGGGAGACACATCCAGACCAACATGACTTGTTACTGTGGGTGGATCAAATATGCATCAACCAATTCGATCTAGCCGAGAGATCCCATCAAGTTGGATTCATGAGGGACATCTATCAGAATGCAAAACGTACTCTCATTTGTCTTTCAACTTTGGAGACAGATGGAGAGAAGATGAGATGGCTCATAGAGTTATGGGATGAAGTCGCGCAGAAGACGACGAGAGAATTTATCGACCATATCATCAAAGAGTCCGAGACGGACGAGTTTGCAAAAGGTCTGGTTGGGTTCTGCGATATTGTTGCCAGCCCATGGTGGGGAAGGGCATGGGTTTTCCAAGAGTTCATGGTGTCGAGACACGCAACTTTCCTTTACGGAAAGTATTCTATGCCTTACTATCTTTTCGATATAATGGCAACGGATACTTGTACGGCTATTTCAGTTATCGTATTTGGTGATCATCCAAATACCAGGCTCATACAATATCTCCCGTCAACTTACTATACGCCATACCGTGAATTGAGCTTTTATCACAATGCGCTCAGTCTCTTGACGGCCAGACGACAAAATCCCGCTCCGTCTGACCTGGAAATCCTCCTTACCTACACTAATAGATGTGGAGCGACTGACAAAAGAGACAAAATATACTCAGTTCTCGGTCTTGCCAACCCTGGTTATCGAATAACGCCAGACTACTCTTCCGGGATTGATATGAAGAAGCTTCTAGTAGAAACTACAAAGAAGATTATAACTTTCAAGGATAGTCTATCCATATTATCGTATAAGATTCCAACGGAGAGCCCAACCAACCAAATAGGGCCCTCACCTTCCTGGGTGATGGATTGGGAGAACGTTCTTGTTCCCCTCGATTGGGATGGGGATGCCCATAAACCCACGATGGGTTATTTCACAGACCATAAAATCGCGGCCGGTACTATCGACGCTTCTTTCGTGAAAGTTCCACATCCAGAACGCCCACAAACACTAACAACAACCCTACAAATCTGGGCAATTCTTTTAGACACCAGTTTCCAGTTGATAGAGACTCTATTTCTGAAAAGGTACGAGGGGACCCGGCATTACAGTATAAGTTCTTTTCATTCAGTCGAAAGCGACCAAGAGCTATGGGTTCTTTGCGGCGCTCGCCATCCTATTCTTTTGAGACGGCATTCATTTGGACATCAGATATCTTTTGCTCCTCTTCTTATCGATCTTCCTGTAACAGAGGGGGTGATGGTATTTCCCAAGTTCATGGATGATCAAGGGGTGTACGATACCAACAAGATGAATTGGAAGAAGATCACCATCTTCTAAACAAATGGGTCCAGCGAAGTAGTTGAAAACACATTCCGGCTTTACATTAATACTATGAGGCCGGCTGCAAATGCACTGAATTGCCGTGGACGTCACCTAGAAAGCGGCAGGCCATAGATATAGACTGTACAGACATGGGTTAAGAGATCGTTTAAACCCGCCAGTTAGGCTTGTAACATTAACATCTTTGCATTGCTAAGAACAGTAGTATATAGCTTGAATCTTACAGCGGATACGCTGCACCGTCCGCTCTAGGATCGCTACCCGCCGACCAAACCGGCGTTCCATCCGGATCAACAGTATACCTAATAATCTGCCCCCTTCCAAACATAGCCCTCTTCCACCCCTTAAGCACGACAACATTATGTCCCAGCGCCTTCAACTCCTCAACCGTCTTTTCAGAAATACCCTCCTCCACATGCACGGTCCAGTCCAGAACGTTTCCTTCGTCAGGCATACCAGCTCCGATGCAGATTCGAGGCGCATCAAGTGCTTGTTGAGGGTTCAGACCGAAGAGGACTTGGTTGAGAAGGACTTGTACGGTTCCTTGGGGTTGGTTGTAGCCGCCCATTACACCGAATGCCGAGTGGAGGGAGCCGTCGTTGAGATTTGTTGCCATGCCGGGGATGATGGTGTGGTAGGGTCTCTTGCGCGGTTCGAGCTTGTTAGGATGCTTCTCGTCGAGTGAGAAATTGGCGCCGCGGTTTTGAAGCGTGAAACCGCAGCCTTTGGGAATGATCGCTGTGCCGAAACCTGCGTAGTTGGAGTTGATGAAGGAAGCAGCGTTGCCAGCTGAATCTGTAACGGTGAAGTAAACTGTATCACTACTCTGCAAAGCCGGCGATACGAAGTCGGGATTTCCAGGTTGAACACCATCATGCGCCTTCTTCGCATCGAAGATCTTGGCCCTCTCGGCAAGATACTCCGGCGAAATCAAGCCCGAAGTCGGAACTTTGGTAGTATCCGGATCGGTAACATACCAACTCGCATCCGTAAATCCCAACCTCAAAGCCTCAATAATCGCATGCAAATACGCGGTCGAGTTATGATCCTCGACTCCAAACCTGGGAATCTTGCCCATTTTCTCAAGCTGCTCGACAATTCCCAGAGCCATCAGCGCGACGATACCCTGGCCATTAGGCGGATGCTCCCATAGCTCAACGCCCTTATCTTCAAGACCCTGACCACGGAATTTGACAGAGATGGGATCTGTGTTTTGAGTACCTGTTTCGAGATGGTGCTTTAGGTCGTCGAGTTCGAGGTATCCGCCAAGGTCTTGGACGACTTTGACGATCTCTTCGGCGATGCGACCTGTGTAGAAACCTTTCTTGCCTTCGGTTGCTAGAGCGCGGAAAGTCGCCGCGAGAGTTGGGTTCTTGAAGACTTCGCCAGGACGAGGGGCGCGAACACCGTCTTGTGCGTCGGGGTCCTTCTTGAGCATTTCTGCAAAGTTGGGGGAAGCATTGCGAAGAAGCTTCTCTTGCGCTTGCCACTACATCTTGTCAACACACCACTCTGAACAAAGGGTCATAGTACTTACCGAATGAGAAGCAATCTCAGTAACAGGGTGTCCATTCTCAGCCAACTTGATCGCCGGCTCAAGAATTTGGCTCATGGTAAGCTTTCCACTACCGAATCTCTCAACGGTGTCGACCCAGCCAGCCGCGGCGCCAGGGACCGTCGCAGCGTGAACACCATGTGTCGGGATTTCACCAATCTTGCCGTCTGGAATGTTCAGGCTCTTGCGGATTGTCTCAAGGGTCTGTTTTGAGCCTGAGCGACCTGAGCCGTTGAGGCTCTTGACGGTCTTTGTCGCGGCGTCGAAGTAGAGGAGGAACATGTCGCCTCCGATACCTGTGGACACTGGCTCGGTGACGTTTAGACCAGCGGCTATTCATATCAGTACAACACTTCGTGAGAAATTGTGAGTAGACATACCAACGGCGACGGCTGCATCCTGTGCTATGTTAGCATCTCATTCTCTGAGGCCTCAGTGAGAAGGGACCTACAGCAGCATTTCCTCCCGCCCTAAGAACCTCAAGACCACATTTCGCCGCATGAGGCTGAGGCGCAGCTACGATTCCTTCAGTGCTGTGAACGACGCTTCTTCGTGAAGGGAAGCCAGTGAAGCCAGCCGAGGGCGGCTCATAAATGGATGATGTAGGCAGCGGCATATCTGTTTCCACAGTAAATACAATACAGCACTAAAGAGACAACAAAGTCAGTGATTGTATGGCGGACTGGAGATATATATAATTTACCTAATCGTAACCTCGGGTCAAGCCCGAAATATTGCTCTGTTTGACGTGGGGGATGGCGGGGTAATTGGGTAACCATGGAGAAATGTCGTGATAATCCATCCAAGTCGCCGATCTTCGGACATTGTTTGTCCGAAGGGTATTTGGAGGGCGCTGATTGTGTTACATTATTGATAAAGGCATTTCTCTAAGGATAAGGAGGTGAATTCTGGACTGGTTGTAGGGTATCTCGAAAGGGTCAATTGACGTCATCTTGGAGATGGATTAAGCTGGGATACACGCCAATCAATTAAAGCGTGAGTGAGGCCAGCAACTGACCCAACGTGAACCGATATCCATATGAAGAACAGGTTATACAATTATGTTGTGTTGATACGAGAGAGAGAGAGAGGAAAAAATAAAGTACGACTTCCGCTGTACCGGCTTGGCATGTGAATCTGTCAGTCAACTGCATCCCATAGCAAGCCTCATTTGGCGAGCTTCATCCCGAGCCTCATCGAACTCGAACGCTCTCACAACTCCACTAGGTTTAAACACCGATAATAGCAACTTCAAGGCAAGTATAATAAAAATACTCTTTGGCAAAAAGCTACGCTGTATGTATTGCTTCGGTCGTGAACGTTACTAGGCCTGCGCCGTCTCAGAGAGGGTTCTTGGTGGTTTAGGCTATGACTTGCTGTAGACGGCCATGGAGATCGTGGCGGGTACGGACACAGGAGACTGTGCTGTCGGAGAGCATTGTTTGGATGGCTATCATGGTCTTCTCGTTTAGTGTGAATTAATGATGATTGGCGTGAAGGACGTCTGCGGTTAACGAGGATATGGATGGCCTTTACAATCAAAGTCTTGTAAGTGTTTCGGAATTGAGATTGTCGGAGGTGTTTTCTTGTCGCTGACGTTCGTTGTTTGCCCTCTTGTCCATTTGCGCCGCGGTCGTTGCCTGCCTTGTGCCCATGGATGAGCCAACATCGAAGCATCAGGCCCATATCGGCGGTCGCAAAATATTAGCCATGCGTACACTGAGCAAACTTGTTTTGGGGCTGTGAAGTTAGCCACCCAATCGAGATTGTCAAGCAACAACTCCCGCTTGCTCAACATCGGAAGACGGAGACATCCGTGGTGGGAATCTCATCCGGAAACTCTGAGAACTGCTTTATTCCCAATTCAAGGCGAGGTGCCGAGCTTTTGTCTCGTCTCGTGTTATGCCTCTGGCTCGCAACACCAGAGACAAGATGAAGCCTCCCGAGCGCCAAGCATCCAGACTCACCTCCAGTCGACAGCATGTCACCAAAGATTTACAAATGGTTTCCAAGTCCGACAATATTTCGGCCCTCCCACCATGACTCAAACCCCTACATTCCAGCCCCAAGTCCAGCCAGATCAAGACCCCAACCCAAACCCCGTCCATCGCGGCTCATCGAAACCAACAATAACCTTATCGAAGCCATAATACATCATAAACATATTGCAAGTAGTTAAGATAATCCAGTAGTGACTTACCAAGCCAATTGCTTGGCATTATCAAGGGATCTAGTACAAGCCACATACATAAGGACCGACACACGTGGTATGGACACTCTACCAAACAAGGCAACATTCCTGTCACTACGGAATTTGATAGACTTCAACTAGTCTTTTGCGGCGTGTTTAATGCAAGGTCCCGACCCGGATCAGCGTTCCTGCATCGATGATTAACTTTTTGACGATCAAGTAAAGTTCAAGGCCTTTCTATAAGATGGAAGAGATACTCTCGTCAAGTTGAGACAATCAGACAAAATACACACTCATTCAACCATTTCATTACTATCAACCCAAACACTCCCTACATCTCTTTTACTATCATATAAAAGAAAACCACCACAATGAAGGCTGTCTACGCTTTGACTGTCGCCATACTCGGCGCTGAAGCTTATGTTCTTCCCGCCGGCGCCGCTCCCAAGGCCAACTACGCTCTTCGTCCTTCTACCAATAACGCTCCCGTCAGCAACGGCGGCTTTGCCTCACCCAACAAGAACGCCGCTGGCACAAAGATCAAGTTCACACCTGGTGGCTCCAACTCTGGTGGAAAGACCAACAATGTCGTTCCTGGCTTTATCGCCCCCAGCAAGCGATCCAAGTCTGGTGATGATGGTGATGATTATGAAGTCGGCGAGGGCTCACAAAAGAGCGACGATGGTGATGATGACGGTGTGATGTTCACCACCTTCTCCACCCCTCACTTCAAGATCGGTACTCCTAAGCAGGACGATGATGATGCTGCTGCTGATACTAAGGAGCGCAAGTTCAAATCTCCTAGCCACAAGAAGCAGAACGGCAAGAAGCAAAAGCATACTGGTGATGACGACTCTGCCACCAAGACTGATGACAAGCCCAAGACTTCCGCCACTGCTAAGCCTAAGAAGGATGACAAGAAGGCTGCCAAGCAGACAGAGAAAGAGAAGAAGGCTGCTGCTAAGCAAGCAGAGAAGGATAAGAAGAAGGCTGCTAAGCAGGCCGAGAAGGACAAGAAGAAGGAGGCTAAGAAGACCAAGGCTGAGGACAAGAAGAAGAAGCCCTCTTCTGACGATGACGACGACGACTCTGCTACCAAGACAGACGATGACCAGCCCAAGGCTACTGCCGTCGCCAAGAAGGCTTCCCACAAGTCTCACTCTCACTCTTCTTAAGCCTTTGACTGATCAGATAATACTCTCATTATTTCCTTTCTCGATAAATGTACTTAGACCGATAACTTTCCTTGAATCAAGAGGCGGGCGTTTAGTGTAGCTGTCAATAGTACAAGACTATTGCTTTTAGAGAACAAAACTTTTGTTGACGAATCTCTCTCTCTTTGCCATTTGATCTCGATATTGACATGTATTTACTCTCTCCACAAATGGAATAGTCAAGTCCGGCGTGGTGAATGCTTCACTTACACAAATGTGGTGGCGTCTGCCGCTTCGGGATTGGCGCTTCATTGGGTTTGACGGTATGGACCCTTCGTTCCTGTCCTGGCGGCCCTGATCGACATTATTCATGGCGTCGCATTTAGAATAGTGCGTCATTAGAGATGATCATCAATGGATTGCGTACTGAAGGGCTGGATAGATGAAGTCACCATGATCAGCGGGCGCGAAGTTGATGCCTCTGCCTGGATAGAGGAGGTGTGAATACCATCATAGCGACATGACATTGGTGCTTGGACCATTGATAGACTACCGTGTTCGGGGTCTTTATGTGTCAGCCATGAACTCATCAAATTGGCGGTTGAATAACACATCACTATCACCATCGCCGGCCATACTCATACAAAATAGTCATCCCAGACCAATCGATGCCCATAAGCAAGTGGTAAGCTCAACCACACAAACACTGTCAAGACACCCATCCGTACACAAACAGAAGACCCAGCCACTTCACAACAAGAAGCTGTATCAATGCTCATGACAATCCCGTCGATAAGTGTACATAAGAGATATCCTAGCGTTACCCCGCGTACCAAGAAAGAAAATACCCCCAATGCCACGCAAACCACACTGTAGGAAATAATTAGAACATTGACTCCCTCGTATTTACCGACAAGCATCTCGGTACATAATGCAAGGTTGATCGTTAGACATATGGCCAGCATTGACTGAAGGAGGAAGCTGTGTCAGTGACTTGCTCTGGTGTTTCGGAGACAACTTACACTCGATACCCAACGACAAAGTCTCGATTCTCTGCAGTGGTCCCAATCGAAATTCCATGAGGGAGCATATTCATGGGAATAGTACGACTGGCCAGAATGACGACTTGACTGATGGCTGCGCGTTGATCGGCTTTGCGAGCGTTGGAAGTTGATGTGTAGTGAATTTCGACTGTTTAACCGGGACTGGTGACTCTTCTTTGGCTTCGTAGGTTGTCTGGCGCCCTCTTTGCCCTCTGGATTGCGCTCTCGGGCGTCGGTCGTAGACGCCTTGCGTCGGGGCTTCACTTCATCCGTTCTCTTTTCCTTGGCTTTCGGATGATGTGGACAGTGAGGACTGATCTGATCGCCACAAGTCGAGTACCAGTGATCTTGGTCGAAACCTCTCGGATCTTCTATATGCCTAGTGAGTTCCTTTGCTCGAGCCACAGCTCTGAGGCCCTCAAACTCCTGCGGCACGGCCTGAACTGTGCTGAAGATCCAGGCAACCCAGTGGTTGCTAAAGCGTATGAGAGGGGAGTTGTCCTTGGCATGTTCTTCAATCTCTTTCCAAGGTCCGAAGGGAGCCAAAGCGCAGTTCTTGATGAACACTTCCAAGCATAATCGTTGGAACCCTTCGGCCTCGATCCCTTGGGCTAGTATCCATGCGGCAGCCGCATTGGATAGCCAGGGCTCTTGCATATATACATCCTCACTGGGGTTGTCGAAGGTTTTAGGGTCTCGAGCCCATATGCAGAACAGCCCCAAGGCTTCACACCTGGTCTTTAGAATCACGATCGTACGGGTTCTTTTCTTCGCGAGAATACGGGATAGGTAGCGCGACGCTGAGCGGATCTGTTGTCGTTCAAGTTGGAATGACTCGGTATCGGAATCGTCGCATCGGAGCGTTATTGGGTCCTCCATGCAAAGGTAGTAGTCGATCGAAGTAGTGAGGTTTGCGAATGAGAGTCGGCAGCTTGATGTTTGTCGCGTCCGACGCCTAGGGGTCTCGGAGGGCACTTCCCATTATGTCGAAACCTCAATTCGATCCTCCTGCCGCATCAGTTAGTTGCTTCAACTTCATCGTCGCAGCCAGTCGCAGCTCTGCCAACATCAGACGTACCCAGTGATCTTGGAATCCCTCTCGTGAGTCTAGACTCCGTCTTCCCGACGCTGGTGGTACTGAGGCCGCTAGCCTTTCGAGCGGAAACATCGGACCAGTGAAGTTTTCTGATCTGACAAACATGTCTCATAAGGCGATATTTCGGTGGGAAACAAAGGTTACACTGCAACAAACGGGATTATGATGAAGATGAAATTGGTCGTACATTCTGTTGACCTCGTTTGGAGAGGTTACGTTGCACGCGCCTTCCGTAGAGTAGTGAGACGGAAGTCTTGAGGCAGGAGCGTAAGGCAACTGCCAGTGACTAAAGTCACAAGAGCCATCTCGACTTACCTGCGGAGAAAATACTAATTTCCCGAACGGAAGGACATTAGACTCGTTGTTGCCCTCATTTACATGCGACACTTTACCTCTCAGTATCGTCCTGTACCAAGCTCCAAAGTTGATCATACACTGCAACGAGATGCCACAAATCGTCCTGCCAGATGTCGTCCGCCCAGCTCTCGGTGCTGAAGTACCTATCGGCACAATATACGATGCAAAGCGCGATCAATTTCTTCCGACTTCAGGATTGCCTCCCACACCCCCAGCAGGGATCATCTTGCCTTCTCCCTGCCCGATAGAACGACAACATGAAATCACGACCGCGACCGGATCAAGTCATGCGGCCAGGTTCGCTGCAATGGGTATCGACTCAAACCTCGCAGCAAGCGTACTCTCTGGTCTGATCACTCCTCAAGGGTCCGGGACCTTCCTGACGGACGGTACTTCGGAGAAAGACATCCTTTACGGCGCCATCCGTCACATCTACAATACTTGCCACGAGAGGCTAAATCTTTCGCCAGACTTGCTAGACTTGCTAGCATATAACACAGCTTCCATTGCAGATCATCACAGCGCCCATATTGTCGTCGGAGTTACGTATGGACTCCAGAGCATCATCACCATGAAGCATCACATCAAAGACCCTTCTAATAGGGAGAATGTGGAGAGCGCCTTTCAGCGTGATCTGCAAACGGTACACGAAATCACGAAGGCTCGTCACTCTTACGACTTCAGCGATAACACAGTCAACAAACGACTGACGCTCGAATACGAACTGAAGCTATATACCGATGTGCAGCAAGAGTACGGAATAAACAAGCAAAGCCTTGCGCTCTTGTTTACATTTCTTCAGAAAGGCCCCCAACAGATCCGAGCGGGCGACGGTGGGAAGGGGTACCCCATCACATACAGTATGCTTCCAGTACAATCACTGCAAGGGCTTCTTCCTGGAGCATCATTACTTCCGAGTTATACCCCTACACACGTCACAGACATAGACCCAATGCTCGATATCGTTGATCGGTTCAATGAAGGCAAAGAGAAGCTCGAAAATTACAAACTATTCATCCAGGGGAACAAGCAGTACATACCATATACCCATGTCCAAGACGTTGACAATGCGATCTTCAAGATCTCCGAGTCCCTGGAAAGGTTTAAGAACGCCCTTCAGCAAGTTGTCATTGGTGTCAGAGCTGGCACAATGGATGGCCGTTGCCTGCCTGAGATTTATGCGAGGGTCAGGTCTCATCCTGAGCAGTGTTCTATGATCGCAGGCCAGCAAAGCGACAAGATCACTTTCATCATTGATGCTACAGCCCACGGTGCTACATACATCGGCTTCAACGGACTTTCCACCAAGCAAATGGACCTCACTCATGATGGTCCTGTGCCATATGCTTTCGAAATCAGCAATGCCGCAATGAAGATCTCAAGCTCATGGGATGAGCAGCGCCTCGCTTTTATGGAGTTCCTACTGAAGCCCAGCAGAAGCTGTCAGGTCTATATCATCGATTGCGACGCCCCATCGGAGTACAAACATCTAGATGGCGCTCGATTTGGCAAGATAGAAAGGAACGTTGAGGCGCCAACTCCGCGCTCAGGGCGGAATAGTTTCATGATGGAGCGCAACGAGCCATCAATCCAGCCGGAGCCTCAAATTTACTCTTACCAGTGCGACGAGACTCGTGGGCATGAGTTCGATCAACATTCTTCCAGCTACCCCCACGAAGTCTTGACGAGGTCGGACCGGCCTGTTTATTACAACATCTTGGTTTTGGGCGAAACGGGTGTAGGGAAGTCGACATTCATCAACGCTTTATACAACTATCTCAAGTTCGATAGCTTCGATGAGGCTAAGATGCGGTCAACCAGGAAGCTTGAATATGTGGTTCCTTGTCACTTTGAGTTCAATGTGCCGAGTTCATCTAATCCATACGACAATAAGCCCAAAATGATCAGCGTCGGCTATAGCGATCGTGAGCGAAACGGTACTCAAGGCAATTCTGCGACACAACAGACATCTGTCTATGACATGCCATACAAAG
This sequence comes from Fusarium equiseti, assembly GCA_003313175.1. Lineage (NCBI taxonomy): Eukaryota > Fungi > Ascomycota > Sordariomycetes > Hypocreales > Nectriaceae > Fusarium > Fusarium equiseti. The sequence goes on from QOHM01000007.1 coordinate 471,988, forward strand.
ACATCACATATCGCATATTTGATACCCCTGGTATCGGCGACACGCGAGGCCCAGAGCAAGACAAGGAAAATGTTCGAGATATGATGTCCCTACTGAGGAACTACGAGGAGTTACATGGCATATTGATCCTACTCAAATCGGGTGAGACTCGAATGACAACCACATTTGATTTCTGCTTTGGAGAACTCCTGACCTATCTTTCTCGCGAGGCAGTCCTCAATATTGCGCTTGGCTTCACTCGCACCATGGGCTCTGGCTACATGCCCGGCGATTGTTACCCGATTCTCAAGCGGAAGCTTCAAGACCTCAGCGTCAACTTTGACTTGGGCCGTCAAACCGCATACTCATTTGATGCGGATAGTTTTCGCTACCTAGCGGCGCTATATCGGAAAGTTGAAGTGGGCGACGACAGCAAGTATCGCGAGAGCTGGAAAAGGTCGAAAGCCGAAGCCTTGAGGTTGCTGGACCATGTTGGTAAGCTGAAGCCGCACGATGTTGCCCAAACAACTAGCATGGAAGAAGCACGCCAAGCAGTGGAACAGCTGGTTGTTCCCATGGTCCAGGTTTCTCAAGAAATACAGAAGAACATTGATCTTGTCGCCGACAAACTGAAGGAGCTTCAGGACACGCGTCTGACAGGGGATGAATTGCGAAAGAAGCTCCATGTGGACAAAATCGAGTTCTCGGCCAAGAAGCTTGAGAAACCACGCACGGTCTGCAAGCATAAGGAGTGCTGTGACTACAAGACAAATTCCGATGGCGAGATTGTCGTTATCTACAACTCCATCTGCCATCAGGATTGCAATCTTGCGGATGTCACTGAAGACTGTGTGGGACATTCCGGGCTTATAAAGTGTCGAGCTTTCAAGAAGAGCAGCAGGGGTCGCTGCAGCAACAAGAGTTGCAAGCATCATTGGCTGGAGCATATGCATTACCGCTATGAACTTGAGGAAAGAAAAGCCCGGGTCAAGGACACTGAGGTTGAGCGTCTTCTCAAAGCCAACACCGATGATATAGCAGTGCGTCAGGCAGGCATACGCAAGTTCCAGGGCCTGCAACAGGAATACAAACATGAACATTACCAGCTACGAACGGCGGCAGTACGCTTCGTAATGTATCTGGATAAGCATGCGATCATGCCTATCAATGATGCGACGGAGAGATATTACAAGCAGCTCATCAAGAATGAAGAGAAAAAGATCCAGTCTGCAAAACAGCATCGATTGAACGTCGACGTGAATATCAAGAAGCTGGACCGTCTGAAGGATGATTTGGAGGCACACGTCCAACTCACCAAGGCGATCAAACGGGACATGGGAGATCATGGTCGCTCATCGGACGAGCCTCTTGACAAAAACAGTGTCCAGAAGCTGATTCGCGACTTGTATAATTTAAAGCATTTCGGGCACAGCTTGAAGAACATGAAGATTGACATTGTGTCTTCTCACGATGTCGTTCCTCGTGAACGGTCGCATCATCGGGCGAAGTCTCGTGAGCGCAAGGCTAGTGATGGAGGAGGGGCTCGGCATTTAAGGAAGCGGGATGGGGAGTCTAGTAGTAGCAGAGATTGGACGTTCAGGTTCAATTCTTGACGGCTGCTTGAGGAAGGCGATTGTCTGATATGTTGTGTGCAAGACCATTGCCCTCTGCGGTCTGGGCCGACAGAACTGTGTCGCTCATACGGAAAGCATTGCGCTACGCGTCGAAATGAGCACGCGTCGAGCAAATGCTTAAGGCGCGCGTATTAATTGAGTCATGCACCTATCACAGTGCAGCGTGAATCGATCCGAAAAGGCTGAGTAGCTTCACTATCTACTGTCGTCTCTGCTGCCCTAGTTTCAAGCGGCTCCGGACATGCAAGGCGCTCCTTCGCAAGAGGTCCAAGGCCAAGGTTCAGATTGTCAACATTCCCAAGGTTGACCATCCTGCCAAGATTTACGGTCACATTTGGAAGGATGGTACTTGACTTTACACGGTGAAGCTTTGGGGGTTTCTTAAGGGCTGCGATTGAGACGTATCAACGAGACAATATCCAAGGCAATTCTACCGAGCGATGCTCAAGGAATTTGTTGACAGTACTGACTTGACCAATTTGCCTGCTATGCTCCAAGAAACAAAACTCCAAATGAACTCATCCAACTTTTGTTAATGATCGTAAACCTTCTATCGCATCATGCACCACCATGTCTATCGCGCCACTTCTGCAACCAGTCACCACTCTCCGAATTCTCCTTTGCAAGTTCCATTTTCTTTCTGTATTCCTCCGCAGCCTCCGCCTCATCATGAAGCCGAATCGCCTTCTTCGCCTCTTCCTCCGCCAATCTCTGCGCCTCCTCCGCCTCGCGGACATCAGCTTCTAGAGCTATGCGCTTTTGGTCCGTAGATTCGAGAAGGTCACTCGCCTTTCTCTTAAGTTCCTTCTTACCCTGCAACTCTTTCCTAGTAGGGGCTGCGGATTCCTCGAACTTGGCTACCATGATTTTCATCATATCCTGGGCGGTTAAGAACACGCCTTCGGGTACTGGCGGGATCCTGGCTAGATAATCGTTGGCGGCCTGTTCGTGCTTTGCTACCTGCTCTTCGAGGGTCTCGCATTCTCGAGAGACATTGTCATGGTCCTCTTCATACTCCTCAAACAGCTGTTGGACGAGGGCCGACGCTTCATTCTTCTCTTGCAGAGTCTGCTGCTTCGTCTCCAGATCGTAGACTCGCTTTTCGCTCTCTTCCATCAGAGATGTGAGGGAAGGATACGAATGGGCGAGGCCGGTCACCTGGTTGTACTTAAGAGGGCTGGACTCAGTCCGGCGCCGTTTGGAGCTGGGCTCCAGGGGTCGATCGGTCTTGGGAGGGGTCATCTTCCCCGCTAGGTCCCCAGCGAGCTTCCTCGTCGTAGCCGACGGCGTACGAGCTCTTGTCGCCAAGAAATCCTCCCTGTATTCAAGAGACAGGGCAGAATTTTTGCTGGGTGTGTAAGGGAACCTGGGGGAAGAGCCCTGCCCATCCTTATCATCGCGTGATGGAGGCCGCGGCGATTCTTGAACGAGTGTTGGCTTTTGTTTGCCCTCTAGGATGTCTTTGATATATTTCACGGGACTTTCATCCCATTCTGAAAGCCCGTTTATATGTCCGGATTGGATAAAAGCTCGCAGTGCCATGACGACATAGACGCCACTCATCTTAGTATCTTTGTTCTCAGGACCAGGCTTATATTGTTAGCAAAAGAACTACTAGAATGGATGTTGACTTACGATGTTATTTTCAAACTCTAGCGTACTATTATCCCCATGGTATCTATCCGCCCATCTTTTAATAATATCCTTCACCAACTCGGCACGAGCTCTATTCGGTATGGGATCATAATGCTGGGCTCTGACAATTGATTTTCTACACGATGTCTCACAAGCCACCGATACAAGAGTCCAGTGTCCTTGATTCGACATATGATGCACTGGCGCAATAAACCTGTTCGGAGCGTCGGCAGGGTCGAAGCTTGGCATGCCTAGATTCAGGAAACTGGCTGGCTGTAGTCTGGGACCATCTGGAAAGGCTTCTGCGAACTCCTTAAAGATAAGGTCGATGCTCATTGAAGATAGCGGTTTCTTCGTGAGTTCCTGCAGGCATGCATTCTTCGCAGCCTTATTAACAGGTGAGATGGCCCTGATTGTGCCGTTTGTCAGACAAGATTTCAACGGCATGTCTGCGGATGGTGTGAAGGTACTGAGTGTGGAGCCCATTTCCGCCATCGCCAGAGGATACCTAGGTCTATATCTATATTGTGAATTTTTGATTGCTTGGACGGTTCTATCACTTTCTGTTTGTGAAGTACGTAGCCGGCGGTAGGTTTATCAAACAAAGAACATAAAGGTTGGTTACACTAGCGACAGGGTGTTAGAAGAGTTGGTCGCTGAGAGTATAAGAGACGAAATAATCCAATCACCTTATGTGAGCTTAAACTAGCATTTAGGCAACTTTATTTTAGCGCCTTAAGCCTTAGATGACAACTCTTTAACGCCTGTCGCAGGTATAGTGATGAAGATGATTGGACGGGCATCAGGTAGGCTTGATAGTTACACAGATTCATGGACCGGTGTGCGGCTAGATGGCTGACATTAGAGCCCTGATTATGTCTTGTAACGCCACACTTCCAACAAAAAGGAAATCAATGAGGAAAATGGCTGTATGATATGTAACATCAAACGGACTGAAGAAACATTTGTGTGGTTGTTAGATAAACTGATTGGCGGATAGACAAATACGTGGGGTATTGGGCCGTTTATTTCCGCCTAAGACGGAAGCACCCTGTTGAAGTGGCATTTCCTGTGCTACCCAGATCTTGCAACAACCTTGCTAGTGTGAAGACTTCTTCTCTGTTTCTTTCAGGGTGAGCAGGTGAATAAGCCTTAGATTACTATAATAAGATAGACTAAGTGCTAGTCTGAGCTGACCAAATTAGTTCGTCCCTTATTGCTAATTCTTCTGATACCCTGAGAGCGAAGTCCTAGGATTATAGAGTGAGTGAGTGAGTGAGCGAACGCAGATACCCTGTCACACCGTAAGATAGGCAAAAGGATGTGCTGTAAGCGGGGGGTCTTCCCACGTGCACGCGTACCTGGATTTGCAACGTGGCTTGCATACCCTCGTCTCATCCATGAGTCACTATCCTATTGATATCTTCTTCGTTTGAAACATTCTTGCTTGGTATTCAGTCGCTTAAAAGAGGAGCGGATAGAGAAACAACAATACGGAGAGGAATTTCCGATAGGATGGGCAAAATACTGGTTATCCTTGCAGCGATCTGGATGTTGGTTGGAAGAGCCCCGCTCTGCACAGTGAAATGTCATTCCATGATCCTTGTTTGATAGTCATGGGGATAGGAGACGGGAGAGCGCATAGTGGCTGAGTGGATATGTTTTATGGCTAGACAAAATATGCGGCTGGGGACAAAAGAGGTCTTCCTTCCAGTGAATGAGGTACTCCTAGAGCAATATAGTTGATGGGGACAGATGAGTACCTCTGAACGGCAAGCTACTTAGTAGGTATTTTAGAACAAGCTCAATCTATACGTATCTATAAGTGTCTTTATTGGGATAACAAGCATGGCTGTCTTAACTCTTAAGTCTCCTTTACTTTACTGCATCCATGGAATGTTGTTGAGAGAAGGGGAAACAAAGCGTAGTGGGTTGCTTTCCATGGGTATCTGCAGCCACTTAGTAGCCGACATCGATACGCGCATGCAAACCCATGGAATAGCCTAACAATCGCTAAACGATGGCTTTGCCCATGGTTCTAAAGACTTCCATCAAGATCGATCAATGGCAACAACACAGCAAATGCAAATATGATGTTTCCTCTTCCATAGCAAGCCACGTAGAGCAAAACTGCATGAACAACAAATCCTCCGAAAATGAGGCTCAGATTATCGTTCGTGAAAAGTAGATACGGTGTAGAAAAGTCCCTGCATTGAGGGAATACGTTCGTGGCAGTCTTAGCTTGACGGATTGACAGCCGAGTGGTTAGACTGCGATATGCTCTGATGTTAGTATCATCGGGAAGCGGCTCTAGCGTAAAGGAATCAGACGATCCTAGACCGCTGGCTTTAACAAACAAACTGGTGAAGAATGCACTTTGCTGAAGTTGCAGACGGATAATTGTGTCAAAAACGGTAGTGATACCCCGCCCTTATTCCAGTGCCTGAAAAGTGACACAGCGGAGAAATGACGTCGGCCGTTACATCCAATGTCTGAGTCTGACAGGTACCATCTTACCGCAGAACCTCCAAGACAACCACTGCCTATCGTCACTAACACGCCTAATGCCTATCACCAACAACTCAATATCGCCTCAAACAGATCATTCTCCCAAGACCCTTTTAGTATTTGTTGTCAACGTGAACGATGAACAACTCACGAACCCAAAACACGCTAAGAAACCACCTCAGTGGCACTAACGCATTTGGCCTCGCTTAACAATCAATCTCCGCAACCACTGCAACAAGGATGCTCAAAGTCCGCTCTAGCCTTGATTATTAAGATGGAAATCTGATCTATGATGCTGGAAGTCGCGGTGAAACACACCGCGACATCCGAGTGATATACTTCTTCCTTCCCTCCATCTTCTCCTCTCCTTGCTTCATCTTTTGATCCATCATCATCTATCATCTTCTGGTTAATCACCAGCATCAGAGTCATAATGGCTCCTCCAAAGAATAACGGCGCTCCTCGTCGTCCCTCCCATCTCCTTCACCACGGCTCCTCCTCAGACCAACGTCTCGGCCATTTAATCGCCTACGGCACCCTCCCCCCAACAAACATCGACCCCGAACCCATCCCCCAAGATGAAACCCCAGAACCTTCAAAACCTACGCAGCCGAGCTCCCGCGCTCTACCCCCCGATCTTCTCCGCGGTCTTCTCATGCTGCTCATGGCGATGGACCACATGGCTCTCGCACTAAACACCTGGTCCCACGGCACCGGCCGCGAAACTGAAGGGGATGGCGTCCCGATCAAAGAGTGGAATAGAACGGCTGCGTATTTCGTGAGGACGCTTACGCATCTTTGCGCGCCGGGTTTTACGCTGTTGCTTGGTGTGGGTGTTGTGTATCTTGGAAGATCGAGGACGAAGTTGGGGTGGTCCAAGTTGAGAATTGCGCAGTACTTTGCTGTGCGCACAGCAGTCCTGATCTTGGTGAACTTTGTCATGGGATTTGTTATGACGCTCGGCAAGACGTGGCTCATGAACGCTGTGTTGTTTTCGCTTGCGATTGATTACTTCCTGGCCGGTATGCTTTGGCTGGCGATTGACTCAACGGAACCTCTTCTCGCAAAGGCGATTTCTCGTTACTTCCCCGAGGAAGAATCCGATGAAGAGACCGAAGCACTTCTCGAGAGCGGAACTACCACAAAGACATCTCGGGCGGTGCGTATCTCATGGCATGCGCACAATGCTCTTCTCGTGGTGCTGGCTTTGGTAACCATCTGGTGGAATATCTGGCTGTCACCTACCCACGGCCACTGCGACATCAACTCCGCTGCAGGAAACGACGGACGAGCACCTACCGACGGTCCCGCTGTATCTCACAACCCTTGGTTCGGACTCTGGTTCTGGACCACCCTCACACCCCGCGTTATGTCCGTCTTTCCTCCCATGGCATGGGTATCCTTCGCGATCCTCGGCTTGTTATACGGCCGCATTGACGTTGCGCGCACCTGGAACGCCAAGATTTCGTCACTGTGCAATCTTGCCGCCGGCCTGTTCTTCTTCCTCTTCTTCGTCCTCACGCGCGTCGCACACTTTGGCAACCTCTCTGAAGGCTGCCTTCAAACACCCGAGCACATCGCTCACCCAGAGCGCAACCAATATCTCGTCTCAGCCAAGTCCTTCTTCTACATCATGAAGTACCCACCGGACGTCGCATTCTGGGCCTTCACCATGGCTGGCAACCTTGTTCTCCTCGCCATTTTCGGCGGTATCCCCACGCATGTTGCCAAGCGGTTCACCATGTTGATTGACTTTGGCCGTGCTGCGCTGTTCTTCTACATCGTGCACATGTTTTTCGTGTTTGGCTTTGGCGCACTCTGGGTGTGGGCGTTCGGCCACGATACTGGAAGAAAGCAACCCATGAACCCTGACTCTACGCGCGGTATCGACAATGTTTTCGCGTACCTTGCCATTTGGGGTTTGGCGATGGTGTTGTTGTGGCCTGTTGTTAGATGGTATGCTCGATTCAAGGCTACCAAGACTGCTGACTCTATTTGGCGTTTCTTTTAAGCATTGTTTTTAAGCATTGGATGTTATTTGTGGTTAGATGATAGAATGTAAATGAATAAACGAAGACAAATCACCACATGAAAAGTAAATTATCACGCAAGCTCACATCGTTTGTCTTACTCAACTACTCCTCACGTGAGATGTCGCCATCACTAATCTTACTCTCCGTCTGCCCGTCTACTGGACGCCTCGTCAGTGTCACATACAAACGCTGCGTAGACGGAAATAAGCTCCCCACCAAAAGAGGGGTCACAGCTCGTCCAGAAGACCAAAGCTCCGGGATCCGGCAATTCGGGCTTACGATGACGATGGCCAGTCACTGTCAGCTCTTTCAAAATCAGCACAAGCCAGCCAATCTATCGTTTTTTAGAGCTTGCGTGGGGTCGGCAGTGGATGAGGAAAAAGACGAGATGATAATCCCCGGGTTCCGTCAGTACCCTGGCAGAACAGCTACATGGGTCACAGACATCCCCAACGAAGTACCAAAAACATTCATCGTGACTCAATTGAACCGATAACCACGGCAATTGTAATAATGACTCTGCGGACTTGTTCGGAAATGTCTCGTCAACTGCCGGCGATCACGGCTACGTACGGGCCGTCGTCCGAAATCGTCGTCGTTATCATATCGCCAATCCAATCAGTTTGAAGTTAAAGTTAATAATTAGTGACTCAAAAAACCAAGGCAGGGCGAGCAGCGCAAAAAAAAGAAAGGCTTCCAAGCTCAACAAATTGACTCGCAATCTCAACCTTTCGGTATCTTTCTCCGTTCACTCTCTTCTCTGTATCACCCACCCCAACAGTGCTACAAGCTCTACTGCAGGTAGCTGCATCATTCGTCACATCGCTTTATCGTATCATCCGGGGAGCTACTGTACGCTTTCCAGTGGATAAATCCGCTATGTTTTCCTCTCGGCTCGCTTCCTTTTCTCTCCGCTCTTCGGCCTCTTCTTCTTCTAGCTCCTTCTCATCCTCCATCGCTCCAACTTTTTCTCGTCACCTTTTGTTTCCTACTGCTGCTGCGACGCGCTTCCACTCTTCTTGCTCATCTTCCTCGTCAACCCCTCCATCAAACTCCAACTCATCAAAACCTACGTGGCGCAACATGGCCGAACAAGACATCACAAGGTACCTCCAGCAGTCCCACGACCGGCTGTTCGTCAACAACCGAGAATGGGCTGAGAACAAAGCAAAGGTCAACCCCGACTTCTTCAAGAACCTCGCCGCCGGCCAGGCCCCCCAGTACCTCTGGATCGGTTGCGCAGACTCGCGCATCCCCGCCGAGCAGATCTGCGGCCTCGAGCCCGGCGAGGCATTTATCCACCGCAACATCGCCAACCTGGTGTGCAACACCGACCTCAACGCCATGGGCGTCATCAACTACGCCGTCAAGCACCTGGGCGTCAAGCACATCATCGTCTGCGGCCACTACGGGTGCGGCGGTGTCAAGGCTGCCATGACGCCTCAGGATCTCGGTCTTCTGAACCCTTGGCTGCGAAATATTCGTGACGTTTACCGTCTGCATGAGAAGGAGCTTGATGCGATTGCGGACGAGAGCGACCGATACGACAGACTGGTTGAGCTGAATGTTATCGAGCAGTGTCGCAATGTCATCAAGTCTGCTGATGTTCAGCAGTCGTGGCATGAGAACAAGTACCCCATTGTTCACGGATGGGTGTTTGGGTTCAAGGATGGTCTGCTCAAGGATCTTAAGATTGACTTTGAGGCGGTTCTGGGTGATATTCAAAAGATTTACAACCTTGTTGACAAGAAATAATTGGGGAAATAGCGTTGATAGAGAATTACATACTGTTTGAATCTGTACTGGTGACTGAAGCTGTATATCGTCTGAGCACCATGACAAGATGAAGCTACTACACCGAGGGACGTCCACCTTTTAAAGATGACAGTAGCGTCTACAAGTTCATGATATGCAGGGATGATTTGCCTTCAGCCCTACAAGTAACTGTAACAGGGACCACGGCTTGGCTCGACCGCCCCCAGATGACGGTCTGGGCCTTCAAGGTGTCGATGATGATGTTAGCAGGTTCACCAAAAATGGCATGAATTGCGCACAGATTTTAACAGAGAACTTGATCATGAATCTCAATAATGGTACTAGAGAGCGACATAAGTCAAATATTTATTTATTCGGCTTTAATTACGCTCCAATCCGTCTCCAAAGAGCAAAATCGTCTCAGCAAGATCAATCTCACGTGACTACCCTTTCAAGGTTCATCTCCACACATCGTACGATTTTCCACATGGCCCTGGGCATCACCTCGCGTACCTTGCAGTCTTCCAAAACGACGGATTTCTATTCGAGTGCCGAATTAGAGATTGGCGAATACCATGTGGAGGTTCGCAGCCGGAAGAGGAAGGTTATTTGTGTTAAGTTTTGGTGATGAGGAATGAGCTTGTTTCATCGGCAGTGGCTGGTCGTCTGCTGTGCGATTGAACTCAATTTGTCAACCAGCTAAACAGATGGAGGCTGTCACACGATCTGTTGTATGATTGATGGTAAATGCTGGATCGGATTGAAGATCTTCTGCAGAATGTTACAACGTCGCATCGCAATTAAGCTTAATTCGGATTGAGAGCGACCATGTTACTGTGATGCATTGATGTGAAGTACTGAAGACCTTGATAGGTCGTTGCCTAAGAAGGTACCTGCTACGGTGCGTCGACAAAGTTAGCCTACCAGTCCATGGTGGCTATTGTCACACATCAATAGCTCCGAAGGCTGTCATGTCGGTCAAGTTGGGCTATTAGACTGAGAGGAAAGACATCACTTGTGCAATACCCAAACTTCTCTATGTCGGCGTAGTCCGTTTGACTAGGCTAGTCGTGTTTGCAAATTCGATGATGCCTCGAAAGCATGTTTTATTCAATCGGAAAAAAGATTGTTTGTCCCCTTAGCACTCTGACCTCTTAATACATCGTTTAAGCGAGGCCACTGCCTTTTTGGATCATCCGGTGGCCGCAAGACATGTTGGTGTTTGACCATGAACTTGTATGCTTTTCATTGAGTACCTGACGGATGCAACATACCAACGACAACCGTCTACAAGCCCAAACTCAAGCTCACAAACAGGCATAGTTGCACGGAAGCTAATTGAGTCACCTGCAATAGCACGTTTAAAAGCACATAATGCATGCTTTCGACCATGGAAGTAATGGGAACGTTTTCTGCAGCAAACACCCGTTCGTCCAAAAATTACCCTACAGACACAAACGATCGCAACGCGCATCTTTCAACGCCCCCGTTATCTTCTCCCGTCAATCTTATCTCATCTTTCCTCCGAAGCTTTCCCGTCTAACTCTGTTTACTACCCTTTGTCTACTACACTCTCTTTCGCTATCACTATCGCAACTCACCATCGTCTCAACTGCTGGATCAGCTTGTACATGATCCCTAATTGCAGATTCCCCTCCAATAACAAATCATCACGTGAAGTGACCCGGTCTGGTGGTCTAGTGGTATGATTCTCGCTTAGGGAAAACCCTATAGCTCAGCTTGCGAGAGGTCCCGGGTTCAATCCCCGGCCAGACCCTTTCTTTTGCCAATCGTGACAGTAGGCACTTTGCTTTTTTCTGGTTTGGAAGCTCGTCTGCTGTGATGTGATGTCTTCCGTCTTTGAAACGACAAGACTTGGACTGACTGCGGCTTTTTGAGCAACTTTCATCTTTGTGAACAGACTGTGACTTCTTTCTTCTGCTCGCCTCGTTGCATACATGTCTCTCCATTTGCCAAAAGTGGAGCCCAATACGCGCCTCCGAGGCGCGTTGTAGCCCTGCTAATAAAAAAATCTCAGCAGCATATCATCGGTTCTATTAAGGCATGCCTGTTTGTAGACAACACAAGATGCAAACGTAAAAGTAAACAACACATCCGTAACAAGTAAAAAATATCGGCTCCCAACATAACCCCCCTCTTTTTTTGTTCCAAACATCAATCGTTTATCGCACTAGCTGCAGTTAGTGGAGACAAGTTTCTTTGTGTTGTCGTCGCCATGAACTTGTTCAACTTCCTTTCGTCACCGCTTAAGAAGCAGCAGCCCGAACCTCCTTCGACAATGGCTTCCTCTCAACCAGCGACGCGCACCTTCTCTCCAAGAGATCGAAGAGCTTCTCAACGCGCTTCTATCCAGTTTTCTGAATCTGGAAGTCGCCGCTCCTCTGTGAGTAAATGCCTTGCAGCGCAAACTAACTTCGCGCCTGCCTTGTTATAATCTAAAGAGAGTAAACACTGACCTTTCCCAACAGCGTTCGCGACGAAGCGACGTTTCAACAACATCGATAATCGATTCAACGACAATCATATCATCAACCATGCCTCCGCCCCAGAAAAATCCCAAGCGCAGCTCTATGGGGAACACACATTCATCACCCGCTGCAAGACTTTCGGCGGCCGGTCGACGCGCCTCTGCTTCCTCCCCCCAAGCCCGAGTCCGATCGTCGCCTAGAAATCGCACATCCCCCGAGCTTGGTGAGGCACCCAGTGGGCGCAACAGCAGCCTGAATTCCCCTGCTGCACTCCCTGAGTCTCCTGCTCTGTCTACCAACGGGACAACCGTCAGTGCCAGCAGCTCTGTGTCAAGACCTCGACAAGCGAGAAAGACTTTCCCTCTCAACCCCCATTTCCATAGTACGAAGGCTGCGCGAGAGACACAAGAGCAACCTACTAGTTTTATGGCGGTGAACAGTCCTCCGGCGCCCTCCCCAGCGCCCTCTACAAGAGATACTCTTCCCCTTCCTCCCCGAACTCAATCACGACGCAGCCTGGCGCAATCCTCGCCAAAGGCGCAGGAAGTTGAACAAGACGAATCTGAACAGGAAGAGACCGATGATGCAGACTCGGAGCATGAATTCAAGCGCATCATGGATCATCGCTGGTTTAATGACAAATTTGAGCTCCGCATCGAGTGGAGCGACGGCGAGCGCACATGGACCGACGAGGAGATTCTCCACGAGGACTGCCCCGAAGCGCTTTTTGAATACTGGCGCAGCCTGCCTAAAGGTCGACCTAACACTCCCGACGATGAAGGTGTCTACCATGTTTTTGCCATCCGAAAGCATCGAACTCATAGGGGTAAGAAGCAGGTGCTTGTCGAATGGCTGGGCTTTGAAGAGTCTGACCAAACCTGGGAGAGCCAGGACTACATTGAGTCAGTTGCCAAGGAGCATGTTGAGGAGTACATGAGTAAAGTCAAGGGCAAAGGAAGACCTTCCAAGGGCAAAGCCAAGGCTGCTCCGAAGCCGAAGGTCAACAAGAAGGGTACCGCGAAGCCTGTGCGTAACGGTCAAGTGCCAGTCAAGGCTGCGGTGAAATCAGCAACACCCGCGGAGAAGGCTCAAGGCAAATCTCGAGTTACAAAGCGCCGTGAATAGGGGACACCTTTCTTTTCGAACAGATCGTTGGGAGATAAATGGCGCAAAAATTGACATGGTATGCTGGGGTCAAAGGTTATTACCATGCCGCGCAGAGCGCTGGCTTGCTTTTGAGAAAAGAACATAGCTATGACTGGACGATTTTGCTTGTAGTTTAATAAACGGAGTATGCGATTCGCATAACTATTCGCTTCAACTTGATGAACACTGATTATACATGTGAACTGGTTATAGATGCCGAAGTGAGATCTGACTTTTCCATGCAAGAGTGAGTATTGAGCCCGACTCGTAACTGTAATAATTAATAAAAGTGACTTGATCTCATAAAATGACCTATTTGAGTGACTATTATCCTCGTTTGATACAACTAAATCTGTTGCTCACTGCAGAATTTTGGGTCATTCAAGATGACGGAATCGGACTTTTGCCTGCTGACTGGGATCGGACTTCATTCAATGGGGCTGACTGTATCCAAAACCTCCATATAATTCACCTCACGCTACCATTCTCATCCTCTCTTACCCATTTTCAAAGCAAAGCACCATTGCGAAAATGGCTTCTTAACCAACTCTGTCTAATCGCATTCCCCCAATCCTCATTCTAACAATCCTCACAATCTTCGGTCTCGACGCGCTCCTCCTGCAGCTCAACCGCAATGGCTACACAGCCATGCTATCCAGCATAACCCGCGATCCCCTCCCTCGCTTCCTCCCAGATACAGATAGACTTCTTGTGAAGCAATACACGGGATTTAAACCGCTTGATCATTTCTTTGCTATCAGTAATGTCATCTGGGCGAATGTCACGGATGGGTCTAGGCCGGAATTGTCGCTTTTTACGTTTTGCTTTGGTGGACAGCTTATTGCTACGTTTATGGTGTTTATTATTGAGGGGCAGAGGACGGTTGGTTTGGCACCTGTTGTACTAAAGTAAGTTGAATTCATTCTTGAGAATTGAGATTGAGATATACTGACTGAGGTAGTGGTGCTGTTTGGTTATGGCTTGCGCAGTCTATTGGCTTCGGCTTCGTCGCACCGCTATACTACGCCATCCATCTCTTCTGGACATCCAAAGCATCTTGGGCGCAAAGAGTGCATGTGCGAGATTATCTCAGTCTTCACACCGTCGTCCCGTCAGTTCTACTAGGCTACATCGTGCCCGTCATCTTCATGGTGTATCCTTTCTCCAATTACAATGTTCGACAGTGGTCTAATGCAGTTTGGTCAATGGCGCCGTTCTACATCTTCGCTCTGCAGATTGTTTTCACGGGGCTTTTGAAGAGATTGAGTGTTGGACAGGATGCTAATAAACCCAAGGTTGTTCTTGACAAAGCCGCCCTGCGTCATGCCTACAGCTTTGCTTGGAACATTGCGGTAGTGAGCCAAATAACAACCTATATCGTCCTCCTCACATCTTCCTTTCTCCCCAAGAACCTCGCATCAGCACTCACAGCATCCAAAGTCTTTGTCCCCGACGCAGCACCTCATTCATACGCACCCATGTCAAGCGCCGCAGTAGCTATCCATAACTTCCTCCTCTACGATTTTGCTACTGGTTCGCTGGCGGGACTTGTTTGGGCCGTGCACCAGTTGCTTGAGGTCAAGCCTGAATTGAAGGTTGGTGAGGAGAGGATGGGGCTTGTTAGGGGTGTTGTTAGGAGTTTGCTGCTTTCGGGACCGGGAGGTGCGCTTGTTGCGATTATGCAGCATCGGGATGAGAGTGTGCTTAGTGCTGAGGCTAAGAGTGGGAAGATGCAGTGATTGCAGCAGAATAAATTGAGGTAGCAATATAGCATAGGTATTGCGGATTGTCTATCTAAGCTTTCTCTTCTCTGTTCTCACCCAGTGGGACA
This sequence comes from Fusarium equiseti, assembly GCA_003313175.1. Lineage (NCBI taxonomy): Eukaryota > Fungi > Ascomycota > Sordariomycetes > Hypocreales > Nectriaceae > Fusarium > Fusarium equiseti. The sequence goes on from QOHM01000007.1 coordinate 486,998, forward strand.
TCCATTCCGTGACGTCCACTGTATCGCGAGACTTCAGCTGGCTTCCAACCGCTCTTCTGCAAAAGAGTCTCATCTTTAAGACGGTACACTTCTACCTTGAGAGGACGACAGCACTTGATCATCTCCTCTTCACTATCCTCTCCAAAGCCCCAAAGCGAAAGATCACCACCAGGGCATGTACCTGTACCATGTCAGCATCTCAACTCTTCCCACGTCTTGGAATACTCACTCAACGCCATCAAAAGATCCTGCTCAGCCAAAAACTCAATATGATCACCCTTCTCCGCAGGACAAGGATTCATAAAATACCTCCCCTCCTCATCCAACCCCGTAACCTGAAAGATATTAATAACATCATGAACATCCTGCTCGATCAACCCATACGGCAACACCGCACGCGTCAAGTTAGAATGGCACTGGAAATTATACTGTCCCCCGCTGAGAACAGTGTTGATGTACGGATCGCAGCGTGTACCCAGCAGATCATGTACCCGTCCGCCGTGCTCGTCGACGCCGTACCAGTCTAGACTGTCGGTGATGATGGTTGCTAGAGGACGCATATAGGGAAGATTGGACCAGAGACGGTCGTATGTTGAGACGTGGGAGGCGTGGAGTTGTTTTGTGCGGCTTGCCCAGAAGCGCTCGCGTGGGTTGTGGGCGTTCCAGATGTTTAAGTCGCCTGTTGGTGTAAGTGAGATTCTCATCACCAGCACTCTTCAACCTACCAACTTGCGGTCCCTCAGGCGTACTGATCTTCACAATCGAACCAGCAGGCGCCTTCCATGCCTTCCCAGATCGAATAGGCAGCGTAAACTCCTCGATAAGCTCACGCTCAGCATCGCGGATGTTTGAGTAGAGGGTCTTATCTACGGTGAGGACGGAGCCTGGAGACGGAAGATAAGCCGGGACGGGCTTCTTGATTGGCTTCCTGTTCTTTAAACGTTCAGCTCCGTTGGAAGACATTTTGGATTTGTGTTTAGTTGTCAAGTCAAGAATTGAATTGAGAGACTTTTACTTCTGTCACGGATTATGTAGGTGGAGTATCAGTCATCTGCTGCAGCTGAAGGACGCTACGGCTGTAGGTTCGGCTATGGACTATCCAATCTTTGTAGATCTTGAAGTTCCGGTGGAAATGCAGATTATTGGTGCATATGCGAATGTCGCTCTATGGTAATTGTGTACTCTGGATCTATACGCGGCTGGGAACGCGGGATTGCGATTTTGTGCATGCGATCATTAGCAATGCGACTTCGGCGGTCGGATTACACTCGGCTTCGGGAAGACTCACTGAGCATACCACTTCTAGCAATTATTCTTCCACTGAGGCAATGTATACAATTGACAACCAGGGGATAATCACTCCACTAATCTTGACCTCTCTTCTTGATATCCTGGTTTGCGACGCGACGAAATTATGTCCATCTAGGATAGCGTCATTCTACGTGCTTCTACAGCGTTATCGGCATCCGTAGGTAGCTTAATTGAGAGGCTGAACTCTACAGTGCTCCCGCCCCTTCTTCAAGACTTTACCCATCCAATTGAGTCACCAACGGCTGTAAATAGAAAACAATCAATCCCTTCAATCTCATGTTTTAATGACTCCACGCCGGTAACGCCGTCAACGTCTCGTGCTGGTCAGATCATTGTTGTCTGACGTCTCATACGTCACGTGGCACACAGTCTTTAAAAACCCTTCTGGTCTGCCCCTCATTGCCCCTCTATCCACCCCGCCGATGACTCTGCCCTGCTTTTAGCTCTTCAATCACCTACATACCGAAAAAAACAACAGCAATCATGTCCGAACAAGAAGCTCAAGCAGCTCAAGCAGCCGCCCCCGAGGCAACTCAAGCACCCGAGGGTCAAGCTCCTCAAGAGGGTGAAGCAGCCGGCCCTTCGAAGAAGGCCCTCAAGAAGGCCGAGGCCAAGGCCAAGAAGGAAGCCCTCAAGGCCCAGCGCGCCGCTGAACTCGCCGCCCAACAAGCCGCCGCCAAGCTGAGCCTCGCCGACGACCCCGCCAAGGACAGCTACGGAAACAAGCAGGTCACCAGAGCCTCCTTCAGTAAGGATGCCGAGGAGGTCGAGATCCGAAACCTTGACGAGTCGTACAATGGAAAGACCGTCATTGTCCGCGCTTGGCTCCAGAACTCGCGTGTTCAGAGTGCCAAGATGGGCTTTATCGAGCTGCGAAAGGGTGGAAACTGGGATATCCAGGGTGTGATCATGGCATCTGAGCAGGAGCCTGTTGTCAGCAAGCCCATGGTCAAGTGGATCACCAACATCAGCCCTGAGAGTTTCGTTGCTGTTGAGGCTAAGGTTAAGCAGCCTCTTGAGCCTGTCAAGAGCTGCCGTGTTTCCACTCTTGAGCTTCACATCACCAAGTGCTACGTTCTTGCTCCTGCTCCTGCTGTGTTGGGTATGACCCTGGAGGCTGCTAGCCAGCCTATTGTCAACTTTAGCGACGAGAGCAAGGCTGGCGAGGAGGCTGAGAAGGAGAAGGCTGAGAACACTTCTACTGTTCCCTCTGCTAGCATGTTGACCCATCTCGACAACATTGCCATGCACAAGCGAACCCCCGTCCAGCAGGCCATTGCTGTAAGTTACCCAACAACGACCAATTGAGCTTTCCTGACACAAATTTCTAGGACATCCGTATCGAAGTCAAGCGCCTTTTCCGCAACTACCTCGAGCCCCGTCACTTCAAGGAATTCGAGCCTCCCTGCCTCATCGGCGCCGCCTCCGAGGGTGGTGGTAACGTCTTCCGACTACCCTACTTCGGAGAGGAGGCTTTCCTCGCCCAATCGCCCCAGTTCTACAAGCAGTTCGAGATTGCCGGTGGTCGCGAGCGTGTTTTCAGCTCTGGCCCCGTTTTCCGTGCCGAGAACTCCAACACTCCTAGACATATGACTGAGTTCACTGGTCTTGATCTGGAGATGGAGATCAAGGAATCTTACCTTGAGGTTCTTGATGTTCTTGAGGGTGTCCTTCTGTCCATTCTCCGTGGTATCCACGGTAAGTTAATCCGCGTGCGACATCGCAGGATCTTAGCTAATGACCTTCGCAGAGCGCTGCGCTACCGAGATTGAGACCGTCCGATCCGCCTACGCCTCCGAGCCCCTCCTCCTCCCCGAGCCCGGCAAGGAAGTCCGCCTCACCTTCGCCGAAGCCCAAAAGCTCCTCCGCGAGGAAGGCCCCGCCGAATTTGCCAACGTCCGCGACGACGAAGACATGAGCACACCCCAAGAAAAGGCCCTCGGTGAAGTCGTCCGCAAGAAGTACAACACCGACTTCTACGTCATCGACAAGTTCCCCGAGACCGCCCGTCCCTTCTACGCCAAGCTCGACGATGACACCAACAACACAGTCGGCGACGGCGTCCGCGTGACAAACGCTTTCGACATGTTCATCCGTGGCCAGGAGGTTCTCTCCGGTGGTCAGCGTATCCACAACCCTGATGAGCTTGAGGAGCGTATCAAGGCCAAGGGTGTTGACCCCAAGTCTGATGGTATTAAGGAGTACCTTGCTGTTTTCCGACAGGTTGGTGTTCCTGCTCACGGTGGTGGTGGTTTCGGTCTTGACCGTATTGTTGCTTGGGCTTTGGCTTTGCCTAGTGTTCACCTTGCGGCTTACTACCCCCGTACTCCCAAGCGACTTGCGCCATAAGGTGGTTGCATTGGTATTGTAGGTTGTGTAGAGGCTGGGTCGTATGGTAGTGGAAAAGTTGGGCCATTATAGCGCAAAGGTCATTATAGAAAGATATAGCTGTTTAAATATTGTATCCATTTGAAGTCATTGAGGAGGCTGCTATGGTATGCCCGCATACGTCCCGTGTGATGCTGTTGTTAGCGGGGTTGTCCCTTGAAGTGAGATAGAGCCATGCTGTCCTCCAGGGCAGCAATTCTCCATGTTTGACAGACCGCATTTCTTGCCCTGTCGGCGAAGATAAGCTATGGTCTGGGAGTGAAACATGTTGATTCAATAGGAATTGTCCTCCTGCCGCTATTATTGGTTACCGAAGTACCCATCGTCCAACAGTCACCATCCCAACAATCACAGCCATCAATCGTTCTTGCAAGTCAGCTCCCGAACATATTCCATACCCACCGACAGAATTCTTAAGCTTAAATGATACAGCCACTGTTGCAATGGCTTCGCCAAGTACACAATCCCAATATATCGCATTTCTTTTCCTCAGCTCTATTTCCACATCCCACCCTCAAACTGAAACTTCACCAATCATGACCGTCCATGTCTCAAGGGAGGATGTCCCTTCACATGCCCGGAATGCGCACAGGGGCTCCATTCCAGAATGCACGGAATACCCAAATTTCAGGGTCATCCCTTGCGTATAGCGCTTTCAGCCCTTATATGGCACCCAGAGTCTGTCTTGCTTTGCGATCAGCGCCGTCCTTTTTCTCCAAGCTGACCGTTTTCTTCGCGCTGGTCAAACTCGTGCGGATTGACTCGTGAAAATGGTCGTCGTTTCAGGCTCGCCTTGGGCCAAAAAGGTCGCCCTCATCGTCATCTCAATTAACCTCGTCTTTTGGTGGTGGTGTTTCTCCGTTCCTTCATCAGACGACCTCACACCCCCCAAACCATCGCGCTTCGAAACGGATCAATTACCAGACCTGCCAGACCCCAAAGAACTCGCCGAACAAGAAGCTGCGAAACTAGCAAAAGCCGAAAAAGCTGCAAAGGAAGCGAGAGAAGAAGCTGATCCGAAAGTTGGTAAAAATGGCTTGAAGATCTTTCGCTCTTGGAGTAACTTTGAGCTCATCCGACCGAAGAACGACAAGACCTTCTTGTTTCGTCGCTTTAAAAGCTCCCCGCATAAACCGCCGCATGTCGAATGGAATCCCAACGGTGGTGAGCTTTCGAAGGGTTATGTGTTTATTACGCCGCAGTCTACAGGGGAGGATAAAGGTCTTGTGCAAGCTGCCAGCTTTATTATGAAGCAGAATGCCGAGCTTATCTATGCACACGATGAAGCTCCTTTTGACTCGGAGGGTCTGCGCGTGCAGAACGTCAACAATGAACAATTCCTTACGCTATGGCGCGGTACGAGAAAGGGCGCGCATGGATTTGGCCAGGCGATGATTATGAACAGTCAATACGAGAAGACGATTATTCATCTCGATGCTATCATCAGCAATAAGTTTGGGAAGAAGTTCAGGGGCCAATTGGACTTTCATGAGCAGGAGTTGACGACGAGGGGAACGATCTTGGTTACCGCGTATAATACTACGGCGTATAATCTTACGCAGATGGGAGGAATGGCGGAGGGTTGGGTTTCGGACTCGATGTTCTTTGAGATTGATATTGAGACGGAGGAGATTTTGTTCAGTTGGAGTTCGCTCGATCATTTCTGGCCCGAGGATTCTATGCTGCCGCTTATCACAGAATCTGGCAACGGCACAGCCACGACGCCGTACGACTTCTTCAATCTCAACTCTGTCCAAGCCGTCAATCACGATTCATTCCTCATCAGCAGTCGAAACTTCTGGTCTGTGTATCTCATCTCGAGATCGAACGGTAGAGTGCTCTGGGAACTGAGAGGGAATACCAAGGGCGGAAGTTTCGGGGGTATACCGCCCCATGGACGATTCCGATGGCAGAACCACGTTCGGGCGCTGGAAGCTGATAAGAAACACATGATCATTAGCATGTTTGACAATCACAATAGTCCTGAGGACTCTGGACAGACGAATTCGCGAGGATTGGTGCTCAAGGTCAACTTCCCGCCTAAACCGAACGAAAGGCCAGAGGTTCTACTCATTACCTCACCCGACCGTGCAAAGGTCTCTACTCAAGATGGAAGTTTCCAATGGGGTCTCAGCAACGGTAACTCCTTCATGAGTTGGGGCGCTGGCGGCGTCGTCCACGAGTATGGTCCAGCAGGCGGCCATGATCTCCGCTGGCAAGCGCGCTTCGGCCACGACGAAACAGTCCGCAGCTACCGCGCCTTCAAAGACGTCTGGACCGGGACACCCATGTCCTGGCCGCCCGCTCTAGTCCTCGAAAAGACCGAAGACTCTGTCCTCGGCTACGTATCCTGGAACGGCGCGACCGACATAGAATCGTACAACGTATACGAGTACGAGCCCGGTAGTCCAGCTACACCACTCGGCAAAGCAGCTGCGTGGGGTTTCGAGACGGGTTTTGATCTAGGGAGCAAGTTCAATGAGACGAGCTGTATTCTTGTGGCTGCTATAAGGGATGGACAGGAGGTTAGACAGTCGAATGTGGGATGTTTGCAGGGGAAGACTTTTGTTAGTACGTTTGTGGACTCGAATGGGTTGGCGCAAGGTGATAGTGCTGTTGAGGACAGTTTTGTTCAGAAGGTTATGCGTTTGTTTGGCGCTCGAGGAGAAGTTTCGCATACTGATATGGATAAATGATTTGTGTTTTGAGCGATGGATTGGATGGATAGTACTTGCTTATAGAATGCACTTTGACTAATGAATGACCGAATCAATTTAATGTTATACAACGACTGTACTCTATTGCGTTCTAGTAACTGACATAGGAAACTGACTGCTTGACTGCCTCGAGAGGCAACTGCATGTATCCAACACTCCACCATAACACCAACCACTACCGTCTGAAAGGCTCATACTGTCCAGTCTGAGGGTTATATATACTAACCACACTAGAACTCGAACTTAAAGACGGATTAAAACTCTTATTCGTCCTATTCGTTCTCGGCCGCTGATGCATAAGCGTAGGCGGTCTCCGTTGCTGATAATAATGCATAGGAGGTGGATACTGTATATACGACTGACTCCTATACTGACTCTTAGGATGATGAAAGTAAGGTCCCCGATTCCTCAAATTCGCATGCGAAGGAAGGAATGGTGGCGGTTGTATGTATCGTGGTGGTTGATATATCACGGGCTTCGAAGGTGTGACTATGACAGTCTCAACATCCCGTAAATCATCCTTCGATATACCAGCCAATTGTCTCGGATGAAAAATATTGAGAAGAGCAGCGACGATAAACATTGATCCTGCGTCGAAGACGTAAAAGTAGATCTCGGTGCTTTGGACGACGCCGAGAGGACCGGTGGCGTATTCGATTACGCGGTAGATAGATCGGATAAGAATGAGACCACAGCAGATGTAAAGAACGATAATCCAGCGTTTCCAAGGCATTGTAAGACCTGTGCTTTGACGAGTTGGTGTCTCGATGACACGGCTGTGGACGATATGTAGAACGGAAGTGAAGAAGCCGAAGAAGTAAATCTGGAATGAGAGACCGCCGACGATGATAAGTTGGGCTGTTCTTTGTTGACTAACAAATGTGGCATCGACAAGATAAGCAGCACCTTTCCATAAGATTAGTACGGGTTATGGAGTGCGATGATGGTGACTTGCCTGTAAGTTGCGCTGCGAGCGAAACCAAATCGCAAAAGACAAACACCTTGGGTAAAACCTTGACTGGAACAAGAGAATGAATATCCGCGTCCAAAGCAATGATGATCTTGCTAAGCATCATATAGATACTGGTAGTCATACACGCCGGACCGAGAAGGAGGGCAAAGGTTTGGATTGCGTAGGGAAGGGTGGAGGTTCTGGTTGATAGAGCTCGACAGGCATATCCAGTAGCCTCAACTGCACGGTATCTGTTAGCAATCTCAACTCTTAGAGTTGTTTAAGGCTTGTAGTTTGTTTGAGAGGTTACTTACTAGCACAGCTAAAAAAGAACGGAATGAAAAACCAAGTCTTACATCTCAAAATTTGCAAAAGACACACAAGCATCGCAGTAAAAAACAAACCAAGCGCTACGAGCGCTACTATAAAGGAGGGATCATAATGGTACAGCTGTGCCGCTGCCATCGTGACAGACCTTTGTCAAGGCCAGTAGAGTAAGGAGGGACGTCAGAGTTGGGTGAAAGAGAGAGACATTTTTGGATTGAGACAGGATGGGTCGGCGGGATGTTTTGTCTCGGGATGGGATGGGGTCATGACGACGATTGTTCGAGAAATAATGGAAATCTAGGCTTTCAGAGAGACGGATTTGGATAGTGAGGGGACATAATTAGATTTGATGAGGTTTTCTTGGTTGTTGTTTTGAGGTGATGAATGCGGAAGAGGCTGTTTGCGGTGTATCCACAAGCTGGATGCAGTTTTCCCGACACCACGTTTAGTCACCGTAGGGCGAATGTTGAAGAGGGGAATCGATAAGAAAGACGCATTTGGAAGAAAAGATCTTGGTAGTTACAGGTTTATAACGGCTGTACCTGAACCGGCATTCTTGGTCCCTGGAGTTGTGGGGATGTTGGTGTAGATCTGAGATATGTCTTGTTTCGGTGGATATATCGGGTTTAGATTCGATTTGATGATCAGGAACACTGAATATAGATAATATCATGATTCTCAATCGGATTCCGGCACTCCATTGAAGAAACATGAGCCTCACTGAGTGTTCCTTGGTAGTTTTGGAAGGTGGTAGATGTAGATCGGTAGGTGGCTTTGGTGGAAGTTTGGCAAGCAACAACCAGACAAGCACTCCAATCTCTTGCTATCTACTTCAAGTACCTCTCTACTGTAGTATTTACTTCAATAATAACATAAAGACTGTCTATCTATGGATTCAGGCAGATTTGACATCAGTCGTTTACGAAAGTTTGCGCTTCTAAGGGAAGCAAGACGGCATGTCTTATGTCTTGCAAATCAGTTTATCTGGATAGAAACATGACTCTTCTGGGCAAGACTGTTGATGGGATCCACTCTGTCCAGAAAAACTAAAGATAGATGATCAGACTTGACCTAGTATTCTCTGCGAGACATAAATTCGGAGTTGTGGCGAAGTCGCTCGAAAATAGATCGCTTTAACTCAACTTGGATGAGGGCTCAAGCCTTACAATTGGCTGATTGAGACTGAAGTTGAATTTCTGCATGTAAAACAGCTGGATGAATCATCAGAATGGGCTTTGCGGGCACTGGTCACGTTTAATGAACGCCGCTTACTGTGGGAACAACAGTCCCCATTTAGAGACTGACAGGGACCAATCTTTTAATCGCCGCTTATTCCCTTTGTATATTGTGATTGCCAGGGGTTTGAGTGCTTACCGGCGGTCCGGCAGTTGACCTATCTCGCTAAGAATATGCAGTGTCTTCAAACACCAAACCAGGATATTCGAGATCCATCATGGAGTGTATCTCAATATCAACGACAGACCATTATGCCCTAATACTGAGAACAATACCAATTATCACTATTTGACGTCAAAAACACAGTTTATGATTGTGGGTGTTGGGCTTATTGTTACTCAAACCTAATCAGGCTCGCCAGCCACGATGACGTCCTCACGTGCTGCCTTAACCGCCCTCACAGCCTACCCAAACATCACCGATACACCCTCAAAAACAACATCAACGTACCTCACCGATACGATATTGACAGCTGAAATGACAAGAGTTCATATTCTCCGACATGGCCAAGCCCTTCACAAGTAACCCTCCCCAAATCTTCAGCCAACTAAAAGCTGACAGCAGCAGCGTAGAAAGAGGCTATCCCCACCGCGACCCTCCCCTCACAGACCTGGGCACCCGCCAAGCCAAAAACGTCCAACAAACCCTTCACCTCAAACCAGACCTGATAATCGTATCACCAATGACAAGAACCATTCAAACAATGTACATAGTCTTCCGATACCTACTCATCTCCAAAAAGGTAGAGATTCAAGTCTGGCCTGATCTACGAGAAGCGCACGACGCTACTTGTAATAAAGGTGTAGGAAAAAAAGATTTGGAAACAAAATTCGCAGGATTGAACTTTGGGAATTGTCCTGAGGAGTGGGATTTTCCGCCGCATTGTACAGACGATGCGACGGTGCGAGCCGAGAGGGTGAGACGGAGGATTGGGGAGATTGCGAGAGAGGGGAGGTATAAGGATGTGGTACTCGTTACGCATCGCGGATTCGCTGCGTTTATGGTGCAGGGTGAGAGATTCAGTGTGTGCGGTAAGCAAAGCAAGACTCAGATCACATGTGAATGTTGACTAATTGTGCAGAATACCGGTCTTACCGGTTCGCCGAAGCTGATGAAGTTGAGAAGAACAGACACGGAATTAACGTGGATTCAGGGCTGAAACAGGACTTTGGACCTACACTTTTGATGCCTCTGACTAGTAATTAGTTTGAGGGAGAGTCTAGAGAGTCCAGAATCATCCCGACTTTTGAGGCTGATGCCAAGGTTTACGTCGATCAATTTGGGGTCCGGGGTAAGATCGGCCATCGGACAGGGTTGTAATCGTGATGTCGTCTCACTCAGCTTTTGTATTTGGTAATCCAATCAGTCATAGGCGCAATGCTACTTTACACGTCACTGGACTGATGATACTGGTTGACTACGTATGTAATACTACCAAGTCCATCCTTCAGATTCCATATGGAAACATGCTCCGCTGTCAGTCTCCAGGATCAGCTTCCCATGGCGAGTTGAAACGGAGTAAACTTCCGCTGAATTTTAAACAGTAGATTAGGTTCAAGATTCAACAAGCTTAAGAAAACAAAACCATTGGTCAAACAAGTACAGAACTATCCTCGAGCTTAAAATAAAAACGAAGCCCGGTGAACTAAGCCTCACGAGCCGTTGACACTATACAAGCCATTTGGAAGGACATAGCGAATGATGAACAAGATCACTGTACGTGGCGGTGTAATTTGGCTGAGCTGAAGTGCTGGGCTGGGCTGAGTGAGCCTACACTCTATTTACGTAGCCTATCGTCAGCCAATGACTCCATCCATGTCAGCACTAGGATGATGCTAGTGCTCACCTGTTCGGCATCACGGCAGTAGAATGTTTTTGACTACTGAGATGCTTAAATAAAGCTTACCCTCCTGCTTTGTTTCTTTGTTTCATCAGTTATTTTCTGGTCACATTGAAGGAAGTCACATACTCGACACCAATTAGTTGAGATCAGATCTATCCATCCAACATGATCTCACCACGTCCTCTCCTATACGTCGCCCTCGGGCTTCTCATGATTGTCGCTATTATCGAACTGTCCTTCATCTCTGCAATGGTCGGCTGGCTTCATGGCACAGCCAGCGGAACCTTTACGTTCAGATACCGCAACACGGGACATTCTATGAAAGGCGAACCAGCAAATTTCATAACCGACCAAGGCCACACAGCCAACGGTGCCGCAGGAACAGCCTTTGTTGTCGTCGGTCTAGGAGGAATCATCGCACTCTTCCTTCGCAACAGACATAACCCTGGAAAATTCAGTCGACTCTTCTACAACACATGGCTCGTCTTCAATGTTCTGAGTCTACTCCTCGTCCTTACAGCACTTATCTATACCTTTGTGGTTACGAACCAACATGATGATCAGGATATTGTGCCAGGTTTCGCTGCGCAGTTGGAGCCCGGGCAGAAATATCCCCTCGAGTCGTGGACACCACAGAATTGGTTCGCGGCGATGTTGGATTTGAATCTCACCAGCGACAGTGAGAGGAGCGATATTGAGAAGCACTTGAGGATCATGAGGGGATGGCAGTACAACCTCATCCCCTTCTTTATCATTCATCTTGTTGAGACGGTATTGGCGCTTTGGGATGGTATGCAACGACGAAGGGAACCCATGCCCATGTATGCACCTACGAAGCATGATGTCTAGATTATGGTATAGCTAAGTTTTTTGAAAGTCACGCCTCTCAACGCGTACAGGTTAAATCAACACAACGAATAATAACACGGCTATGAACCTAATGTCAATGAAGGTTCAAGTCTAGATTATGGAATATTTGTTGGAGATTACTGGATAGCTTCCCTCGGCATAAAATGTATTAGAGGCATAGTTCGATGACACATGGCGAGGCCAGTTTACCTTCTCAATTCGGTCACCGTGATTACAAATCCAATGTCAATTTGAGGGCGTACGTGACTCACGCTTTTCAGCTGCGGGACTTATACGAAAACCAGCGGGGCTAACTTCAGCCTCACCACCATAAAAACCGACCCCAACTCACGATCTTCCCCTCAATTCACTATCATCACACCAATTTGCTTCCAAAATGACATACTCACTCTTCATCGGCAACAAACGCTACTCTTCCTGGTCAATGCGACCCTGGGTTCTCCTCAAAGCCCTCGACATTCCTTTCGAAGAAAAGCTCAACCTCTTCAAACCCGGCATCCGCCAACCCGAATTCCTCGCCTTTTCACCATCTGGAAAAGTCCCCTGTTTACATGACTCTGAAACTTCCATCGTCGTGTGGGATTCCCTGGCGATTTGCGAATACATCGCTGAGAAATACCCTGAGGCTTGGCCAAAGGATGTTGCGGCGCGTGCATTTGCACGATGTGCCGCTGCGGAGATGCACTCTGGTTTCAACGCCATTCGCGATGAGTGTTCTATGAACGTTGCTCTACGAATTGAAATGGCAGGTGTCAGTGAAGCTTTGCAGAGGGACATTGATCGTTTTACCGCGCTTTTCGAAGAGGGAATTGAGAAGTTTGGTGGGCCTTGGTTGGCGGGTGAAAAGTTTACTATCGTGGATGCTATGTATGCTCCTATTGCATCTAGATTCAAGACTTATGGGATTGAGGTGAGTGGGAAGGCGAAGGAGTATGTTGAGAGGTTGTTTGAGCATGATGCTGTGCAGGAGTGGGTGAAGGGTGGGATCGCGGAGACGAGTAGGGAGCCTATGCATGAGGAGGATTGTTTGAGGGGACGAAAGTTGCTTAAGGACTTGACCAAGGAATAGTCATAATATTGAGCGGTATATCTCTCCAAATTCAACATCTTTCTAATGAGCTCTCTAACTGGACTGCCGTATCTAGTACGGCCACTTGAAAGAAGTAGAAATGTTAACAGACCAAGGCTCACCCTCCGTCAAACTCTCAACCCGTCCCAGCAAATGCTCCAACTGTCTAAACGCAGCCGGCGGTGCATACTGCGGCACCATATGACCACTCGTCTTAACAGTAGCAAGCGTAAAACCCCTCTCACTATGAACTTCTCCCTGCACGCTCCCACCAGCCCAATTCTCCACATTCATAGCAGTATTGTTAATAACAGGCACAACAAACTCCTCACTCGGCGCCTTTTGAAATCCTTGTTTTCCATTCCATGTCAAACCCTGGACTGCGAGTGCTGTGGTGTTGGATGTGATGATGTAGTCTGCTACGCCAGATCCAATGATGATGTTGTTGGTTTTTTCAACAAGCGTTTGGAATTTCTTTTCGTGTTCTGCTGCGTCGTAGTGGGGTTCGTCGTCGATGAAGACGGGTCCGGAGCAGGATGTCCAGTTCTTGGGTGCGGCTGGTGCGTGGATAGCTTTGCGGACTTCAGGGAGGTTGAAGTAGATCGTAGCTCCGGGAGGATTATACTCAACGGATGGGAAACCTAGGATATCCCATAACACAGGACAAGTATCCTGAACATGATAAACGTTGAAGCAAGGGTTGATAACAGGAATGATCTCGTCGAAGTGAGCAGTGATATCACATCCCTTGGTCTGAACCTTCTTCCAAGGCTTTTTAGGAGGGGGATATGTCAAATGTTCCTCCCGATACTTATCCAATCCACACTTCTCATTATCCTTTTCAAGAATCTTCTTGTTCTTATCAGGAATAGCAAAAACACTTTCCCAGTGTCTAAAAAACGCCGGAAAAGCAGCTTTGTCAAGATGAAGCTCGTCAGCGTACGGCATGACAGGATCATAGTAAAGTGCGCCCTGGACATCGTAGTACTCTTTGTCCTTTTTGTCAAGCATGGCGGCGCCGACGTAAGGAACGTAGATGCCTGCGTAGGATTCTCCCGTGACGTAGATTTTTTTGTTTTGGAGGGAGAATGTGTCGACGAGATTTTTCCACCATTTTGTGAATTGGGCGGCTGTTTCGGTGTTGTTGTGGGCGGTTACGGGGCCGGTTGAGAAGCCTGTGCCGATGGGATATTCGACCCTGGGATGTCAGTAGGGAGCTGGGAGAGAACATGATAGATGGGATTACCAGATGACATTGGCGAGTTTATGCCATGACCAGGCGTTAGGAACGGGCTTGTATGTTCCGTACTGCCACTTAAAAGGGCCATTCTCTTGGATGAAGCCTGCAACCAGTCAGTCTTGCACACAGAAAAAAGGGAAGATAAATACCTTCTAGCGAAGAACATCCAGGTCCACCATTGAACCAAATAACAACATCATCCTTCCCAGCAGGATTAACAGTTGGGAAGAACCAATAGAAGAACTTTGGATCTTTGGCGCCGTTCTTCTTTAAGTCAACTGGGATTTGGCCAGCGTAGCTTTCACCGACGTCGAAGGAGACTTCGGGGATGTTCTTTGGTGAGACATAGTATGCTGTCCAAGTTAGTCTGCGAAAGAAGGATGCTGGGTGATGGGCTTACGAGCTGTTTTGGAGTTGTAGTATTGGGTGTTTGCGGGTTTGTTTGTTCGTGTATCGATAGCAGAAGCGTTTGTCAAAGCGACAAAGCTCAAAGCCGCAAGAACCACTGACTTCAAGCCCATCTTGTCCAATTTACTGAACTACGGAAGCAAAAGCAAATGTTTTTCCAAGCACATTAAGATAAATCAAGTGGTACCCAGTGGTATTTATCCAACACGATCATGACCAGGGTATATGCCGATCAATACCATCAACCCTGTTTGTCACTGTCCTGTAATGAGTCGACTGATCGCTTATCAGTCGGAACTTTTGACATCGACATCATCGAGTACAAATGTTCCACAGTCTAGTCTCCATTGCAACGTTGATCAGGTCGTGACAGGCAATCCGAGCGCGGATGTTCGGCATAGGATTTCTATGTGCCTTCCTAATACGGTTGTTTGCGGGGCTGACCATCATAAGTTCTTGTAACTACAAAGGATCTTTCGATAATGATAGTGAGATAAGGGAATTTATTTGACCGGTTGTTTAGTTTGGAATAATAGCTGGAGCGATCCAGGATATGCTTAATCCTCTTCATGATTGACAAAGGCTCCTCGTCGAATCCCATACACCAATATCGAAAATCATGTCTTGAATAGTGTAGAACGATTGAATGTTTCAATTACTTCATAAGACTATTTGTTGCTTGCTAAGTCATGCTACCGGTTCACTACTCATCATTCTTAGGATCCGATCATTCCTACTGCGCCATCTGCAGACCACGAATAGCAATTCGAGCCCTGACAGTAACACCAGACCCAACATCAAACTCCTCCTCCCTCACCATACCCTGAGCACCAGAAACACTATTAAACGGAATATCAACAGTTCCCTGCTGACTAGAACCATTCTGCAGCACCAACCGGAAAGCAGAAGGGCTAGAGAGCTGCTCAGCAGTAACGGGGAAGCGGAAAGCTGTGTCGAACGAGGGGTTGAAGATGTCTGTGCCAGGAGAGTAGGACTTTACAGGAGTGACAAACTCTTTGTCGCCCCATACTACCTTGACGCTGGGCTTGAGTTCATCGCGGTTGCCGTTTAGACCGTTCACGCTGGCGATGAGAACCGTGGCTAGACCGCAGATTTCACCCTCGTTTTGGCTCTGGTTGGCGGAGATGCTGTTTGTTTCACCGACAAAGTTGAAGAATTTACCGTGAATCGTAACCTTGGTGTCGAGATGTTGGCCCTTGTGGGTAAGACCGAGGGTCTGAGTACCCTTTTTCAGAAGAAGCTCCTTCACAGTGGTGGTAGCAATACCGATGTCATCGTCACCACCAAGATCTTCATCGTTGATATCAATGGTAATCTGCTGATCATAGTCCGTAACCAAGAAATCATGCGTCTCATTCCACTGGGGATCATGTTTGTTCTTGATAGTCGAGGTGCGCCACTCGCCCTCGGCACCGACATTGACATCGCAGTAACAATCAGGAACATCCTTGATGATCTTCTGTAGAAGTTTCTTGGCTCCGCTCTTCTTCTCGCCGGTGATCTCGGTGGCGCCTTCGACGGTGAGACGGAGGACTCCGAGGTGAGGCTGGAAGGTCTTGAAGTAGTCGTTGCTGTTGTCGAGCTTGACGAGGAAACGGTTGGGGAGGACGGCCATGGAGGAGATTACGTTAAGGATGACTTTTCGGACGGTTCGGTCGATGATGGAGAAGTCGGCGATGTTGGCTGCGTCTGTGAAGTCGAGTTCGATGGATGGGGGGTTGATGAAGGCGATTTGTGCGGCGCCGATCTATACACTGGTCAGCATAGGCACTCTTCCGTTGACTTGGATGACATACCAAAGGCATGACGGTTGTCAGAGGACACAGCAGTACGGAGAGTCTTCCTCGGAGCTTAACATGCTCGATACCCTACAATACTGGTCAGTATCTTGTGTTCACAGCTTCTGCAGCGAAGCAACTCACAATCTTGGGAGCCATGCTCCCATCAAGCTCAAAATCGCACTGGCCATCCCAATCCAAGTTCATATCAAGTTTAATACCTTCCTGTGTCGTCTTGTGCACATCAACGTGAGACAGCTTGAGGGGAACAGGTCCAAGGTCCACCTTGACAAACTTCAAGTTCGCCAAAGGACCAGGGAGCATCTGCTCCAGCATGGGCTCGACGGTGTCCTTGACAATTTTGCCGCCCGCGACATTGATGTTTGGCCATAGCTGAGCGATGATGTCGTTGAGGAAGCCTGGGGGTGTCAGCTCGGAGCTATGGTGGAGCGGGGAGCTAGCTTACCTGCGGACTCTGTGCCTCCGGAGGCAGTGAGGGTGTCTTTGAGAGAGGACATGTTGTTCATGATGGGCGATAATAAGAATGCAGAAGGTAGAAACGAAACAAGAAGAAGGTACTATTATTTCTAGGGAATTGGTAAATAAATACTGATGATGACGATGGAGCTGAAGCTGGAGCTTTCCATGTGTCGTCTGCGGGGTTTGACATGGTGCGACAGTCATTCAGCTGCGTGGAAAGTCCAGAACATGGCTTGACGTCACTACAGGGGTGATTACCTGCTGGCTTACCCATTCAATCGCTACTGGAGAGCCATGAGTGGTAGATTAAAAAACGTGGTTGATGTTGATTGCTTTCTTATCAGGTTTGGTCCTGAACATCGTCACAGATCTTGCCAAGCTTGTGCCAACCTTATTTTCTCTAAAAATAATGGGCGGGTTACAGGGATTCTCAGGGAATCAGAGGTCAAGTGCATGTCATTGAGCCAAGGAATGGAGACCTTAGCTGGGAATAACTGAGGGGAACATCGTCAGTGACATTTATCTTTATGTGTGATTACAGATGTTTGACAGGAAAACATCATGCTGTGATCATTTGCTGAGACATTGTGTCCAATTTGGTTGAATGGCTTGACGCCGAGGCCGTCAGCTATACAGGCATGATCAATTGAGTGAAGCACCTGCAGAAGCGACACAAAATCTCTCAGTGATTAACTGATTGGCTAGTGTACTATGAGGAAGTGACCAGGAAAACATCGTCAAACAATTCTACAGTATTGTCAGTATGTACAGAGCTTCACTCAGTATTGCCAATGCATAAGAATAGTAAAACGTCGATCACAATTAATTGGCAGATTGTGCATCGATTATGCAGCCCGCACAAAAAGCAAATTATGGGCACCTGAGGCAGTGACAATACCATCATCTCCTCATTCAATCGGGCATTATCTCCAGCGACACGCAATCAGACACGTCTACCAAACAATCACGATGCCAGCCAACACCTGGGTAGGAGCACCACCCGCAACACAAGACAACTTCGCATTCGCCGAAGGCGTCTTTTTCGCCCAAGCGTCAGGCCAAAACCGTCATCGTCGCGCCACAGCCACCGAGCTCAAAGAACACTTCACCTCTGGCAACGACAAGGACCACCCTGCGCACTGGTTCGAGGCCCAGTTAATTCATTATGGGCTTCCTCCTTCGAAAACAAAGTCGGTCGCGCGCATGAGGCTTTTTGATGCTGTTAATGCGGGTGGATTAAAAGTGCCTGATACTGTGGGAAAGATTGAAACGAAGCTTAAGAAAGAGTGGACTAAGAATGATCGTGAGGCGAAGAAGGGTGTTGCGAAAGCGGAGACTAAGGCGACGAAGAGGAAGGCGAACGACGATGATGGTACGGCTGCTAAAAAAGTGAAGACAGCGACGCCCAAAGCTCCAGCGACAAAAGCAGCCACGCCAAAGATTACAGCGCCCAAGGCTGCAGCACCAAAAGCTTCAGTGCCCAAAACCGCTACGCCCAAAGCAAAGACTCCAGCGAAAGCGACCGCAAAGACCACGACGACCACCAAGACGACAACTACGACTAAAACTACAACGAAGACCACAACGAAAGCCCCACCAAAGGCCACGACAGCGAAAGAACAATCAGCACCCAAGCAGACTGCCATCTGTCGTGGTAGAGGAGGTGCCGCTATCAGACCCGACCGCAGCGCAAGTACCTCGGAACCAGCCAGACCGCCGCGGACCAAGCAAACCGCGCGACGAGGCGGCGCTATTGCGGCCCGGGGCCGGATTCCCGTTCCGTCTGGCGACTTTGACGATTCTCCACCCCCATATTCCGAGTTTCCAGACCATTCCGAAGGTAACAGCTACTCCAGCGACGGAGACGACGACGACGATGATGAACTCGCTCCTCTGGGTCTTCTCAACGGTGACTACTACTTTGTCTCAAGCGATGTTACAGAACAGTGGGACTACAATTTGGACGATTTAGAGCTCACACTCACGCTGGCGGGCAATGAACTTTGGGGCCGATTTAACCTCGGCGTGTACGAAGGCGTTCTGCGCTTCGACGAGCGCCCCATGCGATCTTCGCACGATAGACTTTACTTTACATGGCGGGGTCGTGAAGATCAGGGACCTGTCATCTACGGCGAAAACAACGAGGGCTGGATGGAGTTTCTCGGCAACGGTCGCATTAACGGCTGTATCGAGCGTCAATCTCTCTCATTCCGTGCTCGAAGGGTAGAAGGTCAAGGAACGAGAAGCAGCATTGACGCGAGGGATTTGCAAGATGAGTACGATGGGTACGATGAGGACCTGTACGATCAAGAGAATCGGGCTCGGTGGTAAATAAGCCTAAATCGGTGCATGCGGGGAAGTTCTGTACCTGGTTACATGTGATGCCGATCACACCTGAGACTTGAGATCAGGAGAGAATTGTTGCTGGCGACAAGGCGATGTGTTTGACAACTGGCAATTATGCTACAGGGAAGTCTGGATATAAAAGATGAGTTGTTCTTTTTGTTAAGAGCGGTGTATTTATAATTTATTGGTCTATGCACGCGGCAATGTCCGCGCATTGAAGCCCATCGCGGCCAAGCGGAGCAAAACGGAATGGGACAAGGATGGCTGAGGCGCCCGTCTTGTCATCCCATTTAGGGAAACTGTATTAATAAAACAGGATAGCCAAGGTCATCTTTGCCTCCCCTCTTCTTCTTTTCCCCTCAGCTTTTTATTCAGTTCTCACTCTCCTTAATGTTCCTTCTGTCACAAAATGCATCATGAGTGCCATCCGAGGCCTTTTCAACGTCTTCAAAGCCCCTGTCCAAGCGGGGGCAATCATCAACCTTAAACCCCTCAGCGACTCCAGCGCTGCCACCCGCCTGGGTACAGCATTCCTACAGCGCTGCAACCCCTTCATCAACATCCCCAACGACGCGCGGCTCGAGAACACATTATGCGAAGTCCGATACATCGATCGCACGTTGCGCGACCTCATGGTTCCTACGTCTTTACCCGGCGACGATTATAATCTGTGCTCGAAATTATTGCGCAGTCTTGAAACGCGCCGCGATTTAACGTGGTTGGTCCTCCGCGAGACGGATATTAGAGATACCATTAGCGCTATTGCGCGCAGAGGTGGACGACGGGCTCCTATTCCTGATGAGCCGCATGATTTGCATTCTAGAGTCAAGGCTCTTGAAGGTCATTGGTCTGCGCTGGAAAAATGCCATACCAAGCTTCGAGAGTGGGAGCCTAGATATACTACGCAACCGCAGCCGCCGCTGTTGCAGGGACAAGAGGAGTTTGATCTCGACTTGAGCGACGAACAAGCTACGCATGCAGAGATTGAATACCGCGAATGGCGTTCTGACCGAGACAGAAAAGTCTCGTATTTGAAACTCAATCCTCCCGAACCATCAGCTTTCGTCCCCGTCGAACGTCGCGAAATCCAAACCGACGAAACGTGGAATATTCTTCCTACGTCAAATGGCCACCGCGGCAAACGTCTCCTACCGGTCTGGACACCGATTATTTTCCAAGAAGTCCCGCTTGACTGGGAAAGTCCAGAAGGTGCTTTGCTAAGTACCCGGGCTGAGAGGAGAAGGAGAGATGAGTTTAGGAGACGAGAGAACAATCGACGAGAGAAGAAGTATGAGTTTCAACGAAAGCTTCTGCAGGAGATGAGCGCTGCATGATATACTGTCATATGAGACATTTCAACCATGGGTTTTGGATTTTGGGCATTTGAGTTTTACTTTATACATAGGAGAATTGGCGATTTAGAGCTTGGTTATTCAACATATAAGCAGGCAAGGTTGGGACAACAGATAGGCTCGGGAAAGCCATCTTTGCATTTGAGATTTATCTTATAACACGTTAGGAAATAAATTCCATTACATTCGAATCCATCACGATTCCCATACATTCGTTCCTCGATGGGAAAGAAACTGTTTAACTGGCATATCCTGCTGATTTTCTACCCAGATAGTCTTGTGTTTCTTCAGATTTATTTGCACGTCGCCTCTTGATGTACCGATTAGACACGAAGAGCGATGAGTAGCGCGGCCATGTTGTCAAATTCAACGTTGCGATATAACGTCTATTGGTAGTTCCAAGAACGGCTGAATCTTAAACTTGTAGATATTGGGAAGATCTATGTATCCATGCAAATGCTTGCACTCTACCTAGAATAGCAAACATGGCAACATAGACTGTTTACCCAGTTTTGGAGATTTCAATCTATTTGAGCTTTTTTGAAGGTCAGTTTTCAGAGATTATAATACTAGTACCGTGCTCTGGAAATAGTGGCCCGGCTATAGCGTCATCTACAACATGAGCAGACATGCTATCATGAGGTTGCCTATAGGGTTGGTTTATGGCATTTGCTGATACCATTGCTGTGGGGAGGCAACTGAGCATTGACTTCTTCATTAGCCAAGACATCCAAAGCTTCTGATCATATGACACCCGACGTCCGTGTTATCCATCGGTAAAGAAGGTGTGAAGCCGTAGTTAAGAGTCTCCTTGATCACCATCATCTTTCGTCTGATCTATAGAAACCTCGCTTCTCCCATCTGTGACGAGCTGCATAGCCTCCTACGTTCGCGGAGTAGTACACAGAAGTACAGAGTCCTTTCTTAAGGACCACTCAAGGCCTCAACAATTGATCGGAGAAATAAGAATAATTCAAGGCTGTTCCTACCGAAGAACCAAGCCAAGACCTGCCATTGCGCAAAAAGACCAATCGGAATCGCCACAGAAACAAGATGAACTCAGGAACACGAGATTTCAGAACCTTGCGTTGCCTGCCCGGTAGATCTATGCATATCTCAGCCTAGTTTGGTCGCCGCTAGGATGGCAACCTATTACCTTATTGGAAATAGAAGTGCCTCTCCTTCGTCTAGTATTCAGCTTTGACCTCCTGCTCTTCTGCCTCAAAGTTGACAATGCGGAATGGATTGCTGATCTGCTCCCAAACCGATTCCGCACTTTTCTCCAGCGCAGTCTAGTTCAAGAAATCGAAAACTTGCTTGTGGCTGGGAGAAGTCTAGAACCGATTTCGCTATAGTTCCCCCGTGTGGTGTCTAAAAATAGACAATTAAGGGAGAGTGGAAGACTTAGCGCACGGGGCCCGTGTTCTGGAATGTCGCGAAGATCTTCTCGTATAGCTTTTTTGTGCTTGGGCCCTTACTAGCTTGGCACGAGGACAGGACATGTCCGTAGCCTTATGCATGACGATGTAACGGTAGTTTAATATTGCCTTCGTATAAAGTAGACGATGTACGGCCTCGACCTGCACTTTCTGTTTCGAGTACCAACCAACTTTCTTTCGTTCATACATCACATTCGCTACCATGAAGTTCTTCACCGCGCTCACCATCGCCAGCGTTATCGCTCCGGCCGTTGCCGTCCCTGCAGTCCCTGCTATTAAGGCTGATGGCACTTGCATCAACCCTCCCAAGAGAGTCGAGTGGAGAGAGCTTAGTGCTGCGGACCAGAAGGGTTATATCGATGCTGTTCTTTGCTTGAAGACTAAGCCTTCTCGTATTGGTCTTAAGAAGTCTACTCTTTACGATGATTTCCCTTACGTTCATTTCAAGCTCAACGACTGGAGTAAGATTCCCATCCAACACAGTCAATTTTGCCTTTAACTAACGTTTGATAGTCCACGGAGCTGCTCCCTTCCTTCCCTGGCACAGATACTTCGGAGTCGTCTACGAGCAGGCCCTCCGAGAGTGTGGTTACAAGGGTCCCGGAACCTACTGGGACTGGACAAAGGATGCCGCGAAGGGTCTTCTGAGCTCCCCTCTCATGTCGAGCAAGAACTTCGGCGGCGACGGAACCTGGGATACAACCGAAGAAACAACATCCGGCGGCACCCGCAAATGTGTCCCCGATGGCCGCTTCTCCAAACTCCGCCCATACTACCTCGAGGACACCCCCAAGGTGCTCGAAAGCGGCGGCCACTGCTTCTTCCGCAGCATGCCCGAAGTCTCTGAGCCCCAGGCCTACCAAATGATGGTTCCCACTATCAGCAAGAAGAACATCGATGAGCTCGTAAACTCCAAGAACTGGACTTACTTTGCTCCCACTACCGAAGGCGGTCCTCATGGCTCCATCCACGCTTCGCTCGGTGGAGAGATGAACCCTACTACCTCCCCCAACGAGCCTCTGTTCTTCCTTCACCACGCCCAGATTGATAGAATCTGGTGGATGTGGCAGCAGAAGAAGGCTGGTCGCGATGCTGAGTACAACGGTCAGGGTATGCAGTATCCCAGCCGTGAGCGAAAGGATGTCAAGTTGGATGATGTTTTGAACATGTGGGGTCTTGCTAAGGACTTGAAGATCAAGGATGTTATGAACCCTTCCAAGGGTCCTTTGTGCTACCGCTACTAAGTGGTTACCTTTGAAAAGTTTGCATGCATAGCAAGGCGTTGTTTGGGCATATACGCATTGATAGATGAGTAATAGTAAAATAATACCATAGACTTCAAGTCATTCTAATGATTGCATGAGACCATTCTTAGTCTAGTCTCTGTCAAGCTTGCACATCGAATGAAGATCTTCGTAGCGCTTGTTTAACCTGCTGATGTTTGGCATGAAGTACTGAGATACCCGGCCTGGGACATCGAAGATGGAGCTTGCAAACGGGACACATTGTCTTGGTACCATTCTTGGGACTCAACTGCGCAGTCAGTTTTCAACAATTCACCAATCAACTTCCGGTATGGTGTAGTGGCTAACATTTCGCGCTCTCATAATCTGAGAGATCAGTTCCGCGGAGCCCAGGGTTCGATTCCCTGTACCGGAGTTACCTTTTGCTTTTGCTCTAGCCATTTGCATATCTTTTTGCTGAGGTTCCCGATTGCTGTTTATAACATGTATGGAAGGGATCAAGTTGATTTGGCGGATTCACCAACTTCGTTGACGCAGTCATGCTTGCTGAGACAAATACCATGTTTTCCTGCAAACAATGTTACAGTGCATTATTCACCGCAAATCTCTCGCTGGTAAAAGGCTCAGTTCACATATAAAAAATGGCTGGCTATTGCTGTAGAGCTCTCACGGTTTTACTGTCCTTGTCGGGAAGAGGGTGGGCTATATAGTCATCGATATGAGACACAGCTGCAAGTTGCCCTCTCTATATAGCTCGCTGCAGGGCTTTAAGTCTTATTGAAGATGTATTACAGAACTCGGACATTCTTCTTGCATGTCTAACTCTATTGAAGACATATGGAGTGCTCCACCACGAGGCAGGATGGTACTGTACAGCCGAGGGAACAGCCTCCTATAGATACTCTACACGTTATTGCCGACCAACTCTCTTCCAGTAACGATCCATAGGGAAGTTCAAAATTGGGTCATGGTCATAGATATCCTGAACCATTTACATATCTACAGTCAGACTATTCTCCGCAATTTTATGTATGTCTTTCGGAGCCGGACCCTGCCTCCGTCTCTTGATCGACCGGCAAATCCAGTCCCATTCTTCCTGCAGTCTGTATCGTCAACATGACGAATGTACCTATGCTGACGGATACGACCTCCTGCAGGCCTCAGACGTGGGTCCTTCAGCCTGTCTATCACTTCTGTATCCAGAAAGATGTCTCGGACAGTCAGTTCCCAACAGTCAAATGTCCATGCAATGGACGATCGTTCAAAGCTGGAATGCAAAGCAAGCGCTTAATACCTATATTGACGGATAATATATCCTGTTGGCTCTAACAACACGCTTCGGCCCGCGACGATTCGTCATGATCGGCATCGAGACACGGGCTGACGGCGGGGTGTTTGAGACATGCAGAGTGGTATATTCGAGGGTGATTGGCCAATGGCATCGTTGAGGCTTGCGTCGTGGAACCTTGAAGAACCTCGACGTTCAAAAAGGATTGAGTTTGGTAATGTTCCTAGACTATTGGATTTGTGTCGTACCAGTCCAGCAGGCCTCATCGCGGAGTAGATGGCCTAGGTGTTCCCCTTCGACAGAACTCCAGCTCAGTTGCATATGAGTAGCCAATCCCCTCCCAGACGCATAACTGCAGACTCTGAGCTTTGACCGCCAGATCAGCCTCAGCTCGACACTAGCAGAGACATGCAGTAAACCATTGATGTAAATCCATCTCAATTAGTTATCACTAAGCGTCAACTTGTAAGATTCTGGATATGCATTCCCAAGTCAACAAGAAATGTGGACGAGGTACATCATTATCTTGGATTATGAAGATGATCGTCCAATATCGAGATGGGCGAAAGGTGGTTGAGCTCGAGCTATAAAGCGTCAGTCTTCTTCCTCTGATGCCAGGTCAGTTCCTCATCACCTCTTCACTCATCACTACAAACACAATCAAGATGTTCGTCTACCAAGGAAAACTCAACTGGTACCACTACGCTAAAGACGAAACCTTCGTCATAATCCTCCCCAGCGGTCCTGTCCGTGTCGGTGACAGCGTCTACCTCTTTTCTCAATGGACAGTCGACGCTCAAGGCCGCAAGAAACAAAACCACTTCTCCACCATCACTGTCGACTCAGTCTCCCAGACAGACAGCAGCGATGTGACCTTCATCCTTAAAGGTTCATGGTATAACTATACCGTTACTACCAAGAGCGGCTACAAGGAACTCAGCGTTGTTATGAGAAACCCTCAGAATGGCGTTAGTGACGCTATGCCTCTCAAGAGAATCTGGGAGAGCAAGGAGGAACTCACAGGCACTACCAGAGTCTGGACAGGAAAATTCAAGTGGATGGATTTCGCAAATGATGAGCCTGCTATTTTTGTCGTACCAGATGGATTTGGCGAGGGGAAGCCTATTTTATCCATGTGGCAGTGGACCAAGGCTTCCAACGGAAAAACAAAGGAGCCGAGTTTCAGGGACGAGGTTCAGAAGAATGTTACTGGGCTTGATACTGATACTGTCAAGTTTAGCTACCATTCTTATTACGACATTAATTGTACTTGGGATGCTAAGACGGATCAGTTGGATGTTTATGTTAAGGAGGGGAGTCATGGGGAGGATGTGGGTGATATGGTGCGGTCGGCTATCATTGAGCGTCAACAGCACACTCAGTATGTATTCCGGCACTATTCCGTTTTCAAAGCTAACATGTTGCAGTGACTTCAACCCTCCTGAGCCCACTCCCGAGAAGGGCCAGTGTGAGCTTCGCAAGCCTCAAGCCCAGGCCTCACTGCCCCGTATTCTCGATCCCATGCCCTTCCCCAAGGGTCTTCTCGAGACACTTGCCCACACTGCTGCCTTTGTCGACCAAGCAGGATATCTAGCCAAATATGCCCAAGACGTAAGTCCCCCCATCTCGAACCTCCAAACTCCTTACTGATATTTACAGCACTTCGACGCTCTTGATGCCGACTACCACGCCCAGCTCGAAAAGGTCAAAGCCAAAGACGCCGAAATCACCAACCTCAAGAAAACAGTCGAAGACCTCACCGGCGACCGCAGCGCCGCAAAAGCCAAGGTTGAGGAACTACAAAAGCAGCTCGACAATGACAACCGAGAAGCAAAATCCCTTCGAGATGAAATCGCTGATTTGAGGGAGTTTATCAAGAAGGATAAGATCCAAGATGATGAGGCGCGCAAGATCCTCGAGGATACGCAGAATAAGTTGAAGACTGTTAGTGAGGAGAAGAGTAATCTTCAGAAGGGGCTTGATGCTGCCAATGCCACTATTGGAGAGCTCAACGCTCGTATCTCCGACTATCAACAGCAAATCATCCAAAGAGATACGGATATTTCTCGCCTCAAAGCCGAGATTCATGCTCAAACAACCCTCAACAAGACCCTCACCGCCAAAAACACCGAACTCGAAGCCCTCGTCGAGAAACTCCAAGCCTCCGAAGCAAGCCTCAACGATGATCTCAACCGCGCCAACGCAAGAATCGACGAGCTTATCAAGACCAACGCAGCCACCAGAAAGAAGGTCACCACCGCCGAGCACGAGAGAGATGCCATGCGTACTGAGGTCACTGCTGCGAATGAAGAGAGGGATAATGCCGTTACTGAATTGGAGGAGTTGAAGCAGAAGTTGTACAAGAAGAAGATTGTGCTGGATTGAAGCCAGGATGGTCCATCTTCTGATGAAGGTGGGCTGGTTAGGGATTGGAGGTATTGGTGGGTTCTTGGGGCTGTTTGTTTGACTGTTTGGGAGATGAGGAGATGGGCTGGGGAAAGGACATAGTCAAAAGCTATTGTGAGAGGATGAGTATCAGGATCGATAGGATACCTCTGGGATTAAATGCCATGTTTATATACGCAAGTGTATTCGGCACTGGATTCTTTCCGGGGGTTGTCTTAAGTGCAGAGTGACTGGACTACTCAGTAGTTTTCAGATTACTATTAGTGTATAAATATGCCATTTCAAACTCCTCCTTCCAAAGACAAAATATTATGCCCTATTGCCCAAAAATGAAGGTCTTTTTCTGTATAGCCTTCCATGAACACCATTAACTATCCAGATCCCTAGTACTTCTCACACTCTGATACTCAAAACTAACATTACTATCCATCTCAAAGTTCTTGACCGATGGTGCCAAAGTACCGCCCTCCTCATGCTTCTCCAAATGCTCCTTCAACCCACCAAAGAAATTCCTCAAACACCAAACCGCAAAAATGGTCGTAAGGAAAAGGAAACCCGTGGCCATGGTTGCATAGCCCGTCATGATATTAGCCGTATAAGAGTAATACTTCTGGGTCACCTGGCACAAGTAAATCATGTAGATGAGATAGCCAATCATGGCGAGGAAGGCGCCGATGGATACGCTCATGCCGATGCGGTTCTCCGACTTGCTCCATACTATGGACAGGCAGGTGATGACTACGGCCAGGCCGAGGACGCCCATGCGGATGGCGAATTCAGTGCCTTGTCCGCGGAGTTGAGTAACACCGAAGATCACTTCAAAGCAGATGATGAAGTAGATGTCTACTTTTGCCAGCATAACAAAGATCTGCAACAGTTAGTCTGTGTCTCACACGGATATCGGACATGACAAACCTGGTGGATGGTGCGTATCCTTCTCAGCCTGGCGTCGGCGCCGACATTTCGATACGCCTGCCAGTCAAAGTACTGCTTCAAATACCAGACAGACACAACAAGCAAGCCTGTACAAGCACCCACGATGTAGGGCATAGCTTTCAACATGCCTCCAATCTGTTCCCAGATAGGGATCTCTATATGAACGATGTTATCACCATTTTTATCCGTCGAGCCCTCTAGCTGATTGATTCTATCCTTCATCTGCGTCACCTGGTAGACAGCCAGGGGCAGAAAACCGGCATTGAGCACACAGGCGAGCATGGCCTGGGCCGTGCTCTTGAGACGGATGGCATCGATCATGAAGCCCAGCTGGAATAGAAAACCGAAGATGAAAATTGCCAGGTTGGTCGGTATGTCATATCCGGCTGGTACTTGCAATACTGTTGGCGTTATGTATTCATACCAGTGTATCACGACGATTCTATCTTTGGTCAGTGGCCGTTAAGGGGAAGAAGCGGTGGATGTCACATACCCCTGAAGAATAGAGACAGTAAGGCCTTGCAAAAGACCGATGGCTAGGAAGGCCAACACTGATGGTGCTGTCTGCACCTTGTTTGCGATACTTGATACCGTATCTGCTGCCATCTTGTATATCTCGTATAGAGCGTTGAGATGATGAGAAGTGATGGGAATGTTTTTGGTTCAACGGAAGAAGACCAAAAAGTTTTGAAATACCGACGCTAGTTTTAGGTCCGTTGTCTTCCTAGCAAGGGTTGTCCAGGAATATTGGGTCTTGACCCACCAAGTTCTCGTATTCTGAAGCCTTGAAACCCAAACGCTCGGTCATAAAGTTCTGGAAATGACGGAGAAGGCTTTTACTATCCCTGATCCGGTTTCTAGATGCGAGAATTCAACAATGCAGTTGCTCCATCTAGATATCGGCTATTGACAAGCGACGTGATGATTTTTTCTCCGATGTTTGAGACTCGTCTCATCTGTTTGAGAATCTAGATGCAGAGTTGAAAGACATGGGTGTTCGTTGATCCCTCTTTTGACAACTCTGCACAGACGATAACCCAGTCGTTAATGACCCATATATCAGCCACGTCTTCCAGTAAGAGTGTCGTTCCAAGAGTTGAGGCGACTGCGCTTAGACTTTAAATCTACCGAGAAATGAATCCAGACCATCATTTCCAGATGCCGTGACTGGAAAAGGCAATGATCTCTAGAATGAGATGAACGATTGAATTAAATGTCGTTGATCACGGAATTTTCCTTGCAAGGCTGACTGTTCAGAGACTGCAAATATTCATGATCTTCGGTCGCGCCGACTTGTGGAGGCCTAATCCTTGGTTGTGCAGCATAAACTTGGCCTAACATTAGTTCGCTTGGATAAAGGACGGAAATGCGAGCTGACTTTGACAGTAGTCAGTGGATCATTGGAAAGAGTGACATTTGACAAATTTGTTTGTGGAAATATGAGCAGGAAATGCTGTCATCATGGGACTTTTATCGGTCAAATGACACATCTATTCATTCATGTCTGAGACACTAGAATTCTATCGAAACTCCTTACCAAGCTATTCTCGCAATAAAAGACTTGGGATATTTCCTCACAAAAAACTTCCTAATCTCATCAACCAACAAAATACCCAAGCCCAGAGGAATAGGAATCAACCAAAACTCAATCGGCACAGACTCGGTATCAAACAGCTTCTGAATCCCGGGTACCTCAGTAACAAAAATAGCAATGCACAAGCTGATAAGCATGCTGAGAATCAACCACGGGTTACGATGAGCCTTAGTGATAGGATTAGCTTGGAAGATACTCAATCGACGGTTTCGCACAGCCAGGATGTTGCCCCATTGGAGGAATACCAGCGTGACAAAGTAAACACATTGACCCGTGTTGTTGAACTTTGTCAGCTCGTCCTTGGTGTATCCGTGATAGCCTTCTGAGTAGCCCTCGAAGAGGAAGAAGAGATCTGAGGCGGAGAGTTTGGCGTGTCTCCACATGTAGAGGAAGAACATGGCATGCGCGGTGATGGTCTCCATGGTACCCGTGAAGAGGTAGGCTTGGGTGTAGATCTTGGCGTTGATGAGATGGTCGCGCTTGTGGTTTCGTGGAGGAAGAGAAAGAAGATCGAATTCCTCCTTCTCCATGATAAGTGACAAACTGAGGAACAGATCTGTAAAGACACAGATGATGATCATGAGAAATGCGCTAAGAGGGAGAGGAACACCGAAGAAGACGTTGAGAATGACAGGCCAGATCTCGGACCAACTACCGGCGGGAAGGAGGTAAGAGATAACCTTTTGAAGGTTCTGGAAGACGAGACGGCCGAGGCGCATGGCGTCGATGATGGAGTCGAAACGGTCAAGGAGGACGAGGTCAGATGCTTCGATAGCGACGTCACTTCCAGTGACGATAGCGACACCGACGTCGGCAGCGCGAAGGGCAGGGGCGTCATTGACACCATCGCCGGTCACAGCGACTACGTTGTCACGCTCGCGGAGTTCAGTGACAATACGGAGTTTCTGCTCGGGAGTAGTTCGCGCAAAGACAATTTCCTCGTAAGCGCAGACGATGTCCCAGTCTTCTTGATTAAGTCGACTGAGGTTGGCGCCTTCGAGTAGTAAGCTTCGGGGGATGATCTCCGCACGATCACCCTTCTTCGGCTTCGTCGTCTTCTCACTGGTAGGAGTGCCGGCGTAGAGAGAGTCAATGGTATCAGGGTCTTTCTGGCAAGAGAAGATACCAGTATTGCGAGCGATTGCGGCGGCGGTGAGGGCGTAGTCGCCAGTGACCATGAAGAACCTCGTACCCGCGCGACGGCATTGTTCGACTGTGGCGGGAATTTCGGGACGATGGGGATCGATGATGCCGAGCATACCAACGACGGTAAGGTCCTGGATAGCAGAGTGTGTGATCTCATCGCTGAAACTATTCGTGCCAGCGACCGAGCGAGGAGTGATGAACTTCTCACACAAGACAATCACACGTTCTGCACGACGAGAAGCTTCATCTTGGATCTCCTGAAACTTGATGCGTGCGTCGCGAGTAAGAGTGACGACGGAGTTGGACTCGGAAGACCAGTACTTGGTACATCCGGCGAGAAGGATATCAGGAGCACCCTTGATGATGACACGGTATGTACCGCGATCATCCTCGGATTGGAAAACTGTCAACATCCATTTGTTCTTGGAGTTGAAGGGTACTTCGAAGATGCGAGGCATAGTCTTCCTGATGCTATCGCCTGAGTGACCGGATGCGGCGAAGCGGAAAACTGCGCTGTCGGTGGCGTTGCCCATTACTGCGCGCTCGTGAAGGGGAAGATGGATGGTGGTCGGGTCGAAGGATGCGTCATTGCAGAGAAGGGCGGCGCGTTGAAGAGCTGTTGACGCCTCGTCTGCTTCATTGCTGTTGACCAAGTACTGGAACTCATCCGAGGACTCGAATTTCCTGTCGACGAAGGCAACGGAGCTGACGAACATCTGGTTCTGTGTAAGAGTTCCAGTCTTGTCAGAGCAGATGACGTTCACACAGCCCAATGTCTCAACAGTAGATAGACCCTTGGGTAGGACGTTGACAGCCTTCATGCGACGAGCGACCATCATGAGTGTCAGCGCCACGGCGACTGGCATACCTTCCGGAATGAAAGCCACGACACAGGCCATGACATTGACGAGCATGGCTGGAACACTCATGTAATCTTTGTGATCAACGCGCAGCCAACCAACCCAAGTAAGAAGAATAGCCAGTGCAAGGATGATAGTCATGCAAACAATGATCAAGACAAAGCGAGTGATTTCCTTCTGGATCAGAGCAGCTGAGTCCTTGACACCAGAGGTAGACGTCGCAATACGACCCATGACGGTTCGACCACCGGTAAGGACAACGACACCGACACCATTGCCGTTCATGACAGTAGTTCCCATGAAAGCAATGTTGCGACTCTCAAGAAAGTTCGCATCGGTGGCATCAACTGCACCTTCGATCTCATCAGACTCGCCAGTAAGAACCGAACGATCAAAACGGATATCGCCGGAGTGGCTGATAATGCGTAGATCAGCAGGGACCTTGTCACCGACTTGAAGATGAATAACATCGCCAGCGACAAGACCAATCGTAGGCAAACTCTTCAGTTCACCATCACGCTTAACCATTGCGAATGAAGGAAGAAGGTCGAGGATAGAGTTCATGGTCTTAGCGGTAGACCAGTCCTGGAAGGCAGAGAAGCCAGCTTGGAGGAAGATGACGATGAGGATAAGAACGGCGAGCGAAAGATTTTGGTTCGAGGGAGGATTGCTGAGGGGTTGCCAGCAGAGGAAGAAGATAATAGCTCCAACCCAAAGAACGGAACAGAAACCACCAAAGATGTACTTTAGGGTTCGCTTGATGTAATTCGTCTTGGGATGAGGAAGTGTATTCTTTCCATCGCGCTCAAGTCTCGTCGCAGCTGCACTCTCCGAAAGACCCTCTCCAGCGCTGACGTTAAGCTGTTGACATAACTGCTCAACCTGCAACTCATGGTATTGAAGCTTGGAGAAGTAATCCTCATCAGTCTTCGGTTTCGCGGTCTTGGAATCATCGGAGTCGACAGTTTGTTTGGCTTCGGTGACTTGGATGGATAAAGTGCGGTATTCGATCTGGTAGCCGGAGTAGGGCGACGTTGGATGGATGCGGGAGCGTGAGGAGGAGTGAGAGCGACGACGGGAGAGGGAGCGGGTGCGAGTGCGGCCGAGACGGGGGTCGGTTTCTTGACGGCCGCGTTCTTGGGTTTGGAAAGTGATGCGGGTGTTTTGAGCCTCAGGATCGATTTCCTTGGTTGGGTGGATGTCAGGGTCAGCCATTGTGGCGGGTCTTCACAGGAGATGAGATAGAGAGTGGGAAGGATTGCAGAAGCGGAAGCAGAAGAGTGTGAGAGTGAGTAATTCGATCAAAACACATCTTCTGAAGTGATATTAATACAAAAGCCAAAAGTCTAGACAATTCTAAAAAGCTATTACCTCTTCTCTCCTAACAAGGAGGCCTCTTCGGCTCTTCCCATTCAGTAAACCGTTTACCAGCAAATGAAAAATCCCTCAGCGTTATGAAACACATTGTAGACAGAAGTGAAGCTATACAAGATATGTACAAAGACCACCAGCGAAGATTTCGTGTGGTGGATGGTAGGGGCGAGTATGTAGCTACTTGGTGCTGCAGGGCAGGGCTGGATCTGAGGGGAAATGAGATGGCTAGCCGTTTGTAGAAACGGTTTGTGATATCACCGCTCTTGACTCAGCCCCTTTGTTTGTCAATCAGGTACTCCGTAGGGAAAGTTCCACTGTTGGTGAAGTATTTGGCTCATAATGTTTTGCATGATCTTGACATGTTGAAGCTTGTCTTGTTTGTCATTTTAGCTAACCCAGTTCGACAAGCTGTTATGTCAATGGAACTTTTGCCAGGTCCAATTTTACAAACAAAACAAGCTAAACTGGGTGGCGTTACAGGGCCCAATTTCTCGGTATCCATCCCATCCAAGACCCTGAAATGGCTCCCACCCAATAGGTCGCAGAGAGAAGAGACGAAAAATAAGGTCCTTGAAATAAGCATTTTTGGACGTGGGTGTAGCCGTCTTGGCATGGTCATAGCCCGGGATGCCAGATCCGGGAGTGGGCGGTGCAGACCAGACCCTGACCAGACTCAACTTGGGATTGCGCCCGTCATGATTCAAATTCCCTCATGCATTTCCTGTTTTTTTTCGCAAAGGAGCGAATTGGAATCTGAATTTGTTCACCGACAGACTCAAGAGCTTCTGACCTGTTGCATGAAGCTACCCATAGCTTGTCGAGCTGTTTGTTATGCAGGTTGGCGACATGCAGAACCCCTCACTTGACTCTCCCTTTCCTCTTCTCTCGTCTCTGTTATCCCACATGTCCACCGTAGCTAGTCCAGGCGTCTGGCTTTTCACTGGAATTTCCCACTACTAATCATAAAAATGGCTGGCCCAATTCTCGTTTACGCACTCGCCAATCGCCCGCTGACGTCTGTCTCCCCCTCTCCCACACATCAAAGTTTTCCAAAGCCGCTGCCGCTCATCCGAGCGCCGTTTAACCGCTATGGATCTAAATATGGAACAAAACTTAGAAGCCTCTGTGACCAAAAATTGCCTCTGAGATTCACGCATTGATTCAGATTTTCGTATTTATTTGTCATTTAGGGACGCGTCATACAGGGCTGAATATGCGTGTCATGTCGAGATGAGATTGTTCCAGATCGTCTGTGCGATGGGTAGCATTGATGAAGCAGGATTGTCTGTTTGTGATGCTTGACGTAGTGGTAGAGAGTGCCTGCAGAGCCAAGCATTTTATTCTCCGATGGGTCCGTACGCTAAGCTTGGGCTGAAGTTACGAGACCTCCAATGGACTGTGAGCGAAATCTCTCATCTCTCACATGCTTGAGATGGGTGGGCCACCATGAGGAAACCCTGCTCTTCTTCCACGTTTTCCATCCCTGTTTTTCAAGTCGCTGTGAATCCAAGACCCCCCATTCAAACCGATCCATTTTTGCCTGGTGCTTAACATGTCAGAGCTTACCGTGGGCAAAAGGTTGGTATTTAACTTATTAGACCTCTCATCGCGTAATTGTCTCTGACCCTCAATTTTAATTCTAGATTGTTTCGTCTCTTAGTTTTCTTAACGTAAAGGTTCCGTGTTTTGACAGATCTGATCCTGGTGATACTCACATGTTCTTCAAATTCTGGTGTCGCAAACGCGTGAAAAAAACAGTCATCACTACAATATGTTACTGTTCACAGTTCAATGAGATGAAAACTGCATAACATTTGCAGGAGATGATTTTGGATGCACAATTTTTGAACGTTGGTGAATGTCTGTGCAAAACAGTATGCAGGAAGGGGTTGCGACGTTTTCATCCTGAGACAAGATCTGGTTTGTCATTGGCAAAGCTCTCGACCTGGAAGCATCTGGTCACAAATCAGTAGTTCAATAACATCTCAACTTTTAGGATTAATCCAGAACCCCAAGCCAAATAAAGTATGTTCAAACAACTGTCCTGACTGTCAAGAAATACTCTCAAACTATCTACCCTATAGATCACGATAAGTGATAAGCAAAGTGGCGTATCGTGTCCTTGTGGCTGAACCCTCCCACTTTTCGGGTTCCGACAAGCCACGGAAAAATGGAACTCGACAACCGAACCATCTTTGACACTCAATCAAATCAAACATCTTCAATCTCAGCCTTACCGACCCGCAAGGCCTGTAACGGAATGCCTGCTCCTCGATGAGCAAATCTTGTCTCTCTGTCACTCTTTATCGCGCGCATATCCCATGTCAGGTCAGGAGACCTCGCCACAGTCTCCCCCCGCAAACACACCCAAACACCGACGACCCTGGATTGCAGCCGAGGAT
The DNA here is from genome assembly GCA_003313175.1 of Fusarium equiseti. Lineage (NCBI taxonomy): Eukaryota > Fungi > Ascomycota > Sordariomycetes > Hypocreales > Nectriaceae > Fusarium > Fusarium equiseti. Next base: position 522,025 of record QOHM01000007.1, read on the forward strand.
GCGACTCTGAGGACGCTCGTGGGCCACTTTGGCGCGAGTAGAGGGTCTGAGGGACGTTGGAAGGATATTGCTGCTGGGTTGGAGGGAAGGACGGCAAAGGTGAGTGAGTTGGTGTTTTCTCCGCACATGTCTTGACGCGGTCCATCATGGCCCACATTGAGCATCTGTAGGAGTTGTGGATAAGTGGATGGATTATTGACTGGGTTTAGGAATGTCGAAAGAGGTGGCTTCATTCTCTTGATCCTTCATTGCGCAAAGGTCGATGGACTTCTCAAGAGGATGAAATTCTTCTCTCGGCTTATGCTCGACTTGGACCAGTATGGAATGATATTGGTAACCTTCACATGCACACACTTATAATCTAATCTAACACCGTACAGCCAATCTCATTCCTGGAAGAAAGGATGATCAATGTTCTAAAAGATACAATGATATCCTAAACCCATCTGCCAAGAACAGGTTAAGTGACTGGACTGCAGATGAAGACAACCTTCTCCGTCAAGGCGTAGCAACACTTGGTCATCGATGGGTAGCCATCTCATCAAGAATACCAGGTCGTCCACCTCTAACCTGTCGTAATCGTTGGCGCACACTATCGAGACTATCACATCAACGACAGAGCAAATCTCAAGGAACCACTCCTTCATCATCATCTCAGATGTCCCCCACGGACATTGGAATTTCACCAGCGCCACAAAACCCTAATATCAACCTGGAAATGAATACAGCTGATCATATGATGCCGTTCACGACTATGGATGGCGATACAAGCCATGATCAGATGGGACCTAACTTTCTCGATTCGGCCTTTTTTGAGAATTTCGTGGGGCCTTCGCCCTCACCGTTGAGAGAAGCTAGTGAGGATACAGAAACACCGAATGAGACTACGGCACCGATAAACGCAACCACTGTCCCTGATCTTCCCTCGGTTCCAGAACCTGTGCAGAACGATTCTAGGACATGGCAACATCCACCTAGACCGCTGCAGCCAGAACCACAACCACAACCACAACCACAACCACAACCACAACCACAACCACAACCACAGCCAGTTCCGAATAATACGAATGGAACTTTTACCATGCCTTCACCTTCCACTTGGTCACAACTAGGCGCAATGCTTCCCCCAGGCACATCCCCTGCGAATCCGCACTTGTGGATGGGCGACACTGGCAACCCTTCGGGTCCTATGGGAGTTCCTGGAGAAAGCTCATTGCCAGGCGTTCCAGGGGGCGATCCAATACCCCAATCCTACACCGAGCAGTTTCAACTACCAACATCAACGCCCCAAGCGATACACCACCATCATCACCATCATGTTCATCATCACTTTCACCACTATCATCATTATCCTGGAGGAGGAGATCAATGGCGTCAGTTGGAGCAGCAATGTGAAGCAGACGCTATGCAGTCTGTTCAACAAAATGAGAATGGCCCACCGATTGCGGGATGAATGAGCCACGGCTTGGAGATTTAACATCCTCCGGCCACTAGAAACTAGTCAGTACCAGGTTCGGGTTCTGCACATGCTGTCAGGCTCATTGATCGACCTTCTCTGCTGTCAGCTGCATATCGAAACTTTAGACGACGGAGGAATATTTGAAGCCATGTCACGTATCCTTGAGGCGATCAGCACACCCGTCATAAAGCGATCAAACGGACATGGTTCCATGCACATTACTCAGGCCTTGCCAATTTCGTCCAATGCAGGATATCTTCCTATCAACGGCTGGAGTGATTTTGTGGTTTGGCAACTTTCCTGACATGGAGTCTGACGCCAAGCCTGCGGCTTACGTTAAGCCTGACTACAGCTGCCTGGCCGTAGTACGGCACTGACTTCTGCCATGATTGGACGAAGAGAATAACGGTAAGAAACGGGAAAGGGATTGGATGTGTTGAACTTGAAGCAGGGTTTGCGGAGATTTGAAGGATCTGGCACGCGTCAGCTGGACATGTGAGGGCCTCGGAAAGCAGTGTGATCTGCGAGCTGAGACGCAAGAGCTGCATCTCAACTCGGACTCGTCCAGTATCCGATTTCCACTGGTCTTGACAGGCATATGAGAGTGGATAGATGCCCTGAATGCTGTTTAGGGACAGATTTCGTTTGTACATACCACGACCGGGTGTGGAGGTCAGGGCGTTCAGATAGGCGTACTTTTATGGGAAGCTCTTCAACAGGGCCGGAGTTTGGAGTGATTTCAACATTAATCCGAACTTCCAAAATATTAACTATGATATCCGACATATACAGATAAAGAAAAGACAATCGTAAAATTATTGACCTTTTCTTGCAACTTTAAAGTGTTTGTTTCAGTACTATTAAATTAATGTAAAAAAAAATGTGAAACAATACGACAGACCCTCGCTAATCGTGCTGTAACGTTGGCACTAAAATGCGTGAGTCTAGGTGATAGACGCGTCACTCTTCAGCAACCCGAGTTAATCAACCGCCATCAAAAAGCCCTAAACTTTATACTTAAACCCCTTTCCACACCAACAAATAAACCGATCGCATTTACCGCTCAAAAAACAGTCATGTTGGTAAGATCTTACAAGTGGATCAATTGTTTGCGTCGTAATCTTACATTTGAATCCTAGTCGCTGTTCTAAGCGATCGCGAGAAATGCGAACGCGAAGCCCGGGGATAAACCAATCGGGGTTTAACTACTTCCCGCCCAGATTTTTATCTTGACGACGCCAAGAGTTATAGAATTTGTCTTCACTATAAAGAATCATCTGGATATTATCATGCTGTGTTACTGTTTCTCTTATATAGATTTGGTCAAAGGCTCTTTGTAGTTACTGTGAAAGAGATAAAGAAAACGTCATAGGAGACTCTGTATGGAATGATGATAGATCACTACAGCATCAACGCCAAGAATTCGATGCGCACCTCGCTTAGTTGTATGTCTTGGCTCTTACACTGCGCCTCCACTCATCCTTTGCCCCACGGACAAGATTCCGTCACTTTAATAGACTATATGACCCGCACCTCCTGTCTTTCCATCCTCCATTGCATCCTCCACGTCTCTCTCGACTTCAACCGCCGCCATGTCTTCGGAAGGCTACGAACCCCCGAGCTACAAAACCTGCTCCGATGGCGTCTCCGCCCGATGTCCCGTCGAAGCCTCACTCTACGGCGACTACTTCACCCTCGGCGCATGTATTTTCTTCGTCGTGGCGCACGCCCTCGCTCTTATTCCGCAGATCTACTTTGGTATTCGCGCGCGAACATGGTCTTACACGGTATGGCTCGCCATAGGAACCATCTTTGAACTTATCGGATACTGCGGTCGTATCATCATGAGTTCAAATCCTTGGGTGTACAACGCTTTCGTCATCCAACTGGTTCTTCTCATCCTCGGTCCCACGCTCGTCGCAGCCGCTATTTCCATCACGTTCAAGCATCTCGTTCTCTGGTATGGTCGGGAATACAGTTTCATCAAACCTGTTTTATATCCCTGGGTTTTCGTCGGCACGGATTTCTTCTCGATTATTATCCAAGCTGCGGGCGGTGGTGTCTCATCTGCTGCTACCAACGGAGAGAACTCGGATCAGAAACTGCTTGATGTTGGATCTGGCATGCTTGTCGCCGGTGTGGTTTTCCAGATGGCGAATATGGTTTTCTGTGGAGGTTTGATGCTTATTTACATGTGGAGACGACACAAGGCCATCAAGAACGGTGCTGCTGTCAGGGAGGGCGATGAGTCTTCTATGAGTGGAGGAGATGTCAAGGTTATTCGTGCGAGTGACAAGAAGACCAAGATGTTTGTCTGCGCGTTGGCTGTTGCTTATGTTGCTATTATCATCCGTTGCATCTACCGGTAAGTCTCCCTATTTCCTAACTCGGTTGTTCTTACTGACATGTCAAAGTATCCCTGAAATGCAAATGGGCTGGGGCAGCACCCTGATGCAGAACGAAACCACGTTCCTTATCCTCGACGGAGCCATGATCCTCATCGCTGTATGGACCTTGACGATATTCCATCCTTACTTCTTCTTTCCCTTCCTGGGTAGTAAGGGCAAGGCTGCAAAGGATGCCGAGAAGAGTCAGACGCAAGCGAACGAGGGACCTGTTGTTGGCAGCGCATAGGAGAATGCTGTCAATAAGTTCTTTGATTTTACTTGGAAGAGAGATTGTGCGGAATACCTCTGGGTGATAGATTGAAGATTTCTTATGTTGGTATCATTGGATGGACAATAGAATAGCGTGATATAGACTTGGATTCGATTGCATTGGATGGAAATGTTGAGCGACTCCCAGATACACTTTGCGAATACAGATATGGCTTTTAACCCATAAATCTCCTTATCGATCCTGGTACCTATCTTGAGATACCTGCCAACACTATACCCTCTCCTCAGCCCATCTCCCCATCTCCCAAACCGTCAAACAGTCTCTTTGCCCTTATGACACTTCCGGGAGGAGTCCTGTATAGGATACGGTAGCTCCAACGAATCACCCGTAATCCGAGCGTTGATGGCATTCAGCACAGCAGACGTGGGGTTCATTGATATTGAGGTATGCGGAAGATTCGTTGTTCGGGAAGCTTGGTTATGTGACAGGACCGCCTTCGTTGCCGTCGAGAGGTATTCGGGGTCTGCTAGCGGCACATCTGGTGATAAGATGCCCGGCAATGCGTACTCAACAAAACAAACTTTTGTCGAGAGGGATATTGTCGGTGGTGTTGACTGACCATCGTGTCGTCTGGTTGAGGTGTGCAGCTTGGTACGCCATGTCGAGAGCGCCGAACCGATCGTCGCTATAAGAGGAAACCCACAACCCCTAGTGTTCAACCAAAGCCATATTCCATGCCGTTACGGAAACTCAAAGACACCAACTTCCTGACCGGTTACGTAGCTTCCAGTGTGACCATCCGACGCAGAAAAGGCTGGGGGATCTCAGAACATCTTTCCCTTTCCCCGTACGACGATGGATCGAGGCATGAGGTCGTTTTCCAGTATCGAGATCGGGCAGTCACTTCGTGGAACTTAGATCTAGGTGGTGGCTGTTGATCGGTTAGTTCGGTATTCAGATGGGGAGAGAAGAGAAGCTCAACCTTGGTATCCGGTTTGAAGTACTTGGAGAAGCTACCGTATACAGCTACTAGCTTTGTAGCAATGAAATCCGTCTGCTTTAGATATGCGGTGTAGAGTAGAGCGGTCCTACTGATTCAGTTGTTTGAAGTTACGTTTCGAATTTGGATAGTAGTAGATGTGGCGGTATCAATAACTGTATTCATCCATCCGAGGGGGTGGGGATTGGCTCTAAGGGTTGTGCACGTTGGACCTCGGGCGGGCGCCTTGGGAGCAGGCTGCCACTAGTCGGGCAACCGGCCGGTGATGCGAGGGTATTTGGTTGAAGTGATACTCTCGATGGCAGCCTTTGTACTTTCCAAGTTCTTTCCCTCCGCAATTTTGGATTCTTCGATAGTTGCGGCAACCACTTCGACCGTGACAGATGGTAAGCGCTTGCTTCTCAGTTCTCGTAGAGTTCGCTCCCAAGGGCGGCATACTGGATTTCCGTGTCAACGTGTACTCGCCAACAACGGAGTCTGGAGGAGACTCGAAATCTTATCCCTCGTGGTAATCGAGAAGAACCACACCCCTCTCTGTAGTTGTCGACCTTGAGAAACGGAGTGAAGCGTGCTGAGGGTGGGAACCGTAGTTTCGGAAGCTTTGTTATAGTTCCCTAAGGTTAAGTCTTAAGGTGGTGAATCATTTTGTGATCGCGAATCAGTAGAAACAAGAGGTTAGTATAGCTCATAAACCTCAACTATGAACCACAGTACTAACCCGCTGTCTTCAGCTTTGAGTGCACTGTTTCCGAGGCAGTCTCTTCGAAGGCGCGGTAGTGCGAGGTTTTGGCAGGACGTAGACGTTGACTCTGCAGGTAACCTTCGTGATGGCAGTAATATTTTGACGATTGTGCTGATGACATAGGGAATAGTGACTGCCGAGATTGTTGCCAGTTGACTGCCGCAAACTGGCTTTCGGGTCATGCAAGCGAGGAGATTACTGGCCAAGGCCAGAAAGAAGGGTGAATTCCAAAGAGATGTTTGTGAGTTGTGGTCCAGCAGCAGGAAGCAACAGAATTAGTATTCAGCAAATACCAAATAACAGTCGGAGAATAAAGGAGACAGATGGGGGATTGACCCACCTCATCAACTCCCTCCTTCTCGTGGGTGGAGTCGCCTGAGCCGTAGGAACTTCAGCTGTAACTCCATAACATTTTCACAAGCAAACCGCGTAATTGGTTTAGTGGTAAAATTCTCCGTTGCCATCGGGGAGCCCTGGGTTCGATTCCCAGATTACGCATTGAATCAGGGAAGCTATTCGCTTCTCTTTTTGCCGGATCGTCGATTTTGGTCGTGGTGTTGTGAACTCCAAGTTCCGCCATTCCCGAGCAGCCTCCTCGTTTGAGCAGTAATGCGAAGCCTAGGTACAGCAAGGACGTTGAATAGTTCACTAGCTTGTTTCAGAGTTTCGATCTTCGGTTGTGCAGATCAGCATGAAGCAAAGATACCTTAATTAAAAACAAGAAGGAGACTTTGACGTGCCCAGAAACTGGTACCTTCAACCGTAAAAAGTTGTGTCTATAGCTGAATTTTCATCACACTCGCAAACGTTCCCAACAGTACATCTTGTCTTAAGACCCCAGATAAAATGGAAAGAAAGGCAAAAAGGAAAGCTGGACAGCTTGATTTGACAATGCGTAATCTGGGAATCGAACCCAGGGCTCCCCGATGGCAACGGAGAATTTTACCACTAAACCAATTACGCTTTGTTGAGATAATCGCCTGGTATTGAAACCCAAGTTCCCATTGTTGGGAGAACTCCACCGCGAGAGGCGCTCTACCACAGTTATGGGTACTGGGCTCCGTATTGTAACTGGTAGGACTGCGGGAGGGTCCTGAGGTCGAGTAGGAATGCTTACGTGCGTCGATCGACTTCCAACTTCGTTGTCTTTCTCGACATCGGTCTCGTAGTTGTCTGTTACGGTAGCGGCTTTCCCCCCCTCGCTCTTGGGAGCATGGTATCGTTTGCTGAAGGTGACATAGAGCTCTTGGATCTGTGAGGTATCATAGGTTGCTGAGACTACGTCGTCAAGCAACATTGGCCATATTCCGATAATAAGGAATGGATCAGAGTCACAGGGGGATACGCCTAGGCAAGGACAACAGCCTGGGCGTTATAATAAGAACAGTATGAATGTCCCATATTCTTACACTATTCCACAAATACGCTTGTAGATGACCGCTATGACCGTGTTTGTCCCCCACGATGATATACCCTCTCACTCAGTTATCAACTGAGCCGTATGCTGTTACAAAGGAAAAATACCACAAACCCTTCCTTCATTCTCAAATTTCAACGCTCTCCTCGCAGAGCAGAAGAGTAAGAATCAATACCACTGAACAAATCCCGCTTGCATCTAAAAATGATACAGCGACAAGGCTCAAGTCCTACGTGAGCCCTGTGTGCGTTGCTCCAAAAATACCATGTGCCCTTCCACCATCCCTGAAGCTTTAACAAAGTCGTAATTGAGAAACCTTAGTCCAGATTGGAAAAGAACTTAGGCTACTTTGATCTAATGTCCTGAGCCTTAGAGGAAAACCTTTCTACTACCGTACGGACAGCCATTTTTTTTGACGAGTTGGTGGAAGCTCTATCTAGGTGTCTATGTACAGCCCTCACAAAAACAAAAAGAGCGGAATGGAAGTTGTCCAAGCTATGATTGATGCGGTTAAACAGAGCCTTGACGAGAAAGTGGATGCTGAAAACATGGTATTGACTATGATGGCAGGTGGTCGACCAAGAGCACAATATAACCAAGGTGGGCCAGGAGACAGTGAATCATAAAAAAACAAAATGCATTTCATTCCCATATTCTTACAATATTCCACTAAGATCCTTGTGGATGCTCTTGCTATGAACGTGCTTAATCCTGCACGATAATATCCTCTGTCTACTCAGTGTCCAACTGAGTCCAGCTTTGCTCCCAAAAATACATAAACCCTTAGACCTTCATCATGAACCTCTAGTGCTCTCCACGCAGTGTAGAGCCATCAATCCCACTGAAGAGATCCTGCATCTCGGACATGAATCCAGAAAGCACAGGGTTATCAGGCACAGTCTTCATCACAGACCCCTGCCATCCCTGCTCAAAAGCCTTGGTCTCAAGAAACTCCATCTGAAATCCAGAAGCACGAGCCTGAAGCTCCTCAACAAGGCTTCTAACCTTGGTGTCACCATAGACAAAGTTCTTCATGGCCTTGGCGTTCAGGTAGCGGTAGCAAGTGCAGTACGAGGTACGGTCCATGCTCCAGCCGCCGATGGAGTAGCTGGCGACGACGGCGCCGGGGCTCAGCATGATGGCGTGGTTGAGTTCCTGGAATGCTCCGTCAAGGTGATCTGCGTGGATGGCAGAGTTGAAGCGGAAGGTGAAGCAGACGGAGACTGTTTCGTAGGTGCTGGAGAGAGCGGTCTGTCTGGCCACGGCGTTGGAAGGGTTGAACTTGTAGGTCTCCTTGGTGACGGGAGCAGAAGTGACGGTCTTCCAGGTGTTGGCGAGTAAAGTTGCCTGGGCAGTGTTTTCAAACTGGTCCTTGCCAGCAAGAGTCTTCCAATCTGCAAAGTGTTAGAGCCGGATCGGCGAAAACGCGTGATATCATGTACCGATGAAGAGCTTGGTCTTGTTAGGAGCATCATGAACAGAAGCCCACCAGACCGTGCCTGTGTGTTCATTCTCGAGATAAACACGGAGGGTGGTAGCAAAGATCCTTCCGGGCTCAGTGTTCTCATCGGAGAGAGAATCCCGCGCCGAAGGATCATAGAAGGTGAAAGTGATGACCTCAGTGCCCTCATAAGGAGCAGAGTTGAAAGTTTGACTAGCCATCGTGGAGTTTGTGATTCACGGAACTGGAAACGATCGTCTGTTCTGTTGTTGGAGTGGAGGATATGGTGGAAACTGAAAGATTTGGCGTGGGTACGTGATAGGATTTATCTGTCCATATATCCTTGAAGATGATGACTAACACAACTGATCAGTGCTGTTTACCTGTCATTTCCGTTGCCCGTGCACACTCACAGACGCGTTGGTGAAGAATTGGCCTTATGCTTAGCTCTATGTGAAACAGAGCTCATAATAAGGGTATCGGAGCGAAATAATTCAGTCACTTGGTATGAATGTGGACCCACATTTCGGGCTATTGATTCTGTCACCCAAACACTTGGAGGACAACCTTTTCAATGCCCACTATCTTCAATACAATGACAGATGCAAAAATGAATTATTGATGAATACGATTTGAATATTGTAGCTATCAAGTAACCCTAGAAGACCTCTCGCATAATCAAGGTTGAGTCAACTTCATAGCGTTGATGATACCCTGTCCGTTCGCATCGCTTTGGAACCTATTCCACACCTCTTGCTTAGTCTCAGCAGTAGTAGTCATCCAGTAAAAGTTCTTCGAGAAGAGAGCAAGAGCAAATAGAGTAACAGAGTCGGGGTTCTCATTCGCATAGAGACTTCGAACTTCCTTGGTTCCTTGAACACCGTATCGTTCGCCTCCAGAAGCCGTGCCACCACTCATATCGGCTCTCACTAATGGCGGTTAGTATCTTTACTTGAAGAAGGTAAGAGGAGGTAACTTACTTGCGGGGACCCAAACGTGGAGGAACTCGTGAAAGAGAGTCGTGGTCAATGACTTGAAGTCATCAAGCGACTTTCCGCTCTGGATGGTGAATTCGTCGAGATAAACGTTGTGAAGCTGGTAGTTGGCGCAAAGAACGACGTAGGACATGTGGTTGGCATCAGAGCCGTCCCAGCCGGAGCGGTAACCGATTAGGTCTTTGCCTTGCTTGTTGGCTGAGCATTGCAATTGGTCTGGGCCCTGGTTGAGGATTCTGCTCTGATCACTAGGTAGCTCTGTAATAGACATTAGCAAATGCGCCAGAAGGGAAAGAGGGTCGAGACCTACGCCAGTGAACATCGCCCGTGTTGGGATCGGTTGCGTACATGTATGCATCATCGCACATGATGTACACATTCTGTCTCGACGAAGCCTTGCTCATGAGCGCCAAGATATCTACACCAGTCAGTATACCAACAACCAAGCCAAGATCAACAAGACGTACCCTTGACCGAATTCCACCGAGGAAATCCGTCTGGATGCTGCACATCAAAGAACGTGTCGTACGTTCCAACGACCCGCAGATACTCCCAAGCATCGCTGTCTTTGGTCAAGGCTCCAGAATCGATGTCATTCATAGACTGCAAAGCATTGGATGCCATGCCTTCGATCTCTTGCCAGACTTTGTTGACAGCATCGTCGAGTGTAGGTGCGCCGACCTTTCCGGCGAGAGGATCACAGGTATTTCCGACGGGATCCCAGTGGATTTTGGCAGAGACACTTGTGAGAGAAAGAGCTGCAATTGCAGCAGATAACCAGCGTGTCATGGTGAATATAAAGAGCGACTAAAAGAGTGTGTGAAGACAAACGAGTGAATGGGATAAATGCAAATGGAACGGGACAAAGACAAACCAATAAGGGTAGCAAAAAGATATAGGGAAATCTGGGTATCGCACGGTAAAACATATCCATCGTGTATCGTCCAATCGATCGCATGGGATCTGTAATTGCGATAATCATGAGTTAGATCCTACGCTACGACGCTGAAAGGATTAGTGGAACCCAACCCGTTGAAGGATCAGGAACCCGACTCAGCCCAGTATTCATCTTAACTTGCATAAGCGATAAATAACCCAGTCACTCTACACCCAAACCATCACGACTCTTTTCTGTCACCCTGGATTTTAGTGTCAAGCTTTTCGTGTCAGCCTTAGCAAAACGATGAAACGCCCTAAGAACCGAGATCAACGACCGGTAATCTCGGAGAATTACGCCTCAGCCTTGGAAATTAATCATGCGATAAGATGCAAGGTTGGAGATCCTACGCGATTTCGAACAAGATTTGCGAAGATGAGATGGCGGGATGGATATAATCAGGGCCCCCGTTGAACTGTGAGTCCCAGCAACACTCTTTGTCTTTCTTTTCAAGCAGTATCTTACTGCCTTACATTCATTATGAAAAAGTCTTTCGTTTTTGGAGTTTTGACTCCGTTGTTTGTTCTTGCTCAGGACCCTGCGCTGACTCCTGTTGATACCACGACAGGTCTTACTACGCAGCTGGACAATGTTGCTGAAGCTACTTCCAGTGCGGCGGCTCCCGAGATCAATGTCGACGAGACAACTACCCATGATGACATAAGCCTTCCTTTGGCCTCGTCGGAGGTTGTTGTCGAAGTATCTACGAATTCTGCTGCTCCAGTTGAGCCTACCACCGAGACTCAAGCTCCTGTGTTGCCGACAACTGAGAACAAGTTCCCCGTCTTCCCAAACACTGAGACAACACCTCAGGTTGAACCTTCAGTTGATTCCGGGGCTCCCACTGCCGAGTCATCAGCCCCATTTGTCCCTGGCACAGAGACCAGCGTTCTGGGTCAGCCCACCACTGAGACTGGTGCGCCCATCCAACCTCCAACCGACTCTTTCGCGCCTCCCGAGTCTTCGACTGAAGTTTCTTTCCCAGCCTCCGTCGGCTCTTCAGTTGAGACTGGTGCTCCCATCCAACCTTCTACCGATTCGGTTGCTCCCCTTGAACCCTCTACTGAGGCTTTTTTCCAAGTTCCCGTTGACTCGACCACGGAGGGACAGCCTCCTACTGAGCCTACGATTCCTACGGAGGTTGCTGAGCCTACCACTGAGAATCAAGTTCCTGTTCAGTCTAGCGGCGAAACCTCTGTTGAAGCTCTACCGGAGCCAACAGCGACTGATGCACCTGTCGAGCCCTCCACCGAGAGTCAAGTTGTCGTTCAGCCTACTACCGAATCCAACGTCGAGGTCCCTGCCGAGCCCACGATCACTTCAAATGCTGAAGTTCCCATCGAGCCCACCACTGAGCCCAAGGCTGAGATCCCTACCACCGAGTCTGCCCCCGAATCAACTACTGAAGCTCCCGTTGAGCCCAAGCCCACCACCAAGGCCGAAGATGACTCTGAGCCTTCTCCATCCTCTCCAGACGATGTGGACGACAAGCCCACCGTGACCAAGGCTCCCAGTCCCAGTCAAACCGATGTCGCGCCTCCTCAGAAGACCGATGAGGCCAAGGAAGCTGCGGACCAAGCTTACAAGTCCATGTCTGAGTACACCAAGAACCCTACCAAGGAGAACGCCGAGAAAGCCAAGGATGATACCGACGGCGCTCTAGCGCTGCTCGGTCTACTTGGCGCAGGCACCCCTGGCTTTGGAGCGCTTACTGATTCTCTTGGCAAAGCCGCTGGTGTTCTGACTGGAGCTATCTCTACTCCTGGCGCTGCTACCGCTGCGGCTGTGTCATCTGCTGCATCTCAGGTTAAGAATGATCTTGATGAGACGAAGAAGGACGACGACAAGGATGATGAGGACGAGGACGAGGATGAACAGTCAACCAAGGAGGAAGAAGAGAAGAGCACACAGGTTTCCAGCGCTGAGAAGACCACCGAGGAGGTTTCTACCACTGCTCGTGAGACTTCGACCGCTGCTGAGACTACTACTGCTGAAGCATCTACCACGACCGAGATTGCATCTTCCACGGAGACTACTGAGACGGCTACCACTACTGGTACTATGGAGCCCGGTCCTTCGGTATACTACGAATACTTTGAGGATTCTGGTTCAGGCGATGTTGCTGAGGAGCTCAATGAGGCCCAAGTTCCTGAATTGGGCTGTATGTCCGTGTTTACGCTGCCTATGCCTAAGTGTGCTTTGATGACTGGTGGCACTGATGCGTCTACTACGGAGACAGCCACTTCTGAGGTGTCTACAACTGAGCCAAGCAGCTCTGAGACAACTGCCGAGGAGACGAGCTCTGCTGAGCAGACAAGCACCGCTGATGAAACAACCACTACCGCTATGACCTCGTTCCCCAGCACTCTCGTCACCAAGACCCGCGACGAGACCTCCGACACCACAACTCAAGACTCAACCACCGACGAGTCCACAACGACCACCACTTCCGAGCCCCCTCGCGACTACCCCTGCGTCATCTACGGCGGTCCTCGTGTCGAAGAACCCTACTGCCAATGCTTAACCACAACCAACGACAAACAATTCGTCGCAACCGCGCCTCTCATCTCCGGTGCCTGCGCCGCTTATACAACCTACCCCTCCCCCATCCCAACAACAACCGCAGTCCCAGTAACCCAAGCCCCCATCGCCGAACCCTTCACCGAGACGATCGATGGCACTGTACTTGAGTATCCCTCTCGAACGTACGAGTACTTCCGCGTCTACAAGTCCATCTCAGCAACGGTGACCCACGGCGTCGGTGAAGCTACTACGTTGGAAACACCTCTTCCCACTGAGACTGAAGCGAACAACAAGGGCTCTGGTCAATGCCATAGCATCGACGATGCTTGTGAGCGCGCTTACAACCAGTTTGAGGATGATGTCGTGTACACGGACTACGTGTCTCGTTACGCTAGAATCAAGAGCGGTATTATCGTTCTTGCGTCTTTTGGTCAGGCGGGATGTACTGTACAGTGGAAGTGTGATGATTATGGTATTGGAATGAAGGGTAGGGATATCAAGGATGCGATTCAGTATATGAAGGATAATGATGGGGTTAATAAGTGTGGTACGGCTTATTTGTCGAATACTTGTCAGGTTAAGATGAACTATTGTACGAACTGTCATCATGATGGTTAGTTATAGATAGTTAATAGCTGCAACTAGTAATGACCAACGGTCTATCTTTACTAAGTTCTTCGTCATACAGTCTCCTTGAAGTTTGATCAGTTTATTGAGACTTGACATGTAGGGTAACATGGAGGCCCAGGGTATGTCCATGATAATCACATATCTTATCAGGAAAATGCTGTATCGATGCAAATCTATCTCCTGATTGAGTAGACGTAATACTGTACCTGCAGAGCCCGCTTACCGCCAAGCTCTACAGGATGAAACATTGCTAACTTACACAGCCATCCAATGCCTTGGTTAAATCGGCATTTCACATCTTGGCAGCTGTGGTCGCCGCTTATCTGCAATTAAACTAGTGGAGCCCGATGTAAGCTGTCGATCCTAAGGCTGAAGACCATGGTTTCAGGAGAGCGCTAGAGAAAAGGCGTTTAGTGCCGGTACTACTGGACATGCGGCAAGGAGTCGACTGATAGGCCTAAAGCTATTTTGAAATAGATGAGAATTGATGTGATTGTTGGCATGAGGTATGGGCAAAATTGAAGAGACGCGCTTTTCTTTTACTATCGTGTTACGATGATGAGGAATGAAATCTGGCCATCAAGGCGTGCCGCTCTCTGCCAATTTCGCTTGATCTGTGGCTGGTGCGTTTGTGGATACTACTGGCCATAGCAGATCAACTGCATGATTATATTCCTTCCTGTAATGGATTATGGGACTTCAGCTTCGGCCTTCACGATGCTTCTTTGCTTGGCGTCTTACAAGATGAGATGATCCTTCCATGAAACGAACTAAAGGACAGGGGCATCACCAGTTGAACTCCAACTATAAAGGTCAGTCCAAAGCCCCTCCGAATCAACATCACTCTCAACAGCAACCAAATTCACTCACTCAGCCATTCACTCACACTCATTCAGTCTCTGACACTCGTTATCAACATCATTCAAAATGCTCGTCAACACTCTTCTCACCTCTACCCTCTTCCTGGCCCTCGCACAAGCCGGCCCAACCAAGCGAGACGACAACAAGTTCCCCGTCTGTGACGACACCTCCAAGACCTACGAAGGCCCTTTCACTGATGGCTCAGGAACCTATGTCGCCTCCGACAGAATCACCCGCCCCTACAAATTCCCCCGGGTCCGCAAGTGCTGGTACGACTACTTTGTCCTCGAGACTTCCGTCGAGCACACCCCATGGCAAAAGGCCAGCGGCGACATCTACTGCACCGGTACACAGACCTGCTCCGCCACGAAGCTTGTCGGAAAGGAAGTCTGTCAGGAACGATCCAACACCATCAGTGCCAGCATTGGTGCTGAGCTTGAGGGCATCAGTCTTGGTGTGAGCTTCGAGACTACTGAGTCTGAGTCTAAGTGTGTCCAGGCTCAGGACCTTTTGGCTTGTACTTGGGATGATGGCGCTTGCCATACTGTTTGGACCCAGCAGCAGGTCATGAGGCAGAAGGGATATCGCCGCCAGCGATGTAACGGGGGCAATGGCGATGAAACTCAGTGCATGGACAACTGGGAGCAGACTACTCCCTCTGACTTTATCGACTACGGTTGTGGTTCTAAGTGCACTGACACTAATGACTGCGGAAACACCGATGGTACGGCCTGCTCCAAGTAAGACCTGGTCTGTCTGTTTGGGGAAGATTTCAAGTAGCAGGTTTCTTTTCTTCTTTTCAGCTTGAGCTTGTTTACATGCTCAGTTGTTTTAAATTATTATCTACTGAGTGGCCTTTGGAGCGTTTTGGAGGCATGTATTCGCCTAACTTCTATTTATACCTCGAAAGGTCTGTTGTTGTTTGCCTAGGATAATACACTTGGCATCATGGTCTTATATATACTATATTGGAAACTTGAATCTTAAACGTCCACTACCTGTAAAGCCCTCTTATTTTGTCAAAAAGTCTAGTCCGTTTACTTGCCCTGAAGCGTTTCGGCCTCTCTCGTGAAAAACCAGGAGAGAAACCCGGCGTTACACACAGGTGTGAGTAGTTCCCAGGTGATTCGTTCTCCCTGCCGTCCTCCATCAGGGTAGCCAGCCTAGACACGATTGTGCCGTCGTTGGAACCCGATCTGACGACGGTACGGCCGAACCGTGGGGCGAAACGGTCTGATTGCTCCTTAGACCTAAAGATCCAGGCTATCAGTGTCGTCACGTTAAAGACCTTGTGCTGGAATCCGTCACTGTCTTCCGTGTATCCAGCCACCATATCTTCGTCAAGTATAAGTCCTTCGGTCTTGGAGAGAAGGGCGACATGGGTAGAATTGTTAGCGACTCCCCCAATCCTTCTATATTCCTTGAGAAAGGTTTCCTTAATCAGCGACGCCGGATATGCTACGTCGGATATCAGCTGTAGGGTCACGCGCGACCGGTCGGATGCTAGGATGGTGAGATTGAACGTCCTAACCCAGGGCCCGGGAGCGAAACGATTGGGACGAAAAGAGACGCAACGGAGACTGGAATTGCTCTCAACATGATAATCGTTCATGGTTGCGTTAGTATCAGTCAGGACCATGTTGCCATGTATGAGACCGAAGTCGGCACGATCCAGTCTCAGTCTTCGTAAAATCGAGTCTCGGACCTCAGCTACCGTATCGTTTAGGTCGATACCAACTATGAGCTTATCCAGATTCTTAATCGGCAAGCCAGTGATAAAGATCTGAACAAAGTCTGTGCCGACGAGCGTCTCGGAGAGAGAAGCGCAGGTCCAGAAGGTTGTCGCCATGGATTCTTGCCCGAGGTACGAGTTGACCTGTATACTGGGATCATTCCTCTGAACTGCTTCGGTGAAGATGGACGCCGCCTCAGCCAAATATCTCTTTGTGGACCACTCTAGGTCAGCAAGTACTGCGCTCTGGTCTATGGCGTGGTGTGGCGGAGCCTTGGGCTGGCGCTCTGCCCTTTCATTCTCCAGGTTTCCCAGGAGAGTGGCCATTTGTTCTTTTAAAGTGTTGAAAACCTCCTGAGTGATTTGAGTCTGATATCTGATCTTGGGTTAGTCTGAATGTATCATGTCAGACGAAAAGTACGTACAGATAGGCCATCGAAATGACCATGTTGAGACTTATCTTTTGAGATGTCAAAACCTGTCG
Organism: Fusarium equiseti; assembly: GCA_003313175.1. NCBI lineage: Eukaryota > Fungi > Ascomycota > Sordariomycetes > Hypocreales > Nectriaceae > Fusarium > Fusarium equiseti. The sequence goes on from QOHM01000007.1 coordinate 538,865, forward strand.
GTATTCTTTAACCTCGGTCCTCGACATGACGGTCGGTTCCGCAACCTTGGGACCAGGTCTTTGATTGTTCCAACTGTCGATCCTTCCTAATATCTCAGTGATAGTGGTGTGACATGTCTCGAGTATGGACTTGGTATTCTCTGATCCTGTCACCCAGATGACGCTCTCCCTTGTATCGCGATTGTCCAGAGAAGCGTTGATTGTGCCCAGGGTCTGATAGATCTCCTGCGGCATATAGGCGATGTTCAACAGCTGCTCCCCGACGCGTTCATCTGTTGCCAGGACTCCATGAAGGTTCCTACATGCTGTCTCTACCTTGGATATCACGTCCCTCAAGTGGCTCATTTCTCGCACCATATCTTCGGGAAGTTCTGCATATACTGTCAGCAAGCCGAAGTCTATAGGCGATAGGTATCCTATTATAACGAGATATACCCACCAAAGCTGATCACATCGCCGATATGAGCTCGACCGTTGCCGGATACCTCAATTTCGTCGTGGTGTCTATTGCCTAGAGGGGGCAACACGACCTTGGCCGAAGTCGATGAATCTGCAGGCGCTTCCATCCCGACAATGATTAGGCGGGGTGCAGCTAATGGCCTGATGCGGAGACGTTTCTATCCAACGCTTCAGGTATTTCCCCCACATCGACTTTGGGGCGTTATTGTCGTCGTTTATATAGTCTTGAGGCCGCCCTGCGACATGCCTTGCCAGAAATCACAATCCAGAAAGGGGCGGTGTTTGAGCATCGCCCAGTTGGAGCCGCCTCAGCCGCAGCCGAAACGTACGGACCTTAAGAATCGTGCGGAGTGTGTGGCTGCCAAGTCTCAAGGTCATCCTGCAGCTGTCTTGGCTTACAGGTTTCTACTCGTCGTCTTGCTGGTGCCGCCTCTTAGGGCGCTAAACTATTTCGAGCAAGTCAGCGCTCCAATCCCTTGAGTGTATAAAAGGAAACCGAACTCCAGGCTGTAATGTTTCTTTGACTACGCGTATTTCCTACCATCGCCCATAGCATTCATGCTCAGTAGAAATGACGATGGGAAGCACGAATATGCCGGATGTCGTGGGAGGGTCGACGAGAGTGTTTGAAAGTGTCGTAGGGCGGGATCGGGGGAGAGTTTGGATCGGGGATCTCGATTCGAAAACAGCGCTGGCTTTCATGAATAGTTGAGATAATAACTGATGGCCTCAGAGTCTGGAGGTTAAGCTTTTCCAACCTTGGCGGTTATGTAATAAGGGGTTGCGGAAGTTTGTATTTTTAGCTTGTCTTTGTTTGTAACATTGCCAGTAGATATATTAAACAATGAAAACACATTGAATCGATACTTGCTCATCAAGTGAAAAACTTTCTATGACAATCTCGTGAGTGCCTGGTCCAATACTCGCCTCATTGTCCGCTGAGATTTAACATCCAGTTATGTTGGACATTTCAACCTTCTACCTCTTGATCATCCTTGCCTACCCCCCAAAAAGGGTGTCCTCCTTTTACGTCAAACCTCAGCCTTTGTCTACCGACTCGATTTATCTCGGCCCCGCTACAATAGATGAGCGAGACGTCAGTGGCCGAGGAGGTACAATATTCTCTTGGCTGTCCGCGACAGAAACATCCCTGTCTTCAAGCCTGTAAGCCGGACCCTTGTTATCATTCCGATTTCCAAACGTGACGAGAGATCCAAAGTCAGCTGGTTTCGAGGAGCTGTCTCGGAATCCAGGAAGCTTCGTCAACAGTGGGCGAAGTGCTGTTAGAGAAGCAGCTAGTATACTCAGGCCAATCTCCAGGATAGAATAGATCGTCCCTTCGAGTGTAGTCTCAACAGCCTCTTGCGTAGCGAGACCACCAGAGGCAGAGGTCAGTCGGCTCAGATCGATGAGGTACTTCAGCCGGACGATTATCGCAATAGAGCTCACGGCGCCTAGCCCAAGGAGGACCATGATCATTATTTTAAGCCTGAGTCGAAGTTGAGTCTTGTACAACATATAGATAGGTAGAAGCTATAGAATTATGTCAGCGAACTGATTTATGGTGCTGATTGGGTTTCAATACCGCATAGAACCAACTGATGGTCACATCCATTCCAGATAGAGCCAGACCAGTTGTTCCTAGCACAGATGTCGAAAGGCAAGAACCCTCGCCTACACCCCAGGCAACAGATAGCGGACGGCACTGGAGGCCAAAGATTAACGTAGTGACTAGACACCATAGTGTCACGATGATCATGGACATGATGAGGATTATTCGTACGGTTCTCATATCTGCGCCGCTCGCGAGTCGGAGAAGGACGAGTCCTACGCCAAGCTTCGAGATTCCGGTAGTGAGGATGTAGGCGATCTGGGAGGTAGTGAAGAACTGCCAGGCGGTTAGCGGATTGAGGTTTGAGGAGGAGGACCACAAGACCACACCATCGCCGCTTTGATGGGATCGAAGTCAGGTTCCATCATCGTCGCCCCGATGCCGTACCGTATTGCCTCGAGCTCCATTGCGCAGAATACGGTAAAGCCAACCTGTACATAGTCAGTACGGTGATAAGGGTAAAGAACCTGAACGCACAAAGGAGAGGCACATCACGATGTCATCGTAACCGATGGCCCTCTTCAGTCTCCGCGCCCAGAGTCGAAGACCAACGGCAACACCGTCGACCACCAGACAGGATATAACTAGAGGATAGTAAGTATCTCGAACACCCATTTTGACAATGAAACCCGACTAGTTAAGGTTTTTCTGAGGAGCGAGAGCATGTCGTCTAATATGCAGAATCTGTGCGGCGCAGATGAGCTGAGTTGCCTGATAGAGATGGTTCCACCTGTTGGTGACGATGATATCTTTCTAATGCATGAAAGACATGCATTGGTAATTTTGTGAAAACCAACAGATGCCAATCTCGCATTACTTCGTGAAACGACAGTTGGTTAGAAGTGAGTTGCGTTGTACTTGGAGCTTCTGCAGGGACACCCCCGGTTTCTGTGGGTCACCGAAGCAAAACAGGGGACAAACCAACAGCATCTGCATGGTATCGTCCTCGGCACTGCATCCGCGGCCTGGATTTCTCAGGCATGCTCCCGGCTACCGTTAGAGAAGGTAAGTGGATTCTATAACCTTGTAACATACGACGTTAATTTTACTGAGGGATTTAGAAACCAACAACTTCACAACCAACGCATTCAGGGACCCTGCATCTTTGTGGGTTTCAACCATGCCTGCCCACGCCTTATTCTCGGGCGATGTATGGAGCGCGATACCTAAAGGGTACATAAGAACCACTGCACCGAACTCTATCACTTCTCCAAAACTAAGTCTTCTTCATTCAGCTGCGGGATGCATCCTTACCCAACCACCCCCGATGGAATCACTCCTGAGTGGCTCGAGAAGGCCTTAGGCCACGGGATCAAATCACTCATACGCACCCAAAGCATTCTCAACGCCACAGCTAGCAAGCTCTTCTTTACCATCGAATACTCCGAGGAGAGTACTGCGCTTCGGCCAAAGCATATTTGTGTGAAAGGCGGTTTCAACCCCGCCATGATGGCTGATCAGGGGCTTAAGAACCTCCTCGCCGCCGCGTACAAGACCGAAGCACGCTTCTTCTCTCTCCTTGCGGAAAAGCTGAATTTTATATCCGTTCCCAAAGTGTGGTGGTCAGGATGGGAGGAAGAGCAGGGTATCATCATTATGGACGACTTGGCTCTTCAGGGATACGAATTTGGGAATCCTGAGCATACGTGGTCTGTTGAGATGGTGATGCTAGGCGTCGAGCAACTCGCTGGGCTGCATGCTAGTACTTGGGGTTATACAACCGACAAGTATCCTTGGATGGCGCCTTCGTATGAGGGTATGATTATGGGTCTTACGGAGTTGTGGTATAATCAGGTTCATGGCGAAGATCGACCTCCTTTACCTGCAATCATCAAGGACTCGCGCGTTCGCACCGTATCCGCATTGAAGAAACACTTCCGCATCAAGAACCCCGACTTCAGATGTGTCATCCACGGCGATCCTCACACCGGAAACACGTACATCGACGGAGACGGCAAGCCAAAATTCCTCGACTGGCAGACCTTTCACATCGGTTCGCCCTTCCATGTTCTTACGTACTTCATCGTGGGCGCTTTGTCGGTGGCAGACCGAAAGCGGCACGAGATACCTATCATTGACCATTACCTTGACTATTTGTGGAGGTTCGGTGGTCCCAAACTTGAGATTAACGATCCAGTTGTTTTCAATGAGTATCGCAAGTCGATGATGTCGGGAATGGGCTGGATTTTGACGCCGTATGATTTGCAGCCGAAGGAGAGGGTGTTTGCCATGTGTGAGCGATATGGAGCGGCGATCGTGGATCTCAAGACGATTGAGCTTATTGAGTCACTGCCTGATCCCAAGTAGTTGAGTCATTGGTTGTTCAAAGTTTGCAGTTGGAATGGACATGCAACGGCGGAGTCGACAGTACTTGGTGGTTGCTCACATGAGTAATTCCACACGAGACACAGAGGCTATATATAAGAAAAGACCTCCATCACTAGGATGGGATGGTAATTCTGAGCTGATGATAAGACGGGACCTCCATAACAATAATGGGATAGCACGAGATGAACCAAATCACCATCATTGCCCATGACTCACAAACATATTGCTCCCGTACGTATGCCATGAGAATTAGCCGCTACAAGCATAAGAGACGAAAAATTGGTCACCTTATGCAAGCTTAGGCTAGCAATTGGGCCACTTTACTGGGAGAAATTCAGGCCGCGGATGCGTAGCGAAGATGATACCATGCAGATGCTGTTGGCTACCCCCTGCTTTGCTCGAGTGACCCCACAGAAACCAGGGGACGCCTGCAGAAGCTCCAGATGTAACCAACCAATCGTTGACTAGGTAGTTCCTACAGGTGTCAAGATTTGGATCTGTTGGTCTTTGTGAAATCTCTGAATGCGCGTCAGCTACTCGGCGCCATTATCTCATCTTTCTTCACATGCCTGGCTCTTTACTTGATGTTCAACATGCCTGTCCTAGATACATACTATGATCTAGTTATTTCTTGTTTGGTGATCGACGTTTTTGTTGTTGGCTTTCACCTCTAGGCGAGGAATTTGGAGAGAGACATCAACTACAATGATATCATCAGGTGCCTCTCGATGGTATGTTCGAAGTTCCTTACCATGGTTTATCATGATACTGACTATTTGCAGGTCCTCTATGTTTTCGTCTGTGCAATGGAACTTGTGGCAATGGAATATGGCGTCCAGGCAACGGCTATGGAACCCAGGCGCTATATTATCATAATGGTCGAGGTACTATCTGGTCACTATCTTCAATTCCATTCAGCGGCTAACTTTCTTACAGTTCTTTATTCACGCCTTTCGCCTACGTCCTGACGTCTAGAACCTCGAAGCTGAGAACCCTGAGCCAAAGGATTGGTGATGCGACTGGGACAATCGGGGCAAAGTTTCCTTACAAGCGAGTACGGAATAAGAGAGATGAAACCCGAGATACCAACATGAGATGAACCAAGTAACCCGTGACTCGTAAATCCATGATACTCCACTTAGGGTACCAGGAGAATTGGCTGCTGCAAGCATAAGAGACGAAATATTTTGATCATCTTATGGAAGTTTAGGCCAGCATTTAGACTACTTTGTTCCTGTAGTCTAAGCTTTAGAGGACAATCCTTTTAACACCCGTCTAACTCCCTTCTCTTTCTATGTATTCAGCCAGTCAAAGGTATTCAGCAACTCAAACTTGAAATTCAAACGTCCCGCCAAACCGGAACTGAAATGCTCCAAAGACCCAACTTCACTCCACGGATCATTGAGATGATAATCCAACACGCGTTGTATAACAGTCTTGCAACTCGCACAGAGATCTCCATTTGGTGCTGAGGGATGTACCCAGTCCAAGAAGCCTACTAGTAAACTGAGCTTTTGAACGATACTTGATCGGCTGAGACGGCTGTCTTTCGGATGTCGTCCTTGGAAGGTTGGTCGAAGAAGTTCTTGGCAAAGGATACCGCCACCCGGTACCGCAAAAGCCATTAGCTGGAGAATGTTAGAAAGGTCATATAAGGAAGAACCATGAAACTTACTATCCATTCGAAGTCCCTTCGAATATCCCTAAACTTATCCTTATGTGTCCAGAACAATAACGTAAGAGAAATCATCTCAAATGAAACAACAAGCACATCGCCCTCATCCGGAGCTCCATACTGCAACAGCAACCTCTCCAGCAGAAACATATTCTGCAGATGCGTCAAGCGCGCAAAGATCCTCATTGGAATCGCATTACTCTCGATGTGAGGATCTGAGAAGTCCTTTTCGTGCGATAGAGGTTCGGGCTGCGGGAGCGGGAGATCGTATGGGTCAGAGGGATCGTAGATGAGCTGTTTGGGGAATTGTGCTATGGTGTTAAGCTCGCGGTGTTTGAGGTCCCTTGAGGGGTCAGCACGGGACAAGAGAGAAGGGGATAGGCATACCGTAGAGTTTCCAAGGTTGTGTTGGAGTCGGATCCTAGAGTTATGCCAAGGATTTCGTTAAGTATCACAGAGACTTGGTAACCGGCTCGGCAGATACTGGAAGCATAAACGCCCCCATGAGTATTCCAGCCGAGGGAATCCAACTGAGATGCAGCACGTTCGAGGGCTGAACCACCAGCTAGAAGATCCTCATCGCTTAAATCCAACGGCGGCTGTGTTGTGCAAAATCGAGGATCGAGTAACGGCGGCCGGCCCGTGAACGCAACGATAGCTTGATCGATGTTATAGATCCGTGCAAAGAGACGTCGTTTGTGCTCACTCGACAGCGAAGGCTTATATGGTACAACGTTCTTCTCTGTATGAACTCCGAGATAGGTCATCATGGTAACGGCTTCTCCATGACAAGTCCAAACTGCCAGACCTGCACCTCACATCAGTACCTCGCCACCCACAAGGCTCGCAAGACTTACTCGCGTCTCCAATGATCATGGATTCCATAATTGTCTTCTGATGTACAAGATCAAGAATGATGACATTCGCAAGAGTAAAGTACCGGGCCAAAGCAATACTCTGCCTCACAAATGCAAGGGCTTCTTTGTTCGATGTCCCGGTTTCCAGGATATGGAGTTCACTTCTTTCAACAGCCTCGAAAGAACCAGGAATGCGTCTCAACACGCTCCATAGTAAGGCGATAGACTCCCATCGCAGATTTTGACCGCAAAGCTGATCAACCCATTCTTGGCTATCCTCGATATCTCGGAAGGGTTTCAAAGTGTTATTACACACCCTTTCGGCGATGAGTTCAAGATTGACCTTATCATGATCTAAATGTGATCCGAATGTCGATTCTAGTGATCTTATAATCGCCGGCACTGTGAGATTCGACCAAAGCCTATTCTCGTATTTCGTTTTCTGAGCCACAAGACGATCGTAACAGGGACCAAAGACGCATCCTAGCAAGGCGAGAGACGTTTGTCGAATGTTCGGCGGGAGATCCTGAAACTTGATGGTGCCTGTGGATTGTGAGTCTGAGGTGCTTTGGCCTTCAGAGTTGACGGTGAATGCGTCGAGTTTGGATAGGTAGTTCTTTGTCTCTTCAAAGATTTCGGTATGGCCTGTTACGCCGAAGAATGTGGGAGTGGCTTGTGGGCTGCCGATGGACATGCAATCGTGTGGTTTGTTGGGCGTACCAATATAGTCACCGACAAAGTCTGGCGGCATTATTGATTCTTTGGAATAGGTGACTGTTCATGAAAAGGCAACAAAAGATAACAAAGACAATTATATAACACAACGTCTTATTGGATATGTATATATTCTTTAAGAGTCATTCCATGACTCGCAAGACAAGTCACTCACTCTGATAGGATTCACGATCTGACACATGACGTCTGCGGGATCGGACATGCTTTGTCACCTCACTTGCATTTACCCGATATATGATTCTAACAGAACTACCAACCACAAAAAGATAGTCGAGATGGTCTTTGCTCAAAACACCAAAAACATACAACAGCGGGAATTCGCTGGTCGTCACCGACCCAACTACTAATCCGCCCCTTACCAGCTTATCTATGGGAGAGCGGACGGGATCCCGAGTTTTCTGGTAGGTATGGTCGTATGTACTAAACAAACGCGATAATGCTGATTATATAGGAAACTTGTCTGTTGTACCCCAATGTGCAAGGGTGTCAGTTTTTTGGTAGCGTGGAATTATGTTTCTTCGATATGAACCTTGAAGCCATATCTCACTCGAGATTGATCAAGCTTACAAAACTAAAAAAGAAGAAAAAGAAGAAAAAGGAGAAGAAGAACCAAGAAGAAGAAAAAAAAATCACTTAGGTGCAGCAACATCAACTTGATGGTGCACTTGAACAATGCTCTGACTTAAGAACTCAGTATCTCTAATCCCATGCGAAAGGGATAAGTTCTCATCATCGTTCTAGCCACACTTCCCCCTGATGCTCGCTAAAACGAACCCTACTTGTTACGAATTATTGGTTTGCAAGGAACCACTACTGATGTAAAAGGGAAAGGTTTCGTTTTCGATTTTGGGTCGTGCTCCGCATTTTACAATCCCTGCCTGTGCAAACCTTGCCTCAGGCATTCAAACCGCCATTACGCCACATACTGCACGTGTCACAGCCTTGTGGCTGCTGCGCCCTCGTCTCCCGCCGTTAAGGAAGGAATCACCAACACAGAAATGCAGCTCACATCCCACCTTCCCTTCATCCCACGATACGTGGATAGTTATATAATCCAAATAAGCATGCTTTTCAGCATACCCGATGATGTAACCCTACTTGTTACGAGCTGAGGCCTAAGGGTCGCCATTGCTAACAACTGTGGTCCGCAAGGTGCCACTACTGAGGGAGACTGCTTGTGGAAGTTGGTGTTTAGGGGAGCAGCCAGAGTGTCCGGCGACGGCCTCACTTTTTGCTCACTTATACAAAGTCTTCCTATTGTGGAGTGATGAATTGTGCTGGCTTTTGTTTTGCCATCATCTTAATGGAGCGGTCGTGAAGTACTTGCGTGGTACTTCCAAACATCGCGAAGGTACATGTGCCTTATTCCTTCCGCGTAGCTCAGTGGTCAAGATTTTCTCTCCTGGAGAATGGATTCTGGCTCAAAGACACTATTCAATCTCCAGAGAAGTTCTCCAGAAGCTGAAATAAGCCTAGGTCTCCCCCTTCAGGAAAAGGCAGTATTTGAAGACATACGGATCTTCCCAGACGGACGGAACATTTTGGTAATTTTTTGACCAACTCCCACCTTATATGCATGACAGACATTAGCTACCTTGAATCGTACCCACAAAGGGCAGTGGAGTAAGTACTTCTTATCTGCGACTGCAATGCTTGCTTACTTACACTCTCCAACTGCTTATTGGAATGCCGTGAGAGGCCCAGAAAGGGCTTTGCAAGAGGTTCCAATATGTTTGGAGAACAGTTGATCATCCATGGTCGGCATCCGCCTACGTTGGCGGAGGGGGTCGAGATACGATTCTCGTCAAGAGGACCTACAGCGCCCCAGTAATCGCTTCAAGGAGATAATCTTACGCCATGAAGCACAGGTGATAGTGAATATACAAGAAGAATTTCAAGGCTTACTCTGAGCAAGCCGGTGGTAATAATACTTGCAGAAAATGATGGGTATATTTAATACGATCCGACCTTGACAGTCGCATTTGATGAAACTGGAACATCTCTCGTCATCTCTTTCACAAGGCTAGTACTTAGGCGCTTGGGATAATGACAGTTAAGGTTTTCCTCAATAAAGTTACATATTTAAGCTACATGACTCTGATCCATGACTCATTTTTATTGCTACCCCATTAGATTTCCAACAAGGCATTTTCCCCTCCCTGTTTCTCTTCCTTCCACCAACATCTACAACACCACAACCACCTATAACAGCCACACTTCCTCAACAAACAACAACCACACTTCGCATCAACCACAACGATGCCTAGCCCTACAGTCCTCTTCTTCTTTGGGGACCCTTATCACAACGGGGTTTGATGAGGTTCGTTGGGGATTAGTGCGGTCACTCTCCAGCCGACACTTCCTCTCGACAGTTCAGAATCAGGCCTTGGGAAACAAGGACCCGTCAACTGGCCATTTCTCCAGTAACTGATTGCTCCGTCATCAGATCTCCCCCGCCCAACGACTCCACGGTGTCTTCAAAACCATTCTCTACGACAGCTACACAGCCAACGTCGGTTTCTGTTCTGGTGTGGGGCACTTGTCCTCTCGACATCCCCTTCAGAGTCATACCAGGACCACCACTTCGGGATGCCTAATGCTTGCTTGCGGTACTGGACGTGTACCAGGCGCACACCAGCGCTTTGCATCCATGTAGTGCTCGGGAAAATACCGTTCAGGGCCTAGCACAGAAGCCACAGGACAGTTCCTACGACTCGCTCTTGAGGCATTGCCCATACCCCTTGTTTCATCTGGACAACGAAATTGGCAACGTTGTCGTCTGTGCGATTGGGGCAGAATGACAGCAATGCTGCAAACTGCTATTTCTATTGTACATTTTGGACTACTGCTTTCTCGAAGGTGCAGTGGACAAAGTTGACACTTTTCATCGCAGTGGTATTGGATGGAACCCTCATGGCAGGTGCCACAAGAAGTCGTCCTTCTTCCGAGGCGTCAACAGTCAAGCTCTTCACAGCCGGCATCTTCATCACCATCATCACCATCATTATCACACAACGGCAGGGACAATGGCAACTATCACCCCTTGGTCACAAGCCTCAACGCCCTAACCACATTCGTCTGTAGGCAGTCAGCAAGATGGGTTGACCCACTTGCTGTCCGTGAATGTGGTTAGACAAATGACAGTCTCATAGATGTCCTATTGGATATCATCGTGATTAAGGTTGGCTGTTGCCCTTGCGCCCTTGCTGCTGTGTGCTGTTGTTGATCTTGATCGTGGTGGCGATGTTCAGTAATGAGATGTAAGAGTTATCTCACAAGGGAAGCACTGAAAAGGTTTTTTTTTTTTTTTTTACCGTCTTGACTGTCCGTTCAGGACTAAGATATATGAAATCACATATTATTAGATATTTACTTATCCTAAATGGCCCAAGAACAACAAGATATCAAGCAAAAGAACTAGCCTTTCGCTCTTCAGCAAAAGCACCCTATATTTTTCCTCATAAGAATCTTAGATTATACTGGTGTGTCTTTCGGTTAGGGAGATATATTTTACCCTAAGACTTTATGCCAGTGGTCTCCTATGTACCACAAGCAGTGGTATCATGAAACTATATCTGAAAGAATGACCTCTTGAGTGTACCAAGGAACCTGTGATGTCGAGCAGTTAATTGTACAATGTCTTCCAGCATCGAACTTGCACTTCACCCGAAGCACAAAATGCACTTGAGGGACTGACTTTCGACACACAGCCGTCACCGTAAAATTTATTTCCCAAACTTTCTTCCAATCTTTCTAGACATCAACAAGGTTCAGAAAAAGCCAAACATCGTCTGGGTCTACTTCAAGAAGTGGAGAAAAAATAAAGTGAGAACCTAAGTCGCAGGGGGGGAATCCGAGGGAAACAGTACGAAGGCTTTGCCAGGCCACAAGGCGACCAAAGTTTGACCCCTCCGCCAATGAGTTCTCAAGCAGCTTACATAACTCAGTAACAAGCCTTTAGATTCGTTCAGGTTAAGTTTTTCTCAACCGAATTGTTATTTTTCTTTTTTTTGAAACCCCCTCAACTCTGATTCCTACACGGAACCTTTTTTACCCTGCCCTAACATAAGGTTTTTTTATCATATGGATATATAAAGCCGCCTCCCCCCTCCAGTCTGTCGTCGAAAGTCCCTTTCTCTACATCACGCAACGCCCACTGCGGTGGCGCGGGCTGCTTTGCTCCCCTCTCATATACCCTCCGAGGATGTTTTAGTCGGCCGCACGCCAGATGGGGCTCCCGAGCCGCCTCTGGCAAGATGACTGCAATGGTGGAGTTCAACAAACCTCCGATCGCGATTGCGTATGTTGAACAGGTCAAAGAGAATGGCCTCTGGTTTGTTGACGTGGAAGGTTTACATCACGAGATCAACATCGAGCAAATCATGCCTGCCTCAGGATAGTACGTCAGAACAAGACACACTGACGTTAACTTACGTTGGTCAACCTGGATCATGGCAACAAAGCTGACCTAGTTTATAGGCATGCTGGCGACATGCTTCCACCAGAATCTCCGGACAGCCGACCGCGGCTAGAAGGCACTGAAACAGGCTCCGGGCGACGAACAGAGCCGATCGGAGGTCTCCAAGACAGTGAGAAGTGCTGGCCGGCGTCTCCAAGATAGTGAGAATTGCCGGTCGGAGCGTCTCCCAAGATAGTGAGAATTGCCGGTCGGAGCGTCTTCAAGACAGTGAGAAGTCCAACTGGCTAGTATCCTAGCTGGATTGAAGAGGGGTTTCGATCGATGGTTTCATCCCATCTCGCCGCCGAGCTGCGAGTCACGACGGGCTGACCGGATGAGCTCTGGACTCTGGGATCCACAATCTGAGTTCCCAGTCACATCTTCCCAGGCAGCCATCGACCCTACAAGCTCACAGAGAGGAGTCTCTGATGCCCTGGCCGCGTTTCTAGGGTCAGCACCTTGCAGGCTCCAGTAAGAACTCGGCGACAGACAAAAGGACAGACCACACAGGCACAGCAACCACTCTTCATAATGGCTGTCCATGCAGTCCCATTCTTCTTCAAAGGCCCTGCTCACAGGTCCAACGTCACCTCCTGCCAGACAAAGTTTTCTTTAAACTTTCAACAAAGGGTCAAACCTCCTCTGCCTGCACGAAGCCTTTCTTTTTGCCCTGCCCCAGCGTAAGGTTTTAGCTGAGCATAAAAGGCCTTTCCTTCCTTGCTTCCTTCCGGTCTTTTTCTCTTCCTTCCACCAACATCAACAACATGCAGAAGTCAGCCAACCACGATCTTCTTCAAAAGCCCCCCTCACGCAACGGCTACAGTCATCTTCTTGGGAAGGATAGCTGTCTCTCCAGCCGACTTCAACAACGGCAGTCATCTGCACCGATTCCTGCACCCCAGCCAGTAGACACTCGTCTTTCTTCTATCGAGAACCACTTCCCTGATACACAACGGGGTCCTACTGCAAGGAACTACCTCTTCGCAGAACCGTGCCCTTTCACTGGTCATTCCTAGAGTAGTCGATCACACCCTCATCAAGTATTCGTGACTTCTCCGTCCTACGACCCCTATGCTTTCACGATACCGCTGCGGTACTTCCAGATGCCGTAACGGAGCTTAAGCATTTTGGCTTCAGCGCTCTCTTAGCGTCTTCGAGACCCGGTCTTTTCACCGAGAGCATCATCAAGACGCTTCTGGGATTCGATTTGTGAGGTTTCTTGATAGGAGCTCGCTCTACCGCCTCGCTGTGATTCTGCCAGCATTCGGCATCCCGCGTGAAGAGATCTATATCGGACATGAACCCGGATGCCACCTATTATACAAACACCGCAGGGCCCGAGACACTACCGCCAGGTCCAGGCAAGGCGACTCAGGGAGCGAGCGTTGACAAAGCGGGTCTGGCGTTCTGACAGTCCATGTAGGACTAAGACACACCTGAGAAACTTCCAATTACTGGTTTTCTTATTTGTCGTAAACGGCCTGAGAACATCGAGATTCTCGGAACATACTTGCCCACGTGGCATGGGTCTGGGGCCACATACCACCAGAGGAATGGCCGCTGGATAGGCGCTTCTTCCTCCCTCGTCGACACAGCGCGTATCGTGTTCCCTCTGAGCTCAGGCAGATATGCCGAGAATAGTCCCACTATTAGTCTCTCTCGCCAGGCCTCCCAGAACCTCTTATCCCGGTTGAGGTTTCAACAAACTCAAGCTCACGCTTAGCGAAGGATTTCTCAGGGATGTCTACCAGCCGCCATTGCAGGGCTGCCCTTGCGGGTGTCCTCTATGCGAGGTTGAGATGCGCGCCGTTTTCAGCAGCTCCCTTCGGCCCTGGAGTCATCATCGAAACCAGTAGCTTGATCCTCATTGCGGGAAGGCTATCAATGAACCAATGCCAAAGAGGCTAGAGGCTTATGAGCCAGAAGCTTCCCCTGCTACAAGGGTACCTGATGTTAGAGACGTACAGGCATCGCTACCATGATCTCAAGTTCTAATGCTTGCACACTATCTCGTCGGGTAGTACTGGCCGATCTCCCTGGATCTACCTCAATGATCCAAGTTGATGGTGCTGTCCTTGGCTTGGGCGGCGTTGTGAGTATCTTCCCCCAGCCACAGCCAAGCTCCCAAGCCGCCCCTGGCGAGATGACTGCCATGTACGGTTCAGACTAGCGATCCTGGACTGCAAGCTGCTCTATGTTCAAGAGATATATGGAGCCATCATGAGCAAAATATCGCTTGGGCGTACGCGGTTATCAGCCTCTTGGAGTCAATGTGAGGGACTGCTAGTCTCAAGCGAGTTGAGTACGCCAGACGTATGCTGGAGGCATATCCCCAAGCCGATGATTGGAGAGCTGTTCGGTTCAGGAGACATCTTTTTGTTTTTTTCGCTGGCGTTGGAAGGGGAAAATTGGGTCGTCAGCTAGGCGTTCAGGCAGTTGACAATAAAATGCACACAGCGACTACTTTACTCTTGTTTGAAAGATTACTTTGGCAGTGTTTTCGATCTAGACCTACCAATCGCATTGCAAGACAATCTTGAGAAACTTCATTACAAGGTGATAGCTTCCAGGCAATCATACATACAGACATATAATATAAATGAATTAAATGCGACACTTCCTATCCAGTCTATCACTTGTGCTTAGTGTGTTTATTCACCATTCAAGAACGAGCTGCGCCGTTGAAAAATCCGTTTCATATTATACTGATTTCTGACTATAATCAGTCTCCATGTAACTTCTAGCGAGTATCTCTGTGCAGTGTGTTGTCAGTCCCTGCTTGCAGGCCCTTCGTGAGATGGATTCCATCACCTGAATCTAGTGGACTCCGAGTCTAGACCTTAGAATTTTGGTATTCACATACTACGTAGTAGTCTAGAACTCTTCGCCTATTTCCCCTGGCTGTATAGGGACGGGTCATTCAGATATCTAATGATTGCTATACGCGGATTAGACAGGTCATTGGTGGGAAAGGTATAAAATATCAACTATGGCAATGCAGTTGAATCCTACGGAGTTATACTTCGCCCCATTGTTCGTTTATGTTCCAATCGGTAATCACCCAGCAGATCCACCTAGGTTGGATACGGAGTGGATTCCATGCACAAGACCCTTTGTCCAATGTCCGCTGATGGTTATGAGAAGACCTTATCTTTGTGATGGAAGTTTGCTCCAGTGCTGATTTCAACAGCAATGTTATACGTACGAAATGATGCTCGTTCACCGGTAGTTTCTTCAACGTCTTTTCAGTCACTTGTACCAACAAACATCTTTATCAGTAACTGGGTCTCTGCCGTCAGAGCCTCACCGCAATATAGATTCTGTATGCAAAAGGAATGTCCTCCGTAGGCTGAATCCTTCCCGAAGCTAAACCAAAGTCCCCTCGGCAGATCCCACACATCAGACTAGGTCCGCGGGAGTGGCTGTGCTGAGTAATGTTATTTTTCCCGCGATATACCCAATCACGTAGAGTAAAGAAGTGTCGGTTGCAAGGGCCGTTTAACCGAGGCCAATAGGACACAACAAAGTTGACCGACTTCAACTCGGCGAACTGGACATGTCGAGCATCAACAGATTCTTGTGAGGGCGTGAAGGAGCCAATGTGTTGTCGGCATGCAAATATCTGTTGAAATTTGCCTCGATTGATCGAAAACACCAAACCATATCCTCAGAGTGGCGAGCGTCGGCCGCCTAAGCTTGTCACCAAACCCATACAGAATCCACTTCACAACCATCCTTGCAACTCCATCAAGATGCGTTGTCGCTTCCTGCTCCAGGGATCCCCAACCCGCATAACGAAATCTCAATGGCCGCCCTACAATATCAACCCAATTCGAGAAGTTATGTTATCCTCCCATGCTGCTTGGCACCATAGCCTCGAAGCGGAAGGAACGGGGTTTGCACATGTGCACGTGTAAAATGGTTAACGGTATCCAGAAGACATGGGATGAAGGAAAGAGATAAAAGGTCTCGATCCCGTCTACATCTCAGAGTCTGATCCTCAGCATCACAGTTCAAACCACAGTCTCATCACTTCAACTACAACCGCCAGAATGGTCAACTTCATCACCTCTCTCACCTTCCTCCTCACCGCCGCTACATCAGTAGCCGCCATCCCTCAAAACCTCAAAGCTCGCTCCGACACAACCTGCAGAGACGACCTCGGTGACGATTCCTTCGGCAGTGTACGTCCTCCTCCATCTCATTCTAACTCTGCACCAAACTAACACTCCTCAGGCCGCCGACGCTGTCTACTGCATCAACTACCTCGCCAGCCTCAACCAAGCCTGTGTCGGTCACGTCTCCGGCCAGACTTTCTGCAAGCGTGGCAACACCGTCATCACCGGTCTCACCACTCGTGGTACCGCTTCTGCTTCTTGCAAGGATGTTGCTCGTGGCGCTGGTTTGATCATGGATAAGTGCACCAAATCTGATGGACGGGTTAAGGGTGCCAACCCTGCTTGGGGTAACGGAAACCTTATTGTCGATATCCGACACATGTAAGGGTGGACACTGGATATGAGATAGACTTCTGGTATATAATTTGAGATATAAATTCGTTTCCTCGTTCATGATATTTTGAAGGCTTGGTGTTGGGTGAAGCTAGGTGAGCTCTGATTGGTTGATTAAGTGCCGCCATAGATCTATGCCATGGCTTGGTATATTTTTGCAAACTTAAACAAAACCACAACAATCAAATCAGCCTTAACCCATTACCAAACATAAGCATCAATGCTACCACAACCCAAACCACCAATAACAATCCTGACTACAGTGACATGCAAATCCTTCGCTCAGCCCCGTTTCACGTTTCAATGCTGACATCCGTGGATCCTTACAGCCCCACAATCTCCGTGTCCGTGTCCGTGTCCGATCCTTCAAACCTCTACCTCTACCGCCGCGCTCCCATCTCGACCTAATCCGTATATCTTTTTTCTATCGCTCTTTACGCCAAGATGTCTACACCGGCGGTGTATTCGTCCCTCGAAAAAGAAGACCGGACGGATGAAAAAAGCCCCGGTTATGAAAGCCAACCTATTCCCGACTCTTTGCAAAAAGACAATAAGAGACTTTATAAACTCGATTCTTGGTTGAGAGCTTATGTCATAATACTCGGTCTTTATCTTTCTGGCGCAATCTTCTGTGTAGCATGGTCTTACACAGGCGCCGTCCTCGACACCGACGCTTCAAAACGTCGTGTCTTCCGCACTTCCCCTTCGTTCCCAGTCGACCAGCTCTACTCCGCCATAGCCCTCTCCGCGCTTCTCACACCAGCCGGTCTTTTCGTTCAGTTTGTAGTATGGGATTTCAGAAGACAGCATCTGTTTGCACTGACCGCTCAACGCCCCGTGGCGGTCAAAGATCTTGATGACATTGCTGAGAGTTTGACCTTGTTGACGTTGCCAACCGTGATCAAGTACTCTTGGTGGTATGGTGTTATGCACACTGCGTTGATTCTTACGAGGACTTTGCTTGTTCCTGTGGGAACGCTTATTCTTACGACTGGGCCTTATACGCATTGGAGAGATGGGATGGGTGTTGTTGGCCTTCCTGAGGCGGCGAAGACGAATGTTTCTTCTCTTTCAGCGGCAATGGGAGGCAGCTCGGATCTCGACTTTCATCCCTCACTATCGAAAAACGACACCTTCCTTTCTCAGACAGTCTTCACTTTCGTTGGAAGTCTTGTCTCTCAAAATGCCCTCGCCAACGTCGATTCTGGTATTCTAGGTCCCGTGCCAACCCATAACCTCACCTTCGCGACAAACACAACTTACCAAGGCCTCGTCTTCTTCAACTGGACCGCCAACTGCGAAGCAGCCACCGAAGTGAACTACACCTCTTACAAAGACGACAACAACACAGTGTACAACTTCACGCTTCCGGATAAGAGCGTCGAGAGCATCGAGTTACTATCTCAAGGTTCGCAAAGGATACGGCTCTGGAGTAATGCTACTCAACACGGCGAGCACAAGATTCCAACCTCAGGAACGACATACTTCTTATCAGCGACTAAGGCTATTCCGAATATCAACGAAACAGCCCTTCGAAACCGAGGTGACGATGACAGTTTAGTCCAAACGAACAGCGGCGACTGGATCTCAAGAACGAAATGCACACCTTCTCTCCAATGGCTCGTCGGCTCATGTACTTTCAACGGAACAGTCATGACACAATGTGTTGAGAGACCCAACTCAAACAGAACCGCTCTGGACACAGCAGCGCTCGATGCACTGAGTATGTACATGTCCGCTATACCATGGTACATTATCCGAAACCAAATTGGTATTGTAGACGATACCTTGGACACGCTCTACACGATTCCGACATCAAAAGACTTTGGGCACTTCTTTGGAAATATGGCCCATGCTATCGTTTCTATTACTACGGCGGGATACTTTGGCACGTCTGAAGTGGAGACTCTTTCCAAAGTCATTGAGACAGTTTACATCGTGCGATGCAGCGTTCTGATCGCTGTGACTGTGATGCTCTTCTTGAGTGTCTTGGTCTCAGTCATCGATATCATTCGAAATCGTATAAAGCGTCTTCCGCAACTACAAGCTAGTTTCTTGGCAATTGCACATGCTGCACGTGGACCGTGGTGGGATAATGAACTGTATGGGTACAGGCCGTGGGATGCGACCAAGTCTAGGAGTGCAGGAGAGGCGACGGTCATGTTTGGATTAGATACTGAGGATCCGCGATACATAAGGCTTGCACCGACTGTGGCACCAATTCGTTGATGCCGAGAGTTATGAGATTCGCGAAAATGGTCTCTGGTTCGTCGACGTCGAAGGCCTGCATCACGAAGTTACAGTCAAACAGATCATGACTCCATCCAACACCATCACGCGTGTCCATCACCGCAATGTGGTTCAGTTTATTCTCATACAATAAGAGCCGTTCATTCTAAGAACTTCCTAACCTCGATGCTTCTTGTGATCTTTCCTAAACGGCCGCAAGTCTCACAGGCCTTCTGAGTCAACGTGTGGTTGTTATGTATGCATGGTTTATCGTTTTGAAGGTCCCTGCGGTCTTGCTGACTTGGTTGTTGAGGAAGTGCGGCTGTTTTGTTGAGGATAAAGACTGAAAGGAAGCAAGGAAGGAATGGCAGTTTATGCTCAGCTAGATGTTAGCTAGAGATGCCAAAGTAAAAAGAGGTTTTATGGAAGCAGAGGCGTCATGGTGCTTTTCTAAAAACAGGGTATATTCATCATAAAAGGCTAATTATATGAAATAGCCTTCTCAGCCTCTGGCTCCACCATAATCATATCAAGGACATCCGATACCGAACTAATTCGCGCTCCCAGGCGGCTGGGTCAGGGGTTCCCGTGAGGTGTTGGGCTGATGTAGGCCATCGTAATCGGATCCTCCACGGGAACCTGCAAGTGGTGGATGACTGGCCAGTAGATGCATTCCAAGAGACGAATTCTAACGTTCGCCATGAAATGTGAACAGTCTTTGGGTCATGATCGGTGGTCACAACCAAGCGGGCCCAGACCATCGAAATCCTCATTCTTCTGACGAGCGGGCTGGCTAGCTACTGAGAAAAGGATGTTGACATCAAGGTCATGATGGGGGGTGACCAAAGGTTGTCCAGCGGAGGGAAGATCTTGACTTGGGTTTCCAGCTGGATTCCCAGCCGGCATGGCGTAAGATTGAGGAGGTTATCCAGTAGGCATCTGGCCTGGAGGTATTTGGCTGGCAGACATTTTCTCAGCAGGAGCTTGCTTAGTAGAACCTTTGTTGGCAGCAGCTTTTTTCCCAGCCTTTTTCTGTTAGAATCCCTGCTGTCGAGCTCTTGTAATCGCAGAAGATGAGCGCTGCCCCTAGGGAGTTCCGTCTAAGTGCTTCCTGGATAGCTGGTCAAGCCAAGACAGTTAGCTAAACAGTTCCCATGTTCCGGAAGAAGATAAGGCTACCTACTTCTGGTAGATACTCTTGATATGAGAATGTGCAAACAGTTTGGTGGCGTTCTTGGTTCCCATGAATGTCCCGAAGCAATGTACGATTCGGCGCGTTGGCCATCATAGCTTGTCCTGCAGGGGTTTGGACAAAGCTCTGAAATTCCCCAAGACGGGCTCCGAGCCCGGTAGCGGTACTCTCGCTTCGACGGAGAAGTCTGTCCAGCTCATTCCCAGAAATACCACTGGCCATGGTCGAGGTAGTAGAAACGAAGCCCTGAGGAGTAGGCGGACGTGGAGGTCAGTGGAAGTTTTGGTCAAATCGATCTTCTCTTGCTTCAGGATCAAAGCTTAGAGCCTGTGCTGAAGAAGAAGAACAATTCCGAGGTTGTTGAGGAAGAAGACGAAATAGAGCAAGGAGAGGAAGGATAAGAAGAAGAAGAGGAAGAGGAAGGCGAGGAAGAAGAGGAAGACGATGAAGAATATTGCCAAGGCTGTTGAGCTCGTTGGCGAGGTTCGGTACTTTGACGTTTGCATCTTTGGCGGCCCCAGTGTTGAGGGATCTGAGGGTGGAGTTGAGGAGTATGAAGTCGCGTCCGAACAGTTCGCGGAGGAGGGGAAGAACGAACCTTTTATTCCTAAGATTAGCATTCTGAATCTTCTTATCACGTATCGACTACCTACACTTCTCAAAACACCCTGAGCAACAAGGGACTGGCGGTCGTGATTGCAAGTATCTAGAAGCTGTCAAGTCCCTCGTTAGCAAAGCAGCGTCAGAGACGTATATTTGCCAAGCTTACTTGAAAGGTTGTTGCTCGAGTCGTAAAAGTGGTAGTATAGCTTTGCTTAACGGACCCTAAAGGTTGCTGATCAAAATCAGGGACTGAATCACTGGTGATGGCTGCTTGGTGGAGTATAAATTGAGAGGATGGCGCTGGCTTCTCGAGGAGACTTAACTCAATATCCACAACAAACTTCTCACTTCACAATAGTGAGTTAAGCGAGGTAACGTTCCCACGATATCAGTCATGCAACATACCCCTTTGTACTTTAGTGCAAGTGGTCGAGAGCCACCAGGCAGACTAGTCATGTGTAAGTCGCGGTCCCCACGTGCCAGAGCTGCCAGTGCCTAGGTAGTTTCTAATTTCCCTCCCAGATAACCAAGCACTACTACTGTGCTTGAAATCTATCTTTCAGCATCATCTTCTATCATTCGTCATTCTTTTACAGCATCGGTATAAGGAAGGGCGGACCAACTATTCCAAGGGGATCATTCTCAATCCTCTTACTACGTATCAACTATCTACATCTTTCAACACACCTTAAGGATTATTATCACACACGAAACAACAAAGGAGACATCATGGATACTAACGACTGGCACCAAGATCCCATTGAACAGCGAGAGATCTTTACTTTCAAGGATATTGTTGATTGTCAGCCTAAGCACGTCCTCTACTCTGCTGTTCGCATCGGCCTGATCTCATGCTCCCTTCAAGCCTTTCAGGAGGAGCTAAACGGGCAAACCTTCTATCATTTCTACTTTGAACTGAATGAAGACTTCACGTTCAAGGACAAGGACAACCAATTAGTCACAGTCTGTGGCTTGGCTGTGTGGATGGAATGCAAGGAGCACAATGCTGGAGACCTCAACGTTCATTTCGTCGTCAAGGAGCGTCCCTTCTCTCTCCTCTTGTATCTTTCGATTTCCATCTCAAGGGTGCCGATAAGGGTCGCGAGAATAACCTAAACCTTCTTCACATTATCGGGGTTCTTCAGGGGAAATCTGAGAAACTTGCAGACCTCCTTCCCGACGAGTTCCCTTCCAACTTGCTCAGGTTCCGATTCTCACCCCTGACCCGAGTTGACGATGAACCCCGTGGCTACCGCGATGCCCTGTAAGTTCATATCATATCTCATACTTTGGCAGTAACTAACAGGATGTCAGTCTTCAGTGGTTCATCCGCCTTCACAAGGTGGGTTACGTTGGGTGGTCAACCTTTCGCCAGACAGTTGACGACGTTATTCTTAATGTCCAGGATAACGAAAACACCCCTACCTTGGAGGCACAGATGTTCTCAAACCTGATTGGGCATAAGTACCTTGCCGACGGCTCTTGCTGCGACGGCTTTCTGCTTGTAGAGGCAGTCCCAGTCCCCATCCGACACGGGGTCTAGGTGACCCGTGACGAGTTCAACTCGGTCGACCACTACATGGCTATGGACATGCCCTACGAGCTTCTCTGGGCCAAGATCTGGGGTCCTGTCCAGGGACCCGACATTGAAGAAGAGGATGGCAGTGAGTCTGGGGGCTCTGTTTCTGTTGGGGATGGTGAAAATGGCGATCAGGCGGATGAAGTCATGTCCGACCAGTTCGATCTGGAGCGGAATTTAAACATTGGAGAACTTGCCATTGACGAGTCTTAGAGTTGTCTACTAGCAGTCTAAGAATGTTCTTCCAGAGTTTAGAGTATCGCTTAGAAAGTGTCGTCTTCTCAGTAATGGAAAAGTCATGACTTAAATACTTGAGCCCGGTCAAGTGGTCTCAGTTCTTATTACAACTGGTGAGGTCTTTGATGGAAGCAATACTGTATCGGAGCATGGGGCAAATGGAGTCACAGTAGCTTCATAGGAAGGTCCACGGATAGAACATACTTCAAACCTGTCCAATTCACAGTCTAAAGTTCCCTTAAGAGTCACAGCATCGTTGCAAGTTCGTAGAGTCTTCAAATATATTACAAACGCTTATAAATGCGCCCCGGGCCCAAAGCTCTGCGGCTGTACAGCAAACTTCTTAGCATCATACCCCCTAGGCCAAATCCCATTCTTCCCCGGCGCAAGAATCCCCTTCGGATCAAGCGCATTCTTGATAGTCTCATTCAACTTCATCTGCGCATTCCCATTGAAGTTATACGTCTGCGCAATCTGATCCATAAGCGCCAAATGCGTCCTGTACTCTCCCCATCCCTTCTTCGCAGCGTCGTCGATAAGCGTGCTGATCAGTGAGTGTGCGCGCCTGCATGAGTCGGGGTCTAGTCGGTTGAAGACGAGGCAGACTATGTGGTGCATCTCGCGCATGCCGACTACGAAGGTGCCGATGAAGTCGAAGCCTGCTTCTTCGCAGCGCCGGCGGGTTATTTCGTATTGGGCTACTGCGTCGTCGCCTGTTACTTTTGCGATGGGGGAGAAGAAGAGGTGGGCGCCGTTGGGAAGCCAGTTTCTGTGGGCAACTGATCAGTATTGGGATGTGGTTTATTCTGTGGTGACTTACACCCATTCCAGCTCTGTCATGGTGGGAATTCCTTGCAATGTGAGGTGTCGTGTTTGAAGGACGAGGTTCTCGGGCATGTCTTCGGGGAAGTAGAACTTTGCGCCAGGGATCGCAGAGAATGCGCCTTTGACGACTTCCCACATGACCTTTCGGATCGGTTCAGGTCCGTAGAGAGCGCCATAGAAGTTCCAGCGGCCCAGATTTAGCTTCTTTGCTATGTCGTCTAGTTCGTTGTCGGTGAGAGGGTACTTGGAGTCTGTGTACTTTTCTCGGTTCCCCTGGGATAACTGTGAGCGATTGCAAGTACGAGTGACCGAGACGGTTACATACCATGACGGCTGCATCAAGAAGAATGTGTCGAACTGTAGGTACATTCTGCAACACCATTGATGTCCGAAGCGGTCGGATGATCTCAATGGCTTGATGAAGGTCCTCATCCTTGGGGATGGTAATGAGGTAAGACTGGTAGCCGCCCGGGTTGACCATAAGCCAGATACCCATCTTGACGACAATGCCAAGAGAGGACTGAGTGAAGATGCCGTCGTTGTATGGCCCGAAGCCATAGTTGAAGAGTTGCCACGCCTCGTTTGGCTCTTGCTCGTGTGGAGGTGCGTTGGGGTCGGCGTTGGGATTTGGGAGAGCGCCCATTCCTGTGCGTACGAGAGTTCCGTCTGGAAGGACGACTAGCAGTGTATTAGCATAAACCCCTGACGAGGGGATGAGAGTTGCACTTACCTTCCATACCACAGTGCATCATGAAGTGATCGCCTGCCTTGAGTCAGTAAGTTAACCTTAACGTCTAGCTTGGGGCAACTCACCATAAGGTGTATAACCAACTCCTCTCTCAGTGGTATTCCCCAAGACCGAACCACCACCAAGGTCAGGAACATCAATCCACAACTTATCCCTCAGGCCGTTATCCACAAGATACTGATGAAGATCCATATACGTAACACCAGGCTCAACAAGCGCATACGCACCCTCAACATCAACCTTGAGGATCTTATTCATATGCTTCCCCAGATCAAGCCCAATGGATCCAGGAACTCTCGGCGCAGCGCCGCCATAGCCGACGTTTCTCCCGACGGAGAACGGCCAGAGAGGAATCTCGAACTTGTTGCAGAGCTTCACGATGGCTTGGACTTCAGCGACGTCGCGGGGGGTGATGGTTGCGGAGGAGACAAAGTGTTGGGCGTCGGTTATGTGGAACATGTCGTGGACTTTGCTGGGGTCGGTGTAGTCGTGCTTGTTGAGCTGGGAGGGGGAGGATATGATGGTTACATTTTCTGGGCTGGTGATTTGCTTTGCTTCTGTGATGAATTGGTGGAAGACTGAGGCTTCTATGCCTGGAGGCAGAACAAGGGGGTTTGCGGTAGCCATTGTTATGACAGTTCAAGGTATGAATGGAAAGAAGAAACGGAAGACAAGGCAGGGGATCATAATGGAAGAATGATGTGATTTAAATAATTTCTCGACACGGTGGATTTGCATATATTCTCCTGGTCCCTGGCAATGCTTTGTAACAGCTCAGCCAATGAAGGGGTGCTAACTGTAACCCATATTGGTAGAGGTGGGTGGAGGTGGGGAATTGTCCGACGAGCCAAGATCTGCACCGAGTAGGGAAGGGAAGGGATCAGCCCAAGGACCCTCAGATGTGCATCTGCAAAGAGTGCTGTTTCTCGCAGGCTGTTTTGACGAGTCATGAGTCCGTGGGCTTTGTGCTTCAATTACTCAATGCTACGTCTGAGGGATGAGGTGATGGGTATCAGTCTGTGTAACACTGGACTCTAGCAAACAGCAAGTGAAGTAAGCAAATTCTGAGAAATTACGCATAAGTTCTGGTTTCACTAGGTAACTCATTCCACAGTCACACAACAAGCAAAACTCGTATAGCAATCACTATCGCTTTCCGCTTCAAGACCATCTACCTGATACCGACAGAACCTCTCCAGCGTCATCGCAACTGCTCGGCCGACAACAATCGACACATACCACTCATTCGAACCGAATCACCAGCTTTCCAGAAGTCTACCAACGTCAGTCAAGAGCCAAGAATAGAAGACAAGGGTGATAACTTACAGTAGAGAACCTCTTGGCCAAACCATCCATCTCGTCAAAGCTAACAGATTGCACAACAGGCTTCACAACCCCCCTCCGAACAAACTCTAGCGCCTCCATCGTCTCAGTCCTCGTCCCAACCAACGTTCCCAGCAGCTTGACCCCCTTATCAATGAGAGTCAAAGGATGCAGGTTCATCGCTTGATCGGGCGGCGGTATTCCCACGCAGACCAGAGTGCCGAAGACAGCGACTAGATCAAGAGCGCTCTGGTACGCCCGGCCTGATCCTGCTGTGACAATGACGGCCTTTGCGCCAGCTTCGTTGGGAGTCAGTTTCTTGAACTCCGTTGGCGTGTCAGGGCTTGAGCCATCGAAGTAGGCATCGGCTCCCATTGCCAAGCAGGAGTCCTTTGCGGCGCCGACGTCGATTGCTGCGACGCGATAGCCCATCGCTTTGGCGTATTGGATACCCAGACCTCCTACACCACCGCCCGCTCCTACTATAGCAACCCAAGATCCAGGCGTAGCCTCACAAGCTTTCAAAGCCTTATACGCTGTAACGCCGCCGCATAGAATCGGCGCGACAAGCTCATCCGGCAACGCAGGATCGTCCGGAATCGCCAGAACATACCGTGCAGGCACAAGACAATACTCAGCAAACGTTCCATCCCACTTCCGTCCAGAGTTCTGCTGTTCCAAGCAACGGACTTCACCGCCTGGTTCACGACAGCAGGAACATCGTCCACAGACATCCCGAACCCAAGCAATTCCCACGCGGTCGCCTACTTTGATGGTACTCGGGTCTACGCCTTCTCCGATCTGTGCAACGCGGCCTACACCTTCGTGGCCGAGGATGTCACGGCAGGGACCTAGATAGCCCGCTGCGAGGGCCATGTCAGTACCGCATACGCCGGTGGCGGAGAGCTTGATGAGGATCTCCCATGGCTGAGGCTTGGGAACAGGGATTGACTTGATATCAAAGGTAAAGCCAGAGTCAGAGCGCTGTGTAGTAAGTGTCAGTTAACTTGGTTACTTGAGAGAGTTGCTGACTTACAACCACTGTCGCAGCTCTATGATGGGTCGCCATGAGTCAAGAACGAAAGAAGTCAAACGCTTACAATCAATTGGCAAGTACCACAGCAGCCATCATCAAGCTAATAAACTAACATTGACCCATGTAGTTCCCAATTGCCGTCTCCCGCAAAGGAATACCGAGGGTGGACCTTAGTCCGTCTGGATCGTGGGGATGCCGAACTAGTTTGCGGGGGTGGCAGATTTCCCGACGACCCTTGCACCCTCCATCATCAGACAGAGTCAAGTGGCGACGGACATTATCTTGAACTCGACTACTCAATCGAGCCTGGTCCATGCAGGGGTATCCTCTTCTTCCGACACCGAGACCCAGAATTGTACTGCACTGTCTGTATCCTCAGGTTATCAGAAGAATTGGCCGCCAAGAGCATAAGAGACGAAATAAACTGGGCACCTTATGCGGTCTTAGACCGGGTTTTAGGTTACTTCATTTTGGCGTCCTAAGCCTTGGAAGACAATTCTTCTGTTACCCACCTGTGTGTCTACTTGACAATGGGTGAAGGCTCACTCCGTTGCGGTATCTGTTCTGCAGAGTTTGCGAAACAAGGTATGTGAAACTGTTATCGAACCCCAGTCTATCTCACTCGCTAAGTACATCATTCAGATCATCTAAATCGGCATCGTCTATCTCGTACGTTAACGAGTCTCACTACAGCCCATCAACAGCTAACATCCCCAAGACACAGATCAACGTCAATTCCAATGCCAATTCTGCCCTCAAAGCTTCAACCGCCGGTAACCTCACTTCATCGCCCACTCATCTCACTTTACCTGACATTCTTAGTGACGCCCTGCTTCGGCATTGGAGAACATGTGAGAAACGTCTCAATTCCGGTACATCCCCTCCAGTTCTGCGACCAAGTAAACGTGGCAGAAGGCGCAACGCCTGTGAACGATGTGCTCAAGCCAAGAAGAAGTGCACGGGGTCGGTGCCATGTCAATTATGCATTGATCAGCGTCAATCGTGCAGTCTGGTTTCAACGACAACTCCGACGGTACCAACTTCACAGAGACTGCCCTTCTCTCCGCCATCACTCACTATGGCCATGGGCTGGATGGGAGTTCCGTGTATGCGTATTCGCTTCTTGGCTGTGTTCACTTCCACGCATGGCATGGCGAATTCTTTCGAATGCGGTGATAGTTTCACGCGAAAAAGGATGATCTCAACGTCGAGGCAAGCTTGTGATACTCTTCCATTGGCAGTATATGGAGAAGCAACTACTACTTATACGTGGCTGACGCCGTCTTGGACAGACCTTTGTCAGTTGAGCATGGAACCACAACATCCAGCACTGCCTTGTTCTCTTCCATTACCCAACTCTCTTATTGAGCCGACTACCTGCGTTGATACAACCTCATGCTACGATATCGAGATGGCATATACACACACCCTGGCGGCCAAATCCGAAGAGATCGTCTCGAGTATCTTGAGCGCCACAACCCTTTCTCGAAAGCTCAGCTTCAACTCAACCCAGTCTTCCCCCGCGCAGTTCTTCTCTCCGACCAACCTCGAGTCGTTCCTGGGTATATTCTTCCAGATCTGGTACCCAAACTGGCCCGTCCTCCACAAACCCACATTCTACGCGTCCCAAAGATCACCTCAACTGATAGCCGCCCTCTCACTGATCGGCGCATGTCTAAGCCCCGAAGCCGATGATCAAGAGCAAGCAATCGCATTAATGGATACCCTGGAAGAATGGATATTTTCGAGTCTAGAGCTTTGTGAAGATGCCGTTCATGGACCTCTTCAAGTCCGCGAAAGACTCGACCTTTTACAGGCCGCCTACGCCCTCGTCTTACTCATGAACTGGGAGGGATCCAAAGTACAAACAACGAGAGCCCGAAGAAGATACTTCTCGGAAATCGTCTCCGTCGCTCGAAGTCTGTATCCCTTTGCAATGCCACAGGATGATGTAACCGATGCGTGGGTGGACTTTGCGCTGCGAGAGGAGTGTATCCGCACTCTTCTATACATCTTCCTACTAGACTGTGCCTTCGTCATATTCCACAACTCGGTTCCACGCATGGTTATTAGCGAGTTGCGATTCCGTCTGGCGAGTTCCGAAGACCTTTTCCTTGCTCCCGACCCTGAGGCCTGGGCAGCGCTTCAACCCCATGGTCATACTCAACGAACCACGCTGTATCAAGCTATCGATATGATGATGACTGATGAGATTGGTCCGGAGCAATGGAAGATCTTCGAGAAGATGAGTCTATTGAACATATTCACAATCATCAGCGGTAAGTTAACAGTAACGAAACAGTATCAGCCAAGTCACTAATCCATCCGCAGCGTTTCATAATCTCATCTTCCATCACCACGGACCGAATTCGCCGACAATCACAAGAGGTCTCAGGAATTGGTTCCACGTCTGGTCAAACCGTGACTTCTCGACACTCGAAGACCGGCCCAACAACAATAAGATCGGTTTCTATTGCCATGCTGCTGAGTACTGGTGTCTTGCGATACTCTTTTGTCGACAGCACGAGCTTGGGTTGGGTGCTCAAGGGATTGATGTGCCAAGGATGGCGAATGAGACATCGGACATGAGCGGGTTGCATAAGATGATTACTCAGTTTCAGGGTGTGGACTTCAGAAGGTTGCTGGCTTCATAACATTGTACTGTATTACTTCTAGATCAGGTAGGCCTCTTGGCCATGCGGTGAATACGGTTATGGGGAGCGCATTTGAGGCGGAGCGTTAACTATCCTGTCGTTTCCGACGTGCCCTATTGCGGAACTCATCAGACTAGGAAGAAGCTGGTTTCTTCTGGCTGATCCATATGTCAAAGCATCACACTTTCTGGCCCTTCCTTTGTTGTCACCAAGGCTCTGTTAACTCTCATTGGGGTTGTACAAGGTTCACTCAGAGTCTCTCATACTCCTCTGGCAACTCTCGATTGCTGACCCAAGCAACAACGCCATCAGCAAACAATTCAGGCAATTGCAGATGCCAAGGATGATAGGCATCCCGTACCACAACTGCCTCGTTCTCAATTCCCTTCGTCTGTCCGCCTTCTCGAAGCATCTTCCCCATATCCTTCACTGCATCGACCTGGTCCATCTTCCCACCTGCAACAACACAAGTCCTAACTCCAGAATCAGCGACAGCCTTCACTTGTTCCATACTAAATGCACTGAGTTCCTTTCTCATTGCTGCGTCTCTTTCTGGTGACTTGTTCTTCTCCTGCTCAGCCATCCAGTCCTCGTAGTCAATTCCTTGCTTCTTGAGTGCCATCTCTGTTAAACCAGGAATGTTCTGTATACTGTTGACAATCCACATCGCCGTTGGCCTTGCCATGACCCATTTGAAGAGCCCTCGATATGGGTATGCGCCGGTTGCAAAGGTTGATAGCACAGCATCTGGGTGACGTGAGGTGAGGACCAAGGCGACAAAGGCACCTAAAGAGAAACCAACAACATGCGCTTTCCCACTGTGTGCACGATTGCGGATGACTTCCTTTACTTCATCGGCTGCCTTTTCGAGTGTGAAAGGTCCGACATCATGAGATCCTGAGTGCATTGGTAAGTCGACGAGTATGAGGTGATACGATGCCATTGCCTGCTGGCGAGCCACCAATTTCCATTCGATATGACTTCCTCCTCCACCATGCAGAAACACTATCGATTCATCCTCATCTTTGTTAAGTTCTTCGTAGTAGAGCATTCTGGTTACGTGTGACAAAATAAGATGCGGTTTGTGAGTTTATATTGACGGGTGTGTGCGGATATGAAGGCTGCCAATACCAGATCAATTGAGGTCAAATCAGGGTCGATATAGGCACATTCACGGTGACAGCCTCGGGTGGAGTCAGATATTACATCACAAAGTCAATGGATTTCACGTGAATCGAGTGAATTGCACTCTTATGTGACGACTCGGCACGTAAGTTCCGAGTCACTGCCTTGTCATCGCTAGTATAGGGTAACTCTCTGCGCATTGGGTTCGTGATAAGGAACCATATAAATGTTAAGCGACATGCATGTGTGTGGACTCGAAGATGCGGGGATTAGCTCATTTAACTTGAAGAGACAAAGATACCCTTTGAATACTTTAACCCTCAGCTCTGTTGCCATCAAATTGTCTATCGAAAGTTACATTCCACCGCGTTAAATTTAGCATTGCCCACTGCGGTTGGAGGAACCAGGGGTATCCAAGCCATCAGCACGTGGACCCACCCCCATCACGAGCTACCCCAGGTCCTGTGAACCTTGAACTCTCAGCTGCCTTCTCCTTCCTTCCTCCTTTAACCGCGTCGTTCTTTGCCTCCCAGCAAAGATACTGACTCGACCGCAGACATGCCTGGCTCTAGACTCCGCGATATCAGCGGATATCTGATCCTGCTGATCGCCATTACGACTCTGGGATCACTCCAGTTCGGTTTCCACTTGGTACGCTACGATGATCACCACGCCATGACCACGAACTAACAGATGTAGGCCGAACTCAACGCTCCTCAAGATGTCATTACGTGCCGCAAGAAATCGATTTCCGCCCTCGATAAGATCAAGGGAATGATCCACAAGAAGCCGGTCGAGGATCATGGCTTCATGTCGCATTGTATTCCCATGGACGAAGCTCAGTTCGCAACTATATCTTCAATATTCACACTGGGAGGACTACTGGGAGCTTTGACTTCGGGACCTTTCTCGTCTAAGCGCGGTCGCCTTCCTGCGATGCGCATTACTGGTCTTATGTACCTCTTTGGAGCTGCTATTGAGACCATTGCCGGAAGTGTCTTTGTCATGGCACTCGGTCGCCTTTTCTCTGGTATCGGTGCTGGAGCTTCAACTGTCGTGGTTCCTCTATACATCAGCGAGATCGCACCACCAAATGAACGAGGACTGTTCGGCTTCATGACACAAATCTCTATCAACGTCGGTATTCTGGCAGTCCAGACACTGGGATACTTCCTGAGCTACGGAACCGCTTGGCGATGGATCCTTGGAAGTGGTGTATTCATTGCGACAGCCCAGACCCTGGGTCTATTTGTTGTACCAGAGAGTCCCTCATGGTTGGCTGCCCAAGGAAACGCAACCAAGGCAAAGCGAACTCTACAGAGGATCCGCGGCAACGGCTACGACATCAACGAGGAGACCGAGTCCTGGAACGCTGATGAACGAGATGCTACCGAGGAAGATGGACTTCTTCAGCCTGATAGTGTCTCTGAATTGTCGACTAAGAACCGCGTGGAGCATCTTGGCTTCTTCCAGGTTCTCAAGGACCCCGATACCAGACCCGCCATTATTGCTGTAGTTGGAATCATGTTTGTCCAGCAGCTTTGCGGAGTCAACTCGATCATTATGTACTCCGTTTCTCTCCTCGCTGATCTACTTCCTATCTCTTCAGCTCTTCTTACCATTCTCATTTCCGTGGTCAACCTCGTCACCACTGTCGCATGCGCTCCTCTCCCTGATCGTCTGGGTCGCAAGACTTGCTTACTTGCATCCATCGTTGGCCAAGGAACCAGCGCCTTCATTCTGGCTCTGTCGATCGTGTTCGGAGCCAAGATTATCTCTGCTATTGCTGTCGTGGCTTTCGTCGGGTTTTTCGCTGTCGGTCTCGGTCCAGTGCCATTCCTCCTCGCCTCGGAACTGGTTGGACAAGAGGCCGTCGGCGCTACTCAGAGTTGGTGTCTTGCGGCCAACTACGTAGCGACATTCCTTGTCGCTCAATTCTTCCCCATCATCAACACAGCCCTTAACAACGTGCTGGGTGGTCACGGGTGGGTATACTTTATCTTTGCTGCTCTCGCGGCTGGATCATTCATCTTTGTATTCTGGAAGGTCCCAGAGACAAAGGGTAAGAAGGACGTCGACGAGGTTTGGGGCAGGACAAGGCGTGTTGACTAGAAGTCTTTGACACCACTCTACGTTCCTGACTGATCTATGGGCTACTTTGCATTCACAGGGCCGGATGGGATTTAATTGCGTGTTGGGGTGAAGCGTTCGCTAGTGTTCATTAAGTAATGCATTGCTAGACAGTTGCAGTGGCTGTACAGATAGAACGAAGCGGGAATATTTATCGGAAAGCTCGCTTGCTGCGGATCATCTGCTCCAATTGCATGATACCAGCCTTGACTCCGTCAATGATGTAGACCAGGTCACCATCAGCCTTGCCATATTCCTCGATAGCAGTCGAGCGGATAATGTCCTCCAAACCAGCCATACCACCACAGCCCATGACAACACAGTTGACTTGGCCTTGGTCGAGAAGCTTTCGAGTAGCTTCCTTGAGCTTCTCCTTAACCTTCTCTGGCGGAACGGTATGGAAATCACCTGCTGTGAGACCGGATGAGTAGACACCGGCGAACTTGTTGTTAACACCGTCCTTCTCCTGGCCGAGGTACTTCTTGACACCATCGGTCAGATGATCCTCCCAGAACTTTCCAGTCGTGACAATTCCCCATTTGCCGCCGTTCTCAGCTGCAGACACAAGTGAGATGGATGTAAGAATACTGGCCTCAAAGATACCAGTAACAGCAAGATGGCGGAACCGGGTCAGCTTGTGGACTAGAGAGTGAACACTGAAGCACGCAACCAGAACGGCATCGTACTTATCCGACGCGAGCTCTTCCTCAATCTTGGAGTCGTCTAGAACTGCCTGAGTGCTGCGGTCGATGCCCTCTTGATCGTTGATGCTGTCGGGGGCGGAGTGAGGGGGAGCAGTATAAGTGAAAATCTCAACTGACTTTTATAACAATCAGCCTGTGTTGTAGTTTAGACTCATTTTTCCTTATGTCTTCATACATCTGGTAGTGAAATATGGCGAATGGCGTTGGCCATGCCCTCAGTCATGATGGTGGAACAGTTCGGGTTTAGAACCAGAATGCGGAGATTCCGCCTCAGGAAGTTAATTTCGGACATTGTGAGAACCTGTGAGCGAGCTGAATATAGTCAAATGCGGCAGTTTAGAACTATTCAAGTCCTAAAAGACAATATTTTTGAGCTGTTTCTCAAGAGGGGTCGTGTCGTTCTACATGACAATTCATAATGGAGTCGTTCAATGCATCGCGGGGCGCCACGTGATCCGCCTCAGCCACTGAACCTCTGAGGTGACGACGGTCGGGGACGCGAACCCCACTACTGACGACCACCTCAACCTCCTCTAAGCTGAGCTGCTGGTGATAGCAACTCGACACCTCCTCGGCCTCTCAACCACCGAATTTACTTGTTTTCCCTCCCTATACAGTAAATATGTCCAACCCTCCACCCATTGGTAAGCTTCACTTTCTCCCGCATTGAGCTCATGAAGCTCCCCCCCCAAGCTGACCTCATCTCTACCGCTTAGTCCTCGACGGAGGTACCGGTTTCCTCAAGGTCGGATATGCCGCGCAGAACTTCCCCGAGCATCAATACCCTTCCATCGTCGGCCGACCGATCCTGCGTTCAGAGGAGCAGACCGATAGCGATGTTGTCATCAAGGATATCATGTGCGGTGACCAGGCCGCCGCCGCTCGAACTATGCTCCAGATCAGCTACCCCATGGAGAACGGTATCGTCAAGAAATGGGACGACATGGAGCATCTCTGGGATTACACCTTCCACGAAAAGCTCAAGGTCGATACTCAGGGCCGGAAGATTCTCTTGACAGAGCCTCCCATGAACCCCCTTAAGAACCGGGAGAAGATGTGCGAGGTTATGTTTGATAGATATGGATTCGGCGGTGTCTACGTTGCAATCCAGGCCGTTTTGGCTCTTTACGCCCAAGGTAACCATCTGACACAAAGTTCCGAGCTTAAAGGCGCAATTGGAAGCTAATTAATGCGGTGTAGGTCTCAGCTCCGGTGTCGTGGTCGACTCTGGTGACGGTGTCACACACATTGTCCCCGTCTACGAATCCGTCGTGCTCAACCACCTTACGAAGCGATTAGACGTTGCCGGCCGAGACGTCACGCGCAACCTGATCAAGCTGCTGCTGCGCCGCGGCTACGCTCTCAACCGAACCGCCGATTTCGAGACCGTCCGCCAGATCAAGGAGAAGCTATGCTACGTTTCGTATGATCTCGAGCTCGACAAGGCCCTGAGCGAGGATACCACCATTCTCGTCGAGGATTACACGCTGCCGGACGGACGTGTGATCCGTGTGGGCAGCGAGCGTTTCGAGGCGCCCGAGTGCCTGTTCCAGCCTCACCTCGTCGACAGCGAGTCCCCCGGTCTGGGCGAGTTCCTCTTCAACACGATCCAATCCGCCGACGTGGACATTCGTTCATCTCTGTTCAAGGCGATCGTGCTCTCTGGTGGAAGCAGCATGTACCCCGGTCTCCCTTCACGACTGGAGAAGGAGCTCAAGCAGCTGTGGCTCACACGGGCGCTGCAGGGCAACCCGGAGCGCCTGAGCAAGTTCAAGGTGCGGATAGAAGATCCCCCGCGACGCCGACACATGGTGTTCCTTGGTGGTGCGGTGTTGGCCAACATTATGGCGGACAAGGAGAGCATGTGGGTTACCAAGGCGGAGTGGGAGGAGGAAGGTACTAGAGTGCTTGAGAAGCTAGGGCCGCGATAGATTAGAAGAGGACGAAGCGTCTGAGCGAGCGTTACATATGGGGGGATTAGTATTTTGCGTTGAGTTTAGTGCAAGGTAGACAGCAAGAAAAGACTTTATGATCAGTGGCTGTTCAGTGGTTGTTCTGTAAGGTTAAAGTGAATCCCCCAATTGGATCAACTGACCTACAAATACCGGTTCTAGAAGTATATTAGTTTGTCTCTAGAATAAGATATCACGACGGAGCTTGAATAGTCTCAAGTTCATTCCAAGCAATAGTCAACCATCACCAAGACTGACCTTATGTTGGTCTTGATATACAATCCAGCTTAGTCATCGCCCAACAGGACAATCAGTCGCATACCTAGTTCCAGAACACAAGGGAGGAAGATGAAACCAAACCCTTTTCACTCTATCGCATTTCTCTTTCCCATCACCGCGCCATCGACCTGCGAAAAGAAAGAACGTCAATATATCTTATTCACAAGACTCATTTATTCCCATCCTATATCCCCGGCAAACAAGTCAACCCCACAAAGGCGGACCTCCGCACGAACCCGCCCATACAGATTTACGCGTTTATCTTTGTGAGATAGAGATCCGCGCCGCAGAAGGAGTCAGACAAATACGACAAGCTGCGTCTGCAGCGCAACTGTGCATATTCTATCGGCGCGTGTCTGATCTATTACTTCATTTTTGTCTTACCCTTTACTTTCTTGCTTTTCCCCCGCGCGGGGAATAGCTAGGTATCTAGGGGGCAAATCACCGCTTACATTCGGAGACCCCGTTCCGAGAGTTAGAGCCTAACTATAAGGGAGAGCTGAAAGAGGAGTGAGTGAAGGTATCCATTCGTAAATGAGCATAACAAATCCGCCGACGGGGGCTTCGGGCCCGGGATCCGTTGGCTTGGGCGCCGTCAGGGGGACGTTGAAGCGGAGTGTTCAGGCTACTTTTGAAGGTGAGTTTGCTTCTATTATTCTTTTTTACATACGTTACATACCATTTTCCTATAAGTCTATCTTCGTCTATCTGTGATTCCCTGTCGGTCGGTTCACTGCACATCACGTCGGCTTCCTTATCCGTGTCCGTACCCGAATCGACTTGCCATTTCCTGCACGTCTTGCATATTTGTCCCATTACTTGCTTCTTCAACAGCTGAGACTAAGCTGTACTGTACTTCGTTGTCTCTCTTTTTTTGCCTCTTGTAGTCGGATTACGCCGCCATACTTGCCCGACTGGGGAAAAGATCAACCTGAGGTGTCGATTTTAAACGACGACTTCACCTGACTCGACTTCAACTCTCATCAACTCAACATCAAAACTCTCATCTTTTTCTTCAGCGGTTTTTGTCGTCATCATTTTAGACTTTGTTGCGTGCATTATTTTATTCTATTCTGGATCTTGGAGGTCTGAGCTTGCTTTGGTCATTACCGCTTGTGGATCCTGTCTTTGTCCTCATCCTCCACCTCATCTCACTCGACATCGTGCCAATGCCAAGTGGTTAAAGCGCTTTCAAACCCTCGAGAAACGGGCATCTTAACACTCGGCGATGCCTCTCCGCCCTCACATCGGTCTCGGTTTTCCATCCCACGCTTACCAGAAACGCCATGTAGAACCTCACGACCGATCTACCGGGTACCAGCCCAAGGTCCGCATCACAGATCGTTATCGCATCATTGGTTTCATCAGCTCCGGTACTTATGGACGTGTGTACAAGGCTGTCGGTCGCAATGGAAAGCCTGTCGGCGAGTTCGCCATCAAGAAGTTCAAGCCCGACAAGGAGGGCGAGCAGATCAGCTACACGGGCATCTCCCAGAGTGCTATCCGTGAGATGAGTCTTTGCAGTGAGCTTCATCATCACAATGTCATTAAGCTCTGTGAGATTATGCTCGAGGATAAGTGCATCTTCATGGTTTTTGAGTACGCAGAGCATGATTTGCTTCAGATCATTCATCACCATACGCAACAGCCACGACATCCGATCCCTCCAGCAACGATAAAGAGTATCATGTTTCAACTACTCAATGGTTGCCAGTACATCCACACCAATTGGGTTCTGCATCGTGATCTCAAGCCCGCCAACATCATGGTTACTTCATCAGGCGAAGTCAAGATTGGTGACTTGGGCCTTGCACGTCGTTTCGATAAGCCTCTACACTCACTTTTCAGCGGAGACAAAGTTGTCGTCACAATCTGGTATCGAGCACCAGAACTCATCCTCGGATCATACCATTACACTCCCGCTATCGACATGTGGGCTGTCGGGTGCATCTTTGCTGAACTTCTGTCTCTACGGCCTATCTTTAAGGGTGAAGAAGCCAAGATGGACAGCAAAAAGACAGTTCCCTTCCAACGCAACCAGATGCAAAAGATCATAGAAATCATGGGTGTTCCCACCAAAGACAAATGGCCGCTCCTCCCGACGATGCCAGAATACAATCAACTCAATACTCTCGCCAACTCAATGTCTCATCACGGCCATCATCATCACCACCCTCACCACCACGGCCACTACGGCTCACGCAACCCTCCCCCCCCCCCACCAGGCGGCCCAAACCCTGAAAAGTGGTATTACAGCACCATCAACCACACCAGCACCCCCGGAGGCACTCCGCCACTTGCCTCTCTCGGCTCAGAGGGCTACAAGCTGCTCGCCGGCCTTCTTGAGTACGACCCCCAAAAACGTCTTACCGCCGCTCAAGCTCTTCAATCGCCGTTCTTCACCACGGGTGATCGCGTCAGCGCGAATTGCTTCGAGGGTTGTAAGAACGAGTATCCCTGCCGACGCGTGAGCCAAGATGACAACGATATTAGAACTAGCAGTCTTCCTGGTACTAAGCGCAGCGGATTACCCGACGACTCTCTCATAAGACCAGCCAAGAGATTAAAGGAGTAGGATCCTCACAGCACGGCGTACATCGGTATTTGTCCCTGCGGCGCGCAGATCATGGGCTTCATTCAGTTCGTATGGGCAGGTGGTACTTCACCGTTACAATAATTACACTTACACGTGTGATTTGAAGTTGGGAATGGCGCCTAGAAACTGGAATGTTTTGGCAATGAGGCAATAGAGGATACAGGAGTTTTTAGACATCACATGGCGTTTTGCGTTTGGGTTAAAGGTAGGCCGAGTTTATAGACTGGCTTGATGGATAAATGGAGTAGCTGCTACAGTATACCCGGCGTTTGGGTACAGAATTGATATCATCTTCAACGCGTTGGCGCATGTCATGTGCGTATCATTTACATTGCTCCGTGAGATTGCTTCATCCGTGTCTTCCGTCCATGGTACCACGTTTGTGAGAGACGGCATAGTATCACGCCCCTGTATTTCCCCTCAAGCTCACGACATGGTCATTACTAGACGTAGATGTGGCACGTTTCACTCCTGCCACAAGCACGGCATTACTCAACACAGGCACAGGACATCAGACAAAGATCAACATATCCACAACATCCTCATTCTATTTTCCCCTCAAAGGCCAACCTCTATCTCCCAATCAGTTCCCTCACGTCACCGTCTGTAAAGAAAGTAGAAAAGGGTGCCATATCATTAAGAAGAATACATAAAAGGTGACAACGACACTTCCCTCCGGAATAGTACCCCATCACCAATAAAGACAACGATATGACTTGCGTAACAAGAGAAGTAATAACCAGCAAAAAACGCGAAATTCCAAGATACAAAAAAAAAAAAAAAAGTAAAAAGTTGAAGAGGTCGACATGACACGCTTTCTCTTTCCTCAAACTGCCTGCCCCCCGATTATCTGTGTGATTTTCTGTAGAATGCCTCCCCACGCTCCCTTTTATTTCCCTGTCTCCTTACTCCAATTCTGTGCACAGTTGTAAAAAGACAGGGCGGTAAATTAAAGCAAGATATGATAACAGTCGGGTATTTCAGCAAATTCGGCGGTGTTTGGTGAGGAGATTTAGGGGTTGGCGTAGATGAGTCCCCTGAGAGGAGGGCTGTGATCCAGAGGGTGATGTAGGCGAGATATCCCATTCCTTCTCCAACGCTGTCTGCATCAAGCACAACGAACGATTGGTGGGCGCCGAATGTTGAGATATCGGAATCGTCGAGACAACGAGAGATCGGGACGGGTAGAAGAGTTCGGGATCGATCGGGATAGAATGATTAGAAAGCCCTCAAGGGTGATACACCAGACGGGAACATCTTGGCTTCTCGTCTACTTCTTGGCCGGGGTCGGAGGAGCCTTGACGTTGTTGCTAAGCCACGCCAGACCTTCCAACAGACCCTCACCTGTGGTAGCGCAGCTAGGCACCACATACCACACCTTATCCTTGAGCTTCGAGAGCTGAAGAGCCTCGGTAACTTCCTGAGGCTTCATAGCTGCGAGTTGGTTAGATGCGCGACCTTGGATGCGTTTGACAATAAGACTTACCCTCTGCCAAATCTTGCTTGTTGGCAAACACGAGTAGTAGACTGTCCTTCATCTCACGATCGTTGATGATGCGGTGAAGTTCTTGTCTAGCCTCCTCCATTCGGTTCCTGTCAGACGAGTCGATAACGAAGATAAGGCCCTGCGTTCCTGTATAATCTCATCAGTACAAAAGCCTCCTTGGACTGAACCTTCAAGCCCAAAACTTACCACTAAAGTAATGTCTCCACAGAGGTCGAATCTTGTCCTGACCACCAACGTCCCATACGTTAAACTTGACGTTCTTGTACGTGACAGTCTCGACGTTGAAGCCGACGGTGGGAATGGTAGTGACATCCTGGCCCAGCTTGAGCTTGTACAGGATAGTTGTCTTTCCGGCAGCGTCGAGACCGAGCATGAGCAGGCGCATCTCCTTGGATCCGAAGATCTTGCCCATCATCTTTGAGAATTGACCGCCCATGATTGCGGTTTGTGTGTGTGGTTTCGGAGTATCGCTCGTGGGATGGGGTGATAACAAGGGAGGGATGTTCGTCGTTCGTTTTTCGATCTGTTCTCAGCGCAATTCTGTCAGCCTCGTCTTTTCTTTTGATGATAGCAACAAGGCCAAAGCTTCCTCGGAGCAGCGGAGGAGGGGACAAAGAAACAACGTGTCAGTTCCAACGGTGTCGTTGTGTCGTGACGGCCAAAGAAAGGAGGTTCTCGCGAAGCTTTGTCTGCCCTTGTACCACTCCCGTTCTTGCTTTCTTTGCCCAGGAAAAAAAAGATCTCGTACATACACCTTATTCGCTTCTCGCTCTCGCTCGTGGGTATCGGATCGTAGGATGTGGTTGTTTATTTTGTTTTGTTTAGATTAAGCGGTTTCGTAATAGTTTCCCTTTGCCTGGGGGTTCAAGGTTGTAGGGGGAAAATATCCGTAGTGTAGTAGCGTTGTCAAACAACAAAAAAGAGACAAACCTGACGTGACCTGGACCTTTGGGGTATTACAGAAACGTACAGTACAACCAAGGGTCAAATGGATCCCATCAAACAAACTGTTGTTACTATGGTATAGTACAATGGATCACAATCTCTACTTTTTTCTCCCCCGTCAGGGGAAACCGACTGGACCTGGACCAAGCGAAAGCGGCTTGCTTCCTTCCATTCTCCGGAGTGCACAACTCACTCTCCCTCTCTTTCTCCCCTGGCCTGAGCCCCTCTCGGTCTAGCGTCCAGCACGGGGCAACCAGGCGGGCGGGGACTTATTGACAGCCCAGTGCTGCCACTGGATCAACTCACCTTATGACGAATGAATAGGCCCCTGAGCCCCCTGCCTGGTCCCTGAAATAAGATAACGGTAGACTGTAATGTAAGGTACGCGACCCGCTTTCTTAAATGGCATGGCCTCAAAATACAGCCGCCCTAGATGGGTAACAGAAGAAATGCCCTCTAAGACTTAGGCTACAGAAATAAAGTAGCATAAATGCTATCCTAAGCCAGCATAAGGTGACCAAATTATTTCATCTCTTAGGCTTTCAGCGGTTAATTTTTCCGACACCCTGCGGCCGCCATAAACAACCAAACGGTGGGTGGGTACCTTAACCTCCGAAGCAATAACACATGCCATATCAACAAGGTAATAATCATCAATGCCTGCTGTCATGTTTATAATAGCGCCTCTATAGTCTTTGAATAGACCTGTTTCTCGGATCTCATAACGTCCGCTACAACGTTCATTAAACGAACACACGCATAGTCTATATCCCAGAGCATAACGCGGCAACTCCTCTTGCAAAAGCCTCCATCCGTACGCCCTCGTATAACTCTCATCACAGCTTTACCCAGGTGCAGTTATGTTTACCCTTGGCAGACTATGCTCTGTACTCAATCACAAATCGCCTCTCAACCTGCTGCAGTGTTGATGAGTCGTTTTCCCCCTCGAACTTGAGATTGACCTTGCCATCACTGTCCATGCTGTGAACCTCCGCTTTATAGAATGTCGTCGTGTTAGGGTATAGCGCCAGCACCACTTTGCCCGACTCCCAGTCTTTGAGTGTGGCAGCTTGGCTTTCAGGTGTGATGGGAATCATGCTGCTGGCACTTGATCGATACTCCTTCTGTTTGCTTTGGTC
Organism: Fusarium equiseti; assembly: GCA_003313175.1. Classification (NCBI taxonomy): domain Eukaryota; kingdom Fungi; phylum Ascomycota; class Sordariomycetes; order Hypocreales; family Nectriaceae; genus Fusarium; species Fusarium equiseti. The sequence continues at coordinate 580,304 of QOHM01000007.1, forward strand.
TTCAGGCTCAATATCAAGCACCTTGTAGCGTCGGCTCTTGCCCTCGCCCATCACCTGTGCAACTTCACCCAAGATCCAATCTGATTGTGAATCGCCACTCAGTACCTTCGGTTTGAATGCAACTGCGTCACCTTTCTGAAAGACAACTTTGGACTTGTTGTTCCCTGATCCGACACCGCTACCCACTGATCCCTGAGGCTCGACACTATCAGCCTTGGGCGGCATGCTGTCACGGTCTCGTTCTCTTTCTCTCTCCCGCTCACGGTCTCTGGCTCGATCGCCGTATTTCCGCGAGTTCCCTCCAATGGGACTTGGTACGGGCGAGTCACCTACTCCATCAAAGTCGTAGAGTGAGGAGGCTGCTGCTGTGGTATCTCGGGCTGCCCTCTTGCCAGGCCCTGCTGTTTGCGCGTCCTGCTGTTCCTTGGCGTGCACCACGGCACGCAACACTTTAAGCTGCTCGATAGTATTTTTGAGCGATGCCATGTTAGCTTCGGAATGCTTGACCCCTGTCCGACATAGCTGCTCCATTTCTTTCAATGAATCTCCGGGGATCTTTTCCAGCTCCATGGCTCCAACTTTCTTATCCATGTTGACAAGCTCTGTAAGACTGTCGTTCTCGGCGTTGATCCCCGAGACAATCTCCCCCACTTGACTTTTACACAGCTCCCAGATCTGCACTTCCTCTCCGTGGGTATTGCCATTGTTCCGGTTGGACGCCCGCCCGCTGCGGTTTCGTTGTGACATTTCGCGGTTTTGACGCTCCGGTGGCTTCACCGACTCTGGGCGCGGGGTATTGGTTTCGCTTCTGCCCGGGGACGACCGTCTGGGCGTGCCCGCGTCCGAGGTAATATCCCGACTATGGTTCTTGGTCCTCGACTTTGACGGTCGGTTTGGTGTGGAATCTCTGCTCGAGGGATCCTGTCGCTTGGAGCTCGATCGCTTCGGCTCGGGTGTATTGGAGGATTGCCGCTCTTGAAAGCTATTCTCTCTTGAATGAGTACCACTTCGTCGGGGCTTGAGAGGGATTTGGTAGTAAGGGCCGAGGTCTTCTTGGAGGTTCTTGAGTTCGTCCCGCGAAGGCTTCTCCCTGTTAGCCATCCTGCCCCGATACCACCCGCCTAAACAGAATGTTGCGATAAGAATCAACCCGAGGAAGGAAACATTTCAATGATGACGAAAACCAAGAAACAAAAGTAGATGCGGAAGCAAAAAAGAAGAGGCGCTATTGGGGATATGCATATGGAATTCATCAAGAAAAATTGACTAACCTGAGTTTAGAGAGGCCCGAGTGCTCACAGGCCGAGGTGGGCAGGCAGGCAGGCGGGATGGTATGGGGAAGGAAAGGCGACTAAGACAGAAGGCGCGTCGCAGTCGAGAAGTGATCGGCGGATTGGGAAAGAGTAGTAGAGAAAAAAGTATTATTGTCGAGTAAAAAGCATTAGTACATGTTAGAAAGATACTTTGCTGCGTCATATAAAGCTTAATCGGGCTTGCTGGTAAGTGGGTATCTTATCGTAGATCGTGTCTGTCGTGATGGTGCATGGTCTTTCTATAACAATTGAGGCTGATGATTCAATGTCAGTGCTCCAGCCTCCCGCGGCAGAAACCAAGGCGGTGAACATCTGAGCTCAGATTGCCCATTTGGGATGTGAGCTTCTACGCCTAGCGGGGTCGAAACAGCCATATCTCACTGTATATCGTCCAGTAAGGGGAGGGAACGTAATTCTTTTGGAGGACGAGGCTTCTTAAGCTTTACGCATATTGCTGTTAGGACCGAGGGCTCAGGTTGCCGTCTTATATGCCCTCAGGGTATCAGAAAAACTGGCCCCTGGAGGCATAAGAGACGAAATTATTTGGTTACTTTATGCCGGCTTAGACCAGCATTTAGGCTACTTTATTATTGTAGCCTAAGCCTTAGAAGACAATTCTTCTGTCACCCACCTGCCGTCTTATATGCTCTTGTGTTGATCGGGGTTTACCTTGTTGTCTTTTTGAGATTCATCTCAACTGTGAAGATACAGTCGCACTTCAGGTAACAAACGATAAAGCAATTCACTCAAGCAGGAACAAGGGCCATCATAGAAGCGTTACTTAGTTAAAATATCTTTACCACAGCCTGATCTCAAACACCAATTTTCACGCTCCCTCACACATATTCATGCGATCGAGAGTACTGGGGTTTCCCCTGCCGCTGTTGGTCGCCATGATTGCTCGCGTGGTTGTAAAGGGTCGTCCTGGGTAAATAGATCGCACCCGGAGTGCTCATACCGCGAGTCTAAACGTCGTGCCGGAGATGACTGAATGAAGCCCGTTTCTTGAGAGCTTCAAGCAGACCTTTACCACAGCTCTGATCTCAAACACCAACTTTCACGCTCCCTCACACAAGCCAGAACACCTCTCTATAGCTTCTGCTTCTCCGAATCATCAATCTCACAGAACGCCTTGAACGTCGTAAACTCATCATCCTCACCACCCTCGGACTCAAGCACAAGCTCGGCGCTGGCTCCCACAAAGTACACGTATCCCTCCTTCATCTCCTGAACCGTAGGTCCAACAGAGATCTTGCCCTTGCCGCTCGTGCAGATGACAATGCTGGGTCCGTCGATCTGCTCAAAGGTGGCTTTGGCGCCGTCACCCCGGAGAAGGGTGCGCACCACGCTGAATTCTTGGATAGGAGGGTCGTAGAGAAGTACTGCTGAGCCGGAGCTGTAGCCTGCGCGGTTGAGTGTTACGTAGGGGTATTCGGTGGGTGTCATCTTTTGCTCCTCGATGGGCGCGAAGTTGTAGGTTAGCATGTCGACAAGTGTCGAAACGTCCTTGAACTTGGGTGTGAAGCCGGCGCGGACAACGTTGTCGGAAGCGGCCATGCACTCCATGATGTCGCCGGAGATGTAAGCGTGGATATCATCAGCGACCAGGAACAGAGCCTCGCCAGGTTCTAGTGTGACGAAGTTGAGGAAGAAGAGCACAAAGCAACCAATATCGTCACCGAACTCGCCGTGTGTTCGCTTGACAAGCTCAGCAAGCTTCTCACCAGAAGTAGCAACAACACCACCACCAGCAAAATCAGCGCCCTCCTTCTCAGCTTGCTCAACCAGCTTGGGCATCTGCTCGGCAATATTCTCCGCCGAAGAAGACATGAGCTCACCAAAGACCTTCTTCAGCAACTTCTTCTTCTCGTCCGTGACACCACCCTCTTCATCCTTGGCCACCTGCGCAAACTCCTTGGCAGCATCGTCGCCTACGAGCGCGCGCAGTGCAGGTACCGTGTCGAGGAAGTGCACGATCTCGGTGAGGGGACGGAAACCGCAGAGACCTTCAAAGGGTGTGATGGCGATGGCCATCTCGGGCTTGTGGTTGTCATCGGGGTAGTTCTTGGGGTCGCGGGCGTGAAGCTGTTCGGCGAGCTTCTTGTTGGGATGGGCCTGGATGGAAAGCGCCTTGGCTATCGAGAGGACCTTGAAGAGGAAGGGGAGCTTGTGGCCGTAGTGGGAGGAGATGGTTTGGGAGAGTAGTGAGTGGTTGTCCTCGCAGAGGTCTAGGAGAGTTCGGCCGGTTTCAAGATCTTTGGAGGGGTTTGAAGGGTGCGTTCCCATCCAAAGCTATAAGACGAAGTGTCAGTCTGGCTCATACACAGCTCATGGATGTTCTCACCTCGGCGTATGGAGAGTCAGACTCGATCTTGAGCTCGTCAGAAGGGGTAGCAGCCGCAAATCGTGCAGCAGCAGACTCGCTACCCTTCTTTCCCCAGGCGTACGAGTTGACACCGCATTGCAGACGAATGAGAGGAATACGCATGTTTGCAAATAGTTGATGTGACGCTGTAGTTGTAGCTGTATATTGGAGAATGCGCGCTGTCTAGGCTGGTCTATAACCTCAAATCGCAGGAAATAGAAAAGAAAAATGGTATCAGTAACTGTCAAGTAAGAAGAAAGATGATGACACAAGCCTCGGTCTGCAATGACGGAGTGGAGGGGAATCAGCGATTACATTACACTTTAGTTACCTCACCAAAATTGAAGCGGAACCCCGCCAGTGGTGCAGTTCAGCGAATGTCCCCTGTAGCTCTACCGGAGTAGCGCCGCTTCTACCCCGCTGTGGGCCCTGGAACATCCACAGCCAGTTTCCTATTCTGGGTGGTTCTGAACCATGTGATGGTGAGGCTCATTACACGATATCAGGGGTTTTATATTGCAGCTGAGAGTTTGTAATTTACTTCTACGATGTTAATGAATATCCAATTATTATGCTCGTATTGCGTGGCATCTTTGATTGTCTACACCCAATGATTCAAATCACATGTCATGATCAAGTTACCATGTAAAGATATTTTAATTTCGGGAGCAAGACTCGTAAAGAGTCATAATACTCACAGTTGTGCATTTCATGTACAGGCGCGTCGTCGTAATCTTGAAGATACGACGTTGGCTTCCATTCGTCCTCACATCAAGTAAAGCCCATTCATTATCCATCCAATTATCCCCGATCCAACACCATTTTTTGTTGTTGCCAAAATCATGTACAAACAGACTCATGCACCAAAAGAACACCTGTTAACAGACCATAAACACCCCCAATTGCCCTGACGCCAAAGTCTAAAAACTCATGAAGACTTTCCAGGGCCCCAAGCTGTACGTGTCGATGGGACACATTGACAGCCGTGTAATTTTTTTGCTTCTCCCCGTTGTACCAAGACTCCAAATGGACAAAGTGCTGGATATGAATCCCGAGGACAGACGCCAGAGTACGTCAAAGAGCAATACTTCTGCATACTTTGACGACCAACCATGCAATAAGATAGAGAAATAGAGATAGGAAGAACAGACAGAGAGGGAGAGGGAAACACACTAAAGATGTCGGAAGAGGGGACTCAAGCCACGGTGATACAAGACCAACGCTCAACTTGCTTCCCCGTCAAACGCTGTACTCGTCGCTGTGGCTGCGGTACAGTGGTTCAGTGCATCGTGAACCAAACCTCTTGGTTCGAGGGTTCATTCCGAAAGCGGGACGATCGAATAGTTCATCCGTTTCTTGTCGTCAGTGATAAGCGAACCGCCCCTTGGTCCGATCACGACAGGTCCTTCGTTTTCGTGCCTTAGCCTCAAATCATGCGGCAGTAAGGCAGGGTCAGACCAATAACAATGCTTGACGTTTCTAAAAAAGCCAAATCTCAAAAGCACAGCACACTGCAACCAAAGTCAAAGCAATGTACAGTTACAACAGAACCAAGAAGCCCATGCCTTCAATGCTAGAGACGTCAAGCTCGTAGCGACCCCGCACCCTTGCGGTAGTTGACTGTCGCAGTGTCTGGCCCAATGTCGCTGGGCAACATGTAGGCTGCAGGTGAATGAGGCAGATAAGACGCAGCACCGTGGCCCAGCGAGAATGATCCCAAGCCGCTACCATTGAGATGTGGTAGATCATAACGGGCACTGGACGAAGCGGCTGCTGCTGCCGTTACTGCAGTCGTCGTGTCCGTATAACGGTACGTCATGTCGGGCCCGTGACGCAGGGAGTCGGTCGACGCGAACAGAGATGCATCTGAGGAACCGGTATGCGAGTAGTGATCATTGCTTGAGCGACCATACTGAGAGGCCATCGCAATGGGAGGATACGAGGGCAGGCAGCTCGAGGTGGATGCCATGCTGGAGGACTCGTAATTCCCGGTCGTGTAACTCGACGTGGGCTCGGAAGTAGAGCTTACAGGTGAAGTGTCCGAGGTCGAGGCTTGGGATGACTTGCTGCTGCTGTAGATGGAGCTGCCCGAATCGTGCTTGTACAACGATCCAGTCGAGCTGGACATCGAAGACCGACCCACTGGCATGGGAAGTACCCTGTCGCCCATGTTGACGCCCGCTGCCATGTTCTGCATAACAAGGCCCTTGGAGTCTGCCGCCAAGTTCTGGTATCCAAAGCTCTGGGTTTCGGGTACCATGTTTTGGTAGGCAAGGCTAGTCGAGTCGGTCGTCACCGGAGCTGGTCGGTGTACCAAGCTCGTCACATTATTCCCGCTGCTGTATGCGTAGTCTGGTTCCGTGTCCACACAGAGTGCCGACTTGCCAGACGTTCCAGAGGCGATCCTATAGCTCATGTTGTAGTCTGCGTCGTGCACAGAAGAGTAGGATGGCGGATACATGGCAAGACCGTAGCTCTGGTCATCCGCATATCCATTACCCCAGGGAAGGGGGCAGTAGGGCTTCGTCTCGTACGCAAGGTTGGCTGGAGCACGGTAGGCGAAGGCTTCACCAGCTTCACTGGTGTAGGCCGGTAACCCATCTGGGTCAGAGAGAGGATGAGTTGTCACAGGTACAGATGAGATAGCAGAGCTTCCTCGAGCCTGATACTGACGAGAAGCATCAAGGCTGTACGTGAAGTTCTCTGTCTTGTAAATTGTTTCCGTTGATGCGACCTTAATGGGTGTAAGCCACAGCCAAGACATCTCTCTTATAGTCAAACATACCCTGAGAAACTGGCACGGTTCATAGCCTGCATTTTTGCAATTCGTACAAGGTTCTCCAGTACCAGTATCACCGCTGCAGCGAATCTTCCTCTTTCGACAGCGTCCACACTGAATCTGTTGTTAGCCCGCTACACAACTATGTAAGTCTCACACACACCACACACACCAGGTAAGAATAAGGGATAAGGAAAGTTGTTGACATACTGCTACTGCGATGCGTTTTCGCTGAGGCTCATCCCTGTCGCTCATGATCGTTCGCGATTCACTATGAATGGGATAAGCAGTCCCTCGACGTTCTGGGTAGGATGGATAGATGTTCATCCGAGTTCCGTATCGTCGAACGACTGGGTAACAGTCTGGAGTGACCATTGTTTGTCCAGTAAGAAAAACCTAGAGTAAAAGCGAGAGACAAGAGTCTGTGTGAGGACTCAAGAAAGGTACTGATCAAACTCCCTCATCAATTCAAGCAATCCCTATGTCGACAGTCTGAACAAGTTTTCCTATCGTTCAAGGACAAGCCTGTGGCCGACAGCCGTTCCCGGTTTTCAAGCACTCGTCCGTCGGGACTCTCGGTAAGTAGAAGGGGTCTATCCAGTGATGAATGACGAGGCAGTTGATTTCGATGCTCCGGACAGTTGAGTCAAAGATTAGAATTAACGGTTCTTGTCAGCTTCAATATGGCAAAGGTGCAAGCAGAACAAAGATTAACAAGACCGGAAGAAAGAAGAGATCCAAAGACCAAGATATCTGCAGTCGTGGCATCTTGTTATAGTCGGTACTACTGACTTATACCTGGCCTGGCCACTTGTATGTCGTTTGTTGCCCAAGCGTAGCTACTACATGTCTTCCTCCAATAAACGGCCCTAATTGTTTGCAGCACACAGGTCCACCAGAGTGTTGATCGAGGTACTCCAGTGGCCCATTCCTGTATGATGAAAACAGACCCCTCGTACAACAGATGCCAGACGTTCTGAAAGCCTTTTTCAAAGTCCTGGCCGATACGTAGCATTGTATGGTCAAGATATCCCAGTTATGCGAGGGTGGGCTGAATGACTTCTGCAGGGTGTCTGCATCATGGTGGGAGTGTCCATTGTCTCCCCACTATCGCAGCCCATGGCGAGCAGATACAAACGGGCCCCCATCCCGAAAGGGAAATCAGATCTATCGATCGGTTTGAGGCTTTCCCCAGAATCGTATTCAGATATGCAGATTGAGCTGGTGAACCAAGACAAATTCGAATCCAAAACAAGCACCGACGAGAACGCATGGCTTGTAGATGTTGAGACACAGCTTATAGACCTGATCACTTGAAGTATACAGTTGAGGTTGCAGTTGCTCTGCCACACTACACAAGACTTGAAGCGAGACTTCGGTCGGCTGTGCCTCTTCAACTGTTAACATGACAAAAGCCGAGCTAGAAGACGACATTGTGATGCTCATTGTTTGCTAGCCGGCTCTTGTTCCTGTCTTGGAAAAAGGGAGCACCCAAACAACATGCAAAGGCGAGGCCGCCTAGGGCCGCATATTAACAAACGGATTTGTCTAGGGCGCAGTTATGTAGACCCCACAAAGGAGACAAACCCGTGATGGGCAGGGCCAGGCCTGCAAATGCAACAACGAGAAGCTTCATGACTGACTACTAGTCATGCAGCCTTCGTCAAAGTGGAGGCGTAGGGATTCCCTTCGGCTGTGACATAGTGCAAAGTCTCTCGTCAAGAGATGCTGTAAATTCACTGCTTGTGTCTTGTCGTGTAACAGGTGTGTCGAAAGAGCTCGGTCCAGAGACTCTACTATCTTACACCAAGCACAGATGTCTTCACCTTGGAAGATCTGGGCCTCATTCCCTTGTCATGTCTTGTCTGAATATGTCTTGTACATGGATTGAAGATCCATGCTCTTATCATCGATGAAGCAGCAGAATACCCGGTACCTGGGTGGTGGTGGACTTACAGGCCCTTCCTTGTTGGTGTGGGCGGCAATATCCAAGCTTAGATCGACGGCGATCTCGGTAAGCTACAAAATGAACGTTTCGTCAGCAGACAAACATCTGCTTCAAAACGTGGCCAAGCAAGCTTCCAATACTATCGCCATCCTTGCAAACGTACAGGCGGGGCTGCGGCGCAGAAATGACTGGACATAACTCTCAAAGGATGCTCAAGTCATCAGCCACCCATGGACCTGCTTTTCATGTCGGTCAATGAATTCCCCTTATGTCGAGCAAGCTTCAGAGTAGGTAGGAATAGGCTTTCTTCCTCAATGATCCACTCGACATGCAGATAGTTCGTTTGCGAGTGCAGCCAAAGTCAAGAGCTAGTACTGTATGATGATATACAGTACATAACCAGCACAGCAAACGGTCAGGGCTTGGAGAGAAGCACACCGCTGTATTCCTGAACCTGCAGATCACTAGAGCCAGAGAATTCCCCTTCAGATCTGCGGGACGGCCCCAGCCGCCGTTTGCTGATGCGTCTTAGCAATGCAGTATGCAGGACCAAAAAGCAAGGAGAATAGCCCTCACCGCCCTAAATGACATCTAAACGGTGCAATTGGTGCGAGAGTAAATATAGAACCAGACTAAAGCCCGGCTGCCCGTATTGAAAACGGCCAAGAGAGATTATTGCAGAAGGATATTGGTACATGTCGCAGACGCCATGTAAGCCGATAGGAGCAACCTCCGCTAAGATGCGTCCAGAAGAAACAACCCTGACGGGACGTCGATAAGGAGATTTCGGTAAAAGCGCCACACGCGAACCGATCGTTGGATGCAAGACATCGCTAACTAGATGGGAGGATATTGCTTACTACCCGCTTGCATGGCGTCAAACCATATCTGTGTGTCTTGCAGGTATCCAACTGAGTCCTAAAGCAGGCTTTCCGCCAAGCGAGCGTCCCAAATTCTCTTCTAGAACATGCTTTGGCTTGGATGGCGTCGTTCAGGTACGCGATGCGCAAACATTTAGACCCATTGCATTGAGAGAACAATGCAATGTAGCTTGGCGATAGTTCGACCTCAGGGACTCGTTCTGTGCGAAGAAATCTTTGACTTGACGAGACAACTTACATAATTCGAGATATGTTTCATTGCGTAGCTGAGCCAAGCAGCCGTCCTTTTGAGTCGGGCTTGTTTCAATTGGTTCCATAGCAAGCCCTCTCGCGTCCAGGATCAACCAGCTATCGTATTGAACCTCCATCTTCTCTCCCCGGCTGCATACAGCGAGAAGACTAGCCTAGTCAAGCAGGCTCGCTCCTCTCTCCCCTCCGTTTTGCCTCGTGCTCATACCGTTACCCCACAACATGTGAGAAAACACTCCGTCCCCAGTCAAGGGGAGACGGTCCTTGATGGTACAGCAAGCGCAGAATCCAGGCGGAAGATTCTTTCAGTGTACATCCCGAATAGACATGCTGGCGGCCGAACTGTCATTAAAGGATGTGACGCTTGTAGATGCGGGCTCCCGTTGGTGTTGCATATAAGCGCACGCAATTGGTTGAGAGATCCAGGGGTCTCACCCTGAGAGTCTCTTGTGACGCTTAGAATCACAGGCAAAGGACATGGATGACCAAAACGCTTTTCAGCTAGGGCACTATGCCCGTGATAGCATGAAAGATCTGTAACGATCCGCAGGGGAGCTCGATTTGAAGATCCGGGGGTCAACACACATGCAAAAGAAGGTTCTGAAACCGTTTCTTTATCCACAAAAGGAACATCACCAGGCCACTCGGTCTTGATAGATTCAATGTCGCTTCCCGCTCGACTGAAATCGCAGTCAAAGCTGACGCCATGCACTGAAAATCGTCGACAGGGTCTTCGGAGCTTCGTAGTCGTACATCTTGAGGGCTCTAGCCTCAAAGTGGCCATGCTTGTGGCAATAGCGTCGGCGTCACCACATAGACCAAATTCAGGTTGACCAAGCAAGCCCCAACTCGTTGCTACTTGAACGTAGCGAGTCAATCTTAGAGGCAGGTATCACCAAAGGTACAATGATGCAACTGCCAGAAACAACATTGCTTCTAGCCCGGCCATGGGTGTTCGAAGCCCGTAATTCGTGACATTGAAGATATCGGAATACACTCTGGTGTAGCATGACCAATTGTTCTTGTCTATCGATACCAGTGCCGAACCCAAGCGATCTGAAACGTGAGAACTGATCTCCATCGACATACCCTTGTCATCAGCCCCTCTCTCAGCCTAGACTCATCTACAGAATCGTTGCCGATTGAGACAGCTCAGGTGACAAGGCTTAGGGCTTGACGCCTGTCGATTATCCCAAGCTCGACCGCATCACGCCATGCGCGGGGCCGTACATTAGACTTCGATGTGGTGAAAAACATGGCGGTTTCACCCCCCGGGTGCCTTGCACAGTCGACCTTGAAGTTGTGTCCGCCGATGTCTCTGGCGACAGAACAGGAGCAGTAACCGTAGCCGAGCATGACGGACTTCTGAACCATGTATAGACATTAGTTACAGCCTTCTGTGCTCGAACAAACAGCTCTCCAGCTAGCTCGTACAAAATAATTATTCGGACGTAAAGCCAAACATGCTGTGGCGTGCTAGCTTGCAATACCTGGTCCCTGTTGACGAGAGTGGATTATTCCGCAACAACCGTGATCTGTTGAACGTCTCGAAAGAGAGCTGTCATGTATGACAACATCTGAAGCATTGGGGAAACAGTAGGGATGCCGCCGGCAAGCGATGCCATGACAGTATGGAGATGAGGGAGCCCTGGAGATCTCATTCAGAACGACACTTGTGGTCGCTCAACAGCGGGAGGCAGATCCTCTCCGCTCACCTACAACCGTGAGTGCTTGTCGGCCAGATAGTCCGGAAACGTCGCTCATGAGTAAATGTACTCAGTGGGGGCTCGGCTGAACAGTCCACACTGTCTCCCGTTGCTTGTAGGAGTAAATAGATCTTCCGTTGAAGGACCGTAGGTGAGATGAAGGGAATTTTGGTGCTCACATATCACAAAGTAAAGAAACAATTCAGTAGAGACTCGCCTTGATGGCAGCAACTGTCAGACTCGTGTTGTCAGGATATTCCATGCTCGTGTAATGCCACACAATGCAGTGTATATGATATTAGTTGGCGCATCCAGACCATAAGAAGTCGTCGGAATGCTTGCCGTCAAAAGTTTTACGCTGGGCAGTGCCACTTCTGTGGGCGTTGTACTGCTGTATTCCGTTTCGCAATCCACCGTATCCCTTATCTTCTGGGCCTACGGTTATAGTCATCCCGACCGTATCGATCCCCTTCTCTGCCTCGGTCTCGATGATCGCGGTCCCGGTATCGGTTTCTATCTTGATCGTGACGGTCCCTATCTCTTCTATCGCCTCGACGATCGTCTCTTGGCTTGTGATGTCGATCCCGACTTCGGTCTCTTGGTCGCGGGCTTCGACTTCTACTTCGTTGACGTGATGGTCCTCCATCACCTTGTGGTTTCGGTGGTGGCCCATCCTCCTTCTCGTGCTTGGGTCCATCTCGACCTAATTTGCCCTTCATCTCATCTTCATAGACCATCTTGTAGTTACCACCTGTGACCCTTTCACCCTCATTGCGGTACTGGCGACGCTTCTCAAGCTCGTCAACGCCTCCCCAGCCGCCTCGGCCTGCATTCGTCCTGCGCTTGTTGTTGGCATCCTTTCGCCAGACATCGCTCAGTTTGCTGACACTCTGAGAGAAATCCACGTGAATGCGTCGATCGTCAATCAAAACTCCCTGCATCTTGAAGTAGGCGGCTTCGCAGGATGCCTTATCTTCGTATTCGATAAATGCATATTGTAAGCTGTCGCCCGTCTTTGCATCTCGAATGACTTCACAACTCAAGATCTTGCCAAATCGACCAAAGATGAGTTCCAGATCTTCGTCTCCGGTAACGGGGTTCAGTTTGCAGACGAACAAGACGTTCTCGGGAGGCTTGACTTCGGCAAACGGCAAATCTCCCATCATTTCCAGAGTGAGAGCTTGCGCCTGAGCCTCCCGATTGCGACGTCTTCTCTCCAACTCCTCTTCATCGACATTGTCATCTGCGTGGAGCGCTGCCTCGTCCGCGATTCGAACGGTCTTCAATTGCTGGTCGGTCGGGGGAGGGCTTGAACTCGGTTCCCTTAAGCCAGGCGGGTCGGCGTAAGGATCGTCGAGAATGACGGTATGCTTGATGCGAATATCGATAAGCGGGTGACCCTTCTCGTCCACAATCGCCTCGTTGATCTTGTCCAACACCTCGAAGCCTTCGACCACTTTTCCGAAGATCGCTGCTTTTCCATTCAGGTAGTCCGTATCCTCTCCCAGCGTAATGATGAATTGTGAGCCCGCGACGCGAACATCAGGGTCAAATTGGAGGGGCGCTGTGGCCATGCTGACTGTTCCTCGCTCTAAGTGTTTCAACTTGGGGTGGAAAAAGGCTGGGAAGGTTCGTTGCGACGGGTCGCCGGATACGTGACCCCATATCGAGGAGCCTCCATCAGAGTCTTTCGAGAGAGGGCCGAGAGGGTCGCCAGTTTGGAAAGAGAAGTTCTTCTGGACGGAGTGGACGGGGGAGAAGTTGTAGTATTTGACCTTGCAAAGCTTCAGAAAGTTTTCGCATAACTTTGGCGCATGATCGACCAAGAGGTCGATAACAATATCGCCAGAGCTGGTCTCCAGGAGAACCGACATCGCGGGCAATTGTTTTCTTTGTATCCACGCGACAAACACTGAACAAATATGAAATTGAGAATAATACGTTTGTAGGGAGTTTGTCAAGTGTGAAGTCACGGTCTTGAAGAATGAAGGAATGAGGTAACTGTCAGCCACTCCACTGTCGCGAAGCTTCCATTGAGAAATGCGACTCTAGCTTGGCGCCACGTGTGGCGGTGCGTATTATATAATCGCACGATGGCTTCAATCGGCCCAGACCACCAACGCATCAATACAGGCATGGTCAAGATCCTGTCCTCTGCGACTCCAGTGGTAAGTATCGCTTGATTGATGAAATTCATTGTACACCGCAAGTTCCGTGTGCTTCAAACAATTTCTCCCGTGTCAATCATTAGTTTGCCATGTTTCCCGCACATGCTAGGTATGGTACAATACGGAAACGATCCATCTCTCTCTTCAATGCCAACTCTTGCATTTTAAGAGCTTCAGCAACGAACTTTAACTTGACCTGAAACATTCTCTAGCGACCGGCGTCTTCGCCTATATTAATTCTCATCTAGTCCCCTTCCGTCAAATCTCCACTGTGCGCCTTTCACAGGGCGATCAATCACCAGAGCCTCAACTACTAGTGGGGACTTACATTTCACGACCTAGGAACGCGGAGTGCAAACAGAATAAGAACCACAACAAAGACGTAGATCAAAAGATATCGCTGACCCGACTTCGTGTCAGCTTTAAATCGGGACGTTTTCTTGATCACCTTGAACAGAGAAGCCAATGACTTATTTTGTAGAACTCAGTATGTCTAGTCCTCCCATAAGAGAGTCAACTCTTGTGTACTGGAGGACTAGTTCATCATCACCGTTCTGACCCCCCGTTCCCCAATATAATGAGCCATACTGTATCCGTAGCGATAACAGGTTCGGGCAGGAACCGCATTTGATGAAGAGAGAAAGATCTTTCTGCTGAGTTGGACTCGGAGTTGTAATTTATATGTGGTGCAGTGAGAGTTTGACCCACTCCAAACTCTTCCAAAGCTTGTTGATCAGATGAGTCACAAATGAGTAGACTTTGGGCAATGCTTATTTGAATACATTGCTCATATAATTTATCTTCTTAGAATATTACCTTTCTTCTATCCTTAAACCTTGGATGAGGACTACAAAGGCATTCATGTATAAGTGAGGCAGCGCCCCACCTCCACACGGCTAAGGTGTGTGTGTACCCACTGCTGTTTCGGGCAATCTGGTGGGGCTACCAGTTCGATATAAAGGGAAAGCATCACCATCACCAGGACGCTTTCCTCGCCTTCCTTTCCTTCCACAATGTACCAGAACAGACCAGGTATAAAAGAGAAATAACAGGCGACTTTCAGCATACCCAATGATGAGATTATACTGTAGAGCGACATCTTAGGGGCTTTCATGCCCGCTCAGTGCTAAGATCGCTGGGTTCGGCAGGAACCGCTTCTGAGGGACGACCATGTCAGCGGAGTTGGCGAGTTATCGGTGGTCGGGGGCTTCGGCCTCATTTTTTGCTGATTTTATATTTTTATTTGCATGATCTGTTGCAATTGTCGTATGGTGCTTCGTGGAAGCGATCAACTTTGCGGTGTCGTCGAGGTACCATGTATTTCGAGGTACTTGGTCTCATTCTTTCCCAGATGGCTCAGTGGTCATGTCCTTTCTTGCGCTCTGGCTCGGAATGGATGTTCAATTACTGGATTCACTGTCTAAAGTCATGGAAATCAATGCATTCTGTATTCCATTGAATCGGTTGTATTTGGGAGTGCTTATCTAGAGGAGACAGGTGGGAAATTTTGACGAATTCTCGACCGATGGCTGTGTTACACGCTCAAAGTAGCATAGGTACACCTTGTTATAGCTAAGATATGTTTGGATGGAAGTACCTCCTCTTATGACTGAACCATACGTACTACAATCAAGAGTGAACATCAAAGTCACACGCAAGGTGCGTCAGAGAAACCAACTCGAGCGGCACTCGTCCTTAGGGACAGCATCTCTTGTCAAATCAGATTCTTGACATCTTGCGCTTTACCACAGGACGTAATGGAGGCATAAAGAAAGACGTTAATGTCCACAGCAAGAATGATCGAATAGCCTACAAAACAATAATAGAGTTGGACTTCGCCTCACATCTGGAACAGCCACTACATGAATCTTCGGTCCACTAACAGATAGCCGATGCTGTCGAATAACATCAGGTAGTAAAATACTGGAAGAATAGATACTGGCTATAGTGAACAAAAGATTTCGAGCGGCAAGAGAAGCTCTGTATAGTGCCTCTGCTGATGCCTGTTATATGGGATGTGATGGATATCTTGGGCAGTCGGCCATGACAAACCATGGAGCAGAAGCTAATTGGCTGTCTATTCAATGCCAGCAATTAAGGGTCGCTATAGACCGAAACTACTCGTTATAGCTTGTACTTTGAGCTTCTACTCCCGAGACGTTATGCGCAAGTGGATGGTGTAAATCTGGAAGACAATACCGATATGCTGTGTGTATCTGGTTCACCCTGTGGAAGAATACAGTGTGAGAGCATCCCAGAGCCTCAACCAAGTACACCTCTTCCCGTGAATCCAGTGGACCAAACCTCCATCTTCGAACCCTTGTTTGACTCAATCAACGTCAGACTCGACCCGCAGTTAAAGTACAATTCTCCGTAGTAAAAACGTCAGAATGCACCGGACCGCTTATATGACGTTCGTTTGTCAGGACCCTTAATCCTCTGTTTCAAAAGAAAAAAAGTTTTTTCTTTTCTGACAGAACCATGATCCTGAGTTACAGTATCGTGGTACCTTGATGATCGACGAGGAGCAAAATGTCCGGGAGCATCAACACCAAGACGCATGACCAGCAAGGATTATTCTTTATCGGGGACACGGACTGATCTAATTGGGAGTTCGACTCTTCTGGAATAATAATCCTGGAAGCTGTCAACATCATTCCCAACGGCGTAGATCTCGATGGACATAGTTGCCTGAAGTGTTTTATCTTCGTTACGTCATATCAGAATCTGGGGTTTGACAGCTGGGGATAGCATCATATTTTGAAGAAATCGCCGATGCCCTTCTTGGCTTAGAGATAAGTGGTCGTTTCGGAGCGTCTTCCGTTCGCCGGATCGACAACAGCGTTTTGGAAAGTCATTCCCATCCCAGTGGTTTTTGGTCGCGTGCTGGTGTTAGTGACGTCTCGGGTTGCGACGTAGGAGAAAACTTGAGCGGGAGCGCTAGGGTAGACTTCCCGGAGGATGTATCAGGAACTTGCTTTTGGGAATATCATAGTTATTTCATTTCTACGGTTGAGTTGACAGAGGTGTCGGCTGCTGATGATAGCATACCTACTACGCCATGACACAGAAGCATCTCGTGACTCTAATAGACTGAATAGCTTATTTTCTTCAATAAGCTTAAGGGCAAGTGTTCTGCTAGCGTTGAACTTGGCAGTTCGTCAAAGGGATGCCAGTCCACCGTAATGACGCTCCAATACGAAAACTTTTACAGCTTCACGATGCATCAATGACTATCCAGCAGGAGGTTCTTCCCAATAGACAGTCAAAGCTCAAAGAAACTATCGCCAGTGATGTAACACATTACTACACAAACCACCATACTCGCCCTACAGCATCATAACCCGCTTTACCGAATCGCCTCTCAGAAGCCCGTGCTGTAGAAGATCGCAAAACCTGCTTGTCCATTAACGTCACTGTCCCTGACGGTTAATTCTACAGTACCCCCAACAAACACCACGGCTACTGCACTCTAGCATGCGGCAGGCTCAACTTCACCGAAAACACTGTTGACCTATTGTAGTTCACCTTTTCTCGGTCTGCAAATCCTGTCGATCGATAAGCCTGGACCGTTGCGGCGGTGAAGTTGTGTGGTGGTGGCGAGTCGCAGACAAACAAACTCCCCGATCGTGATCGATACAGCCAAATCGCAGTGGTAGTTCATATCAGAGACATTATTTTTTTTTCTTCCTTTTAGCGCTATCAATGTGTGTGTGTGCAAGCGCCCGGGCGCTTAATGACCTTTGTCTCTCCACTGGGTTAGCGAGTGTGCAAGAGATGATCTTCATTTCCCCCAACGGGCTTCTGATGCAGCAGGGGGGGCAAAGACGATCGCAACCCAAAGATTATAGTGGGTAAAAGACGCGTGTTGTCTCCTCTTTCTTACGAGCGGGGCCGGCCGACATTGATATTGGAGGATAGAGACAAAAGGGTTCGGGGTAATTGATGCTAAGTTCATGTTTTGCATATTTGGAGTCTACAGTACATTCTTGGAGGTTAGGAGGTTACCCCAGGTGATGTATACCTGGGAATGCATTCACTTTACAGAGAGCGATTGAAAATGAAAAGAGACATGTTTGTCGTTGCGAAATTGCATGTATATGCATTGACGTTCAAGCTAATTTGACGCTGTCGCTAACTACTGACGCTCCTCTTCTCGGGAGATCTTCATGAAAGATAAGAATAAATAAACTTGTGGCGTTTATTGTGGCCTCGTATTCCAGCGTGGCTCTCGAAGAATTGTAAAATGAAAGGGTTGGTATGTAACAAATAAAGCCACGGGATGACACCGTGATATGCAGATGTGATGCTTTCAACACCATAAAACAATAGACAAGAAATGAAGTATGTAAGTTGGGTATGGATGAAGACCAAGAAGAAAAAATAAAACAAATGAACCCCCAATGATTGCCAGTTTCGCTTTTCCAAACAATGTTCCTGACCTGAGCCATGTTTTGCCAAATATTGTGAACACGAGCTTCTCTTTTTTACTCTTCCCGAGCTCGGATCAATTCCCATAACGCCTTCGCCAATGCCAGCAAAGCAATAAACCCGAATAATTAGAATTAATGAGTGCCAAGTTTTGTTTTGTGTGTTTGTGGAGGCGCATGCTTTGCCACCACTAAACAGCCATCAATCCTTTAACACGACGACTTGCATATTGGCGTGTGTATCCGTAAGGATGATGTTATACACGCGTTGCGAGTTTAGTCGCCTGAGCTTCTGCGCCTTCGGCCGCTGCGAAGCTCCTTCTCAGTCTCCATGAGTCTTGTTTGTACCCATGTTCTGAAAGCCCGGTCGGCGCGCACGCTGCCGCAGTTGAGAAGCTCAGTGAGGGTGCGCTTGATGCTCTCGTTGACTTCGGAAAGGCGCTGCTCTTCGGCAGAAATCTCGTAGATGGTCTCCTCGTCGGGAATCGTGGTGAGTTCATTATGGTTCTTCCAGCCGCTGCAGCGGGCGTGGGAGCGCGAGTGGTGACGGCCACTTCGGGAGTGCCGCTTCGGCGAGGACGGTAGTGAGAGCGATGATGATGAGGATCGCGTTGGTGAGGTGGATGGTGAGGAAAATTGGGAGCGAGTGCTAAACTCGGGACGAATCTGGTCGAGGCGATCGCAGAGTTCTTGGTGTTGCTCTGTTAGAAGCATGTACTTCTGGAGAGCCATGGTATATGGTTGCGCGGTCATTTTTGTTGTTGTGGAATATGAAGCTGGTGTAGATAGAGAGCTTGTTGATGTTGATCGGTTGTGCCCGGAAAAGAAATGGGGTCTGACGTCTAATGACGAGACCATCGAAGCGATTCTGTTGTTGATAGAAAGAGGCGAAGGGAGGTAGGAGTTCGCGATTTACAATGCTGTCGCGAGCAGTCAAATTCGGGTAGTCCGAGAGAAAGTTCCTATGACTTTTTCTTGTGTATCGAAATGCAGTGACTCTATGTGAGATGTAGGTACTGTATGTCGATCGTCGGATGATACGTCGTGGTAGCTCAAGGACCAATCTTGAGCTGGTATTGGAGACGTGTGGGTGGTATGGGGGATATGGTATAGGTAACTGCAAGGTCCAGGATGCAGCACGAATTGGTACGAGATGGATAGATATGAGAGTATGTAAGACGAGATAGTCTCAAGTGATGAAGGATATAGATATGGGGAAGGATAGAATCAAGAAATGTCGACGGGGGTGCGTGGTATAGTTATAAGAAAGTGCTTGACGATAAGAAATAGTATGATGATGCTACGGGGGGCATTGGATGGGTAGATGGGGAACAAGGTCAAGGCAGGGTGCTTCATTAATAAAGATATGGATCCATTCACACTCCCAGAACAGAATGGACTTGGTTAGGTAGGTTAGTGTACGGGAGGGGTCAGCAAAATAGATTGGACTGAATTTAAGAACAAGATTGGGACAAGAAGAATGTACAGTGTACATGGGAAATGAAGGAGAAGTTACAAGTCTCAAGCAGCGAGTCAGCACCAGGAACAGCCATGTCTGCAAGTACACCGGTACAAGCTCTGGCTTCAGTTCCCTCCCCTCTCCTAGTTTCCCCCCTGCCCTAAACTTGACACCCCTGTATATTTTTAAAGCCCTTGCTTGTATGCAGTAAGTTTAGTTTAGTTCTTACTGTTTGTTCTCCTCACTCATCTACTGTAGTACTGTGTTTTGTTTATCTGATGTAATTATTCTCTACTCTTGACAGTCAAGTTGCAGTTCTTGTGCCTTGTTTGGAGAGGTTAGGTTAGCTCAAAGCCACCGGGAGGGGGGCCACAGTCCACTGTACGGCCCCTTCTATTGGGACACCAGTAGGCCTGAAGCCTGTCCTGAGCCTGAGCCAGAGCCTGGGCACAAGCTTTGATGGTGGATCCTCCGGGCGATGTGACGGGATGGGATGCGATGGTGGGTGTGAATGTGAATAGCGCAGCCCTTTTTTTAGACTTGGTTCTTGGTGCCATCCATTCAACAACACAGTGCACTTCTATCACAATTCCATTCGATCAATTCTCACCGGGTTCAACTGGGTTGGGTTACATAGTACTTTGCTGAGTTGTCGTCCGGCAACTTCTACAATTGATAACGTTGTGTGGCTCGTTTTCTGGTCTCTGATATCGAGACATTCACATTCACTCCCAGATTCGACGAGTAGCATCTAACCGATGTGTAACCCATGTTCCAAATCTCAAGACATATCTTAAGACAAAATATGAAAATTTTATATCTCTCAACTCCCGATTCGGGTTCGATTCAACCAGAAAAAGGGCCCTTGCAAGCTTCCTTGATAGCGCACATAGTCAAAGTGGATTGATGGAGACGTTCGAAACCCGGCTTTCACGATGCTTCCCCGGCTGAGCCCGGTCTACGGAGGTTGAGCGAGGGTACAGTAACAGAAGTGAGAGATATCTTGAAGCATACACGATACAGTTCATTCGCTTGTTTTCACAAATATTGGTTCTTGGCGGTGTAGTTGTCTCCAAATAGAGGGCATCACCCGAAGTTGTTTATCTACTGCTTACAGCCACCAAAAGTGTTCTAGTCGTGGCGTCGGCGGTTGTAAATGGGCACCCGTGCTGTGGCGATTGGTGTTGAGTATCAGTTATTGGCATCTTAATCTTGCTCTAACTACTTTCTCACCCCCAGGTCCCATCTCCATCTCTGTGCGTCTTCCCCTCGAACTGCAAAAATAAGAGCTTGGCTCTGGGGTCACCGCCTGACCCCACGTGCAGGATATATCTGCAGCCGGTGAAAACAAGAATTGCCTGATAAGTTAAAAGAGAAAAAAAAGAACGTTGCAGTAGCTCCAAAAGTGAGGGTCATGATTATGATTATGCCATCCGCACAAGAGATATCGAATTGGTACAGGGTCTGCACTGTGCCGCTGAGCTGGGGTGATAAAAACCTAACCTGAGTAAATAGGGCAATCGATAAATGCAACTGCTCCAAGCTTCTGGTCTGGTTACCGGGCTGCAACCCCTCCTTCTTCTGTTGCAAAAGCTCGTACTCTTCCAGATACAGCTACGGCTACAGACGGGAGTTGATAACGGACATGTTTGTGGAGTCATAGTGATAGCTACTGATTGACTATCTGCAGGTCCTTTTGATGGTGATAGCTATGGAGAAAGCAATAGGGAAGCTGTAACAATGTACACGCGTAATGCAATTCCCCGTCCTTGGAAAAGTAGTGGACTTTATTTTGCACACCCTGGTTAAATTTATCTCACGATAACAATTCGAGGTGTTGGCCCCGGAATGAACAGTAAATTGAGGACAAATCCCTGTTTTTCTTCCCGAAATAAAGCAAGCAAGGGAATGTTTAAGATGAGATAAAAAAGCACACAATTGCTGTGAGATATTATACCTTTATCTTCATCTTCATCTGTATTCATCTCAAACACAGGGATAATATATGTATCAGTTGATTTTCAGGGGTGTTTCCTTTTACTTTCTCGTCGTGATCGACTTGCTTGCATAGCCGATGCCCACACGGTTGGTGGGAAAAGACGACATGACGTTTCATATCACCTCATTAAAGCAACGAAATAATAAATAATGGAGTTTTTCTATCAAATGAATCATCACGATCGTCAATACGACCAACAGCAAAAGGTCTTGGAGGCCTGTTTCTAATTGAAGCTTCCAGCTTAAGCTTTCTCTGATCTTCAATGCTGGCGTGGCTTGGTGCTGTTGATCCTCATGCACTTACGTAGAGCCGGAAACAAGACAAGAAGCTCCCCGCGGAAGTCTGTCTGATCTGATCTTCCTTGCATAAACGTTGTCGAAGAAATCCTTTTCTCCCATTCGTTCTTGGTATGTTCCGGCAAATCACAATATTTGTCTAGGGTAACCGGAATAGCATGTCACTGAACGCTACTCAGCAAAGCTTCTTTGCTTTCAGAGGGGTCAAGTGACCCTGTTTCAAAGCTTCTATTCGGATTTGTGCTACTGCGCCACGTAGGGAGTTTCGCTCATCGACGTCGTATTCTTGATTTTGGAGAGGTTACGTGTCAGACTGGTTTTTGCAAGACAGCTCATCTCCTCCATCGTCATCATCATCATGATCAAACCAACCTCTCGCAACAAAAGCTCCAATAGACGTTCAACGGTTTGAAGAGAGCACAGTGTAAAGCTTCTCCCCATCAATTCATTTGACCAGAACCTCAAAATTGACACAGTCCTACAACACTCCCCGCTACTGAGGCCAGAGATGAAGACGGCTCGACAATTCAACTCTCGGCATCCTGAATAGCGCTGTTCCTGAGCGCGCATTCCAGCCCACACTACCAAATCGCTGCCGAAACGTAGATATCATCATCCAGAGCGGCCACTGACCCTGTGGCTCTCTTTGCCTGCCCGTTCCAAGGGTGCCACGTCCTTGGCTGGATGAATTCGACAACTAGCCACACCCTCATATGACCAACACAAGGGACGACGCCCAGCAATGGTAATAAGCACCTGTTTGCCATCAAGCGGGGAAGAGGCCAATCATCAGCCCAGATCGTCAGCTTGTCAACTTCTAGATCGTGCCTTTTCCAGCCAACCACCCCTTCGCTCTTCCCCGCAACGCAAACCCAATTGCCTCCAGGGGTCTTTGGAGGCTGAGCGACTGTCGTCGTCTCTATTGCCTCCATGAGCCTGGAAGATCCCTTGGAAGTTTAGTTTCGATTGTGGTGTTTCTTGTCCCTGAGATGGCGATAGAGTTGATGTCAGAAGTTGCCGGGTATCCATGCGATGCAATTGGCTTGATTAGGTTCCTTGAAGAAGTTCATGATACTGCAATGCAAGCATCAGATCACCGAACGATGCGCTTATGCAAGAGGGAGAGTCTGGGTATGATCCCGATTGACAGCTGAGTGGCGTGACTCGCACCGAAAACGTGCTTAAGACGTTGAGTGACATCGTGACCGCGCAATTGCCTGTCCGTTGCATCCGAGTGCTACAGACTCTGATACGTCAATCAACCTCTAGGAACTCGAACCCAGCTAACCAACAGCCACAAAGTGCGGGGCCACAACCGCATACCCTGAGCTGATTATCAGTTCAGTGGCATGTCGATTCATAACCAGCGTCCCGGTTTCCGTGATGTATCTTGGTAAACAATAATCAGACCAAGAGCCTTGCGCTTTCTTTCGGATCTCCCGATCCTTCATTATGCCGCATTCTGTATAGGTGATTGATGGTGCGACATTGATGGGGTTTTCTCCTGGCCCAACTTTCTCGACTGGAATGCAGAGGAGTTATCCCTTGAACCAACTTCCACCATGGCCCTATATTCCGCCCAACACTGGTATGAAAGGAGTATGGCGCCTTGTTAGGTGGTCCAGGAGTCTGGTTAGGCTTTGGAGACTTTGCAAATGTGGATAGCGACATTGTCATTGTAGAATGGCCCCTGTTGGTCTTGTCTCTTGGGAATTGGAAACTCCAAAACCCCTACGGCGAGACCGTTGGCTTGGCATTGGTCGAGAAATGCCTGAAAGGTCTTTTCGTTGCGCTGGGCCGCCGAGATGAAGACCTCCACGTGTGGATGAAGGTCGAATACTTCGATCAGAGTTCCAATCAGAGCTGCTATCACGCTCTTGTCGTAGGTAATGTCGGCGCCAAGGACGACATCAATAGGACGTCCACCATTCCATTTCTCCTCTTCGGTGCCCATAAGGGCGTGGCCCCATTTGACGTCCATCGGCGTTACCTGAGTGGAATCCTGGAGGTCATTGAGGAAGAGGTTATCGGGTAGATTATTGATCACATCGTCGGACCCGTCTGATGCGATAACATGCTGAGAAGCGAGATAGTTCGCGCATACAACGGAAAGATATCCTGTACCGGCTCCTAGCTCCAAGACTCGTTTGCCTCTGACAATGTGCCTGTTCTGGCAGAGATACGATCCAAGATGGAGGGCAGCTTCCCAAGTGCGCAGACCCGTCGTCCCCGAGCCTGAGATGAGAGAGTGGTTCTCAAGGAGGGTGATACGAGGCTCCCAACCCTTTGGGTCAGGGGAATCGTCGTCGCAAAGCTCAGAGAGATGGTAAGTGACATAAGACTTCTGTTGAGCAGATGTTGCTTCTGAAGGCAATGGGTTTGCCAAAAACATAGAGAGGGCACACATCAAGTCGTCAGATACTCCCTTGTCAATGTCAGTAAACATCATGATATGTTGACATTAAGTCAAAAGAGGGGCATGACTTACATACTCCTCCCAGTCGTCAATGCTAGCTTCAATCCGTGCCATGAGCTCCTTGAGCACTCGAAGCTGGAAACGTGGAGGGGGACCATATCGAACAGCACCATCTGCGAATAATCTCGCATAAAACTCATCTTGAACTTGAGAAGTCTTCAAGAGCGCAGGCTCCGGATAGTCTAAATCGGGTTGTAGTTGTAAGTACTGGTGGCAGAACCGGTCAACTTGTTGTTGTGCATTTGACGACATATTGCAGATCTTGACGAAGGGAACAGTTCATATAAATATCTCTTTTTCTCGAAGATTTCGAATAAGCTGCTACGTAGTAGTTGTGATCGGACCATCTGGAGCCATCGCAAGCAAGCAACAGCACCATTGGGCACATAACAGTGGTCTGAGGAGTATCTCCACCAAAGACTGGAGTTTAAACTTGGCAGACTTGGAAGAATGTCCAACTTGGGTGTCACTGTATATCCGACTTATTTCCAGATCTATCATCCGAAGATTCCCCGCTTGATGACCTACACGTGACTTTCCACGGAAAAACCCTGTGCGTTCTTGCGGCCTTAGATACGGGGCCACTTCGCGCACAGTTAGGGTTGGACCAAATTAAGCGACAAAGCGGAATTTTCGACCCTTTCCAGTGTGACAACTTCATCAACGAAACGATCTCACCCAACGCCCAGTCTCTCCACCGTCAACACACCCAGAGACCATCACGACAATCGGCAAAAATGGCGGACAACGACTCCCCCGTCACCCTCCGAACTCGCAAGTTCATCCGCAACCCTCTGCTGGGCCGTAAGCAGATGGTCGTGTGAGTGACAACCCTGTGAAATTGATATTTGATGACAATTATCCCGTTGGTTTGTCTCTTTCATCGCCCATATCGTCGATGCTTTGATATTTTTTTGATCCGTCTCTCCCGCTCGAACTCTCCCAACGCTGTTCTGCAAAACGATTATACGCTACGCACGATTTGAATGTCGAAGAACCACCGTTCAGCAAAATGGGACATGCGGGCAAAGAAAAGAAAAGCATCGATGTGTGGCCGTGATGGAAAGCGACTACTACGGGCATATTGCTGTCATCTTTTTGCTTGGGAACTGATGGGCTGACCGGCGATGCGTTTTTACAGTGACATCCTCCACCCCAACCGTGCCAACATCTCCAAGGAGGAGCTCCGTGAGAAGCTCGGTTCTCTCTACAAGGCCCAGAAGGACCAGATCTCCGTCTTCGGTCTCCGAACCCAGTTCGGTGGTGGCAAGACCACCGGCTTCGCTCTCGTCTATGACTCCCCCGAGGCCATGAAGAAGTTCGAGCCTCAGTACCGATTGGTGCGCGTTGGTCTCGCCACCAAGGCCGAGCGTGCTTCCCGACAGCAGCGTGCGTACATTCGTGATGAATATCTACAAGGTTTAGTCTGGCTGACACTCGACAATAGGCAAGCAGCGCAAGAACCGACAAAAGACCCTCCGCGGTACGGCGAAGGTCAAGGGTGCCAAGGCGAAGAAGGACAAATAAACGAAGATGGCTTTGGCTTGTGTATATCCTCGGGCTGGTTGGGGAGCAGCTGCGGCTATGTCTGTGGCTGCGTGCATTCGGTGGTCATGCGGGTGCGTCCATTTACGGTCCATCCTCGTCGGCGTCGGCATCGGCATAGGGTACAGGGACTTGCTGGCGGACGCGGGGGCTATCTGGACTCGACGAGGAGGATTGAAGGCTACGCTTTCACCTTCCTTCCTCAATACACTAGCATGAAATCAATGGTGTTTTTCGGGTTTCGGACCAAAAACAAAAATAGCAACGTCTCTGGTTTTCACGCGGTTCTGATCTCTACGTTTTCTTTTGTGATGATAATGCATGACTCATGAGTTTTCACAGTTTGAAGGTATACACGATAAGGGGAAAATAATACTTCTAATCAATTGGGATGCCGCCCAGCAGCAATCACAGGGTATCAAGATAAAACTCTATCACAAAACTCCAGACTCCACCAATGCATCTCCATCTCCGTCTCCATCTTCAAAATCACCACCATGCTCGAGACAGCAACATAGCCAATCCCAAAGCGATTCCAACAACAACTTTCCATCCCACAATCTCTTCTCGTCGACCCTGAGCAGCGGCCTTGTACACAGGGATGTGCCAACCACAGCGCTCCTTGCCATCTCTCGTCTTGCATTCGTAGTAAGTTGTCTGCGCCCAGCCCATGCTTGCCAGCTTTTCGGCTTGGTCGGGCGCTGCGGTGACGGGAGGGTTGAAGACAGATGGGTTGGAGTTGTCTCTGTATTGTCTGTCTTCTAGAGGCATGCCCGTTGTGTCTGGGAGAGCGTGCGATAGTGTTGACGCGGGTTGAGCTTCGGCTGTTTGCGTAGGTAGGCAGAAGCTTGTACTCGTCCAGCCCAAAATAGCCAGGAGAGTGAAGATGAAGTAGCGAAAAGGCAACATGATTGCGATATTGGTTTGGTGTAGTTCTTGTGTGGGTAGGTCTTGTGTATCCGTTTAAGATGGAGGTATCTGCTGGTAGAACTCTGTAGATTGATCTCGTCGTTATATATCCGTCCTGAACCAAGTATTTTACAGTATCCCTTGAACAAAGACGAGCACAGCAGTAAAAGTCACAACTCACAAACTCCTGAACAAAGGAAACATCTTGAACAATATATTCTCTCAATCCCAATGCACCAAGAAACAACCACGCGACAATAGCCAACAGCTGCAACATTTTATCCCGCTCATGAGACACTAGATCAGGGACAATATACAATTTTGGTAGTGGTGATGGTGGGTTGTTTCGCTGCATCATCTGCTCGCTGGGAAGGTTTGGTTGGCTGACATGGACTGGCTCGTGATGCAACTTTTCCCTCTAACCCTGCGCTGAGACAGGCCCACGACTAAGCATCGGTTCGTGATGCTCCTCACATGAGACGTTGGACATTTGGACAAGAAATTGTTTGAGATTGATGAATCTTGGTTTTTCAACTTGTGTATTTCTTTGTGCTAGTGCATTTTGCACCATGTTCATCTTTTGTCCTCAGCCAAACGCTAGGCTGTGATGCATGTTCCCCTAACGCCATGTTCCTAATATTACAGTTGAATATATGCTTTGACGCGCATTTACCTAATCGCGTGTCTTTTCGCTACCCTACCGATGATGCAATGACGCAAAGAAACCCCTTTCATCCCTTCCAGAACTTCCATAGACTACCCTGCCGTATCCATCAAAACTTGCGTGTTGGCTTCCTTCGCCCCCTAATCTGGCTGAAAGCACTGGCAGTAACAGCTCGAGCTGGCGGAAGAGATGTTCGTCCACGCGATGTGCGAGCTTGTGTGGTGGTCTTCGTCTTCTTCTCGACTTCTTTCGCTGCCGTTGCAGGAAGACTCTTGCCTCGACTTCGTGTCTTGACTTCGCTGTAATTCTTCTGCACCCAACCTTCACCTTGTGGCAGAGGACTATCATCATATGTTTCGTCCTCATTATCTTCCGCATAATGTTCGACATACGGTGGGCTGGAGCTGGAGCTCAGTTCGATAACCTGGCTGCCATCTGGTACCATAAATTGTGATTCTCCTTTGATCTTTTGCGACGATGGTGGTGCTGCGACGCGTTCAGTTTCGACCACCTCGCTCTTGATCGAGTGCTGCAAAGGACTCTTCTGCGTCGCATGTCGGAACAAGCTGCGTAGAGATTTGTTGCGATCATGAGAACGATCAGACTCGTCGTCTCCCTCATCCAATTTTCGCATCGCCTCTTCGTACTCAACATCTGGTTTTTCGGTCTTCAAGAATCGCGGCACAGACGGTTGTGAAAATTTTGCTGGGCTTTGTGTTTGTCTCGCTGTTGCGAAGATTTCTTCCAAGGAGGAAAAAGGGCTGCTACTCCTGACCGAGACGGCGGAAATCTGAGGGCTTGGTGTTCTTTTGTGAGGCTCATTATCCACAATTGAATCCTCAACGCGTTCCTCGGGGAGGTCTTCAAGACCGCTGACTGATGGTGGCTGTCGTCCACTGCGAACGCTGCCCGCAGACGAAGGTACAACAAGCAGTCGGTGATCCACAGGCACATCATTCTTCTTAGAAAGCGGTGGAAGGTCTGGTGATGGCATACTATCGGGAACAATGGTATCCCAGCCAGCCTCAACAATTGGCATTGCCTCGTCCAGGTCTTTTGCATCTTTCGCTCCATCCGCCTCGTCGTCTTTCTTTTCCTCCACATTACTTATAAAATCCTCCAAAGCCTTTGTCAAAGGAACTTCTTCTATTGTTTCTCGTAGTTGACGTGTAGGACTGTTAGTCATATCACTCAACGTCTCCATTTGTCGAACAAAACTGCTGATCGGGCTGTTATCTCCGGTGCCCATAAACTCAAGCCGTGGTGGCTGTTGGCCAGAAGGAATCGAGATCGATTTGTCGGTTCCTGAGGGTCTATCTGCGGTTGCAGCTTCTCGGTCCTTCAAATCGGCCTCCACCTCGGCTCTCACTTTCTGTGTATCTAACTCCTCAGCCATAGTCTCATCAGGGTGTGTTGGCGCGCTAACCTTATTGTTCGCCATGGAATCGTCCTGTGCGGGCTTGGCATGTTCCTTCAGAAGTTCTTTGCCCTTGACAAGTGTTTCCGAAGAGTTGTTAGACGGCGCCGGTTGAACCAGTCTCGGTTCAGACATCTCTTCCCAGGTAATTTCTCTTCGTCCGTTGTCCTCCTCGCCGTCATCATCTTCGTCCAGGTCCGGCACTTCAAACTTGGCGTAGACTCGTTGGCCTGTGTGCTCATCGTACTCTTTGTCGTCTTCGTCCCTGTCTCGTTTAGCTAGAAGGATGTGGAGGCAGTTATCTTGGTCGATTGACAAGACGAGCCCAGTCATGGATACCATCTCAGGTTGCCATTTCGTTGCTTTTGACATGAGAAGTTGCTTCCAGGTGATGACCATACCAGGCTTGGCATCGGATAATTCAAGGCTGGGAAGGGTGCTAAGATCCGAAGGCAGTGTAGGCAGGTCGTCCATCTCTGTGAACTGCGTATCCTGCAGACGAGGCTTCGGGATGTCATCATAATTCAACACGATGTCCTCCTCGTCGTTGCCATTTGCCCCTGTTTCAGCGTACGAATCTTCAGTGATCTCCATCTCGTCATATCCTCCATCATATCCTCCCTTTCCTTTTCGCTTCTTCGACTTTTTCTTCTTCTTCTTTTGAGTGTCTTCTTCCTGCCACTCTTCATCGCCGTTCCATTGAGAGTCTTCGCCGTAGTAACTGTCGTCGTTGAAGTCCTGAGAGGTCCTCTTTCGCTTCCTCATAGAAGAATATTGTTGTTGAGGGTCCCATCTTTGGACGAAAGGAAATGGTGGTTCACTCAGAATAACACCTTCCTGGCAGCATTCGACCGCTCGGTATGAAATCACCTTTCGCCAAGCTTCAGGATCTTCTTCCTCTTGCTCCGTTGTTGGCTCAACCCCGTTCACCTTTGCTTCCTCCGTTTGAACTCGAGGGTTTTGCAGCGGCTTCACATCCTTCATCAAGCTCTTGCGGAGCTTATCCTCTTCAGCTTTAGATTTAGGGTTCTTTAGACCAAGAGCGCCAAACAGCATTCGGCGCCCAGCTCCCATATCCACTTTGTGGCGACGCTGAGCAGAATCTGCAGTCGTGGCTGCGTCTTCGGTTGTCGCAGGCGCTGGAGTTTCCTGTGTTTCGACTTCAACAATCATGGGGCTGGGGCCCGTGGCTGTCGTTTCTTCCGGGGGGCTTGGGACGTCTTCGCTCTCGTCACTAACGACACTCAAGAGGGCACGTTTTCGGGCCAGGAATTCAGCTTCCTCGCTTGCCGCTCCATTGGTAGACGGTTGAGATTGAGTGTCTTCCAAAGCTTGCATGGCCCTCAGTCGCTTGAGATCACGTCTTCTGGCATTCCGCTTCTTGGTCTTGGCCAGTCCGGCACCAGGCGGTTTTGTGTCTTGGGTCTTCACTTCGGGGGAAGCAGCTGCACGCGATTGTTTCGCCTCAGCTGCTTTTTTGGAGGAGAGTTCCTCGGGCTCTGACTCTGAATCAGAATCACTTGAGCTAGAGTCAGAGTCGCTGGAGCTATCGCTGCTATCAGAGCCCTGTGCCCCAGAGATATCCGTAGCTTTGGCAACCTTAACCAATCTTGGGGCGACATCTGAGTCGGAGTCGGAATCGGAACTGTCACTGGAACTTGCATCCTTAGGTTGGTCGTCCAAACCATCATCTAAATCATCATCTGTTGAATCATCTGATGAATCGGAATCGCTATCAGAGTCGGAATCCTCCTTTCGGCTGTTGTCCGACTCTTCATCGGACTCAGAGTCAGAGTCTGAATCTGAATCCGAGCTGCTAGAAGAGCTCGAGGTATCGTCGCCCTCATCCACCACACTGATCAAAGATTTCGGTTTCGCTCGGGTCGAGGTTGGTGCCTCCGAAGGGCTCTCGTCGTCATTCACTTCTTGAATCAACGGCCGTTTCGAGTCCGCTTCAGGCTGTCCCGGAAGTCGCAGTGTCGGTTCTTCGACCTCATCCTCTTCTTCCTCGTTCTCGTTCTCTTCCTCATCAGCATCTTCTTCAGGACCCTGTTTCGAAGATTGTGTAGGGTTGAGTACGGCACCGAGAAGAGCAATTTCGAGCACTTCGTCGTAGCTGACCGTTGGGCTGTTGGTTTTGGAAAGGATCTGATATGTTTCCTTTAAATCGTGGTCGCGCAAGGAATCCTGCATAGTTGACATGCTTGTAAAGGGGAAGGCGGCTCGTAGTGCTGTGATCTTGTCGAGCATCGAAAGGTCGAACATAGGTGCAGGCGCCGTCTGCGCCTCTTGGATATTATCAGGTGAAGAAATCTCCTCTTGCTCAGATCCTTGCTCGATCAAAGCATTATCCTCCTGTAGGAGCTTCAACTCATCAGCAAGATTGGCAT
Organism: Fusarium equiseti; assembly: GCA_003313175.1. Lineage (NCBI taxonomy): Eukaryota > Fungi > Ascomycota > Sordariomycetes > Hypocreales > Nectriaceae > Fusarium > Fusarium equiseti. The sequence goes on from QOHM01000007.1 coordinate 611,298, forward strand.
CTGGCTCATCCTCGTCGCTCGTTTCAGAATCTTCGTCCTCCTCAACCTCGGGCTCTGCAAGCCAGTCGTTTGCAAGTTGGAAATCGGTGTCGTCGTCCATCTCCTCGTCTTCCTCTCCAAGCTGATCGGTGTCGACGAATCTCGCTCGTAGGCGTACACTGTCTGGTTCCTCCCTGTCTTCAGTTGGTGAAGAGCCTTCAAGCAAGAGCTGTTCTGACGCAGCTTCCTCGTCTGCATAAGAATCATCATCTTCCTCTTCTTCGTGTGTAATACGTGCTCGTTTTCGCGGTGGTAAATCGAGCGCAGGGCGATCGCGCGGTGGCCTCAACCAGGGCCTACCAAAAGCCAGGCCATCGATAAGATGTTTCCCGTCGTAAGATATTTGATGTCGTCCACTAAGTCTCCGTCTCTTAAGGTCCTCGGTGGAAAGCGATCTAATTCTGTGTGCAACTGTTAGCAAAATATCTTCATATGCAAAGCAATGCAAGTCGTACAAAACTTGGTCATCCTCCTTCAAAACTTTGCCGACAGGCTGAAAATGCAGCAGCTCGAAACTATCGCCCTTGCCATCCGCTAGCTCGACAACATAATCCTCTAGACCCCAGTCTGCACTCTCGAGCGGTACGACCTCGTTGACGAGCGCGAGGAGCTTCGATACGGTAAGGTCGTCGTTTGCGATGCAGGGCCAGACGAGTTTGACTTCTGGAACGGCGTGTCTGCGGATGACGAGACGCAGGCGAATCGTCTGAGAAGACATGGTGGTGTTGATGTTTAAAAGACTATGATCGCATGGTTAAATGTACGGAATATAGAAAAAGAACAAATTTGGGAGATTGGTTGTGAGGAGGTTTGCGCGAGACGAAATTTAGGATGCGATTTTGAGCTTGACGCGCTTCTCAGGCTTAGGTCACTAAAATAAAGTAGCCTGGGTGGCAGCCTAAACGAGCATAAAGTGACTAAATTATTTCGTCTCTTGCGCTCTGGCCGCCAATTCTTCTGGCACCCTGACGAGCGGCAGCAACCGACCCACTAGCAACGACCCTTAGGCTGCGATTAACAGCCATGAAATGATCTCTAAAATACAAAGTCCACACATCAATGGATACTAAAGGACAATTGCCCATGCATTCCATGTTCATCATAACCATGATCTAACGTTCAGATAGTAACTCCAAGCCCAACAAGTAGAGCTCCCTCGAACCTATTCACTGTTGGCGCCAAGCTTCTGTGCACACGCAACACCTGGACGATAAAACCAGGTCTCATGATGCAATATGCCTTCATGACACCAGCCATGATGACCGCAACTCGCAAACTCGCCAGACACAGGCACATGAGACAGAGAAACCGAGATGTATAATAATTCCGAGACCTGTTGAAATGTGGTTTTTGTCTACCATACAGCATACCTACATCAAAGCTCCACCGTATAACGCCATCAAGATCAATCCCCAAAGAATGAATAAACTCCATTGAGTGCAATGACGACAAAATAGAAGCCTTATTGAAGTTGTCTCCCTCATCTTTCCTTGTATTTCTGGTATTTATATTTCGTTCGCGCATCGAATCTACTGTGGCACTGATGCCATGTCCAACATATGGCCCATCTTCTCGATCTAAATTCGTGTCAGTTAGCATTGCTCTGAGGAGAAATGAATCAGTGATGCTCACCTTGGTCTTGAGATATCCCTCCACCTCCTGACTCCTGAATCCTCCTCGACCCTTCCACGACAAAGGCACCATGGCCACACGCTCCTTGACCACAACCTCTCTATTAGGACCCTCAACCGCTCGGATCTTATCAGGGTTATTGGTCAACAGTCGAATCTCTGGCTGTCCAAGATCCAGCAACATAGCCGTAGCAAGACCATAGCTTCGAGCATCAGCAGGATGTCTCAACAGTAGGTTCGCCTCCACAGTATCAGATCCCAAATCTTGGAGGTTGTACGCCTTGAGCTTCTCGCCAAGACCAATACCACGTCCCTCCTGTCGCAGATAGATAATGATGCCACCAGCCTTGTTACCAGGTAGACTCATCAGGCGCGCCGCTTCGTCGAGCTGTTCACCGCAGTCGCATCGCGCTGACCACGCTGTCTCACCTGTGTAGCACTCGGAATGAATCCTCACCAGAGGAGGCTGATCCGAAGCCTGCGGTGGCTGCTCTTCTTGAGGGGTCGCTGAGCCGATGCCACTGGTTGTGCGACCGGGGAACAACCTGCCTGTGTATGCGCCGCGCACCATGCGGTCCATCTCCGTCTCACCCTCCCGAACAGCATCTAGACTCTTACTTCGGATATTCTTGCCAAACACGATGGCAAGATGCTCTTTGTTGTCCACATTATTGGTGTACAGATGCAAGAACATTTCTGTTCCTGCCACCGTGGGAATGCGGGCGCGAACAATACATTCTACCTCCGGGAGAGTCGGGAGCAGCTTTGGCTTCTTTGATCCGCATCCTCCGGAGGGGATGGAGCTGTCGACAGGGACACCGCGAAGGCCAGCCGTCGTCGGTGTAGCAGTACCAGGTGTAGAAGGGGGCGTGAAGGAAGGAGAGAGCAGTGATGGCGGGGGTTCTTGGCCGATCGGGGTCTCGGGATCGGGGTGGGCGGAGACGGAAGCGGAGGCGGGAGTGGGGGGAGCGGGGGAGAGAGATAGTGAGTCTATGGACTGCTCGAGAGTGTCATTGTGATTGTGCGCAGAAGTCGAAGCGTCGGTAGCCTCGGTTTTGGGTGAGTAGAAGGAAGGCAGAGCTGAGCTGGAGCCCGCCGGTGAGCCTGGAGTCGCATCGGACGGCATATTCTGGCTTGAGGCGGGCAAATGACGGCGCCGCGATCGGGATTTGGAGGGGTTCGGTTTTCGGTTTAGTTCGTGTGTCGCAGCGGCGGTATGCGCATTCGGTGGCCAAGTAAGGCTAGAGAGACAATTAAGGTATACAGAGAGGTCGCGTGTCGTCTGTTGTGTGAAGCAATTGAGTAGAGTAAGCGCAATTCTTGTGTATGGCGATAGTTTACAGAACCATGACTTGACTTGGCTTGATAGAATGGTGGGGTTTCCTTTAGATTCAAGGGTACAAAATGGGGTAAGTCTCATTAGTCATCAGCTTCTACAGCATTTCCATCGCGCGCGGGCTGGAAATATTTCAATGTGCAGCGGGGTTGGACCCTTGAGAAGTCATTATATCCGCCGCTGCGGTAATAGATTACAGCCTTCTACGTAAGAAATTGGTGACGATTATCTCCACGGTGCAGACCGTGATTATTTCAATCGCAATTACATATCAATGTTCAATTGTATTAGTGTCGGCCGTTGCCAGCGGGCTATGCCAGACTATGGACGGTACTGGGGATAAAGAATCTAGAGAACCTCGGCGAAAGCGGCCGAGGCCGGCTAGTGGGGGCGCCGTTGACTCTCGGTCAGCATTTCCAATCCGCCAATGAATCTGAGTCAGTAGCCGAATCCGCGGATATTCACCCGCTTGTGATAATTGTCCTGGCTGTCGGATATGGGATTCCCATGGAAGATAGCAACTATGAATTCTGCAAAGTAATTGAATACGTCATAGGATAATTTCTGGTCTCTTTGGCTTCTGTTATGCTTAAAGTTTCAGGATGGAAGATGATACGGAGAGAAGCTCAATGATATCAGTCAGCATCATCACAGAGATATTTAACAACAACATAGGGTGCCTTGGTTATTCTCAATATGTAAATGGAAAATCGAAGAGAGTTCATTTGACTTTGCATATCAGAAAGAAAGCCATTTACGGGCTGTAATTCGCCGTTGAAGATCTCAACCTGAAAGTGTAGGGTAAGTTCTCACCAAAATGCCAAGACCAACTACCGTTATCAAGATAACGGTTCACTGCCGTTTTCACATGATGCCCTCACAATTCCAAAACTCACAAACCGTCCACGAACCCCTCACTCAGAGTTACACTCCCACCACACCACATTCAAAACACTTAACGGCCTGGCCTGGCATGTCATCAAAGAAAACATGAAACACAAACATCCTGACCCAAATGCAGGTACACGAGCCTAACCGCCAACACTCAGCTGTCACTGCTGAACAAATAGAAATGGTTCCTCTTTGTTAAACTCTTTCTTTTCCCCTGTTTCATATCAAGCCTGGGCGGCACACGTAGCTGTCACTCCCCAGATCTACTGGGAGCACGACAGCTCATAATATTACAACTGCATTTTAGACTTCAGCTCCCGAGTGCTACCCTCCCCCCTGAATTGAACTGCCGAATGGATGGCGGTGTGATTGATGTCTGCATATGCGGTCTGAGTTTATTGAATACTGTAGCAATTGCCTTGGACAAATGTGCATGTACAGCGAAGCAATCCAAAGAAACATGACGTTCTCTAATCCCTGCCGGTCCGACTTGTGCCTGTTCTTGCACGTGGCTTGTCTCCACTAGGCAATGTTGGCCTTACGCGCCTTGGAAGAACACCGCATGTTCATACGTATGCACGTACTGTGAGAAAACGAGGCTACCAGGGGTGAACAAGCAAGGTGAGCAAGCATATGGAGCTGAATGGGCCTTGCAGGGCTGCCAAAAAGCCTCAGAGGGGGATTCTGAAGCAAGGGCTGAAGGGGGCTGGGGCCATGGCTTACACGGCCCCTCGTCAAGGGGTCATTGAAGGCCTCCAAAGACTCAGCCTGCTCTGCAAAAAACACGATTGAGTTAATCGAGATTCTGAAAAGGATCAGTTGGGGATGAAAATATGCCACAGCATGCTGTTGAGAAAATTACTTCGTGGTGTAAATGCGCACTCTGTCATAGATCTGTACCGCTTTGGCCCCTCTCAAGGGAGAGTTTAAGTGCTGTGACATAAGAGGCAGCTCATAGTTTAATGGATTGGGAGCAAAAACCACGCAGAAAAAGCAAGTAACCGGTAAACTAAAAAGCAAACAATGCAGTCAGCAAAGTGCTGTCTCAGATCCTAACCGCTGAGGCTGGGATATGGGATGAATACCAGTGCACAAAGTGAGAGTGAAAAATTGTGAGACTCAAAGTTGAAGTAATTCGCAAATGTATTTGACTTGAAAGGTATGTATATACATGTGAAGTGTAAAATAAGCAAAAACAATCCTTTTTTCCTTTGTATCCTGTGTATCATTCTAGAGTGTTTTTTCATATCATTCGTAAAGAGTGATACGCCCTCTCCCTGCGTCTAGTTGCTAGGGCGGGCGACTTTTCTATGGTGATCATCATCATGGCATAAGACATAAAGTGAAACTCATTTACAGAGCAGCGGCCTTCTCGCCGGTGCCGTACATGATGTTCTCAACCTTCATCTTGAGCTCCTTGACGGATCCGAGACCGCTGGGGCACTCGGGCTGGTTGCTGACGGCGAGGTTGAGGTGGCACTTCTCGTTGACGCCGTGCTTGCAGACGGGGTCGTTGATGTTGTACAGCTGGTAGTTCTGGGCAACCCAGCTCTTGGGCTCGCTGAGGCAAGAGGCGACGTAGTTCATGGAGTTGGCGGCGGCGAGGGGAAGCTTGCCGTTGTCGAGGAGGTCCTTGCACTTGGAGGCGTGGACGTACTCGTAGTTCATGGCGATGCCACCACCCATCTGGGGGTCCTTGGTGGCAGAGCTGCCGAAGCCAAGGTAGTTCCAGGCATCGTAGGAGATGTCGTGGGCACCGCCGGAAGAGTCGATCTTGAGGAGGTAGACGGAGCGACCCTCGTTGGAGACCTTGACGCAGATGTTGTTGCAGTCGACGGAGCCGGGCCAGTAGGCGACGCGGTTGGTGTTGATCTTGCAGCCCAGGACTCCGATGCTGGAGGAGTACATATCATGGGGGGTGATGCTGGCAGAGCCGGACTCGCCTCGGGGGAGAGGGTTGGCAGAGACCAGAGCAGCGGTAGCCGCGATGATGGTGGTGAACTTGGCGAACATTTTGAAGTATATACTTTTTGTTTGTGGAGACTGGCTCGACTTGATATAATCTCAACGCACGGCGGAGAGAAGTACTTGACTTGAAGGAGTGGGCAAGTGAGTTTTGAGTGTAAGGACTGATCTCAGATCGACGGCCTGCCGAGTGAATGACGAAGAAAGAGTTGGAAAAAGGAAGGAATCTCGTAGAGAGTGTATTGTGGTGCAGAGTAAGAGAGTCTGTATTGGAGGTGGATGATGGACTTTATATACATGAGTGGGAGTGTCAGTGTCCTTGACTCTCTGGGCCTTATTCAGGTACAAGGCAGATCTCGGGGGACTGAACCCATTGCATTGCAAGGGTGTGCGTGTCCATGTCCTCGGGGAGACAAAGCCTGCAGATGCCAATGTGCTAACTGCATATCGAGGCGAAACAGAGAAAAAACCGACAGTAACTAGATGTCTCGCGCCGAGAAAGCGACCGCTTGGATTAGTGAGTTGGAGGGAGTGGAACTCGGGGCTTGACAGCAAGCAAGAGTCGGAGTCATTAGAGACCAAACTGCAGTCATGATTCGCGAAAGCTTGGGGCATTGGGCTAGTTTGGTATGGAGCATCTTTGTTGAAGTTGTCTCCAGAGACCACAGACCCGCCCGGCTGGCTGCCGAGCGGATGTACGTACCGGGGTCATGCTAAGGTGTGGTAGACCCAAGGGCAGCCAGTCCCGGGACTTGTTCCAATGGGTTCCGGAAAATGTCTCAACTGCTTGTTTGCCAGGCACGGTGCGTTAGTCAGGGACCCGGCACGGCGGCAGACGCATGCACTCAAAGAGGGTAAATCAGTGCCATTTGATCCACGTCTTGAAGGGTGTCGTACCAAGAGTTCTGACTGGTTTTGTGCCTGACACCGTGCTTACATCCCTTGTCTTGTACCTGACCAAATCCTTGTCGTTCTTATTTTCTGTGAGTCCTTCCAAGGCAGTCCTGGTTCTACCTTCTCAGTCGATTCGTGGTCTCTTTGAGTCGCGCTGCATTGGTTCAAGTGTGAGTGGATTAACCTACTGTCACTTAAACGCGCTCCGTTTTTCCAAGACACAGAAGTACTTGCAGTAGTCTAACAAGACGGACCTAAATTCCAAGACGGAGGAGAAAACGGAGCAGAAGAAAAACTCTTCTCAACTGACCGGCCCCACGACACGTGCATATTGCTTCGCGCCACCATCTAGACCAAGTGAATGCCTCATGGATGCCTGACAACTCAACTCAATTACAAAGCGCTTGCATGCTTGACGGGCACTGTGATTGAGGAATACGTACCTGCGGACACCGTCAAAAATGGTTGTTGCTGGCGCTACACAACCAAGAAAGTTGCCAAATGCCTCACAAGTTTGATGCTGTGGAACGGTGGATCAAAAGAATCTCACCCAACCAAACAGCTCCGACGAGATCTAGGAGTTTTTGCTCAAAGACCAAGCAATTATTAGTTCACATAATCACACCAGGCTCTTGTCCCGATGGCTCCAAACACTGAACCGAAGTAAAGATCGTGATTGCCAAGCTTCAAAGGGTCGGGGTTAATCTCAGATTGATGTGCTTCGCTTGTAACGCCCGGGCGACGGCAGCGGGAAGCCGATAAGCTTGTTTCAATTTTCGATTGCTTTGTGGAGGAAACATTCCAATGCTGGCTGTTTAATTAGACAGGCAATCAATTAAACACAAACAACAACAAATTAGGGCATCTATTGACGGGAGGCTGCCTGTCAGTTGAGATGGATGGCTTTACAACAGCACCACCAACAATGAATACTTTGACCACGTCACTGTAAGACAAGGTAATTTGATCCAGTGCCTTATACTGTAAGTCAGAATGAGGACATACCTATGGCAGTATGGCTCAACATAGTGTGTGAAAGGTTTTCGTCATCTATTGTTAGTCTTGCAGGAACTCTGGATTACCCAATTGGTCAAGCCGGCTTCTTTGTCATTCTCTCCGAGCTTTCTGCGCTCTTTCTTTTCCCTCTCTTCATACTGTGCGTAAGTTTTCTTGCATATTCGTAAAACTGTGCCTTGTCGCTGTGGATTTTGTGCGCTGGGGCCATGGAATCAAGGTTTTCAAAGAAGCACTTTTTAGCGGCTTTCCAGATGCTCGGTGTCTGCCTGCGGCTTTAACAGAGACTTGCAAGGGAATCCACTCACACATGCACCTTCACAAATGCTGCAGTTGATTCCTTGTGTATGACGACCAGGGTAAAAGAATAATTAAGAAGAAAATTCTTTTCTTAATTCGTGATTGGGGAATCATCAAGTGAACTGATCGTGGCTGAATCTTGAAGGGCGGACCGCGAGACCCTTTCGAGACTTTGATCGCGGCAGAGGCACTCGTGGCTAAACCATCCACATGGCTTTGACACTGACATTGAATCAGAGGCTTTGAGTCAAACAGAACTCAAAGGATATCGGCAACCACAATCTCTGAAACTCTGCGGCTTTGTTGACCAGAATAGAACATTGGATCCGAGCGTTGACATCATCCGTTCTTTTGGAACATTCGCTTTCTTCTGTCGGTGACATCTTCCCGTCCCAACACACACGTTTTTTCGCCTCTGCCATGGTTCTTGGTGTCCTTCGAGAAAGTCCTTTCTTCGGTCAAGATAGAGTTCAAACGCTCCCCCAGCCACCCCGAAACCCTCAAGAACGTAGAACGTCCGGTTCTGTCCGGTTCACATAATCACATACTTCCGTTATGTACGCGCCGTCACAGGCGCCGTTCAATGCACCGTCTGATACGCCATCATTATACTCTGGCTAGACTCTGAACGGTTGCCTGCTCGTCTGCGCACTTCGTAGTATTCTTCTCCACTTGGTTCTCTTAACAGAGTCCGGTATAACTTCGAGTCAGACTCTTCTTTTTTGTTCCGGATGTTCTGATTCGACGGATGGGGCTTTCGCATGGTGGCTGTAAACCTCCGATAGTGGACTCTCAACTTCTCAACATAATACTGCTCACCTTCCGGGTTTGTGAATTCGACCGAAGATGTTAGCTCTGGATACCGATCGGCTCCATTGACATTCCTACTTCATGCAGATAGGGTGATTCGTAGTGAAAATGGCTTCCCCGACAGTCTAGAATGTTGCTGGTCCGATAACGCAGAGGATGGTGACATTGAAGTGTTGCTTTCAGTTGCTCGCGCATGTCCGTCGATATTGCTCTACACTTCTTCATTTCTCGAGACACAATCATCAAAACTGCCCTTGTTGAGCACGCGATAGTTACACTTGTAACCATGCATTTCGGACATTTCTGAATACGAGTCTGGGGTAATATGGGCACTGACTTAACCCGGTGTTTGAAGGGCCCTTCCGATGCAAGAGGGGAACTCCTGTATATCATCTCCACTGATGTTCATCTGGGGAAATACGAACTGTAAACCTCCGACCTCGTGTTGACTGCACTTCGGACACTTTGATCGTTGTTGTGGATCACAAGAGATCTTCACTGTTGTAGTGGGAAAGCGTAGTCATGTCTGTCATTTTCAACGATCAGTTCAAACAAGAGTCATTCCGCGATCGGTGTTTTGGCGCTTCGCAATGGTGCTAAGACGCAGCAGCTTGAGCATGTCCTTTTGTTTCTCTGTGTTTCTAGCGAAAACATTACTCGCTTGAGGTGCATGTGTGTGCCTTCATGTTGAGCTAACCGAAAGACCGGCGAGTTGATCCTTCAGCAATGGGCTATCGGAGCGTCCTGTTCACTATGATCTGGCTTCTCATGAGACCAACTTGACATCTCTTTTGCCGGACGAATTATGCTGCAAGTTATACTGCCATTTCAGCCGATCTTGGTGTAGGCAGTGCATGATTGAGACAATAGCCTAGCGCTTGCGGAGGAAAATGCCTCCAAGAAATCTTGCTTGCGTTTGAATCGAAACCTCGATATCCAATCACGGCAGTCGAACAGCACAAAGTTCATGCGAAGTTGAACCAAGACAACGTCAGAGAGTCGAGAGATGCTGGAACCGGAAAGATTGCGAAGTCGAAAACTGCTCTGGCAGTGTTAAATGATCTATGACGGAGGAACGAAGGATGCACTCGGTTGGATTCGTATCACGCTGGCATGAGCAACGGAGAGCGCTCGTGATCAAGGTCGTCGAAAACAAGCCAGTAACAATCACCAGAAATATGCAGCTACCTGACTGTAATTTTGTCTTTGAGTAGCACCACTTAAATTTCACTTACCCTACGGCTCAGGTCAAGATTCCAAGGTGAAACCCCACTTCCCTCGGTGAAGCGCTGAGCTTCCGCGATAAGATAAGCCAAAGTTTTAGATTTTTTCGAGATCTCGCGGGCTTCTTCAATTCCATACGTTCGCGATAGCTCGCAAAACAGCCCAACCGCAAAAATGGCGCCAATCGACCACGCCGCCGCTAAGGCCGAGAAGAAGGCGAGAAAAGAAAAGAAGCGAGCCCGCGAAGAGGAGGCTGGCGCCGATACCGAGCGAAAGCATAAGAAATCCAAGAGCGTCGTTGCTGCAGAGGTTCCTGCGACTGAGCCCGAGAAGAAAAAGAAGAAGAGCAAGAAGGATAAGCACGACGATGATGCTGTCAAGCCATTAGAAAGCGAACCAGCGGTCGAGGAAGCTAAGCCTGAGAAGAAGCATAAGAAGAAGAAGCACGATGCTGCGCCTGAGGAGACGGCAGCTCCCGTAGAGGGCGAAAAGAAGAAGAAGAGCAAGAAGAGCAAGGATACTGAAGCGACAGATAGTTCCGAAACTCAGAAGCAGACCGAAGAAGCTGCGCCTGCTGACGCTGACGCTATGGATATCGACATGCCGCCTCCCGCCAAACCATCAAAGTCCAAAGACGACGTCTACCAACCTCCCGACATCCCCGCGAACCCTCAATTCCCCTTCTTCACCCAGACCGTGTCGCTTTACGAGCCTCTATTCCCCATTGGCTGGGCGCAGCCCGTCACCAACTGCCAGTACCAACATCTGCAACACCATCTGAACAAGTACGTGCCTTCGCTGCGCGGTGTTCTCCTCGAGTATAGGAACGTCGCTTTTGGCGAAAACCCTGGTCGCAATGGCGCTGCTACGACTGACGAGGAGCCCGCGACTGTCATGTCCAAGGCCGAGGCTGCCGTTGGTTGGGGTTGGATCACTGCTGATGTTGATCTTTTCGTGCCAAGCCGTGGTGCTTGGATGGAGGGTAGTGTCAACTTGCAGACTGAGGGACACATTGGTGTTGTTTGCTTTGGAAAATTCAATGCTTCGATCGAGGCTCGTCGATTGCCCCCTGACTGGAAGTGGGTTCCTAATGAGTCCCCTGAAGCTCAAGGCTTCGAAGAGACCGCCTCAGTCATCACCGCCGACGACCACGGTGTAGTCCGCCAAATCCATAGCACCGGTTTCTGGGCCGACGGCAACGGCGATAAGGTTAAGGGCAAGATCCGTTTCAGAATACGCAACTTCGACGTCGGCACCAGCGGAGACATCAGCTATCTGAGTTTGGAGGGCACCATGCTGGACAAGGCTGGTGAGAAGGCCGTCGTGGCCGAGGAGGCTGAGACCGCCAGAATGCGACAGGGCAAGAAGGGTGGCCAGCGGGTTCGAAGAAGACACATCCCCGAGTTCGCCATGACGCGCTTCGCCGTGGATGAGGAGCAGGAGCAGACGGAAGCAAGCGAGAAGGAAAAGATTGAGGCGTTGGCGCTTCCCGAGGATCAATAAAAGCAAAGCATGGGACTATAGGGAGCCAGGAGTTGTGTGATACCTCGATTTAATGATGAACACTGTTACCAAAAAAGACAAAGCCTTGCGCTAATGCTAAAAGATCGCTGCCTTTGTCGTTACAAAGGGTCATATCCTGCCCAGTACTATATATACAAAATTTGATCAAACCCGAACGCCGATACGTGATACATAAAAGGCTTATGCGGCAGCCTTGACCATGGGCTCCCAAGGTCGAGCCAGATTCCACAGGTAAACTTCCCCGACGGGCTCTTCGCCCAATGCCTTGACGAGGATATGCTGAAAGAGAGGAGCGTTGGAAAAGAGCGGCGCAACAGGGGTGATCGATCCTCGATCCCATCCAGCAGAAAGACCCTGCGACCACGCGGGTTGTCGTACAAAGTCCTCGACTTTATCATGATATGCGTCCCAGTCGTCAGAGTGATCATTAACAACGACCTGGAATCTCACGCCCTGGATATCAACGGTAATGCGTTGCACCATACTCGGAAATCCCTGTTGCGCACCCGAGCTCAAAATCCAGGTATAATCAGTCTGATCACCATTACTCTCCCAGTCATACCAGACTTGAGTTCCCGCCTGCGAATAGTCATTCAGCACAAGACGACCTTCAGCATCGAAGCTCAACTCGCAGTGTCGGCCGTCGATGCCTGGCATTGTGGGGAGTACGACATCGCACTTGGATGGGTCAGAGCCTAGGACGAAGGAGCCTGGGCGTTTGGGTGGTGAGTCGAAGGAGAGCTTGATGGCGCGGGAGGGACGGCTGCCAAGAAGGTTTGGAAGGCGGGAGGTGAGGGTTGTGGAGGATGTTGTTTGGACGGTGCGGGAGATGTTGCAGGCGAGGTAGGTTGTTTTATCGGCGAGCGAGTTGCGTGCCGTAGGGACCAGCCAGGCGATAATGTCGGACATTGTGATGTTAAAAAAGACTGGATATGGTGAAGAGAGTGTAATCGTGGTGAGTTGTGGTGTAAGTGAGAGGATGACACTAGATAGTGTGTTGACGATGGTATAGTAATGCGATATAACAAAGGCTTAAACGAGAGAAGCCAAATGATCAAGATTGTATAGATGATAGAGTAAAGAAAATGTAACTGAAAAAAGCACGCTGCAACAAAAGACTGTCGTTTTCATTTGATGTGTTGTCACCGCAGTTTATATCCCAAGTCAACACTTCACCAAACCACGTTGCGCCGACAACCACTGGTCCTCAATGCACCGCGTCCAACGCGTCGCGATGACCTACGAAAGCATTAGAGAAAGATATTTTAGAAAACACTTGTTTCATTGTGCTTTGTTGGTGGTGTTTGAGTATGGGAGCATGAGAGCCAATCATTTTTGATGGAAGGCTAGGATCTTGGCGCGTGAAGATGTATGAGCCACTAGTCTAAGAAAGTAGTATTATAGTGAAATAGAGAGGGTTAAAGAGATAGGCAGCCGTCGTGCTGGTTTTGGAGGGTTTATGGGTTGGGTTTGATGTGGTCTTTCGGGAGTGGTTGTTGTCGTGGAGTTGGACCCTGCATGCATTTGACTGACTCATATACTGTTTTGTTTCGTAGTTTATCTGATCTTGAGCCTCATCGAATGAAGCCATTTGCCACTAGAAGACTTGTGGTAATGGGGTAACTGAGGTATGCATTTCTAGAATGTGTAACATATTCTGGACAGATCGGGCAATCACTCTCCCAGACACTTTGCCTTATTCGACTTCTGTGACACGAATATGGCCTGTAAGGGATTTTTGAAACTCAAGATGGGCGGCTATATCCTTCTTTAGGTAGTGGTGAATTGGAGATGGAGCAGGGCGCTTGTTCGGTATCAAGATCTCCAGTCTTCTGCAAATCCAGGGAAGATAGGCCAAGATCCTCAAGTGCCAGCCAAGACACATTGTCGAGGAGTTCTTTCCCCCGTCTTGGGCAGATCTGGTGGAGCAAGACCTAGTCCACCCAGTTCATGAGTTGTCTTTGTGGCCTAAGGCTTGGTGGTAGTGTTGGGCTCATACTGCCCAGTTGGCAGGTTGCCACTTAGACCAGTGGTATAGCTTCCCCAAGGATGAGATAAGTGGCAAAACATGGCGGTTATCATTCGCAAGACGGTGATACCACGGTAAGCGACGGGTGGAACGGCCTTCGAGATTCGATGCACTGTTGTACCTTTGAGGGCTTGCTAATTATAAGACTTCCTATGGACAGATGCCACAACCTTAGACTATGACTTGTCGATTCGTCAGAGAAGTTTGGATCCAATACTAATGCCACTTGCGAATAGCTCCAACAGAACATGAGAGACCATGCAACTAAGAACTTGGACATACCAGCTTAAAGATAATTGTACCCAACAGCTTTACGAACTATGGCGCGGAGACATCCAAGCACAAACCCTACATGTTGACAAAGAAGCCCATCAGAACAAGACTCACATTGTCTCGAACCAAGACTGAGATCATGATTCAGAGCTTGGAGAAGATGGCCTCACAATTGTTTACATCCCATCCCTACAGGCTGCATCAATCGAGTTGCATTTGAAGCATAAGAGGCTCTTGAGGATGACAACCAGTTGAGGGTTGAAGGAGTACTGAAGAAAGAGCTCAGTAGCCTTGAATTGCCATCAACTGTACCCCTAAGATGGTGTTTCTCTCATGCATGGACTGAAAAGGAGCCTGAAAATGCTTGTATTTCCATGGAGAATGGAATGGTATGTTGTCATAGTCACCCAACACTTTGTTATATCTGAGAAAGATTACTTCAGTGTAGCGTACATCAGACACTACTCTTTTGGACTGTAGATATTGTCAGAAAGGGAATAAAATACGGTACTGTAGCGTAAACAGGTGGTTAGGACTAGGGACTTGCACTACTCCAAGTACATTTCTCTGGAGGATGTTCTGATGTCGGAGAAAAAGTGCCAGCTGTGTGGCTATAAGGGAAACACTCGACTAGTTAGAACTCGACATAGCCAGTATCCAAGAGAATGTCTGATCATCGATACCCAATCATCGCTCCCGAGAAGGGCGTCTTATATCGTAATGATAGAGTTGTGGAAAGGGATATGGTACCTCATGCGTAGCATTGAACTGTACATATGGGGTTAGAACTGGGCATACACAGCTCAAGACATTACAAAGTCTCTTTCTACAATCAGCCAGAATGACACCGGTATAACATTCCATACTTGGTAGATGATGCCTTTGACATATTCACCTTCCGGGAGATTCGGCAGTGGAGTGGCTCCTTGACCATGTCTTTGAAGCTATACTCGTAACGTAAGGTTTATGAGTGTCACGCCTGGTCAATACCAGCTGATGTCATGATCAATACGTATTATCTTGCGATACTCTGGAGTACACAGCCACTTCGAGATCCATCAGTGACAGACATTGGGTATCTATCTGCCTGCCCCGGAACGGCTTCGACATGAATCCCCGTACTGAACCCTTCCACGTTACAGATCTCCGATATCATGTGGCCACGAGAATCCATTCACACCCGAGAAATCGCCGTGGCAAGTAACGAGAACCCTTAGGACTCGCGTATCAACGGCTTTGAACCCGGGATCTAAATGGGAGAACTCGGCGACAGTTGCCTGAAAGGAATGCTAATTGGATATCAAGCTCGCCAAAACTCCTTCGGAAGCGGAGAAGCATAGACGACCCTGATTACAAGGACCGTCGCTTTCCGATATCTTGAGCAAGGTGATGCATGCATTTTTATGCTCGGATCTTTATGAGGCCCCCCTATGTCATGATATGCTTCCGTTTATCACTCGTCCCGTTGTCAAGATATCCTGATATCCCACGCCGTTGATGATAAGGAGTGTGATCTGCGTGGTAACGGTCCGGTTGCCTTGACCGTGAAACAGATAGGGGGAGATTGACAGAAGCTCGGGACGAGTCGATACTTGCCTAACGAGGAAGTTTGGCCTTGGGCTGTCTTGCAGCAAATAGGCGAGTGTAGATGACTATCTGAGCGTAAGTGATATCATTGTTTCTAATGTATAACTCTGATAGGCTCTGTGATCGATAATCGAACCGTTTGTTACCCATCAGATATTTCTCACACTATATCGACGATCCTGAAGTGTCAGTGTCCATTTCGGGCACCAAGCAGCTGCACCGAAGACACACTAGAAAAAGTTGAACCCCCTGAGATACAAAAGATCTGCAGGGTCAAAACAAAGAGCCGGGCAAGCCCGACACTTTGATCACATAGTGAAGAAAGGCGAAGCGCATATTCTTCGGCGATATCAGAGCGCACTGATGACACTTCATCCTCGGTCTGCTAGCCTCAAACATCAAGAACCTCCATATCCAGTAATAAGAAGAGAGACGTATGTCTGGAGTGAACATGTTATGCCCCGGATATGAACCCGCGGTAATTTTAGCTGGAGAAAAGAAAAGTATGGAGATGTCCCATGGGGACTACTGGTTTGTTGTACGTAAAAGGCATGGGGAAATTGAAGGTATTACGTGTGGTTGTAATTCCAGTGTTTGATGGTCTTGTAATGCTATGGCTATGTGGCCAAGGAATGACCGGACCGGTGCCCCAGAGACCCATTGAGCATAATTCATGGGCTAATGGTAGTGGTATCTGGTATGAAAGAAGGTAATTTCTAGCAAAGGAATGAGTCTAATACAGCCCATGCCTGATAGTATCACATCATGATATCTGACACCCCGCGCGTACATGTCACATCACACCACATCACATCTTCAGCTCATCTTCTAGAAAACGACTAGAAATATACGGCGTGCAGGAACACCCGAACCTGAGGCAAGCAAAGAAAGAGCGTGCGTGTCAGGGTTTAGGATGACGACATGGAACAGGTACAGGGGTGGGTTATATTTTGCTGATGGGAAACCCGACTGGATGAAATGCCATACAACTGACTCTTGTTAGTTGCATGACATGTTTAATACTTTTAGAATGAGGAGTACGTATACTTATTGACTCGTTGTCCACCAAGGTTTAGTGTCGCATAAAGTATTCGTTCCTTATGCTTAAGCGGTCAACATCGCGGCTAGAATTATCCATGTCTCTTCCATTCCGCTCCCGCGGCTAACAATCCTTATTCAATCCAAATGGGAAATAAAGCGGAATGAAGCAAAAAGAGTGAGAGAGTGAAAAACTGTACCTTTTTCTCCACCTCGGATCTCCATCTTAGACCTGGTCCCTGCTTGGAGACTTAAACTCGGTTCGGTAACGCGCCCGTCAGCCTCGCAATTCGGAAGACAAGGGGTGAGCAAAGTTTTGAAACTAGGTTGGAAGGATACTAGCAGTAGACATGCCTTTTTTGGACATCATCAAAGCCAAGCATTGGAGGAGAACCACATTTAAAAGAGGCGAACAGAGGAAGATGCACAAGAGATGTGAAGGGAAAAGACCCTTTGAACAAGATCAGGTATTAACTTGGACTGTACCATGATGTTGATCATTGGACGTCAGTCAAACTACCGAGTTGATGATGACAGTAGCTGATCTTGTAAGTCACTGATAGACCTGAGTATCCGCCTTGAGTAAAAGATATACAGCACGTTAGCAAATAGAAAACAGATAAAAACGGCCCGGATTGTGGTATATCCCCAGTAAATGGACGGTCACACCGTGGAGGAGCACAATGTACGTAAACATGGATGATGACCTTCTAGTGCGTTTCCACCCATTTCTTGTCTTGCTTGTCCCCAGCTTTTCACATCCAATTGGGGGCAGCGTACTGTCAATTCCTTCACAGAACAAAAAGGATACGATAGACCCATGTAACGGGGGTGAATGGAGACTTTCTCCTCATTCACAAGGGTTGTTGCTTCTGTACATAAAGCAGCTGTCTTATTCCCAGTGCTGAAGAAGAGTCAAAGATCCACAAATGAGGAGAATCAAGTTGGGGAATGAAGGATCATCATGGTCTAAGTAAACAAGAACAGTATCAAGCAAGGCACCAAGTTCGCCGCCGATGTAAGAAGATGAGGGTCACCCCAGAAAAAGTACCAAGGCTGGAGACCACCTACAAACCCTTGGACTGTAACTCCGATGGAAAAGCACCTATCTTAGGTGGAACCCCAGGATATCCTCCGTAAGTCGTGAACAAAGCTGGAGCACGGCCACGCCCAAGAGAAAAAAGGACGCGGAGCTTAATGAGGGAATTCCGTGATAGTCTAGTCCCTTTACGAAGCTCTATTGAACTTATATATTTCTATCCTTCCATCTGCTCTTGAATACTCTTGCTCTTCACTGTCCTCTTTCATCTCTCTTACCTCCCACCATAACCTCTTGATTCGAGTTTCGTGTATTGTTTCCTCAAGCGAGCAGTCTAATATACCCGTTTTTATATACACATAGAAGCAAATCTGCTTCAGACAGCCCATCATGTCTTCATACCCGCAAGACGTCCACAACGACATCTACCCTTCAGACCAGGGCCATGACTCCAGCAAGACAAACAGCAAAGAGAAGATGCCTCTCGATGCTGAGAAGGGACATATCGATGACCTTCAGTCCGCTCATAATGTCCCTGTCGTGGAGAATGGCTTTGGTGGTGGTGAGGGTGCAAAGAACTTTCGTAACATGTCAAAATGGGACACAACTTTCGCTCTCCTCACTAACCAAGTTGGACTCGGAGTTTTGTCACTGCCTAGTGTTTTAAAGACCATGGGAATTAGTAAGTTTATTCTTTGGGGAAAGAGAAGTTGTCTCGTGTGCGGGCTGCCGCTAGTCGGGTGTTCGACCGGAGGCGTCCAAAACCCGCGATAGCTTCACTTTTCAATCACCATTTCGCGACACCATCACTAACTGCTTCAGTTCCCGGTCTTATTGCCATAATTGGGATTGGATTATTATCTTGGTATACTGCTTTCGTTCTGAAGCAGTTCTATGGTCGTCATTCTCATGTTTTGAACGTGGTAGACATGGCCAAGGTTGTTGGAGGACGCCCTCTTTCAATCGCCGCCGGAATTGGTCTGCTTGTGCAAGTTATCATGACAGCTGCTTCAGCAAGTGTCACGCTCTCCATCGCCTTCAACACCATCTCCCGACACTCCCTCTGCACTGTGGGCTACATCGGAATCGCCTGTCTCTGCTGCTGGGTCCTCTGCGCGCCCCGAACCTCCAAGTTCGTCTCCCAGTCAGGTATCCCCTGCATGGTCTCCGTCATCGCCGCTTCCATCCTCGTCATGGTCTCTCTCGGAGCCAAGAATCCCACTGCTGCGCCCGCAGACTGGCACAAGGAGATCTTGGTCGTCGCCAACCCAGACTTCCGTTCCGGCCTCAACGCCTGTCTCAAGATCTGCTACGCTTACTCGGGTAACATCAACTTCGTCACTTACATGGCTGAGATGGTTGACCCCGTTCGCGACTTCGGCTTTGCCCTCGCTTGGTTGGAGTGTGTCTCCATCGGCTTCTACGTGGTTGTGGCCATTGCCATTTACTGCTTGGCTGGAGAGTACACCGTCTCGCCTGCCCTTGGCTCGGCTCCCGAGCTTATCGCCAGGATTGCCTACGGCATCGTTCTCCCTGCCATCTTCTCGACCGGTCTTGCCTTTGGCCACACTGGTATCAAATACGTGTACGTCCAGGTCATGAAGCACTTCAAGCTCCAGAGCGAGATGACTGCCAACAACGTTCGTTCTTGGTCCATCTGGATGACCATCGTGACCGTCTTCTGGGTCCTCTGCTTTATCATCTCCAACGCCATCCCCGTCTTTGACTCCATCCTGTCCATTGCCTCAGCCACTACCATTTCGTGGTTCACTTTCGGCTTCAGCGGCATCTTCTGGTTCCACATGAACTGGAACAACCTCTTCTCAAGCCCCAAGAACATTGCCCTGTTCTGCCTCAACAGCTTCCTTATTGGAATCTCACTCTTCATGAACGCTGCTGGCCTGTGGTCATCAATCACTGAGCTGTTGGATCTGTTTGCCAATGCTTCCAGTTCCATCCAGGGTGTCTTCTCCTGTGGCAGCAACTCCATCTTCTGAGCAGGTCTCATCTCGTGTATAGTCTCCAGTTATTTTTCCGTTAGTTTTAGACAGCATAGCATCAATCATTTTTCACTCTTTGTCAGAGCATTACGTTTGTCCCCTGAAATCGCCATCCTTGAATATGTGTGTCATTCAACCGAGGCGTTAGAAAGTGTTGCATAAGAGAAATCATGACGGTCCCACGTAGGACCAGTTGCGTTGCTGAGAAGTCGTAAATGAAGACCGGAGGCTCCGTTGTAAGTGGCCTTGGCATTGAATTCCAAGACACAAGCCTTGAGCCAAGCATCGAAAAGAATGGAGATATATCCACAGCCCGGCCGATAGGTTTCAATGAACCGGGCCGGTTTGTTTTTCGCTGGATATACCGAGCCAAACCGACCGGCAGTGGATCGACGTTGACAGAAGGTTTCCCTTTGATGGATCGCAGTGGATCTCATCTAAAGGGAAATCATGTTAAAGGTGGTTCCATTGCCAGGGTTTCCTGTCGGGTGCGGGTGGCTTTTTTCAGCACATGTGGGACCTTGCATAGCGCACAACTTTGCTAGAACCGCCTGCATGCGGCTCTTTTCAGCGCCTCTGAGGCTGTGAGTGTGGCCAAAAACTGCGTGGCTCCCGGGCCTGCACCGAGTGGTCGTGGTCTGACTCGTTGGAGCTGAGACCATGTCGCTCACAATAAAGATCCACGACTCGTTGTCAACTGCCCTATCGCATCCGAGATTGAGGTTGTCTCATCGGGATTGAGCCGATAAAATCCGATGTTCATTCCTGATCATCAGTTTCATCATGACTGCGCCATCAAGTGACTGAGCAAGTGACTGAGCAAGTGACTGAGCAAGTGACTGAGCCACCAGCAGAGGTTGGATAGCAGCCATATCTTATCGTGACGCTCTCGTAGTCATTGTCGAGGCTAAGGCTGTCGATCGACCAGTGCAATCGATAAGACCTTGGCGATAAAAGAAATCTTGGTGTTGAGGCTCTGCGGAAGCCAACTGCCGATGAGACGATCGACGTCTGAAAGAACAAAAAGATTAATGGTGATACACAAGATGAATGATTGAAGTAGGTGTAAAAACACCACGATTCAACTCGCCTGGCACCTTTCCATCTCAGATTCCCAACTCTCGGTGGCTCACGGGCTCAATATATAATTTTCTCCTGAGAGCCCGCACAACACCATGTCGGCGTATTTCTTCTTGAGCCGGTCCAGACAGGGTACTGTCCGCCACGATGACCACGCCAAAAACCCATCTGCTTGCAACATTACAGCTCTTTCTCATGTTCCTGTCACCATCCAACTTGCCAGTCCCACTTGTACGTCCCCGGTGAGTCCACTCTTTTCCGGTCCGTTCCATTCCAAAGGCCTGTGGTTGGCCTTTTTTCTTATGCCGCTGGAGTGCGCGGCTCAAACATCTCATGAGGCTCTGCCAAAACTCGTCGCATGCCTATTTCCATTAGCCCATCGATTGTATCAAACCCAGTCGTTAACGCCATAGTAGGCTCCGCCATCATTTCACTTTGTCGTCTTTCTTGTTCGTTCTGCGTCTTGAATCGTTTCATTTGTGTGGAATGCCTCTTTCTATTCCGGTTTTCTCATCAAACGCATTGGCTTGTTTGTAAAATGTACAGTTCCGGCCCGGCCCTATACCCGGGATTTGAAATTCGGTCTCTTCTCTTCCTCTAGTTGCTTCGTGCACCGCCCTTCGACTCCCTCAACTCGTCCATCTTGGCGACTCGCTTCTTGAACTCGACGTATTGGCACTTCTCGTAGCTGTGTCGCTCATCCTAGTCAACCCCTATGTGTAAGCATGTTGTCTCTTATTGATTGATATCTCGGCAAAGATCGGCTTTTGCGTTTGGGTTGTAGCTGGACTGAGCTTGGCTGGGCTGAGCACGTTCGGTGTAGCTGCGGTGGACTTGGGCCTCGCTCTAGAAAATGATAGATGACTTACGGAGCACTTCCAAGGGGCATACCACGTATCCCGACGGCACTTGTTGAGAGGGATCAGAAGGTGCGCGCAGCTGTCTCGGTAGGCCAGAGGGAGTTTGGCATCGCGCATCTCCTCGCGGGTCGCTTCTACTCAGGAAGTCAGCGGTCGAGGTTCGGGTGAAAAATATGTGCTGGATATCAATTCGTCGGTCGGTACGTACGCCGCGGCTCGGTGATTGCGTCGGAACCCATTGTTGCGGATTCAATTGAGCTTCGTGATGTGAGGTTGTCGTAGATTAGCAGAGCTGTCGTGAGATGCTCCTCGGTTCAAGGTCGGAGCATCCTGGTTTGTGCCGGAAATACAAGGCATCAACCAATTTTTGGCCAATGGTTGTTGACGAATTACCACGCCTCCTCTACATCACCAAATGCCCTTTAACAGTTCCATGATTATTTTTGTAATATTGTTATGGCAATTATGCGACATGTCACTACATCCTCATTACCTAAAGCCCTTCTTTTGCGCCATCATGGCTGAGGGTGATCACAACTTCAGTATTGAGATGACAGCGGACATCAGGTGGGGCCGGGCCACTGCCGGCTCCGGACTCACCTGCACACCTAGGTGAGGCCTTGTGAATGATGCAACTGGAGAACAGTATCTTTCAAAACTCTGGGCTCTTCTCTAAACATGCTACACCCATCATGCACTCAGTCCTGCAATACGCTCGCCCTCATTTACGCCAAACATCCCAGCGGCATCATGCGCTTAACCCTACAACATCATTTGATCCAGCACTGAACTCGGAGCTTATGCCGTATCTTACCAGCCTTCACCACGACACCATTTGGAGATTTTGAGGCCGCCGTCAACTGAAGCGCTTCCCATCGGCAACATTTGTCTCAACTATCACCATTGCTTATGCCACCTTCAGCCGCTTTACTGTGGTATTGCTTTGCCTCAAGGACCAAGACCTAAGTTTGCCAATCACGCAAAAGGAACCGAGCATCAGAACATACCGAATTCAAGCAAGGATTAGCGATGCCACCGAAATCTTATGCCGAGATGGTCGTGGATGTGATGCTGGCTTGGTGCCGACAAGGGGTAGCGAAAGCTTAAGGCCTAAACGTTAGGCGACAGAAACAACGGCCTAAAAGCTGGTCTCAGCTGGTACAGAATGGCTGGATTATTTGGACTGAGAGTGCCCAAGAGCTGTGTCTTATGCCGACAAAGGCCGACTCTCGATCTATCACTTCATTCCAATATGGAAGCTCCTGGATCTAAATACCGGACAATTCCAGTTACTACAGCATTAACTGTGCAGAGCACGACGTTTGCGACAGCTCTCAGGTCCAATGATGCCACGCCAGGCCCTCCCGATACTCATATCCAACTTGCGGCCCTTCAGCTTCAACCAAATACCCAGCTTCACAACGATCGAACCGAACCTTTACCTGGTCATCATAGAAAACGTCGAATCTCCCCCGAAGAGCATCTTTTAGACTTGTCACGCCACCCTCAGGATGGAGAACTTTCCATGGTTCAATGCACGTTTCGCCTTTGCAGGACTTCAGGACGAGCATTAATGCATCAAGACGATTGACGACTTGCTGGACAGTGGTTCCTAGGAAGGCCTTGCTCGCGGTCGCGCTGTCGTCCAAGGGGTAGAGATTGTTCAATTGGCCTGGGTCGGTCTTCAAGAGGTAAGTATTAGTCTGGTATACGGGCAGGTAGGTGTCAGAAGAAGTATCCTCCAAGGCTTAGGGCGCCAGAATAAAGTAACCTAAATGCTAGTCTAAGCTAGCATAAGGTAACTCAATTCTTTCGTCCCTTATGCTCTCGGAGGCTAATTCTTCTGACACCCTGAGAACGGGGTCAAGAGAAACCTACCCTGACATCGTAGAGCTCGTGCTCGTTGTTACACCAAGCCGAGTAGTAAAGATCGTAGTCCTCGTGAACTATCCTCAAGCCCTTGTACGTGTTGTTGGTCATTCTAGTCTGGCCATTTCCATCTAAACCAGTCGGGTCAGTACTGCAGCTTGACATTCAAGGTCATTCACATACCAAAGCCACCAATTTCGCCTTCAGCGATAGCAATGCCCCAGTACTCAACAGCAACATGCTCATGACGCTTTACCTCCACGCCAGCTGAGACAGGAATAGGAGTGCCGTCAAAGTCCTTTCTCAGCGGCACACCCGCAAGCTTGAGCACAGTAGGAGCAAGGTCGATGTGCGTCGTCACAGCCTTCTCAACTTGACCGGCAGCAATACCTGGTCCTCTGATGAAAAGTGGCACGCGAATATCCTCCTCGAAACCACATTCTTTGCCAGGAGGGAGCCGGTGCTGACCTAGGTGGAAGCCATTGTCAGAACTGTAGATGATGTAAGTCTCATCGAGCAGGCCGGCGTCTTCTAGCTGTTTAGTGACCTGCTCTACGAGCTCGTCGACGCTTTGGAGAGATTGGAGTCGTGCGCGGTGGTAATCATCGATGTACGCTATAGCTGAGTCGTTGAGTTGCTTGAGTTTGCGAACCCAACTCACTCCACTGGGCTGTATCTTGTAAGCGATGGCTCCTACCAATATCGGCGCCACTTACAGAGTCAGGGTTAAAGTTATCTGTTCTCGGAACCTTGACTCCTTCAAAGAGGTGTGCATGTCTCTCAGCAGGAATAGGTATAGTCATAGGACTCCCAGGCTCCCGATCCGAATTAATATTCGAGTGCGGCGCAATGGGAGCAATGGCAACAAAGAAAGGATCCTTTGAGTCAATTGCTTGTTTCAGTAGCTCCTGCGCATGTTGAGCGATCAAATCTGAAGTATGCTCTCCTTTGTGGTGTATCGGTGCGTCCTGGTTACGCTGGTAAATCGGGTTCAAGTAGTCATATGTCCCCGGGTCGAGCAGAAAGTTGGTTCCTGTCCATCCTGCAGGATAAGGCGAGTTATAGTTATCGATGGTATGAGAGTTGAACAGTTTTCCTGTATAGTATGTGTTATACCCGGCTTCGCTTAGCCAGACTGGGAGATAGTTCTCGTTGAGGCCCTGTGAGACGAACTTGGGATAGCCACCTTTACGATCAGCACATCGTCCTACGATAACAATTTTATTTACTTACCGTACGGGGGAGACACGTCAGTGACATTCGTATTATGCGGCTGAAGACCTGTCCAAAGCGCAACGCGGGATGGACAGCAGATGGCTGTGGTGACGAAGTGGTTAACAAAGGATGTACCCTTGTCGACGATATGCTCTTTCAGCTTCGGCATATATGAGACTGAGTCCAAAACAGAGTCTTGATCATCAGTAAGAATGAAGACTATGTTCTTCTTGCCTGCACCCGTTGCATTTGGTCGGGGTTGAGGGATTTCATCCTTGGGTGATAAGGCGGCTTGACTATTCCCGGCCACAACAGCAGACAGTGAACTTGTCAATAGTATATGTTTGATCCAAACTGACGACCGCATCTTAAAGAGCTGTCAAATTATGTCAATACTTTCGATTTAAATGGCATTGTTTCTACTACAGTAATTCTATGCTCTTCTTTATACCCAATTCCTTTCCATTGAACTAACTATTCCTGCTCGCGGAGAGTTACAATTTGAAGCTTCATCATTGACGTTGTATATGGTGTAGTAGCAGATCCCCATGGCGTCAACGTTAGTGTTTGTGTGCATCCTCCACACAATCACTAACATCCGGGTTCCCCGCCATTTCCGGATCCGAGGACGCTAATGCCATTGAACGGAGTATCAATCGGCAATTGTATCATTCTTCCTTGTGTATACGCCATTTGTTCAAGCATTGCGGTCTTTTTCTACTCAATCGAAGTGAGATAAGGCCATGTTATACCCTGGTATGGCTTATTTTGGCTTGAGGTAGTATTTGGAACTCGCTACAATTGATAATTCGACTGGATGCAGATTATGCTGTTTGTCATCCTTTTTACTTTAAAAGGTATACCTAATACTCAGGACTCTATATCAGTCTAGTCTCTTTCTGGAAAAACGTTTCTCAGTGCTTATTATAGTTGCGTGAGTGCGAAAACGTTGAGTGTCAGTTGACCTTGACAGTGCAGCAGTCTCAAGAGAGTCCCAAGATAGACACTTCCAAGAGCTACCTACTACCCTCATCTCGAACAAAAACAAAACAAAGATCATTTATTTCTTCACCATCGTATTCTAGAAATTAGCAGCCATGTCTTGGTAAATAGCCGACCATAACCTGAGCGCAATGTAGTACAGTCGATGAATAGCAGCAGGGCTGTGAGACGTCTTACAGTAGCCACGAGTAAAAGTAACGAGAGACAGTAACAACAACGATACTGTTCCCAGGCAAGGCTCGAGTTACGACTGGACGCCACCTGTCAATGTCTCGCCTGTTTGGTCATAGCCTTGAACCCTGCCTCTATGCTGAACTGAGGGCTATTGTTTAGTCACTGGACGGAATCGGATTAATCCTTGTTTTGACGGGCAGGGCTATAGAGATGGGATGAGATCGGATGGAGCCGATCGAGAGATACAGTTAAAAAGGACCCTTGGTACGTGCAGGGCAGTACGATAATGCGGAAACGGTATGATGCGATTGCTGCAAGAAAGCGATACTGATAGTCCAGGTAGGGATCAATCTCAGTACAAGCACCAATAAGAGAAACTCTTGATCTCAAAGTCTCATTTCCATCCTCTCATTATCATCAATTACTCGCCTCACCAAGACAATCCATTAATGCCGCCACCACAAGACCTGCAGCTCGCCGACTATCTTCCAATGGCATGAATTCATATATCACTTTTTCCAGCCCGAAACTGCGGTGAGCGGGAAAATGAAGAACCTTCAAAATAATAGGGCTAGCAAGAGTAGGTTGGGAAGATGTGACTTGTGTCGCACAGCATGAGTAATCCTCGAGGTCTGTTGGATGTACAAGGTGTGCTGTTGTGATACATTGAAAGGAAGGGAATGGTGACGAGACGCCACCGCTTGTTGAGATTTGAAGAGATGAATTGATAGACACGAATAGATGGATAGTATTGTCATGACTTGGAGAGTGTGTGAGGCGTGACTTGTCTATTGAACTTGTAAGCGAATTGAGATTGAGTATTGAACACAGTAACTCATCCCAAGTTCTCTTCCTCTATTCTCAGCAAGATCATCATAGATCCATAAGATCGGATTAACAACCCCTGACAACGTCTCACGACGAGGGTACCGACATCATCGGAACCGCCTCACTGGCAAGATACAGGAGACGAGATGCAGCACGACACGCTCCTTAGGCGAGTAGATGCATCAAGGGCTTTTTTTCTCCCCTTTGTCAGTTCTAGTTTTCCAGCGGTTACTGTGCCACACTGCAGTCCCCTTTCTATAAACCACCCCATGTCTTGAGCCCGACCTCTCACTTTCCACCCATTCTTACTGTAAAGAACATGGCAGAGACGGTGATTCGAAAAGCTTGCGATCGCTGTCACGCTCAGAAACTCAGCTGCAAACGATACAACGACGAGCCGTGCGAGCGCTGTGTTAGACTCAAGACTGAGTGCAAATCGAGTCCTTCGTTACGATATAGGAAGAATCAGCAGCAACTGATAGAAAGTCAGCAACAGGTTCTGGGTAATAACAACAACAGTGTTGGAAACTCTTCATTGTCGGCTTCATCTGGACGCCGCTCTCCGAAACGACGACGGACCGACAGCCAGGACGATCCGAGTCTTGTCTCACCCGACACGGGTAGGTGCCCTCTCTATTTCTCTCTTAAGTTCCCTGTCTTGGATCCAACCGACTCAATCAAGTAGCAGTGCCAATAGTACCCCATACAGACAGCCTGACGTCTAAGAGTCATGTCCCTGTCTCACCTGATCCCGTCGATACCAATACCGACTTTGCCTTCACCTTCGACCAACAGCTTGCCTTCTTTACAAACAATCCTCAGTATTTATCTCATCCCGAATTCCCTCCTCCTGCGCCTCCTCCTGTATACTGGGATCCTTCATCAACTACTTCTACCGTCTATCATCACTCTGAAGAAGTAGGTTCTTATCAAGTTGCACCAGAGGGTGACCAGTCCGTGCCCCTGACCAGCGCAGGTCAAAGTTGTGCACCTGAACACAGCATCTCCTCTGACAAGCGCGCGTCACAGCCTCAGCGACGCAAGCAAAGGCCTAGACCGAGGCAGATCACTCTCCGACACGACGCTGACCTCTCGCCGCTGCAGCAGCCCGAGGCTCCGTCGATTCACTGGATGGCGCAGTTGTCCGACATCAACGCCAGGCTCTTGGACCTCGCGTCCGCTTTACCTTCTCCTCAAGACGGTCCTTTCTTTGGACGTCCTGTTGATGAGAGGTTCAGGAGCCAGGGGTTTCCTATCGAGGATATGTTCAAGCTTACGCGCCGAGTCGCTGATATCCTCGAGAGACCTCCGTCTAGCAACGAGGGTAACAAGATACATCACTCAACCATCGATGGAAGTGATCCCGGCAACGCCATGTTCATACTATCAACGTACGTTCGCCTCTTGGACATGTATCAACGAGTGTTTACCCTCGTGCACACCGAACTTTTATCCCAAACCAACTCGACCACAACGTTCAGCTTCTGGAAACTGCCCGCCGTAACGGTCGGTTCGTTCGCCGTCGAGTCATCCCCCTATCTGCAGATGTCTCTCACGATCCAACTGGCAGAAGAGTTTTTATCTCGTCTGCGAGGTTCGACGGCGCGATGGTCAGGGGTTGGGAACGCGGCTTCGTCTATGTTTGCGGGAGTTGTAGATGTTTCTTTTCAGGCTTTTCGGGATCGGGAGGAGGCGCTGGCGAAGCATTTGGTTGAGTTGAGGAGCGAGATAGAACCTTTGATAGATTCGTGAGTGAGTGTGTTGTTCTGAGGGGAGTTACGGAGGAGTGTATGGGCTGTGTATGGGCAGAGGGATAGTATAGGGGTTTCACTTGTTGAACAGAGGCAAGGGAGACTCGAGAAGCAATTCATTAATACTTACCTGCATTTACTCAACAACTTCCACCTAGTATCGAGCTTTGTTCATGTTTGCAAGAAGTGCTTCAAAACCTCAACAGAACACCAACCATACTCAGCTTCGCACTCTACAGTTCTTACGCAGTCCCAGACTACAGTTTAGGGGCATTAACACAAACTACACATGCAATTCCCCAAACTCCCATCGTTCCGATGGCAAACTCTTCACTCCTGTCTACAAATTCCATCATTCTCTCCCAAGTGGCAAACTCTTCATCGTGAGAGCCCAGTTGATGCCCAACGGACCCAAAGATCTGGAACCGACGAGTATCAGTCTTCCAAGACAGGAATTTGATCCCCAGGGACCGAGTTACTAAATCTTAACATCCGTCTTTCTTTCCCATCCCACGCCCACATCTCGTTTACTTGCCCAGCCACTATCCGTAGCCTGTTCCCGCAACATCCGTCTCTGTTCGCCGACGCTCCTTCCGGAGAAGTGAATGTGAGAGAAGAGACAACAAGTCCAGCCTCGCCAGTATACACTCCCTACCTACATGGCCTTCCATCCAATATATTGCCTACATCTCCAGCGAATACCTGGGGTTATCTATCGTACACCTTACCGTCTATGGCGTATTAAAGTTCTCGGCAGGTTACTGTACCCTTCTTAGTAACGCCACGTTTGAAGCTGATGGGTATGCGTCCTGGTCTTGAGAAGAAGGAAAAACAGAACAGACGCCCGCTAGGGGAAGCTTTACGATGCATCCGCACACCAGCGGCGAGGAGCTCCTCGATGGATGATTGGCAAGTCGGACTCAGACAGCCGTTTGATGAGAGGCCCACGCAAATGCCGATACTACGTCCCAATCCGAAGCACCTATCGCTAGTAGATAATTGTTCCCCTGCAAACTCAGTTTGGGAGGGAGGCCTGCAGCTGTAATTGGGGGTGCGGCTTTAGAGTTTGCACCTTTGACCTCTTTTCTTCCCCTCCCCCGATGTACTGTAAGGCTTCATTTCTAGCACGTAACTCGACGGTAATATCTCATTATGATAAACCATTTTCAGTTGAGCAAGAATCAAGTTGATTCCCGTGCTGTCGAGGTTTGATCGTCCTGATATACAACAGGGTTGTGCTGAGCAGGGGTATCATTACGAACAGCTGTGCCTCAGAAGCCCTACAAATAGTTACAGTGAAGCTCACGTACGCTATGTCCCCTCAGTGGTGGTTAGTAGGATCGACTCACCTACGATCCGTTTAATACGCAAAATGTTTCTTTCTAATAAACTACGATAGTTCTGTAAGTCGTGCATATATGCATCTAAGAAAAATGTACACGGGCCGCTTCTGGGTAGCGGAATATGATAAGTGATAGTATCTGAATCATCATGGCTTCACCTGAGCTACCAATCGCATCTCCACATGCAATCATGGTCACGGGAATGGTACAGTATCAATGTACATTGTCAGTGTATCTTTGTCGGTTAAACGAATTGCCAAGTAAAGGCAGGTTCTTCTAGAAATGCAAGGATGGTCTCATGATTCGGGAGTTTAGCAGACTCCGAGACCGAAGTAAAAAAAGCCACTATTCCAAAGCCGAGCTTTTCCAATCTAACGCGAAGAGCTAGTTGCCGATGAAACATAAGCTGCTGGTTATTGGCACCCAACAAAGAGTTATATACAGTACGTACAGCGACAATATGGACTTCTCGTACGAGTTGATGAATTAAATGCAGTAAATTAAGCTTTCTCCAACGGTTTGGTAAACCCATGGAGCCCTGTACAGTAATCGTACCTGGATGAGATGAACTAAACTAACCCGTTGCCTCGGGATGGCCAAAAGTGGATATTTCCCATCGAGAATGCTGAAGATCTTGATGCCCAACAATCGATTCTTCTCCTCCTCTGCCCAAATCTTCATCTTAGACAGATCTTTGACCCTTACAAACTGGTTGGACCCTTATTTTTCGGCATTTAATATGCCGCAAGGGGGAATGATCAGTGTACTTGTACTTTGCCATCCAATCCTCTCCCTTCTTGGTGCTCTTCCAAGAATTCTAGCCCCTTGTCAGGCACAGATAGAAATGAAGATCAAGGCATGGGAACTTTGTCTCACAGGGAGAGAAAGATGCTGGTCATGGACGTACCCCCACGATGGCAACAGTAACAGTTACATGTCCGTGCAATGCTTTCATGCATTCACGGTAATATCACTTTATTGTTGCAAGAGATGACTGTATCGAGTAGCTTTTCGAAAACTTGCCTAGAACGGCACATCACATCTCGCCAATTTCCCAACAGGCTGGTTCTTGCCCTTGGTGCCAGACCAGGATATTGTCTTGACTGGGGTGAAGACGGTGATGTTCCTTTGCCTACGATAGGTCAACCTGTACGGATAACTGTTATCCATAACTTCACGGACATCTTGACTGAGACAGCTTTTCTTTTTCTGATGTGCATGTCTACCGAGGGAGATATAATCGTGCGAGTCTTGGAATAACTGGGACGTATCTTGGAATAAATGGACACCACCCTGAAACAGTCTCGGTACCTTGACCCTCTTCTTGCAAGCTTGCAAGATAATGAATGGGCTGCTTGTCAAGCTCCCGTGATGTGGACGATTAGCGTGACAGCCAGCCCTGGAAGAGTCATAGCTATGTACAGTACACTTTACTATCCAGGTTTAATTACCTTGATGTCTAGAAGCGGCACGCTCATGACCGTGGCTTGCTGTGCTAATGCTTGCTCATACCTTGTTACACCATCGCCAGGTCGATCATAAAGGCTGGGCGTGGCAAATGGTCTGGCTTGGCTTTTTATGATCCTGATAGAGGCATATCATCTCATTCGCCTATTCATTAGTCCAGGCAACACCATGAGAACCCTACCTTGTGTAGGGTATCTGCGGTTCCGACTCCGATTCCGACATATAGTCTGTCTGGAGAAGTATTAACTGGCGCCGAATACGATAATTATGATAGTGCTGACATGAAACAAACTCGAAGCAGGAATTACACGGTTCTCACGGTGAAGTGACGACAGTTGAAAAGTGTAAACCCCCATTGCAATGCTATCATCGTGATTCTTAGAGCATTCATGTAAAATTGACGCACCAGTAGACCGCTGAGCTAGTAAAGGACTATTCCGTTCCGCACGATAGCTTCCGTTCTCAAAGCGGTAGCGTTCCGCTAATGAAGCGAAGAGGAACAGTAGAGTCTTTCCTTGCTCAATTTTTATGTTGCCAAGTCTGGGGTCATGCCTTGCATCCCGTCGTAACATTCCTACCATTCATAAAGAGACAAAGGGTTGAGGCAAATACTTGTCTCCTCTCCCTTTGCCAGACCGATAATATCTCGGGCATCAAAAATAGATGTGTCGAGACTCCATGATATGCGTTGTTGAACTGGTATGGATCGTTCGTACAGCTGTCAAGTGGCGGTCTGGTCTGCATCATTGACATTAGTGCTGTGGAAAAATAATGCACACTCCACAGACCGTTTGAAGCTGTACATGTTTATGCTCTGTTTCTGGTTATTGCATACTCGGTAGTTGCAGTTTGCAGTTGCTTGGGGGTATGATGTGACTGGACTGACAGTAGTTCGCTACAGAAGTGCCCGAGCTAATTTCACCGTCTAGGTCTGGCAGTTGTTGTCTCAATTGTTTCCTCGTCTGATTTCGCTAACCTGGCCAACCCAAAGACTCGGGAATGCCGTCAGTCCACGACTCTCAAACCCGAGGCTGAGCCCTTCCCAACTCCCTGGTTCACTGAGGATCCCCATTAGATCATCCCTCGGCATACAAGGACTCGATCCATATGATCCGCCCGAGCAGGAAAAGAGAAAAAAGACATTTCTCTTGGTAACATGAACGTAACCACCTGACGCTGACCTGACGAAGATCCCCGGTCCAGCGTCCCTGTCAAGATGGGGGCCCTAGGAGCTTCGGATGGGTTTACCTGTCCGTATGCTCGGGAATGGGAGGCTGTTCTGCTACGGTAGTAGTGCTGTCTAGTACAGAGTACCCAGGCTGAAGGATCAGGTCTCAGGGTAAGGATAGGATACGGTACGGTGGTAGCGGAACTTTACCAAGCAATCGGTGCAAAGGAAAGGGCGAAAAAAAGAAAAGGTATGCTCCGAGACAATGGCCGCGACTGACACGTCTTGTAGTCTTCGGTCTGGGTCACGTCGCGAAGGGTTACAGAAGGATCATATGAACAGTATGCATTCTCTCCGCAAAAAGGGAAATAAAACGCGAGGACAAACGCAGTTGAGATCTTCGATGGCAATGCATGCGACTGCACATGTAACATTAACCTACCGTATATTTAGGTTCACCAATCAAACAAGCAAAAGCAGGGCTGTAGTTTTAAGTTTCAATTTCGTCAACGGTTTGGCGTTTGGCTGTTGGTTCGTGAACAAAAACTGTCAGATCCAACTCCATCCAAGACATGTCTCTCATCACTGATTCCAGAATGCTCGTCATCATGACCCTTGCATTAACAGAGACGTTTATGGCGAAAGAGACCGCAAAAAGAAAAGAAAGAAAAAGAGGCAACCTGACTTCAGGAGGAAAGAGAAAAACAGGCTGGGGGTTTGTCACACCCGCTGCACCAGAAGCAGAACATCCCGAGGCCCGAGCCCGCGTCCTGGGAACGCCAAAGAAGAAAGCTGGGACGTTGTTGATTGGTTGAACCCCTGTTGTAAGGGCTTGGCGAGTGATGTGAATTGCAAGAGAACAACGCGACAGGAACTAGGGGTTGGCGTCAGAGGCCAGGGGGAGCACAGGACATGTTCTCAGACCAGATAATGAGCCTGGGACTTGACGGACTGGTGACGGCTTCATCAAGATGAAATTGAAGACATTTTCAGGGACATTTCCAAGGAGACATAAGATGACATCTCGGTGGACGTCATTTCTGGTATAGTTAATACACAATATTGAGATGATGAAGTTTACTGGTGACATGTAAAAACGCTTGCAACGGGGACACTATCCTAGAGCCCGGAACAAGACTCTAAACTCCTGTCGAGTCTCCAGCCCATGACGCCTCCTTCCAGCCAGTCGGTAAAGCCTATCCCCTTGCATCAAGTCGCCACCAGGTCCAGGTCCAGGTCCAGCTATACAGAAGCACAGCTAACCCTCAGCACCGTGAGAAGACCCAAGTAGCAGAAGAAGGTGGTTTAGCAGGGCTGATTGGATAGCGGTGTGTCTTTCGCGTTCGGCGGTGGGGAGTGGTGGAAATTATGGCCATCCTTCCAGAAGGACTTTTTTCTTCCCCAACTAGTGTAGCGGCAGTTTTGAACCATGACGCATCGTTTCGCATGCAGAAAAAGGGGCAGACATTAAAAAGTTTTGAAACCAGGTTCCTTTGGGTCGCTTATTAGTACTGGACTGTATCGGAGCCGTGGTCGAAAAGGACATCGTAGAATCGAGATATGCTACATGGGTGTGTGTATGTACGTATTGAAGGTGACATGGATATTCTTTAGCCGCCCAATTAATTGGTGGGATTGCGGTACAGGCTGTATTGTTATGCCAGCAAGCACTGCATGCGCATGCAGATTTCAGATGCAGCACAGCAGAAAGGACCCGGTTCAGGCTGTCGTCCAGCGTATTGACCGGTTCCTCTTTAGGAAAGTATGCAAATGCGGAGGAGTGACAGGTGATGACAGTACATACATATTCGTAAAATCTAATGAGCTGTATACCAAAATAACAATGACAATATCATCGTTCTGGTCTATTGGCTCACATGCCCTGTCCAGCGTCATTCATCTTGATGAAGCTCATCTCCCGTCTAGCGGAGTCTGTTTCGGTAGAGTGACAGCCCAGGCCAGACGAGACGGTATCATTCACTGGACAGGACTAGACTGGGACTCTACCGGCATCCCACCACGTGTGCAGTGGAGCAAGAGATCCGAAGCTATGCTATGCAATGCATGCGCGCCTTCAACCTTGCTCGAATAGACTAATGATGCATAGACTGATAGTTTGAATGTCTTCTGTTTCTCAAAAAGAAGTCATTCCTCCGAACTGTGATACAAGACCTCGGCAGTGGTGCTGCGTGTCAAGTCATAGACGGAACGGTACTTGAGTGGAATGGGATGTGTGTTTTATTAACCAGGGGGCCATGACATGAAGGTGTGGGCAATGGCGTCAACTGTCCAAGCGTAATATTCTTTTCATGGATATTGAACGTCTAGAACGGAGGAAAAGGAAATCATGGAACACGGTGGGTCAGACAGATACTCTCTACAGACTCATATTAATAGTACTTTGTAGTATGAAGATGTCATGTCATGAATAAAGGGTAACAGTAACACAATGAACCGTGCGTCCGGACGTCCGCTGATGCAGGTGCTAGAGATGCGAGCAAGAGAGACAGCACAGCACAGGTCAAGAAAATCTTTCCATTTCGCTCCGGCGTTGATGTGCAGTACGTGCAGTGCATTGACGTTCCATGGGTTTGGCCAGGCCAGGCCAGGCTCAGGCCTGAGTGAGATATCCTGACATCCACTGACTCGACTTATCTGATGGAGACAGAGACATTACTGCTCATCCAGTAGATCATGACGAACCCTCGTTGGAAAAAGCAAAAATGATGCACCGGCAGGCGGTAGATCATGACACAAATGACTCCTTAAACGAGTCTATCATATTTTGTCATGACTAGTAGACGTAGACCCCAAAAAAGCAATCATCTCAATAACGGTGATTCCAAGCGGAACCGTTGTGGGATCTTTTTGGGCGGGATGCTGATCACACGGGGGAGAGGAGAACACCTATGGATGGACGGTAACTGTACCTAGACGAGGCCTAGCTTTAGGGGAGGGGGGGCCTCTCTTTTGAGGCTTCCACGTGCCATCGGCCCGCCCATGGCATCTCCCCAATCAGAAATACGAAATACTCGTCTACCTACGGATACAGAATAATTCAGTTAGGCGCCGCAGTATTATTGAGGCGGTCTCTACCGTTGTGGATATCTCTTTCTCTTTCAGCGAGGCGGATAGATTATTCTCTGTGTCTTGCTTTGCCTGCCTGCCTCGAGGGTCCCTCTTAAACTTGTCTCACCGGCATTCGCGAGGGCGCGGTCTGGCGGGCAGCGCTTAGCCCTGTGGAGATGCTCTACATGAAAAGAATTCAATCAGAGTCCACCAGGTGAGCGAGACGTCTTGTCGGTGAGTACCCAATCTTGCTGTATGTGAGCCTTGTTTTGTCTCTGCGGTATGCAAAAGAGGGAATAGCTTCAAATTTGCTGTATGTATGTATGTATGTGCTGTAACCTGATACATAAGCGGAAACTCATCAAGGTAACTGCCGGCGGTATTGATACGAGGAAATACATATCATATCTCTCTGTCTCTGTTGTTGTCTGATATATGTTGCTGCGGCGGTGGGGGAAAGGGTCCAAGTTCAAGAGCGTTGTTTCGTGCTCTGCTCGTTAATGCACAAGACAGCACGCGATTTGGTCACTTACTCGCCAGCAAATATGCCGGCGGTGGGTGAGGGAGGAGAACATGTAACAAAAACAAAAAGTTTAATATAACACATTCTGCGAATAGCATCGACCTCTTGCGCAACAGTGCTCTCTCTTTCTCCCTTCGGTCATGGCTCGGTGAGTCAGTCAGATAGATTCAGGGTCTTCCATCATTCCTTTTTCCTTCCATTTTGCTTCTCTGCTTGTTTTGCTCCGTGATTAGACCACTATATTCATCCTCACTTCGCCGTCGCCGAAGCGTTGAAGGGCTCGTACGCTGGTCTGTGTTGCCCCCGTACTAAACTATAGCGGCTTCCAGAGGGGGGAACTTTTTTTTTTCTTCTCTCTGCCCTTGTTGTCTTGCTCGCCTTAGATTAAGACATGAGAGAGCAAACACCCCGGTAGTTCGAAATTCACACCCCGATATATGCATAGACACTCTACACGCCCTCCCTCCCGCTCTTCAGCTCCCAAAACCAAAACCCCAGACCCCCTTGTTTCTCGGAACCAGTGCCACCATCCAAAATTCTTTCCCATTCACACCACGCACACCCCCCTACGTACCGGTCTACAATGGGTGTCTGGTCTCTTGTCAACAGGGGTTCTTTTCTATGGGAAGGGGACTGAACTGAACTGGAAGGGCCTCTCTTTTCTCTCGGACTGGGACTGGGACTTATAATAAACAACCTTCAGCCCAGCCCATGGATCCCCGTCCGTAGGGATTTACTAACTAGCTTCTGTTCCGTTGTTTTGGGTCCATCTTGTCTTGTCTTTAAATACTCTTGACCTTCCCTCGAGGCTGTTTTGACGTCGACGTTACAGCCGTGTATCAATCATTCTTTTCCGTCTCCATACAAGTACTACCATCTATACTATACTAAACCTTACCTCTCGCCGCTCTTGTTATCCACCAACATACTCTACTCTATCATCACCACTTGATACAGAACAGACTTTCGACCATATATTCATTCAGCAAAGGGGAATTTGGATCGAAGGGGTTTTCTTTCGACATCCAACTCGTTGTCACATACCTCGACCGCCGATTTACTAGAATCGAGACGCCCTTGGTCCACTCTTCACAATGTGCAACTACATCTATGTAAGTGAGGGTGTATCATGATGGATGGATGATGGATACTGATACTCTTATCTCATAGAAGGAACTCAGCTGCCAACACCACTACCACTTGGTAGAATCATGGTGTCCCAAGTACATCGAGACTGAACGTCGATGTCCGCCCACCATTGTGAGCAAGCAATACTGGTGAGTCAATCTACCTCAAATATCTTATCCACCGGTTCCTTTGACTAACGGTTTTTGATCAACAGGGGTGACGACATTTGTGGTATGTCTTGAGATATTATCCACTTGAATGCAAGTTTAGAGTGGTTTTACTAACTAATTATCTAGCTGCCTGCCGAGAACGCCAACAACCAAGCAACCACCCATGGGCAAAGCTCATCCAGCGTCCCGATTCACGCATGTCCTACTCTCCCCAGCTCCGCGCACAATGAGAACGAACGAAGCGTTCCGCAGGTCGAGTCCCCGATATGTCGGCAGCCGACCTGCCGTATCCAATGAGGCGACAGTACGGATACTCTCGCATTCATGTCCCGCCGTATACGTATACGAAAAAGCCGATTAGGTGAGACAGGACATTTCCATGTTCCTGTCTGTCTGTCTGTCTACACTCCACGAGTCGGTCGTCTGCAAGTTAAAAGACGTGCTGGATGGTCGACTCAAGTGAGACATTGAACCCCACTTGGACTTTTAACGTGGGAAAAAGATCAAGACCAACGAATCAACGAACAAAACACCAAAAAACCAACAAAAAAGTCTATTTTATTATTGCAAACAGCACAACAGATACCTTGAAACAACAGGCGCAGGAAAGCAAAGCATTACTATTTTATTTATTGGAAAGGGAAAAGAATTATTCGGCTCTTGGGTGCAAACCTATTTCTTTGGCCGATGTGGTAGTCACCGAACCGAGTGGGGGTGATACTGGACTGGACTGGACTGGACTGGACTGGTACCTTTTTTAGAAGGGTTGACCCAGGTCGGGCGTCGATCCAACTGCAACTGCGACCCGACAGCTCACAGCCTGCACTGCGGGTGTCCAGTGCAGTCGCCACCTCCACTAAAACTCAACTGAATTACAGGGGAGCTCAGACCTCAAATCTCACTCTCTGGATTCAACTGGATGGATAAATCAATCGACGACAGTCTGATTGAGAGATGCAACCGACAGTATGCATTACTCTCTCACCTTGGGCGCCACCATCTCCAATCACCAGCCTCAAACAAGGACGCTACATTGATCGTCCTGCACGACAAGGAGGTCTGATGACCACGCGCATCAAAACTCAACCTTGGTGATAGCGATAGCAACCAGACACGAGAAAACCAACCACATCGGGCGCGAGAGGGGAGTCTTGTCATTATTATTTTTTATTATCGGCGCTGTTCTGAATCATTCATTTTTACAACAACATGCATGGAAGGAAGGAAATATTGGATGGGAAATAACCGGGCATTCATGGGAAAGACATTTTCTTCTTCAAAGATATCACGGGAAGGGGGACGGGAAACAGGAACAAGGGCGTTTGTTTTTAATTGTCACCACCACACTACCTACTCTATCCTTTACAACAGATTACAGCAGAAAACTACCTAAGGGAAAAAAGGATAGTTTTTGTTTGCATATTGTTTGGCGCAGGGAAATACTACTACTACTTAGACCGCTCTTGAATTAAATCTTGTTTGAACATACATATTAGCGTGAGACATTGAATGAATTGGCGAGAGAAGATCTCGGCACTTGGTGATGATCTTGACTTTGCCAAGTATTTGGTCATGTACGAAATGATCAGATACTTGCCGGCCGGGCGATGTGACGATGATCATCCGGGTTCTTGCGAGCCGCCTTGCAGTATGGAGATCGACGCTGAAACGGTGTAAGTTGACCAACAACACTCACAAAAGGGGAGGAATAGTCTATCTAGGCAGGCAGAGAGAAAGCCGAACAAGGAGAGGAATTCGTTAGTGTCATCGTATCGTTAGAACCCGTAGGCTTAGCGGCTACGGGCCGCTGTCGTGGGAATTGCCGGCCGGGTATTTGATATCCGGACAGTAGAAATGTCACCAGGGGACGGACATTCCATAGAGTGTCCAGTACGTATATACAATGTGATTGAGATGGATGGTACTTGATAAATCAGATAGGCTTGCCTGTATGAATGTGATACAGTACGATAACTCATTTACAGTAAACCCTCGGTATCTCTAGTTACGTATACTGCAGGTGGAGAGGCACCGTTAATATTGTCTCACTTCCACACGTGCAACACAACAGCGCCAAAACAAAGCAAAAAAGTGTTGCGAGAGATGTAGATATCACATCCAAGGTACAGAATACTAACACTCAAGCTTCACTACTCTTCTTTTCTCTTTTCTCTTTTCTCATTGACTCTCAGATCGCTTTTTGACTGCCATAAGGTTTATAGTAACGAAAATCCCCACGTTGAATCCGTCCCCCATGTAAACTTTGTCTCCCACCATCAACGCCTGTACCTGTGGCTTGGAGAGCCCTTCTCATTCCCGGCAGTTTTGCCCATAAACGCGCTGGCGCTTCTACAGTATCCCTGCTGGTCTACTCAGAACTCATAACGCGCCATCTTGAGACATTTTAGAAGGTCTTGAAGGAAATTAAATGCTTCGTCCTTCAAGGTTACGTACATCTTCTTTGCTTTTGATCTTTTGCCCTGGTCGTGTTTCGGAAGCTAGTACAGAATAGTTGTCTCTTTTCTCGCGTGGCAACGGTTCATCAGAGTTCGAGGCTAACAGCCTTACTGTGGCTTGCTAAACAAGACACGAGATACTCTAAACGGGGAGAGATTCCGAGTCAAGCTTCATGTGTGCTTGGACGTACAGCGTCATGGTCTTTGTGTTAGTTGGTGTAACCAAGAGAATGATGACGATGAGTAAGAAGGGTCTATGCGCTGTATGTAAGCCTATACGCAAAGCGCGGCTATGGAGTATTTCCACCGCTTACACTGTAATTGTAACTGCAACTCTGACATTTCATCTTTGTTACCTGCCGTTTATGTGCAGTTGACTCCTTGCCAGCGGAACAGGAAACTGAGACAAACACGTGCTCAAGCCATCGGCCCTCGCCTTCTCTTTTTATTCGGGAATGTCTTCAGCTGAGGGTGTGGACATCGGCAGATCGTATAAGGGCTTGAATGTTTGTTTTACGTTGACGTCGATAAAGAAACAGATACCGATTTCACCGTGGGGTGCAGACTTGGCGTTTGAATCAGATGATGAAGGAGAGATGCGTCTTTGCGATACAAGCCGTAGTTGTTATCGCTGTCGATCCAGGTATCTGGTACAGATATGTATACAGGTAGTTATACAAGGGCAGATACAGGTATGTACAGGCAGAGGTATAAGACTGGCGTTGATAAGTGCGGCAACACTTTGACCTACGAATACTGCATCTCCGGTTTTCCTTCAGCTTTCAGCCTCATCTCTCATTACTTATCAAGGGTCTTGATAGACCCCAAACATGGAATCCCCATTCCCCAGACCATCCTTCGACAGAGCGGGAAGGTCAAGGTCCCTCATGCCAAGTCTTAGCTTATCGGAGGTCAACGGTCACACCTTATCTTGACCGATCACACCTTGAAAAGGCGCCTTCCGAATTTATCTCTGTGAGAGATTAATCAGAGTCTGTACAAGATAAGATGAAAAGGAATGAAACCTGGCGAAAAGGCCGACAGACAACCTTGTTTGCAATAAAAAGCCTCGATGCATGTCACGCAGCGTTTCTCTTTCACATGCAGGACCTTCGATCTGGTGTGATATACGGTTCTGACCGTGAATCACTTCAATTTGCCTGTTGCATCTTGTAAATGAGCCGCGCCGAGGCATTTACCATTGCGAAACCCGGATTTCGCTTGCCGTAGGCCTTTTCGGTAGGTGGGTGTCATCATGTCAACGTTCTTTTAACATTAAATACAGCATTCTATAGCCAGCAAGGATGGGATGGCGGGTTCTCGGGAACGGAGAACTAATGTAGACAGTAAGACGGCTTCGGGCCGGAGAAGATCATGGATACTCTGACCGAGATGCTACGGTAATTTACTTGTGTTTCGGAGTCATCATGATAATGGAAGGTAACGAAGCTTACAAAGGTTGGAGACTGACTGTGCTGGTCATGGTCATGCCAACGTGGGATGATGCGCCCGAAAGGTCATTACGTTAGGTTAGGTTCTCTAAATGCCCGATATTGAGCATGAGATGTACTGCATTGCATCCAATTCTTTGTGGTTGCTAATACTCGGGCATCATGTACACTTCATCATACGTTTGGGTGGTAATTGAAAGGCTGCTGCAGGATCGACTGCATGCACGCACTCACTGGCAGTGCATACAGCCAATTGAGACAACCAAAAAACAGCGCCGAGATGAACAAGAACCGCCTATGAGGCCATCTACCCCACAAGAATTGGCTCACCGGTATGGAAACCCTGCCACCTCCCCCAAGTCTGGAGAGACCAATTGCGAGCGCAGCGCCCAGCATGCGAGGATAGAAAACAGGGTCGCTGACTACCTGCTTCATTCGTTTGGGAACGAAAAGATCCCGAGACTCTTCGGTATGCTGAGATAATTGTCGGTGCCTCAATAGCGGTGACGGTGATTGACAGTAAAGTACGGAGTACATACTTGGTCAAGACTCAAGAGGCAAATACAGTTGTTCTTTCAAGGGATCAATGGTCCGGTTATCCAGGGGCTTCCCTTGTCTTTCGCAAGTTCTAGACCTGATGATCTTCAAGTCTAGCGGAGGTGATCGTGTCTTGGATCCAAAGAGGCTCTTAGTTAGGGGGGTGCATGATTGAGAATGACTCTGGTTGATGTCAAGTGGCAAATGAGAGGCTGGAGTTGGTGCCTTGTACAGATCAAAGCGTCTTCTCAAGAGAATCATGAGTACGGATTCAAACCTTGGGTACGAGTATTGATTGTCTGTTGCATCATAAGTAATATCGGATCGCAGTTATCTAACCGGGTATGTACAG
Source organism: Fusarium equiseti (assembly GCA_003313175.1). Classification (NCBI taxonomy): domain Eukaryota; kingdom Fungi; phylum Ascomycota; class Sordariomycetes; order Hypocreales; family Nectriaceae; genus Fusarium; species Fusarium equiseti. The sequence continues at coordinate 653,335 of QOHM01000007.1, forward strand.
TTGACAGCTTCAAGTCGGGATGGTAGCAGCTCTGCTCCACGCTGACGTGACGCCAGAAGATCGTGGCCCAGGACAGGACCCCCAAGTGCCGGTTATTTGCATTAGCTCTGCACAGCACATGACATGACACCTGCATTAGACCCGCGTAGATGCATAATAATCCTGTACCTTCATACTCCAGCTTCAAACGGGAGCATCTCCTATTTCCTAAACCGTCCACATGCAGTCGATATCTACACCCTTCATCACCTTTATTATTTCTTGACAGGCTTTTCATCTTGAGGCCGTTCCAATCTCTCCACATTCGGTCGATTCTCATGCACAAGACCGAGATCTGTCGTCCTAAAATGTCTTGACGTGCGTGTTTTTCCCGACCGGTGTACGGATACATGCATTGCGGAAATTTTTAACAAAAGGACCCTGAACTGAAACCTGGCCATGATGTGATTGAATGCCAGAGATACAGCACATACAGTAGCCAAGTTATCAACCGACAAGTGTCGTGTCTGGTTACTTGACACCCTTTTCCCGGTTATTCTGCCAGAAAAGGCTTCACCAGGATTTCGACAAACACCTACGGGGAATTATTCACCTGCTGTCAAAATGGAAGATCTATTTCTTCTTTTCTTCACCAAAACAGTCATGCGAAACGTGATCATGTCCTTGTGCGGACAAGATGCAAGCTCTTGACACTGACACTTTGTTCTCCACGGAGACCACCCCCTGGAAGCCCCCTACTACTGTATCGAGTTCCAGCCCATTGTTCGAGATGCTGGCACCCGCACAAGCCTTTGACCATGTGACTTTGGCATGACATATGGTGTCCCTCTATAAAGGACTTGCGTCTATTGGTGCAATTGTTTTACAGAGCGTCTATGCACTGAAACGACTATGGACCAACAGGAACACTCATCAAGGTACAGAGATTGACTATATCTTCTATTGTGATATCCCGAAAAATATCGCTTCAGTCTTTCGGACTCTCGCAACCCAACAAGTACGCGAAAGCAAACATGACGAATAATGAGCGGCCGATGCTGGATGCGACAATGCAGATATATCACGCTGATCACGATCCCGTGCCATACGCACGCCGCAAGCTGCCAACTTCTCTTTCGATACCGATACGCTGGATTGAGTCGCGATTGGTCGCATCGCGCACTCGATGAGTTTTCTTTACTAGGAATCAGGCTATCGCGAGACAAGTGTCCACCCAGTTTGCTCTTTTTTCTGGCTTGCTATTGGTGTGTTGGTTGGACCATATCTCGAGATCCTAGTTACCAGCTCTCCTCATTTATCAAGGAGAAGGGAGAAAAAAGGTCTCAGCCAACGTTACATGCCAATCCGGAGAAAACAAAGAGAACCTGGCTTTTGCCTACATCGTTTCATAGTCATGTGATGGGTGTTTGTTTGTTCTTTACCCCTCGTGTATTGATCAACTAACCACGATAGCTGTTGTTGCTATCACAGCTCATAAAAAGCCACGCTCGATTGGCCTCATCTCCGTGACGCTATGGGAAGGCTGCATTACGCGCTCATAACGTTGTGCCCAGCCGCTATGTCTTGACCGATAGACAACAGATTGCCGCGATATCAAGTTAACTAAAGCGGTTGTTAGATCGTCCCGTCACCCTCTTATTGGGTTACCCCTCTAAACTGGTCATAGCAGAGCAAATATCCCGAGGTAGTCAGATCTGAAGTTACATTGTGCGGGCGCCACAGGTTAATCAACCGTTGTTAGACGCCTTCGCGAAGTCGCTCTTTAGATTTGAAGGCCGCGCGAGGTGAAGCTGGCACGTAGTGTTTTGTCCGTGATGAACATTCGAGTAGCAAGCAGTCTCAGTTCAGTTGTGATAGACGATCTATAACACAAACATTGCCAAGATGTGACCCTCACTTAAAGTGACTGCATATAAGGTCATATTTGCTTTTTTAGCTCATGTTTCCTCCCTCGCTTAGCCGCGAAGCGCCCGTTGCCGCCCTACTGATGCTTCTTCTCCGCTTCCGTTAGTCTTCTCCCATCCACCAAACTTCCATCGGGTAGGATCCGTTCCGTAGTTCGGACGTAGGCCAACAAGAACGGGTATGCCAGATCGCATAGTACTGATGTACCAACGAGGAACAATGCGAGAGGGTGGAAGACGAAGCCATGAGCTTCTGGCCAATACCACCACAGTAGAATGCAGCAAACAGGGAGGCCCATGACGGTGCCTACGAAGCGACAGAACCTGGAGACATGATTGTCAGCTTGCTTGCTGTCTAATTGCTTTTTCACGTCACGAGACAACGAGCGGATACAAATCCTACTGGTGATCCAAACTGTCGGGTTTGCTTGTCGTGGTCGTGCTTCGATAGACCGCTTCCACCTGATACGCAATCTGCAGCAATTTTCCAAACATTTGGGAATATGATAGAGCAGAAAACACGCCCCTGATGCATATACAAGAAAAGAATCACTCACCAGATTGCATAGCTCTGACCGCCAGAGTGACCGCGCTGGAGAAGCATAGCCAACGCAGATACACTGAATATCATCTGCGCCACACCAGCCGACCAGAAGGCCAACTCAGTAGTATCCCTCGCCTCAAGACCCTTCCACGTCTTACCCCATTTGATCCCATACCCACGATGCGGCTCCTTGAGCCACCACCAAACAAACGTGCCATTACCCACCAGCCCCGCGATGAACACTATAATCAGTAGCAGCGGTACATTACGCGCGATAAGCGGCGCAGAGGCAAATGATCTAGGCGCTGTCTTGAGCGTGGCGTATAGCACTGGTATGTCGAGGAGGAGCCAGCATGTGAAGCCGAATGTTTCGATGGGTGCTTCGCATACACCAAATGCGTAGACGACTTCCCATGCGAGGTTGAGGCCTAGGGCGAGGAGAGGAGCGGGTGTGGCGTGGGTTGCGAGGCTGCGGCGAACCATGAGGATGTAGCAGAGCAACCAGAAGGCTACGCCGACTGAGAGGCAGGCTGTTGAGGCTGGGACGAGCCATGTTGGTGCTGAGGGGGGTGGAATGTCTGAGGAGCCCATTCTGTGGTGTTGATGTGTGGTTGTGTTACCCACGCGGTGTGATATGGTGTTGTGAGCTTAAATGTGATGTAATGTGTGAGTCGGTAGTTGATGAGATGAGATGGCTGATCCTCATGTCATACGTGGATGTTTTGGTGGGTATAAGGCTGGTGGAAGCTGACTACCCTGTAAGTATTTACACATAACGAGTGGCACGACGGTTATAACACCAATACATCCTTTTGCCCTTTGGATACAGCATTAATCCAAGAAATGGATGGGAAACCAAGTTCGCTTAACTATGTGATGCATCTGATTTAAATGCATTGAAGTGTAAAGTTGCTGTTCTGGAGTCGCTCTCTTCAACCTGCTTCAGAGTAGAAGCTCGACTTGTCACCGGCTGCTATTTTGAGGGTATGATTATAAAAGATGAAAATAGTTCTTTTTTGAGTATTTGGTATCTAATATGCAGTTTTCTATCCACTCGCAAGTCCAAGCAATAATACACTCTCATAAAGCAATCTGTACAGCAAACCCAACGCCCTCCATGCTAGTCAAACCAGGTCGCAATTCCTATCGTACACAATCTATCACGTCCCTCGTAGTGCAAACCCCTTAAACATCACCAGTCTTGAACAGCTCAAGGTGCTGGCGCTCACGGGGAACACCATTCTCCTCAAGGAACGCTCTAACCTTGACCATCCAATCCTCAGGACCACAGATAAAGTACTCAGCATCAGGGCTATCAAGCTGAAGAAGCTTGTCCTTCTGAAGACGAGCAAGATCGATCTCACCCTTGAAGTCGTACTGATCACCCTCCTTGACGTCCTCGAGGAAGATCTTGGCGGTGATGTTTTCGTGCTTCTTAGCTGAGTCGAGAACATGGGGCACGAAGCAGGTTGAGCCTGAGTAGCGAGCTCCGTGGATCCAGGTGATGGGTCGCGAGGCAGTCTCTGATTCGAGAACTGAGTCGAGGATGGAGATGAGAGGAGTGGCACCAACGCCGGCGGAGAGAAGAACAAGAGGCTTCTTGGCGGCTGAGGCATCGGCGGGGTTGAGGAAGAATTCACCAGCAGGAGGGCTCAGCTCGACCTCATCGCCGACATTGTATCGCTTGTGCAGTCTAGTGGAGACAAGACCAGCAATCTTGCCAGCAGCAAGATCCTCAACTGATGGCTCTTCCTCGGGACCCTGGAGCTTGACGCTGATGCGGTAGTGGTTGGTTCCGGGAGCCTCGCTCAGACTGAACTGACGGCTTTGGAGGAGGCCATCAAGTTCAGGGATGGGAATCTGCAAGCTGACATACTGTCCGGGGAGGAACTTGGGGAGAGGCTTGTCGTCAAGAGGCTCAAGGTAGAAGCTCGTAACAGAGTCGTTCTCAGCCTCCTTCTTGGTAATCTTGAATTTGCGCCATGAGTTCCACTCCCCAGCAGCATCGTAAAGTTGACCCTCGCGCTGGATAAAGATATCAGCGAGCTGACCATATGCAGCAACCCAAGCTTCCTTGATCTCATTCGTCAAAGCAGACCCGAGGACTTCGCCAATGGCACCGATGAGATGTGTGCCGACGATGGGATAGTGCTCAGCCTTGATGAAGAGTGAGACGTGCTTCTGAGCGATACGTTCAACAGCGTGAGAAAGCTTTCCAAGGTCATCGATATATGTGGCGTAAGCAAGGACGGAGTTGGCGAGGGCAGCTTGCTGAGCGCCGGTCTGTTGGTTGCGAAGAGAGAAGTAGTTTTTGAGCTCGGGATGAGCGCTGAGCATGTTGCGGTAGAATGTGGTGGTGATGGTCTTGCCATGCTCCTTGAGGATGGGAGCTGTGCTCTTGACGATGGCTACTTGTGCTGCGGTGAGAGCCATGATGTATTATCTGTATGATAAGTCTGCTAGGAGATGATGAGGTATTATGAGACTTGAAGTGTCAATTGTGTCTTAATGATAGACTGTGATGCTGAGAATAGTGGCTCTGTGGGATCCAGCTCCGACTCTTTATATCATGTCCCGGAGAAGACATCGAGGCGCGGAGAAACAACATTCTGATATTCTCGTCCTCCATGACTCTCAAGACAATAAACATCATGCGATGCGAAAGCGACAGAAACAATAGCTCATGGTCCCTGATACAGTGGGTTCCTGGATCACCGACGGTGGTCTGATGGGTATTGACTAGAGCATCTCCGCGGGGCCCTAACGGTTGTACGACGGGGATTGGCGCCTAGATGCTTCTTTTTTTGGGTCTACATCTTTGTAGATGCTGTTATTGTTAATATGTTTCATCCGATTCGGATCCAAGCTGATGGGAACTGCAACGCAAGGTTCTGATGTGTATCCAGGCTCTAGGTATCTGCCCCGCTGCTTGCGTATAAGTCACCAGCAAATTCTTATGCGTAATATTTTGCCAAAGTACCCATCTTGATTGGACAGACGATCTATCGCTGGACAGGACCCTCATGAATGACTGACCCAAGCATCAATTGCATGGTCAAGAATATTCTACGTCTCGCGGAGAAGCGGAAATGCCATCTATTGTCTTTAAATTTTCGATGCCACGAGTTTGGGACAAGCAATGTTGTGACAAAGAGTGGGCTGACATCTGCAAATAAGCTTCGGATGAGATCGGAACGGGTCGAGGATAATCGGAACGGGTCTTGCGGCTGTAACGGAAGAATCATGACATTTGACTCCATTTGTTTGGCAAATTCAACGTTAACTTAAAGTCGTACGGATACAGACAGCGGAATATCACCGCGCGAATCATTGCTGCAAGATTGATAATCATCACCAACCTGGAAATGCCGTTACGTATTTTGACAGCTGGATCCGGGTGGAGCAAGGTTCAATGATATGATTCCATATTGTGTCCCTTGTGACTTGAGCAATCTATTGACGCTATTCGTCTCGTCCCGCATCCCACTTTGGTATACAATTTCAGCTTGGTCATCATTGCATGCGAGCACTGCCGATTCCTCCACGTCTTGTATGGCCTCATCGCCAAGACGCGGGGGCTCGCCGAGTCCCATGAGCCCTTGGGACCTCTGCTAAATGCTCAGATCATCTCTATCGTCTGGCTTGGGGAGTCGATGATCCCAATATGTCCCATTGGGATGTTGGACGACATCAATTGAGCGACATCCAGGATGCCAATGGTCCTCCTCCGTCCCAAACGGCCACATCGCAATCGAAGACACTTCGTCCGGTGCACAAGCCTGTGATCTCTTCCACATTGACCATCCCAGTTCGCTCATCAAGTGCTGGACCATAGATCGGCCATGCTCAACCGCCTTTTCAAGTTTCTCATTGGACCCCTCGTCTCCCTTACTCGTAAGTCCAGATAGGCGGGCAGTTGACGCTTCTAGTAGGCGACCGCGGACAAGATACAGCGTATTGCAGATCGTGCTTAGAACCGTGTCAAGAGACGTATATATCAACTCGTCTTCAACACTCCATTTGTCCTTCATTACATGGGCTGGTCTCAGATAATGTCTCCTGCATTCCTCAATGGCATTAGCAGTTCGGTTCGTGTTCTCTTGCTCTGCCAAGGAAACATCGTCGGGCAACGGCGGTGCGTTGAACCAGGTTGAAGTAGCACCCAAGACTTCATTGACAAAGTGACGAGATGGCAGTGGTTCATATGCCATGAGCGCTATCCTCTTGCTGTACCGGCTCACGATGAGATCAACAACACCTTGCCAGTCCACGGTGAACCGTCGAGGCTGGTACAAGACATCCTTCAAATATGCCTTGATGTCTGTGAGCTCAGTCAATGTTGCAGCGCCGAGTCTTTGGAGATCCGGTCGCTCCGGATCTGTGCTGGAGATATTGATGGGAAAGAAGAGGCCGGACACCATGGAAGAAAAGTCGATCCGTAGTCGGCCGCCTCCAATACCATCGTATCGCTCTCCAACCCCCCTGATCCATTGGAACATGGACAAATCCTGGTCATTCATAGTGATATTGCGCATTTCTGTGCGCATCATGTTAACCAGATTCAAGCCGTTGCTGAAGTCACATTTGATGATTTCCACACCAATCTCCATGCGCACAAATCCATCCAAGCCCCATTCGGATGCTATCTTGCACAGATCAGAAGCCCGATCCTCTTCGTCAAAACTCCGGCCATTGCCCTTGCCCTCGCGAAGGACGAGATCCTGAGAGTCCAATGTGCCCATGTATGTCTTGCCTGCACTCATACCGTCAAGCAAAAGAAGATTGAGTTCACGAGTTGTTTGATACATATGCAGGTAACCACGATGGTTTACGGGGTCGTCATCGTCAACGGGATAACCAGAATGGTCTCTTATAGCCTCAGCATCGTTGGTTGCGCTATGTTCGTTGCGACGTCGTAATTCCTCACGGAACTCTTCTTCGTGTAGATCTTCCTCTTCGTCAGATTTGTGCTTATCCGGTGGTGGAGCTATTGGGTGACGTCCTCTGCCACGTCTTGATCTGTAGGACATCGCAAAGGCTTCGGAATGTTCAATATCGAAAGCCAGCCACTCTGGCCCCGTCGGCGTTACGTTTCGTTCGGCGCCATGATAGAACAAAGTGCCCGCCGGTACAGTGGCTGGGAAGAAGCCGAATCCATTGTGATAAAGAGCTGATCCGAATAGTCGACCGGCAGAATGGATTGCATTCAGAACCATGTGCGATCGATCTTCCGCATATTTGTGGTCTGGCTGCATTCGCTCCGTACCTTCGTGTCCATTTGCGATGTGGAGGAACAGCGACAAGAATACGCCGAACGAAACTTTGGGAACCATTTTCACTTGTCGGCTCTGGATATCTTCAGTAGTATGGCAACTAGAGATTCTGATGCCAGTACACTCATATCAGCAGAGTCATCCCTCTTCGGCGGGCCGCGCGGCCCATCAGAGTTGCCCACCCTGGTTGCCGCTATCCACATCCCGTGACCAGTGATTCCAGGCCAGGCCAATCTTATTCAGGCTGCGTGGAGATGTCTGGATCATCTCGAGATTGATAAAGAATGCCTTTTGTGGGGAGATCTCCTCTGATCAATCGGGACGCTTGGCATTTTTGGGCTGCCGTTTCAGTAGTTTACCCCGACAGCAGTTAACCACCCGCTCCATGATCTCCTCCATATCCTTAATGGTGATTGTCGATCAATGATAGCATCGTATGCGACCGATGCAGAGCTCTTCGGTCGAACCATCATAACAGGCGCGATTGCACAATCCTTGGGCGACGCAAGGTCACAAGATAGCCGATGTAGACCATGCGATCAAGTCTATGCGGCTATACTCATGCCATCGGTCGCGTCTGTCAAAGACTTGAGTAAGGGCCATGGATCCATGATGGAGTGAAGTATGAGGGCATGGTATCATGAGTCAGCACTCCCAGAAAAGGGTCGAGGGTCTGTTGGTACCGATACATTGCTTGTTCGCGCCAGTTGTTCCACTGCTTAATCTTCGTCGACTTTTGAGTGATACTGGAGGGTTGGAGTGCATATCGTGGCTGCACGGCGCCCGGAAACTCGCCTGTCCGCGTCCCAGATCTGTTGAGTGACCTGGTGCGACACATCCAGAGTAACAACAGATCCAATAAAGGTGGTTGTGAGGCACATGCAACAATGCCGATGGTGGGGTGATGGGCACAACATCAAACCTCAAAAGGCTCACCGCTGGTCAGCGACCAAGGGAACGCATAGAATTGGTGCCTGTTGATATATGCTCTGGAACCTTGATGCATTGAACGGCAGAGATATCGATAGGTCTAGTCGTAAGCCACCATTGACTTTGAGATTGAACACTGGTGGCCATCATACGAGTCGAAAGACAGCTGACCGAACGTCGAGACGGTGAACGATTTCACAAGCCACGATCTGTGCGAAGGTTGTACCGGATGCCGTGCAAATTCGGTGAGGCAGCTATTCTTAAATAGGGTATTGTTGTCGAAGAAGTTGTTTTGTTCATGGTGAGGACCGTGTTGAGATGGAGTGTTGAGTTGGGGTTGAAGATCCTTGACATCGACCGTGAAGAGTTTGTTGAAGTCCGCAACGTCTTACAAGACCTTGTGCTGCAGGGTTTGTTGTCGAAGAACCCTTTCGGTTTGAGCCATTCCTGCCGCCAGTAAACAAAGGACTGGTATCTCCTGTGTCAGTCGGTATTCCAGGCTCGAGGCAACAATAGACGCTTTCGAGCATCATGGGTTGAAGGAGTACCTTGCATGTTCACCAAAGTCACATCGCAGATCCAATCGTCCAGGATTCGTTGCAGTTGGGTGAATGGATTCATGGATGTCTTCCCCGAGCCTTGAAGAATGAAGGGCTGGGGGCTGGTTTCCACCCGGGGAAGGAACCCCGCCTACAGCTACCCTGCCCCAGACTTTGTGGGACGATCCCAAGCTCCAAGCTCTAAAGCTCACGCAATTCTGTCGCCAGCGCGGGGTTCGGCTGCGCTACTGTAGTCAATTCTTCGGGTACCTCGGATTAGGAGCCGCTAACACCTACAGTAGTGTACTTCTTTTAACTGACAGCTTTATGATCTCCACGACAGCTCCGGGGAATTAAACAGCTTACCCTGGATTTCTGTTCTTGTCACTAGCTCGTAGAGAGGGAGGGGTTACAGCTTAGATTGGAGTTTATTTTATTACACAACAGCAACTCAATGGTGAACTCGACATGAATGAAGCTGAACCGATGATGCTGTGGCTACCTTCTTTGACTGGCTTGGACAAGTTGGAAGCACTTCAGGGTCCCCCTCTTGCTTCTTTCCTTGTGCTCAGAAATGTCACTCGTCGTTTTTCATCTTCCCGCTCTTTCCTCTTCCCCTCACCTCAGTCACTTCATCCAAACCTTCCACCAGCACATGCTACACTCACGAATGTGACGCCGTACCTGCATCAAGCACGTTGGCGGCGCTTAGATTTATTAATTTGTATCCCCGACAAGAGCTTCAATTACAAAGGCTTCACTTCTTTGTTTATTGTTCCGTTGCCAGGAACAAACCCCCAGTTTCAAGATCCAGCTCACACAATCTGGTGATCTCATAGCGCATATCAGACCACCTCTTCCATTACCTCACTTCACCTTGCACCCTCGTTCGCCTGACCCCCCCCTTTCCGTGATCCCGGGCTCTTCGGCTTTGATGATTCGATTTCGTTACTTGTGAAAGTTGATAACAGGGAATTTATCCTCAGTTAAACACCGAGATAAGATATTGCCAGGGAAGTGTCGTCAACTAATACACATTTGACGCACCTGAGCAAACAGCAGGTGCCACTTGCAGTTGCAGTTTCCTACACCACGCCCGCTGCTCCTTCCTCCCGCCCAAAATCTTGACTGGTCATCGTGTTTCTCTTTTCTCCTCACTCAAATCCTGGTCGATCAACCCATTGCTTGATTCATCGCCTTTTCAAATACGGGCTCTCATCCAAACACAAGTCAACGTGATATCACCAAAAAGCACCATCCAAGCTTTGTCCATCTTCAGCACGCCACTCATCTCCTCACCTTGACATTTGTCTTCCTGCTCACCTTGTCACCGCGTCCTTAACTGGCTGTTTCCCCCACGTTCTTCCACGGTATCTCTCCCCGCCCCCAGCCTGTGGCTTGACTTGGCCTGTCGTCTTTTCTCTTGTCTTACAAGATATCATCAAGTACAGTACATCATACCCTGGTCCCCTTCCTGCAGAGACCCGCGCTGACGGGCTAGCGTCTACCAGCATCCCATCTTGTGTCTGTGTCTACTCGTCAGGGTATCAAAAAGATTGGCTGCTGAGAGTACAAGGAACGAAATAATTTGTACACTTTATGTGAATTGAGATCGGGTCTTAGCCCACAAACTTTTGGCATCCTAAGCCTGAGGGGACTTTTTTGCTACCCGGGCAGCAGCTACTACCATCGTCCAAGTACCTCATCCCTCGTCCCTGCCTTTTTACTTGTCTGACCTGATCAAGGGGGTGTTCCAAGGCAGGTATAACTTGCCTCTCGACTGCAATCCTTTTCTCTTTTTCTCATCCTTTCAATATCCCTTTCTCTACACTGTGGACTTTGGCTCTCTCTTCAGCTTCAAGAGAGCTTGTCGTTTCAACCTATCAATAATCTATTACCCCTCCATCCTCTTCATTACCCCGCCAATTCTTGCGAGCACCCGCCATCATGAGTTCCAACAAGCCTACCCGCAAGTTTTCCACGGGCGCCACCTCGCACCGCAAAAGGCAGATGAGCCTCATGGTCGAGAAGGATGGCCATGTCAATGCTCCTCTCCAGGTGAGATCATCTTATTTTTCATGTTTTTCGTCTTTCTCATGTCATATCTGCTATGTCATGACACCTTGCGTCATAGCAACTTCAATTGTTCAAAACCCCTGCATAACGGGACCCATCGCCGTTGTCGATCTTTCAAACTTCTATAGCGACGACTAACAACTCAATTACAGACCCTGTACCTCGGTATTTCTGCCGTCTTCGCCGATGACCATACTGCCGTTATTGCACTTGCCATTCACGACACTGTCTATCTCAATGACTTCTCTATCAAGCACATCTCTCTCGATGAGGAGATGCGTGAGGGACAGGATCTCATTGCGGATCACATCATCAGTGAGGTCGAGGCTTACGAGCATGACAACTTTGTCAAGTTCATTGGAGCCGGTATTCCTGTCACACTCAAGTATATGAGCCCTTCTCTGTGCTCGCGTCTCTGGCTGGATCTGGATATTGTCCCTGTGGTCCTTAGACCTGACCATGAGGCCAAAGAGAAGAACTTCTGGGATGTCAAGCGCGTCGATGAACAAGCCGATTCCATGGCTCGCAAGTGTATCCTGTAAGTCGCCATCAATCACTGTCATTGATTAACTATTAATCACATACATTAGAAACTTCGGGCCCTCTCTCACACCGCATCTTCAGGTCGGCTACCGAGGCATCGTTCAGACAGATGCAGGGTTCCGCGTTCATCTCACAAACCTCCAAAACCACAAGGATACCTGCTCCACCGCCACGTGGAACGCTACACAGTTCTACGCTAACAAGCTGCGTGAGAAGAAGACCAAACTCGCCTTCTTCAGTGCTACCCCACAAGGCGGTGGTGTTGCCCTCATGCGACATGCTCTTGTCCGTCTCAGTCGCCTCATGGGAGTAGACGTGACTTGGTATGGTATGTTCAGGCACATCAAGAACTCATCGCTCCAAATTGACTAACTTTCTCAGTTCCCAAACCACGACCTGGTGTTTTCAGAATCACCAAGAACCAGCACAACATCCTTCAAGGTGTCAGTCACCCTGACCAACGAATCTCGGATGCAGAGAAAGGTGCCATCAACGACTGGATTGAGGACAATGCCAAGCGATACTGGCTCTCTGAGGGTGGTCCCCTCCGTCCCCCAGAGGAGGGTGGTGCCGACATCATTTTCGTAAGTCTAATCACTCTTAAGGTTGTTGGTGTAAAGGGAGATGTGCGACTAACAACGGTGCAGATCGATGATCCTCAGATGCCTGGACTTATTCCCATGATCAAGAGACTCACTCCTGATCGCCCTGTCCTTTACAGATCTCACATCCAGATCCGAAGTGATCTCGTTGCCAAGGAAGGATCACCTCAAGCCGATATCTGGAACTATCTCTGGAGCAACATCAAAGAGTCCGATATGTTCATCAGCCACCCCATTCCCAAGTTTGTTCCTCATACAGTTCCCAAGGAGAAGGTCGTCTACCTTCCTGCTACCACAGACTGGATCGACGGCCTGAACAAGCACATGAACAAGTGGGACACTGGCTACTATGCTCATATCTACAACACGCAGTGCAGAAACCAGCGAATGACCGAACTTGACTGGCCCAACCGTATGTCTATGTTAGATACTCTCGACAAACCTGACTGACCAAATGTTATAGGCAAGTACATCGCGCAGGTCGCGCGATTCGATCCTGCCAAGGGTATCCCTACTGTCATCGACTCATATGCAGAGTTCCGTCGCCGCTGCGACGAGGCTAACATCACTGATGTTCCTCAGCTTGTTGTGTAAGTTACTTGAGTGAACGAAGCATTTCCTTAGCTAACTGGTGCAGCTGCGGCAACGGTTCCATTGACGACCCAGACGGAGCCATCATTTTTGATCAGACAATGACTCAACTGGAAGATCATTACCCTCATCTCCTCGACGATGTCAGCGTCATGCGTCTTGACGCCAATGACCAGCTTCTCAACATGGTCATTGCCAACGCCTATGTCATTCTCCAGCTGTCAACTCGTGAAGGATTCGAGATCAAGGTCTCTGAAGCTTTGCATGCGGGTGTCCCTGTCATCGTGTCCAACGAAGGTGGTATTCCTCTTCAGGTCAAGGACAAGGTCAATGGATATCTTGTTACCCCTGGTGATTACAAGACTGTTGCCAGGCATCTCATGGACTTGTACAGAGATAACGAGCTCCATGCTAGAATGTCTCAAGAGGCCAAGAATGGTGTCAGCGACGAAGTTGGTACTGTCGGCAATGCACTGGGCTGGTTCTACCTGGCTGCCAAGTGGCAGGAGCTTGGTACTAACCCTGGCCTTCGTGGTGACGAGAAGTGGGTGAACGATATGGCTCGTGAAGAAGCTGGATATCCCTACACTGAAGGCGAGAACCGTCTACCTCGTCACTATACGCAGCGCAAGGAGGAGCAGAAGGTCCAGGAGAATGGGTATGATGAGTAGACTATTAAAACTTTCCGTGCTCTTGAGAATTTTTATGCATGCACGATATGTCTTGCTGCCAGTTAGTTCCAGGCAGCTTCTGGATGCCTTCTTTGAGAAACATAGTATGATTTCATGAAAGAAAATATCACTTATGCATCTATCCTTGATTGACGTTGCACTGTAATGTGCGGTTATCCGTATTAGTATGTGATTTCATATGCATTTGTTTCCAACACAAAGCCTTAGACAATATCAGTTTGCTCACTGTATCAGGTAGAGAGGCCATGAGAACTTGTGGTGGGTTTTGCGTTGTCACTGTCGGGCAGGTGCAAGGCAGCTGCGTCCCGTCTGTAGAAAACATCTGCGACTAACCACGGAAGGAGTGATTGCGAATCACTAGCTCTTTCCTCATCATAACAAACTCCCCAAACCCATGTTCTCTGCCTTCATGGTTACTTGTCGAGACCTCTACTTTTAATTTCTGTTGTTTGTTTGACACGCTTCTTTCCTTTCTACTCGCTCGAGCGCAGCCGGTTTCCAGGTGCAGCGAAACCTGAATTCATTCCTTTCTCCTTCTTTCTTTTCAAGCCGTCACAGTGATCAAGTTCCTCACATCAACCTAGCGATCATGTCACCTCCACCCTCGGATGGAGCTCTTCAGCCTGCACCTGAGCCTGCCGCTCAACCTGTTCAGCCTGCGACTCATCCTGTAGCTCAATCTGCAGCTGAACTTATTGCTGAAATTGCAGCTCAACCAGCAGCTCAGCCTGCTCAACCTGCGGTTCATGGCGAAATCATGAATCCTGCTCGGGCGCAGATGCTTGCTCAGGTCGCCCAAGGAACAACCAGTCCGTCACCACCACCAGATCCCAAGATCGAGGAGGAACGGCGAGTTGGTCCCCTCAAATCTGGGGCAAACTGCAGTGATTTGGGCGATCCTTCTCGACGCATCTCTCGGGCCTCCCAGCAGCCCGAAGATTCGCGAGCGGCCTCTGTTTTTAGGTCAGACGTGAGCCTCTCGCGCCCGCGAAAGACCGTCAACTTTGCTAGGTTGCCCAAGCGTCCCTCAAGCATGCTGATCGAGGAGGAGGGTGATGTGAAAAAAAAGAAGCCGAGGCTCAGTTCGCGCTACTACACGGACATTCAGTCACTTGATCCAGGTGAGAGCCGAATAAATCGACGCTGGAGTATTCACTGACATTGGTACAGCTCCTCGTCCAGACGAGCACAAACGATACCTCACATCCCTCCTCCGTAACCGGAAGCTGTTCCTCACTGTACAGCGTCTCCCGAAGAAGCAAGATGACTTGATCGAGCCCAAGACTTACGAGTTTCGCATCTCCCAAGCGGGATTGGTGCAGCATGAGAAATTTTCTATCATTGCGCACACTCGAGCTCTTCCACTGGCTCCGCAAGGTCCGGCCGATGGAAACATCTCGCAGACCGTCGTTGGTGAGCTACTTGAGGACGTCTGGCCCAATCTGTCCAGGCACGAAAAGTATCAGTACGCTCGACAGCTTCGCAACATACTTCAAAAGATGCGATCGAGCGACAGAGGTACTTCAAACGGTAGCTTTGGGTCGGTCCAGGCGGGACCATACAGTCTCATAGTTGACAACCACCCGAGCCACACCTACTACGCCGTAAGGGTTCGACCAAGCCAGGAGGAGTTCATGGCATTGCTTACATCCACACTGTATTCCTCGGTTCCCAAGCAGGTCGGCAAAGCTCTTGTGAAGCAATTCCGCAAGGACTATCCATGCGTCCTCACGCATGGGGACCTTTGCCCCAGAAACATCATCGTCTCCAACCACACAATCACATGGATCCTCGGTTGGGACTGTGCAGGACACTATCCCGTGTGGTGGGAGTACGCGCGTTTCTTTGAGGCGAGAACCAGTGAGGGTAACAGCGACTGGTATGAATATGCCGATGAGATCTTTGCCGATGAGTATCCGGCAGAGCTGGCGGCTTACCAGGGCATCGCCAGATGCCAGCAGCCTTGATTTTCTTGGGATGGGTGCGGTATGCGATTTGCATGCCCTGGAGTTCGGGGCCTTGAAACAGCAATAAACGGGTGCTCACGACAAGTCGAAATTTTTGGGGGCATGGTATGACGCCAGGTTTCGGGTCACTATGTGTATTTATTCTTCAAGGATTCTTTTATTGAATCTCATGGTACTATACACTCGGTATCTTGACAAACAAACAATTTGCGCCCGGTCGATGATCCGTCGACCTCATTGCGCAAAGTCAATCGCTATTTTGACATTCATCCTCATTCAAGCTTTATGCTTTGCTATTATGGACCAATTTATTTCTCAAATCGCTTGGCGACAGTGCCCCAGTTGATGACCTCCCAGATGGCGCTGAAGTACTCGGCCTTGCGGTTCTGGTACTGGAGGTAGTAGGCGTGCTCCCAGGCGTCAATTCCGAGGAGGGGCTCGAGGGTGCCAGTAACGGGGTCCTGGTTAGGTCGGGTGACGATGGACAGAGTGCCAGCGTTCTTGTCCTTGACGAGCCAGGCCCAGCCGGAGCCCTGGATACCAGCAAGAGTGGCGTTGGTCTGCTTCTTGAAGGCCTCGAAAGAGCCAAAGTCCTCGTTGATGGCAGTCATGAGCTTTCCCTCAGGCTCACCACCACCGCCCTTGCCGTTGGGAGCAAGGTTCTCCCAGAAGAGAGAGTGGTTGACGTGACCACCACCGTGGAAGTTAAGAAGAGGAGCCTGAGCAGCAGCGGCCTTGGCGTCGCCCTTGTGGTTGGCCTCGGCGAGGGCGTCGGAAGCGTTGTTGAAGCCGGTGACGTAGGTCTGGTGGTGCTTGGAGTGGTGAAGCTCCATGATCTGACCAGAGATGTGAGGCTCAAGAGCGCCGTAGTCGTCTGGGGCAATTGGTCAGCTAGCAATTGGAGCTTGAGCATTGGAGGGACGTACAAGGAAGGTCGGGAAGAGTGGCCTTGCCGCGGACGAAGCTGGTGGTAGCCATGGCCGCGAGGGGAGTAGAGCGGGCGCGCAGGCCGGCGCGGAGGGCGGGAGTTGATCGAAGGAGAGCGGAAGCCATTGTGGAAGCTATTCTGAGATATTAGCGGTTGAATCAATTGAATGAAACCGAGCTCGATGGTGATGAAGAAAGTGAACAAGTGCTTGCTAAAGAATCTGGATAATTGAAGAGAAACAACTTACAAGACTGTCTGATATAGTCGGTTGGTAATCTTTGTGGATGATGTCAAAAAAATGGAAGAGGAGGGGCAGTTACTGGGTTAAAGAGCTGCTGGACCCGGCAATGTCGGACTGCCGAACCAGAGGAGCTTGGATCAATCTGTCGTCATATTTTTGGGAGCTTGACTTGATGGATGCATCGGCTGAAGATTGTGGCTTGATTGTGGCTTTACGGGAAGAAGATGATGTTGAATTACAGCAATAGCGATATCTGTTTTCTAATTTACTATTGAAACATTGAATGAGTTGTCCATTTCTAGTATATCTGTCTATTCAAGTTCATCTTTTCGGGTACAGAAAAGCGGCTGTGGTTGTGCAAGGCCATGGATCAACGCAGTTAACATCGTCAACATCATAGTCATGAAGTTTACCGTGCTCGGTCTTGTTGAAAGTACCGAGCAGCGATACTGAGTGAATCAGCGGGAAATTACCTGTTCAGTTCCAGTCTATGAAGACCTTCGAAGCTGATTCTCGAATTCTCGATTCCAAATACCCGTTTCTCCGAGTGCCGATCTCGGACAGTCGAACTGGGAAATGCGAATGAGGCAAAAACGGTGACCTGCCTTGACTTACACGTGCGACTGTTGTAACGTCTACTGTAAATGTCAATCATATCTCTGAATGGTTTGATAGCCTTATTGATAGTCAAATAAATAGAATGCACGTTTCCCAAATCTATTCCAGTTGTGCTGCAGGGTAAGCAAAAGATTATGTCATCGCCCAACGCGTAAATCACAACTCCAAACCTCTCTACGCGTCTCCCTCACCTCCAAACCACCACATCAAAAAAAGATCACTACAAAATGTCGTACTACGACATTGACTCCATCCTCACGGAGGCAGAGGTAACGCCCTCGAATTCCCTCAAAACGAATCATGCAAAAACTAACAAAACCGCAGAAAGTACCCTGCCAATTCGAAATCGACGTCCCCTATCTAGGCCATCTCGACAACTCTCCCCACGGCCTCAAAGCCAACACCCCCCTAACCCTCCCCCTCTGGCTCGCCGAAATGCTCGCCCTCGCATCAACACCCACATCCAGCGCCCCCCTGACCCTAAATCTACCACCGTGCCTTTCCACCGCCGTTCTCTCCGCTTTGAAAGCTGATCCGCGTGCTGTACCGCTACGAGACCAAAGTCCTCATTTCTACGGAGTGGGCGTTCGCATGCTGGATTTGTTTGATGAGAAGGATGTTGCCGAGGTGTTGAGAAAGACGTTTGTCGTTAGGGCGGGTGAAGTTGGTCTGCATGCGAGGAAGGCGGATGAGGGGATGGGTGGGAATGGGGAGTTTTTGAGAGGGTTGGAGGAGTGGGAAAGGGGTTTGTTTAGAAAGGGACACGAGGGTGTCAAGAGCGCAAAGGAGTGGACGGAGAAGGTTAAGAAGACTTGAGAGTTGGGGAAATGTTGGTCAAGATAGAGATACCCATGAGTTGCCATAAGGCACTACGCGTCTACGATAAACTACAACTAGAAGCACACCAAGTTCAGTCACAAGAGATCAATCACATAGAGGATATTTCAGGGATAAAGCGTGCATCTTTCAGCACAGTCTATTACTGACTCCGACTGTTATGTCTCAAGCCAGCAGAGGTTCCTATCTGTAGGCAAACGGTACTCAATCAACCCATTCGCTCAGTACTTTTCCAACCGAACGATACAAGCCCGGCGCATTTCCCTGCATGCCCCTCAGATTCTAAAACCCCTGAATATCCCCAAACACCGACCCAACCCAAAATGCTCTTTGATCTAACCAGTAAAGCACACAAAAATGGCGAACTCTTCAGCCATACCGCCCGTCCGAACAGGCACACCCTAGAAACAAAACAAAAAACGCCAATGCTCTGATATCCACGTCCAACTCCCTCATCCTTGCTTCATGTACAGGATGTATGAGATTGAAGATAATAAAATGCAACCGACTCCTCTTTTTCCTCTCCTGGGAAAATCCTTCCAGATACCGACCCGGCCCAGTTATATATCGTAGTCGCGCGATGAAGCACTTTCGATCGCGCTGAGAATAAACGTATAGGCTTCGCACCGCTCAAGCGGTCGAACCTGCTTGGCTGCCCATCTAGGGCCAACAGCCAGATTTGAAACGTATCCACCAGTTTAGTTTGCCAAGGTGACTCGCTGAAAATAAACCAGAGAGAAAAGGGTAATCATCGACGCCGTGACGGTAAAGAAAAAAAGGAAGTGAAAAAAGAATAAAAGTCGAAAAGTAAAGAGAAACAACCACAATCATAGAACAGGCTCCTGAAATCATTATGTGTGAAGGCGAATGTGAAGAGGTAATAAGCAAGGGTGTGATGCTTGCTCATCAAGAAATTGGCTTTGCGCGTTCACCAGAACGGCACAACACCGAGAAGTAGTAGTCTTAGCCAACTGAGCCATCATCGTATCGACTCAAGTTGGGCTTAGGCTCGGGCTCGGACGCGAGTGGTTCAAGGCTTCTTCTTGTGCAATCCTCATCTCTCGAGGCACGATATGCTCACTAATGGGTCGATGTTGAGATCGATATTGGTGAAGCATGTCAACCGGTGGAAGTAGGGAAGATATTGATGCAAGAAGATCGAGCTTCATGATCATTACTCATACTGCGGAGCATTTAGGAAACCCAGAGGCCGTTATCGGGCATACTCATATGGGACATATCTTGAAAGGTGGCAGGAGTGATAGTGTTGGAGGAAGAGAGATTGGACCCATAGGCAGAAGTGGCATGCTCGGAGTAGGCATAGTTGTCAGGGAGTCCGACAATAGGAGAGCCGTTAGAAAAGGGTGAGTAGCCGAAGTTACCAGAGGCAGACGAGATGGGAGCCGAGATAAGCTCGCCATTGACACTAGCCATAATGGCAGGATCAGCAGCACCGTCAACGGCGAGATCGTAGCCAGTCTCCATGTTGAAAGGAACCATATTGCTACCGATGCCCTGGAACATCTCCATCTGGGGAGGCATGGATCCTTCCATCTCGCCCTCAGCCATGTCATCAGACTCATCTTGCTCAGCCATGGGGGACTCGTTCAAGTCAACTTTGACTTTCTTCTCGACGAACCAAGCCTTGAGTTCGGACATGGGAGGCCAGTCGCCACCACCCTTACCACCACGCTTCTCATCGGAGTTGGCACCCTTCTTACCGCGAGGGGTCTTGGGCTTGAAATGAGTGCGTCTAAGATGAGCGGCGGCGTTGTAGTAAGCACCGTACTCCTTACCGGAGATACAGGCCTTGCACTTGGACAAGGGGTTGACGGCCTTGACATTGGTGGGGATGCCAACAGTCTCGGGATCCCGGCAGACGAACTTCTTGACAGTGCCTTCGTGCTTAGCATTGACGTGTCGGCGAAGCTCGTGGTCGCCACGGAAGCCATCGGGGTGCTCGTTGCATTGAGTGCAGTAGACCTTGGGGTGCTTGGGACGCTGGTAGTTGCTCTTGTTAACAGGAAGCTTAGCCTCCCTGTTGGCAGCGGCAGCGCTGGCTTCCCTAGCAAGCTCCTCCTTGGGCTTGGGGGCGAGCTGGATGGTCTTGGCCGCATGCAGAACTCGCTCGCGGGCTTCCTTAGCTCGTCGCTCCAGGTTGGAAGCATTTGATCGAACGCTTGACATGCTAGCGTTGGAACAAGATCGCTCCATGTCGGTCGACTCGGGGGATGTCATGAGAGTGTTTCCGTTAGAGTCGATGTACTGCTGAACGTTGGCAGCGGTGAGGTTGGCACCGAGACCAAAGAGATCTTGCTCAGAGGTGTATTGCTTGCCGGCAGGGTACATGTTGACAGAAGCAGGAGACAGATCGGGAGCGAAGAGCGCATCGGCTTGGGACTGGCAGGATTCCATGCGCTCCATGCCGACACCGTAGTTGTCGAAAGAGCTGTTCTGGCGGGTCAAGGGGCTCGCGGCCTCGGCGGCAGAGGGACCAGAGATCATCGAAGGGCAGGCGGACGACATGGGATAACTTGAAGGAATAGTTGATGACAGGTTGGCGTATGAGTTGTCGGGCACCATGTTGTAAGCCATTCCGGTGAAGGATGAGTCGTAGTGCTGAGCTTGAGGTGTCTCGGGCCACTGTTTTAGGAAGTCTTCAGGGTCCATGCCGATGTTGAGTAGGGGCTGGTTCTCCTGGACGCTCTGTAATTGATTTGATGCGGCTTCAAGAGGCAGGTTGGCAGGCTGGTTTTGAGGCGAGCTGAATCGGTCCATGGATGAACTCAGAGGGGCGATGCGGTTTCCGGTTTGTGAGAAAGGCATATGAGACTCTGAACGATTTGAAACACTGCGGCTCATGGGGAGGGCGGAGTTTGACTGTTGAGAAAAGGCTCTTCTCTCACGTTTATGCGCCTGAAAGCGTTCCTACAATGATGAGATTAGAGAAATGGAGATGAGATGAGGGTCGGGGTGGGGATGTATTACCGTGATGGCAGACTTTACTTGTGTAGGATATGTAACGGTGGACTTGCTACGGGAGAGACCGACACTTCGTGCATTTGAGACACCATTGCTGGGGATCTGAAACCCTCCCTGAGCAAAGTTCTGAGCGACATGATTTAGGACTGTAGGGTCTCCGTTGAATTGACTTTGCACGAACTGCTCAAGCTGTGAATTTCTTGCGTTGGCGGCTTCTAGCTGACGTTGTAGCTCCTCGACAGTGTTGACGTTTTCTAGATTCATTATAGATAATGAGATGATGTAGATCGATAGATAGATAGATAGTGTTTGATAGGGATAGCCCTGAAATGTTGATAGGCGGGTGTAAGTAAGGCGAGTAGTGGTCCAGATGGATAAGATAAGTTGTAGTGTAGCGTTTGGAGAAGTGAAAAACCCAAGGCGAACCAAACTATTGAATGGTAATGAATACAAGTCTCGGATTTGCGACAGGCGAAAAAGATTAAAAAGTGGGATAGTTGGAGTCGAGACAGACGACGAAGAAAAGAAGGTGAACGAGATGCGGATGGGATGGAGGATTAATAGGTGAGCCAGGATGGAGGAGAACAGGCGGCCCAGTCGTTCTGAATGAGGCTTCCAGAGTCCCCACTCAGTAGTGACAGGGATTGTAAGGGACAGGGATGTTGTAGCTTGGGAAGGATATTCAAGGGTGGTGGAACTGGGCGGTATTTGCGAGCTGCGGTGTGTAAGGTATGGTTAGGTTAGGTTGCTTGAACGAGACAACGTCTGTGGGTGGGCGGTCTAATTAGGCTTGGCCTGACCTGGCTGAAAATGCAGTGCAGTTCTGCTTCCCTCTAATGGTGTGTGATGATGATGTAGCGTTGCGTCTTTGGTGGTGTGTTTAAGCAGCAGATATCCGATTTTAGACTTGACAGATTTCAAGGTAGGTCTTGGAATGACTCCTTGGTAAGGATAGGTGATAGTGCCCGATGGCCTGACCGTGACAAGATTGACGAGGTGAAAAGAGACAAGATCCTGCAAATGAGATGTATCGTAAATGATCCTGGTGTCATACGTAGTCTATGCTATGCACACAATAAAAGAAGCTTGTGGAGATGGTTTGATGATGCTGCTGAACAGATGCCGTGTTGTTGAGATTGAAACAAACATGAAAATGGGAAGTGGACCAGCGTTAGTATCAGAAGGGGAATAGTGGCAAGGTACGACACATGGAACGTCGACGGGCTAGACATGGAACCTAATAAGACGGGATACGCGTGACGACGACAGCTGCACTTTGAGTTTTGCTCTCTGACAGACAGCGTGGGGTAGGTTGGTTTGACTTTGATTTACAGCGGTCCACCCACTACAAACCAACGGCTACCAGTGGGAAAAACCACCACTAAAAGTAACGGAATCTTCGGTCCACTGGCTGCTCTGCTAATAAAACACCCCAGGGTAGAATATGTGATGATGGGAATGGGTGGATGTCTCATGCCCCCAAAAAAAGAAGAAGAGACTCTAGAAGGACAGGACAGCTCACCCAACCCTTGTCCTGTAATTGTTGCTTGCTGACACGCCCGGTGTTGGTGCTGGTGCATGCAGACGCTGTTGGATCTGAAGCGATTGGTCCTCTCTCAACAAGGTCTGGCTTGCTGCGACCACTAGAACCTCGTTTCTCATTGCGCGTACAGCACAGCACAGCACAGCGCATCACATCGCTATCGACTGTCCACGAGATGCCATGCTTTGAAACGAGGCATATTCTATGGCTTTGACATTCTGATTCCCGCAGGTCAGAGGCTCAGCTGCATCAAAGTCAAAGTGGTGGGCTGTGTATGGCCTGTTCATTACCGTCTATTAGGCACTCAGCGGAATCAATTCCCACTCGATCTCTCAGCGATCTAGGACTGTCCTCACAAACAGTCGGACAGATAGACGGCAGGCCGCATATCTTCTGACACCTCAAATGTTTAGTTTCCGACCACCGAACCGTGCTCTAAACAATCTACGTAATGGTTAAGCGGCACAGCATCATAATCATAGTTCATGACTCCGAGGAAACAGAAGAAAAGAAAAAAGAAAGAAGCAACGTGATACAGCGCAAGCAACAGCCACAGCCCAAAGAAAAACGCCATGACGTCCTTGCTACAGGGTACGCAGTACGAAATCGGCAGCTCCAGAAAACGAAAAAAAAAAAGCAAAGAAAGAGAAAAAAGAACACATCGACCCAATGCGCCTCTTCCTTGTCCTTGTCCTGAGCTACGAGATGTCATGGCTCATGCCTATTCCTGTCCTGGTTTAGCAAATCATCCTCCATCCTACCAAAGCGGGCACTCTGGAGATGGGGATGCGGATCCGATTAAGATAACCCAAGCCAGGCAAATCGATTCAATTTGCCCATCTCTTTTTTTGTGTCTGCTGTGTTGGTGCTGTACAGCGCGTCAAGGTGAGTTGAACATGTCATGCGCTAACCCGCTAGACTAATTGACCGGCTGCACGTTGAATGCCAGGTGCAGGTGCTGAGGTGCTGTCAGTTCCCGGACAAGACGCGGACAAAGAATGGCTTGACTCTCTAGTACGTACTGTACGGTCTGTTCTGTTTTAGCTTGTTTGAAGATATCCCCGATCAAGCAGGTACCTAACTATGTAATCAATGTAGCTTTAGTTTGATGAACATGGACGAAACATCGTTAATGCTTCCTACATAGTTAATATTATTTTGGCTGTTGTTCTGCAATGTTGCTATTTTCAGCCCTGCTATAGTAGCAATAGCACTTAGCTGAGAAGGGTGTAGTGTGCTGTCACTGTATGGACTATGGAGAGCCAAAACAGAATTTGATATGAGATTATCTCGTACGCGAGATCACATCGAAGACTACTTACTCCACGAGCCGGTTGACGACGGCACTGCCGATCACCATTTTTCCTGCTTGACTCTCAAAACCAGGAACAGGATTAATGTGCCGCCGACGTACGTGTTGACGATATTTCAGCTGAGAGAACAAAGACAAACCCTGGCATGAAACAGTAGTTGTTAAGGAAAATGTTATTGATTGAAAGCACCCTCAAGGATTCTATAAATCGAGAACAAACATTCTCACCTCATATCATGTTCCTTCCTTCTCTCCTCAAACTCCGTGAGGTGAGCTCTCACAAAAAAGGATGCCATCACCACAGACTGTCTCCTAAATGGGTTTGGTCTCTTCCATTCTCCAACGGGTAGAATCCCTAATCCCTGCATCAGGTACACTCCATCTCCTTTTTAGCACCCACCTCTTTACGCAAAACGAGGCAATCACTGAGACGGGGCATCCACCGATTGGCTATCGAACGCGGTCAGCCATACCCACCCTCCATCTCGATTGGCTCCCGCAGTCGTAAAGAGTGAGGCGGACGGCGCCATCACTTAACAGCTAACTGTACTATGCCTAACTCACTCAATCAATCCATTACTGCAATGTGCCAACGTCTATCAGAGACTCACTCACTAAGAGACTCATTCAGATACTGCAGGCAGTCATTCACCAGATCAAGCAGTTCAACTACATGACACCCTCTTGTATAGTTTCGTGTGTTTTGATAAGATATTCCTCCGGAATAACCTCCAATGCTACTCTGCACCATAAACTAGGACCAGGTGCCCATGTTACCCAAGTCCCCATCTCTCCCCCATCCCCATCCCATGATGATGATCTTCGGTGACGAATTCTGTGTAGCATCACCACCGCAGTCTAGACCTAATGATCTTCATGACCGGTATTTGCCAACTGCGCGTTGCACTCTTCCGTTTGGTCAGACAATCGCCCGAGTATTGAGTGTCATGCAGGCCAGGCAGTTGTAGTTGCATGCGCTATCGATGGTTTCGGGTTTCTTCTGACTCTGACTCGAACTTGACAAAGCTTGGCGCAATTCTATACAGACTACCTACCGTCCTCTATTCCTAACATAGGAACGGCAGCAATGAGCACGGCCATAAGCCCCCGTATTATAGTTTGCTTCTCATCTATGCTATGCTTAGTTCTATCTCGAAACTGTAGTCTATCTCCACGGGAAATCCTTCCGATCCAATAGTTCACTTTCCATAGTCGCAAGATACTCTGTTTCCCTTCGTCCGAGACGCTTTCTCAAGATTAGATTGCGATGGATTTTGTACGGATTCACTTAGACAAGTCCCACTTTCTAACCGTATTGTTGCCCCTGGACGTCGAATCTTTCTTTTTCTCCTTGGCTTAATCTTTTCCTTGCGGTGATCATGCAGGCTCGACCCCCGTCTCAACTCTCATTTTTACGCAGATCATTGATGGACTGTTCCATTGATAGCTTCATGACCGTGCTGGTGCACGTGCAATAATACGACTCCCCATCGAGAATGGAGTGATTGATGCGTTGGCAATTTGGGTTGATCCGCTGCTCGGCTTAGCCACGTGCCTACTATTATATCGTAGCCTGATGCTTGCTTATTATTGTTGACTGAGTTGACCTTGAGTTGAGCCGCAGGATTACTGACAAACTCCTCCGGTTGAAGCTATCCAACTGCGAACGGTTCGCTACAGCATGAAACACCTTCAACAACAAAATCGTATGCTTAACACTCTTGGCGCGGACCAACGGCTTATTGAAAGAAGGTTTCTTAGTGTGTGATGAGCAGTCAATGTCTTAGACTCTGTCATTCTGAGTCAATCTGTAATTGCCACCTTGGGCTTTGAGAATTGACTTGCCTCCTCGATGGGATCTTTTGTTGACAATCTACCCTGCATCCAACACAATGTCCAAACGCACAGCCCGTGTCTTGCGCGTACCTTTTGCCATAACGTTGATGCTAACCCAAAACACTATACGAAAAAGAAATATGCCTAGGAGACCCTGACTCTAATGCATTCCATCCGTCCAACGTCCCTAGACGCATAAGTGAGTCGTTGGAGAACCCTAGCAAGAGCCAAAGCCTTCAGGGCTGATGATGCATTAAGTCGATCCATAGAGTGCACGAACTCCTGTCGGTAGTCCTCGGCTTGTGCGCCGTTGGGCCAAAATCGGTATGAAGCGAGAAGACGCTACTGTATAATATGCTGTCGGGACCGTCTTGAGAACAATGCTCAGAATCATGCCATGATAAGCACCTAGCGTTGCGCAAAAGTAAGAAAATACGTCACAGAAGACTATATTTGAGCAAAGGCAATTTCATCTCGCCGGGTTTTGGCTGTATTGATCGTTGTCCTAGCTTGACGGGCCGACAAATTTGAGATAGATCCTGACATGAAACTCGTGAATCTTGCGGAGAAGTAAAGCCAAAGACCCTCTGATCCCAGGATGAGCCTACCGTTTGAAGCTCTTGATACCTAAACATGCGGAACCGTTTGTCCACTCGGACACGTGTTCCAGTAGGAGTAACTCTGCTGATCGCCGATGGCCCCCCGAAGCGAGGATGTTCCCAGGAAGGGCATGTGTTGATCAATCTCTGGTGTTGTTATTCCCGTTTGCCTCGCAACATGACAATGCCATAGACACACACGCTTGTGCATGTGCTTCCTGAAACGGCTGAAGATTGTGGGCTTTCATCGTCCCATGTTATTTGGAGCAATTAGTCCAACTAATTTCTGCTCTGCTCTTGAGACGAAGAGAGATGAGCTGTGATGTAATGGTCAGCAGTTCTAGATTGGCGGGATTATAATTAACCACGGACACGTTATGTAACTTTGTCCTTGAGCGGAATTGCCGATATTCGGCCCCTCTTCATCCCCTAGACTCCGGAGTATGTCGCCCGTGATGAGATGAGGTGCCCGGCGCAAGGACCCTTCTTTTTCGGTGTCCGGAAGAAGTTGTCGGAAAACAGATACCCAACCTTAGGCCTTCGCTGATAACGGTTAAACGTCGGCTCTGGTGCTGATAACGACCCCAGGCTAAACTCTACAGCTAGGTCCATCATGACACCTCTCACAGTAACACTTAGCATCCAAT
Organism: Fusarium equiseti; assembly: GCA_003313175.1. Classification (NCBI taxonomy): domain Eukaryota; kingdom Fungi; phylum Ascomycota; class Sordariomycetes; order Hypocreales; family Nectriaceae; genus Fusarium; species Fusarium equiseti. Next base: position 680,539 of record QOHM01000007.1, read on the forward strand.
AGAGTGCGTTGCATTTGGTTGACCTTATTGCAACGATTGCTTAAGCTCTATGTGAGCTATTTCCACATCAATACGGCATAATGCGCCGCTTTAATTTGGCTCTGCTGGCTTACCTCCAGCTTGTTGGAGCTCGTTCACCGGGCTTTAACATCCACGAGGACTTGTTGACGTTTCCTCAGGTAAGCTGCCCCTCGTGCGTCATACCTTGGTCTTGATGCTAAGAATTCGTAGTTTGAAGTGGTTTTTGATAGTCAATACATATCCGAGAAAGACGCCCATTCCCTACTCGATAGTCAACATCCTACTTACTCTGCTGACTTTGCGCAATCGACGGTCGATCAAGCTCGGGAAGCTGACGAACGCGACAATGGCGACAACCAGGACCAGAATGGCCCATCGTTCACATACGAACTTATGAAGCTACCGCCTAACGAGTATCTTTGTTCGATACCTATTATACAACCCCCCGAAGCAGAGAATAAGACGGCCAACGAACTTGCCAAGGCCGAGGAAGCCCGCGAGCTTAGTCGTGCGACGGCGAGTGGATGGGAACTTCTTTCAGAGCTAGAAGACTCATGCCTCTACTTTATGTCGGGATGGTGGAGCTACAGCTTCTGCAACAACCGCGAGATCATCCAATTTCACGCACTTCCTTCGATACCAAATGGTCAGCCTCCTAAGCGTGACCCTCATACGCCGGATTACGTACTTGGAAGAGTTCCTGCTATCCCGGCCGGTGCAGCGCAGAAAGCGAAGACGACTGGCCAAGAGTCGCCAACTCCAGCGGAACTACAAGTTAAAGGTGACCAGCGGTACCTAGTTCAGAAGCTTGAAGGAGGAACCATTTGCGACCTGACAGGAAGAGAGCGCACGATTGAGGTCCAGTACCATTGTGTGCCGGGAATGAAGGCCGATCGGATTGGTTGGATTAAAGAAGTGACCATCTGTGCTTACTTGATGGTCGTCAACACGCCACGACTTTGCAACGACGTCGCTTTCTTGCCTCCCGAGGAAACCCGGGCGAACCCTATCCAGTGCAAGCTCATCGTGAGCGACCTTAACCAGCCCCCTTCGCTCGGCGAATCAGTACCCGTCAAGGAGGAGGATGCTCAGGTGCCACTTAAGCAAGAGGACACAGAAGCAAAGTCCGGAGACGCAAGCCCTGAAGATGCCGCAAAGGAGCCAGTTAACATCGGCGGTGTTGTCGTAGGCGCCAGAAATGTGCTCTCTGGCGCTGATGAAGCAGGCAAACCACCAGCCAAGCTCCCTCCCCCACGAAGCTACTTCTCCAGCTCCAACACCGACAGCGAGCGTCTCCTTCAAATCGTAGCATCCGGTAAAAGTAAGGAAGACGGCGGCGGGGTCACAACACTCAGCAACAAAGAATTGGAGGGGTTAGACCTCAAGCCAGATACCGTCAAGGATATGGCCGACCGTATGCAGAAGCTTGCAGGAATCAACGGCTGGAAGCTCGAGCTCGTGGAGTTACCTGGTGGAGAGAAGGAGCTTAGGGGATACATCGATGCTGATGAGGATGAGGTTCAGAAGAACAAGGATAAGCTGAAGAAGGAGAATGAGGCTGCTAAGGCTGAGAAGAAGGATGGTGACGAGGATAAGACCGAGGGTAGTGAGGAGCAGTTCTTTGAAAAGAAGGATGAGCTGTAGATCACGAGCCTGATGGGAAGATTTGTTACCAAGATCGTACGGCGTTATGAGAATATTTTGTTATAGTGCAATGCATTACATTGTAGTGTGCCTTACTCTTGTCTGTCCGTCTGCGTATACATGACCATGCTGCTACGAAGTACCATATAGCTATTGAGCCGGGATTGGTCCTATGTCGGGTTTGCAAAATGCCTATGTGACTGGTGAACGTCGTCGCAGACGGAACTGGCCACTGCACCTGGATATTTCCCTTCCTCTTCCAACTACAAGCCCAAGGTAAATCTTTCTTCGATATTGTAAACAATAGTGACCTCTTCCAATGAAGTCAAATCTCATCAAGTCAGGTGTACAACTCACATCGGCTACTGAGCTCTGATGGCGATGAACACGTATTTCATAACCGCACCTGCATAGAAAAAGTGCAATTTGGCATTGGAGTTGTTGGTTCAGCAATCATAGTCGAGTGCTGCCGCAAGGTCTATCACACTGCCACAAAACAAGAATCCCTAGCGAGATTAGGTAGAGTTTTAGATAAACTATGTGTCTGTGTTGCTGGGTCAAATTGGCCACTCCTGTTCAATACAGATTGGCACCTTGCCTTCAAAGCTTACCTCGAAGTGATGACAAGCTCTGTATCTAGGGTAGCGGTTGCAAGAACGTTGGTATGATACTGAAAAGACGGCATGTCATCCAGTGCCTTGCAATATAACGAGCCATGAAGATTCTTGCCCATGTTAGTCAATGGCTGACCGTCACGGTAGGTTCATTCTGTAGAAGAGATCATCGCTAGCACTGGAGCCTTTCGTACATATTGTCATGATCGTGTAGAGATACAGGGTTTCCGTAATCACACATGTCTTTTGGGCTGTGACCCTAGTAGCCTAGCGAAGAGAGAAAGAGTTCGGCTGTGCTATCCTGATGGACGCTGATCATGTCTTGACACGTGAGATCTCCTCGATGCCGCTGTTCTATGCATCCTGCACCTACAATTGCCTAGCCAAGCAGAAGCCGAATAGATGAAGACATATACCTTCAATCTTGAAATTCTACTAATATATGCAAGTACCTACTACTAATTGCCGATGGGCCGCAGGATGTGTACACCCAAGGCATCAAAGATATGCGGCACGATGTCTCGGTAGTTGCGAGGCAGATGTCTGTGCAGTAGCATCTAAGCAAGCGACCAGATGCATTTCAGTCAAGGATTCTAAACATTCCCGCTTCGCCGATCTCTACTCCCGACCAATAGCGGAATACGGAAGGTTTTATATCGTACGATAATGTTCAAATGTAACTGTATCTCACCGCGTATGCTAAGCTCTAATCCCCATGTGAGAACCCCTCGTCAACATCAAGTTAGTCCCGCGGAACACGGATAACTTATCGTTTGAAGGGTTCTGCCGTACTTTGACGATAGGGTGTTTGCAGAAGCGCAAAATTTTGGGGTCTTGCAGTTGCTATGGCGTGGCAAAGAGTATGGAATGCCACTGATCTTGGTGTTCCATATTGGTGTCGTGGCGTGCTGTGCCGTTGGGAACAAAGAGATGGTCATGCGTCTATTTTATGGCTTCCATTTTTGAAGAATAGCTTGTCTGCCATTGGATGATCCAGATGTCGTAGATCTACTGCAAGGTACAGATACTTGCTTAGAACTAGGATCTGGGCTTCTGGTTGTCATCTATGAGGCGTGAAGCTTCAATTGATGCTATTGACCAGTTATCATCGAGTAGCAAACCTACCACATGCGCATAAAGCAGACAAAAGTATTTAATCACATTAGTCAGGTCTAAACCAAGACTGTTCGCTTAATTGTTACCCTCCTTCAAGTTCTCTACAGCTGTCTCGACTGAGTAGCGGGCTGAGAGGCATCAGAGTTCAGATCTCGGCATGTTCCAAAAACAGTGCGCATGTCAAGCCACAATTGACCGCTCAAAAGTATTTGCTCCTAATTGCACCATTTACTATCCAAAGTTGCATGATTAAACTGTATTGAGTGAGAGGCGGTATGCAAACCTCAGCCGTTGAAGCCAAGGGTCCACTTCCGCTGCATCTAGAAAGGAGAACAAGAACAGCAGCCTCGGAAGGAGAGAAGATTTTGAAAGCAGAGACAGTTTACAGTATGGATCAACGTCACTGGACGGTAAACGCGGGAATGGCTGTCGGGGAAGTGTTTGGCTAGACTCTGAACCGTTTCCGTCAAAGGTTTAACTCTGGCCGTTTAAACTTTTCTAGGGGACACGGGACGGCATCTATTACTTGAAGCCTGAAGCTAACGCGGACCGATGCATACAAGTCCAGGGCCGGACTCAGTAGTGTAGTGAGAAATGTTTTTCACTTTCATCATCTGTGGATAGGTGCATAGTGTGAGGAAGGATACGAGTTGATGTATTGAGACTTTTTGCTTTTTTATAGGAGTCGAAGTTGATAGTGGCCGCAGGTGAGACAGAGACCCTTGAACGGTTTGGTTAGGATTGTCTAAATGTCTAGGACATTGACAGAACTGAAACATTGGAGAGAAGGGAGAAGATGCAATCACTCAACGGCGTAACGATCAGAGGTTACAGTACTAAGGGAAGAGGGAGTAAAGGGATTCAAGGTTAGTTCAACCAAATCTTCCAAAAGCAAGCGGATCTACTGCATGTCTGCCGTCTTGTCAAGCCACTACTACCCCTTCAAAAAGCAAGCAAAAGTGATCACACTATCACAATCACAGTCACTCTCACTGAAAAAGGAAGAGAAAAGTGACGACATGGGGGACTAAAGACTCTAGATTGGGGGCTTTTCTGCTCGGAGCACGGGCCGCTGGCCGGGAGCCGGGGCTGTATGCTCCCCAAGCCTGTGGAACTGAGAATGATTGGTGACAAGAGAAGTACAGCTTGTTAGTGGACAGATGGAACGATTCAACAAGATGAGGAATAATTTGACAGTTCAAAGATAGAAACAACTATTCGATAGACTTTAAGATTGGATGAAGCGATTTGCTCCGACAACCGAATCGTCAACAGACAGCACAGGGCAGTTGAAGGCTTCTTGTCAAAATAAGGGCATTGAAGAGGGATGCAAGAACCCTGTTTGCCCTGTAACCCCCACTCTTCAGCCGGAGACACCGCTGTGATACCTTGTCAAGGGCTTAAAGCAAGCAGGGTGACAGGATCTGACTGGTTTTGACACGCTCAGACACGTTAAACACGTCCACGTTCATCACGTCCAAGGGTGATAAATTGAGACGCGTACTCTCTGGCGCGGTAGATGCAATAGCGTTTTATGTCACTCCCGGCACTAACAATCGCGACCTAAAGTCAGTCAGGTCTTCATCAAAGTGGTGCCTGAGAGGAGCTGCAGCGCTAATGCGGGGACCGCCCTAATACTGCGGGCTGGACTGGACCTTCACTGTACCGTACCTGTACCTGTACCTGCCCGTACTTACTGTGCCAGGCTCTGGAATGAATGGCAGAAGTGAGGTGATGTTGGTGGCAGAAGAAAAGAACTTGACTCTGCATACCCTTATTTCTATTTCCTCCTCTTTACTTTCTCATCCATCCCCTAGAAAATCAAATCGCAAGATTGGGATCGAAATATCCACTCGTATCGGCGAACCGAATCGTATCGTATCGCCCTGTCCTGAGGAGTAGTCTATCTACTAGACTAGACCACTCAGACTCAAGGCACTCCCTGCGCCGCAAACGCAAGGCGACCATCGTCAGGTCCCTTCGTCCCCCACTCCAAGCAAAAGTCGGGATCACTTATTCGAGCCCGACTTAATGCCGCTCTCATTGTCTCCCTGATTGTTTTCGATCGCCAAATCTCATCTCATTCAAATTGTTCGATACTGCGCCCTTGTCTCATTTCTCGAATGCCGAACTTGCTCTTGCTTCTCAAAACGAACCGAGATTGTACATATTCTTTTGCGAAATCGTCTTTCACTCAGGCAGGCATTGGATCAAGACCGCTACTTCCTGGACATATCGAATAGGGCACTTGCAACCGATTGACCACAAGCTCAAAGACGAAACACCAAGCATCGCTTGATTTTACATCGTACCTCGCTTCCTGCAACAATATTCGACAATCATTGGGCGCATCCGCAATGAAGTGAATCAATCGTCCTCATCGTGATCTACAACCCAAGACACGGACCTACTCGACATGCTACACGACTCCTCTGTCTATACTCGTCTTTTACAATACCTAATCTCGATATCTTTGCGAATCCGATCATAGCTTGCCTCTCTCAGCTCAGTCGTTCCTCTATACAAACAGCATCCTACAAGCGCATGCGAAACACAAACATATTATCACCTTTGAGCTCGTTACCTAATTCTCTAAATAATCAACCAACCTCTGTCCGCCTAGAATGGAACGGCCTGTTTCGAGGGCTTCTCATGGAGCAAGAACTGCTTCTCGATCTTCAACGAGTACCAACAACACCAAGACCTCAATGCATACGGCACATACCTCCAACTCAAACCCTCCTGGGTCACCAGGTCCATCACATGCGCACCGATTCTACCATGCTTCTTGCCAAAGACCGTCCAGCGCTACCCCACGAACAGTAGAGGGAGGGTCTCGCTTGTCCAGTCAAGCTAGCAGCGAATCTACACGACAGCCTGCGATGTCCGCATTCCTTCAAGAAAAGTTACGAGAGTCTCGTCAGGCCGAGAGCGACAGGGCTTCAACATGGTCACGCTCGCATTCAGACGCCAATTCTTCTAGAGAGTTTAGTCGAAGCCTAGGATCTCCCATTAAGAGTGTGGAGTTTGATGGCCACCGATCTCAGTCTCCCGCTACAACTGAGACGTCCAAGAAGAAGGGAATGGGGGTCTTGGATCAGGAGAAGGTAATCTCGTCGCTTCACAAGAAGAACTTTGACCTCAAGTTAGAACTGTACCACCGTCGAGAGCGGCAAACAGCGCTCGAAGAGAAAGTAGAAGCACTCGAGATGGAAAAGTCACAAGCAGAGGAGACGAACCGCCATCTTTCGCAAGAGATGGAGAAACGCGACAAGGCAATTGAAGAGGCGGTCGCTATGATTGTGTCGCTTGAAGCCAGACTTGAACATTTCGACAAGGAAAGATCAATCATTCAACAGATCGAGGCTGAAGGCCAATACGCGGGACACAACCTGAACCCCTGCTACGAAGATCCCAGACCAGCTACACGATCGCCGGGTATGACGAGGCAAGCTGGAGGTGATAAGATCATCAATCGCATGCCAAGCTTCATATCTGATCACAGCGAGAATACCGAGAACCTGCGCAATGTTTATCTTGGAACTAGAGGTAGTGTTCTGAGTCTTGCGCAAGTTCCTGAAGGACCTGGCGAAGGCGATAATGGTCGCAGCCCGAGTCTGAGTGTCCTGAGTGAGAGTTCCTTTGTCAGTGTGTATGGTTCCAAGGAAAATGAGGACGATGAGCCTACTTTTAATGGCTCTGCTAGTCTTCCACCCTTGGCCAGCACTATCAAGCGGCCAAAGACTGCTTTCGTTACTCATTCCTCACCGACCAGATCAGCGCGATCAAACTCCGCCTCTGCTCGCCAAGCATATTTTGACTCGATTAACAACGTTATCGAATACAACTCCCCTCGGCAAAGAACTGAACGTCACCATTCCTCCATTAAGGTTGGGTCGCGACCTCAGAGCCGGGATCAAGACGGATCAGAGAGATTCACCGGCCGTGCTTCAATGTCTCCAAACCATCGACGCCTTAAGCAGGAGAGGATGGATTCACTTCGAAGAGTCACGACCGATGCCCCTGGTGGTGTTAGACTGCAAGACCATAATCTTCCACCAACGCCGGATACCATCTCTACCTCTACACTTCGACGCTATCAGAACTCTGACGACGAGGCAGTGCCCAGGCCTCCAACGGCTAGACCAAGCTATGGGGCTCTCTCTGAGGCATCTGAGAATGATGGAAGTGGAAGCTTTGGAACGTACTCGGGCGTCCGCCTGGAACAGGCCCCAATGCGTGCAGTCAAAGCTTCAGCTCAAATTATTGACTTGAACAATAGAGTTTATCTCGAAAACCAGGGCCGGTCAATTCAGCGTCCTCGTTCCGCTGACGAAACTACTATTTCTAACCGACGGGGCAACGATTGGGATTCCGATACCGACGAATCTGATGTTGAATCGCTCGAGTCGAGTATCGACATCTGGATGCGTGAAAGTTCCAAACTCACCAAGAACAAGAACGGACGGGCTTCTCCCGATCTCTTCAGCTTCTCACCTTCCGCAGCAGCTAATGGTGGTTGGGCAATGGATGCCATGTTTGGAGCTGGAAGCGGTGTTCAAGGAGGTGCAAGCACAGGACTCGACCCTGACAGGATCAGAGATCTTATGCCAGTTCAGCAGGAGCTCTTCTCGACTAACGTGGCCCCGTCAGCACCTCGCCGGGGATCGAGCTTAAACGCCCAGGCTGCGCAGCAAAGCAAGACATCATTCCTGAGCCGACCACTGGCCAATGCTAAGGCCTCTAAGGGAGGCCGTAAGAAGGGCCATCAGAGGAGGAACAGCGATGATATCCAGATCAGAACGGGTGCGCACGCGCACACAAAGTCTGAGGGGCAGCCTGCTGGTGACAACAAGAAGAACCATTACCCTCCCATCGTCCAGCAACCTACCCAGAACAAGTTCACCAAGTTCTTCCGTAGGTCTTCAACTGGACCTCCGAGCGGCGCCCCAACCCCAACTCCACAAACGGAGCATGGCCCTACCGAACCTCCTAGTAACGGATTCTCGAGCTCTAATGGCGCCTCGGCACTTCCACCCTGGATTAGTAGGACAGGTGCGGTGGATGAGGACCGCGACAGCGCAACACCACCACCAATTTTACGAAAGTCACGACAAGGACGACACATCTCGGTGGATACGGATATGGCCAACGACACAGTGATGAGTCAAGAGTCCACCACACCGAGAACACCGAGACTATCAGGCTCGGCGAATGAAAGGGATACACCGGACCGAACAGACAGCCCAAGAGCGGGCGGCGCAACAGGAAGCAGGAGAAAATGGCTACCTGCATTTGGTCTTAGAAATAAGCAAGGATAGAAGATTTGGATTCATTATGGCATAGAACTTGCATACGGAAAATTGAGTAACAGTGCTCCACAGCAATGTGTCGATAAGGAGGATCACATGCATATCACGAACAGGCGTTGGGTTCCTTTTTCTCTCATGGAAGCGACACGGTTTGCTTTACTTGGCGGATGGATTGGGTGGCTACGACAAAGGACTTATGATGCTATGGTAAAAGGGCGTGTTTCGGCATAGCTTATGATAGGTTACGGGGCGTCAGCGAGTAACATAAATTGACAGAATCAATTCATTCATTTCATTTATGCACGTCAGGGTCTCAGAAGAATTGGACGCTGTGAACATAAGAGACGAGATAATCTAGTCACCTTATTTATGCTAGCTGTGACCAGGACTTGGGTAACTTTGTTTTGACGCCCTAGGCCTTGGGGCCAATTCTTTTGTTACCCACCTGCGTGGTTCATTTGAGAGAGCACGTTGTCATACATGTCACAGGAAAGAAGGCAAGTAATGTGTTTATGAAGTTTATTGTCTTCGTGTTCTATCGTCTTTGTCTTGTCTCATAAACCGTCTCAGTTCATCATCATCATAAACCAGGCCACCTGTGCCTCCTTAAAATCGCCTCCCGTATGTTCGAGGGTCGTAAGTATGTTCGAGAAGAGAAAGTAGGTACAGAGCTGCAGCTCCGAGATCACCGTAATCCATAGGTGAAGGTCTCAAAAAAAGAGTGTCGGTTTAAACCCAGTTCCACTGGCCGTTGGCGCGGCCCAGATCCTGAGGTCCCATGGACTTCTCGAAGGCGGCGGGGGAAACGTCGAGATCGTTGTCGGCGCAGCCGTCGCAGCGACTGTGAAGAGTGTTAGTTGTGTACATGAAGAGTGGAAGAAGGGGAGGGAACTTACTCAACGACAGTGACAATCACCTCACCAACATCACCCTTGAGCTTGATCTGCTTGCCGCAGTAGTCGCCAGAGTCGTAGAGACCCTTTCCGATAGCAGCGACCATGTCGGCGTCGCCGTTGTCCTCCTCGCAGGCGCCCTTGCCGGGGGAGTAGAAGGTGATGCTGCCGAGGGTTTGGGGCTGGAGGGGAGCTGCGATAACGAGGGTGGAGAGAGCAACGATGATGAGCTTGGAGAACATCTTGAAGGTGATGATAGTGGTTGTTTGTTGTGAAGAGAGTGTTTGTAGTAGTAGAAGAGAGTGTGTATGTTGTTTGAGTAAGTGAGTATATGCTTGGAGAATGAGCGGAAGTGTGATGAGGAAGAAAGAAAGAGGGAGGAGAAAGGAAGAGAAGAGGATTCTTATAGTTGAGATTTGGCGGAGTGATTGCGGAGTGATTGCGAGGCAATGATTCACTGATTCACTGGCCTCATCGCAACTTCGATGCCTAGCACGACTTTTCCTCTCAACACCCACATTTGGATAACGCGCTTAAGTGTATCACACACACTCACGCACTGCAATGTCACGCAGGCATAATTGAGATCATCAAGAGAGTTGCCGCGGCTATGGGCGTCAAGAATGTACTTTAATTGGGGTTTCTGGGGAGATTGTTTCACGTGGAATTACTTGCATGTTCCATAGCTGTGTGGGGTGGCGGCGGTTGTGCTATCGTGTTGACGTTGACGTGTGGGGAAGAGAGACATGGGAGGGAGGGAGATCGTTTGAGTGTATTGATTGGGGAGAGTACGGCTATCTTGTGTCTTGGAGTGATGATGCTATTCTGTGTTGGGAGAGTCTCACTTTGAGTGATAAGGGAGATGAGGTTTGTGTTAGTGTTAGTTGGGTATCGTGGAGTTGTGGTGAACATGACAATGAAGGAGGCCTCGAGGTGAAGCTATTTACTAAACAGAAACCCAATCTACTACGATTCACAATTACTACCAAGAAGTAAACACTATAAGCGAATCTGCTGGAGATGTCTACACCACCTACTACATGGATCGCAACTCTTCTGCTAACTTAGCATACTCGCTGACATCCTACAAGCAAAATATAAGCTGAGAATGACACCGATCCAACTCCCTCTTTTGACCAAAATGGCTGCAGTTGTGCTTGACAAAGAGCCAATTGCGTCCCAAGGTACACGTCGTAGTGCTTTGTCGAACAAGAGAATTGCTCAAGCCTTATTTGTGCTGTGGGATGTGGTGCGAGAAGGGACTTGGTGTCGTCTGACGAGGGGAAGTGTGTGACTATATATAATTTGATGAGACTACAACAGCAACGAGAATGGTTAACACGGAGATGGCATCAAAGACATACATAAGTCTTTGCCCAGGTAGATATAGGAAGCCTGGGAAAGCATGGTATCAATCGTTAAAACACCCCCGCGTTGTATTGTTTCTTCTTTTCGCACAAGTCTCCCCAATCACTCTCCTCCAAGAAAACTATCTTCGTATTTACGGGAGAACCTGCATATGGCTTCGGTTCCTGGCATTGGATCCTCGCACGCAACTCCTCCATAGCCCAAGTTCCGCAAATCACAGGTCTAGCTTTATTCTCGCCACGAGAATAAAGTGCATGTGGAGAAACGTATGCAAGGGAAATATTGATGGTACGATATGCTGACATGCGTTGTCGATCAGTGGTTGGTGTTACACATGTGGATGGCCTCAGGGGATGATCGGGATCTTCAGGTACGTGGGCGGGACATTCTATTTTGAGCTGAGAGGGAATATTGGAATGGTCTTCTCCCGCAAGGACGGTTGGAAGTTGGGGAAGTTGTAGATCTTGGCCGCAATTAGTTAAGTTACTGACGACGATCTTGCGTGGAGTTGAAGATAACCGTGAGTTAAGAGCCTCAAATAATGGGACGGAGGATATCCTTGCGATAGATATACCCTTGACCTTGTCAGCTGGGTTCAGCTTCACATCGATTCCCGTTGATGACAAGGTTTCTATGCATGTGTCATTTCCACCTCGTAAAGTGACGACCTGATATAGAAACAATTGACCGTACGGCTGAAGATGAGACATCTGCTCACCATGGGAAGGATCTTATAAAAACGGCTATTATCCCAATGTCCAGAATGATGGCCCAGAAGCAAGTGCCAAGAGGTCGTTGAAGGGAAACCCCCCTTCAGAATCGCCGTCATGATGTTCAACTTCAAACTTCTCCTCCTCTGCCTCCAGGCATTTCTCACCCTCTCAAACGCTGCAGCATCACCATACCCACAATCCTCAGCAAACACTCCCACCGCTCTAAACGCCTGCCTCGCCGACAAGAAAGTGCCCTACATCCCCCGCGACTCAGCCCAGTGGACAAAGGAAATCAAGCCCTACAATCTTCGTATTCCATACACTCCTGCAGCGATTTCCCTTCCCACCACTGTCAACCACATCCGCGATGCCGTCAAGTGCGGTAACCAGTACAAGGTCCGCGTTAGTGCCAAGAGCGGCGGTCATAGCTACGGTTCGTTTGGGTACGGTGGTGAGAATGGGCATTTGGTCATTGTTGTGGATGCGATGGACAAGGTGACGCTGAATAAGGACATGAGTTGCAATATTCAGGCGGGGGCGAGGTTGGGACATGTTGCTACTGAATTGTTCCAGTTTGGGAAGAGAGCCATTGCTCATGGATCTTGTCCCGGGTGAGTATATCAGTACCAGAACACGGGCTCAACTGATGATTGTAGTGTCGGCATTGCTGGTCATGCTCTCCATGGAGGATATGGATTCGCCTCACGAACCTACGGCCTCACTCTCGACAGATTCATCGGCGCAACCATTATTCTCGCTAATGGCACAATCCGGTACACAGCAGATTGGGAGATGCCCGACCTGAATTGGGCTCTCCGCGGCGCTGGCTCCTCCTACGGTATCGTCGCAGAGCTTGACTTCCAGACCTTTGCCGCGCCCGAGACAGTCACTCCATTCAACATCGAGCTAGACTGGAACGAGAAACAGGCTGTGGAAGGCTTGTTGGCGCTGCAGAAGTTTGGAGCGATGGCACCGAAAGAACTGAACATGCAGATCTATATGGCACCGACGGGACAGACGATTCAGGGCGTTTATTATGGTACGCGAACTGCCTTGAACACGGCGTTGAAGCCTTTGCTGGGAGATCTGGGTGCTCAGATCACTACGGCTAGCACGGGAGGATGGATCCAGATGTTGAACAAGTACGCGAATGGTCAAGCGCTTGATCAAAGACGTCCTTACGACCAGGTAGGTTCACCCTCTTGTCCACCAGTGCAGTGATGAAACTGACTCCCTGCAGCACAGCACCTTCTACAGCACCAGCCTCATGACCAAAGCTCTCACCCGCACCCAAGTCCAATCCTTCACTCGAACCCTCTACGACAACATCAACGATCCTGACGCGCGTCACACATGGTATATCCTAATCGACCTCTTCGGCGGACCCAACTCAGCCATCACCAACGCCAAAAACCTCTGGACCGACATACCCCTCAACAGCGCCTTCCCACACCGCGACAAGTTACTCCTCTACCAGTTCTCTGATCACGGAAACTATGCTACGCATGCGAACAACGGGTTTACTCTGCTTAAGAGGTTCAGGGAGAGTGTGACCAAGGGGATGGCGGATGGGGATTGGGGTATGTATGCGAACTATCTGGATACGCAGCTTGGGAATGAGGAGGCGACCAAGAGATACTATGGGAAGAGTTTGCCGAGGTTGAGACAGTTGAAGAAGAAGTATGACCCGAAGGATATGTTTTGGAATCCTCAGGGGATTAGACCTGCTTAGAGGGGAGAAGGAGGAGGAGGTTGAATGGATGGGAGGGGGTGGCGAAGGATGTTAGGAGAAAGTGTTGACGTTCCTTGTATATATCTTCCATCTAGTTATCGAGTGCTAGCCGAATTGACCAGTTAATTGCCGTATCGTCTTCGGATTTGAGTCGTGAACCGGGCGGTCTGCCGTGAGGAGGTATCCTTACCCGACGGCATTGCCACTCAAGCTCACTCCGGCGGTGTACGGACCCCGAAGTTCAAAGATACTTATGACATGAACTTCTGGAGATGCAGAATACAAGGGGCATGAAGGCGACCCTGTCGACGCTTTGCGCGGCTATCATTCCGCACTTCCATCGGACTTCCGACAACCCCTAGTTAGACCTCAAAATTCCATCATACCGAACCTCCACTTACATCTCCCAAGCCGCAACTCCAAACATTTAATGGCGAAGCCAAGAGAAGACCCTCTCATTCCAAAGCGGGTAGCCGGGCTAAACGTCGATTTACCGCAGAACTTGGTGGAGTTTCCAGGAAGAGGTAGTCCAGTTTATCTAATTGGACAGCACTAACACAACACTAAGAGAAGAGCCGTGGAAAAGGTGATGAGTTAGTTGCTCCAGATAGTTAGCGCAGGTAAATGGGTACGCCACCCGTAACTCGAATCCGTCATTGAGGAAACGACCCGGATATGCTAAAGGTTATGCACAGGCATAACTCCCGGTGGCATAAACGGGTAGCTGCATATCGTGGGAACAGAGTTCACTGGTACATCCGACTGACTTTACAGCTCTGCCATGTTTGGTGGGCTAAAATAGAACAGTCAGAGTTGGAATAGTCTACCCGCTCAACAGATCAACACTACAGAAAGGGCCCTGGAATTGGCAGGTCGACATGTTCACAAGCAAGGTAAGGCTTGTGGCTGATGTTGTTATGGTAGGTCAGCGTCTTTACCTGAACTTTCTTGTTTAGGATACGCACCTGGAGGATATAACGGGTATGTGTGTAAAACCCGGAGTCACCTGTTATGTATAGGGTGGCTTTTACTATTCACGATATTACTGTTAGGTAATTTGAGGCAATGACGAATAATTAGCCCAGATTGTCTTAGGACTTGGAGTGAATCCTACCCTATGTCTACAACATTGTGGTTGTCAAGTGTATTGCAAAAATGAGCTGGTATAAAGCAGCAATACGGTATCTAGAGTCAATAATTATTCTAGTAATTATTTGCAAATTATCCATACTCCTTATGCAAGCATACTATCACCTTCAAGTATCCCTCGTTCTGGTACCTGAAGTCATTTAGCAAAGTCAGCACTGAAGACAAAGATGTCGTGACAGACTCAATTGTGTCGAGTCGTAGGAGGTGGGACTGAGGTCTTGATTGACTCAAGGATCCTCTTTTCGCATGAATCTACCGTCGGCAATCTCAATTCCGACATCCACTCTCCGGGTAAAGCCAACCACCACTGTCATACTGGATCTGTCCAGCACGGCGGTACTCGGTACTATGGAGAGGTACCGTCTCCATTATCCCAGGTACATGTCTGTTGAGAAGGAGTACATCGCATGCCAACAAGGTCTTTTCCTTTCTAGGCTCACTAAAAGTGGGAGATGGTCAGTCCAATGTGAAGATCGACATGTTGTGGATGAGTTGATTTCCTATTCCAGGGCACGGATCGATTGGAGGTAGGCGGTGATGATCAACTGCCGATCAGCTAAGGCAGGGCCCATAAAAATGGTCGCTAGGGCTGGGCTGTCTTCCACTGTAGGGCCACTGGGCCACTACACGTGGAGGTCCAAGCACCGGGGAGAAGGATTAGGAGGCCTACGACGAGACGGGACAAGACACGATGTAAGACAAGTAAAGGCGGTCGAGGGGACGGGAAGGAATGGTATTAAAAATGCTTAACTTAGAGACTTGGCAGTGATGCTTAGCATTATGACGGAATCTGAGTTAGTTCACCTCTATTGACATCCATCCATAATGACAGCTTGGGCTCCTATACGGATACTATGGGATGCAATTGCGACATCTCAGCCTCCATTCCGACATCATCTCCCTCCTGTCCAAACAAATCAAAACTAGTTCAATCTGGTGAGAGTAAATGACACACCTGCAGTAGTATCGATTGCTCTCCTTCAAAAAGAGTAACAATCGTCACAACATCGGACCTGAGCCTGCCTTAATGGTATCGAAACCAGACATCCGGAATCCACCTCGAGAATTGACTCGTCAGAATTTAGTGCTAATGGTCCATCTCCCTTGTCGATCTGCAAATATAGCACTGTTCTGGTCATGATCGACATAGATACTGATTTCCACTCCAGCTAGCTCTCCACTGTAATCTTCCGAAGAATAGGGTCAGAGATTGGCGCAGGGGACAAGGGGAGAAATGTCGATGACATCGACAGGGAGAAATGCAGGCTGAGATAGACTGTTCGATAGCGTTGAAGATCAAATTTCAATACAACTACATACGTGTACATGCTAACTGTTCTACTGCACTGCAAATTGCCCGAAGAGGTCTGCCCTAGGCGACTTTGACACCAAGATCTGCAATAAACAACAAGACCCTTGTTTTTAACAGCGAATTATACCGAAAGTTCAACCTCGCCCTTCTAAAACATTCTATCGTTGGATAGCCTCAACAAACTACAGACCAAGGCTTTTGACGGTAATAACCACTCACAAAGCTCCGGGAGTTGAAAATGGAGACGCCGTGGGGAAAATGGACAAGGGGGCCACTATGCGAACTTTTTAGACTAGGACGCAAAGCTAAGCTCTCACGACTCAAGACTTTGAGAGTGATCGACATCACCACTAACATCCGAAGACATCGAATAATTTCGTTTGGGTGATCGACTGCGGATACAGCAAAAGAAAGGAAACCAAAGACTGAAGAATTTGTGTATATAAGGTCCTGTCTTGTCTGCTCAAATCTGTTCTCATCATCCTCATCAACATCTTCAACTCTCACACTCTACTCTCTACCACACACAACTCTACCACTTCTTCTCAACAACCTCACAAATCATTCAAAATGAAGGCCGCTTTCTTCTCCATCTTCGCCCTGGCCACTGCCGCCATCGCCTCTCCTGTTCCTCAGGCTGTCAACCCTACTCCTGACACCACCGAGGTCAAGTCCGCTGTCTCCAGCCTCGAGAACATCCTCAAGATCGCTGGCGTTGACGAGATCGTTGACAAGTCCACCAAGGGCTCTGCTTCTCCCATCAAGCGCGATGTCGCTGATATCGCTGGTCTCCTCTCCATTCTTCAGACCGGTACCTCTGGCATCAAGGACAAGACCTCTGGCTTCCAGGGCATTGCCGACAAGGTCTCCGCTGGCGACCTGACCAAGGCTGAGGGTGCCGAGAAGGCCATCCCCGGCCTTGAGGGTGTCAACTTCGAGCTTACCAACATCGTCACCAAGCTTACCGGTGCTGCTGGTCTCCCCGTCGCCAACGGTGACGTCGACAAGGTCCTCAACCTCGTTGTCATCCTCGTCACCCAGGTCCTCACTGCTGTCAAGACCATCGTTACCGTCACCGGTCTCCAGCCCCAGCTCATCTCTGTCCTCCACTCCGTCTTCCAGATCCTCGCCAAGGTCCTCGTCCTCGTCATTGGTCTCGTTGCTGGCCTCGTCCCCGGCCTCATCGTTGCTCTGACTCCTCTCCTTGCTGGTCTCGGAGCCGGTGTTCTCGCCCCTGTCCTGACCCCCGTCGTCGCTCTCCTCGCCGGCCTCGGTGCTGGTATCTAAGGAGTTTACCATCAATACCTAATTTGATATCTTGGAGATGATCTCCGATAATACATGAGTTGTGGAAACGACTACGACCTATATGAATGGGTCAAAATGAGTTGGATGTGGGATTAATAGGAATGATAAAAGATTTTCGTTGTACATAGTTAATCACTATCAAAAATATACCTGGCCAGTTATATTTACTTTTACTGTCTACCACCCTTTGTGAAATGCTTAAGCGGCCCCTGATTCCAGTACAATAAAACGACCTGATACCCTTAGGTCACAGCACAGTAGCAGATTAGGTACCTAGTCTATCATGATAGTCAAGTTCCAAAACCAGTAGTAGTTCCTATCATTCTTATGGCAATGTTGCTGACAATAATCAATCTAACTACCTACCCAGGCAGGTACGCCCTGCAGTCGACAATAGACAATTACGTCACAACAACAAGCACAATGCAAGAGGAAACTGTTATCGTGATAAAATCTTCCTACATCTTTCCGTTGTCGACAGCAAAATCGACATAAGAACACTGGTTTCCCATCATACAACTTTGGCTCTACTATCTTGCAAACATCAGCACATTCGACGACAATGGTAACTTCAAAACAAGTTTCGATAACATACGCACCTGCCGACTGTGGGAGTATCATCCCTGGCAAATCCAAAGCACCCTGGGCATTCCAGCATGTTAGACTCGCCGACAAGATTCACGCCGCTTGCCAGCACAAACCCCGCGAACAATACGCTTTGGAATCGCCTGCGAGATTCTCCGCAGCGACCTCCAGCCCAGGCGGCGTACGAAACGAAGATGTCAACGTCTCAGTCTGTCAAGCCGTTGATTCGATTGATGCTGGAACGTTCCCGCTGGCAAATGTGCCGAACTTTACGGGTGTCGAGTTTGAGGTTATGATGAGGGCATTGAGAGTATTACTTGGGAGTTCGCAGGTTATTGGGTTGAGTGTCGCAGGCGTGAATCCTGATCACGATGCTGGTTTTGTGATGATTGAAAAGCTGGCTTCTCATATTGCGGATATGCTGGGTGCGAGATCGACTTGAGGATCAAGAGGAGGCATGAGCATCACGGTTCAGATCTCTAATAGGCCAGGATATTCAGAGGATACCACGTTGATGTGGCGCAGAACCTTGGAGGCTATTAATATACGGACATCCGTACGCTTATAAATACCTCGCTAAATATTAGCACTAGTAAATTTCGAGCTGCGTCACCACTATCGCGAACTTTCTGAAACCATATCCCCGCCCTTTCCGTTCCTCTTCCAACCGATATTAAAGACCAAATCATTGAAGTACAACACTCATCATGGGCAACAATTACTCACTTTTCGTGCCTCCAAAGCCTCAGTTTACTGAAGAAAATCTCAAGCCGCAAAATGACCGGATTTTTCTTGTCACAGGTGGCTACTCTGGCATTGGCTTCGAGCTGAGTCGTATGCTGTATCAAGCCGGCGGAACGGTTTATATCGCGGGCAGATCCCAAGACAAAGGCGAAAAGGCTATCGAAGAGCTGAAGCAGCAGTATCCCAGCTCAGCCGGGAGACTTTCTTTTCTCAAAATATCCCTGGACGACCTGCCAACAATCAAGGCGGCTGCGGAGGAATTCATGTCAAAGGAGTCAAGACTCGATGTTCTCTTCAACAACGCAGGCGTATCTATGCCCCCAGTAGGCTCAGTCTCAGCCCAAGGATACGAACTCAGCATGGCAACAAACGCCTTAGGACCGTGGTACCTCACACAACTCCTCGTCCCAACTCTCACCGAAACCGCAAAGAGCCAACCCCCAGCTTCAGTACGAGTCGTATGGACGGCATCCATCGTAACAGACCTCTCCGTCCCCGAAGGAGGCGTCAACATGAAAGAGGTTATGAACCCGCCTGAAGATCAAGAGGTCAACTATAAAAATTCAAAGACAGGAAACTGGTATCTCTCCAGCGTGCTAGCAGACCAGATCGGCCCGCAAGGCGTTCTGAGCGTGTGCCACAACCCTGGAAATCTTCATTCTTCTCTTCTGCGTCATTTGCCATGGTGGGTTAGGTACATGGTTTGGCCGATTCTATATCATGCCAAATATGGAGCGTATACGAACCTGTGGGCAGGGTTGTCGCCAGATTTACAGATTGAGGATGGAGGGAGGTTTATCTGGCCTTGGGGAAGGTTTCACCCTTCTCCCAGGGAAGATCTGTTGGCGAATCTCAAGTCTAAAGAGCAAGGAGGGACTGGAACGGCTGCTGAGTTTGCAGAATATTGTGATAAAGTTATTGCAGAGCATAGGTGATTTTCTTGTTTTGATACTGTATGTAGTTCAGTCATTTGGGATTTTCTAGTATCTCCATCACAGCTCAGGTGTGTATCCAATAGCCTTGTTCAACGCATACACATCCCAATAAAACGGCATGATACTCTTAATAACACCAGCCTCCAAGTCAACCGTCATGACCTGGCACAAAGGATACTTTAGCTCTTCCCCAGTCTTCCTCACTCGCAAAACCAGATAACTGAGAGAAATAATGCGGTTCGAACCCTCTCGTTCAAAAATCTCGGGAGTTTGCACATCCACCTTGTCGAAATAACTGGCCATTTCCTGTGCCCATTTCTGGAAACCTTCATTTGTTTAGTATTTATTTTCATGCAGATAAGCTGCCAACCTTCAGGGCCGATGTAGTCACCGGGATAGGGTAGGCCGGAAGATTGTCTGAGTTTCACTTCTGGCGAAAGAGTTGCTGCCATGCCGCTAAAATCGCGTTGTTCGGGTGATGAGGCCATGTAAATGCGCTCGGCATCATAGAATGATTCGAGAATTGATCGAGCTGTGTGCTTGGTGGACGACATTGTAAAGAGTGCAGATTTGTATGTTGAACTGTGACGAGCTGGAGGTGAATATTGCCATGATAGTATGAGCTTGTCACATATTTATATTCGAACAATATGAGGCTTATTAATTAGAAGGATGCAATCCTACGCCGATCAGATTGAATGCTTGATAGGTAAGCATTTAGTGGCATCTCATTATCTCCAAGGAGCATCCTCCAGGGACTTTTGGTGCTGATAACCGAAACAGGTAATCAGCGGGCCGGAGTTTTCGGAGTTTGAACGCCAGGGTAACAGAAGAGATGACCGCTGTAGGCATAAGAGACGGAATATTTCAATCGTTTTATGCTAGGTTAGACCAGCATTTAGGCTACTTTATTTTGACGCTTTAAGTCTTAGAGGCCAATTCTTCTGTTACCCACCTGTCAGAGTAACTCCTTGGGCAGTAAAACGGGCTGGTAGGGCTGCCCCAGTCTCAGCCTGTCGTTTATCTTCCGTACAGAACTCAATCTAATTAAAGTGAACAGTTATCTTGATAGATCTCTAACGATGCACTGTAAGATTACCGTCGATCTATAAATAAGGTCTTGAATACCCGCATTCCAGCAGCTTATTTTTCTTGGCGAAGCTTGACATTTGATGGCTAAGGGATAAAGACAGAAGAATGCAGCCAATCTGCGTCTGTTTCTATTTATCCGAAAAACCTGTTGATCATGGTCGCAAATCGTGGATTTGACCGCTAATCGATCTCTCTTTGTAACCCTGTTATTTTTCACCAGTGCCTGAATCTGAGCCTGGGCGTGACCTCATTCGGGTCCGAATTAATGGGGCGGCCGAATTGATGATCCGACTTGTGCAATTCCTTGGGGCGAATGACTATTCTAGAAATGCTCTAGACAATAAAATCCCCCAGTTTGAAAGGCCTTTTTTTCTTCCAATGACGCTGGGGGCAACAATGACGCCATTGGCACGATTTCTATGGAGGGGTGACCGCCCAAATTTCTCTGGGGCTCCCACTCGGCTGCTACCTACCTAACCCTGGGTGTCTCTGCTCTGCTAAACTGCCACTACCACCGGTCTTCTAGTCCCAACTCAGAAGCATCCCGCTGCTTTGACTGCTGCCCACACGACCTAACCTGACCTGCAAAATCCCCCCCAAACCCAAGGCCAGACCTGACATAGACATGACATGAC
Source organism: Fusarium equiseti (assembly GCA_003313175.1). Lineage (NCBI taxonomy): Eukaryota > Fungi > Ascomycota > Sordariomycetes > Hypocreales > Nectriaceae > Fusarium > Fusarium equiseti. Next base: position 701,712 of record QOHM01000007.1, read on the forward strand.
TGCCCATTCCACGATACAATGTCGAGCTCTGCAGAGCTGCAACGCGAACGCGAGGTGCAGAGTTACTTCCAGAGCTGGCAAATAGCACAAGGCTCGTCACTTAAAGTCGCCCGAAATGTCGATGGAATCTCTGCGCCCTCCCAGATCAATGACGCAAACACACCTCAGCCTTCCTCCGATAAGGCACTCTCTGCCTTTGCGCAGCTTGCTGTCTTCCGTCTCAACGTGAAGCGCGGTATGGTCTCGCTCATCGATACGAATAATCAGTATATCCTCGCCGAAGCCACGCGCAGTTTGCGACTGGGAACGTTGGAGGATGAGCAGAGCGCACCCAACAACGCCCCCGACAATAAGAAAACTTCCAGCTTAGCCGATTATAATAGCGAACTGTGGTGTGAGTAGGATCTTTGTCCGCGGAATGACATATTTCCCGCTTATGACTCTTGCTAACATATTCGCAGTGGGAACATCGATCCTTAACCGACCGGATGCCGTTTGCGAACACTGTCTAAATAACACCTGCACCGGTCGAGATCCTGATGGAACCACATACACAGCCTCTGGTCTGATTGTACCCGACTGCCGCCTCGATGACCGATTTAAATCGCGCGTTTATGTCCAGTCCGAACCGGGTGTGCGCTTCTACGCTGGCGTACCTATATTCTCAAGGAAGGGTTACAAGATCGGAGCGTACGCTGTCTCAGATGAACGACCTCGCGATGGACTTTCGATTGAAGACGTAAAGTTTATGCAGAGCGTTGCGCAGGCAGTCACAGAACACTTGGAATGGGCGCGCGATCGTGTGGATAGGTTTAAAGGTGAACGCATTGTGCGTGGCCTTGCCACGTTCATCGAGGGATGTTCTAGCGACGACCCGACTCTATCCCGGGACGACCAACCCCAACGCCCTCCTATCAAACGTCCACCGGGTATGACTATCTCGGCAACGAGGCGCTCATCACTACACAACACTATGCGCAAAGTCGATCCCGATTCTACCAGGCGGTCACAGAAGGCTACATCGCCGCCCCGCAAGACCAAGCCGAAAACGGACGGGCTGTCGAGAATGTATCACCGAGCAGCCGATAACCTGCGATCGTCTATACTGGCAGATGGCGTTGTTCTCTTCGGCGCTACCGCCGCCCACATCCAAAACATGAGCAAATCTGTTCAAATAGACCACAGCGATAGCAGCTCCGAAGACTTACCGACGCAGGTCGCAGCAGAACCTGATGGCTTCAGTGCAGAAAGTTCTGACTCTGAGTCTTCGCCAATTTCGAGGCCGTGTAAGTTGCTTGCCTATTCACTTGCTGATAAGGCCCAGCCTTTGGATCTCGAACAAGGCCCGTCTTTCTCAATTGGAACACTCGAGAAATATTTCTCTCTCTTTCCCAAAGGAAAAGCTTTCACATTCACAGAAGAAGGAACCGGAATCTCTTCCGATGACGACAGTGCGAGCGATGGAGGCGCCATTGGGGGAACTGCAGCTACAGCCGGGAAGCATAAACGACGCAAGGACAAGGATAGGATGGACCATAAGGAGCTTCTCAAAAAGATACCCGGTGCGAAGGCCATCGTGTTTCTTCCACTCTTTGACTACGTCGAGGACAAGTTGATGGGTGGGTGTTTCCTTTGGACATCCGTGCCGGGTCGCATGATGAATTTGGACGAGGACCTATCCTACCTTCGGGCTTTCGGCAACAGCATCACCAGTCAAGTCGGGCGCATTAACACAAAAAAGAACGAAGCGGCGAAGACCACTTTCATAGCGAGCATGAGCCACGAATTGCGAAGTCCTCTGCACGGCATTCTGGGTGCCGCCGAATTTCTCAAGGACGCGGTAAGCGACTCGTACGAAGCAGGCTTGGTCAACTCGATCGCGACTTGCGGCAAGACACTTCTCGATACGTTAAATCATGTGCTCGATTTCAGCAAGATCAACAACCTTGGCAGTGGACAGATGAGGAAAGGAAAACATGCCAAAATCATCAGCCTGTCTTCGGATTCGATGGAAAGCTTGAATATGACTGCGGCGGTGGATCTTTCTGTGCTTGTCGAAGAGGTTGTTGACGCTGTTGCGACAGGTCACAACTTCAAGAAAATGCCCAAAAAAGCGGCAGACCAAGGGGGCGAGGTGATAGGAGCAGGCCAACAAGCTGAAGGTCCAGGAACTGAGCATCCAGTGTCGATTCTTTTGGATATTACCCCGAGAACATCTTGGATGGTCAAGACGCAACCTGGTGCCCTTCGAAGAATTGTTATGAACTTGTTTGGCAACGCTTTGAAGTATACAGCATTGGGTTTCGTGTGTGTTTCAGTGCGAGCACAAGAAATCAATGACGATTCAAGAATCCACGTTATAATTCGGGTTACCGATACTGGAAAAGGTATGTCCGAGGACTTCCAGCAGAACCGATTATTTGTCCCTTTCAGTCAAGAAGACTCTTTTCAACCTGGCACAGGTCTGGGTCTAAGCATCGTCAAGCAGATAGTGGACTCGCTTGGAGGAACTCTCGAGGTCAAGTCGGAGCAGGACAAAGGCACTGAAATCGAAGTTAGATTACGTCTTGAACCAGCTCCGGAAGACGAATCCCCCAATCCAGAGGAGCCTTTGAATTCCATGAAGGAAAAGCTCCAAGGTTATTCTCTGGTGCTTTTGGAAGCAAGCGAAACTTTCCATTCCAGTACCATCACCAAACAAGTGCAGGTGCGAAACGAAGCCCTGATCGAGATCTTTTCAAGCTGGTTCAACATGAAAGCTGCGAGAGAAATTGATACCAACCCTCCCGAAGCCGACTTTTACCTGTACTGCGAGCCGCCATCAGCAAAAACTCTGGAAAAGCGTTTCCAGGAGACAGCAGCGGAGACTACAAGGAAAAAGAAAACGCCTATCATCATCATCAGTTTGAACGAAGAGGAGGCGGCAAAGATATCAAGAGCACAAACGAAGGCCCTAGCCAGGTTGTCAGATGTGGTTGAAGTGATACCACAGCCGTAAGTTCTATGCACGCTTGTTTTGATAATGCCAATATTAACACCGACTTAGATGTGGTCCAAGAAAGCTTGCCCAAGTATTTAGCCGATGCTTAAAACGAATTCAAGAAGTCAGAAATGACGATGACGACGAGACAAACTTAGTCAGAAGTGCTCATACAGATGAAAAGGAAAGAGGAGGAAGGGATCCCCCAGATCGTGGGGACGCGACAGAACAGATGAATTCAACTCTACACCACCAAGATAACAAGCCTGATTATGCCAAGACGACTACCTCTGATCTGCCTCAAGAACAGCAAGGTCAGCAGGGCGCCAAGGAAGATGGATATATAAGCAAGAAGGACAATCAAAAAGATCAGAGGAAGCAACAGAAAGAAGACAAGAAGATTGAGCACGAGAAGGACGGCAAAAGGGACGATCGGAAAAAGAACGACCAGAAGAAGGAAGACAAGAGGCCTGATAAACAGGAAGATGGCCACACAGACGGCAACAAACAAGACGGCACAAAGGGGGAGAATGGTAAGCCAGCAAAGGGCTCAACAAAACCAAACAAACCGGAAATGCCGAGCAAAGCCCACGTCCTACTCGTCGACGACAACAAAATTAACCTCAACCTACTAACGATGTTTATGAAGAAGTGTGGTTTCACCTACCAGGAAGCCGAAAATGGAGAAGAAGCTGTCGAAACATTCAGAAAATCAACCATCGGTGACGCAGAATCTCCAGGCCCCATCAAGAAGCGGTTCGATTACATCTTGATGGACATCAGCATGCCTGTGATGAACGGTATCGAGGCAACGAAGAGAATCCGAAAGCTCGAGGCAAAATACAAAATTCCTCGAACGACGGTGTTTGCGTTGACAGGTCTTGCGAGTGCGGATGCAAGGCTTGATGCTATGTCTGCGGGGGTTGATATTTTTTTGCCCAAGCCTGTCAAGTTTGCGGAGTTGAAGACGATGATTGAAAATAACTAGATGTATATACGACTTATGTGGCCTTTACTTGTGTATGATAGATTTTTAATAGAGCACATGAAAGATCAAACCATCGACGCATGGAATTGTATGTTCCGACTCCTTGATATTGACTGTATAAGATGCGTCAAGGTATTTATGAGCCCATCAAGATGGGTAGTGAGACAGCCTGTCAGAAGTTAGCTGCCAACTCATAGCGTGTATCAGACAAACTCACTCAATCAAATTCCCATCCGGATCCCTCACATAGATACTCCTAATCTTCCCCATCGCCCCAGTCCTATCCACGACTCCACCACCTTCAATCACCTTGATTCCCTCCCCTTCTAAATTCGTTTTCAAACCCTCCAAGTCTGTTCCATCCTCCACAATGAAGCACAAATCAGCCGTTCCAGGCAAGGCAGTCCTAGCCTTAGGCTCAAACTCGGCACCGCGCTGGTGGAGGTTGATCTTGTGCGTGCCGAAATTCAAGGCATAGCGGGGATGTGATTCGGGGCCGAAGGTGGAGGATTTCATGCCGAGGTTTTTGGTGTACCAGTTTATGGTGGCTTGGACATCGTGACAGGTTAGGACGAGGTGGTCTATGTCTTTTATTACGGCGAAGGACATTTTTGAAGATGGTACGTGAGATGTGGTTGAGGGTGGGAAGTTGTGACGTAGAGGATGGGTGGGGTAGTTGTTACACCGAGGAGAGTATATAAAAGTCGGCTTGTGGGCGATTTCGCCGAACTCTTTGGTTACTCAAATTTGACACTCCAAGCCTTCAAACCATCTGATGCATGATAAAATTCGAAGCGTACGGTTCTGATATCAGTACATGTCCGAACGTCTCTAAACCCTAGCCATCACATCATCCCACTTCATGCTCTCATCCCCATCCTCCATATCCTCATTTTTCTCACGCCCATGGAAAGAATCCCACATCGCTCCACCATGACTCTTATCAAAGAAGCACCACTGTCCAAGCCTCACCTCACACTCGACACCACAGCCCTGCAGGAACTCCATAAATTTACCTGATGGCTCCGCCGGATCAGGCATCCCGTCATCAAGTATCCCAACAAAGATACCGTAAAGGTACACGCGCTCTAGAGACCCTTCGCTATTGTCTGCCTCTATGACCTTTCGTACCATCTTAAGGAGCTTCTTGCTCGCTTCGGGAATGGTTCTTTGTTCCATCCATTCCTCCTCGGGGATCCCATCATTTTCGATATAGTCTGCTGCTGGACGCTGTTCGAGAACAAGCGTTGACAATGTTGGCATGGATGCAATGAGGATCTTTTCCCAGTCGCTATAACATGCCTTTTCGGCACGTGTCGACCAGCTGTACTCGTCGAAGCTTGGTTCGTAGTCGGACTCGGAGGGCTGACAGAGGTAAAGATGCTTGAGCTTGGGAAGCTTCAGTTCATTGTCGCCGTAGGATGACAAGTAGCCTCCTAGAGGGCGTGGAATGACAGCCTCACCGCTAAGGCTGCCCCAGTCCGAAGCGTTGTCATCCTCCTCCTCCTCACCATCCCTCTGGTTGCTGACTTTTTCATAGGGGAGAGGCAAAAACCGAGCTCTATTATTCAAATTTGTAGAAATAGGACGATCCAGCATAAGAAGCTCAATGCGCTCAAGAGTGTCCCCAGCCCTGAGAGCCCATGTAGGAATAGACGCTGGCATGTACCCTTTAAGTTTCACAAAACGCAGCCTCGGGGTAGGACCTGTAAGTTCCTGAACAGGATCCGGCTTAGTGGGATGATTGTATTTACTCCCATGAAGCTCCAACGACTCTAGATTCGTCATGTAGGGCAACAACTCCCAGACTGAAACGGCATCGGTATATATCGGTTTGTATCTATCGGTTCTCGGTTCCCAACCAGGGTCGACATTTGCACAAAGGTGTTTGATACGCTTAGTAACCACTTCCAGCCGGTCTGGTCTTTTCTTATGAAGGGTCTGTAGCATATTGAAGAAAGACTCTGCCTTTCGTTCTACGCTCCCAAATCGCTCTCGGGGAAGATATGACCGGCTGAGTGGATGGCGGACAGGAGGAGGGACACTGAATTCTCGCTGGGAGTCATGGTACCCGAGGACATGGAGTTCAACATCGGTCCAGAATAGGGGTGTGACGATATCGTTGAAGTGGTTAGAAGTGCGGGCTAATTGAGCGAGGTTGTGAGCTGGAAGGAAGGAGAAGACCCTGAGTTGAATCTCTGTAGGTACAGTGTTCAAAGACATGGTTGATTGTTGGGGTTGTTGAAGTGATCATCAATGATGTGCAGTTGATTTTGTTTTATAAGGCTGTCCCACATTTGATTAGCGTAGGCAGGAAGACCCTCAAGCAATCCACCAAGTGGATATAAACAGTTGGTGCCTGGAGATGGTGTCAAATGAATGAGGCAGCATAACAGGCAGTAACGGGAAAATGGAGATGATAAATGCTAATGACTCATGTAGTTAGTGTAGTTTATCACGATCTAAATCCCTGATTTCAACTTCTAAGTGAGTAGTAAACAGTTACATAAAGCAACGGAACCACATGAACTAGGTTTGTATCGATAAATTGAGACATCATTATTGAATTATCTACTCTATTTGCTACGATATGACATGCCTGACTTTTGACAACCAAATTCTGAGAATATCCTGTACGTTTGATTGTTTTCAAAAAACTTGGAATCGAAGGTCTGTGAGGGAAATTTATCCACGAACTCTCATGCACTGAAGGGCAGCAGTTAACAGGTTCAGACAGCGACAGACCAACCACGCGGTCTCTTGTGCCCAAATCCTCTATCTCTTTGGGTTAAAACATAAGTTCGGAACGAAAGGAACTTGATTTAACATGGAACAGGTGCATCAAAAACTGATTAGTTGGAGTTCCTCCCTCACCACGAGCTTACCCTGGCTTATCCAGAAAGTGTCCGTTCACATCATTATCTGGACAACAAAACATGCTACAGGCTCGATATGTTGTCTGTCTTCGACAGAGACGGATTGCGTATATAGGTCAGTGCAATTGTTTCAAACTATTTCCGGACAATCCCAAACCCAGCATTGATCACCATGGAAGTATTACCCGTCCCTGGATTGTGCATGATGAGCAACTGGGATAACCGTGAGCATTGACAGCTGATAGCAATAAACTTTGAGGCCTCTGATAGACGAGACATGGATCAGGTAGAGGCCAATCTCCACAATGTTTGACCTGCCAAAACGGTTACAAGTTAAAGTTTGCTACTAAAAACCATGTTCCAGTGAGAATCTGGAGATAGCCCAAAGGGACTGTAGATACAGACCACCCAGTGGCCCAGGCGTCGTCCGGATGATGATCCGGAAGATACGATACGCGCCGAAGATCATACAACACAACAAAGCGTATCTGACAGGGGGATTTATTAGCTTTAACTAATTGTGACTATGGCTTGCAGGAGAATTATGAATCAAGTAGGTCGTAACAAATTAGAGATGAGTTTGGGTTAGCGGCCCACCGCCTCAGAATGCCCGTAGGAGCTTAGCTGGATTAATCTCGGAGCCCGTTAGCCCGTTGAATTTGCAGTGACATTCGATGACGACCTCCAAACAAGCGCACTTTTGCGGGCGCTGAAGAGTCTGGAGTACATGATATGTCGGTACTCATTCGCAAGATGACCCTAATAAAGACGAGAGGGAATGTTTCATGGTGATTGAACGCGTCTTTAATTCTTCCGTGACTGTGTTTGAGCACCTGTCAATCCAAGTTTGACAGCTGGAGACACTGGCAAATGGGGATTCCCGGGCCCTAAGACACGGGACGTTTGCTCTAAAATTCTAACGCTGCACGTCGCGAGTCATTTCTTGCCTCCTCTTGCGAATTCACCTGCTCCGTTCGACCTGAGACTCACTGACGAAATAACATTTTACCTGTTTTAACCGTAAACTCTAAATAGCGGGACCATGTAGAGCTCCTTTTGAAGATGGATACAGATGCCAAACTTGAACCTGGAAAGTTGACAATTGGTGGTTGTACGTTTGGCGGACCGATACAGAGGAATAGTTTGAGCTTGGCAGCATCGCCAAGACCTGTCGGGTCTTTTCCAGGGGCGGGCGGTTGGCGCGGTCTTGAGTTTAGTAGGTAGGAACAGGGACTTTTAGCCAAAACTCAGCTGTGGCCCATGACCGTGTCATTGGAAAGGGAGGAATGTTGACTGCCGTCTTGGCCAAGAATCCATGTCTAGTTTTTTATGAAACTTCAACTCTACTGGTCGTCAATGGCGATATCCTTCTGACCATTTGTCATAGTTAGCAACAGCAAGAAAGAAAAACACATGTTTGACAACCCACTAGAGCATCAACATGGGCTGAATCATGGGCTGAATCATGGACCGTCAAGGCACTATTAGCGGAACCATCCATGCGCAATGCAGGGGCGGCTCATGACGATTCCGCTAGAGTACCTACGGATACCAATATGGCGACCCCAGAATGACGCGCTACCGATACAGAAGATCATCCCTAAAACTGAATGAATGAAAGCTTACCTCCCCCCCTCTTGTTTTTTTACTCTCTTTCCTTGCTTCAGCGTTTCATCGTGCATCTTATCGCCAAGACCTGTCAATCCTTGATACGACCCGACCCGAACATATACGACATGGGATCTCGACTCAATTAATTCCGACCAAAACTCTACTTTTTATCGTCTGGCCATGACCGTCGTAGGTCCGTCGACAGCTCAATCATGGCAGCTGCTGGAATCCAAGGGCCCATCCAAGGGGTGTCCCTCGCCGTGAATATGGCCAGTGAGTAACGACTCCGACTCCCATGGCCACAGTCAAGATGTACTAATGCACTTTCAAGTCGCGGGTCTATTTGCCATAGCAGTATACAACTGTCTCGAGATCCTTATCTCTCTACTCTCACGCTTCAAGCGTCACGACAGCCTTTACTTCTGGAGTATGATGGTAGCGACGCTGGGAATAATACTACACTCCATTGTTGTACTCCTACGGTACTACAGCTTGGGACCAAACTTCTTACTATGCGTGTTGACATGCGTGGGGTGGTATGGCATGGTCACGGGTCAATCCGTCGTTCTTTACTCACGGCTTCATCTTATCGTGGAAGACAAGTCCAAAACACGATGGGTGTTATACATGATTATTATTAATTTCTTCATCCTTCACGTCCCGACAACAATACTCTTCCTCGGCGCCAACACCCGTCATTCGAGTCGCTTCATCGGTCCCTTCAACGTTTACGAGCGCATCCAACTAGCAGGCTTCTGCATCCAAGAAGCGATTATCTCGGGTCTCTACATCTGGGAAACAGCACGAGGCTTAAAACCCATTTTCGCCGTGCGCAAGGCCATGGAGCGCAAGATCATTCGATATCTCGTCATCGCCAACATCCTCGTAATTCTTCTCGACATTAGCCTCATTGTAACGCAGTACATGAGCCATTTCAACATCCAAACAACGTACAAGCCCGTCGTGTACAGCATCAAGCTCAAGATGGAGTTTGTGGTGCTAAATAAGTTGCTTCTGCTGGTTCAGCACAGCGACTGCAATTGTATGCACATTGCCGGCGAACCGGAGAGTACAGCGCCGGATCCTGAACGACTGGAGTGTCAGTCAATTGAGCGAGGACCATCTACGAGAACGGGCAGCGATGTGCCCATGCAACCAAATGGCGTACGCCACTTCGGCAGCGACGCTTCAGCGCCATTGGAGAGTAAGAAAAAGGCGAGACCTCTGCAATTTCTCGACCTGACTCCATATTGTACGTTTTCTCGCACCAATTCATGAGACTTGTTCCTGACCGACCTTAGAAAGCTCGCCCCAACAACACATAAAGTTTATACCCAACCTCGAAGCCACCTGAGCACGACCCTCACCGCTAAAGAGGCGCGAAGCCACCGGCGTTACTCCTGGCTAAACTCACGGACATCGTCGGACGTGGCTTTGTTTCATCGCTAGTCACCGTCATAGGCGCTTGAGTTACGGCAATTGAGGGGATATCGATCCAGGTCTTGGTTACGAATTAGTCACTCTTGAGACTGATCAGTTTTATCATTTGTCACGTAGCGCGGCCACGCCAAGCTGTTAGACGCATCGCCAGGAATGCATATAACGTCTATGGCAACAAATATTTGCATTATTACAGGAAATCATTGGGAGGAGTTCAGGAATAGGTAATCGGGGAAGGGAACTACGGTACCCTCATCATTCGGAACAGCAACATTACGATACCCTTTGTTATACACTTGAGTCAATTTTATATAGGCAGACAAACTCTGCAGTCCGTATACCATTATGCGCCTAGCTAAAAAGCATTTTTCTTTTATTCGTCTTTACAGTATCGTTCCACTCAAGACCAAACTGCTGATCCCGATCTTGTGCCACCCGACGCCAAACCCGTAATAGCTCTTCGAAGGGCGGCTGGAGCTTCTTTCCCACGATTCTCATGCAAGGGTTGACCTTTTTACTTGTATAGCACACTTTGTAACCCCCCACGACGCCAACGTTGATATCCATCCTTCTCAAACGGGGCATATGTGATGCTGCTCGCCCAGCGGTGCAGGCCAAGCGGTGCGCATAGTCTGGCTCAATCGGGCCTCTGAACTCATTCGTGTCGAATAATGAGAGGCAACTTCTCTGGGGCTCACTTGGAGGGCCCCATCGTTCGTCTCGGAAACTATCGGTATTGGGATTATCCGTGAAACCCATGGCTAACCATTGCCCAGATGGAGTGATGGCCAGGAAACCAACTTCGTAAGTTTCCACCTTCGGCCAGCCATTGCTTGCGGCTAGGGCCTTCTCAGATGTCCCCAGGATGTTGAGATCGAAGCTCCCCTTTGCTGAGAATCGCAACAAGTTTTCTCGTCGAGAAAAGTTGAATAGTGCTTGGCCGAGAAGATCATGCTTCTCATGTGACGGTACGATGCTTGGAGGCGCATGCGAATGATCTCGTGGAACTCGTCTGGAGTATTGCAATTCAAAGTCCAACACGCCTTGTGGCAACAACGGCAACGAGCTTGCAAAGCCTACAAAATTCAGTTAGTTTCAAAGAGCATTCTTCCGGTCTCTTATGAACTCACGTTCTCTCAGCCCGACCCTCAATTCTGGATTTCGCCATTCCATATCGCTAAGATGCATCTTTATTTTCCGTAGGTGAGGCATCTTGCTAGCTAATTTGCATACTGACTCGGGAGCAAAGAATAGACTCCAAGATACAAGATCAAAGCTGCATGAAGCTATCACCGGCAAGTTTGGTAATTCGTCCTGGTTGAACCCCAGATCGAGATATAGAGGGCTACACCATCCAACTTCAAGACGTTCAGCTTCGGTTTCCTCGATGCCGTTCGAAAAGCACCATCCATATTCTCTGGGAATCGGAAATCCAAGGCGAAGATCCACATATGGTTGTCCGTTTTCATGTACAGGCGCCAATTTCAATATTCGAAATAGTGACCTGATGATTGCTGTGAACAACTTGTCATAACCTCTCTCTTCTGGTGGTTGCATGTCGTCTTCTACATCCATATAGCCGTCGTTATCCAGATCTTCGTCTTCGTTGTTTTCCTCGCTTCCTTCAACGTCTCCCCATGCAGTGCCATTTGCATCAGTCGAGTCATCCCCTTCGACCATTTTCTGATCCTCCTCTTCGTCAACTTCAGATGGAGGAGGCCACTCTCCTACTTGAGCAAAGACAATCGGAACATCCCACGGCCACGGCAGAGGAAATGTGATGGGAACAGCAAGATAGCGAATACATCCCAGCCGCCGCGGGGTCAGATACCCTTGTCTCTCAGCCTGCACTATCCTCTTAGGTGAAAGAACCAGCGTATGAAATGTAAACGGCTCAAATGCGAGCTGCCAGTCGCGAGAAACTGCAGCGCATGAAGCTAAGGAATTCTCTTTTGGTTTTCCACTTCCTGGAAACTTGGGCTTATCGTGAAGAGTCCAGACATCGTAAACTGTGCTCAGATCGATCTGAGGTCCCGATGCAGCAGCAGCTGCTGCTATTAGCGAAAGAATCTCAACCGATAGTCGGTCCATTTTGCGAATCTGTAAATTTGTATTTGTAAAAGGCTGGAGTTTCGACTCGAAAGTTTCAAGAATCGGCTGAACGTGCGATTGGATCTCACGACGTAAGACCACGTGACCGAATTGACGTCACATAGGTAGATTCAAAAGTGAGAAGGCACAACTCGGATGGGGATAAAATTTATGAAGGAAAGGGAGATGAAACAGGCCGGGAGGTTTTGGCAAGAGCAAGGGAAGAGGTGCTCATCTCTCATTCTCGGTTGCTGAATTCCATCTAAGCTAAAATTGTCACATTCTTCCACTTCTACCATGCAATCATTGTATTCAACACTATCGTCGTCTTCGAAACAACACGGTGTTTTCCTCCTCAAATCCGAATTTAACGTGCAGATCGGATGTCGTTTTAATGAAAGGATGAAACGTATCTTCAGCCAGTCAGAGGGGAGCAAAACGATGCTGAATACCCCTGTTCGGGGAAAATGCTAATGCGGTATTCAAGACATTTGCAAGCCTTCTGAGGCTGAGTCTCTGCCACCAACAGTGTGTTAGAATACAATCGATATAATGTGACGCAGCGACTGGAAATACCATTTGTTATCCTCTTCGAGGCAGAAAGAGCTTAGTTTATCGCACCTGAGGAAGAACACCAACCTCAAGCTTTCGACTATCCGGCAAGAATCTTCACAACAGATGTGATGGTCTTCAACACGTGCAGTAACACAAGGCCACAGCTGAGTCATGACAATATGATCGAAAGCTGGTAGAAAGGAGGCGCTGAGGCTGTGTTTGTCTATACAACCTGGTAATCATGCTCAACCGCATCCGACATCAATACAATGATATCATTAGCAGCCTCATTTTCAACATAAATAGAAGTTGAATTCCTAAATCAGGCTCTGGGACAAATTTCAGCTCCGCACCACCAAAATTTCCCTTTTGTTGTTGATCGAGGTGCTCATACTTGAAAAAGGAAGCAAGCTATGGCGGAATTCAACTCGTCTATCATTACTCAACCATTTAACATATCGGTTGTAACGAACAATGGAAGCGATGAGCTCAGAAGACTTGTTGCCCCGTCATGGGTTAGTACTCCCAACGTGCGTGGGACCATGGACATACTGCAAAGTTGTGTCCTGACCCTTGTTGCGTGTATTTACACGGCTTTGCATCTCGATGTTCCTGATAAAACGACTTGGCAGTACCTGTTGTGGGAGAAGGCCAAGTGGGTTCTCATCGCTCTCTTTGCACCCGAACTCGCACTATTTGTGGCGGCATCCCAATTACGCTATGCCTGGGACTTGAGATCAGCACTTCGTAAGATCCAGAAAGAAAAACAGGCCTCCAACAGGAAACCTGAGGCAGAAGTATGAGCCCCCTAGATTCTTCGATCATCGTGGCTTACTAAATGATTAGTTCGAGATCAATCTTAAGTATGCATTCTGCATCGTCATGGGAGCGGTTCGATTCGATGTCCATGATATTCTTTCGCTTGCAGATCTCAACGAATCTGATCACAAGTACTTTGAAGACGCTGGCCGTTGCAGACGCTCCGTTCGACCTGGCCCAGCGGCAATCATTCATCTTGCTGAACGGGGTTATTGGATACAAATTCCAAAGCAGGATATCGACGACAAGAGCAAAGCCGATACGATCCAAAAGACGCTTGTGCTAATACAAGTCCTCTGGATGGTTATACAATGTGTAGCCAGACGTATGGGCAATCTTCCAATTTCCTTTCTCAAGATACATACAATTGTCCATGTCGTCTGCGCCTTTTTACTCTATGCGTGCTGGTTTGAAGTATGTCTTTAGTCCCGTTGATCTTTGGAGCATTTTATATATTAAACGAATTCAGAAACCACTCAATATACAAGAAGCTATGATCATCGAAACACATTCGTTCAAAGGTGATATTGCAGCCATGCTACAGCGACATTTTTATAGCGAAGTGTCGTGCAGGACGGCACTATTTGAACCCAAAGAGGGAGCCGGCGCTTCACCTCTCGTCGACTTTGATGGATCACCTATGCAGTGGGTAGAGCCTCAAATTGGGATGATAATCCACCACGGCAATGTCTTACCATCAGGACTTGCGTTGTCTAAATCCGGAGTAGAGGGGTACGACTCAATACCTTACCCCAACAATCAGGTACAGATAACTGCACGCACATACAATTTCGCGTTAGAACATGAGTTTCTGGCACGCTGGGATGCCATTCTCACCACCTTTTCTTTCGATAGGGGCACTACGCTATATACTGGGTATAGCAAAACGCAAGATAGTGCCCCCCAAAAGAAGGCATTTTTCCTTCCATGCCTACGGGACTTGGAGCCAAAGTTGGGCACTGACTCGGAAAGATTATTCTGGGAGGGCGAGTCAATCATCCATCTAGATATACATTTGAATTGGGGAGGCGGAGTGTGGAAAGAATCGACTACCGAGTCAGACATGAAGCTGTTTTCCCCCAGATTCGTCGTACTTGCTGAAAGTCTTTCTGGATTGTATGGCGGCGTCCATCTGACCATATGGGGACAAGCCTTCCCTTCATATGTGGAAGAGCTTATGTGGAAGATCAGTTGCTTTTTCATTATTGGCTTTGTTCCCTTCTCTCTAGTCCTTTCTCCAGTTGCCTTTATCTTTCGTCCTCAACGCTTCCCAGGTATATGTCGTGCTCTCTACCATCTATATATTGTTTTCAGTTTGAGGCTCCAGGGTGTACGTTTCAACGCTGGAAAGGGAAGGAAAATTGGTTTAGACCTGTTTTACGGGTTTTACGTGTCTATCAGCCTAGGATATATCGCGGCTCGGGTATTTATCATCGTGGAGTCGTTCCTTAGCTTGCGGCGGTCGCCGGTTAGAGTTTTTCTGTCTCCTGAATGGGTGGAACTCTTCCCTCATTTCTAGATTGTACGTTTAATCTGTGGATAGTAATCTGTGGATAGTAATCTGTGGATAGTAATCTGTGGATAGTAATCTGTGGATAGTAATCTGTGGATAGTAATCTGTGGATAGTAATCTGTGGATAGTAATCTGTGGATAGTAATCTGTGGATAGTAATCTGTGGATAGTAATCTGTGGATAGTAATCTGTGGATAGTAATCTGTGGATAGTAATCTGTGGATAGTAATCTGTGGATAGTAATCTGTGGATAGTAATCTGTGGATAGTAATCTGTGGATAGTAATCTGTGGATAGTAATCTGTGGATAGTAATCTGTGGATAAATCAAGTTGGACGTATATCATGTTTAGCCTCATCATGTCAATTGCTGCAGTGTGAATTTGCATATATTTAATTGTCAATTAGTCTGGAGGAAGGTGAGCTGCTTTGCACATCACTGGTTCGGGTTGAAAGGATGATGCGATGATGTCGATGGTAGCTTCGCCCAACTATGAGGTGTCGTCTGAAGAGACACCGATATTACCTAGACTTGATTGTGTACGGAGGACGCTGTAAGCGCGAAGGTACGCGGGCCAGACGTCTATATTCAGGTGAAAGCTGTTGACACTACTCAATTGCATTCAAGTAGTCGAAATAATATGACCTTACACGCCTTTTTGTAATGGGAAATCTTAGCTTTCGGAGTGCATCGAAAGCGGTATCTACAGGTCATTGTATAGAACTTTAGGACAGATCTTGGGAAGTTTAGCTACACTCTTTCAGATCACGCTGTGCCCTTGAACAAGTTCACATTCAATGGAACTGCAGCTATACACGACGAATCTTCGTTCTATTAGCTTAACAGTACTATCCAATTATATACGCACTTATATCGTGCAGATGAAGTGAAAGATCAGTCCTAGTTGGTACAAGCAGCCGCGCCCTTGCTAGTCCTCGTTGCCCAAACCGTCTTCGTCTCCTTGACAACAGACGTAGTAGTCTTTGACATAGTACTCCTCACAGTCACCGTACTAGAGGGCTTCAAAGTAGACTTTACAGTCGTCCAGTTCGTAACAGTCTTCTGATCCAGAGTAACAGGGGATGTCTGCTTGACGGTGCTAGTCGTGGTGACCTTGACGGTTCCAGCGGGCAGGGTTGTAGTGAGGGTCTTCAACACAGTTACTGTGCTTGCTGGGGCTGTGGAGGTCTTCTTATCGGTGACGACAGATGTAGATGCGACGACGACAGTGGTGGTAGCGGCCTTGAGGGTCGTTGTCTTGCCTGTTTCCTTGGTGGTCACGGTAGTCGTGGTTGATGTTGATCCAGGAATGGTAGAGGTGACATATCGTGTTGCGACAGAAGTTGATGCCTCGATGACAGTAGCAGGCTTGAGAGTGCTTGTCTTTCCGATAGTCTTCGTTGTGATGACCTGAGTGGTCGCAGTGCTACCAGGAACCGTCATGATTGAAGTTTTGACGTTGGTAGTAAAAGTTGAAACAACGGTGACCGTAACGGTGGAAAGACCAGCTGCACGAGCCTCAAGATTTATTGACCCTAGGTCAAGGTCACGCCGTGTCAGGCCAGAAGCGAGGTCAACAGATGGGTTGCCGAACACGACAGCAGCGCGGGGCCTGAGAATTGCCACGTCACCGCCCAAGTCTCGCTTGTCCTGAGTAGGGACACACTTCAGTGTAGTGGTCTTGCTGACAATCTTGACAGAAGTCGTTACAGTAGTCGATAGAACAGTAGTAGCCTTCAAGGAAGTTGTTGTAGTGCCGCCAGTACCTATTACTACAGTTGTGGTGCTCTTGACAGTGATTGCCTTGGGGCTGGTGGTCTTGCTGATCACCACTGTCGTTCGCTCGACTATGTTCTCAGTCACTGACTTGGGCGTAACAGTAGCGCCCATAGTTGTTGAAGTCGTGGTGACTGCCTTAGCAAGCTTTGTAACCCAAGAAGTGACAGTCGCATCAAAGACCTGGGTTGAAGTCTCAGTAACGACAGCAGGCGTAACAGTCTTGCCAACATCCACAATCTCGGTCGACTTGACGGTGACTAGCTTGTCGGCTTGGGTAACTTGAGCCGTTTCGGTCACTGTCGCTTTCTCAATCATAGTCTTGGTCGTTGGGTCTGGTGTAATGGTAGTACCAATATCCTGAGTAGATGTGGACTTCTCAGTAATGGTCACCTCGGCACCAGTCAATGTGGTCAACAGAGTCTGAGAAGACGTGACAGTCTGAGTGGTGTAGACAGTGGTCGAGCTGAATGTCTGCGTGGCAGCTACAGCTGCGTCAAAGGGAGTCGCGTGAACGAGCGTCATGTTGATCCAGCTTGTAGAAGGGAAGAAAGTGCCCAATTGAAACTGGGCAACCTCCTCATCCGAAAGCTGCTTGGCGAAAGAAGCACGACTACTAGTCGAGGCCCCAGGACCAGTGTTGTCGTATTCACCAAAAATGACGTTCTCAGTCCTAGGATCACTCTTAGTCCAACCAGTCCAGCCGACAGCAGCGATTGATGCACTGAGTTCGGACTGGATATAGGCAACACGAGCAAATTGATCCCACGGTCGGCCTAGATAGATAGTCGAGAATGATGCCCCGTCGGCAGGAGTGATGGTGCACTGATCGAAGACGAAACCATTGGGACCGGTGTTGGTTCCTTTCTTGTTCGCAGTCAATGCGACCTTATCCTTGTTTGGCGCAACGGTGGACTTGAGGAAGTATCCAGCCCCGGAACCCCAAATCATATCAATGTTACCGGTGAACAAACTGTTGTATGCGAAAAGGTTGCCATTGATGAGGAGAGCGTCCTGGTTTCCGTAGACCTGGCATCCATAGAGTGAAGCAAACTTGCTGCTCTTGACCGCAAAACCAAGACTGGCGTAGCTATTGATATGTCAGTATATCCCGCATATCTAAAGTGTATGTACTTACTTGTTGGCTGTGCCAAATGTGTTCTCGAAGTTGATGTTGACAGCCTGGAAGTAATTTCCAGTGGCATAGAATGTGGCCGAATCGGAGTTGGACGCATCCGCCTGTGTGTCGATGCCTTTGTCATACGTGATAGTGACCTGGTTTTTGGAGTTGTCATCAGGTGATTCAGAATATCCGATGAAGAAGGTTGTGCCAGCACGACTGAGAACGATATGCTCCTTGTAGGTACCGGGGTAGATGAAAACAGTGGGCGTGGCCTTGCTCGAGATGGGAAGGGCATCAATCGCAGCTTGAATCGTGCTGTAAGTGGTGACTCCGTCAATAGCTTCCTTGGAGACAATGAAAGCGCCAGGGGGTGGAGTCTTGCCACTGTAAACGGCGTTGGGATCAGGAACAGGGACGACAGGTGTGGTAGGCTTTGGGGTCACGATCGAGTCCCAGAACGTCTTGTCAATCCAGTCAGTGTTATCCATCACAGAAGCAAGAGGGTAGTCGTCCTTAGTCAGAAGGGTAGCGAAGCCAAAAGCCTCACGTGCCGCCGAATTCTTCTCCCAGCTTCCAGGACCCTCGTTAGCATATTCCGCAAAGGTAATATGATCAGTGCGAGGATCACTGGTAGACCAGATCTTCCAACCAGCAGGCTGGATGATAGAATCCAGATAACTGTTCTTGACTACCACGAGGGCGTAAGCACTGTAGGGTCGACCAAGGTAAACCTGCCCTGCCAGATCAACCGTGGATGAAGCAGCCTCGGTGAAAAGACATTGGTCAAAGATGTATCCTCCGACTGCAGTTGTGTCTTTGCGACTATGCGCGGTGATGGCTGATTTGGCCCGCTTGGCAGCAATGGTACAGCCCTTGAAGTAAGCCTTACTGTAACCCCAGACTAAATCTTGGTTAGTATCTATTGCTTTCTCCTGATCACAAAAACTCACTAAAGTCGATTGCGCCATCAATGTAGCAGCTCTCGTAGTACTGATAGCCCGCAGTGGCACCTGTCAACAAGGTATCCTGCCATCCGACCATTTCACAGCCATAAAAGCCGATCTTGTCGCCGTAGACACTGGCAGCGAGAGTTACATAACTAGGCGTCGCGCCATCAAGATTGTCAGTATTGATAAACTTGACGTTGTAAAAGGCGATCTTAGTGCTGGCTGTTGCGATAGTCGCTGTGTCTGCATTACTGCGACCGGCAGGAATTGTTCCCGCGACCGAGAGTCCCTTAGCTTGAGTAATCGTGACTTGGTTGCTCGTGTATGTCTTTCCGGGCTCGGTCTCAGTGTATCCGATGATGGTGACAGGGCCAGGTCGGTTGATCGATGGCACCTGCTCTTCGTATGTTCCAGGATAGATAAAAATGACTTGAGGAGTTGAGTCCTTGGGGAGGCTCTTGAGCGCGTCTGTGAGACTTGAGTATGAACCAGACTTATCTCCACCAACAGACACGACAACTGTGTTCTTGGGAGGTGTCGTGCCATCTGAAGGGTGTGATGGCCAAGAGACTTCTGGTTCTGGGTCGGCAGCAGCAGAGTCGCCAATGGTATAACTAGGCGCAAGATTGTATGTCTTCATGTCCAACCAGCTGGTGCTTCCGATAAAAGAGCCCAAAGAATAAGCAGCGGCTTGGGACTCAGTGAGCTTTGTTGCGAAGCTTGCTCGGGAAGAGGTCCAGTTTCCTGGACCTGTGTTATTGAACTCGCCAAAGAGTACATCCTATTTGTTGTTAGTATACCTCTAGATACACTGCTCGGGTATATGGAGATATGGGAATCTGCCACAATGCGACTGTGGAGTTGTCGTGGACCATAAGCCCATGACGATCCTTGGACAGCCTTAGGTAAGGATGGTCATGATATCCTGAGTGTTTGCAAACTTACCGAAGTCTGAGGGTTGCTTGTAGACCAAGCTGACCAACCGGCCTTGGAGATATGCTTATCCAGAAAAGAATTCATATACACCACAAGAGCGTACTGAGACCAAGGCCGACCAAGAGCCGTGTTACCAAAGTCAGTGCCATAGCTATCAGTGTAAGTCACCTTGCAAGTGTCAAACACAAAGCCACCAGCCCAGGAAGATGATTTGCGATTCTGTGCTGTAATATAGGCATTGGGTGTGTTCGAAGCGATGTAACACTGGTGGAAGTAGGTTTTGCTGTAACCCCAGATGAAATCCACGCTGCCAGAGATGTAAGAGTTAGAAAAGACCTGGACACCCTGGTTGACCAGCAGCGTATCCTGGAAGCCTTCGAAAGAACACCCATAAGCAACCATATTGTTCCCGAAGAAATCCGCGGCGAGGGCAGCCGTATCACGCGTTTGTGGGTATGTATTGGTGAAGTTGAGATTGTACAGCGAGAGACCAGCTGTTGCCGTTGTGGTCTTCCAGAAGAGGACAGGAGTCTCTTCATTTCGTGATGCTCCGGTGCTGTAACCCAACTTGAACCAAATGAGGACCTCGTTCTGGGTAAAGTCATTTTCGAAGCTGGTCTCACCACGAAGAGTGACACGACCACGACCCCGATTGAGGTTGAGTTGCTCGTTATAGGAACCAGCTTTGATGAAGACCGTGTAGTCCTCGCCATCATCGGGGATAGCCGCAAGAGCAGATGCGACGGTCTTGAACTGATCACCTGTTGGCGAAGGAGCGACTGTCAAGGTAGAGCCAACTTCCGATGCACTCGTCGTTGCGGAGGCAGTTGCAGTAGCAGTATCGGAAGCTGAAGTTGTAGTCGCACCCTGAGCATACTTGGAGTCAGGCCACCCTTGAAAAGGCGCAATAGAGTCTTTGTCAATCCAAGCGTCTCCACTAAGGATAGCAGCGGCGTTGATCGAAGAAGTGTCCTTCACGATTGTAGCAGCAGAGACCCGAGATGAAGAATCCCATCCAGGACCCGTGTTGTTCCCCTCGGTTAATGTGCCAGCGAAGGTCGAGGGGGAAGAGACCTTCCAGCCTGACGGAGCGATATGGCCATCGAGATAGGAATTGACAAACGCGACGTTTGACTTGGCGCTGTAATCGCGACCAAGGAATGTACTGCCCTCGGGGACAGAGTTGGACTCAGGTACAACGGCGCAAAGATCGAAGACGAATCGCGAGCCACCGTACTGGCCTTGGAACTTGTGTGCCGCGATGGCCTGACCCGTCGTTGTCCCTTTCGAAACAACAACCGAGTTATACACATAGCCGGCGCCCTGTCCCCATAAAAAGTCCGTCGTACCGCGAAGGATAGAATGACTGATGAAGAAATTGCCGTAGTCGAGATAGAGACTTCCCTGCGACGAATTGATGTCGCATCCATAGAAAGCTACCTTCGTTCCTTTGGCAAAAACGGCCAAGGCAACAGAATTGGCGGTCGCTTCAAACGCATTTTCGAAGTTGATGTTGTAGAAGGAAACTAGCTTGGCCTCGTACTGATTGGCAGAGAAAGTAGCTGTGCCTGAGGATCCGCCGCTGTTTGAAAGGACGCCATTGCTGGAGGTGATTGTGACCTTGTTGTTCTTGGCCGAGTTGCCATCGGTGGTTTGACCTCGGACGATAGTCGCGCCGACTCGCTGAATCGTAACCTTCTCTTGGTATTTTCCGGCGAGGATGTAGATGTGCTGTGTGGTATCATCCTTGGGTAGCGCGGCAACGGCAGAAGCGACAGTATCGTAAGAAGCACATGGGTTAGTTTTAGGGCCGACAACGAGGGCTGTGCTGGGGACAGCAGATGGAAAGGCGCATGATGACTGAGTTGGGGCTGCGGATGTCGTGGTCTCTGCTTCAGTGGTGCTTGCGGCAGATGTGAAGCCAGAAGAAGTACCAGAAGAAGCGACAGAGGAAGTGGCAAAAGAGGCATCCGATGATGTACCTGATGAGGTGGCCGATAACGCGTTCGTGGTGGTCAATGAATCAGAGGCCGTGGTAGCGATACCGGCAGAAGTTGTCTCGGCTTCTTTTAAGTCCTTAGCGTTGCTCGCCTTGATAGCACTCAAAACAGAGGAGTCAATCCAATCGACCGATGACACAGCCACACTGGGGAAGGCTCCCTTGAAGAAGGTAGAGATCTCGTAAGGTGAGAGATCCTTGGGGTCAGTGATCAAAGTCATATACTTGGAGCGATCCGACACATCACCAGTCGTGCCGAACTCGACATAGCGGTTCAGGGAAGACTGCGTTTTGGTATCGACGTAAACGCCTGAGGCAGCCAAGAAACCTGAGGCGAAGCTGGTGTCGCGGAAGACGGCGACCGAGCCATCGCCATTTCCTGCGGCGAGGAAGACGCGGGTATTCTTGGCCCCACTCTTCTGGACAACTTCGCAGGTGTCGAAGACGATGGTTGAGTTGTATAGGGTGTTTCCGGATGTGGCACCTTTGTTGTAGACGAGCAGCGCATTGGAGTTGGTAGCGGTGATTGTCGTCCCGTAGAGGTAAAGCGAGGGGTAATTGTAAATCACCTTTTCTTGAGCCTCGATGTACGAGTTTGCGATGATGGCGGATGCATAACTACCGGTGATAGCAGCGATACCAGCAGAGACGAATTCGCAGTTGTAGAAAGCATTCTTCGAACCGCGAAGGAAAACGGCGCCGACAGAGTTTCCGGTCAAAGAGTTGGAAAATTTGATGTTTTTCCAGCTGGTGCCTGCTGTCGCATCGGTGTTGAAGGAAAGTGCGGGATCGGTGTTACCACTAGGCGCTTCGACAACGACCCCAGAGGTACCATCGCGCTTCTTGGATGTTTCACCAGCGACAGTCACCGCAGCTGTAGCTGCGATGACGACGTTCTCGGTGTAGGTACCCGCGAGGACGGTTACGGTTGGGTAGCCGCTTGTTTGCGCGGCTTTGATGGCATCGTTGATGGCTGTGTAGTCTCCGCTGCCGTCGGCGGCTACTGTGAGCACTAGAGGAGAGTCAGTCGATGTTGCAACCACACTCTCCGATGATGATGTTGGGATTGATGAAGCGAGTACAGAAGAAGGAAAATCGGTTAAGGACAGTGAAGCCTCTGAAGACAATGTGGATATGTCGCTTGTCTCAGTAGATGCAGCTTTTGCTCCGAGCTCAAAGGTCGTGTCGGTTGATAAGGCTGGAGAAGATGTGGCTGACGCTTGCTGTGCACTTGACTCCGTGAACGAGGTTTCTGATTCAAGGCTGACAGAGGTGGTACTGGTCAGGTCCCCGGCAGGGGATCCAGTTGTGGTCGTGGCATCACTAGAGGAGTCCGAGGTGGCATACGGTGTCAACGAGCTGTCACTGGTTTCGGTTTGCGTAAGGGCGAGTGTAGATCTGGTGGTTCCAGAGTCTACCGTTTCGCTCGAGGTGGTGTCCGAAGACGATGTTGCCTCAACTGTCTCCTTTCCATTGAGACCACTGACAGTGGACGTCGATGCCTCATCGGAAGTTGTATGCGTACTGACAGCACTGGAGATGGCACTGGAAGTTGACTCCACAACACTCTGAGAAGTCGATCGGGATGTCTCATCGGTTGACGCGTAGGCACTGATGGCACTGGAGGCGACACTGGAGACGACACTGGACGTCAACTCCACAACACTCTCAGACGTCGATCCGGATATAACAGATCCGAAAGTCGTTGCGACACCAATAATATCACCGGTAGTCGTAACTGAGTGAATTGTCGCAGCCAAAGAGTCGGCGATCACAGGGCCACTCAGAGGCGCTCGAGGCTTACATGTCGACGATCGTCGAACAAGTGGATTGATTTGAGGTGTGAAATGGTTCAAAGGAGTGACAGGAAGGGAATGAGTGTAAGAGCCAGAGGCAGAATTAACGAGAGAATTAACGGAACCTTCTTTGGCAAAACCACTTCCAACAAATGGAAGCAGTAACCAGAGTAATCTGGCCATCGTGAACCGTATTTTCCAACAACAGCACAAAGAAACAACACAAGAGACGACGAACGAGAGAAATACGTGAACAGGTAGGTTACATTGCTACCGGTGTTTCAGGTAGTGATATTAAATTAATCGACTGATCACCTACAAAAGCCTCGACTCCCGATGAGAAGGCGATAACTGTCACAGGTTGCAAGTCCATCAAGTTCTGGATTACTCGCTTCGCCCGCAGGCAATACGTAGTCTCGGGCAGAAGAACAGCTGAACCTAAGGGTTCAATAGACTATCGAATTTTAGAACCGAAGTAAACGAACTAAATTTGAAGCAAGCGAATGAAACATTTGGATCAGGTTGCAACGGTCAGGGGTCGACTCGGCCGTGATCGAGTTAGCTCCGGAGGAATTCTGTCACGACGGACAAATATACCTGTTTGGGAATGAGCTCAACGGTGAAGTTGAATCATTTGATGTTCTAGTCAGGGACTAAGCCAATCAAAGTATCTTAGTGACGGCCGCGTGGATGAACCAGATTGTTGGTAAAGTTAAGCGTTTGCCCAGAGATCGCCAAGAAGAGGCTTCTCGGGAGATACTTCATCCACTTCACGAAGGGGATGTACATAGTTGATTGATACCAGTCGTGAAATTTATTTTATTCTTACCCTTTGTCTATTAGGCTTTCAATAGCACCAAGTAGTCTAAGATCTAGTTTAAATGCCAGAAGAGTTTGAGTCTATGACTGGCCATTACTTACCCTATGTCCAGCACAAATCCATCCCAATAACCCCCATTCTCCTCTGCCTTCTTAGCGAACCCCCAATCCTTTTTGCCACTTAGTTCACTCTAGCTTATCATGTTCAACTTCGGTTCCGCACACGACCTCAATTGGGTCGCTTCGCAAAAGTTCTGTACCAAACCACTCACAGTGACAACAACGTCACGGCCAAATACAGGGGTACTCACTTAAAACTATCGAATTCTGTCTCTGGAAATAGTAAGACGCGCCGTTAGGGCCGTTCTCAGAGGCTGCATTGGCTCCGGAGCTAACACCCATCAAGAAAGCTTGTCCTGAACGCCACCGCCACTAGATCAGAAAAAGTAGATATCGCGAGATTGAGATTTTGACAGCTAAGCTAAGGCAGTCCACGTGGACTTCGCCTATCTCGTTGAGTCTAGGCTGGATGCCGAAGACCCCTGACCTTGTCGTGGTTTAAGTTAGTTTTTGCTCAAGCCATGTCAACCGGATTCACAGCAAGGCTTGTTCTTCTACACCACTTTTTGTGGTACTCAGTCAGCTTGTATAGAGAACCGATATATCAATGTCTTACTCATTCCGTTGAATGCGGCCATTAATGATATACGCCTTCCTTGATTGTGCCGGTGACAGGCAGTGCTCGACATATTTTCCATGAGCAACGTTACTTGATACGAAATATCTCCAATCAGCGTCTAGACTTAAACCATAAAACCCCAGAAATAAATATCGTTTTCTAAGCTTCGAAATAAGGGGAGTAACTTGGAATCTGTCAGTTGTTCAATGGCACACCCAGATACAGAGCCTCTACAGAGAAGACCCTTCCACCACACAGTCTGATATATCTTGAGCAAATATCCTTTTAGTATCTCTTTGAACCATTATCCATTAATTCCTTAATGTAATTCCAATTATTCTGAGCTCACACACTGCCATTAGCATCGTATTTATTTGCTCCCAGAATTGTACAGTGGACACTTAAGAGAGCACGTTTTCGAGCCAGAAAATCACCATTCTCGCTTGCCGCTCCATTAGTAAACGGTCGCTTGAGGTCGCGTTTTCTGGAGTTCCGCTTCTTGGCCTTGGTAAGCCGGGCCGGCACCAGGAGCTCCTTCTCAAAGTAAGGAAGGGGCCAGCCAGTGTTGAGAGATGGGTGCCTCAGGACCCACTTCACGAGGTCTTAGCTCCCTTCCTTCATCATCACACACCCGATAACCCGAATACATACGCATCACTTTCAGACGATGGGAACAAAATTCTTCAGTTCAACTTTTACTACAACTACGCGGTAAGACAAACTATATATTTCTCTGTTCAGTTGACCAGTTTTCTTTACTAATTGCCGAGTAGAACCATGACTGCTGAAACTACTTTTGTTGAGGGCTGGGAGTGGCCCGACGGATGCGACGACATGGCCATCGATGAGAAAGAACTGGAACTCCCCGTTCCAGAAGACATCGCGCCTGCCCCCCTTGTTCCCTGTAAGTTACTTACACCAATTGAGTTCTATACCTAGGTAGGTACTCTTCCTGTCTGCCACCTATACGTTAGCAAATCTAACTTTTATGTAGGGCAAGAGCAGCAGCAGCAAGTCGACAAGATGAAGAAGAACGAGAAGTTGGGGTGTGAGGCTTTAAATGGCCGATCTCCCAGATCGATCGGGCCCTCGAGGGCGGCCGTTTTGTTTGCCGTGTTGTGCGGTGTCCTCGCAGGTTGGCAACACCTTGGCTCTCGTGAGCACAAAGTATGTATCTCATGATTCAACGTTATCCTATATCCTTTTCTAATTATGTTTTAGGCTCTAGACGAGTGGTATGAGTCCGAGGAGGCCGTTTTCTCGCCGGACCCCCGGCATCCAAGGGTCCCTCCCTCCCTTGGACATTGACTCTGGCGTCGGTAAGTACTCCACAAACTTTCAGTATTATGGGATCAAGTTAATAAAACTTATCTTAGACCAAGAGATGGAAGAACCGCCCCATCAAACCCCGAGCCCCGGAGCCCAACCCCCGAGCTCTTCGGGTATGGTGTTCTGCCTCCGCCGGATCCTCCTCTCCTTGCTTAGGACGCAGAGATTTCGGATTCCGAGCCTGAGCGAGAGGCTCAGCGCCAGAAGCGCAAACAAGATTAGCTGGCGGCGTCCTTTTTGGCTTTTTGGTCCTCAACAATTTTGGAGAGCGAGAAGCTGAAAGCCAAAGCCAAAAGCGAACTTGGGAGGAAGATCGTCGAAGGTATTAGGTAAGTAACAGAAGAATTGTCCTCTAAAGCTTGGGTTGCTAAAATAAAGTAGCCTAAGTGCTAGTCTAAGCTCGCATAAGAAGACCAAAGTCTTTCGTCTCTTATGCTCTAGGCGTAAGGGCGGACTCGCCAATGATGAGCCACCGTCACGACGGACGCGCTCCCAGAAGCTCAAACAAGACTAGATGAATTAATTCGAAAGCGCATACTACGCATACGACTATAACTCAAGACAAGGTCAACCCATGATGACCCGTCTTAAGTTCTTCTCCTCGCTACCTCCCGCACTTGTACACATCCTCATAAACGCACCATCTTTCTCCCATAACTCCCTTGGTGTCCCAAATTCCACCACCCGCCCTCCATCAAGCACGAGGACCTTATCAAAATCGGCAACAGTACTCAGCCGGTGCGCAATAACAATCATGGTTCTGTCCGTGAACCATTCGCGAATACTCTTTTGTATTAAGACGTCGGTGGCCATGTCGATGGCAGATGTTGCTTCGTCAAGAACAATGATCTTGGAGTCAGCAAGGAGCGCCCGCGCGATACAGAGGAGTTGTTGTTGGCCTTGGGAAAGATTGCTGCCAGACTCGGATATGGGACTTGAAAAATCGTTGAAGATGCTGTTGTTGGATGCATCGTCTGAGCCTATGAGATGGACCCGGACGAGGGCTTCGTAGAGTTGGATGTCGGTATATTCACTGAAGGGGTCTAAGTTGGAGCGGATCGTTCCGGCGAAGAGGACGGGGTGCTGTGGACTTGTTAGTTGCATGCAGTCAAATGAAGGGGATGATCCTACCTGAGGAATGATGGACATCTTCGATCTCAAGTCCGTCAATTTGAGCATCGATATATTGACGCCATCAATGGCAATACTCCCCGACCTCGCCTCCAAGAATCGGAAGAGAGCCAGAGTAAGTGAAGATTTGCCAGCACCGGTCCGACCTACCACACCAATGCGCTCGCCATGTCTGATCTTGAAGGTCAACCCTTTCAGCACAGGCGGTAGATCAGAAGCATACGCGACCTCCAAGTCCTTCACATCCAGACTGCCGGAGCTTGGCCAAGCTGCAGCAGCATTCAAGCCACCAAGATATTCCGTTTCGAGGTTCATATACTCCACCACTCGCTCCATGGAGTTCATCTCCAGCTCCATGTCTCCGTATGATCGGATCGTCCAGCGAAGACTTTCGGAAAAGTCTAGTATGAATGAGAGGGCTAGTCCAGCTAGCGCAGCGTCGATCGACTTGGCGATAATGACGACACCAACGGTGATGCTGAAAAGAGCAGTGATGAGAGCCATTCGGAAGCTCATCCACCGGTTAGCCAGGGCGATGTAGAATGTTGTCATCGTCCAAGCGTTCAGATTACTGTGCATCTGCTCAAGATACGTCTGAGTCTTTCGAAAGGCGCGAATAGTGGCGATACCAGCTAATGTCGTGTTGAACAACTCAAAAACAGGTGACTTGGCGTTGCTTTCGAGGCGCTTCAAAGGTCGACTAGCAATCAAGTATTTGCGGCCGATGACAGCGCCGATGGCTAGTAGTACAACCGCCGGCGGAATAAGGTACACTGAAGCAAAGCAGGAGGCGATGCAGATACTGACAAGTCTCAGGAGATGTGAGAAGAACAAACTCCAGCTCATGGCCAGTCTTTCATCAATAATATTAAAGTCTGCCGTGAAGCGGTTCAGGATCCGGCCGGTATGGACTGTGTCTAGCCAACGCAGGGGGGCATGCATAACAGCGAAAAGCATCCTCTCGAACAGGGACTTACTAGCCCTGACGGCAAGGTAGTAGGATGACAGGTATCGTAGAATCCCGACAGCTGCGGTAGCAACAGAAATCGCGATATAGAGTTTCAGATAGAACAGAACATCAGGATCTAGGTCAATCTGTGTGGACGACCGGAAAAGAAGCTGTTGTGTTGAGAATGTCGAACCGGTAATGTGGTGGGCGACATTCGCGCCTGCACTGGACCTAGCAGTCCAGATGCGAAGAACCCAAGCTCTTCCTAGAATTCCAGCTTGATATGCAAGGTAAACGGCGATGCAGATAATCCATGGGCCAACACCACCGCTGCCTTTGACATATTCCAGATAAACTCGCCCCTTGACACTGCCTTTCTGACGCGTTTCCTCTTGCATAAACCTCTTCGGCGCATCTTCTGGCTTAGAAGGCTGGTTCTCTTCAGCGATAGAAACTAAGGATTGACGGCGGCCTGAGAAATGATGAGAGCCGTGGTCCACCTTCGCAGTGTCCTGAGTATCTGCACCCGGTACTTCTGAGGAGTCCAACTGACCGTCCGACAGCTCGAATTGACTCTTAGGAGGCCCAGAGTACAAAACACCGCCATCGCCAAGCTCAACAAAGAAGCTAGCACCAGGCATAACAAGACCCAAATGATGAGTAACGACAATTCTCGTCCTTCCATGACAGATATCCCCAGTAAGACATTTGTCATAGATAGAAGCTCCGACATGGGAGTCAACAGCGCTGAAGATATCCTCCATCAAGAGAATCTCTGCACGCGAATATACAGCTCGCGCAAGAGTAACACGCCATTTCTGGCCGCCGCTTAGATTGACGCCGCTTGCTCCGATTTCTGTATCATCGCCGTCTTGAAGTGAGGAAAGATCTTCTCTTAGAGCACAGGCTTCTAAGACCTTGTTGTACCTTGACTTGTCCATTGGGAGACCGAAGAGGATGTTGTCGCGAAGGGAAGCGTTCTCTAACCATGGTGTCTGACTGACGTAGGCAATTGAGCCAGGGATGATCCAGTTTCTGGTCTCAATCGGCTGTTTTCTGGGCACATAGATTGAGCCGCTCAATAGATCAGCTTCGCCTAAGATTGCAGACAACAAGAGAGTCTTGCCTGTGCCGACCTTGCCAGACACAACGGAGAGGGCATGATTGGGAAAGGACAGACTAAGCTTGGAGAGAGCAAAATCACCTTCCATTGACTTCTCGGAAGCACTAGGCCAGGCGACAGATGCATTGTGGAAGCTGATTCTATCGCCCACGAGCAACTCAGTTTGCTTTTCTGGCTCATCAAGATAAGTACTGATCCGCCTTAGCGACACCAACGAGTCTAGTCCCAGGGTAAACAACTCTGGAAGAGAACCCAGCGTTGTCTCAAGCGTATTAAATATTCCGATACTGACAAACGCGACGGAAGGCAATAGTGTACCATGAACAAGTACATATGCAGTCAAGGCCGCGACAGCTAGCAAGATTGGACTTATAACCCAACATGCAAACAATCCGCTATCAGCAAGAAAGAACTTCCACAACGTTGATAACTCAGCGTTTCGCAGAGCTAGAAGTCTCTGTTCCCATTGTGCTTCTAGAGCGGAGAACTTGATCTGTCGCAGACCAGTAAGTACCTCGCTGATCTTCGACAACTTGACGTCGCGATGTCTCATCAATGTTCTCGACTCTATGAGCACTTTGCCAGAGAACCAAGTATTGAAGGGTAAAGTGAGAGCCCATGCCACGATACCTGCAATAAGGGGAAGCCATCCAAGGATGCGAAGAAGGAAGATTGAGAAAATGATGAGTTTGACGACGCCAGCTATGATGAGGAAGTGGTATTGGAGGAAGTAGAAGAGACGCTCAGTGTCGATGCCGACTAAATTGACGATGGCTTGGTGAGACTTGAGGGAGGTCTCGTCTTCTTCCGACGTAGTATCGGACTCGGAGACAGAGTCATCACCGCCCGCAGTTCTTATGTTCTTCCGCAGTAGGACTTTGCCAAAGATGAGGCCAGAGATCTGGGATCTAATCGGTAGGGCGAGACTTTCAAGAGAATACCAATATGCCCAACCCTCCATCCACTAAGACTGTCAGTCTGCTATCGCATTACGAAGAGGATCAGACACTTACCGAATCCAAAAGGGTTGACAGCGCCATTCCCAAGACAAATACCATCAACTTCATGTTATTCGATGGTGTTGTGCGGTCTTCGAGGACATTGATAATCTTAAGCATAAACCAGAACGGAAGAATGCTAACAGCGCACCGAACCAGAGTAGCTACCCAAAGAAAGACAAGCCTGCCCTTATACAGAGCTACTATATATCGGATCAGTGATTCGTGTCGCGGTTGTTGATCCCACTGTTTCTTGAGCTCTTGCGATCGCAAATGTGAATCCGCTTGAGGCACATCTTTTGTATCCAAGTCTTGCTGTTGCGCAGCATGGCGCAGAAGAGGTTGGATCCACGTCCAGGTCAAACGTCCCAGCACGGAGGTGGTCCATTGACGATCGACAGCGACGCTTTTGTGGAAGACATCGGGTCGTCTCGGGAGATAGGTGCTGGCAAACGTTAATGCGACGGCGGATAAGGTGTCGACGACGGTAAGAACGATCGCGCTCGTGGGAACTTGGCCAGAATTCGGGTATACATGGCTGAGTCGAGGCAGTGACGAGACTGTCAAAGCTAGAGAAGTGGCTAGTAACAAGATTCCCAACTTCTGAGCTACCACAGGTGAGTGCTGGAAAGCGATGCAAATGCCATGAACAAAGGCCAATACCTGAGTCCATTAGATTGTGCAAATTAGCGAGATGAACAACTTACCCAAGTAGCAACATTTAATACAGCCACGATAACTGATCCATGGTGAAGAGTAGTCACGACCAAGCTAGCAATGGATGCACCGGCGCCAATTGTAGAAATCGCGATAACGAAGCTCTTGGAGCCCTTGTTCGTGAACTTTGCAAGAGTTTCTGGCGAGGCACATCCATCAGCATCTTCGTAGAATTGATCTCGAGCTTTCCCGTTCCTCGATTGCGTAAAGGCCGATTGTAACGCAACAGAACAAGAGAGTAAAGATACAGCCAGCGCAACGCTGCCTAGAGACAGCGGAAAGGTTTGACTCATGGTTCAGGCATTGGAGTATTCACCAGAGTTGTGTAAGATGAGATGTTGAAAGCCCATGCCTGGCTGATCTAGCGTCCAGCGATATACAGCTCCCTTCAAACCTCAACCAAGTATGTGTCGCAGTGGATGATTACAGATTGCCAATTTTCTCATAGCTATGTCATCGAGATTGATTAAGCTAGGGACTTGAGTGCATTAGACCCCTGATGCGATCTACGAGACTATCGATGAAGAGGCCCGAGAGTTTGGTCCACTTCCGCGAGACACGGGATGATGAGGCCGGCCAATGCCTGGATGTCTCACCGTAAGATATAGCGGAGAAACAAACAGTGGAGCAATGCGAATGCTAGGGAGCCTCATAGTGAAGGAAATGTTATCTTCAAGACATGACATACGCGAGGCTGCCCTTGACGTGTATCACAGCAGGAATGTCATCCGATGCTGGTGATGAAATAAGCAAAGGTCATTCGCAATTAAACTATGCTTGGGTGAATAAATCGACGCATCATAAGATAGATTCAGATTTTATGCGACACCAAGGGATGTCGCTCGTACTACTTTCTCATAACGGAACAAAGCCACGATCCACCAGAAGACACTGCAACAATACGTCCTCCACTAGCTCTCCAAGTGCCAAGTCCCAATAGCTTACCATGAGCGACATGGTATGTGCCGACGAGAGGATATTGCACCATTCCTTCTGAGGCACGTAGTACAAGATTATAGTTGCGGGGAATGATGCGACGCTGCACGACACATGATACGCCGGGGACGATATTAGCAGAGGATAAACCTTCGAGACGGGCAATCCATTCGTCAGCCGTTAGGTCATCACCAAAAATGATCCCATCGCCTTTGCCGCTACGAATAGGCTTAAGAATAAAGCCATGTCGTAGTTGGGGAGTACTGCATGTTGCTTGAATGAGGTTGTTCAGCTCATTGGAGCCGGGAAGGATTGTATCAACGATACCACTTCTCAGAGCCTCAGCTTGTGAATCTGTCAGAACGCCACGAGCCAACAGTCGCGGCAATTCTTGCCTGATAATTCCCAGCATGCGTTTGTCGTGCACAAGTAGCACTGTACGCATATCGTTGAAGCATCGGAGGCTGACCTGTCGTAACACCGCCAAGTCCAGCGCGTCAAGTTCCCGCTGGTGGAGTTCCAATCCAACCTGGTGGATTTCTTCCCAGACCTCGCCGTTCTTGGTTGTGAATCTCCAGGCATTGATCGCCGGCTCACCGAGGCCCTTGACGACACAACATAGTCTGTACCCTGTCTTGCTGCGCAAATCTGGGAGTAGTCTCAGCTGTGCTGGTGTTACCAGTCTAGGCTTAATACCGAAGCGACGCCAGACAGCTTCAATAAACATGTGAATATCAATGCCCTTTTCGTCACCCTTCAGCAGATGCAAGGGATATTCCGGATCGAACAAGCTGAACAACCCCTGCAAGATCTACATTGCTGTCAGAAAAAAGCGTGGTACAATGTGGGGTTGGATGTATACCAATTCAGGGTCCGTGGCGCCAACAAGCCCTGTTGTTTCACTTCGAACACTCCGATTGATGGCTTCTTGACCGTATGCCTCATGCATGAACCCATTGAAGGAGAAGCGCGCATTAATTTCGGTGATGCAATATGATTCTTCGCGCTCAGTGGTCTCTTCTACCAGGAAGTCTGGGCGCCATGAGCCTAGACACTGCGAAAACTGAGGCAGGTTGCCGATCGTGACCTGTTGCTCGATCCACTGAATGTCTTGTTAACTCTATCCCTGCGGTAATTCTGTCTCATATCGGTCGTACTCACCTGGAGCAGCTCTTCTTCTCTAGCCTCCAAGGGCATACGCTCTGGGAACCGGGCTTCCGTGTCGCTCCACCAGCGTTGCACAATATCCGTAATGGCTGCTGTCAAAGCCTCATGCAGATCTTGCATCTGCTGCTGGTGATGTTCACCCACAAGAACAGGACGTGGACAACCTGAGGCGTAGGAACCATTGTGCCAGAGGTTCGCGGGGCATAGCTTCAGGACTGACTCCTGTAGCTGGGCTTCCTCTCGCGCAAAGGCAGCCACATCCATGCTGTGACTTGGAACAGGTGCAACATCATCAGCACCAGGGCCGACAAAGATATGAGTGAGCTGTTGGGTGTGCATTGTGAGAGTGGAGGGCTGAAGGTTGAAGGTGGGTGGGTTTGTTGGATGATATTCAAGGAAGAAGGATCATTGCGAGGCTATTTATGCACGGAGAGACAAGATCTGGTATTGGTAACGCAAATAACTTCAGGTCAGTCAAGACAAGCAGGTGGTTCAAGTTGTCTGGAGACTGGAGAGCCCGATGGGCGGATCTCATCGCACCTTCCCTGGTCGAGTAGTGGATACTATCGAAGACATCCAACTTAACAGTGGCAGGAGCGACAGCTGCGACACGCAGAATGATGCAGGTTACTTTTCATGTCTTGACATGGATGTGAAGGTGCGCTCTCAACAAACTAAACCCAGACAAAGTCGCTACCTATGGACGCATCCTAGGTCCATGAGCGCTGTTAATAAGCCCGAAGCCCCATCAGGGTCTTAGTCACTTCCTCATCTTCAATCATACTGCCCATCATGCATTGTTATCGTTTCTCAAGTACTGCCCGTCTTCTTCGACCTTATGCGTCAATTCCTTCTCCCCAATCAACCCGTGGTCTTGCGACTCTGGCTTCGCAGCACACACTCCAAGTCCTAGAAGCCCCTACTCTCTCGTATGCCCAGAAACGCGACCATGTTGACCGAGTGTCGTCACAGCTAGAGCGTACAGGCATGCTCAAGATCAGCCTTGGCTTCCCCGACACCTCAAGCTCATATCTCAAGCAGCTTCTTGTCAGTCTGCATAAGCACCATCACCATCGCCTGCCTATATCGCATAGTGCTAAGCGTGGCTGGTTTTGGGATGTCCGACCCAATGAGACTACGTTCCAGGCGGGTAACCACCAAGTATGTTCATCCTTTCAACACTTACTTGACTCCTCTAACTAATTCCTTAGGCCCGGTCGGAAACCATGAATGAGTTCCCTTGGCACACAGATTGCTCATATGAGTCCCCGCTACCTCGATACTTTGCTCTTCAGGTCCTTCAACACGATCGCTACGGTGGAGGAACTCTCTCCGTGATGAACGTTGAGAAGCTCAATGAACTTCTGTCCTCAGAAAGCAAAGCTGCTCTCATGGCACCCGAGTTCCGCATCGACATCCCACCTGAATTTATCAAATGTGAGAAAAAACACATCACAGGAAGTATTCTCATGTCGAATGGCCAGTCAACCATGATCAGATTCAGAGAAGACATCATCACGCCATTGACGTCCCGAGCAAAGTTCGCATTGCAGGAGCTTCGTACAGCACTCATGCAGCAGGAGGTGCAGGCACATACAACCGTGCACCTCAAATCGTCAGATTTACCCAAGGGGTCCATTATTCTCATGGATAATCGTCGTTGGTTGCACGCTCGGAATAACATCAAGGATCCTGAGCGTCATCTCCGCAGGG
Organism: Fusarium equiseti; assembly: GCA_003313175.1. NCBI lineage: Eukaryota > Fungi > Ascomycota > Sordariomycetes > Hypocreales > Nectriaceae > Fusarium > Fusarium equiseti. Next base: position 736,722 of record QOHM01000007.1, read on the forward strand.
TGAGATGGGATGCACGTGCTTTCGATAGTTCCAATTAGTGTATTGAGAGGGGCAAGGATGCGTCTTGTCGTATAGCTAAGTTTGTACTTGATCTTGCATGCAGGATGCATACATAAAACATCTTACTTTGCGCTACGGATACGTCTCACCGATTTACTGTGTTGCAAGGGCCTCTAAACCTTAGGCTATGAAGATAAAATGGTCTAAATATTACTCTAAGCTGGCATAAGTGACCAATTTATTTCGTCTCTTATGATTTCGGTAGCCAATTCTTCCCGCACCCTGACGACTGGATTAAACCTCGTCTATCATTAGTCACAGTCAAGCGCGTCAGTTAACAAATTGATGGCATTCTCCGTCAAAAATCACGGCCCCCGAACTCAGGGTGTCATCACCACCATCCCAATGTCTCGGTATATCATCAACCTTAGCCCTCGTCAGCAATCTTGTTCAGCAAGCCTCATTCCTACCCCGTCCCGTCCCGCTTTAGCCCTTGCTGATCTCCTGCACGGCCCTTGCTAGCGTCCGTCCGCAATCCCGGCGTGGCAGGATCTCGAGACCCGATTCGATGGGCTAACAGATTACTGTCGCGGCTACTTACGGATACATTCTTGAAAGCTCCGAGTCAATCGGCCTCCCTGGAAATCTTGTGTTTAAGGGCTGCTTCAATTGACAGCCTGTCGGATGTCTTGATCTTCGCTCGTCATCTGAGACAGCTGAAATGAGTACACATTAGCCAATTGTAATTGCTCAACAGATTGGAACCAGGGCGAATCTTGGAGGGATGTTACGTGGGGAGGCAGTATTGGAGCTTCTCAGTCGGCCGCTGCCATGTACCTTCCACAGACTACCTCTACGCAGAAGTGTTTTGTACACCTACATACATGTATAAGAGTCCAAGTTGAGTTACGCGACAGCTAGAAGCGTTGTCACTAGCCCCAGGTACCAATCTCATGCTGTATCTGAATCAAGAAAATGGATCCCAGCAAGATGTATACGCTGGACGACGTTCTGGCGGTTGCAAAGATACATCCGTTCTATTCAGATGAAAAATACCCGCCAACGGATGAAACTATCTGCGCGGCCAGAAAGAAGGCTTCTGCAGAAAACAGTCAAGCCAAATATCCAGGCAGAAGCTTGATCAAGCCGCTATTCAACCTCCTCACCTTGGGGGGTCGGGAGAAGCCTGGACAAACCGGTCTGAAGTCGCATCCTCTCCTCCATAAGAAGGACCTGTAAGTGGCCCTCTTACTTGGACGACCACTCCTGACATTCCCAGATACAAGGTCATTGAGAGGCTGGTCAATGATACCAGTCCAGAGAACACATATCGTCGCAATGTCTACACAAGCGTTACGGGTGGCGGAAGCACTCTGTCAGTACCATTGTTCTTTGCGACGGATGCTCTTGAGAACCGTAGGCAAAGAGCGTATTTTGGGGAGTTCTTGAGGAAGGTCGGTCTCATTGAGCATGGCGATTGGGTTCTGTCGACTCACCATGGAGGTAGTCTCTATAGGTATGTGGATGCTTGAGCGGTATTCCTGAGAGACGCAATACTTACGTTGTACAGATCTCTTGACTTGACGCTGGAAACTATGGAGAATGCAGGTGCTTCTGTTCTCGCTGCTGGCAACCACAGCGGTCCAAGCCAAATTATCAATTGGCTTACAGAGTTCAACGTGAATGTTATCACAGGGTAAGTCTCACTTCCTATGCTCCGTATGTCGAAATGAGAGTCTAACCCTCACAGTGACGGGAGCCAAATCGTCGCACTGATCCATTATATCTCGACTCTGAAGGAGGGCAGAGAAAAGATCAAGCTGAACAAAGTCATCTACACTTCGGATGGACTCACAGCCGCGCAGAGAGCACATATCCTTGAGGTCTTGGGGCCAGTCAAGATCTGCTCTGTCCTTGGCAGTGCAGAAGCTGGACCATATGGAGCGAACACTCCAGATCTCACTCCTACTGAGCCAGGTGCGGCATACAGCGACTTCGTGATTGATACACGCATGACTCAAATTGAGATATTGCCGCTTGACTACGCCCAGACGAAAGGTGATGCAACGCCAGAGACTCTTCCTGAGGGAGAGACAGGTGTGATTGCACAAACTGTTCTCGCGCGCTTGCGGAACCCTGTCGTTCGGTATATAACCGGCGATGTCGGCTCCCTTCATCCTTTATCCAAGGAAGCGCGCTCTCTTATTCCCCAAGATGACTTACCCTACTTCCGCATCCTTCGCCTACAAGGCCGCGACCGGCGCTTCAGCTTCACATGGGACGACTCGGACACGAGTTTTGATACCCTCGCCACACTATTGTCTGAAGATAAGTACGGAGTTCTTCAATGGCAGGTGATACTAAGCAAAATGGAGCCGTCGTTAGAGATCCTATTAGAGATCCGACTGTTGTGCAAGGATGGTGCGGCTTCTCATGACGCTCTGGTTTCTCGTTTGATGACGTTCTTTGACGTTTCTCCTGCCAGTGAGCGCAAGTTCAAGGTCACTTTTGCTGAGGGTATTGATGGGTTTGAATTGAGTAAGACGGGACAGAAGGTCATCAAATTTGTCGATAGATCTGCCTAAACCTGCCAAGGCACTATCTCCACCAGAATGGTGGGCTTTCATTTATAGCAAATCCAGACTCAAGTCATTGAGAATACTCTCAAGTCGTGTATCTTAAGCTGTTTCGTCCTCAATTCCGTCCACGATTTTGGTTGCCTTTCATAATTCTGTACGCATGAATACATCTAGTCTCATAACGAAATGGTGAAGCTGTGTCCCGTGATGCTCAACGCTCAATCTCACGACAAGATCTTATCAGATCAGTCGCGCCGCACTAACGCCAAATCTTACTTAGCAATAAAAAGAATCCACATTCAAGGCAGCAACGGCGATTTCTTCCTTTTAGCCCCTGAAGAAGTGATAAATAGCTCGTCGGATGCAATTAAATCAATTCTTCTTCTTTTTAATAATTTTCAGCTTCTCAAAATGACTTGGAACCATCATTCCGTGGGTGAAAGTCTCCCAAATGGAGCATCGCGACGATCTTCGTCTGCTTCGGAAAGATCGACACAGACATCTCTGGCAAATGGACCTGCCTCTTCTCAAACTTCGAATCACAACTCTGAAGATGAGCAGGATGAAAGTGATGAGGAGGGAAGTGAAGCTGACTCGGAGGTTGCCAGACCAGCTTACACGGTTCAAGAATTGGTGGCCATTATCCTCGACTTCTACCAATTCTTGACAACTCTTCATTTCAACCCTGAAGATCTCAAAGTCGCTCCCCCAGAAGGATGGCCTGGCCTCACTCCTGAGCTACTATCAGGACTTGACAAGTCCGACAAAGTTATCGAATTCATGCGTCACATTCCCTACTTCAAACAGCGCGATTGGCCAGTCGGTTTTCACTACAAGTCTCAATTGTGTGATATCCCCGAGTACACACCAGCCGACATCGAAGAAGAGATGAGCTGGGGAAGGGACTACGACTTCGACTGGGACGATGCTGAGCCCGACCAAAAACATTACATTCGTCTCGCTGACGGCATGGAAAGCGGAGCGCATTTACTATGGCTCAACGTCAAAGATGGCATGATTGTCGACTATGAGTTGAAAGGCGACAGCGAAGATCCTGTGGATATTCAGTTCTACTTCAACCGTCTGAAGGACCAGTATAGAAGATTGGTATTAGTTCCTGGGCCGCCTGGAATCATCACTGCCGACTGGGAGGAGATTGACGAGGTGGAGGATGAGGAAGTGATTACTGAGGAGCAGTTTCTGGCGCAGGACGAGGACACCAGTCGTTATGAGAATGTTCCGTTTGTAAGGAAGTTGTATCGCAGTTTTGGATGGCCGGATGCTTTCAGGAGAGAAGAGTGTTGGGCAGAGGTTGAAAGGTTGCAAGATGCAATGGAAGAGATGGAGGAAGATATCTGGGAGGGTTCACCTTTAAGTACCCGGCACACTTGAGATCTCAACCCTGTTGAATGGATAAGTTGAAAGTGTCATAAATAAGAACTTCCTCGTAATTATGGTTATTATATAATCTATACCATCTAATTTCTCCACATACAAATATGGGCAAGACCAAAGCTTGGAATACATATTCATGAATCGTTGTAGAACAACCACCGGAGTAAAAGAGGTAGCACTAAGCTCTTTTACGTCAGTCAGTTTCATACAAAGACTGTGACAATACAATCAAAAGCCAAAAGAGATAAGAACATACTGGATTAAACGTACAAATTCTCTATACTAAAAAGCCATCATGTAGTAATATCTGTTCCCCTTACCCTTCCTTTGTCTTATCTTCCTTGTCCCATCAGGCAAAACCTCAAGATATTCATTCAACCCGGGTAAATATCCAAGCTCTTTCTGTTTCTGTTTAGCAATCTTATCCGCGTCCTTCTCGGCAGCTGTAAGTGGTCTCGTAGGAAGAGGGACTTTACGCTTACGAGCATCTTCGACGGCCAGATAAAAACCTAGATCGTCCTGTATTTGACTTATTTGCTCCGAAGATAATGTTGAAAGTTGCTTCTGGACTTCGCTTGGTAGCGTAGGCGTTGATGAAGATGATGGTGCATAAGATGGCTGGGTGTGGTAGAATCCTGGTAGATCGTCTCGAATCCTCTCGCAGATCCAGCAGCAACATTGTTGATTTGATCCAAGTGGTTCATCCTCTCCATCCAGAACTACTTTCAGATCCTCTTTGGAATCCGTTTTGTTTTTCCGAATCTCCACCAGAAAGGCTTTGTACTGTCGGTAAAACAAACGATGCGTCCGCCAGAATAGCCGAACTGAGAACGACAGAGTCTCCAATACATCTTCCTCAACAGCATTAGGCTCTCTGAGGTGAAAGTCTAGATATTCCCCGCCTGCACGTCCCAGGGACCCGTGTAAAGCAGGGGAACGTATCCATAGCCGCTGATGAGACTCGTCGATGAAGCTGTCGTATTTCTTAACTTCGCTGAATAAGTCAATCTTGAACTGTACTTTTCCAGAATCAGTGTATGCTGGGGGGTTGTTGAGATAGGTGAGAATATCGCAAGATTGCTCTGATAGGTTTGTGAACAGATTTTGAGCAGCGCGGGGTAAAGTGTATTCCATCTTATCCATATCAATAACGTCACGTATAGCTGGCCATGGGAAGCAGAGGTTTTTGAGTCGTGCAATATCGCCATCATGGGCTTGACATGCAGCCTCATAAGCCTCTGCGTTCAACATCAGAGCGTACCACACCAAAAGTATATCCAGAGGTGGCAAGTAATCTTTCGTCAGCTGAAGAGCAACTTGGCTTCCAGCATGGTGCGAATAAACGCTGGCATGGTTCAATACCATGTCAATATTTGTCCACCAAGCCGTAAAGCGCGTGATGGCCAACTTGATGAGAAAATCCCATCTTTGCGACTCAGACAGCGGCGCGGTCTCTGACGATGACCCAGCCGTGGACTTTTCAACATAGATAGGTGGTTGAATGACGAGTACGTCAAGAGCTCTAGCGCTGGCTCTCAAGTCCCGAAAGCACTCCAGCAAAGCCAGGTGAACTGCGGCATGGCTTGCATCTGGATAGGCGAGCAGGGTTTCAACCCTCAGAGGTTCAAACTCTGTCGGAATAGAGAACACGTTGGCAAACACCTTTGGGTTCGGAATGATGGTTGGCTTTGATCCTGGCTGAGAAGTTGCGTATGAAGAAGGGAGCTTCCATGTGTGTGGATCCAGCGTTGATTGGTCCGGACCTTGTTCTGGGAATTTTCCCTTGCGGAGACGAGTGAAAAGATTCATCGGAACTTATGTTTATTGGAAGGAAAAAGAAGAGCTGAATGATTCAGGTTGAATGAGGTCAAAAGGTCAAGGTTTAAATTGTAGTCTGCCTGGTGTTCTGCCCAATGGATTCCGTGCAGAGGCGCGGCTGGCTCAGCCCCATGAACCTTATTGGTCGCAGCCCGAGGCATGTCAGGTGACTACCCTGAACGACAACATCTTGTATAAAGAGATGAAATTCCGCATGATATATGAGAAACAGATTCTCTCAATATAGGAGTATCTATAGCCTGTGAGGTCCTTCTCTATGAAATGGAGATTATGTACTCCAAAGTGTAGAGGGCTACTTCTACAAATTTGTACTTACAGCACCTTGACTTTACCACAGGATATCAAGGTTTGTTGTACACAATAAGCTCACATCCATTGTAAGAAGAATACGTGGCAAATTATCATTCTAATTCAAAATGTTGACTCGACACGGATTTTCAAGGTTTTGTCTGTTCAATGGCTTGAATGTCGTTTCCTCCTAACCCTGCCAGATGTTGAATCTTGATTTCTTCTTTCAGACATCAAAATAAGTTGCAAACCGGCCTTCACAATATATTATCATCCATTTGAAGCCCCCACGACTCCCCCATTTCCACCACAAAAATTAGCCAAGATGTTTCCCAATCAGTAAGTGCCATGTGTTCGTTGGATGACCGTTATAAATGGTCCATTGTCTGCCCAGCCTCCCGCCAGCTCCATTTGATATCATTACATCACTAACCCTTAGTACCATAGACCATTCAACTTCACACTCGAGCAGTGGATCGGAACAGCTATCATGTTCCCCATCCTAACCGTGCTTTTCTACAGAGGCCTCTACAACGAACCTGCAGCTCATGCACAGGATATCACGTCAGATGTTGCTGCGACTATGGCGAAGAGCAGATAAATGTGGCCAGATGTCACCGACACAACGATACGTACCGGACTATCTTGGTTATAGTAGGAGCGAGCACGAGTTCTATTATATTCAGCTGGCTGACTATCTCTCAGATTGTGTTGGAAGGAGTAGCTCAAGCGTATGACATCGTACCTGTTCAATCAAACAAATTCAAGTCCGACTCCGATATATCCTCCGAACTTCCCGATTCCTCCTTCTCGATCGTAGACGGTCGTACACGCGGAACGGACTTCGGATGACACTCCTCGCACGTCGGATGACCGTGACATCGTTTCGTCCACGGTTTTCGTGGTCTAGCAGGTCGCCCAGGTGCAGGCTGACAGGCTAAGACTCTCAACAATGACGGGTCTTCGACGTGTATCAGATTTCTCAAATGATCAAAAAAAGCAAACACGTCGTCATTTTCGCCGTCGTAGGCCTTATCGTAGTCGCTGAGGCGCCAGAGCGGACCGATGTCTTCCGATTTAACTTCTGTGTAGATACAGTCGTCCGAACGAAAGATTTCCCGAGTGGCCTGTGGTTCCTCTCTTGAGTTCGTCCCTTCTCTAGAGACCCTGTCGTCCCTTTCAGCTGTTGGTACCAGGGCATAGTCGATGAACCAAACCCTCCTCTGCCCACTACTGGCTAAAAGAGACATCATATCGTTGAAGTTCGAAGAATGCATCTGCAAGTTTCTCTGGTAGAAATGTACCATCTTGCCTCGCATTACATCGTATATAGACCGGTCGAAATCAAGCGCGATATTGTCTCCCACGAAACTACGCTTGGCTGTCGCGGAAGCTTGGAACCTCATATCGAAAAGAGGAAGAAAGCTACCCTCCTCCAAGAGACTCCACCAGTAAACATCGTTGAGATATCGACGATCCAGATGTATAAGATCTCTCTGGTAGTCTATAGTGATATGCTTGACAATCCCATCATCATTCCTGTAGCTTGCCGTATGAGTGACACCTTCCTGTCCGAGATACTGACCCGGCTCAGCTGAACGTTTCGGATGAAAGGGAGCTTTTTCTTTTGACCACCATTCATTCTTGCTGAACCTCTTCTCCATAGCCTTACGTGACTCTCGGCACGCACTCCAAAGAGAACTGTCGGATAAATAGACAGAATCGTTAGGATTGCCGTCTGCATCATCCTTGGGTACAGCCAGCGAACAGCCACTAGAAACGTTCAAGGAATCGTAGGCGAACTTTTTAATGCGTAGAAGATTCAGAAATGGGGTTTTGATATTATGCAGGGGAGCTGGATGTTTGAGGTGATAGCCGGCGATGAAGAAGCGATGAACGTGTCGGTCGCCTGGGATAGGACGGACGGCGGCTTCCCAGATGAGGGTCTGGATCTCTTTTGGAAGTTTGGGGAACTGCGGGAATGCTTCCGGTGCCATTATTGCACAGTTGTTCAAAGAGATTGCTGAATAAAGGTGAAGATTGAAGTTCCAGAGCGATGATTCTGCCTGGAGGAAGTCGAGTGACATCACGTGAGTTCACGCCGGATGTGTCATCGAATCCTTTGCACTGCCACGCACATCACAATGTATTAATTAACTCGATATAGTATCCCATTATCAAAGCCGACTGCGGATCAAAACTAAGACTGAATATCAAACTGAAGTCACGAATCGCGATGTATTCCTTTCTGGTCCGGTCCCCATCTTCGGATCCGAAGCCACCGTCCGCCGTGCCGCGCGGGAGCGTACTCGACCTTCCGACTCCAATTACTTGATTATCAACCATCAGAACTGCCCACATATTTTGCATCAAAGAATCAGCAAGCGCGCGGGGAGGTTTTAAATCAGTAAGCATGGCGTTGGTTCTTCGGTGAGCTTTTTCATTGGTATTTCAAATCTTGAATGGGTAGATATATCCATCTAGAACTAAGGCAGGATATATATCTCGGCGCAGCTCCAGGTCTTTGATTCTTCTATTGCATAAACGGTATCTTCTACGTTTTTCCTATTTTCAATACAAACTAAAAGTACATCCTGTCTCGAACTTCAGTCTCAAAAACTCTTCGGCAAAGATAAACACGATGGGTGACCTGGTTAATACATTATCCACCCTTTCGCATTTGACTGTACTGACACTTTTGAAGGTGGATGAAATTAGAATCAAGCCGACTGAAGACGGTTCTTTCGTCCGTCCTACCAGTAGCTTTCGTAGCTTTATTTCCAATGAACCCGGCTCTCGCTTCCCAGCTGAGAAGAATCGATATGTCCTCTATCTCAGCCCAGGCTGTCCATGGGTAGGTTACTTTCCACCCTAAACTATCCCCATCATCCTAACAAACATTCAGTCTCACCGTGCCATGATAATCAGAAGTCTAAAAGGCCTCGAAGACATGATCGATCTATACATGTGCTCACTCCTCATGGGCAAAGAAGGCTGGATGTTTGAAGACGACCCTGAAGCAGCCAAATACGGAAGTCTGCCTAAGGACCCTCTTTATGGCTTTGATACCCTGAAGCAACTGTATCTCAAGGCGAATCCTAATTACGAAGGAAGATACACTGTACCGGTTCTGTGGGATACTAAGACTCACACCATGGTGAGCAACGAATCCAGCGATATCATCAGGATGCTCTCCACCGAATTTGACCATTTTCTCCCTGAGGAGCGCCGCGAAGTCAACAAGCCTGGCGGTGGTTTATATCCAGAGTATTTACGACAAGAAATCGATGAACTCAACGAGTGGATCTACAACGATATCAACAACGGTGTCTACAAAACAGGCTTCGCCATGTCCCAAAAAGCCTACGAAGAGAATGTCGATAAAGTCTTCAAAGCCCTCGACCGTGTAGAAAAGGTCCTTGAAAAAGGTCCCTTCCTTTTTGGCGAACACATCACAGAAGCAGATCTCCGTTTATACCCAACTATTCTTCGCTTCGACACCGCGTATGTGCCGATATTCATGTGTAATTTGGGCACCATCAGAGATCACTACCCAAACCTGCATTTGTGGGTAAGGAGATTGTACTGGGATGATAGTACGAGAACTTATGGGGCTTTTCGAAAGACTGCCGAGACTTGGATCGACCAATACAAGATTTTGTATGCGAAGTCTAGACGGAGAGTCTTGGGGTTGACGAATCTTGATATCATTCCCAAGGGACCGTTGGTGGCGATTCATGAGTTGAGAGAAGATGAGGCGTTGTAAAGGTTGTAGTATTCAACATCGTACGTTTCTAGTTACAATTTGACCGTCAGTATCACACTTTAAGAACAGTATACAATTTAGCCGAAATAATATTTCAGTAACGTTACCCTGAAGGGTCACAGGACCCTTGGGCTCAGACACTTCTCTATACGGGCCTAGGTGGCGAACAGAAGAAATGTCCTCTAAGACTTAGGCTACAGAAATAAAGTAGCCTAAAAGCTAGCCTAAGCTGACGTATAGTGACCTAATTATTTCGTCTCTTAGACTTTCGGCGGTCAATTCTTCTGCCACCCTGCGGCGGGCGACTTTTGGCGATCAGACCCCTAAACCTGGGCTGCCAATAGGATAGAGCGCTTTACAAAAGATCTTCACGTCGTATTCATAGCCTTGTGGAGACTGGCCAGTCCCTTGCAACTTGAGGAATAGCGCCTGATGTTCGTCTGGGTTATCTTAGACTACAATCCGATTATGTTACAGTCTGAAGGATATTTATAGAATAGTAAACAGACTATGAAGTATGAACTACCTTGAAGGCTTTAGTTGACTCGAAAGTCGGCAATATCACGGCCTTGAAGTCATCTGTCTACCCGGAAGTGCTGTTCATGCTCCACTGTCGTGTAGCTTAGATCCATATCTTCATTCTAGACTCTCGCCTTCACAACCTTCTAGCGCCATGTGATAGATAAGGATCTGACATTCCCGCGCATGGCGCTTTACCTAAAATAGAAGATTAACTGGTCATCTTGAGTCGAGATCAAAAATTATTGACGGCACTTGTGTCTGAGCGTTGCGCACGGAATTGAACACGGAACAAGCGTGTTTGTTTGCATGAAGGGCATTGTATCGCTGACTCTAGTTACATAAGGGATTATTAGGTAATGCATCGCAACAATTTACCCATTCTGGGTATCGTATTTGACAGTTCATGACTTTGAACCGAAGTTGCAATTGCTCTCTTGGCTTGACTTGGCGATATCCTTTGCTAGTCGTCCGGCACTTTTAATCCGAAAATCTAAAATTAGATGAACCCGCATTGACTTAGTATTTGCGGATGGACCAGGAGTGAATAATCAAGTGCCTGTTATTGGCTCGCCTTACATTGAGATTAAGGACCCCGGCTAGGGGCTAAAGAATAAACTGGACTTGATCACACCAAGATTTGCTTGGGCCTTTTCTTTTACCCAAGGGCCTTGGCCTGGGTCTCTGGTCCTTTATTAGCGTCTCTGCACCAAGGAAAAAAAAGTTCACTCGTATTCTTTCTTGGCCTGGACCCTATTATCGAAGATCACACGGGCAGGCCGGGTACCTTGCGCCAGAAAGTGGAACTTTTCCGCAAAGCATTTCTCGTATAACCCAAGATTGCTTACAAGGAGTGAAACAGGCTAGGAACAGTAGAGAGAAAGAATGTAGTATAAGATAGCTCATGTATCGTAGAAACACAACAGTCTTATCCTCATCATCTCATCTCACTCTTTCTTGTCACTCGCTTCATCATGAAAGGTACCACTGTCGCTATCGCTCTGGCTCCTTTGGCGGCTGCTAAGCAGCTCGTCTGGCCTTCGAAATGGGATTATGTTGAGGACCTCCAGAACAACCTGCATGGATACAACAAGAGGGGATTCATGGATGGTAAGTCACCAGCAATATTGTACATTGATTGAACCAATGCTAACAACACACATAGCCATCGTAAGCTGTGACTTCGGAAACGGTAAAGATGGACAGCAGAACTCGGCCGAATGGATCCGAACAGCTTTCCACGATGCTGTCACCCACGATAAGCAGGCCGGTACAGGAGGTATCGACGCTTCCATTTACTGGGAGCTGCCCCGTGCCGAGAACAAAGGAGACGCATTCGTGAACACGTTTGGTTTCTTCAGCGGTTTCCACAACCAGCGCGCCAGTGTCTCGGATCTTATTGCTCTGGGCACTGTTATCGCTACTGGAGCATGCGGCGGACCTCAGGTTCCTTTCCGAGCTGGTCGCGTCGACGCTTACAAGGCTGGACCCGCAGGTGTCCCTGAGGCTCATACCAACCTGAAGGACACCTTTGCGCGCTTCACAAAGGCTGGCTTCACCAAGGAGGACATGACTGCTCTGGTTGCTTGTGGTCACGCCCTTGGTGGCGTTCACCATGTTGATCACCCCGAAATCACAGGTCACGAGGTTGCTGCTGACAACTACACTTCGGTTCCCTTCCATACCAACTTCCGTAGCTTCAACAATGGCGTTGCTACCGAATACTTGTCAGGCAAGACCAAGAACCCTCTCATTATTGCCAAGAACGCTACTCTCCGATCCGACAAGCGTATCTTCGACAACGACAAGGCTACCATGAAGAAGCTGGCTACCAAGGAGGGCTTCAACAAAATCTGCCCCGAAGTCTTCGCCCGCATGATCGACACCGTCCCCAAGACCACCAAGCTGACCGAGGTCATCGAGCCCTATAACATCAAGCCCTATATCAACGACCTTTCCCTCGACAGCAAGGGCAAGATCCATTTCTCCGGCGCCATTCGCGTTTTCATCACCAATCAGGAAGATCTTAAGCCCGATGCGATTTCCATCAAGCTCATCTACGTCGGTCGCGACGGCAAGAAGGTCACCGTTCCCACCACCATGGCCAGGTGGCAGGGTGGTCAGACCTTTGGTCCCTTCAACAAGTTCCTCAACTGGGAGTTCGACACCACCATCGACGCCAAGAACGGAATCACCAAGTTCTGGGTCCAGGAGACCAAGAAGAACGCTGTCAAGACCCACGATAACCAGGGAACAGGCGGCTACCCTGTCGACGACAATGTTCTTTACCAGGTTGAACAGTCCTGCGTCAGCTACGCCAAGTTGCCCGCCGCGCCCATGAAGGTTAATGTTTTTGTCCGCGACAGCCGAGCCAAGGACCCTCTTACTCTCCAGCTCACCCAGAAGGTTCCCATCAAGGACATCGTCGTGCCTGAGCTCAAGAACGAGGTTGCCAAGTTCAAGGCTACTGGGAAGAAGTCTAGTGGATACACTGCTTTCCAGGCTGAGATCAAGCTTGTTGATCAGGCCTCTTGGTTTGACATTGTCCTTGGTGGAAAGACTGCCGGTGGCCGTTATTTCAACAAGGTTTTGGACATCAACAATGAATGTAAATAAATTCGATGAGTTTGGCGTTGGGATATCGGTTAGCGATTTGCATATTTGTTCTTCATATTCTGCATCTCAATACCATTTGAATATTAGTTACTTCCAATCCTTCCAAAGAACTACATGTGACTTACAATGTAAATGAACAAAAACACTGACTAATGCCGGAACCCTCTAGAGGCATGAACTGTGTTTACTGGCAACGCTTGCATTGTGTCCATTGCATGATCCTCAACGTTTCCCTCATCAAGTGTGTAACAGGGGTTACAGTACCTGCGTTACAAATAACTCGTGAACTATATGACAATAACTGAAGACGCCAGAGGGGCATGTGTTCGAAGGCGGTTCGTGGCATCGTGCCACACAGCGGAGCTAAGTCGACGAGTTCCCATGGAATCGAGATCATCGCATCCCGGTATCGTTCTATCGTCTTCGCTCTTCCCGGTAGTTGATACAGGGTATCTCATTGTTACCCGTATCAGTGTTTCATATGTGTCACCCAAATGGTGCACGAGATTTGTCGTCGATACCGATTCTGCCGTGAGTCTCGAGCTGCCGAATCTTGTGCATGTGTCCTGAGCAACAGCATGTTCAACGTCGATTCGGTATGTCTTGTGAAGCAGGTCGAAGTTTCACCCGATGTCAACCGCTGTGGGCATACAGAGTATTCGATAGGCTGGTTCGGCCCAGATATGAGGAGGCTGAACAACAATCCTTGTTAAAGGTCGTCGTGGGATGGGACTGTCGACTCGTGCATCTCTTTCCAATAGAACGTCATCATGACTATGTTATGGTCGAATAAAATGGATGACTTTCATCTTCTTATGGATGATAGGACAATATCTCAGTAGGGCATTGTAGTATAGAGATCGAGGGACTGTCGGCATACGGGATAACAACGCGACATAAGAAAGCCACGCCTGGCTTGATATTTACTCGACACTCACGGGCTAGGCCGACATATTACTGAGAAAGAAGTCGAATTCGAAGCTGTTGATCTCTTTAGAGGTATCCCGGTCGCGGGGTTAGAGGGATGGAGTTGCGTCGAACACTGGTGTGGTGTTTGATTTGGACATCTCTAAACGCCCAGTCGCTCCTTCCCTTTGGAAAAGAGCAGCAGACATCTTGCCAAACATCGATCAAACAGGCCATCAAAGGGGAAGAAAGGTCCAAGTTCACAGGATCAGAGAGCATTGCTAATAATCGAGAATTTACTGATTCCCTTTGTCCGGTTCCCTGGCTGTACCCTCGGCCCATTCATCCGAGAACACAGAGGTGACACTTAGCCGAAACAACACAAATACGTGATCTTGCCTCAATATACCGGAGTTTTTCGATATGTATAGCACTCTGCGTAGCTCAGAAAATTACAGACATCAAAGCTTTATCGAAATGCTAGTTTTCATGACAACAGTGTTCCCTGAGTTGATAGAGACCGACATGAAGCAAACCACCAGCTGAACTGTCATGAATGTACATAAAGGATTACAAATACTATCTTCAACTATCTGATAGGTTTGCCAATAGCAGACTCTCTAATGGTAGACGTCTTTTGTGTTGTATTGAGCAAACGTTATCAAAGCGTAGCCGAGAAAACACAACCTCCATCCCAAAAGCCACAAGATTCTACAATCCGCATCTGAAGACTACGAAGTACCTCGAGACAATTTTTCGATAAAGAAAAATCCTGGTCTCGGACATCGACCGTCAAAGTCGAGACTTCAATACCTCCAGGTCCAGACCATCACAGATGGTGTGTAGATACTCAGCCAGAAGCAGGATTTGACCTGGAACCTGTCAATGTGTGACCAATCGCTTCTCATTCTCCGACTGATGGCACGATTGTGGCTCTTGTCTTCGGAATACGCGCGGTCACCGAAGAAGCGAGCAGGAAGGGCTGAGTCCATGCAGTGCCTGTTGGTCTTTAGACTTGGCAAGGGGAAACTCTTGGCGTATTGCATGCATTCTACTCCAAGACGAGCATGATAGTCTACCCCATACCTCCCCAGATTTCTCAACAAGTTTATCTGGGGTTGCTTTTACCCCCCCAGCACTAAGATGCAATGTCTAATTAATTCAGGATAGCCTAGACTAGGATATCTCTTGTGGCGTGGAGGTAATTCTCACCCTCTGTGTTGCCCTCCAGCCAGTCAGCACTTGAGAGTTTCACATACACCGTGACTGCGATTAGCTGATGATCTGATCGCTTTGATCACTGGGATCATCTTCACTCGTGCTCGGAGCTTCACCGAGTAGTTGATCATTGTTGTAGAAGTTGGTGTTGTCAGCGACGGTATCGTGAACCGAACAACTCCGAGCCAAGCCCTCTTCCCCAAGTTTGATGATGTCGGTCGCGTATACAGTAGACTAGCATCTTAAGCCAGTTCATCAAACGTGGGGTAGAGAGTCTGGACATTGAAGACCGAAATGGTGTGGCCCCGACGTCTATCGGGCGTGTTGTTTCTTTTACTAGCGATACTCTAAACGCTTGATTGACGGCCAAGACACCGATCCATGTTGAGAAACTCTCCGGCCTCCGGTCAAGTCCCCGCAGTCTTGGTACTGCAGTGTTGGAGTCAACCCATGCGGATAGCTCGGAGAGCCAAGCGTTGGCGTTGGAGATTGTGTAAAGATACGATACCCTGCCATCGTTCGATGGAACTTCTACGGGGAAGCACAGCAGCAGAAAGAGCTGACGAGGCAGACCCAACAGGATGGCACACAACTGTAATCATCAACTTGCTTATCTGCAGATTCCACGTGGCCGTAGATTTGCGCTGACGAAGAATGTACTGATAAACAATAAGATCTTACAGATAATACAAAGAGTCAAAAGGGGGGGTTACATCTCAACAAAGCCTTCTATTGGCAGTGACATATCAACACATTCAGAATGAAACGCCATCCGGCTGCCCGATGACGAGCAGAAGTCTGCCAAGCTCTTTAAAAACATTTGCATGCATACAGAGTGGCATCCATTTGACGATGTGCGGAATGATCCAATAGTGGGAGGCAAAAAGTGCGGAATGAGAGGGTGATGATCTGAGGAGGGCAGTGAAAAACGTGGTTTTGGGAGCATCGCTTCAGGGCATGACGAGTGCTGATAGATTAGCGCTAAGTAATGGATGCGGTGCCATTGGGGGCGGCTGTGACCGAGATGGAGGATTTATCGAGGGGCGAAAGAGTAGATTCATGGACTAAGAGTCAGTAGTCAATTACCTAGATTCGTCTAGTCGTGTCTAGAGGAGTTTATTTCCCGGTTTATTGCTTCTGTTGCCTGGGGTAAAGAGTAAAGAGTGCGGAGTACGGATAGTGGACGAGACAATACCAAAGGGGTGAGATTGAGATGAGACAGACAGAGATCCGTATAAGATGAAAACTCTGATTTTGTCGGTACTTGACTCATCCTCAGACCATTTACACTCAGAATGGCCTCATAGCATGGATGGCCAGCAAAACAGAGACAGAACCTAGACTCGTCATCATCCGAATTATCTACCGGCCTTTAGTAAACGCCAGCGTCGGAGATCAGTGGATACCGCTATCAAGCTTAACTTCTAGAATGAGGGACAGCCATGTGATTAGAAGAGATTGTCTGTCCTGCTCAACAAACTGTATCTTGGCCGGGATACGACATCAGCGTTAGTGCTGCAGCCCTCCATGTTCTTAGTGTACCTTTTGGAGTCGGGTCTCTTCTCCAAGTTTGGGGGAGACGATTAGGCGGTAAGAGGAGAGGAGAGTACATACTTGGAGAATGTTGCTTTAGCCGAGGATACAGACGACTAATGCACCGGACGTGCGGAGGACTGCAGTCAATGCCTCCAATAATGATTGCACCATTCAGTGAAGCCATCACAGAGTATCACTGTAGATGCCTATGTGAAAGCTGCCAAAATGCACCCCGTATTTTCAACAGGCTTCCCCAGAATCAATCTTGCTTCTTTCCCCGGAATCTAACATCTACAGTCCCTTCATCCTCCGTTCCCCAGATTTTGTCCTTATTAGATGGGGCCATTACTTCGGGAGTCGACCGGTCGATGGAGAAAGTGGAAGCACCACCAACTACAGAGAGTAAAACAGTGGCGGATCACTAGAGACCCCCTTGTAGAAGAGACATGCAGGCGCGGTAATCAGTCCAAGTTTGGACCCCGCATGGACTAGGATTAGACAGAGATTACGGAGACTCTACCAACCACCACCATAACAATTACAATTACTTTACCCTTCACACTATCTTTTAGCTCCCACCTCTTCCATTCCCCTCAGTTGCCATGTGCGTGGCGTCCCAAGTCCATCTCTAAACTTAACCATAACAAGAGACTAAGTCAAAAAGGGTCGTCTTCCATTGATCCGACGTGAACTACGGCTGTCACGATAGCCGAAGCCGTTGGAGGCAAGCCCCCTTCATGAGATGAGGCTCTTGGACTTGTCTTGTTCCCCTGATGAATCTGACATCTCCTATCGTAGATCTAGTTATTGCTTGGAAATTTGGAGAAATGTTTGTCTGGGCACGGCTTCTTGGGCAGTCCCGACTTGGCGGTGGATGGAACCTCGTGCCTGGGAATTAATTACACGACGCATTGAATCTAGACCTTGACGCATCTTACTATTGCATCTTACCAAATTTCACAGGCAAACATTATCTCGATATGTTCCTTGGGTAGAGGGTGCGATGCCATGTGTCGCACCCTCTACATTCACGAGTGCGACCCTCGGGATAGACGGCAAATTCGCTCTCTTACGCGTGATGCTGGCCTCAGCCTGACTTTTGGAGGGCGCACGGCTTCAGGGCAATTCACTGTAATTTCTATCGATGTAGGCTACACTGTACCTGTTACTGTAATGGAGATCGCCCACGAGACACGGTGCTCGAACAAGATCGACGATTGTGAAATAGTGAACGACAATGGGAAAGCCGAAGCCACGCAGTCCTTTCAAATGCAGCAGATTGAGATCCATCCTGTTGGCGGCACAGCGTATATTATCCACTAGACCAGTACCGACTTGGCAACCCCAACAGCCAAGGGATACCAAGGATACCCTACCGTATCAAGCTTTTTGTCGAGCTTGGCTGACAGCTTGGAAATCTCTTGGGTACTTTCTCTGTTTGTACAAGATCGGCAGAGTGGTTTACCGTTTCCCACCAACAGAGAATTGATCCTCGTACGGTGAAACAAAATTAGCAGCGCCAGAATATGTTTGTGCTACTGGACAAGGACAACCAACAACTCCAACCCTTGCGAGAGAAAGATACGAAGGTCTGGACAAGTGTGGACCTTTGCTTGGCAAAAAGTAAAAGGTGTCTTTGGGGGTCGGCGATTAGAGTCCGGTCTCGTCGCCATCGTCAAGGGCGGGGGAACAATAGAGACAGAGGCAAGAAGCATGGGGTAAATAGTCCAGTCCACTAGCTTGTAATATGGAGACATGGGGTAAGAATGGGTGTGAGTGGAGATGCAAGTACAACCACCCTTGTTCAGTTGGAGGCCATTCTCTCTCCTCTTCTGATACTCTACTGTATCTTGATCCTTGCTATTCGTGCGGAAAGCCGACAACCACTACGGAGGCTTTGCGAAAAGGGTTTGGTCTGGATTAAATGGCATAGCGCACAGTCCTTACTTGGATCTGGGGAAAGACATGGGGACAGGATTCATTATATTCTTATTACTCTGTCTATCAGTATAAAGTCCTGACCCTTCCCCAGGTTTTCCCCCAGGTCCCTTCTTCAGATCAGAAGCCTTCGTCTCCTCCTCTCTCTCATACTCCTTCCTTTGAGGACAATCTCTGTCTCTCCCTACTTCCTACCTCTTAATTGCCCACAATGCTTGGCCACAACGAGAACAAGATGGCAACCCATCAGACAGACAACTCCTCCACCGAAAAGGTCGACTATGAAAAGGCCGTCTCTTTCCACGAAGATGCCTCTCAGGAAGTCTTTGACGAGCCCGCCACCAAGCGTCTCCTGCGCAAGATGGACGTCAAGCTCCTCCCCTTCCTAGCTCTCCTCTACCTCCTCTCATTCCTCGACCGAACAAACATCGGCAATGCAAAGCTCGCCGGCCTCGAAGAGTCTTTGGGTATGACGGGCAAGTGGGACTACAACATCGCCGTCGCTGTCTTCTTCCCCTTCTACGTCGCCGCCGAGATCCCCTCCAACATGGCCATGAAGCGCTTCCGTCCTTCCATCTGGATTCCTTCCATCATGGTTGCTTGGGCTATCTGCACTACCCTCATGGGTATTACTCACAACTTTGGCGGTTTCCTTGCTTCGCGTATGGCTCTTGGTCTTGCTGAGGGTGGTCTGTTCCCTGGTATCACCTACTATATTACTCTCTGGTACAAGCGTCACGAGTGTGGTCTTCGCATGGCTATCTTCTTCTCTGCTGCTACTGCCGCTGGTGCCTTTGGCGGTCTCTTCGCCCGTGGTGTCATGGAGATGGATGGTGTTGGTGGTCTTGATGGTTGGGCTTGGATCTTCATTATTGAGGGTCTTCTCACGTTCGTCTTTGCTGTCATGGCTTTCTTTGTCATGCACGACTACCCCGACACTGCCAAGTTCCTCAACGACTCTGAGCGCAAAGAGGTTCTTCGACGTCTTGAGGAGGATCGCTCTGTCCTTTCTGATGCTTTCGACATCAAGTTCGCCAAGGATGCTCTCAAGGACTGGAAGATCTGGGTGCACATGATCATCACCATCGGCATCTACACTCCTCTTTACTCCATCTCCATCTTCCTTCCCACTATTGTCAAGTCTCTTGGCTACACCAACGAGGTTGCTCAGCTCATGACTGTCCCTCCCTACGTTGTTGCCTGTCTCTTCACCATCGGTGGTGGTTTCGCTGCTGATAAGCACGGCCAGCGTGGTATCTACATGATTGGCTTCTGCATTGTCGCGTAAGTTTACCTCACTCTTATTCAGGATACAATTCACTAACATTCTGTAGCATCATCGGTTTCATCATCCTCGCTACTGTCGACTCCCACGGTGCCAAGTACTTCGCCGCCTTCATGATCACCTGCGGTATCTACCCCAACGTCCCTCAAGGTGTCGCCTGGAATGGCAACAACATCGGAGGCTCCCTCAAGCGCGGTGTCGGTATTGCCATGCACGTCGGCTTCGGTAACCTCGGTGGTGCCGTCTCCGGCTTCGTTTACCGCAAGGACGACGCTCCCAACTACCGAAGCGGTCACTGGACTCTTGTTGCTACAACCACCATGAGCTGCATCCTCAGCATCTTCATGACCATCTACCTCCGCCGCGAGAACGCCCGCCGTGATGCCACTCACAAGGCTCCTCATGAGTACACTCGCGCTGAGAAGGAGTTGGAGCAGAACTCTGGCGATAACGCCACCTTCTTCCGATACACTGTTTAAGTTATTGGAAGCGATATCTTGCAGAACATCTTACAAGACAATCGCATTTTTATATATGAAGCGTATTTTTTTGGTAAAAAGGTCACGATTATGAAAGAGCATGGAGTCAAAATTGGAAGGCTTGTTACTTGGGAAAATTCTGTTTCTCTAGAGTTTGTTAGACATTTTGACAATTCAACAATCCTCATGTTTAGAGCTCTTACAATACTTTCATTCTCTGCAACTGTGATATCTGTTTACATTGGATCTCAGTGAGTGGCTTACTGTTGGCCCCCGATGAAACACATAATAAAAGCCACGAATAAAGCATCTTCCACCAACAACTAACCTATCGGAAAGAAAAGCCACAACACTGCATATTCAGGATCGCACAGGACTCAAAACACGGGCTAAAATAAGACAATAAGGGACCTTTTGTGACAGTCTAGACCCTGCAGGGATTGTCAAAGATGAAGATCTGCCTACCCCAGTCAAGAATGAATGCCGTCTTATCCGCTGTCTACGAGAGTAAGACACGTCGCAATAGCCTATTTACTCATTAGTTCATTCCTGATCGACGGCCAGTCATAAGCTTAAGTTGAAGGTAATTATGCTTACTGACTCATACTGCACTTCACAATGATAAGAGAGTCTGTTGTTTGTTTGCAGGGCTGGTCTTTCAGCTCGAGCAGCCACCCGTCAGAGTCGTATTTCTTACTGCATGGTACTTAAGTTTGTATCACTGTTGGTTACTTTTGTTTATCCAGGCTGTCGGAGGCGCGTTTTCCGATGTCGATCTTTTCAGTATGGCGTTTTTGTGAATTGTCGTGGTGGCTTTCCTTTCCACCTACCAACAGAGTGACACACTCCTTGTCCGGGTAATAACCCGTCTGCATATAAGAGCAAGGACTTGATAAGGTATAGGCTACTAGAATAGATAGCTGCCTGCGAGATGCATCTCAACTATTTCCACGTCTGGATAATCTCCCGAAAGCTTGAATTGGAATGCTGCAACCAACGGAGCGCTAATACGAGACAGTCTAGATAATGCATGTGCGTATTTAACCGGTCAAAGAGTAAAGCTCTGATTGGTAAGGCAATGATTAAGATGGCGGGTATTCAGAGTGGGTATTGAGATACTGAGTCTGTTTATGGTATAGACAGACTTCCATTATTGAGATGGCTGGTTTCTCCAATTTCTCTGTCTCTGTCTCCCCGCATGACTCCAAATTGAAGTCCGATGTTTCGGCACCGTGGGCTCCAGTTTTCTCGGCGAGGCGTCGGGATGGAATGCCGATTGAATTGACAGTGAAGACATTTACATGTTTTGTAAACAGCTTTACAGTAATTACGAAGAATGCAGCGTTTTTGGTATGAGGACACTGGTCACGGTTTATTTCCTGCAGTCTATCCATCGCCATCATTAGACTCTCCAATCTTGCGTCACGTTCCTGGATATACATGCAGCCAAGAGTAGCCAAGCTGCGCTTTACTAGCGCGTCGCTTGAAGAGAACTGAGACAGACTGTTCATGGTCACTGCATACTATTCCCTCCGTTCTGTCGTGAGAGCTAAAGTAGATCAAGTAATCCAGCAACTCGCAGTCACGTCTCTGATCGAGTGTAGTGTATGGTAACATTGACTCGGATGAAGCCGAGGATCTGCACCTGTTCAATTCACCACGTGGCCGAGGTTACGTCGTACTCTATTAGGTGCCAGTCTCGGCGATCGATCTCGGTTCGTGCATTAGCTGCTATACAGTACCGGTCATTAATATGTTGGGTTCCAAAGACGTTATCTTTGAGGGTACGATAGAACTGCATTCGAAATCTCGGTCAAGTCACTCGCTTACCAGCCAAGAACCAGATACTACAGTTCCTTTTTGTGGCACATGCGTGCGTACAGTTCGATAAGTATTGAAGGGGTGAAAAGGTCTAAATTGCAAGTCTAAATATACTGTCTATGGAGCGCAGTAAATATCCATCATACCTCCATCTCTTCAGGTGTGTGAACGCAAATCTGTTTAAATACTGATGACACCAGCACCGGCCTTAGCCTTAACAAGCTCACAAACACAGTCCGCAGGGGAGGTAGTGTACTCGTAAGGAGGAGTAAATTCCTTCTCCTGAGTAATAGCAGTCTCACTGTTCTCAAACAGGTTGTTCCTCTGAACAGCGAATCCATCCTCACGCGAGTCAAGGTTGGTGATAATAGGTCGTCTAACGTTGACGAAAGCAGTCGACTCAACAAGAACCTTGGCGCCCATGCGAGAGTTCACTCCAGAGGTAGGAAGATCCTCGTAGCAGCTGCTGTAGATGTGCGCGGTTCCGAAACGGATAGAGGGAGCACGGCTGTTGATGTTGCTCCAGTAGTTGTGGTGGAAAGTAACGTGCAGCTTGCCCTCATCCTGAGAGCCGTTGTCGTCGCTGTGGCCGATCAGGGAAGCCTTCCAGTGGTCGGCGAACTTGTTCCATGAGAAGGTGAGGAAGTCAGAGGCACGCTTGGCGTCGAGGAGACCGTCGAAGTAGTCCTTGTCAGTACCGTCGATGCCTTCGGTGGCGAAGTCGATGTGGTCGATCCAGACGTAGGTCGAGGTTTCGATGTCGATGCAGTCCATCTCCTTGGGAGGGTTGCGCATGACGAGGTTACGGATGATGACGTTGTTGGACTTGACAATACGGAAACCACCGTTAGTGAGACCTGAGGGAATGTCTGTTAGTTTGTATTGTTCTGCTTGGGTGGTGTTTACCTACCAGAGTTGGAGCCAACACCCAGGATGGTGGTGTCGCTGGGAACCTTCATAAGGTCACAGCCGTCAAGCATGCCATCGATGTGGATAACACCACCCTTGCCAAGAGCGGACTTGAGCTCAGAGCAAGACTTGACGACAACAGGCGCACCGGAACCTCCAGTGGTGCCATATCCGTAACCAACAAGCTCATCAACCTTGGCAGCGCTACAGCTACCGGCGGCAGCAGCGCCAGTATCAGCAGGGGCGGACTTGGCAGGCTCCTCAGCGGTAGCCTTAGGAGCGGCGGAAGCAACGCGAGTAGCAAGAGTAGTAGCAGCGGGAGCGGGAGCGGGAGCCTCAGCATCACCGCCGGCGGTGTACTGACACTTGCACTCCTTAATCAGGCTGTTCATAGAGCAACCAGCAGCCCACTCAGGAACAGATGAAGAATCGTTCACATCAGCACAGCCAGCGACATTGGCAGCGACGGCCATGGCACATGGGTTGGACTTGATGTTGGCGCAGCCCAACACGGCGGGAATGAGAGAGATGAGAACGGATCGCTTCATGATGACGATTTCGTCACGGCCGGGTTTAACGATAGACAAGGTAAAGAACGAAAGTAAGAAACAAGAAAGAATGTGGTTGAAAGAGAGTGAGTTATCGAAACATCAAAAGATCACACGAACAAGATATATATAAATCAACATATCGCCATGCTAAGAGATCTTTAAGATTAAAGTATAGTAGCCAAGAATATTACGAGTAATACTCGAGGATTATGTTTGGAGGACAGCAAATTCCCGCCTGGGCAGCTTCGCGCAGCTGGTGCCAAGAGGAGTGTTCTCCATATTCTCGAGAAAAACAGTGGAAACAATGAAACGTCTGGGCGGAAATAGCTCTTGGCTGTGTTTCAAGATGTACTTGGGCCTATTGCGTTTAACATCGAATGACATGACGTGGAGCGTTTGATGAAAGCTTGGCTCAGAGGTGGATTAAGCGCTCCGCTACAAACGCTTGTTTAAGGAGATTACAAAAGCTTGGTGCTGACGTCTGACGTTCATGATCGGAAAGATTGATAAGCATAAATTGTTTAGAATTATCAAATTAAAGAGATCTTCGTCTTTGACAGATTCCATCTCTGAAGTTCATCAAGATACACATCTGAAGCAATTCCTATCATAGAACTTATCACCCGATGTTGGATGATAGATCAACTCCAGTCCAGCAGGTCCAGCAGTGAAAATATTGCACAGAGTAGTACTCTTTCGGAAGAGGAAACCCTCACACTCTGTACGCTGCAGGCACTCAAGGGCGCAGTTCTCGAGGGATCCAACCTGCTTGGCCGTGTAGCCCTCAATCATCTTGGACTGGGCGGAGTTGCTCACACCAGGGATACCACAGGTGACATTGTCACTGAGAGAAGCAGAGGGTACTGTGCAGGTTGTTGGTTCGTTTTGCGGGACACTAGAAGTTGTAGCGACCGAGTCTTCCGACGCGGATGTGGTCTTGGTAGCAGCAGTGGTGATGGCCCCTTCGAAAACAGAACGAGTAAAGGTCCGCATAGTCGTAGGAGTCTCGGTAGGCTGAGGGAAGTAAGACATGCTCTCAGTCCCGGTGGGGTCCTCCCTCTGAGGCTCCTTGCACAGTCCAGAGCAGTCAAAGCATGCGTTATCGTTATACCAAATCTTGCTACCATCTTGGAATCTGTACCCGGCGTCCTGAAGAGATGTGCTGAAGAACTCGCAGAGCTTAGTGTCTGTGTTATAGGCCGAGGACTTACAGTTCTCAAGCTGCAAGCATGTCTCCGTACACTGAATCTCGGACTTTTGGTGTGGCCAGGTGGTGATATCTGCCGAGAAGGGCTCTCCAAGAGTGACCTTGCCGTTGGAGTGACAAGTGTAGCCATTAACTCCTCTTCCGTTACTACCGATAGGCCACTCGCCGTTTTGCTTGTATCTGCAGCCAGCATTGATGGTAAGAGGCTGACAGCCCAACTCAGGTGGTGAAGGCGTAGGATCTTCCTTCTCACCACACATTTCGCAGGTCATACACTTCATATCAAACCACATAGCATTGTATCCGGATTGCTGTTCGGCAACAGAGGCATCTTCCAAGTCTGATGAGATGAAAGCACACTTGAGTCTAGGCTGGCTATCATCAAAGCCAAAAGCCAGACACCCATGATCTTCCTTGCAAATAACGGCACAGTCTTCGATGGATCGCTGGTTGGGACGATCTTCTAGACCGTAGCCGTAGGCGTCGGTGAGCTGGGGCCAGCCACGCTTTCCACAGAGGGCTCTGTCTGGGGCCGGGTTGATGATGGAGCAGAACCCTGGGGATGGGATGCCATTGGGACAGACTGAGACTGTGGCAGGTGGGAGTGTGGTAGTTGGGCTGGGCGCAGTTGTAGGGATCATGCTGTTGTTCTCAGTTGGGGCAGCGCTGGCGCTGGTGATTTCATCAACACTGGAAGTAGTCGCAACATTAGGCTTTGCAGTTGTCGAGGTGGCCAGTAGCGAGGAAGTTTTCTTCTCTTCAACGGGGCATGTCCACTCAGGCATAGTAGCCGGATCTTGGCCACGGGGGATGTAATCAAAGTACGCGTTGCCCGCTCCACAAGCATGACAGTCCATATCGTAAAAGAAGCTGTACGCATCCGCAGGTTCCGCGACCTCAGACGATCTAGCATCGTACAGACTACAGCGCCCAAAGGTAGCTGAGTAAGACTTGCAAGAAGGGTACTTGGCACAAAGGTCTCGACACTCGTTTGTGAGACCGCAAAGTCCGTTGGTAGGAGCTGTGAGGAAGGGCTTCGCGCACGCCTTGGCAACACCTTGGAAATGAGTACAGGACTTGGCAGGGGTATCAGCATTGACGTTGACACAAACGGTGCCGGCAGGTTGTTCAGAGCATTCATCCTCGTGAATGCAACTTCGGTCGTAGGCCCAAGCGGAATCGGAACCACCACTGGTAGGAATGTCGCCCAGCTCGGCGGTGAAGAGGTTACACGAGTTTGAGCAGCCGCTGCCCCAGTAGAGCCACTCGAAACTCATACATTGTTTATCTGCGAGACAGAGGGCGGCGCACTGCTCTTTGGTGATCTTGCTTCCGCCGAATCGTTTGTATCCTTGCTTGCTGCTATATGGACGCTTGGCGCAACCTCGACCGGCAGCGCCGGCACCGAGTTTGACGCAGACCTTGGGGCCAGATGGAATGTCTTCGTCTTCATCGGTAGAGACGGAAGATGTTGCAGCTGTAGGTGCGACCTCAGTGGTCTTATCTGTTGCTAGAGCTTCGTCTGTGGTGGTAGGTGCCTCCGAAAGCTGAGTTGTAGGGGCGTCAGATGTTTCTATGTTAGCACTGCTAGTCACGGCAGTGTCAACAGGAAGAGCAGTGCTGGTCTCGGCCGGGCCAACGGTAGCAGCGTGCTTGGAGGTAGGGAAGAACAGCGAGATACCATCAACCCACTCATCACCAATCTTGTTAGACACAAATACTTGGTCAAAGTAAGCCTCAGCAGAGCCCCCGTTGACGCAAACAAGCTCAAATCGAATCATTCCACTGTTTGTGGTGACAACCGTGCTGTCGACAAACTCCAACCAATTGTCACCACCATCGCTGACGACAGGGAAGTAAGGCGTAGCTCCGAACTGTTCCTCGCCGTAGTATCCCTCGATTCGGCACGTATCAGCGACAGAGTTCTGGACGATAGCGTACCAGAAGCGAACAGTGTAGTCGCTAGGCTCCATATCCTGAAGTTGCTGTTGAATCCAAGGGTTCTCGGGAGGCGTTTGTCGCTTTCGGCTGAGGCTCGTTTTGAGCTGTACGCAGTTCCTCTCGTCAGATTGGCCTGGGTGTCCAGGGCCTTGGAGGAGTTTGGCATTGCCGCCGGCCTGGAAGGCGTAGATGCCGCCGTCGGCAGAAGGATCGTAACCTCCAAAGTCGCCGTTGGTCACGGCGTTTGTGATGATGATAGGACCTTCGGTAGTTTGCGAAGAAGGTATCGATTTTGTTGCGGTGCCACTTGTGATCGAAGCAGACTGTGCTGTCTTATCGGTGTGAAGGGGAGAAGAAGGCTTGCAGTTACCTGCCGCCGTAAGTTCAAAGGAACTCGCAACGGCCAGAGCCAGAAGCGCAGAGACAGAGCGCATCCTTTTAATAACGAATGGATGAGCCAAAAAGAGGCTCTAAACTAATGACAGCTGTAGAGGTCAATACCTGACACGCCATCCTCGACAGGAGCAGCTTCATGATATATACCATCTGGCGGCGTCCGCCTCCCGAAGCCTTACCCGAAGCCAAAGACCCTATTGCCCCTGACATTGTCGGAAATTTCTATCGGGCTTGGCCATGTGTTTTTTCATCGATAGCTTTTCAGCTGCTGTTCGATAGTTCCAACGGGGTTTCCTTTTTCGCTTGTAAACCGAGTCTAGATTGGGTTGGTTTGCAAGACTATTGAACGCCTTGTGGATTTTTTGGGTAAGCGAATAATTCGCTGATGGGGGCGAGCGTTGACTTTGCTCCGGTTGGGAAATATGAGACACTATTAAAATGCGGTTTCTTTTTCGTCGCTTGGTCGGCGATTGAAGTATTGGCTTCTTTCTTGGAAAGACGGCATTGTCTAGGGCTGTACCTGGCGGGAGATCTTCAGGGTCCAAGATTAGTAATCCTGTACCTCGCCGCTGGATGCAAATAGACATTACTGTATTAAGACAGCTGGACGGCATTGCTATGCACGAGAAATAATATGAGAGCACCTTGGTCTCTTTTGCCAAGAAGTCCGGAGTCTACCTCGGTAGGCAGTTAGTTAATTCCCAAGAGATTGCTTATGTCAACCGCGCCATATACTCTATTGCGAATGAGTTGTACTTTTAGTGCAGCTACAGCATTGATAGACAAGACATGTTTCGGCGAGAATAAAAGCGTGTCCCATTATCAATCGCAGCTAATACTCGGATTCAACAGATACATATGTTGTTCTCCGCTCCCTCCCTGCTCTCGAATCTGATCCAACTTATTTAAACAGCTTGGCTGAGTCGGGTTAAGAATTGCTCGAGAAGCGTTTCTACAAGGGCCGTGACTTCGACAGCAATGACAGCTGGTATTTTCAAGGCGACAGGATTCTCGCCGAAGCGAGTACCGTTTTCTCGTTTGACGACAGCGGCAGGTGGACATAACAGCGAGACTTTGGCTTGTCATGGGCTGTCCAGCACATGTTCGCTCGTCTAGTAGGTCGACATCATGTGCTCTGTACTCCAAAGCAGTAGGGATATTGGTTTTTAGCTGCAAGCCATATCCTTTGGCTAAAAGTTTCAGCGTAGACAGGTACTATCGATAATAACACGGCCGACTTTCTGCTGCATCAGATTTTATGCAAGTTCTCACCGGAGTTGGTAGGGCTTGTTTAGCCGCTTGATCGAACGGAATAATGTCTGACTCGAAAATGGATGGCTCAAGAGCGTCGTAGCCGAGAATAGTAACGTTGAGGCTCGGCTACAATAGTCTCGACAACGTACTCTTGCCAGAGCTGGGCGTACCAGACTTCTGGATCAACGTACTGGCTGCCTGAGATGGAGATTCATTAGAATGAGACATATTTAATGCCTGAGTCTTAGAAGGCAGCACGCCGTGGTTACTCCAATATTATATGGGAATTCCAAGCTGTAGAAGGAGGATGAATGTGTGTGAAGCTATGAAAATGGGATCTGGATGGGCGAGCAAGCCTCTTACATGACATCAATTCTCTTGCGGGCAATATCTCCAAAAGCCCCCATGTTGACTATGAGATCCCTTAAGCATATACTCTCTTTTTGCTCACAGTGACACTCGGAGATGGACAAGTTGGTGTTGAAGTCTGTAAAAAGGGTTCGAGGGTGTTAACCGTAAGATGGTGAACTCTTATCCTTGTTTACTCTTGAACCAAAACATCCTACCACTATTAGGTAGATGAAAGTGCCCCCCATGCTTTTGGGCGACGAGAATTTATGGTCTCATGTTCAACCCTGATCTGGATGAAGTCCAAGCTACTTCGTCCCTTGCTGTCGATATTCCTTTTCTGATGTCTCGCAGTACCAATAACCTTAGTTCTAGTCTGCTAGGGCAGGCTTCTCGGCTTCAGCGCTCGACATCATCAAGTTCTATGGAATTGCTGATATGGTCGATCGCCACTTTTGAAGAAAGTCTCTGTGTCCTGCATAAGAAGGGTGCACCAGTGAGCTGCGCAGTTCCTATCAGGTCGAGTCAAGGAAGATGTTGTTGTAGACGTAATGAAGCAAAGATGAAGCACAAGCCCCGGTGCCATATGATCATACGGGACACCTTGATAGCCAACCAGCGTAATAGGTGGTGCCTCACCAGGAGTTCAAGTTATTCGCATGTCTGTCCACACACTCATGTGCCAAACGTGCAGCCAAAAGGATGGGCAGCGAACAGATCGATGGGGGCGTATACAGACTTTTAGATTTAAGTAGAGCCCATGAGTTAGGCGGCTGCTAGGTAAAAAAGAATTGTTCTCTGAAGGGCAAAAAGTGAGGTTCTGCCCGGGCTCGAACCGGGGACCTTCTCGGTGTTAACGAGATGTCATGACCAACTAGACCACAGTACCAAGCTGTTTTTGTTGTCAGGAACAACGGAAATTTGTCCTAACCGTCAAGGTAACGGAAACGGATGAACGAGATTGATTTGAACCTGATTCAAGCCATTGGCTCTTATGATCTCAGCGGTCAAGTCTTCTGATACCCTTATGGGTGAATTAGCATGAACAAGTTTCAGAGTGTAGACGCATGAGGTTTGGAACAGATGAAGTAAAAGTCATCACAACAATATTCATTATGTGGTGGTATATGGAAAAACGCTCCTCGGCCTCCAGCCCTTGGCGTGACTTGTCGCCTCGCGCGACATCATGTGCGCATTGATCCTACACATGAAGGAGTTCCCTCTCCTACATCCAACCGTAGTAAACCAGCCTTCCTAACTTTTTGGTCTTCCGGGTGATGATCCTCATTCATAAACCCCAAAAGGTGCTTTTGCCCGCCGGCAGAACCCAGTAATAAATAAAACTCCGAAAAGTGATGGAATCAAGAAATGGTTAAAATAAAAAAGGGACATGAGGGAATAGATGGTATCGAATGGTTGACGGTTTTTGTTAAGTTAAGCTGGGGTTCAAGCTTAGCCGTGCAGACCGCAGGTACGCTCTCTCATCAGTTCACGTCGCTTCTTGTCCTTAGCTGTAAAATGGGTTAGCATTTGTTTCTGCTCATAAGTAATGGGGAATAACTTACCTCCGTCGAAAACGAGGAACTCATGTAGACCGGAACCGACAGGGACCATGGGCAGGACAGGAACCTTCTTGTCGGTGACAACCTCCAGCAGAGCAGGGCCGTCGGTGTTGATGAGCCACTTCAGGGCATCAACGACATCATCGGGCTTGTCAACGCGTCGGTTCTGGATGCGCATAGCCTCGGCAAGCTTGATGAAATCGGGGTTGCTCTGGTGAGTGTGGGCATATCGGTCCTCGTAGAAGATGTTCTGCCATTGAGTAACCATACCCTGCTCCTCGTTGTTGAGGACAATAACCTTGACACCAATGTTGAACTGAGCAGCGGTGGAGAGCTCAGTCAGAGTCATGTTGAAAGAGGCATCACCATCGATGTCGATGACAAGGGCATCGGGCTGGGCAACCTTGGCACCAATGGCCGCAGGAAGACCGTAACCCATGGTACCGAGACCACCTGAGGTGATCATGGAACGAGGATGTCTCCATCGGAAGTGCTGGGCAGTCCACATCTGATGTTGACCGACACCGGTAGCGATGTAGGTCTTGTCCTTGCGACCCTCGACAAGCTTGCTGAGCTCCTCGATCAGGGTCTGGGGCTTGATAAGGCCTGAGCGCTCGCCACGCTCGTAGTCACTCAGAGGCCACTTCTTCTTCCACTCGTTGATCTTGCCGAACCATTCCTTGCGGTTCTCCATGGTCTTGGACTCGACGAAGGGCATGAGCTCCTTGAGGTTAGTGGCGACATCACCCTCGATGGCCTCGGTGGCCTGGACAACCTTGTTGATGTTCTTGGGCATGATCTCGAAGTGGACGATACCACCACGGCCCTCAGCAGCGGCAGCCTTGGCACCAGGGGCAAACTTGGCAATGCTCAGAGTGACACGATCATCGAATCGGGCACCGAGAGCAATGATAAGATCAGCCTCCTGCATAGCCATGTTGGCGTAGGCTGAACCGTGCATGCCGAGCATGTGCAGGGACTTCTCGTCGAGCTCGTCGTAAGCACCTAGACCCTGGAGAGTAGTGGTAACGGGGATAGAGGACTTCTCAGCGAGCTCCTTGAGGATCTCTGGTCCGCCTTCGGAGAGAATAATACCCTGTCCGGCGTAGATGATGGGCTTCTTGGCCTTATTGATAAGGTTGCCAACACGCTGGAGAGCACCCTCGAGCTGCTTCTTGGTAACGTCCATGGCAGCGCGGGAAGCGGCGCTGGGCAGAGAAGGCAGAGCAATGTCGGTGGGGATAGCCCTTCTTAGGACACCAGCAGTGACATCCTTGGGAAGATCGACGAGAACGGGGCCGGGGCGACCGCTGGTGGCGATCTCGAAAGCTTCGTTGATGCGTCGGGGGAGTTCGGCGACGTTCTTGACCATGACGTTCCACTTGGTGCAAGCACGGGAGATACCAACAACATCGGCCTCCTGGAAAGCGTCACTACCAATGGCAGTTGTGACGACCTGACCGGTGAAGACAACCATGGGGGTTCCGTCTGACAGAGCATCCTGCATAGGTGTAATGACATTTGTAGCACCAGGACCAGATGTGACAAGGACGACACCGGGCTTGCCAGAAGCACGGGCATAACC
Organism: Fusarium equiseti; assembly: GCA_003313175.1. Lineage (NCBI taxonomy): Eukaryota > Fungi > Ascomycota > Sordariomycetes > Hypocreales > Nectriaceae > Fusarium > Fusarium equiseti. Next base: position 768,660 of record QOHM01000007.1, read on the forward strand.
CTCAGCCATGTGGCCGGCACCTTGCTCGTGACGAGGGAGAATGAAGTCGAAGTGTTTTGAGTTGTAGATGGCATCGAAAACGGGGAGAATGGCACCACCAGGGTATCCAACTATGATTCAGGTCAGCCTTATTTGGTGGGACGTGGAGTGGGCGACATACAGATATGTTTCACGCCATGTCGGAGCATCATCTCGTGAAAGATTTCACCACCAGTCTTTCCGATGAATCTGCAAGTTCGTGGTTAGAGTGTGTCTGGAAATGCGGGCTAGAGGGTTGCGTACGACTCATCCATATCGTTCTTTCGGGGGTTGACGAGAGGCTGGACATTGCTCTGGTTCTTCTCGACGTTGAATCCAGGGCTGGGGATATCGCGTGCTGGGCTGTAGACATGTATTAGCCATCTGGTTTTGCCATTGCTGTTGGAAATGTGCGCGCGAATCGCTACCCATGCCACAGACGCGGGGCAATTCTCAACGCCACAATTGAGATATCTACTTACGCAGCAGCAGCCGTAGACTGATTTCTAGTGCTAGCAACCTTCTTTGAAGTCTGGATAGAAGCAACGGCGGATGTGGTGGTGAAAGATCGAGCGTGAGCGACGGCCCGGATGGCCTTTGCGGCCTGGCGAGTTCGGAGCATTGTGGAGGTTAAGAGCTCGTTGAAGCAAGACCAGTAAAGAGGAGCCAGGAGGCTCAAGACGCGCAAGAGAATTAAAAATTGAAGGTCAGTAGAAACGCAAAAGGATCAATTGAATTCCTAGAGGGGAGATGCTTGAATTTTGTTCGTGAAGGCGCGCGGAGGCGAAAAGAGGAAAAAAAGGGATTTGAGTTTCGTTTGTCCGCTAAGAAAGAGACCAAGGAAATCGAGGGCGAGCCCGGGGGAAAAAATATCACAGCCAAAGCACCTCAGCAATTATCGGAGGGCCGGTGGCCGGGGTGGGACCGGTCAAGTTGTGGGGTAAGGTACCGCAATAAAAGGTGACTCCCCCAGCCAAATCGAGGTGGGATTGCGGTAGAGTCAGGTCAAGGCAGGGACGATGAAGGCCAGAACGGCCGGGGAGGGGGAGCATCGGGCCCCACGAACCAATCAGTGAAAAGGTGAATGGCCGATATCGCCACTAGTAGAAGCCTTCGGATTGGCCAGATGTGCTGCGAGAACGGCCTAGCTGGGCCTCTACTCCCCTCTAGCTGGCGTTAGCTGGACCAAAGGAACTGAAAAACCGACTCAGTTTTAGATTTTGACAGCCATGAATGGCGTTTATTTCACCGTTTATCTGACCGTCAATTGATAACGTCAGAAAAAATCTTGACTCATCTCAAGGGAAGCCGCTGACATCTAATTCAGTGTTTCCCCAGGGATTGAGCTGAGCTCCGTAATGAGAGGACCCTCTGACGTCGGAAAAGTGGCGGGCGGGGAACATCTTCCTACTCCGTACAGCTGGAGCAGCTCTCCGTCAGGTATCCGACCTTTTCTACCTTAGCCTGAACTGGTTCAATTTGCATGCGGCCATTTATCTCCGTTTCTCGCCTCTGAATGTGATCTAGGACAATGCATATGGACCTCATGTTGTGGAGCAACTGATTGAGTTATCTCACTGTGAATTGGTTAGAGATAGACCAGTAAATCTGTTATTGTTGTCGGCAGTTGTTGCATCGATCTATCTATTCATGATGGTGGTGTTCATCTCGGATCTTGCCCGCTATCGCTTCCATGTGAAGGTGGCATCCCCGGTCCGGGACCCATCCTACAAGCTTCCCCACAAACTTCAACCTCAATTCATTGATGAGGCTCAATGTTGCCTACCTACTTTGACATGTTGACTGTGATCAAGGATCTTTTCTTCTTCTGGCAATTGTCATAATATTAGATATTCGCTCATTACTTCAATTCAGAACCGGGAGCTCATGAGATTTCTCCAGTCCTACTGGATAAATCCTCTTCCCCGAGGGCCGGACGTATAATACCGACCAATTATTGAAGTAGGGGCATCTACTTTTTATATATCTTGTTTCTAAGAAGATGTAAGCTCTCAGAGATTATTCACAGCCCAGTTGCCGCAACTTTGGAAACCTTTTACTTTTGTAAACGGTAAAGTCAAACTCAGATGCTATAGGGTGGGCAAAATATGCGCACACTTGAGTCTTATGATGTGCAATTATACTAAGCACAGTAAAAGCTGTTTTATGAACGACAGTATCACCAGGCGAGCTTCAAGTAAATTCTAGGTAAATAGTTAATGTGTGGTCTGTCCGTGTAAAGCTATCGTATGGTCATGGGACTGCAGCGGAGATTCTTTCTGGACTCAACAACCAATCGTCTCAACGTCTCGGCTATCATTTGGATCGGACTATAAGTAACAATCATCACAAAGACTAAAATCGCAAATGGAGAAAGATAGCAATTCTTGCATTGGATGTTGATGAGTTCACAACTCAGTTGATGCTTATTGGTGGGAACCCCTCAGCCATGTGGTGTGCGAATCAATATAATGGGGTATATCGATGAGTTGACTCAACGGTTCGTCATGTTTTACCTCTTTCGACACTAGGGCCGTGTAAACTTTCTGGTTTCGTCACAGTGATCCTTGGATATCAAGATTTTCCTTGTCCATGGAGACGATGTCTTCAGGTTGGCAAGCTGGCTCAGCTTGAGATCCAAAAGTATAAGAGACCTTGCTCCCTGTGTGCCATCGAACTTCTCCAGATTGATAGTCATATACCTCCCCGACTCAGTTTGTACAACCATCTCGGTATCATACTTGCCATGCCTTCAACCTCACGCAAGCCCATAATCATTGATACTGCTGCACAATCGCAGAACACGCCCTCCTCATTCACTGAAAAAGAACGAGGCAATGCAACCTGGCACACGCTCTTATCCTCACCAGGAACCGCCAGCACTTCCCTGACCAGCGGTATCGCGACATGCCCTAGCAACGGCGCCCTAGCACTTCATCGCCACACGCAAGCAGAAGTTTACTACATCCTTGATGGCTCGGGAGAAGTAGAGATCGAGGGAGAAAGATACCCCGTCTCTAAAGGCAAGCTGGTCTGGATACCTGGAGACGCAGAGCATGGAGTATTCTGTGGCGACAATGAGTTGAAGTGGCTTTACATCTTTCCCGAAAGCAGTTTTGATAATATCGTGTATCGGTTTAGCAGCGAGGTAAAGAAGGTTGGAGATAAAATCAAGTCTAAACTGTAGGAGCACACCAAGATACTTTGATATTTAGTTTCGTCAGGAGGCTCTCTGAAATAGTAACGGGCATTGCTGTTCGATGGATCACCTGAATATGTCCATGTCTATCAAAAGGGTGCTCAAAGATATCTTTGGCCTATGAACCTGTTCCATCATTGCTTAGCTCGACGAATCATGACAAAGGTTTCATAAAGCTCATCGACGCCAAATTTAGCCATGCTCTGACTCTTCTCCTCCAGAATCTCAAATCCATGCTTTGAATAAAGCTTCTGACCACGCCTGCCTGTAGCCACTACAAGAACATCGATGCCCAGCTGGTCTGCTGCTTCGAGGCCAGATTTGACAAGCATGCTTGCAAGTCCTTGATGTTGGTGATCCGGTCGAACACCGATGTAGTGTAGTTCTGCTCGACCATCAGTCTGTGAAACCGTTTCTTTTCGTAATGCTTACCCATGCAGTTGGCATGCTTGTACTTCTCTCTCCAACCGTCCATATGGTCATCCAGCTCATCGTTATCAGTGCGTGGCTCAAATTGTGCTTCCGAATGACGCTTCGTAAACATTTCTCTCTCCTCGTCGCTCACATCAGGGGTCTGAGAGATAAGCCAAGAGTCCTTGTGTGACTCTGGCATGATCCAACGTGCGTAGCCAACAATATCGCCTGTTTCGTTGTGAACTACTTTCTGGTGTCGCCTTACTTCTCTATCGGTAAGAAGGTTCTTTGGACTTCGGTCTGTAATACCTCGGAGCACGTATTCTTTAGTTCGACCTGTCCATGATAATCTCCACCATGCCTCATCCCAAAATGCAGCAACTTTGCTTTGTGCGATGTATTTGCCGTCTTCCACACGACATGGTGACTGTACTTGATACATTGGTGCTAGTGGTTGAGATACTGATGGATGTAAGTGTATGTGGGAAATCTAAGAGATTCCTGGCATACACGATTTATAGATCTTATTCTCTTCCTTATCTGACCACCTCGCAAGGATTCAATATGCCGTTCGAACCGAAACGAGGCTGAGCAAGTAGATGTCACGTATCATAGTCTGTATACAGGGATTGGGTATCCGAGTCCAATCACATCAATCGACGTATCACGCTTCGCTCCGTAGTCTGCGGCGTGGCTTGTGTCTACATAGATCCATATAGCAGTATATTAAAATAACAAATAATATAATTTCTAAGACGATTTCTTTCTATTTACAAATGTTTAAAACATAGTATACTATTGTTAATTACAATATTAATTCGTCTGGAAAAAATAACTGTAAAAAAAAGTAAAATGCTTTAGAAACTTCAAACGGAAGGAACTCAAGTCTAAATTGGAACCCGCTCCTTCCAAGAAGTCTAGAACCCGTGTGACGCAATTGGTTAGCGTGTCAGACTTTTACAGCATTGTAATCTGAAAGTTACGAGTTCGAGTCTCGTCATGGGTGGTTCTTTTCTTTTTTGGGTCATTTTTCCCTTGGTCCTTAGATCAAGACGAGTCGAATGCGATATTTTTTGTAATATTTGGAGCCAGTTTCGTGGAGTTCTGGAATTTTGAAGTGGGAATGGTGCTGGGTGAGGTGGTGGAGTTAGATATCGCGGCCCCACTGTTTGCCGCTCCCGCCCGCCTCTTGTTAGGTACCTTCCATGAATTACAGAAGCAACTGTTGACGGGTTTACTGCGCTAGTAGGTACCTGTTCTATGAATACCTCATGCGGAAGATGGAGGCACGCATGGATAATGCACCAAAGAAGGAGTGTTCAGGTTTTGTCAAGTACTTGACTTGAAGACGTAATGGGGAACAGCCGCGATTTTGTGATCATGGTGTGCTTAATGTCAGTCTGCATAGGCACTGATGTAGGTTCCTCCCAATGCAAGTGGTTGCATGTATTTCTTAAAAAGTCGAGCATAGTTGCTATGAGAAGCTCCATAAGATTAAAGCTTGTATCATTTCAATTGGCCTGGGCTAGTCCTGTGTTGGCTGCTAGACTCAAAGAATCCAACTATTTGACTTGACAGCATCACTGGCGATATGATCAGTATCAAGGCACCAAGTCGAAAGTAACCTGGCTTCAGGTCTGGAGCATAAATAAAGCTGAGCGATGGAGCGAGGAGATCGTACTCTGTCAAGAAGTTTCCTGCCTCATTGCATCGTAGACAATGCGGTAGAGGGAGATCGAAACGACACAATTTTGGTAAATGGGCCCATCGACATTAGTGACGCTGATGAAGTTCTATTCCCGCAACGCAGTTGTATTCCACAGTCCATGAAGTAGATATACTTACACCTGAGTAGTTTATCTACATTTGGGGACAATCAATCAATGAGTGGCTTACAACAGGGAAACCCGAGAGTCCGCTGACCACTAAACTTCAGGGTACAGAAGAGTGAACAGCATGAGAGCCAACAAATTTTGGCTCTGCAGCTTTTAGCAATCAAGAGTGTCCAATGCCCTCGCGAAGTACTAGTTAATGGAAAGGAGGTCACCTCCGTCGATATTTCCATGAGTTGCTGAATCGTTTCCGTACTTAGGTAGGTAAAAGGTCTCGAACATCTTACTATGGTTACTGGGAGCAATGTTGATAACACTCTAATTGAGGAGACCCCCGCATCAGTTAATCGCGTTGTTGATCATGGGCATCGTTTATTGTCTTGTTGTCCTTACGGTTTCTGCAATTATGGCTCCTTCCTTCTCTAGGTCATGGGTTTGGTACCAAGCGTCGTGCCTTCTTCCCTGGGTGAGGACTTCCGCCTTGTCCTGCCTGCTCCTTCCCGTCCCCATGAATCTTGGTTCCTGACGTAACCGTGTCTGCTGTCATTTAGTATGGCTCGTTTTCTTTTCTTTTCCTTTCCATCATCATCAACAATCCCAAGATGCCATCCCGCACCCCCTGCCCGAAGCACCTGATCGCCCTCCTGAAGAGGTCAGGCCACCATCAACAATCCCATCAAGATGCCGTCCCGCGCCCCCTGCCTCAAACACCTATCCGCCCTCCCGGAAAGGCTCGGGGCCAGGCCTTCCAGGAGGGACGATGACCGTTGAGGAGATCAATCGTCACGAAAAGAGGCTCCCCTTCAAAGAGGAGCCGGTCACAGAGCAATCTTGACCGTCCGCTCCCGCCGCCGCCTCCAACGACTCCCCTCCTCCTCCTCCATCTCCTCCTCCCCCCTCCCACTCTCTTCCCCCTCCCTCCCACTCTCTTCCACCTCCCTCTACGCCTCCGGCGAAAAGGCGCCGCAGCCTCCAGGGCCGTAAGATCCTGCTGTCTTCCCTGTCTTAGACGGGTTTTTGTTTTTTTTGGCGGTGCCTCCTTTCCTTCCTTCCTTCCTTCCTTCCTTCCTTCCTTCCTTCCTTCCTTCCTTCCTTCCTTCCTTCCTTCCTTCCTTCCTTCCTTCCTTCCTTCCTTCCTTCCTTCCTTCCTTCCTTCCTTCCTTCCTTCCTTCCTTCCTTCCTTCCTTCCTTCCTTCCTTCCTTCCTTCCTTCCTTCCTTCCTTCCTTTTTGTTCCCTTTGGTTAGGCCCGCCTTTGCTTTCATTGCTCTCCTGGGAGCTTTCGAGAAAGATACGTCATGAAGGGATTCAAGCATGAAGCATATCAGGAAAAAAAAACATTTTCTGGTAAGAATTACATCTCTAGGCATGACAGAAACAGTTTGCTAAAAGCTGTAGTTCTGCGATACTCTGGTCGACCTATACGTCTTGAGTCTTCCTGGCACCGTGCCCCTTCGTTTACAACGAGAGCAGGCTCGCCTTTGCTTTTAGGAGTTCCTCCCTTGCTCTGCTTCCAACCCCAGTAGCATGTATGCCTTTGCTTTCAAGGGCACCTTCGCACTTCCTATCGCAATGCTAGCAACAGGCCAGCCTGTCTTTGCTTTCATCAGCTCCTCCAATTCTCCGGTTCCAGCTATAACGCCAGAAGCAGGCCCGCCATTGCTTTCATGGCTCCCTCCCACTATGTTCAAAAGGATACCGGGCCTGTCTTTACTTTCAGGGGCACCTCCTCCGCTCTCTGTGTACATTTGCAACAGTATCAAACTCGCCTTTCCTTTCGAAATACATTACGCCTGATCGATTAAATTTGCGATCGCCAACCAATCAGCCCACTGTCTATGAAGCTCAGAATTAATCCACTTCCATGTCTACAACAATTAGAGGTATGATACGTGAAACGATTACTTGGACTATAATTAACACAGGCGGCAGTTTCTGGTGTGATAGGGCGCCGCTCTGAGCTAGAACGAGTTGGGCTTGGGAGTGGTGTTCTGAATCAAGGAGAGGGTAGTATGCGGTGGCCTCGCGACAAGATTGGAGGTATTCTCGTCATACCTTATGGGAAAACATGATGCTGGGGAGTTGTGTCTGCTTTCAATATGGTTTAAGAACATACGATGTTCTCCTTGGCATGAACTCAGTTGACTGTGGAATATGAAATCTCTTATTGTCCTCATTTGACAAAGGCAGTTGCTTTCACAAGAGATCCGACAGTGAAAGTATCAGGAATGCTCTACATTGACACAGCAATTCATTTTATCAGTTGCGAAGACAGTAAAGCGCTCGGTCTCGCTAATGTCGATAATGCAAATCCGGAGCACCGGGTGGATCCTCGCTTCGGGGTCGACGCCGTGGGCCCACTCGTGCCCCGAAGGACCGGACGCACACAAACGTCAAATCTGGGTGCCATGAGCGTCCATGATTAGGAAGAAATGTGTATCATATTAAATAACCGGATGTATAATAAGCAAAAATTTTCCTCTGTATTCGAGCAAGGGAGGGCAAGATGAAAAAAAGTCAAGTGTGCGTGCAGTGACAGCCATCTGGCGGCACCTTGGGCTTCACGCCTATCGATCTAGGTAGATACCAACAGAACAAACTGCAAAAAAAGATAGCTTCATAGCAGCTACTGGTTTCGATCCAGTGACCTCCGGGTTATGAGCCCGGCTGTAATGAGTTAGTACTCTGGTATTGTTTCGCAGGTGGAGTAGAGACATACCGCGCTTCCACTGCGCCAAGCTGCTTTCCTTGAGCTGTTGATGTGTGACTGCATATTTTGGTATATATACCCAACAGATATCAAGAGAAGCGAGCCAGTCAACTCGCACCAAATAAGTCCGAGGCACTGCCAGGCTTCCTTGTCAGATCACGCATAACATGTCCTCAATTATGAGTCATAAGATCACATTTAAACAATGGCAACTATGAATGTAATACCCAGGCCATATAGTTGCTCCTATAACATTGTCGTACATGACTTGATTAAAAATCGTTTGTGTTCGGGCTGATGTGCCAAGGCCAAACTTTCTGTGTTATCTATCACGGCGCTATGTGCATCATCAAAGAGACAACCGTCCCAGACTGCCTTGGTGGGTAGAGAGCAATGCTCATACCGAAGTAGTATTTATAAGAAAAATTGTTAGATAAATGTTAAAAGATGAAAGAAATCGTCTCAAACAGGCATGTCTTGGAGACTGTTACAAGGAATATGGTGAACGATCGACATCAGTTTGAGTGTAACTCATCAGACTAATACAATCAGATGGAAGGGAATGATATATTCTAAGAAAGTCTAGGAGACTTAAAGTATCGCCATTCTGTTTCACCTGATGAGCAACTCCTCTACGTTTATCATAGTTAAATAGTCAACTCCAAGTTCTCAAGCACTCAAGGTACAAGCGAGGTTATACGCACATGACCTTTACCCCAAGATTGCTCAAAGTAAGGGCCAGCCACACATCGGGTCTTTGTATAGTGTAGGGAAGATAGCATGATATTCCGCTCTTGGAACCACGTTGTCCTTTGTGAAGAGGTGCGGTGAGAGGAAAGAGGATAACGAGAATGGACAGCCTCCATCCGGGCCATCAAGTGTACGTAGGAGAAAGGATAGGAAGGAACATTGTTGCTATTGTTGCTGTTACTGTTACGGGTGGTAAGTAGTCAATGAAGACTCCCCAAGTTCTAAGCTGCAAGGTAAAGGGGGCAGACGAGAGGCAGGCGATGAGGAGGCAATCTAGAGAGTTAGGAGATACACGACATCCCATATCTAATACCAAAGGATCACTCTGTCAGAGGAACATAGCAGTGCTATAGCAGTTAAATGCAACAAAGCTCTTACATATCAAGTTGTAGCGCATGCGACTCGTGGCTCAGTGAATCAGTGTCAGCCAGCTGGCAGAATATATAAACCAGTAACAGACAGCAGTAAGCTCAATCAAAACAATTAATCTCAAATCTCTCCTCCTCGCCGAAACTTCCCCTCTTCACACATTCATCTCTAAAAGTATCTCGCGTTAGGCCTGCACAAAATCTTCTCCTCAACCACCACCACCACCATCACCACCACCATTACCACCACCACCGTCGCCGCCGCCAAGATGTCCGACTGCCCCGAGTGCCGCCGCCAGAGAATGGCCCGATACTTTGAACGCCTTATGAAACCATACCTGGAGCCCCATGGCCCAAGTCTCCCAGGCGGTACCATGACCATGGAAGAAATTGCCTGGCATGAGAGGAACTCCCCCATCAAGGGGGTGCCGGTCACTGAGGAGAGCTGGCCTTCTGAGCCCTCTGAGACTCAAAGTATGTGCTGTCCAGTGTTTGCCGAACATTTGACTGACATGTCTAGCTCCTAAGAATGAATAGAAGGATGGCGGGTGGTGTCAACAATGTCGGCATGGGCAGGCAGCTGTGTTGGGTCTCTGGCCAACATTAGATTCATTTATAGCCCAGACACAATTCAACATTCACATCGCATTATCCATTGCCAAATGTTTTGTTTAAACTTTGTATTATTTCATGTTGTTCGCTGACATGCAGACTTCCTATCTATCATTTGTATCCCGCCAAAGATATATCTGGCTCACAATGGGGTATCTGCCATCCCGATATAATGATCCTCGCATAACCGCCCGAAAGATGCAATATGCAACAGGTAGAAAAACAAAGGGGAAATAAAAGCTGCAAATAACAATTCTGTGACTTTGCAGCATGCGTGGCTTTGGTTTCCTGTCTCATCCCATTCCATCCTTCTTCAACACCGTGGTATCACAAAACAAAAATACAAAATGACAAAAGATATGTAAAAAAGGAAATAGGTATGTGTTGGTCCAAATGCTGAGATGTATCCAAGAACAAACAAGGAAATGGGTAATAAGAGAAAGTTCAGATCGTCATGTAGAGGATGGGGTATCCTGTCGTAAAGTTCCTCGTCCTCCTCTTTAGCCCGTGTACGGAATGATTATTAGTACAGATATATGATAATGCAAGGCAGTGAAAATGAAATCATGATGCTTAAAAAATGCTTTTCCGTTCCAAGATTAAAACGCCTTATAATCTCATGTCGCCTTCGTCCAAGTAAAAGCTTGTGGGTGAGCCGAACTGCTGTTGCTGTTGATGTTGGTGTTGGGGCATGAAGCCAGGGTTTGATGTGTATCCTTGTTGATGGTGACCCATTCGCATCGGCAGTTCGTAACCCGCAGGCATAGACGTAGGTACGGACGCATGCATCATGTCGGCGTACATAGCTGGTACAGGAGGGACAGCCTCGTGCTCAGAAGCAGGGCTGCCATAAACGCTGGTCTTCTTCTTCGGGCGCAGGTTCTCGAGGCTCAATCGCTTGCCCCAAGATCCGGGTCGCTTTGAAGGAATAGGAGTCGCGGGGCGGGCAGCCACAGGCTGTTGTGGTTGCTGGGGAGGCATGTACACATTGCCCATGACAGTATCTTGCTGAGGGAAGTGCTGCTGCATGCCAGTCATGTCCCATTGCTGTTGGGGAAGCTCGGAACCTGGAAGAATGTAGGTCATGGAAGCATCCGCGAAAGTGTTCATCTGATCAGGTGCAAATTTGGGTGCGTCGACAGGCCAAACATGCTCATTGGGAATAGGGAATGGCGTTCCTGGGTGAGGACCGGCTGTGAGATCATCTCGAACCATGGGCTCGGGAATGCTGTCCACTGGTGTTGATGGTCTAGTCTCCTGCTTGATACGTCTGGCAGAGAAGGAAGGTGGCTGTGGTGTTGTAGGGGCCTGCTTCGTGACAGTGAGCATCGGTGTGTTGATCTCACTGATATCTTCTGTCTTCATCTGCACACCTTCTCCGTGGCCTACTGCATCCGCTAGGCATTGAGATCGGAACGGTAGAGAGAACTGTAGGTCAATTTCACTTGGTGGCGGTGTAGTAGGGTTGGTGAATGGAGATGTGCCAAGGATGAAAGCCAGGCGAACCAGAGTAGAGATATCTTCACCAAGGTGACGAGCCTCGAGCATGCGCTTGAGGTCGCCAGAAGAACGAGGACGCCATGTGAGTTGCTGTCTCTTCTCCTTAGGCCAGATGCAAGTCTTCCAGATAGACTTGACCTTGGACTGACGCATCAAGTTGTGCAGTTGAACCTTGTACTCCCAGTTGTTTACATCAAATCCGTCCTCAAAATGCTTGGCGATATGCTCAAAGTACTTGTCGCGGCTGGCAGATGCTTGCTCACCGGTGGGAGCCTCAAAGACACGGTCCTTGCAGCTACCGAAACCGCATCCAAAGACGACCTGGGGGCACAACTCTGTCTTTGCTGAACTGTTAGGAAGAGCGTCCATGCGGTGTGCCTCCTTAGCGTGTGTGCTGTAGGCGCGCTCGGTAGCAAAAGAGAGATGGCAGCCCTTAGTCTTGCACAGCCAAGTCACATCAGCACCGTGGAAGTTGTAAAGATGCTTCTTGAAATCGCTCTTCCTGCCAAAACCAACGGGGTTGTTGTCCAAGAAACACATGGGGCACTGGTATTTCTTTGAGGTTGGTGTGACGTGCCGGGGCGACGGGTGAGAGGTGACATCGCATGAAGGAATGGGTGACTGCATGAGATTTGGCGAATCGAGCCATGTACGATCGGTAACTTTACCGACTTCACCATCATGAATCGAGGGAACGTCGCCGGCATTGTCCTGCCATGTCGTCGATTGAGTTCGGATGGAAGCGGCATCGGATCGCGCGTGAGAAGCATCAGAGTTGCTCCATGATAATGAAGGCGCGCTGGTGTTGCTGAGTAGTGTGGATGCTGAAAAGGTGGAGGCTCGTGCTATTTGATGTTAGAGGGTCTACATTTTGATATGTAATTGAAATCACTCACACGAAGCACCGAGACCGGTGAGCGCGCAGACAAGGCTGGAGACACCGTAGCGACGGGTAAGGCCCAAGAGGATTTGCTGATCCTCCTCAGATAGCGGCCTCACAGGCTCATCCTGTCCTGGGAAAGGAAACATGTTGTGTGGTTGTGGTTGCGGAATGCCCAAGGCTCAATCGTCGAAGCGATAACGCGCACTGAGCGCTGGATTAACTATCGTTGGCGACCCGTGTGACAGAATTAATTAATGTCAGCAATAATAGACAGTCGCTGTTGGTGTGACTATCATCAAGTTGAGTCGATGTCGGTTGAGATCTCGTGTAAGACTGGCGATAAGCGTGATCCAAGGAGCGTCGATGGAAGAGAGTCGAGTCGATTGAAGCGAAACGAGGGGAAATCGACAGCCAGCGACGATTAGTATGTGATAGTTGGGTCGTTGAGTCGTGATTATGAACCAAGAAAGTCTTGGAATGTGATGTGATAGCGGGAACTTTGTGGGTATGAGGGCGGATTAAAACAAAGGCGAGACAACATCAATTAGAGTAAAAAGACGAACGGAACAGACACGCAAGGGTCCTTGTTTGAGATGGGGATTAAGAGAGTAAGTACTGTACTTTACTCGACTGGGAGAGAGGAAGAGAGGGGCGAATGTATGGAAGAAGAAAGGGAGCGGCGAGCAGGCAGTAGCAGGCAGTAGCAGGCAGTGTGAAGTGAGGAAGGTATGCGTGCAAGTCAAAGTGCAGGTGCAGGGGAGGGAGCGAAAGAGAGTCGGAGATCAGGAAGAAAGAGGGAAAGAGCAAGAGAAAGTCCTTCTAGAAGCCTTCGTCGAATCCCTGGACTTGTGTGAGACATTATAACGGGCTTGCCGGAGTGATCGCTCTTGGTCGGCCCACGTTGGTTCAGTCCATGTCCTGGCTAGTCTCGAGACTAGTGACTCCATCAACAAGGGGGTTCCTTGTCCACCACCAACGCCGTTTCAGGAACGTCATTCGCCAAATTCTGCCTCGTCTGCCAATTCTATTCAAAAACGGATGGTCCATCTCTATGCGGGTCGAGCATCTTGACGTGACGTACCTGACGATGATCTACTATTCCGGCAATTGGATATTTCAGGGGAGAATGGATCATCAGGTACATACATATTCTGATACGTATCCGTACAGTAGAGACGAATGCTTGGAAAACAAACAATGAGACGCCACAGACCTTGTTCAAGCGTAGACGTCAAGCTAACATAAATCCTCGATAGCCTGATTCTCTTTGGGGGCTACTATCATTGTGCTGTGACCCAGCCGAGTCTGGGTCGTAACGGGGCGACCAAGTCAAGTCAAGTCAAGTCAGCGACACCGACACCATTAAAGAAAAAAACTCGGCTGGAGCTAAAAAGTCATCTCATCAATGATTCACTGGACTGGAGTGTAGCCAAAAATAAGGCCCTGTTTCAGCAAATTGCACTCTTGGTTCCCCTGCCAGTTTGCTGCTGCTGCAGTCTCCAGTCTCCAGACTCCAGCTCCCTCCCTCCTACGGATACATGCTACGTAAGAAGGAGATGACCGACATGATCTGAAGTTCTTCTGCCGTCATTCTAGAAAATGCTGCATGCAGGAGAGATTACGCTGTTCCATCATTGCTGTCGATACAACATGAATTAGGGTTTTGTGGACAGCCCGTTTGACTTGAACCCGGTTTGGGTTTCCTATTCCGCAAAGAGACATCAATATCCGTACGTAACTGATTCAGCACTTGATCACGCTTAGTTTCTCTCGTGTCAGAATCTTGCCAGATTGACCTACTTAATTAGTCAGTTCAATCCTTGACGAGCATCAAAGTGTGGCTTCTTTCTTCCGAGTATCGGTGCCAGAGCAGCAACACAACAGTGATCCAAACTTGGATGTGAAACTGTTCGCTTTGAACATAAAATCTCCACAGTGGAATGGATCCCCAGATGAAGGAACAGAGAGAGAAAAGCGTGGTCGGAGAGTGATCAGCCCGACCGAGTCTAAACTTTTTGAAGAAAAAAAGCCAAGGTAAATTGTTGCCCAAGACACCAAGACCAAGATCCATATCAGTGCTAGTGTACGCGGGCCAGCAGACGACCCTGTTTCAGCGGGAAATGACGATGGGCCAATCTCTGGCTTCTGCTTTTGAGAACGGCGTATCAATGGCCTGCCGAGACCTTAGGGTGCGGAGCTGGGAGGGTGGCCATCTCACGGTATTGGTTGGGGATATGGGGGGACATGACACGAGCCTGGTCAAGTCTAAGCCACTTTGGAGAAGGACCCCTTGTAAGTTCCAAAGACCAAAGGTCCAAAGGACAAAAGGTTGAAAGCCAAGACCATATTCAAGAGGTCAAAACATTGATCGTGGGTGTAGTGGGAGTCACTGTGGCGCCTGCTTATAATACACTGCTGTAAGAGTATCGTTTCGCCCAGCTACGGTGAGAATCCTTGGCAATAGATGCTACTCATTGTTCCTTCAAGCCATAGCCATCATGACGAACTGTTACTCGGGTACCGTAACACAGCCTCGTGTACAGAAATGAGACCCTGGAGTCGACAACAACCATAACGCCATCTCCCAAAAAATGAAGCAACAATCAAAGAAAAAGAAAAAAGGAGACCCATCAAAGGTCCTGGCTTCTGGGTCGGATCCTCACAAATCAAACGATGCAAAAAGTGAAGTATCACCTTGTTGCAGACACTGGCACACTGGGCTGGCTGTGCGAGAGACATGTTTGCTTTGTTTCATCTGTCTTTTGCTGACCGCTCCCCTGTTTGACTTTATTTGCTTTTTCTTCTGGAATCTTTCTCTAGGCTAGGCAAAACATTGCATCCTATTGCGAGTTAGTGGACCTCTTCTTCTCCTCTTTCGTGGCTGATTGATATGATTATGGAGTATCTCCAGATCTATGTATCAGCCAAGGTGAAACTAACAGTATCCGAGTATCGAGAACAGATAATTACTGGAATTACTTTACGTGCAGCAAAACGCAAGCGACGTGTTTCGGGTACAACGATCAGCACCGTAGATCCCAGCATAGCCACAGGATTGGTCCATGCTGATTGTCCGTCTTGTGCTTGGACGTTGCCTCTCTTTGCTTGTCTCGTGATGGGCAAAAGCTAGACACTATATCCTTGTCAAGGCTGGGGTAGATGAAAAAAGATGGGATGGTATCCGTAATATGACTGCACGGTTTTCTTTCTTCTCCTTCTGTTCCTGTCGTCTGTGAGGCATCCTATCCATTACCCTAGATCCTGGTCATCATCCACTTGACTGGTTCGGGTTGAACTGCATAGTATGATGTGCTCGATTACTGGTTTGCTTCACAAGGCATGAATATTAACTGTACTGTGCCGTTCAGCTTATCGAGTGACGAGAGTCGAGACCATCACGATTAGTTGATGTAACGTCACGGAGCATTTTTGAGACTGAGATACTTCAACAACCTCGCATGGGTAGAGTGAGAGTCAAAGCACTCTGTCTCACCACAACATTTCTGTCATGGAATCGTCGGTTACACTCACGATCAACATCAAACACAAAGTTCCAGTGGAGTGAAACCTCCCGTCCTCCCTCTTCTGTAACGCTCTTCCCACGTGGTCCACCCGTTCCCGTACTGTAGATCTTTAAGGTGCCTTTCCTTTTGAGGTTTCTGCACGCAACCTTAAAGAGAGCACCGACAAAGGAGTTTGTATGTTGGTTCTGTCAACCTCAACACCAGCTGAATAGTTGATTGCTTGCTTGCTGACACACAGACAAGCATACAGAACCACCCATCTCTTATCAGTCGCAAGGTGTTGCCCTTCTTGGTACGCGCCATCCACGTGGATGTTATGCAGGTCCCCTATCTCCAGCATAATCATATCCGTCATCAATCAATCAACCCACGAGTTTCACCTCCATCTCCAACTCCATCTCCAACCCAATTTAGGCACTTTACATACAAAACCCCTGTCAGGGATGTCCACTTGGTTCATTCACCTACTGCGCCCGAGGTTCTCGAACGCAAGCCACGATATCCAGTAAACATACATGGCCGTTTGAGCCGTTAGTAAAAAAGCAATCAAGAGGCGTCTCTTAAATCTCCTTCTGTAAACTACAATGCCTCGGCATCCATAGCATAGCATCCTCCTGGGTTCATCGGAACAGCCTCCCGTAAAAGCCCTTATCTTAACCTCTTACCGTATCGCGGGGATCCTTGCCTTTCCGAAAGGGCTCAGGCCTCTTCTTGCGCGGCACCGATATTCTTCGCGTCCGTGGAAATGATTTTGGTCCGCGCTCTTTTGGCTGCCGCTTTTACTACTTTCTTTTCGTCTCTAGGTAAACTATAGGCACTGATCACTTGGTGCCGTCTTCTTTTAGCCTTACCAGATCGTACGATACTCGAGGACGGTGTTTCAATCGTGAACCGAGCGTTGCTTTCGAGGTGATGTGAACTCTGTAAATATTACTGATCATTGACTGGATCGAGTACGATCAAGTGCAAATCACTATATCACAAACACAAACCTAGGTTCCCGGTCGCTAGGAACATGGCTTTAAAGTTTGACCCCTATCCGTCGTGCTCATTTACACTATTATCCTCAAGCGAGAACGACGGATGCAATGGTCTCAGTCGTAATCTCAAACAGTCCTGTACAGCCGAGTTACCCTGTACTACTCTACCATCATCAAGCTGCACTGACAGGTAACGGTGGTAGATCTTTTGTCTCAAACGAAATCACCCGTAAACTTTGTCGTAAACACCTGACTATTTTGGAATACAATCGCGCTCGGCAGTTGAGGTTCTCACGATAGCTTCAACGCCAACGGAACCATGTATCAGACGTTGTCACCTAACCAGTGAGCTAACCGGCAAACCGGGTCAACCCCCGTGATGGAATCTTCCAGCCCTGAGAATATGCCATCGTCCGTAAACTCTAAAATATACTCTGTGTTCTTCTCCCGATGTAGTATGATCGCTGTTTCAGGATTATTTTGGGTTGTAGGCGTAGTATCTTAATCTTGGATCGTTCAGACCAAAGAAGTTCGGTAGTCTCGGTGCCTTCCGGGTCTCCGAAGCCTGCCGGTAGATCAGGGTAGTAGGGAAGCTCTGGCATCAAGTTGCTACCTAGTGACTGGGTCCTTCAGATGCCCAACATTGGATCCATGACCAGCATCAATGCCCCGGCATCGTCAAGAACATGCGGAGTGGACATGAAATCGACGAGCATGAGTGGAGAATTAAAGCCAAAGAAACGCAATTTAACGTAGCTCAGACGTATACTCAAACGGGGCGAAGTAATAGTTGAGGATATAGTTGCTTGTGTATTCAAGCTAGGGGTATCAAATCGAAGACACTCAAACGTGTCGTGCTAACAGACTAACAGACCAAACTCCCACTACCTAAGGTACTCAAAACCAAAATCCAGGCTTTTGATAACTAGATGTCTCTGAGAGCTCTACAAATACTCCCCATCCATGAACGAACCCAATGTATAAAGAACCATCGTTAAGTGGTGAGTGTACCACGTCTTCTGTCCAACGACAGATATATATAAACAAAAGAAAATATTAAGGAGTGTTTCCAATTATTACCCAAAATACCAAATACTCAAGAGTATGCTGTGTCGAAACCAAACGTCATATGTTGGTTCATAGGGTCTGTAGGCGTAAGACATGAAGCATCGGCCGCAGAGGTAGTCATACCCTGGGGTTCATAAGAGCCCGAGAAGTTGGGCTGCTGCATGAATGAAGGGTCCATCATTTCGGTATCGGCCATATCAATGTCCCGCTCAGGTACACCGTTGGTCATGGACTGAAGACTTCGCAAGTCCTCAGCAATGATACCCCCGTTGGCTTGTTGCATCATGGCAAATTGTTGCTGTTGGTGCTGCTGTCGCGGATCATACATCGGAACTACCCCCATATTGGGGTACTGGAAGTGGTGTGGCATCGGGCCTGGGGCCGACGAAGTTGCGGGCATGGCCTGCCGCGGGGGCCGAGCAGAGCGACCAGAACGAACGGGGCCGGCCCTTGCTGGGTATGCCCGGCGCTGTGTAGCCATGTATGCTGCTAGATTGGGATTGTGGTTTGTGTTTCCTCGGGAAATGCGGAACTGGTACTGATCCGCGCTTGGGGTCGGACCCGAAGGCGGCAAGGGAGGTGCCCGAGACTTGTGTCCCATGATGACCTGACGACATTGATCCTTGATAGGGTTAACAAAGTCCTCGCGGTACTTTGCGATAGATGATGGTTCTGAGCCAAGAGCAATGGCATATTGAACAAGAAGCTGCAAATCCCCTAGATGTCTTGTTTCTAGGCGCTTGCGGAGAATGCCGCTGGACTGAGGATGCCACTGTAATTGACTTCGATCATCCTCACCCCAAGATGAACCTTGCCAGGCACGAATAAGACCAGTCTGTCGAAGCAAGTTTCGCATTCTTCCCGAATAGGTCCATTCTCCGCTGTTGGAACCCTCATCGAAGTGTTTCACAACATGAGCCACGAACTCCTTGAATACAGTGTCGGCCTCGTCGTCGCTGGGCGCTTCAAATACTTGGGTACAGTTCTCAAAGCCACAAGCAAAAACAGTTTGAGGACAAAGGTTGATCTTAGCTTCATCGAGAGACATACGGGAGCCACCATGAGCTTGCTTGAGATGAGTTTTGTATGCCGTCTGCCAGTCAAAAACCATGTCGCAACCCTTTTGCCGGCAAAACCATTGAGCGTTGGTGTTGTGGAAATCCTCAATATGCCTTTTCAAGTCGTTTTTACGTGTGCATGTCTTCTGAATATCCTCTTCTCGACAAAAACCGCATGTGAAAGAACCTTTTTGTTTAGGCGCAGGCGTTGTTGACTCATTCGAAGCGGGTGAAGTTTCCTCCTCGTGGGTGATGGAAGGGCGAGGAGCTTTGCGACCAAGCAACTTCGCAGTACGAGCTGATACATTAGAGATGATACTGCCTCGGAGGGATGAGTTGTCGGATGAGTAGGTTCGTATGCTTGCCGCATCGAAAACGCTAGGGGTTTCTTCCGATTTGACTGATGAATAAGTACTGGAGGAGATAACCGATGCCGCATCGTTGACTGATAGACATAACCGTTAGCAACGACCAACCTGCCGGAGTCAATTATTACTCACTGTTAATAGCAGGTGAAGTAGCCTCCTCATCCATTAATTGAGCAATACCATCGCGACCATAGCGTCGCATTAAATGACGCAGCAGCTGCCGATCAAGTGAATCATCTTGTTGCGACATGTGGGAGTGTTGCGATACACTGTCCGCGTCGGACCACGAGTCCGGAGACATGGTTTGTGGTGATGATGGAAGAATTAAGTTATTTGGGGCTGAAGAGAAGACCTGGACCCGATTGTATGGGTAGTGG
This sequence comes from Fusarium equiseti, assembly GCA_003313175.1. Classification (NCBI taxonomy): domain Eukaryota; kingdom Fungi; phylum Ascomycota; class Sordariomycetes; order Hypocreales; family Nectriaceae; genus Fusarium; species Fusarium equiseti. Next base: position 788,319 of record QOHM01000007.1, read on the forward strand.
AGTACAGCGAACAACACCCCCAAAAAACAGCACGGTCAGCCCTGGAAGTGGAGGATTAGGATTCGGCTGGGCTGCAAGCTGAGATGGTCAGGGCTTTCCTGTAGAACCCCAAAACCAAAACACCAGCGAAAAGGTTTAGACTAGCCGGAGAGAGAAAGTAGAGTGGGAGACGAGAAGATACCGGAGTAAACGGGTATATAATATGGAACGAGTAAGGTCAGGCCAAGACCAAGGCCAAACAGTGAATAAGGCGACCAAAAAGAATGACAGATCGTTGGACCTGGATCGCGAATGAAAAGCTGGGGAGCAGGGATCAACTGATAGCGGATGAGATAGCGGTATGCGATACAGTTGCTCTGGGGTAAGAGGAAAGATATGAGTGGGGAGAGCCAAGACTGATACAAAAAAAGAGACGGATTTGAGCAGAGATATATAGATGTATAATGACAAAATCTTCTGTGGACTGGCTCTCACAAAATGAAGCTGACGATGATTGAGAAATAAGAAATAAAGAGTTGAGATGAGCAAGAACCCGCTTCAAACGTCGATCGTAGGAGGGGAATCAAGACATATGAATGGAGGAGAGTCAAGGACATGGACGCTGCCTGGCTCTGGCTCTAAACCCGACTTGGTCTCTTTACGACGGCCCAATGAGATCCATCAGACTATACCCTGACAAGACATTACTTCCATGCGAATGGAATTACTTTCGGTACCTGGAGATCATTACAACCACAACGACAAAAGAAACCTTGAGATGCTTAATTACAGAAACCCTGATCCATACAACTGAGGCCGGCACTTGAACCGAGGAGAAGCAAAAGCACGGTCAAGACATGAACCACTATATCGGCACTGAGCATCGAACCGACAGAGTCTTGTCTTGTGGAGTGCACCACCTGGTCTATTCTATGTGGGCTGTGCCTGTGCGTCGTCACTTTGATCAGAACCTAATGCGCGATACCTTCAAGGATCTTGTATACGGCAATGCGTTTCCTTGACATTTACTGTGACAGCCAACGTTAGCCACAGTATCAAGTTCGAGACTCAACATCATGCGGTATGATCCGAGTATGCAACTAGTATGGGTGAGACTATCACCACGAACTCCCGAATACACACTATCCAACCTGCAGCCCCGTCTTCATCTAATCAAGACAGGCATCCCATCACAAACTCAACTCATAGTCTCAACTCTACAGTCGGGCCTCAGCCCAGCCAAGGATGTATCGTGCTCAGGCTTCATTCACAACGGTCATGGAACCAAACCATGGTCTTGAATTGGTGGTTTTACGTCCATGCACCCGTTATGGAGACGGGGAGAAGTGTGGAACTCATCCGGATCCGCGTCGCGCGGCCCCGGATGGTTATGTCACTGTAACAGTAGCGAGTTGAGCCTGTTTCTTTCCTCTTAGGTGAAAGTATCTCGTGATACTATGATCGTCGCGGGGGAACATGGGAACACACTTGACTCTTGCAGCAGCCCCAGTTTTGGGCATCTTTGGGCCTGGGCCAAGTCTGCATCTGGCTACAAGTGGATTGGCACTTTGGTAAATAATTGATCCTCTGGATAATAATACTTTGGATTCAATGTCAGTCAAGACCCTATACTCTCATCTCAGCCCTCAAGTTATAGTGCTGTTCACTTAAGAAACCGCTGACCATCAAATGTCTTGATCCCAGTAAAGCTCATGCAGCCAATAACAGCCACGGTATTCAGCCAGTAAGCATCACGTCTACCCATTAATCACGACAATTCAGATAAGACTGGTCTTTCCTGCAGAGAGGTTATCAAATAACGCCACAAACACCGTATTTTTCTTTCTAGATGGTTGGTGACATTCGACCCCCTGCATTACTTCCATACAAGAGGCTTGAAACTTGGGCTTTTTGCCAAAAATGAAAGTGACATGAGGCCTCGACACCAAGAACCATTCCAGGCAAACAGTAATTAATTTTCCCACACATGAGGGAGATCCCCAGGGACCAGGTTCTCTCAACTATCGTTTCCTACGGTTGAATTCCTCCCACATCCCAGGTTTCCTCTTTTCCCCCAAAGCTCAGAGCCCGGGCTGGTTCGTCGTCACTAACTGCCCTGTATTGTACGCGCCATTATGAGGCTAGACTGAATATGCATGACTTGAAGCATTGACACATCCCAAGATAAAATGTCTGGGCTTTTGATCTGCTTCGGTCTGCTTCCGTGACTTTTCGCAATGCATCAATCGGTCTGTTAATTGTGCGGAGAAACTAAATTCGTTTCCAAAAACAACTCGGTTAAATGGATCAGACCATGCAATGCCACAATGGTATCGATGTTGGATTCGTAAACTCGAAGCACGACCCTGTCGATCTGATTTTCCCCGGGGACCTGTCCTGTAACAATAGTGACCGCTTACTGAATATTTGGTAAAACTCAAAGGCTAAACCTCCACGCCACAGCCATTCCATCATTCTTCAACCTCCCCCCAAAAACAACCCCTGACAAGATCCTGGCTTGTCCTCATCCGTCCGTAACTCCGTCGTACTCCTTGTCAACGTAACTTTATCATTCCAGGAACTCTTACGCTTCACTCATACCCTGAAGGTTCATTGTCATCTCGGCACTTGCGTGTGATCCCGAACGGCATTTCACAGCCTGGCATCGCTCTGGTCCCTTGTCTCAACAGACAAGGGTAAGCTGAGCCTCACATTTTGCGACACAAGTCCCAACAGTCCCGCTTAGTCGGATAACTGTTCTCCTTTTGGGTAATAAGGTTGAGCAGAAATCCAAGGCCGGAGAGTCGCGTCACATCGTCAATATCTCCTTGCAAGGACTGACCAAGCTATCGGGCTCTGTGTGGGATAGACCGATAAACGCACTCAAACGCAGTGCGTATTTGTAATTTTCTCCTGAAACCTGGACCATGCTCATGATCGACTCAAAGACCCATTACTTTTTGACTTTAACGCTTAAGATCTTGTTGATGCACTAATCCGCCATTGATTGACATGATGCTCATACACGTGTGTCTAGATGGTCATTCCTCAAGGCTTCACACCGTCCTGGACGTAGTAGATGGCACTTCCCGTTGCCGGTCGGCTCACCACTACCGCTCCCTTCTTTTGCTCTTCCGTCAAGTCCCTCTTGGCAAAATACTCCTTCTCCAGGGCCTCTGTCACTGCCGCGACTTTATCCGCCGGCACCATGTGCACACTGCAACCTCCCCAACCGGCACCAGTCACACGCGCTCCGTATGATCCTTCTCGAAGAGAGATAGCACAAATTTCATCCACCTCAGGGGAGCTGCATTCGTAAAGGTCGCGGCAGGATGCTTGCGTCTCGTTCAGTAGCGAACCGAGTTCTGCGTTGAACTTGCTGGTATCCGAAGCTCCGGTGTGAACAGGGTTCTCCAGAAGCTTCATGAAGCGAATTACGCGGTGTGCCTCTCTAAAGACATGCAGAGCACGTTGGCGGAGCTTGAAACGCTCAGCACGCACAGGAAGCTTGGACATGAATCGCTTCTCCAGATCCTCCACTGTAATGTTCAGCACCTTGGCAACCTCCTCTCGTGTGTATCCCTCTTCTTGTGTAAGCGTCTTCTCGGTAATCTCGATCAGCTTTTCCAATTCCTCCTCCTTGGTAAGGGTCTTGGCGGCGGAGTAATCTGAGCCGTTCTGGTGGTAAAAGAAAGTATCGTGGAAACCTCCGAGACTGACACCCAGGGGGCCTGCATCCTCCGGAAGCTCGGTTCCGGGTGGGTTGAGGACAGCGTTAAGGTAGGATGCTGCAATGCTACACTCGACTACGCGCAGGTTGTAGTGGATGGGGCCAGTGACCTGCTTGTTTGATGTAACAAAAGATTGCACAATAACGAAAGTGATTTCGGGTCTGGTGGGAGGGAAATGAACTGGTTGGGCCTTGAGACTCGGGTTGAATGAGACGAAGGTAGCTGCGCCCTTCTCAGAGAAAACTGAGGCTGCTTGGTCCATGCTGTGGATGGGTTAGCGATATCCTGGTCATACGCGAAGCTGGGACAACATACCCTCCTGAGTTGACTCCTACTGCACGCTCGTTCACGATGGCAAGCTCAGTCAGCTCAGTCTTGTCCACTGTCTTCTCACCATTGGCCAACATGATAGCTAGTGAGCTTGTGCTGACCACAGCGGCACTGGAGCTCAATCCTCCTCCAACAGGAACAGTGCCATCCATAAGCAGATTCATGCTACATGGCTTAAAATCCTTGCCATACTTCTTCCTCAGCAGGTCCATCACACCTCTCAGACCACTCTTGAAGTAGTTGGTCCATTCTAATTTGGTCGCATCGATCGAAACATCGCCGTCGAAAGGAACCTCAAAGTCTGCGGCTTCAAACTTGTCGTCCTCCACGTTGGCGATGCGGATGCGGAATGACTTGGCATCCTCGGCAGCGGGTGTCGCAGAGACAGCGAGAAGAGTGTCGGCGGTAATGGCCATGGGCAGCACCGAGTACAGAGAGTAGTCAATGTGCTCTCCAATGATGTTTACTCGTCCAGGAGAGCGAGCAACGAATGAAGCAGCATGTCCGTAGGTGGACTCGAACTTGCTAAGAAGGTTGTTCCATCGTGGTCCTTGCCCAGAGAGCGCATCAAGAGGATAGATGTCGCTCAAGGCGTTCGCAACGGGGACAGAGCTGGACATGTTGGCGATTGGTTCTGTATATGAAGGATGGTCTCGCGATTGACTTTTATGGCTTTTGAAATGGAAAAAAGCACGCGCTTTTGTATTTGTCGCAAACTATCGCGTGAGGAAGTTGTCGTTACAGTGGAGGTTTGTATGCCCCGCTATTGCCCCTGGGGGGATCGTCAACCGGTATAGCTTCAAAGGGATGACGTAGGTATCCTATGAAGCTGGTTCAATGAGTATTGTTGCGTGCAGAAGTATGGGAGTTTTCAAGTTTATATCTATGTCCTGGCTCTTAGATCGTGTGTCAAAACTACCAAGAAATGAAAACTTCGTGTCAAGTTTTGCTAAATAGTATCAGCTTTGAGTCTGAACCCCTCATCCAACCCCGAATATATCCCCACCTATCGGCGCACAGCATTTCAAGTTCCCCAGAACTTGTAGCGCATGGTTTATCGCGCGGACGCCTGTTCGGCGCTTTCTAGCGAGCGCCATGGCTGTCAATTGCAAGATGGAGGAGTGGTTCGGTTGTGGGGTTGGATTTGGTTATTTGCGCAGAGATAGGTGCGGCTGTGAGGTCTTGAAACGACTTGTTGGTAAGAGGGATAAGTTGCGTGAACTTGCATCGTACTATCAGGTCATTGGTACTCATGACCCGAATAATCTGCAAGGCACGAGACAGATACGAATATAGACCTCAAATAAACTCGGATCGCATCGACCTCGCGGCTACCGGAGCCGTATCGTACATTCGCAATGATCAAATGAACAGGAATAGGGTATGAATAGAACAAACAAGCGACTCAGATATTGGCCACCGGTTGTCGTTCATGAACAGTTCGCAGCCTTTGTCATAGGCAGCCTTAGGCAGGCAACTGCCTGTCACTGCCTGAACAATCGAGCGATTCTTTTACTGGTAAACAGTGTCTCGAGCTTTGTTTGCCTAGGTACTTTTCTACGCAAGCGCACTTAATCAACGAAGGCTTCGCTCCAGCAACTCATCACTTTACTCTGGAATCAACAAAGCCAGATCAACGCAACGATGAGCTTTCCCACCCAACAACTAGAGCCTTATACGCTGTACATAACAATTTCCGTTCCCGAAGAGCCAGCTGAAAGATTGGCTCACCGTTACGACTATGACATGTCCACTATCATCGAAGTCTTCAAGGAGAAGAGGTCCGAAAACTCCAAGGAATTTGTGCTCGGTGCGACTGACTTTGACTGGGGAGTCTATTGGCATCGCGAGCTTGGTGATGGGACATGGTACATCTATCGCTACACTGAACGAGGCATGTACCAAGGACCGCCTGGGTTATGGAAACCTCGCACATACCATCGATACGATGTGAAGCAATCTCCACGCCTGAATCACCATGTTGTCGGTCTTGTTCGGGTCATGCGCGTCCCTGAGGAAACCGGCAAGGGAGTCACTGCTTTTCTCGACTGGCTGGCACCTCTCGTTAGTCTCAACGCAGAATAGGATGACTGGTGGACAACGACTATCTGCCTGCAGGCTCGAATGTATGTGGCCCATCGACTGAACAAAGTCGACGAAGGAGTGGAGGACTTTGATGCCAACACGTTGATACTTCATGTGCTTCACTTTGTCTATCGCGAGGTCTAGTATACCTTTGCTGGGCAGCTCCCACGACCTATCTGGGTACCGGAATACGGGGTGGCCAAGGGTGATCAATCACCGACAGAAACTTCCTGAGCTATGAAGACATTAGCCTCTCGTGCGTCCTGGTCAGAGTAAGTCATAGCCTCAATTCTTGTTGCGTGGCCAGAAAGCTAACAGATAATCAGCCTCTTCAGAACACGCAAGGATGGACCAATTTTTGGATGAAATCATGAGACGCTCGAGTAGTCGAGGCGGTCTGGTGGGTATCAGAGAAGAGTCCTCCATGGTTTGGGGCAACAGAAACAGATAGCATGGAGCCTGCTCTGAGCAATAATGATGGATCAATTTTATTTCGCCGCCCATGCTTTGGTGGCCAGGTTTTCTGATGCCATGTTGGCGGTCTACGCCCGTGATTTGGACTCATGTCTCGGCGCTCAGCCTCGAAAGCGGATTAAGGGACGAAAGATAGCAACATAATGCACTGTCAATTATGCATTGAACTACTCGTGACGGGCCTTGATGAAGAGATGAACGCAATAAATAAATCACTCCAATTCCTTCCCAATATTAGAGCTCGTTGCTCGCAGTGCCAGTCACGAAAACTTAAGGCATGCGCGTTGACACGTGATTAGTATCCCCGAGCCAACGCCAGTCAGTGGCCTCTATTTCTACAAAGGATTCCACGTCTACCGTACCTTTTGAAAATCGAGAAACAACGCGAGAAGAGACAATCGCAATTTTGGACACATTCTATACAGACTTACAAAATGGGTCATCATAACCTTCGCTTTGACGGCGATCCTCACTCGCTGAGTGGAGTCTGGAGTCCCCCAACCAGCAGAGCCAAGTGAGACGTCACCTCACCAGTATATGACTATTGTGAAGCTAACTGTGCGAATAGTTTCTGTGAAGAGGACTATGCTATCACCTTCTATCTTGCAGAGTTTATCAATGCCTTGACAAACGTTACATACGGTAAGTCATGTGCAACCCGACCCGGCATCTTGGCTCCTGGAACGCTGACCCTTCCGGCTGGTAGTGTACTTGGCCCTACGATCCATGTATGGCCCGCGTAGCGGCAGCCGTGGATTATTTGCTCCAAAATGGGACTTCATGTCTATTTCCCTCATGGTTCTCGGTTTTGGCTCTTTTCTGTTCCACGCGACTCTTCGCCAGACGCTTGAGTTTGTCGACGAGCTGTCTATGATGTTGCTGTCTTGGTCGATGCTCCGATCTCTCCTGATCTTGCGACAGTCGCCCACCAACATCCGCTACATCTCGATCATTTTGGCTATCTTCTTCATTTCATTCTCGGTCTTCTACGTCATGTTCTCTAAGATCATTTACCAGGTCATCGCCTTCTGGGTCTCGCTTATTCTTATTGGAGTACGTGTTAGATACCTGTTCAACTGGGCCAAGCCTGGCTTTTCCGAAGAGAATGTGCGTAACTGGTCTGTACGTGTATGGACTGCTACCTTCACCTGTCTCTTTGGATACCTCATCTGGAACATCGATCTTGAGTTTTGTCACGAGTTGAGGAACCTTCGGGAGAGAGTCGGCCTGCCTTGGGCTTTCCTCCTCGAGTTCCATGGCTGGTGGCATATTCTGACGGCTGTTGGAGCAAGTCAGTTCATGAATGTGGTGAGAGAGGTCCGAGAGGAAGTGGACAGGGAGAAGAAGGAGTAAGTGATTGTGGCGCAAGCTGTGTGGCATTGCATATTTTGGCATGTCATGCTCGGCCGTGTCTCTTTGGCAAGTCTTTGTTCCGACTGTTTGGACTTGGTATTGTTTAGACAGGGCCTTTTAGCGTTTTTGTGCATTATAGAGTGTAAAACGGCGTCCGGGAGGCTCATATATGTAGCTTTTTATAGACATGATTGATGCACGAGAGAAATATGATTGCGGCGAACAGCTCCTTCAATCTTACTCGTGATGATGGCCGCTTAGTCGTACTCAATTGACCACTAACGGCATAAGGAACGAAATGATTGCTTGTTTTGCAAGAGCCCGAAATCACTACCCAACTTCCTACTTTATGCAGCCTGAATACATCAAACTACGATATAGAATAGCTTAAGGCAGCTTCGCCGGACTGTCTAGATATCTAGGACTGGCCATTTCGGTATATCTGATATGTCCCGGAAATCCTGGTAGATGACAAGAAAGTTGCTTCTTTCTTACTCATGTCTCCTCTAAAACTTGATGGCTGGTATTGCTGACCAGCAAGTGAGCGCTTATGACCATGATACGAGCAGTCGTCACCAATATTGCCCTGGGTGGTGGCTCCAGATTGAGCAGATATCATCTTCTGAAGTTCTGCTCTGCATTATTTCCAAGCCTGGAGGTTACCAGGATCATGACTTGATGAGCATGAATGCGCAGGATAAATGATATAATTCTCTTGGATTGTGTAACTGAGGCGAACATCAAACAACTCGACGTCACATCGAATCCTAAGACGGGTTGCCCCTCCATACCCCGCCGACCTCCACTGGTTCGGTTTCCAGGGACCTGACTGTACCTCGGATTGGTATGAATAGTGAGTTTTGTTAGAAGGGAAAAGCAATAACTATCTCTTTCAAATCGCCGAAGGATATCGGATAGTGAAGATAGTAATTATGATTGAGCACTTGAGTTAGACTATCCGTAGATCTCTTCACGAACCCCAGACTGGATGGATCTCGGTAAATTCCATTCCATCAATCTCCATTACCACAGCGCAAAGGTACTCAACTGCACCAATCATCAGCTACAATGAAAGCATGACTCCCCACGTCATTCGGCGCCTCTTTCGCCTCTGAGCAAAGAGCACCGAGCATCTCTCCTCGGTTGGGAAAAGCCGCCCGATAAGATTAGCCAAGCCTCAGGTGAATCGAGCCATTGAGGAGTCCCTTCTGGCCGCCAAAGGGAAACTCTAGTCGGTGTGAATGTGAATCACAGGAGGGAAAGCTGGTATTGTGACCCGCCTATCTGCCGGAAGCTAACATTTAGCAGGTGTGACTGTCAGTCAGTCAATCTTGGCCTGTCGGGTCGGGCTCTCTATTTTAAGAGAAAGCTCCCCTCTCTCGTCTGCCCGCTTCTTTCTTTCTCTCCTCCACATACATCTCTCAACTTCAACAAACACATAACCAAACACCACTTTCCACCAAAAACACAAACAATCATCATGTCTGGCTGTGGATGCGCTTCTTCTGGCTCTTGCGGCTGCGGCCAGGGCTGCACCTGTGACGGCTGCCCTGTAAGTTTATTTATTCCCTGCTTAGCCCTGGAGATGGCGTATGTCGCAATAGACCAAGGACTAACGGATACCAATCAAGCACAAATAAGCTATTTCTTCAACGACTTCGACGGGAACCCTGATGGATGAGAATGAGACATGGGGTAGAAGATGAATACCATCCAGGGCCTGGGAAGATGTGATCAGCAATGGATCCACTCGTTACTTCTTGACCGTACCACTATTTAGTGTAGGCGGAATTGAATAAAGATACAGATTGCAGTCTGATCAAAATATTGTTTCGTTTCTTTGTATCGTGAATGTTTTGCATTAGTTATTGGCAACTGTGTGATATTACCTAGACCGGTGGACTAGGGACGGGAAGGCCATCTAACCCTCCGACTGTATCACCTGGCTTTGGATTGAGTCACTACACACCGTGGAATGCGTGAGCTTGCGCTACTCCAATGACAAATTGCATGGTTCAGAAAAGTTATAGATATACGTGCATGACGACCGGTGGTCCAGTTCTCGTAACCAAGAATCCTGACATTGAGCACCCCAATGACTCCATCTACCAAAGACTTCCTAGTCAGACGGGAAGAACGCCAGAACAGGACTCAAAGTCAAGTTTCTTTTGCTCTCCTTTTGCTCCAAATGTTCCCACTCTTCGTCCGTGTATACACTCTCCATCGGCTTCATATCCTCAGTGATCTGGACAAACCCCTGCGAGCGGTGCCGCTGCCCTTTATTGTGTGCTATCAAGATAACTTCCCTTATCAGCCTCGTACCGTACAAGGCCATAGCCAGTATCGACACTACGAAGCCAGCTTGGGCAATATGGCAATACCCTCGGGTCTTGTCCCAGGCTACGGAGCAACCTCTCGTGAGGTACCACGGATGTGAACTCGGGTGTTTGGGATCGGTAAAATCGCCGGATGCTTGCCCAGCAAGGCTTGTAGCCCAGAGAACGAGGAGCATCATGTCGTAGATGATGTTTGTGAAATGTGAGAGGTAACGAAGGTAGGACATGGCGGTTCGGGAGGAAAAGACGACGAGGCCGAGTACTGCGACGGCCAGATTCGATGTAGCTAATCTGGAAATCCTCTTAACATCAGCAAACCCATAGCAAGCCTCAAGGTTAATCGGTCGTCTTACCTTTGACTCCATATAAGAGGGATCTCTGGGGGTTCCCGATGGTTGGCATAAAAGTAGATGCGTTGATTAGGATTTGAGTTGAAGCCTTCCTCGCCGCCATTCTCCCAAAGACCGGATCGGAAATCAGCTGGATATTCGAGACAAAACAGAACTAAGGCGGCTATGGATATCAACAGTTCCACAAGGATTAAGGCGACTGGTGTCTGTGTCGAGGACGGCATCTTGCTTGGTGGTCACTACCAAATCACTGCACCAAGGAACTACTAAGTCTGGGAAAGGACCTTTTATGTTGATACTTGGTTGGACCTTTTGTTATATTCCGAGTGATGGCGGTTGTTATTGAATCCTATGAAAATCCATGGCTGGATGAACCGTGTTGTCCTCCAATCGAGAGCCCACTTCACATCCAGGAGTCAGAGCGGAAACTTGCTCATACTACCGCACCAGAAAGTAGTATCATTCGCAGATATTGCTCTGATGAAATAATGCAGGCGTGATTCGAGCAGTATTCCCATGAGCTTCATGAGAATAATCACATAAATTACATGGTAGTTTTGGTCCATGAGAGGTGCTGTGGTTAAGTTGAAGTCAAAATGCGCCACGATATCATGGGTGCTCAATTATTGCTGTTGCTAGGCTATTAGAAGCCGCCATGGTTTAAGCCCATTTTTAATTAGCATTAACATCAGTTAGCAAGAATCCCAGGCTTAGAATGATCAAGGTGCACAAGTCTTCCAGGCGTCTGGCGATGTCTCAGTTCAAGGATAGATTCCTACAAAATAGCGGCGTTACAATTTATCAAGGAATGACAATGGCATTTCTTAGTCCAAGTACCGTGGAAAACAAGACCCTTGCCAAGCGCCCCATTGTAGACAATATGCGGCTGGACGATTAACATTCAGAAGAGAAAGTCTTATTTGCGGCGATTCAGGCAAGCAGACATTTCGTGCTTTGGTTTGTTGCGCTCACGATATAATCTTTGGCCCCGTCAGGGTGTCAGAAGAATTGGCCGCCGAAAGCATAAGAGATGAAATCATTTGTTTACCTTATGCTAGCGTAGAGCAGCACTTAGATCACTTTATTTTGATTCACTAATAAGCCTTAGACGACAAGTCTTCTGACACCCACTGTCTGCATCTCAAAAATATAGAATAATTGTTGTAATCAGGGTTTTTTCATGTTGATTGGCCAATATACTAAGTGTTATTGTTCTCAAGGCAGACGGAGATCGCTGGTGATGTCAGGCCCCACTTGAGCTAATCCGAGGGGCCGCGTTCTGTGTCACACCCGTCCAACATCATCATCACCATCAATTCTACCTGGTCTCAGATAAGGTTTTATTTACTCCTACGCTTACTTCCGACGCCCTCTATTGATACTGTCTACCATGCAATAATACAGACTACGCTGTCAATAGCCAGAAAACTCCCTCTTTCACGGATTTACCCTCTCGGTACGCGACCCCAGGTTGCAATCTGTGACCATGTCGTCGGACACTCAACAGGCGACCAATGCAGCCGCTATCCTACCGCAAAAGGCGCCCGACGCACCTCGACGATGCTTCATTTGCCTGACAGATGAAGAGCCTTCAGATGCTCCAGGAACATGGGTCGACCCGTGTGGATGCACCCTGGAGGCTCACCAGGACTGCATGCTTTCATGGGTAACCGATTGCGAACGTTCCAACAAACCTCTTCAGTGTCCTGTATGCAAGGACCGCATCACGTTGGAAGGACCTTGGGATCCCATTGTCGCTGTGACGGAAGCTGTTGCAAACAAGTTTACAAGGGCGAGTCCTTTCATGTTGCTCTCATCGGTTACGATTGGTGCACAGTTCAGTCTCCAAATGTACGGAGCATTCGCCATGTGGGCATTCGCGGGTCGCGAGGCCTTGGTAGATTACGTCCTTGGTAACGAAGTTTGGGTCAATGGAGAAGCTTCGAGAGCTTTGATGACTGGGGGTCAGAGGTTGGGAAATGCGCTGGTCCTGACCAACGTAGGACCAGCTCTTCTGGTCGGGCAGTTGATGCCCTGGTTCGCGAATAAGATCTTTCTGTCCACGGCCTCATTGGTATGTTTAAAACTCCAAGTCCGTCCGGCCTGAAAATAGACTAACAAAGGTGACAGTACGGTGTCTATCATGTCATGCATGATGACAGCTTCTTGACTTGGCCTCCCTCGCCTCAGCTCGCGATGGCTGTGTTCCCATACGTTCGATCGGTCTACTTGAACCTTTGGCGCGAATTTGTTTTCCCGTACGAGGTGAACCTCAACCGACAAATCAACGGCCTCCCCCCAATCGAACCTCGACGAGATGAGCCACCCGCCGAACGACAACCGGAACAGCGCGGAGAAGGCGGCGTCGTGGGCTTTCTGAATAACCTCATCGAAGCTCTTGAGGGCGACGAGGCTGACGAAGATGAGGCTGATGCTCTGGGACCTAGGGCTCCTGGAGATGCACAGGATGGAGGCGTTGTCATCGAACTTGTTATCCAAGAGGTTGATCATGAGGATGAGAACGCGCAAGGCCAACAGCCGGCTGGGCAGAACCAGGGGCCTCAACAACCTCCCAATAACGAGAACCCAGTCGCTCAACCGGCCGAGGAGGGTGAAGGGGACGAGAGTGAAGAGAGTGAAGAGGATGAAGAGGACGATTATGACATTCCCCCTCTTGCTCCCATTGAGGAACCTCAAAATCCGGCTCCGGAGGCAGTCGCTGCCCCCGCACCTGTCATTGCCCCCGAAGCTGGAGCTGGAAACGAAGCCGCTCAGGAGAACCAACACGAAGCTCCACAGGCGCCACCTGCTCGTCGCCCTGGCTTGGGAGCGATTCTTTCCGGGGTATCCAATGCGATAGTAAGCGCATTAATACTCCCAGGCATATCCTATGCCATGGGCGAGCTCCTTCGCATGGCTCTTCCAAAACAACTGACTGCCGCATCCTCACTCTCACGAGGCAGTACAATGCGACCAGGTCTACTTCAGCAACAGTGGGGACGAAGTCTTGTTGGCGGATGCCTCTACGTGGTGATCAAGGATATGCTCAGGCTGTATACTAAGAGCCGCAAGGTGGCTGCCATTGGAAACCGACGGGTGAAGAATATAGACAGAGCTAGACGACGAAAGTAAGAAGATGCGGAGTTTGCTATGCTCTAGAGAGAGCAAAGAGGTATCAAAGGATGGACAATAAATATTTGCATTAGGATGGAGTTATGGTTTGGCATAGCGACTTGGGGATTTTGTCCTGGGAGTCGGGGGCTTAAAGGAAGGTGTACCAGGAATGAACAAATCGCCTCTTTAAACTGAATCATGACATTAGCTCATGGTCTCAGATTACTTACCTGCCAAAAACAATGAATAAGTGCTTGACCGAAACGTATTTGCCAAAGATGACCTTGTAGATGAAGTCGGTACACCGAATAATACTGATGACTTAGCATCCCCAAATTTGCCCGGCGGCTGCCCGCATCGTCCCCCACATCGCTGGAAGATCTCGGGCGGGGAGACAGAAATCTTGGACGATACTCACATACATTTTGTGCGACCAGATCGTCTGAGTTTTCTTTCCACCTACGTTTGCCCCACGTGGAACCTTCCAGCCCAAACTCCACGACGCCTCAGCCGCGGGGCCTTTTTGCACTTTATCTTGGGACTAACCTGGCTCACATCCTCACCGAGTCACTTTCTTGTCTGTTCCCATTGGTACTTTGTGTTGTTGGGCCTATAAGTTTGAATCTCTCTCCTTTGCTCCTTATTATCTCTCCACAACCTATTCTTTATTCGTCATGGTAAGCGCAAACCCCCGCAGCATAGGCAAATGCTGGATATTTGTCATGACTCTGTTGCACTTGATATGTGGCTGACTCTGAGCTCTAGGCGTCTACTCAAACCTCCAAGCAGCGCCTTGCGCTCGCTATCTGCGATTTCCTTACCTCTTCATTGAACGATGGTACCCTTACCGCTGACGACAAGGACTCCATGGATGTCGCCATCAACTGTATCGCCGACTGCTTCAAGGTCGACCCCTCCGACACCTCCGCCATCCAATCTGCCATCGGATCGCAGAACCTCCTCCAAATCTACTCCGTCTTCGAGAAGGCCCGCGCTGACAAGCCTGCCGCCGCTCCCGCCCCCGTCGAGCTTACCGAGGAGCAGAAGAAGGAGGCCGAGGCTCTGAAGTCTAAGGGTAACGCTGCCATGGCCCAGAAGGACTACACTGCCGCTATCAACTTCTACACTCAGGCTCTTGCTATTAACTCCAGCAACGCCGTCTACCTTTCCAACCGCGCTGCCGCTCACTCCGCCAACAAGGACCATGCTTCCGCTCGCTCCGATGCCGAGGCCGCTGTTCTCATCGACCCCGCTTACACAAAGGCCTGGTCTCGTCTTGGCCTTGCCCGATTCGCTCTTGGTGATGCCCGTGGTGCTATGGAGGCCTACGACCGCGGTATCCAGCACGAGGGTAACGGTGGCTCTGATGCCATGAAGAAGGGTTACGAGACGGCTAAGCGCCGTGTTCAGGAGATGGAGGCTGAGGAGGACTCTCTTCCTCGTGCTTCTCCCAGCGCTGGTAACGATGCTAACGCCGGTGGCATGCCTGATCTCGGCAACCTTGCCAGCATGTTCGGCGGCGGCGCTGGTGGTGCAGGTGGTGCTGGTGGCATGCCCGATCTTGGTAGCATTATGAGCAACCCCATGTTCGCCAACATGGCCCAGAAGCTCATGAGCAACCCTGATATGATGAGCAACTTGATGAACAACCCCCGTCTCCGTGATATGGCCAACCAATACTCCTCCGGTGGCGGTATGCCCGACCTCAACAGCATCATGTCAGACCCTGCGATCGGAGACCTGTAAGTCGCATACACTCTATAGATGTCATAAATCGCAAAAGCTAATCAAATCTCAGTGCTCGATCAATGATGGGCGGCGCTGGAGGCAACCCCTTCGGCGGTGCTGGAGGTGCCGGTGGTGCCAACGGCCAACAGGGAGGTTCGCAACAGTAAGGGTTTAGAACTATGGGCAGAATTATTATACCATGACCACTAGATGATTCTCGGGGTTGAATTTTCATTGATGAGCATGAAAAGGAAGGCCTCATTGTTTGTATTAGCTTTCACTGAATAGAACTGTAATAAGCTATTCTTGACCAGATTTCTTCGTGCTTTCAGGTGACATTTACGACATGGTGTATCCAGGCTTGGTAACCAGCCTAGGGCATAATAATGCGAGATGTGCACGCAGTAAAACTGGTTAATGGCCCTATACGTAGGAGCTTGCTTGAACTCATTGTTGGTATCAATCGTCGACGAGCTGCGTGACGCCGGTATGCTTACTACACTTGCAGCGTGAGTCGGCCAGCTGAGACTATAGACTCTAATTATTCTTCAGCTAAGCACATACGACCATAGCTATCAGATAACTCGGGATCCCGTCCGCTCTCCGTTCGATAAACTGATAAGTGCTGAATTAGTAGTTGGGTCGGTGACGACCAGCGAATCCTCGGTGTTGTATGTTTTTTGCATTTTTCTTTTTGTGTCTATCATACTAATATCTTCAAGAGTTAATTCACCTAGAAGGGAAGTCATTTCAGGATAAGATGGCTCTTATTACCTCGATAGTATCACAACCTCACTGTTTACCCTTTCAAAGAAAAGGTACCACAGGTATGCTAAGTAAGTCCAACATTAAGACAGCAAAAGCAGTAAACACAAAGTCGTGTAGATTTCTATATCATAGAGTTGGTCCTGGTCAAGTCCTGAACTGTGTGTGCTAGAGTCGAGCTTGGTTTCTACCACCAGGGGATATAAGGTATGTCACGAGATATGAATTTGAGTAGGACTTGGTATTACCCTTTTGAACGATGTTTGTTTGTTTTCTTATTTGTCGTCTCAACTACCTAGTTTAGGAAGCAGTGGCTGCGTGCAATTTCAATAATATTCTCCCCTAGTCAACAAAGTGGCATAGGGCCAAAGAGTCAAAGGTTTTGATAATCAACATATCAAGGCATTACAATGTAAAGTTTTAAGCGCCATTCGACACCAATTCGTTCTCAACATGCCAGTTCTGAGTCGGTAGATCAGCCGCAGCCGTAAAGTTGCTCACAGGGTCCTCGATCTAGGCCGTTCTTAATTGAGGGGTGACTTTCGAAGAGGTTAGTTCAGCTACATGTGGCTGGCTATGTGATCGGTCCCAACTACGTGCTATTGGCCACAGTTCGAAGTGAGCACAATATTGTCCAATATTACGATACACCAATGCTATGGACTTCGAGATTGGTATGTGGTTTGTACGAAGGTTTGGGTACCGAAACAGCATAAAAGCCATTTGATCCCCACTGCGTCGTCGAGCTTCCTTATCACTTCATAACAATCCTATATACAGAATATTAAGTCTATTTGACAATCTGATTATATAATTTGAACATTATACACCATGCCCCGACGCGAACCTGCTGGAAGGTTTCCTCTTGTTGTCCGCAAAAACCGTATGCCTTCTAGTATCCATGGTCTTTGTACGCATCTAACATACACGTGTTATCAGTTCGAGATAGCTGGGAAAACACCAGAGGTGATCATGAACAGAGGCTCTCTGAAATACTTGGTCAGCCTTGGACTATAAGTGTCGATCCTTCGGCTCTCTATCCTTATGCGGAAGATGATTGGGCTCAACAGTGTCTCGGCGATGTCATTGTCAGGTTCGTCCCCATCATTTCTCGATTCTTAACATAGACCTAAGTCTTAATTCAAAATATCCCTCAAACATTGCATTTATCTAGTTTACTAACTCTCCTTGTCCTCTTAAGATATGTCGATGGCGCTGTGGATCAACTCCGTTATTTTGTTGAGCGGCAGGGAGATGAAGTCCAGGGCGAAATCAACGAGATCTGCTCAGCCCACGTACTAACTCTTGACTATGATGATACCAAAACTGTCGACTACTGCGGAGTCAGAGTCTCACCCGAGGGCAAGCTTATGGTAGTCTTCAACGAACACCGTTTCGGAACCAATGCGAGCTATGCTGCCGAGGGCGACAATCTCACCAAGGCTCTAAATGATGCCCCTTCACCAAAGCCTATGAGCTTCATCGTCAGGTCTTCTATTAGGAGAGATTACGACCCTCGTATCAAAGAGATCCAAGAAAAGCTGAATAAGATCCTCAAGCAGGAGATTTCCTTGGTTCCGAATTTCGAAGCAAATTTCGAAAAGCTGAAGGGTAAAGCAAGTGATGACCTTAACTGGCAGTATAATTTTGGAAACACTCACCTGTCTTACTTTGATGCCTTGGCCTCCCAACTTGAGTATCAAAAGTTCGGTGAGGATGATATGCTTCAGGAGGGTCTTCTTGAAACAATGCCCAAGAATGCGGTTCATGTTCGTATCGTGGATCAGACGAAGAGAACGTATAATGAGGTTATTGTTGAGGATGGCATTCTTTACCTTCAGGTATAAGTTCCCGGGCTCGTGAATAATATAGCTTGAACTGACATCTATCGCAGACTACTCCAAATCATTTTGGTGTCAACACTTCTGACGTGGCAAGCGATATTGTCAACATCTTGTAGGACGCTGTATTTGATACTTGATAGTTCAAAGGATCCTATCACAATAATCGGGTTCTTGCATAGCTCGTTTCTTAGCACGAATTAAGTGAAGCCTTTTTGAGGAGACAATTGAAACATAGTACAATTTCTGGTGCAGGTTATAAATATAGGGATCATAGATGCCGGTCCATGGTGATACTTGCATGACTGCATATGGAAAAAGCAAGGTGCTGTAGGGTTAGAGCTAGATGTTCTACGGGGCTTTGGGTGAGACATCGCAAAATACCGCTGCTGTGGCCCTCGTAGAAGCTCAGCAAAAATATATGCCGAAGCATAAATCACAGACATCCAAGGCCAAATGACCCGTATACAAAAAAGTAATGATACTGGAAGACAGCAAAATATCGAAAGATAAGGACCGAACGTGGATCGAACACGTGACCTTAGGATCTGCAATCCCACGCTCTACCGCTGAGCTATCGATCCTTATAACGGTTGTTGTTGAAAGCAGTCATGTTGTTTGTGGATATATGTCTTAGAGGATACGTGGCATTGAAGCACAAAAAACGGAACGACGCCAAGGTCGGTAATGGCAAAAGTTAGGACCGAGCGTGGTTCGAACACGCGGCCTAGGGATCTGCAATCCCTCGCTCTACCACTGAGCTATCGATCCGATTCTTGTAAGGATGTTTTGATAATTGGGCTCATATAGGCGAGTTCGATCAAAACTTTCTTCAGTTTTTTAGGTCAAGGTTTTGTCCAGGGTAGTAGACGCCTTAAGAGGATAGCAGGGTGAATCTCGATTCTCTTTCACATCAAAGCGACGTTGAGAAAAGTATGACAAGAAAAACGGTATTTGTAGTTGAAAGGTTTTAGGCTGTGTATCTGACAAAATTTTGACATTGACTTACGTGCTTGCCGGGGTTTCCGCATTAATCATGTCATAGCATTGACTCGTGGTGGTTAAGCACACTACCAATGAATGACGGTAATTGACCGACATCTCTCAGCCAGAGGCGTTAAGCATGGACATCTTCAACAAATTTCTACATTCTGCTACCGGAATCAATGTCAACTGCATCCGGCCGGTACTGTAGCTGAGCGCGCCGATCAGTATACTCATTGCTGGTTTTAGATGTTTGGCAGCACAGAGGGTTACACGTCTATCCGTCTTGACTCTGCTGACGACTACCAATGTCGGACTTCAATGACTGTTTGGAGTCGTAAGCCGTCTCTTTAGTTCTAGCAATGCTTCGATCTGAAAGTCGGTTCACAGAGTACATCATCTGGTATGCGCGGGTGGTTAGCTCCGTGGTGAGGACTCCGGTAGTCTTCCCTCGCTACGATGAGTCTCGTTCACACTATCCGTACATGTGACAACAATGCATTGAGAAACAGCATTGACCTACCTGACAATCTCGACCATTGTTTTGGGTTATTTACATAGCCTGGACGAATGGATTACCATCACCAGACGCTGAACAAAGACGTCGACCAGACAAATGGCAGACAAAGATCGGCACTGAGGCAGCCGAGTGGCTCCTTAGCCTCCCTTCAAATGATGAAGCCAGCGCGCAAAGACATGGCCACGATTAAAGTAATGATCTTCAGTTTTGAAATGAGACTTCAACTCAATCCCAAGCTGACGGATCGCCAGTCAATAGAGTTGACGAGGAGATAACAGGAGGGCAACGTGATAATTAGACAAGACGATCTTAACTGAACTTTTATCAGCGCGATAGTCAAAGGTAAGGAGAACCCTGCGATATAACGCGTCAATGACGTTGAACCGTCACATCGGGAGTTGAAACCCCGCCGAGCTGGCGTTGTATCGTCCCGAGTAGCTGGTGTTGAGTGTAAGCGAAGCCTGGAGACGCCGTTGAGATCCGGGCATGAACGATAGTGACGTTGTCATCTTATGCTAATGGTGCCCAGCGGTGCCGGGTCTAAAGACTTCCGAGTCAATGATGGACATGTTTCTGTGTAGTTATTGGTTTGGCGTTGATGTCAAGGCTGGTGTCACCCCGTAAACGACAACATTTGTACTGTATTATCGGATAGCCAAGACCCTTATGTAGAAGTCGCGTCGAAGTGGCTGAGCTAAATCGTTAGAACCACATAATCTTTTCGATCTCCTTATGACGATACGGATACTATCCAAAGAAAGGGTCATATTGCGTCAGATGACTTTCTCTCTTTTCTTTACAGGCGTCTCCTTGTCGAGATGAATTTCCCCTTGACTTGCCGAGGTGACAAGGGAGACTAGCAGAGTAGCATTGCCTGATGGGTCAAATGGATTACTCAGTTGAGCGACCTCAAACAAGAGGATCGTGCTCTTGGCGAAATAGTCCTGACGATCTGTGTACAAACGGGCTAGACAGGAGATGATCGTTGATGTTGATCATCGCGAGTACCGAATCCCTTCCGAAACAATAACATGAAAGCCTCCGGAAGAAAACAAGCGGTTAGAAACTGATGGCTTGAAGCCTCGAATCATCGTGTGTATAAAAAGTCTTTGCCTCGTGGAATGTATCAGTTCTGGTTCGTCCAAGAGTTTTTCTAGCTTGGCGTTGGGTCGGAAGTTTGTGAAGCCACATTTCTTCCGTGGCTGCGGGAAAATTCGAGGCCTTTGAGAAGCGAGTATTATGAAGTAAAAATAAATAGCCAGTCTGCTGCTGTTGATGGTGGTATTCTGTTTGCTTCTTTTTGACACCCTCAATTTAGCTGTGGAGTTAGGCCTTTCAGTGCTCCCTGGTTCTTTTGGCAGACGGCATTTCCACTTTTCGATCCGCCAAAAGATGGGTATTTCTGGGGACAAATTTTACTGCAAGACTGACAAGACAGGGATCAGGACAAGGGTCTTTTAATGACTGTCATAGCAAAGAATCCTATCTTACAGCACAAAAGAGACGAGGTCAAAGACGTTGAGATCCGTTGAACAATGAGAAAGAATAAACAAATTCTAGAATCTTTAGACTCTCTGTATTTCTGACTCGAGGCATCACACAGACGTTAGTACTGTATTCGGTGCACTTGGCGTATCCCATCTCGAGGCTCTGATTTGTTGGAAAGTCAATGCGTGTGGTCGAATGAAACCCGAAACAAACGGTCTGAAACGTTAGGTAGTCTGACGTGTGTGCGTGTCTGTGAACCCTTCTTTTTCTTCTTTGACTTTCTTGCGTCTAGAGGTTTAATGCCACCCGGACCGATGAGAATACGAGGAACAGAGCAAGCATTCGTTGTTGGCAGAGTACAAGGCCATGTTGTGCTCTGTGCTGTGTCTGTTTCATGAGCAAACACAACCAACAGGAATAAGACTCCAACAGTATTGTATCACATACAGACACATAGAGAGGCAGAGAGGGTCTATACTAGTATTGCGTGACGTCAAAGCCAAGAGTAGAAAAAAAGTCATGCTGTCTAACCCCTGATGATCTTTATAGAACCCACCCAATGGATCACTATAGTCTTGGCCCTTCCGAATTGTGATGCGCCCTCTCGAGGTTTCAACCCCAAAACTACCCTCGCGTGAAGCTAGTGATATGCATTAGATATCCCTTTTCAGTACAACAATGCTCCATTCAATACTTCTTCTAGCTTTCACCATCCCTGATCATCCGTTCCCATCCCGTTCCTTCCTTTCTTCTTCCCTCTTGAGACTAAGCCAGAGGCTAGGTTCTTAGACTTCCCCATATTCCCATTCCCATTCCCACAATTATTCCTCTTCATCGCATTCTTAAAGGATTTGTGCATCCTCATCCACCTTTCATTTACTTGTCTTTCATCTTTTCTATTTTGGAGAAGCGAACAAGATCTCATCATCACTCATTTCGGTTGTGAAACTGACATCAACCTTGTCTGGTAGAGGAAAGCTGTGCTCCCTCGCCTTTACATACTCGATACTTGGACTCTCTTTTTTATCAAGTCTCATATTTCTTCATCTATTGCATCCATCGCTTTTTGCATTCCTTGCATTCTATTAATCATCTTGGCGTGCCTCGAGACAATCACTCGACGCTATCGATCATATATCATCTCGACACTTTCATTTCCCCGTTGCTCAAGTCGTAACACTCTGGAAACGAAACGCCGATCAAATTCCTTCTCCTGTTTACAGAAGAATTCATTCATTCAATACTCGACAGGGCATCGCATAGCCACATCCAATCTATTTAATAATCCTTCGACATACCATCTTCAGCTTGAAACGATCTGCCCAAGGATTGTTTCACTAAAACGCGTACGCATAAACAGCAAACCTACGACCAACTTCACTTTAACAGTTCGAAACCGAATCCTGTCAGCTTGTTGGTTCCTTCAGCCTGGTTGTGAGCATCTTAGCGCGTTTCAACCGGGTTCCTGTTTTATTGATCGGAAGATCCATATCAATGCTTAGAGCTTGAGCCAAGACAGCAACCAGCCCGTCTTATAATTGAGCTTGAGCAGCACTCTTCGATAACTATCGAAAACCTTGTTTCTGAAGATACTACTCTTTTTGTTGATACATACAACACACAACATTCACAATGACTGGACAATCTACACGACGATGGCTTCAGCTGTCCTTCCTCTTTATGGCTGGTACCGCTTCAGCAGGATCTCTCAAGCTGGCCGACTTTGAGTCCATCGGCGACAAGTCATTCCCATCAAGCTGTGTTCAAGCATACGACACCCCTCTCGAGGCATGCACTCCCAACGACTTCACCGGTGGCAAGGCTTGCAGTGCTGCTTGCAAGGACTCAGTGCAACGAGCCCAGGGTTTCATCCAAGCCTCATGTGGCGACGTCTCTACCGACTCGGAATCTCTTCTTAGCCGTGGCCAAAAGGGCAATCTCGTTGCTGTTCTTTGCCGGGATGTCGATGAGCCCCAGTCCCAACAAGAGACCCAATCACAGCCTCAATCTGAACCTCAACCTGTGTCCGAGCCCGAGACTCACCCTCCAGCCACTACAACATCACACTCCGAGTCTGCTACCAAGATCCAGAAGAACATTCTGATCGAGACTAGCGTTTCTACCCACTCCAGCAGCTCAAAGGTCAGCTTGGGTGAGCCCTTGTCCGCCGTTGATGAAGACCTCGCTACCAAGAGCACTGGTCTTGTCATCGACACAGAACAGCCCACAGGCTCTCTCCCTATCCCTCAAGCTCCCAGCCAGATGCTCACCTCAATGACGAGGTCTGCCGCTCCTAGCCAGACCGCCGAGCCGGCTGACGAGGAGCCTACTCCTACGCCTACAACGGCCGGCGGAGCTGTCCACGCTCCCAGCTTCAACTTTATGTGTGCATCTTTCGCGGTGTCCGCACTTATGTACATGGTCGTCAACTAGAAAGCTACTTCGATACCAATTCAAGACAAGGATATTTAAGGTGTAGGATTAGTGAATTTTAATGGAGCGGAAAAGGTAGAATGCTAGGGGCATCGCAAGATAGACAGCGCCAGCAGTGAGCATCTCACAATGAGCAACGGACTTGGCCAAATTTAAATCAATACCCGTCAAATTTAGACATAATTTCTGAGGATATTCCAATTTAGTGAAGTCAAGGATGAATGTTTATGCATCAGTACGCATCTTTGTTTCGATAGTGATTGAGGTTGTCAGTGAGCCCGAATAGCTTCACTTTGCGACTCCCAGTACTTCAGTTGTCGTAAACATCTTGAAATCTCACCCACAGAATAAGCGGAATACAATTTTACGATGCTTCAAATGATGAAGCTATCACCAAAATATGTCTTTGGCCATTTTCACCACCTGGTGCGGTTTTACGTCTTGGCGCCTCGATGTGAGAGTTCTTGGTACTTGGCGAGCCTGGGGTGCATCTCTGGGCATCTTGGCTGCACCAAAAATCCAGGCGTCTACCAGATCTCCAAGAGATGTCCAAGACCTTGGGGTTGCAACCTCAATTGTCGAAAAAGACAGTCGCATTTCCATGAGGACAAAAGAACATAGTGCTTTCGTTGTCTACCTAGTCATAATATTTCACAGACCGCTTTCTGCGGTAAGATATTTTATTCTTAATGCTGCCTTGACCGACGGAATGCCCCAGAACTAGGCGCAGAAGAGATCGGAGCATTTCTATGATGAGAATAGGTGCTGTTTAGATATCCTCACTGACGTCAGTCCAACCAAGTAAATGGTCGAAGTGAGTGAATTTTAAGCCTGTGGATAGACTCAATAAGAATAATACCAGATACAGGCCTGTCATTGTGAGGATTTCAGGCCCAACCTAGGTAAGCTTAAACCGCCATCAAACCTGGAAGCTGGACTTGCCACTGATAGCTCCCGCATTTTGCATGAAAAGAATAAGCATAACATTGACCTCGCAGGAACGAACAGGCCAGGCCTAGACAGCGCATTTAAGCTTGTCTAA
Organism: Fusarium equiseti; assembly: GCA_003313175.1. Classification (NCBI taxonomy): domain Eukaryota; kingdom Fungi; phylum Ascomycota; class Sordariomycetes; order Hypocreales; family Nectriaceae; genus Fusarium; species Fusarium equiseti. Next base: position 812,872 of record QOHM01000007.1, read on the forward strand.
GTTTATAGCCGTTGGGGCCGTTAAATTGGGCCGCCATTATTACTGTATGCATCACCGCATGTGCGAAAATGATAGAGGCTCAAAAGGGACAAGGGCGCAGGGAGAACCCAGCACAGATGTGATGGTTGCTAGAAAACTGTTTTCTACGGCTGTTATCGTGGGGGATACCAACAAGTGATGAGCCTTTGTGAGGTCGGAAGTGTTGATCGCATTGCGGATCACAAAACTCAGATAAAAAATGACTCGAAGAAACCGAGGTTAGCGCTGCAAACTCGTCATTGAGGAAATGCGACGATGCCAAGGAAAAGTGGCATTGGCTGGAGGGTCTTCAGGTGATACTCGAGGAGGGTTCGCCCGCATTTTCTTGTTTACTCGCAGACAGAGAAGAAAATGTCGATTCGTATCGATGCTGAGAAGAACAGTGTCCCACCGGTTGGACGGGTCAACTGGGGTCTTGTCGTGCTGCTTTTGATACAGAATATTCTATAACTGACTAGAAGGGGAGACACAACACAATCTGGCCTCAAATGCATTGTGTTTGCTTTTCAGAATATTGATCAGGCGTCGTTGGGCTTGTAATATTGTCCCTATCGATTTTTATATAAGACAAGCGTAAAGATTTTGAGGCGTCAAGTGGGACTTGGTGTTATTGGTTTCTAGGCACTGGGAATAAAGTCTGGGCGTTGAACAAGGGAGAGGCATGTAATATGTGATTAGCTGACAAGTAAGACACGACTTATTGGGGAGAGAACTGGTCCGGACCGTTATCGTGAACGGTTACTCAAAATATCCTGAAGTCTATTATGATATCGTTATATATCTGGATGGTACAGAGTTCATAAAGAAGAGTATTCAAGATGTTGGCCCATATCGATGTGATATCTACCCTGCCGGTTTCTCCGGCTTGGGTGTTCTTGATAATCTGAATCAAAGCAGCGGTGCACAATGCCCCCCACTCAAGGCTCTTAGCGGCAGTTCAAAGACCGGGGCCCCTGTTCTTCACCTTGATCGTGTTTTTAGAGGTCCGAGGTTGACGGTGACGATCTCTTTCGACTTGACTTGACTTGACTTGATCTAGAGTTGCCTCCGGGGACACAAATCTCCAGCCGAAGAAGTTAAAAACAACCTTAAAAAAATTGCCATCCATCCTTCTTTCTTGTTTCGTCATTCTTCTCTCAAAGACTCGATATCTACCTATCTTTTCGGGGTCTCGCCTTGCCAAGAAGACTGTGGCGCGGTGGCGTATCATCCTGGTTTTTATAGGCGGTGTTGCCCTGTGACGACACTGTTCAGGCCCTGTGCCATTTTCGACCTGTGCCTGCGATCGCCCAGTAGGTCGGTTGACGGGGATTAGTCTAAACGGTTCGCTCTTTCTTGTCTTGTTGAGAAATTCTATTTTTCTTTCTTCTTCCAACAACCATTGGATTGGACTAGACCATCCCATACACTCCTAAGGTCTTTTGTCTTGTCCTGCTTTGTCGCTCTTTTATCTCGACCGATTCGATCTCGTCCATGCGGCGCTTCTCATCCAGACGAGTGTAAACGACAATTGACCGCGGCGCCGCCGCCGATTTTCGCCCTTCGCGATAACGTTGTTGTGATCGCCTCCGAGATCGCGACACCACCGATTCGAGTCCAGATAACGACAAACAAATCGAATATCTTTGTATACTTAGGTATACCAATTATCCAAAATGGCTTGGCATCACCTCGATATTACCAAGCCGCACTTGGTGTACATCATTCTTGGCGGCTTCACTTCCCTGTTCATGCTATGCTCGTCTTTAATCAAGGAGCGCTTGTACATTGGTGAAGCTACGGTTGCTACCCTTTGCGGAGTTATCTTCGGTCCTCATGCTGCCAACCTCATCGACCCGAATTCATGGGGCTCTACTGATATTGTCACGGTCGAGTTCTCCCGAATTGTTCTTGTTGTGCAATGTTTCGCCGTCGGTGTCGAATTGCCCAAGTTCTACATGGAGCGCCATTGGAAGTCCGTTGTCTTTCTTCTGATACCAGTCATGACGTTTGGTTGGCTCATCACCAGTCTGTTTATCTGGTGGATGATCCCCCCACTGGATTGGCTCGACAGTCTCGTTGTAGCTGCCTGTGTTACTGTTACTGATCCTGTTTTGGCTTCATCAGTTGTTGGTAAGGGCAAGTTTGCCAAGCGTGTCCCCAAGCATCTTCGAGATTTGTTGTCCGCTGAATCTGGCTGTAACGATGGCATGGCGTTCCCCTTCGTCTACTTGTCTCTTTACCTAATCCAATACAAGCGAGATGCCCAAGATGTGAGCTTCCACTTTGTTGTTTACGTCATCCTGTACGAGTGTATCGTCGGTGCCATCTACGGATTTGCTATTGGCTATATCGCCCGCCACGGTATCAGGTTCGCTGAGAAGCGCGATCTCATCGATCGAGAGAGTTTCCTGGTCTTCTACTTTGTTGTTGCGCTCTGGTGCGCCGGCTCAGGTAGTATCCTGGGCATGGACGACTTGCTGGTCGGTTTCGCTGCCGGAGTTGGCTTCTCAAACGATGGATGGTTTGGCGAGAAGACTGAAGAATCGCACGTTTCCAACGTTATCGATCTTTTGCTTAACTTGACTTATTTCGTCTACTTTGGAACGATCATCCCGTGGGAGCAATTCAACAATGGTGTTTTTGGTCTGGTCGCTTGGCGCCTGGTGGTTATTGCCATTTTTGTGCTCCTGTTCCGCCGAATTCCCATCATGTTGGCTCTGAAACCATTTATACCGGACGTCAAAACATGGCGTGAAGCCTTATTTGCTGGCCATTTCGGCCCAATTGGTGTAGGAGCCATCTTTGTCGCTATTTTGGCCCGAGCCGAACTCGAACACAAGGAGCCAGTACCTTTAGCGCAACTGCCACCCCCGAATTCTGAACACTATGAGCTCATTTATCTCGTGTGGCCTATAGTGTGCTTTATGGTCGTTACCTCAATCCTGGTTCATGGATCTTCCATCGCTGTCTTCACCCTTGGAAAACGTATTAACACCCTGAGTTTGACAATGTCCTACACAGCTGCTCCTGAAGACGGCCCAACTTGGATGAACCGGTTGCCTCGAATCTCATCTCAGTCTAGGTCTCAGGCAGGGTCCATGTCTGAGGCATCTATCGACGAAGAGAAGGGTCCTCAGCTCCCTCCCGATGCTGCCATCCCAGCCAACAGCCCCTACAGTCACTTGTTGCGTAGGCAGAATGATGGAAGTGGAAGCCGATCGCCTTCTGTTGTCTCACGGAGACGTAAGAACAAGAACTGGGATGACAACGGCCCTGGCGGTCCCATTGCTCAGTCTGCCATCTTTCCCCAACGTCAATCTTCGACTCTCATGTCTCCTACCGAACCATATGAGCAAGATGATTCTCCTTCGCAAGACAACACTGAATCGACTCTGGCCGCCGACGATAGCTCCAAGGAAAAGAACTCTGACAGAATTGAACAGGCAGGGGAGAGCCCTGCTGGTAGCAGTGGCCAGAAGACACCACCTAAGCCTGTGAACATCTATGAAGAGGGTCATGAAATGGTATTCGAGAACCAGCAAGGAGAGGTACTTGACGTTGAGCCCGCACCTGACTCCCACAAGCAAGATGCGGACCACGTGCCTATTACAGCTGTCAAACCAAGCCATGATAAGCTTTGGACCATGGCCGGCTTCAAGAAGAGAGTGGGTGACGTCTATAATTTTGAAATGGAGAAACGTAAAGAAAAGGGCCAGGATCGACGACACGAGCCAGCCAGGGCCTATCAGTTTGGAAACACGGTAAGCTGAGCCTCACAAATCTTTGCTGAATATTCAATTCTAACAACCCACAGATTATTGTTGAAGACGCGGATGGTGAAGTTGTTAAGACCTATGAGTTGCCTACGGCCAAGGGCGAGAGCTCCCAAGCTGGCCCTAGCACATCTGATGCGCCACCAGCTCCTAAACGTACCTGGTCCAACTTTGGAGGTGTATTCGCAGGTCATAACGCAAATGAGCAGACTAGGAAGACGTCTGTTGCGGAGACTCAAGCTGCTGACGACAAGGCTATTCGCTTCACGATTGGTGGTGTTGGTCAGCGCATGACCAAGGAGGACTTCATTCGAGAAGTGCAAAAGTTGGATTCACGAACAAGAAAGGAGGTCGTGGAGCAGTCAGATGCTTCCCATGCCGTCAAGAAGGTTGCCAAACAGGATCTTCCTCCTGAGACAGCTGTCAAGGCCGCCAAGGCTGCCGAGCATCACGCTCTTCCAAAACAAAAGGAGCGGACCCAACCATCTGCATCTCCGTCTAAGCCAGCAAGCCCGGCCAAGCCATCTGAAGAAATGGGCGAGACAGCCGTCGAGCGCAAGCGCCGTCTAGCAGTGCTATCAAACCAAGAAGAGGAGGAAAGCAAGGATACTGGTGAGACACCAGCTGAGAGGCGGCGCAGAGAGGCTGCGCTGGGTCTTGGTAACGAAGACGATAGCGATGATGAGGGTACAGAGAGAGTACCACCCAACCGCCGAGGCATTACGTTTGCCGAATCGACGAGACCTGGAAGAGGAAGAACTGGGAAATAGTGCATGACTGTGTACATTGTGGAGCGGGTATTTGCATATATGATGATAATAATCCAGTATGAGTATTGATTATACGGGAAAAGATAATGGGCATGGTGCATTATGTAGCGTACGGCATACAAAAATCAAGTCATAATTCGAATGAAATAGATTGAGATTTCCAATATATACGTTATACAAAGTGCTCAACGTTTTCAGATCACAGTAGCCTATGTCTTATACAATAGACTGGCCAAACCATCACGATCTCATTGTTAGTCAATGCTGGGGGAAGACTTAGAGGCAGCGACATGTGAGAAGTCACGTGTGCGGCTGTGTCCCTCGGGGGGCGCCATACTCATTCCATCTTGTCTTATTAGTCTTCATTTTGCATTAATTTACGCCATTTGCTAGTACTAAAGATGCGCATTCCACAACTATCTTCTGTGTAAATTGTCGCCAAGATATTTGATATCTGCCCCCAAAACCCCCACCTCGCATATCGAGATTCAATGGACAGTGATGGCCAGAGTGACTCGCCGCTCTCAATAACCTCCAATATCGCGGGCATCTTGACCTTTGTCGTTGCCATTGCTGCAGCATTCTACGCCCGTCTCACATATCTACGGAACAGTGATGATGAGTTCTTCCGCGTCAAGACGTCTTTGTCGTGGTATAAGACAGAATCCACATGGCTGGCAGATCTTGTAACAGCTATCAATGCCCAGCATGAAGGTTTTCACACGCATCAGCCCGAATATCAGATGTATACATTTGTCATGGACGACCTGCTGAATCTTGAACAGCGCCTGCTTGACATTGTTGCTGAGACGGAGGCCAAGGCGAGCATGAGCGACAATGGTGAAAGCTGGACACTCATGCCACGAAGTTGGAGCGGTCGTACAACAGTAGCAATGGCTTGGCTACGGGTGCGAACCAAGGCTTTAGAACTCGTACGGCAGCGTGAGGGTTTGACGGCGAGGGTGCAATTCATGCAGATGAGTATGATCTCCTCTCGACTGCGGGATCTGGAATCTAGGACGAAGTGGCGGGAAATGAAGATGGATGAGAGTTCGCGCAAGCTTGAGTCTCTGGTAGAAAACCAGAGAGATCGGATTCATCGGCTGGAAGATCTTGTGAGACGATGGACACGTCGTGATCATTCTGGTCTTTCGCGGTCTGAGACGTTGGCAGGTCTTGAGATTGGGAGCTCAGAACCGACCAAGGTAGTTGAAGATGACGGGTCTACCACTTCAGCAAGGTCCGAGAATGCGACTCTATCCAGGAGGTCAAGCAAACAATGACACATTTTATCTGAACCCGTATCCGTTCTTGTAGGCGTATGCGACCGCAATGCAGAGACTTGGGAAGGCCCAAAGGATATCCATTTCGACCACAGACCAAACCCACAAACAGCCGATAGGAGGTGCTTGCTTCATGACTGCTACGTATCCGTAGCTGTTACTGATGTGGATAAGATAACAGCCGCTTAGAGTGCTCGCGACGAAGAAGATAGCTTGGCGAACAGGCTCCTGGTAATCTTGGGGGACGAGAGGAATAAACTTCTTTTGCGAATAATGCGGGTGGAGGACGTAGAAGAGACCAATGAATACTGTAGTCACCACCGTGTTAGTGATACTCGCAACCAAGGTAGTTGAGAACTTACAGAGCCAGGCCGTGAGAGTTCGCTGGACGACTAAAACCCAATCAATGTCCATAGCATACTGCTGCTGCACAAGTACATCGAACGTAAAGTGAAGCGTAGCAATAATGCCAGTCCATAGTAGTGTCTCAAAGATGCGTTCTGTTCGAGGCGACAAGAGGGGACCTTCGCCATCAAGCTCGCGCTGTCGACGATCAGCTTCGGCAAAGAGGTCTTTACCCTTTGCGAGATCGACGAGCGTCTCCTTGTTTGGACCAGAGCGATCGGGCTGCTCAAGTTTGATATCCTTGACGGACTTTTCTTTGCGTTGGCGCGCCATGATTGGGTAGAGATCGAGTGGATGATGTCGTGGTTGAAGCTGGAAGTCAATTTAGCTGAGCTGAACTGAGCTGTTCCTGAAAGACAACGTCAACAGGTTACTTGTTTAGGTTTAGCGCATCCCATACAAATGGAAGCCGAAGCGTCGGGCCCTGCCGCTCTGCAGGTGATTTCTGTATGGCTTAAGAGCTGGGCAAAGGCCGGGCTTGTTCAGCTCTGGGAGCTTCTGAGGCGGTGAACCGTTGGCTAACTTTACAGAAGGTACGGCTCTTTACTGGAGGTCTCATGGGGGGTTGCCTTAGCGATTGGCATTTGCGCCCTCGTGAGCTCCTGCCCCTCCATGTCCAAGTTTCACTTGTTGTTGCCGCGTCTCGTGCCACATTTTGTCTCAGCCATCACACATCTTGTTTACGAACCGGGTCAATCCAGCTTCCCAGAGGGGTTGAATTCCCTCTTATAACAGTGCAATTGATCGCAGCGCGGCTTTCCAGCTCTACTTACAGCTATAATAAACACTGCGCTGCTCCGGCCGAACTACCCATCCTCTAGTAACACCGCCCGTCGCAACAGAAACCTCATCGCAATATTGTCTCCGAAACCGCCGCCGATATGAACGTTCTTCACATTTTTGCAGGTCTCGCCGTCGTAGTGCCGGGTCTGTACATGTTTACAGCGACCCAAGCCCAGTCGACTATCAAGAACAAGCGCATCTGTCTCTTGATCGCACACCCCGATGACGAAGCCATGTTTTTCTCGCCGACCGTCCTCGCCCTCACAAAGCCCGAGAACGGAAACCACGTCAAGATTCTATGCTTGAGCACTGGTATGAGCCGACTGCAACGACCCGTGCTTTGCAATCGCATCATGAAGATGATGCGACTATACAAAATTGGTTGAAAGCAGTTTTGGCTGATGGTGATTTTTTGGCGTGTTATAGGAGATGCCGACGGGCTAGGAGACGTTCGCAAGCAAGAGCTGGTCAAGAGCGGTTTGGCGCTGGGACTGCAAAGCGAGGATGATGTCTTTGTGGTGGACAACCCGTATGTTGACTGCCTTGCAACCGATTGTTACTACAAGAAGCTGACGGAATATCTTAATTATAGCACTGACTTCCCCGACTCCATGACGAGAATGTGGGACAAGAACCTGATCGCTCGTCTACTAGGAAGCACCTTTGCGCCCAAATTCGGCCACGAGCGCAAGAACAACCTCAAGCCCTCGGCTAACATTGACATCCTCGTCACCTTTGACAGCAACGGCGTATCTTCCCACCCTAACCATATCTCCCTGTACCTCGGTGCTCGATCCTTCATTCAGGCTCTTACTACGACCGAGTCGGAGTGGCCAAGCCCCATCGATCTATATACCCTCACCTCTGTGGGTATCGTGCGCAAGTACTCGGCTTTCATGGACTTCATCCCTACACTACTGTCGTCCCTCGGGTTCAACAACCAGGATAAGGAGCGCCCTGAAGGTCTGGTATTCATGAACCAGCTTGTTGGCCGAGGCGCGTACGGCACCGCCTGGAGTGCCATGACCCAGGCGCACAGGAGCCAGATGGTCTGGTTCCGCTATGGCTGGATTACCCTCAGCCGCTACATGACCATCAACGACCTACGTCTTGAAAGGTCCAAGGCACAGTAATCAAAATGAAGTACAAAGGAACCGCATGGCCAGGGGAGTTTGGAAACTATCTTGAACATTTGTTACTATTTGTACGACATCGGCGTACGTTTGCTTTTATACCTTGCTTGCATCTGAACAGGAATCTACAACACGACGGAGGATGTTTCTATTCGATACAATTAACGGGCAGAGTCTGGTTGTACACAGCATGGAAATGAGAATTGAAAGATGTATTGTGAATTATCGCCTAGCAGGCTCTATGGTCCTGTCTACCCGAACGCCTTGATAAACATAACACATTAAGTCGACTTGATGGCCTTCTTCTGCATAACCTGCTTGAACACTTGCAGCGCTGTCTCCGGCTCTGTTGTGCTGTTAGTTGAAGATATCTGAAGTGGAAGATGAACACTTACGATAATATGGCACTGAATGGCCAGCTCCCCAAACCTTCAAGAAGGATAGGTTGTCGACCGTCTTGTATCGACCGCGAGGTTTTCCATCGACTTCGTAGCTGCTGAAGTTCGCTGCTACGTATTCCTTCTGGCCAGGCCACTCGAGCGCATAAGACGCCCAGAGGACACCCTCCCAGTTGCAGATCCAATCGGTATCACCAGCCCAGATGAGAGTGTTGATACCACGCTTCACAACATCAGCCAAAGGCCCGACGTAAGAACGCGAACCTGTACCCACGTTAGCATTTAATCCCGTCGTCGTTGTCATTCCTGGGGATACTCACCATCTCCCGTTTTCGCCATGTTTGCGTAAACGGTGTCACTACACTCGGTAAACGGGGTATTGGCACCAATCGCATCCATGATCTCGGCTCTTGTAAGATATTCGAGGAAAGTGTCCGGCGGGTCAACGTCATTTTGTCCGATGCGTACATCGTAGACGTTGAAGTCGGTACCGCTGGCGATGACGAGGTTGGTGAACATTTGTGTGTTGCATGCCTCATCAGCCTTTGCACACTCTTCGTCCTGTCCTTCAAGCTCGGTGCAATTCTCCATGAGAGGTAGGCAGTACTTGTAGTATGAGTCAAGAGCAGTTCTCATCTTCTTATCTGTGAGAATCTTCTTGTAAGGGTTACGGTTTGCGTATGTGGCATAGGACTTGAATTGTCTCTTGGGTTCAATCCAGCCGTTGTTGATGCCCAGCGCAACCATATCGATCTTGTGACCATCGACATCGCCCTTCTTAATCTTGTCATTTTGCTTAAGGAAGTAGTCGGCGAACTCAGGACCGTAGTGTCCACCGTATGACTGAGTGAAGAGACCGAACTCTCGTGACTTGTACTTGGGGAATCGATCCAAGAAGACCTGCATGAACTTCCAGATATAAGGAGCCGCTTGTGCTGTTGAGTTGACGTCCTCGGTGCCAGTGCTGAATCCAGAGCCAATGGGCTGGTCGATATAGAGCATGTTTGCGTACTCATTCCATGAGTGAGGGTTCAGGCTTGGTTCAGTATCGTTGCCGACGAAATGGCATGGTCCATGTTCAGTGAAGAGACCGACCATGGAAGAACATCCAGGACCACCGTTCAGCCAGATGGCAAGGGGCGCATCCTCTGGTTTGTTACGGGCTTCGAAGAACCAGAACCACATGCTATGGTTCTTTCCTATATCTCGTTATTAGGGCATGATCTCGGTGATTGAGAGATGAGTTTACATACCGACATTCAAATAACCAGAGTGCTGATCAACTCCAGGCGTGGTCTCACAGATCCCAGAGTTACTGACATATTCAAGCTTGGTGTTGGTGGAAGCATGCTTGAAGACCGTGAGACCGTGACGTTCTAATGTTCGGAATCTTGGGCTATCAGGAGTAAGACCACCCCAAGCATTAACTGAGCCTATGAGGCCCAAGACAGCCGCCGAGATAAAAGAGAAGCGCATCGTGAGAGGTTGGCTTGATGGTGTAAAGTCGACACTTCTCCAGGCCAAAAAGGAAACCAAGTATAATATGGACAACGCGTTATAGCATTCTATTTATAAATGATCCTTCGTTCCTGCCCTTTTCTCGCATTGTGGAACTATCCTGGTTACCTCAACCTTCATATCCAAGAACCCACGTTCTACAGCAAGCATTGATCGTTGAACAACCATGCGTCGTCAACAAGAGGTTAGGCTGTTTCGCCATGTTCCAAACAGAGAGTGACGTGAACCCAGACGGGAAAGCGCGCCTGGACGGAAATGGTCCAAGTTGCTGCTTCAGAATCCGGTGAAACATTTCTTCTCCCTAATAAACATCCATTTTGGTGTTGCCGTAGGATTCTATCGGGGATGATGATCGACAGGGGATCTTCTGATTGGAATTCCACCCTGATTGTAAAACAAGCATCTACCAAAGCGCGCGGTTCTTCCTTCAATCATCGATAGCTTAGAACCACAATTACTGCGATTCGCATCTAGGTCCCATGTTAGCGCTTGTGGAGTCAATTAACCATCTGGGATGAGATAACGAACCATCCACTTATAAAGAACAAAAGCAAGCAGGTTTGATCTCGGTATTTATACCTGATACCGTATATAATCATTGACTTGGCTATTCAATATCAGTGATCCTGCACAGACTCTCCTTGCTTCTTCAACCAAGGAACTTCAGCTCTCGCGACATCGTACGATATACATCTGGAGTCAGTTTGATGAAAGACGTTCTGATCAACTAGCTATTCAAGTCGATACTCAAAGTCAATAGGACCAATTTCTCTTTCATAGATTTTACTGCTGAGATGTTGATGGCCCAAGTGTCTAATAGATAGCCCAGAACAGTTGACAATAAGCCATTCATCTCACCTCGACACTATTTCCCCTCTCCTGCAAGCCATGAATTCACTTTCTCACATCTCCAACTCTGTCCTTTAGACAAAGTATCAGGTCAAAATGTTTTCAGGTGATCTCGCCTACGTCCGCTCGTTTACACCGTACAAACCTCCAAATGTCATATCTATTCCACTGCGCAGCCTAAAATCGCCTCCGACAAGTCCAGTTGACAGCGAGAACAAAGACATGGGGGAGAAACTCGACCAGCGTTTGCCGTGTCCGCGAATCTACTTGACAAGAGCGCAGAAAACGACATAACGTCAAGTCTCAAAAGTCAATTCTCTTTAGCTCAGACGATACCAGTTATGCAGATCTCTCACCCTTCGTCCGATCTCGTCTCAGCGTCAGACACTTTCCACAACACAAGTTACGTTCCAGCCGATCGTTCATCCCATATTGCACAGGACACAAGCCTTTCGTTTCACTGCACACCGCCGGATGTTAAAACAGTTATGACCGGGTGATGGGATGGTTTCTATGTCTTGGTGTGACGGACACGATTTATGACTCTATGGCAATTCAAACCGAGATTGTCTTTCAACCGCTTATCTCTACTAGCAAACATCAAATCTAAAACAAAGTCATTTCATTCGTACCTAATTAACGTTTCAAAAATCTATGGTATATCCTTCTTGTAGTACACATAACACCATATAACCAACAAAAGAAAAAGAGCTCGCCATGCCTCTACTTAGAAATGTACACTGCGCTTCTTTTGTACCTTCTTCCGCTTATCCTCATCCTTCCGACTGCTGAAGAAACCACTGACGCTCGCCGCTGCAGGTCCTGCATAAGGTGCTGCTCCTTGCAATAGACCACCTAGACCATGGCGCTTCTTTCCGCCCTCACTAGGCCCAGGTTGAGCTTGTGCAGGCGGCGGTGAAAAGGTTGGTTGTGGTTGACCGTTGGGCGCTGGTCCGCTGCTGCTTGGTCTCGCAGGCAATGCACCTGAGGCAAAATGAGGTCGAGGGGGTAATGGTGGTGATGGGTGACCATTGTTTGTGCTTGTGTTTGGTTGATTCTGGAAATCCTGACCAGCCATGCCAAATTCCCGACGTAGTCGTTCCGTCTCCTGTTCAACCTCAGCTTCTCGTTTGCGACGTTCTTGCTCCTCGGTCTCCAACATCTGCTGGATCCTCTTGCGCTCTTCCTCCTCTGCTTTCTCACGTTCCAGTCTTTTCCGCTCTTCCTCTGCTACCATGGCCTGCAAGCGTTTTGTTTCAGCGTCAATTTCAGCCTGACGCTGGGCGTTATTGTTTGGCGGTTGCGCCGCGGCTTGAGCGCGAGGGGGTGACGATGGTCGGTTGTTGTTTAAGGCTCCTGCCATTGCTGGACCGCCAGAGGAGTTTGCTGCTGGGCGAGAATTTTGGCGGCGTCGGCCATTCGAGGCAAGGATGTGAAAAGGATCTTGGCTCGGGCTTAGGTAGAGATCCTTGATGGTTTCGGCACTCATGAGAAAAGCAATTTCGAGACCTCTTCGGTCCTCAATCTCAACTCGAGCCATGTTGGGCTCGTATATGGTCAACGTCGAGTCGTGCTTCGCCCGGAAGAAGGCCACGGTGATATCAGGCTCCTTGCTCTTCTTGCCACCCACGTTCCTGCCAGTCATATAGCATGTCATATCCTTACTCAAGCGCCCATCTCGTTTCCAGCGAAACACCACCTTGGGAACCAACTCGGCGAGAGATGGCCGGTCTTCCTGGTCGATTTGGCTGGCACTAGGCAGCTTGAAGGACCTTTCTGGCAGTTCAAATTCCCAAGTATCCGTCTTTCCCCAACTGCCCTGATGTTGCTTGACGGCGATATCCTGGTCCGGATTGTACAGCGAAACCGCAAAGTTGTCCGGTATGGTAGGGGTTTTGGGTGGCGGGTTGCCGTTTTGCGCGCGGATTTCAGCAGCGGAGAGAGTGGGCGATACCCATTCAGGCTTGACGCCTACCTCGGCGTATATCACAGAGTTGTTCTGCGAGTCGAATATGCCGAGCGCATACTGGCCATTGGCGTCGGAGGGAGAAGGTCGCTTCACAAGGTATTCGGGACTGGGGTCTGATCCATTATGTGTAAAGTAAAGAATACTGTTGAGCGGGTTTTCTGAAGAGGCTTTGAATTGGTAGGTTGGGAGGTTTTCGTCCAGCATCTTGTCTACGTCGTTCCTCGTCTAGAACTTGAGTCGCAATTCAATGTTTGTTGGTGTCGCAGAGTTAATTCGCAGAATGACGTAGTGGTCTATCCAGTCGTAACACGTGCGCAACGAGAGTTTGAGATCGAAACGGTATGTCGCAAATAAAACGAGAAGCCGTCAAAGTAACGAGAGTAGAAAACAAGTCGTACTAATACTCGAATAGGTTGTTGAAAGAAAAAGCCTTGCAGCCCAAACAATTGCGCGGCAGGCTGAGACTTGGAAGGCGGGGCAGTTTTTGAAGCAGGGAAGTTCCTCAGTTCGAATGCGATCCAATGCAGCTTGTGACTGATTTAGGATGGTCACAAGGTCAAGAGAAACTTGGCTGACGAAAAGATACCACGATCTTGAAAATAGCTGAGAAAGAAATAGATAAATATAGAGAAGAACAGAGAAACAGAACATCCCTCTATTTGATTCACTTCATCCTTATTTCCGTTACGTACCGAACGTGGCCAAACGCCACATCTGACTTCTCTATTCAGAGAGGCTGTGCAGTGCAGTGCAGTTGCTATTCTCGTCCTTTTCCTTGTCATGTCAAGTTATCGGATTGTGATAGTCCGATGAGAATCCTCAAATGATCGTCTTCCAATGGCGACTCTGCCAATGAGTGGCGCTCAAGATATTAAGCATCTTCAACTTCCTTGTCAACGCGCGTCCAATGACAAACAACCTGTTTGAGCCTCGCAACTGCGTCACCTTGAGTGGGCATTAATGTTTCCATCAGGTACGCGTGCCAGTAAACGATGATTGGTTTGCCCTGCGTCAAGGTATTGGAAATATTGGTTACCAAGGGCACAAGAGATGGAATACCCAGGGCGCTCCATGTAAATACAGGTTCAGTGTTCAGCTTGGAGAATATCTTTTCCTGTTAGCTATATACCTCAGAAGTAAAAATCTGTCTCGACTGTTCTAGAGAGCCAAAACTCATCGTCATTTATCTCTGTCTCTACCAGCGATACCCCAATGCAAAAGCCACAGATGCGTAAAGTGTGTCTCGTTTTGTGAGACTTTGTAACCCCAACCCAAGATGTACATGATCCCGTTAACGCCTTTTAATCCAATGCCAATGCAGTGCTGTCCCTTCCATAACGCCTCCTCGTGAATCTCATATCATAATCCATGCTCGAAGAGACCTTGTTCGTCGCCATCCTCGCTCGATTGCATGCGTCCAAATCTGGATGGCTCTTTTCGCGTTCGGTGCCTCCATTCTGCTGGAAGCGCAGGTCCATGGGGAGCCCAATGACACAATGATTTCTGCTGTATGTTTGCGCCCACCTGTTTGTGCAGAGCCCAATGCCAGTCTAATTCTCAAACATAGTCCAATGCGCTCGTCATCATGTGTTCCCGTATCATAACGCTCTTATAGCCCTTCTCTGCCGGGCTCGATCCGAAAATATGTCGCGAAGCAAATTGTGCACCAGTTATCCTTCCATTTATCGCGCGGGTGTGCAAGTCCGTACTCCTTCAACACGACTGTCCGGTTCACGCCATTGCGCTATGCGGGAGGCGTGTTATTTGTCGTGTTCTGTGTGGTTTCCTGTGTGGTGTTTTGTGCAGTATTCTGTTCTTCGTCTGTTGCGGGAGGTCCTCTGCGCGGTCGTCGTCTTCGGCGTCGATTTTGTAGGCGTGGTCGGCAGCATGGATACCAGCAGCAGAAGAAACAGGCAACCACCAAGCCGATGGCCAGGCCGATCAGAAAGCCGCGCATGATTTTCTCTCCGTTAGAGCCTCCCTTAGCGATGCCCATAAACTTCTCGCGAAACAAATCATCTGCGAACGCATTCGAGGGAACGATGTTTCCGGTGGTGCCGGCTGTTGAGGATTGATCGCTTTCCGGCGACGAGGCATGCTCGCCGCGTGAAATAAGATGCCATGAGGGTGGTATAGGCATTATGCGAAGCCGGTGGGGCAGACAGAAAATGGCTGCCAAACGAATGTAAGAGACGAGGGGGCGGAAACTGAATGAGGATTAAGCTTAAATTGTAGCGATCGAAGTAACAAAAGTAGGTTGTGAAACTCGACAAGAAGTCCGAAAGATGGACCGGAGCGGAAGTAACGGAGGTGGGATGTGTCGGGCTAAGTGATCGACAAGATGCGCACCACCAGGGGTATCAGATTTGACCGCCGAGATGATAAAATAATCTAGTCGCTTTATGCCGCTTTACATCAGCATATAGGCTATTTGTTTTTGACGCCTCAAGTTCGGAGACAATTCCTGCTGCCCTCCAAAAGTATTGGGTGCCTTCTTGGCCCGTCAGGATGAGGCAGGTGCAAGTGATGCTGGAGATACGGCCCGTCTTGCGAATTATATTGTCAGTTGCGTCCGGTGATTGGAAGACCTTTTCCCCTCTAACCGCAAGCGTTGAAGAAACACAAGTGAAAAGATCGGTGTCTGACTTGTCAACGGAGAAATCAACATAAAACAGAGCCAAGATTCTTGATGAGAAAAAAAAAAAAAAAAAAAAAAAGTCCGGAGGTTGAAGAACAGGCGATTGAGAATGGAGACAAACTGGGGGTTGGGGGTTGGAGAAGGCAGCGCAGCGCAGCGCATGAGAGGAAGGAATCTTGTAAAACCCTCAGACAGAATTGACAAGGATTTTCCCTTTCTCCAAAGCTAATAGACTAAGCATCAAGGAAGGCAGGGAGCAGGGAAGATCCCATCTGGCTTGCCCGCATCTCTCCGCAACTTTCAGCTACAGCATCTGTCCCTCTCTTTCTCCCTTGGCGCAGATTATAGCACCTCCCTCATTAAGCTAATCTCATCAACTAACGGTCCAGATCAATGTCATGTCGAGAGAGACGCCAAGACGTTTACGAATCCCCAACGGCCCAAGCTTCAATGTCACGGATATACAGTTTCTAATCCACCCGATAGGATAGGCTAAACGCCAAGAAATGCATATCAGTACTATCGTTTCCAGTGTTTGCACCACACTGTGAATGTCGTTTGGGTATAAGCGGATGCCAGCAGAAGAAACTGAGTAATCTATTGATTTGAAAAACAAAAGCAATTAGTCTCAACTTCAGCTTCACTTTCAGATTCACTTCAATTGATGGTTGATCCTTGACAAAGGCTAATTTCTAATGCCTTGATCGGTCTAGAGGCTATACACGTCATGCCCCCATTGGTTAGACCCGCAATGTGGACTTTTCCCCGCCCCGAACCCGGAAACTGCGGGGTGGGCGGGTGGCTGATAAGGTTGAGGCGGCGTCGGGGAGACTTCCGCTTGATAGAGGAAATGACTCGGTTAAGCAAGTCTTGTAACAACACCACCATCATAGAATACCATACACAGAAGAATTGTCCTCTAAGACTTAGGAAACCAAAACAAAGTATCCGTAACTAAGGACATATCCAAGCTACCATAAGTGACCAATTATTTCGTCTCTTATGTTCGTTCACAGCGGCCATCTTCTGACACCCTGACGAGACGACAGAGTAGTCAGATAGAGGCGCAGAGAGGTAGCAGAGAGGTAGTAAAGAAAAATAAAAATCAACAATTCTTCTCTAATCGCTATTGTTACCACTATTATCTAACCACGTCTCTTACTCCAGAGGTTACAAACTGAGCCGCATCTTCACACTCTGGGGTGGGCTTCCGCTTTGCCGCTTCTTCCTCTTCTTTCTTCTTCTTTCCTCTTCCGCTCTCTTTATGCCTGCTTCTAGTTCCTCCTTCTTCTTACGTCCTTCGAGCCAACTAGCCAAGGTTAACTATCAATCACAGGATGCTGTTGGATTCAACTCACAGGCTCGTGATAGTGAAAATGGTCGACGCACCAATAACAGCAAACATTTCTGCTATCATCAAGATGCGCGGGTGATCGACCTTAAACGGCCCTTTTTTGCTGGGCTGTGACACCTCCCATGCTCGAAAACCCGCGAGCACAGTTGCGACCACACCACTCAAACCGAAGATAATGATCACCAATATTTGCCTTTTGGGTACTTCCGGTACAGACATAAGAGACGTTGCGCCGAAGTACAGATACGTAAGAACGTCGTTCATTGAAGTGACGAAGGTGTCCCGTGCTAGTTCAACGCGCCGAGTTCGTGCACCTAAAGATCGTCAGTCTTTGTATGTATGATGTTTGTAGGCATCGCTTGCATTCAGCATCAGTCGGTGAGCATTCATGGACACCGTTGTTTATACGGACGAGATAAATTGTAGTTGCAATGGAAGTAGACAACTCAATGAGCGCGATGGGTGTAAGCCACCACCAACCCCAACTCTTCGGGCACTTGGTGGCGGGAGAGACTGGCAACAATACATTCATCTTGAGAACAAAGTAGAACCAAGTGTAGGCTACCAGACTTGCCAGCCACAAGTTGACCTTGTACTTTTGCAAAAACCCATCTGGGTCCAACCACTTTTTGCACTCTTCTGGGGTGACTTGGCCTGGGTGAGGTGGTTGTTCTGTCTTCTCTTCCATGCAGAGTATCGCGAGTTCGGCTATCTAGGCGAGCTGATGGACGACATCGTCAGTAGTTTTTCTTCCATGGAATTGAAAAGTTTGCTTACCAATTCCAGAATATAGAAGGTAACTCTGAACCAATAAAAGAATGTTACGGAGGTTGACTCGTTCTCCTTTGGTGGCTTTGCTTTGGCGTGCAGATACAACAGGCTCCAGACGATGAACAAGCCACCTAAGGGCCCGAGGATGCCGGCGAACAACAGAGTGCTGGCCATGATGGATATATCAGCTGAGCTGCGTGAGAGATGATAAAAGTGCGGCGGCGATGATAAATCTGCGGCAGCGATATTCTGGGTGACAATACAATACGTGAAGATGTTGTTGTGTGATGGTTGATGGTTGAGCTAGAAGAACCTGCCGTGGCAGAAACATATATGCTCCAAGACCAAGATGGTTGATGGGAGAAGTTGCATTGAGAGAATAGAATATAGTAAAGAGGGAAAGTCTAATTACTAGGTACCTAGGTAGGCAAGTGACTGCCTTCCGGGTACGTTTGAATACCTACTGGTAAGGTATGTGCCTACGCCTACCTGGGGACCCGACCTAATAGACAGGCAGGTTGTGAGAGCCGGCACAATGAATTACTTTCTACTGGTGCAACTCTCCTCCAGCTGCTGCTGCTGCCTTCGATCTCTTTCTCCCAACGTAATTGTCGTGCTGAGGGAGACACTGGACGTCCTTTTGGAGATTGTCGATTTCGTGATCGTTGGAGCTGGCAAGATTTTATATCCTTTCTGGCTGAAATCGACATGAAGATCTCATTGTGTACGTCGGAAGAGACTCTAAGCTGACATATCGCAGGATGGGCTGGACTGGCAGCCACAAAGTGTGGCATCAGCTGCATCTAGAACAGACACTGGCGATCATTGACTCGGCCACTATGCTAGGCGGAGTCAGGGCAGAGCATTGTTAATACACTGACCTTGGAACAAATACGATACTACGTACCTACGAGTATCCAGATTTCCCAACGGACACGTGAACTCTTAGTGTGAAGCCAGGGCAGTTCGCACAATTACTTAAACCAGTACGCCCATCACTTTGACTGACATCTTTGGTGAGATACGATTTGAACATAAGGTTGAAACAGCAGAGCATCAAGAATGGGGTGGGTGGAAGCTGAGTGTGAGAGACATGAAGGCGGGTGTACATGTCAAAATCAAAGCCAAAAGACTTGTTGTTGCAACAGGTCTGGCTTCAGAACCATTTCTGCCAGGCTTTAAAGGTCAGGATAACTCTCATGTCACCCTTTTCCATGGAATATATCTGGCTGGATACGGACATAAGGACGAAACAGCCAAGTCAGTGACTGTATTCGGCGGTACAAAGATAGCGCGGGATGTGCTATATCTGTATGCCATCAAGGGAATTCAAGTGAACTGGGTCATCAGAGGTAAGCAGGAAGTTAGAGACTACTTACATAAGAAGATACAGAAACGGCAATAAACCATTGCTAAAAGATCAAGGTGTTTCGAGCAAAGAAGCTATACACCTACATATTCTTTGAAGATGAAGATCGCACAGTGGTTGCCTGAAAGTCATACAAGCTATCTCCTGGGGCAAGGAAAGTTGAAGCTAGAAGGATGAGAGACAGAATTGCTAATTGCTTTGTAGTAGATTGTGCTAGTGCGGTTGTTGACTTATTTCTTGCTCCCTATGTCATCCTTTCTGTCACATAACACGACACGTGCTGGAGGTATTGCAATAACCCGTGTTCAGCATGGATGAAGTTTAATTAGGCGATCATTTAGCCTGATCCTATTCCATCCTTTCGAATTTCCGATTCGGGGCATGATGTTGTATCGAAAGGCTATCTTGCTCTTTAGACCATCTACCCCTGCTTTCTGCCTGCTAGTGTTAGGCAGCCAATCCACCTTGGCCATATCGACTTACACAGGCGAGTCTATATAAAAAGGCAACTCAACGCTCCAATTGATTCATTATTTCAGTTCCAATTCCAATTCTTCATATTTATTCACTTCACCTTCTTGAACTATACTCAGAAACAGTCATGTCTGCCTCAATTGACCCCACGGGTGCTTCACCCAATGTCACAACCCGTCAAACTCGCAGCTCTACCCGTCAAGCACTTGCATCAACTGCTTCACCCCAAAGAGACCAAAGTCCAGACTCAGACTCTAAGAAACCCCCAATCACTCCTCTTCCATCAGACTACTCCAGATGGCGAATCCCTCTTCCTCCTGAAGATCGTGATGCCTTGGTCATTAAACATGACTGGCTCGCTACTCACACTGTTCCTCTCCCCAAAGATGTTCTTCGCTCTAGTTCTCTTGATCCTACGACATACCTCAATCCTGTGGATGCAACTTATGTCTTTGCACAAGCTGAGGCTGGTACTGCAGTGTGCATCTCACCAGATGGCATCCTCCTTACCTGCGCCCACTGCGTTGCAGAGAACGCGGGGGAGCTCGCGAAAGTCCCCTTCCGCGTTCTTATATCCGCAAGCGGAAATATGGTCATGGCTCAAATAATCTCATGGGATCCAGTGCGAGATCTTGCTCTCCTCATCATCGATAAAGCCCAGTCACCCCAAAGGCCTTTCCCTTACACTCGCATCGCATCGTCCCCTCCCAAGTTCAACTCCAAACTTTTGTGCATAGGTCATCCTGGCTCAGAAGATCTTGAGTCAAGGAAGAAGAAAAAGACCGGTTATGGCACATTGGAGCTCAGCGAAGGTGCATTTCGTGGTATGGCTGAGGACCAGGATCCTCATGACAATAGCAAAATCGGAGCTCTCAAGCACGACTGCTGGACGTACTGGGGACACAGTGGAGCAGGCTTATTTGACAGAGCGACGGGAAACTTGGTAGGTGTGCACTCAAGCTGGGATGATAAAACTGGTATGAGAAGGGGTGTGCCATTGGAAGCGGTGGCAGCGTTTCTCGAAGAGTTCGCGATGAGTAAAGGGGATGCTTTTGGGAAGAGTTGGCAATGGTATGTTAGGTGAAGCAAAGAGGATATACTGCATACAACATTATGAGAAACGACTGGGATGGAAGCAAGCCAGAGCTGTATTTACTATTCAATGATACGAGCACATTAAAACAAGATACTTGAAAGAGGTTGTCTTGAATCTTAACTTCGAAAGATTTATGTATCTACGTAGTACTACACATGAGTATTTTTCACAAGCGCCAATATCATGTCCAATTCTCAACAGCTGCCAGCATATCTCCCAGAGGGCAAAGTCCACAAGATCCGACTTGTACAAATCCTGGCCATCCCAGCCTTAATACATACACCTGATCCGATCCAACCCGCTCCTTAATTATCAACCCTTCCTCCATGTTCTGTACTGTACTGTGCTTTGCTGCGCTGAAATTAAGATGCAAGCCCAAAAATAGAACGACGATGGACATTCCCGCCGTTTGTTGCAGAATAACACCTGTTCGACTTTTCAAACGCCATAACCCGCAATGTCCCCATGATGAAAGATGAAAAATGCTGCACATGAAAGCCGTGGCTTGATCGCTGCTCTCCTCTACCTCGGTGAACGTCCTTCTGACAAAAGCAAATAGCTGTGAGTGAAACTGCCCGAAGGCCGAATCGCTCCAAGCTCCACGACTCGAGGGAGCTTCAGTTGCCCAACCTGGCAACTCTCTAAAAACCCTTGTCTTCATACAAGCCTCCTCTTTAGTGACCGAATCATACCAATGATATGGTTCAGCTCGAGACATACGCAGTAGGCCAGTGCAGCATTTAGCGTTCTGCCCCGTAATAGCTCATGGTTGGTGTTTCAGGTTCACCACCTCAGCTCAGAAACGCTGACCCACTGAAACAAACATCACCAAACGTCATGCAGGCAACCCGACCTGCCTGCCAAATCTTGCCTGCTCCCACCTGCACGACTTCCAAGAAACGCATCTGGGTTTTGCCCCGGCGTAATGAGGCCATGTAGCGGTGGATTGTGCCGACCCTGCAAGTCTGACGTACAGCATGCATCTCGTGCTCGCCACTCGATAGTATTCGGGTTTCGGTAGGCGCCGTTCAAAGCCGGTTGCTTGGACTGCAAGACTGATCCACCAAAGCCAGCGACTCCAAGAATAGCTTAGATGATGCCTCCTGGAGGATCGTAGCCTGTCGGCGCTCCTCTCGAGGTACTGCCTAGCCCCGCGCTTCCTGGCTCCCCGTCTAATGGTGCTGTCGTCGTTTTTCGAAGCATAAACATAGGTTTCTTGCCTTCTTTGTCCAGTTGCTTAAACAGAATCAATGGCTTCTCCTCTAGACCTAAGCAGCGCTCCTGGTCTCCATACACGATGTAGAGAGCATATTGGTCCCAAGGGGCGTTGATCTGGTACTTTTTGAGTGCAGCAGGTAAAACCTTGTAGCAAGGGTCCTCCATACTAACGCGGAATGATTTGAATATTTCGACTGAAGCATTGCTCTGGCTGGGTGTATCAGGTACAGGGGTTTCTCGTCTGCGGGGCGGCCCTTGCGGTGCCTTTTCGCGGGAAGTATAAGCTGAATTGGCGTGACCGTCGTCGTTGAAGGTGGTTCGTGTGGAGGGCGTCGGTGCTTCGCTGCGGTAGGATCGAGAGGCGAGGGTGGTAGCGGACATGTGGGTCTGGGGGGACGTTGGAGAGGGAATGTTGGGTGAGGGATACGAAGGAGACGACGCGCCTTGGCCCCCTCCATTCATCGCTGCAAGATGAGAAGATGATAGGACGGCTCGTTCTGCTGCGCTGCTAGGGTCCAGCGCAGTCTCGGCTATTGACCTCTCGTGCGTGGATTGCGTGGGCGATGCATTCTTGGGTGTTGCTCCAATTAAGATCTTGCGAGTTGAGTATTGTCGCTTGACTGAGCCTACAGATTGACCCGAGCCCGGTGGTGGTGTTGGTGCGGGGGGCGATATGGTAGTTTCGTACCCATACGCTTGCTGGTTTCCAGACAGGTTGGGCAATGGTTGCTGCGCATCCTTGACAAGGCGCAAGGCTGGCAACATATCTTCTCGCAATCGTCTGAAGTCGTCCGTCATTCGTCGCAAATCCTGTTCGAGTAGACTCATACGTTCGTCGCGGAGGCGAAACTGTTCGACCAAATGTTTGATGTCCTTGATAGTTGCGGTAGCATATTGCGCTTCAGCGTCGGCAGCTGCAGGGGTTACGGATTAGAATCACGCCAGTCCACCAGGGAGGGGAAACCAGAAACAACGTACATAGGGGCAGGTAATGGTCGCTCTCAATGGGCACATCTTGAGCCTTTTTGACATCATAGACGCTTTTGAGGATTGTAAGACGATGTCCCACACTTGCGATACCCATGCTTTTAAGATCATCATGCTGTAGCGCAACAAGAGCCTCGCCGACAATCTCGTTTTCTGTAACGGTTCAAATGTCAGTTATCACTCTCTCAAAGTTGCCGGCATGTTATACGAAGAGGGGGAGGCTACCATGCCCAGACCAGAGACGTACCTATAAAACGATCGGCATACTGTTGGAGACCGATGGTGCCAATAAAATCAGCACATTCCTCGACTGTCCATTCAGAGATGATGGTTTCTGGGAGACGGTCGGCGCTGCTACGGTGGCCGTAGGTAGTAGGAGTATGCTCCGCGGACGTAGAGAGCTCAGAGTCTATGGGAGAATGCTCAGAGTTGGTGATGGGAGAGCCCATGCTTCGCTCGTATTCGTCGTCGGCATCGGACTCGGCGTAGGCTGTGCCACCATCAAAGCTCATCATCCTGACGGTTATGAGGGAGTTGGCGCCAACAGCTGAGGAGGTAGGTAAGACGAAAAACTAATTCGGGCGACGATGGTGGTGGTGATGCCGCAAAGAGCAGACGAATGCGCTGGATCGGGCACAGTCGGCTGAAGAGGATGAGGAACGAGATTTGGAATTTGCCGGTCGGTCGGTCGAATGCTTCGTACTCTCATTCAAGTCGTGATCGGAGGGTCATTAAGAGGAGTCGAGAAAATGGGCGCAATCTGCAGGATGCGAGAGAATGAATCGAATGGCTGAGCTACTGGGTAGCAAGCAGAAGAATTGGCTTAGGGGTCCAGAAATAATTAACCCAAGGGCCGGCCGATAATCGCAAAAAGTGACTGAACTATTTCGTCTCTTATGCTTTGACGGGCAACTTTTCAATGACGGCTGAAGCAAGGCAACGTAGAAGTAAGAAAAATGAGGATCACAAGAGAATAAGTAGACCCAGATTCGAGGCCGTCGATGCGAACAAAAGGAAAAGTCTGGTGGGAGGTAGCCAGAGGAGAAGAGAGCGGCTGTGGTGGTGATGATGACGGGGTTGTGTTGTGTCTTGGTCTTGGTCAAGCCTGTCTTGCTTTGGTCTTGCTCGTGGAAGCGCTTGGGTGTGGAAAGAGGAGGTGCTACCCAAGTTGGGATAGCCTCCACTCACAGTACCAACGACCTGCGGAAAACAGCACCTCTGTTTTTAGGTACCGAGTACATGAGATGACAGGGCTTCAGTCCTTTTTCTGGAAGTACTCCGTACCTAGCTCGACTCTTGGCCGTTTTCATAGTGGGCCATGCTGGGCCTTGCTGGGCGGCCTAGGAGGGACTTTGAATAACTGATCCTCCACTGAGAACTCGCCTTGGCTCCCGTCCCGCTCCACTGACAGCATCCCCCTGCCGCGCCCCGGCCAGACCCTCGCGCACTATTATTATAGGTGCCGCTGCTGTAGCCCGCCCAACCATTCCACTATTCAACCCTCCGATGCATCTCTCAACCGGCCATTGGATGGTTGTTGTTTCTTCAATAAACAAACGGGCAAGTTCATTGACATCCATAAACGTGAGTCAATGTTGGCTGGCAACACGCGTTTAGAAAAGTCTCAGCTAACGGGTTTAAAACATCCTAATCCCTGGGGAGCCGCTTGCTGAAATGTATCGAACTCCTAGTTCACTCAATTAACCTCAGTTTGTCTCTCCTTCAAACATCAATAGACTTAAACACCATGGAGATGAGGTATGCAGGGAAGTCTATCGAGACCTGGAGGTAAACGTTTATGGTTCAATCGAAAGACAGGACGATGACAGGCATTCTGAGGAAACATTGTTTGTTTGAGGCCGAGCACCGAACATTCCCGCATAAACAGCCATGGATATGGACTCGGCATCATCACCGTGTACCTGTCTCTCGAACAAACAGCGGGCTGTCACGGCATGTAAGATTATAGCCAAGAGATCGGGAACCCACAGCTACAGAACTAGTTGTAATGACCGTTGATGTCAAGGATAATGCACAAGCGAATATATCTGATCATAATTTTGTTTGATTAGTCGAAGTAGAGCTATACTACTTCCTTCTTATATACGTCGTCTAATAATTATTCTATATGCCATACTCTGCAATCTTAACCTGCAAGGTGGTTGCTGAGTCTTCCTCGTGATACCCATTCCAAAGATGGCCCATACCTCAACACGCCTTCAACTCCGTCAACCCGTTTCAAAAACTCTTATATAAGAGAGTGTGTAAATGCGGCAGCCATATGGCTAGCCACCGAAGAGAATCAAGGACATTAGAACGTCGTGCAACGTCGTCTTCCTTTACAGGACGGATCTAGTAATTGCATAAACGCCACTCAGGAAACTCCTGAGCACATAGGTGGATTAAAAAGCATGTGTCAAAAACCAGAAACAAAGATTTGATTAGGGCCAGCATATTAGCGGAGAGGGGCCTTAGAATCCTGGACGCCGTGTCGGACAACGTCCTCTAGGCGCCAGCGAGGAGCCTTGAGGGGAATTCGGTTGTCCTTCCTCCATTCGGCCTCGTGCTCGGGTGAAACACCTTCGGGCAGAGGGTCCAGTCCACCAGCTACACCAGTAGAAAACTTGATCTGAAGAATGTCGCCAACCTCGTCACATGCCTGCAACAGACGATCCAGATCCTCCTTGTTGTGGGCAGCAGAAACACAGAAACGAGCTCGAGAGCTGATGAGAGGGGTAGCAGGGTAACCGACAACGACAACGGAGATCTTTCGTCGAAGCATCTCATGACTGAAGGCGGGAAGCTTGGCGGGATGGTAGAGCATGACAGGAATGATGGGAGAGTCATCGTGGCCGTAGACGATGAGACCAAGACGCTTAAGTCCTAGGCGCAGATATCGGGAGTTGAAGGCAATACGCTGCAGACGCTCCTCACCTTGACCAGGGCACAGCTCGCCAGTGATGAGTTTCAGTGAAGCCAAAATTTGCATGAGGACACAAGGAGCGGGGGTCTCGCCGTACTGGGTAGCAGCATTGGTGCTCTTGAGCTTGTCAATGATGTGCTTGTCAGCTGCGACGTAACCACCGTTGGCGCCAAAGGATTTTGTCAGAGTTCCCATGAGAATATCAACCTCTGCAGGGTCGATGCCGAAGTAATCACAGACACCACGACCGCGGGGACCGAGAGCACCAACAGAGTGGGCCTCGTCGACAAAGAGATAGAACTTGTACTTGTGCTTCAGCTCGAGAATTCCGGGAAGATCACACATGGTTCCCTCCATAGAGTAGAGACCTTCAACGACGACGAGAATCTTCTTCCAGGGGCGGTGGGTGCGGGGTTGACCTTGAGAGATAGCCTCACGAACAACACGCTCGAGGTCGGCCATATCGTTATGCTTGAAAGACTGGATGACAGCGCCGGAAAGACGAGCACCAACACGGATAGAAGCGTGGTTGAGCTCATCAGAGATGATAAGACAACCCTTGGAGACGATGGCGGGGAAAGAGCTGGAGTTTGTGACATAACCCATAGAGAAGACCATTGAAGCAGGCTTTCCGACGAACTCGGCAACCTCACGCTCAACCTCGAGAGCAAGATCGGAGGTACCAGCAGCACCGCGAGGGCTGCAGAAGCTGATGCCATATCGCTTGACACACTCCTCGACGGCGTCGGCACAGGGACCGTCAGACTGAGCAAAACCAAGGTAGTTGTAGGAACTCATGTTGAGGGTCTCAGTGTAGGTGCCAGTGTATTCATAGGTACGGTTGAAGTCATCAGACTTGCGGTCCATCAGAGTGATAAATCGTCCAGGGACACCGGTGGTAGGGCGAGCGAAGCAGTCATCCAGACGCATCTTGAGACGTCGGACGTAGAAGTTGTCGAAATCACTGTTGAGCGCTGCGTAGCCATTGCTGGCCTTGAGAGCACGATAGTGCTTGGGGTTTCCGAAACGCTTGCCAAAGAAATCTCGAATGTGACCAATGACAATCAGAATGAGGTAGCTGATGTACGTGGTGAGGATGAAGTAGTAGGGAGGTTCATCTTCGACAGGAGGCTCAAGGGGTTCTCCATGAGACTGGCTTGTGTAGCGATGACTTGAGTGAAGGAGAGGGCCGAACTGGGCGTCTGCTCGTTTTTGGCGGTCGATCTCCTCGGCGGTCTGGGGTTGGAAGATGGTAGTTGTCGATGTGTCGATGTTGTTGGGGTCACCGGGGCTCGCAGTGGAAAGCGAGATGGTTGGCAGACCGGGAGAAGGAGAGAATCCAGTAGCGGTGGCCTGGTTCTGTTGAACGGCGGCGAGAGCTTGTTGAGCACCAGTAGACTTGGGGCTACTGGAGAAAAAGTTGGTGATACGGTTGCCTTTTGAGGTAGAGGGGCGCCTCTCGCCCGACTTGACGGGTTGAGACATGGAGGACGAAGATGAAAATGGATTCAGCCGACGGGGCATCTCTCCTGGCAAAGGTGTGTCGTTTGGTGGTGCGCGAGCGAAAGGGAGGCTAGGTCGCGAAGATGCCGAAGGAGAGTTCGGGATCGAGTGGGTTGCTGAAGCACAAGAACTTGAAAGTCTGGCCACAAGAAGCGAGTGTCAGCAGGATTTTGAGTTTTGAACAATTCGATCAACAGAATTGGCCGCAATGCATATTCTCGGAATAGGAGTTTATGAAAAGTCAAATGCTTCCAATTGGGTTGTGAAAATGTTGGGCAGTGCAAAGAATAAAGCCAACTATGCAACGCGTGGCAGAACAAGCAGCAACACAAACAATAGCAGTAAAGAAAGTTGAGTTGAGCTGGAACTATGCACGGTACAACAAATGTTGATGAAGGAGATTCTTTTTGATAAAGAGGTTTAAACTCGAGGTGTAGGTGAGTTGAGTTAGGTTAGGTGGTGCGTGGTCCAGGAGGCACAGGGGGGCGCAGGAGGTGGCGTCGAATCAAACTGGGAAAGTAAAGATCCGCCGACTGCAAATTGCTTGTGGGCCTCTTAGCGGATCCATCCGTGGTCCAGCCAGGAACAGCTTAAAACACCAGATGATCGGCTCCAGAATACCAGGGGAATAACGGAATTGGGTTCCAAGCGAGACACAGAGACGATCTCGGGTGCTTTTTAAAGAGGGGGAGACTGAGAGAATCACTGACTTACCCAGGGCAGTTACTGTTCAACAGAGAAACAGTTTATGTTATGCTGCTTGCTTGCTTCGGATTCCAAGGCCCGAAACAGTTTGTTGATCGTTGAAAAGTCCGTAGATCGATCCAAGCTCTAATTCAATCCAATTGATCAGGCCGCAACGCAAGGGTGTCTTTGCGGAACGAGTCAAGTGCGTGGGTAGAATTGATTGATTGTCCGTGGTCGTTAATTACCTAGTTCAATAACCAAGTATTAAAGCAATGCAAGACAGTATTGATCGAGATCAAAAATCAAAGATTGACGATCGAGTAATCGATTCAAGCTTGAAGTGCTGGTAATTGATAGATATGACAACCGGAATGGCTGGGAGTTGGTTATTAGTCCGGTCACTCGGCCGAGGCCTGTCTGCAGGAGGACAACGAAGCGTAGAAACGACGATGATGACCCCAACGAGCAGCAACAAAGTGGTGATGGAAGTGAAGAAAGGCGACCAGGAACAGATGGCAGTCAGTCTGGGTAGTTGATTAATTATTCGACACAACAGCGGAGTCCGCGGCACAAAGTGGGAGGATCTCGGTGCATTAAAAACAATCAAAGTCCAGGTTTTCCGCTCCACGGGAAACAGCGGGGATAGAATGGTACTAGTACTAGTATTAAGTACCTGACATTGGCTTTCAGATGCACCGTGGTGAGGGGAATACAGTACAAAGCTACTGCTGAACAGACATCCATTCAATCAAGGTAAAAACGGGTTTAAAGTTGCATTTTACGTGTACCTGCACGGCTGACTGTACCACCAAATGCGATGTACGATGTACGAGAAACAAGTACAACAGCATAGAACAGCAACAGCCGGGGAGGACCGGACACAAGCATGAGATAAGAACTGGATGAATGAATGGATTCAAGGGGTCAACCAGCGGGGTCCTGCAGTGAGTTTTTTCGTCTCGCCTTTCGCTCCCTTGTATCCGTAGCTGCACACGACAACTGGTTGAGGCGACAAGGGACTCGCTGTATCGGACTTTCAGCACTGCCTTTTTTTTCTTCCAAGGTCTAGGGAGGCTCGAGAACCCCGAGGCGAGGCGCGTATCGTCGATAGTTTATGCCCCGTCCCGTACCTATCTTATTTTACGGTCGAAGAGCTAGCTGACCAGCCTTGGAATCACAAAATTGTCTTCGTAATCATCAGAACATATCTCTGGCTCCCTCCTTAATCAATGACAAGGTAGCAGTAAAGGATGGATGTTTACAAAATAATGAACCCCTAGACTCCGAGCTCTCCGGTCTGCGAATGGGAACACTCGGGAGCCTCTAAAAGGAAGCGCCACATTTTCCTTCTCAGGCTCGCTTCGCACCAACATCTCTCTCGTTTACCCTCTGTAACGAATGGCAGCTGTCCAGGGGCCGAGGCTCACCACACCATCAGATCTTGTGCTCTTCCATAGCGTTGGTCATGATGAAATCAAAAGAAAGTGAGATGTCATCATCCAGGGGCATTGCCGTCCCCAAGCTTCAAACTTTCCGTCGAAGCCGATACCGATGATGACATTCAATTTATCTACTTACTGATTTTCTAATTGTTTTCGCATGGACTAAAACGCAAAGTCTCAAAATAGTCATCCTTGCCATCGTTTCATTCTTGGATAGTATTTTCATAGCACCTCCATGGTTGGGCAATTGAGGCTAACTGCCTGGTTCGTTTACACGGAACGAGCTAATAGCGCCTAGTGAAGCTGTATCGGTAATTAACCAGTTCATCGGGGTCCAATAAGAGTCCGGGTATAGACGTTCATATGCAACCGGAACTCCATCACATAATTCAATTCTTTATATGTCATAGGATTGTTACTATGTAATCTAACTCGTTTTAGAATACAGTTTTTTATTAACAATTGCACTCAAATGCTGGGCATTCTGTTCCGTACATGTGCGAGGCGAGTCCCAATGCGCAAAAGGGCAACTGCATAAAGTCCTGGCGCTTGTACACCGACATCTATGACCAGACAGACAGACCAAGGCGCTACCCAAATACAGCTATGTACTGTATCAAAGAAGAACAAGATCGTCCGCTGTCAAATAACCTTCACCGCCAGCTCCTCTTCAGCCCAACTAACTAATGCACACGGTCCGCGATGATCACATGAGAGTGACATTAGTCTTTTCTTTCTTGGATGATCTCCAAGACAAACTCCAAGAGCATCTATCATGATATTAGAGTAGAAAGAGCAGCATATGATTGCGCTTTCGCTCAAGTCTTGGTCGCCCTCTCTGAGTTCCAGTGCTAAGCTCCTGTGGTACCATCTTGTCTCAGTTCCTGCGCCGATACCATCCACGACTTGATGTGTTACTGTTTACTAGACTATGACATACCTGAGAAAGAACCTCGGCACCCGAGTGATGGTCGGAAGTTTAGGAGAATCTGCCATGCCGAGCCTACGGTAGTACACACATACAAAAAGCATGGACTCTCCGAGGCGAGTAGCTAACGGATATCTAATCTCGCCAAAAATGCTAAATAACGTGATTTTCTTCAGCTTTCCAGCTGAGCTTGGATAATCACGCTATCATGCGTACTCGGTACTCTCTCCATACGAGCAATTGATTGAAGCCCTGTCTGCTATCGTATATCCGTACATGCTTCTCCTGACAAGAGATTATGCCATTGCCCGTTGTTCAGTGATGATGTGTATGTAAGATCTAGATGATAGTATTGTACTTCAGACTCCTCCTAATGCAATTCGACGTATCAACGGCAATCTTTTGCTATTTGATACAGTAGCATCTTGGTTCGGTAGATCCCCCTCGGTTTAGTGAAGCCACACATCACCAGCCTCCCCCACCACAGCCACGTTGGGGACCGTTTCGATGGCGGGGAACCGAGATCGGGAGGGGACGGCTTTCAGCGGTTCGCGATAGACACGGCAGTGAGAGAATCATTCCGTTCCGAGCTCTTGGAGGACGGAATACAAAGTCCGCTACACTTAGAAGATATTAAAACTTCTCAAATATCAGAGTCTTCTTCAATTGTTTTGTTCCATTGTTATAATCTTCCACTCCTGTGTCGTGTTATCATATCTTCTCCAACTCGTCGCTAAAGTTGCCCCTCAACATAATCTTTGCCGAGGGGTTCGTTGGGTCTCTTAATCTCCCTTCTTTTACATCTCAATGCCCGTCATGTCAATCGATAAACTTGAGCCTTCTGCGGCAGCACCTCTCTCTGAGGACAATGTCCTCTGGAGGCATCCAGATCCCAAGTCCACTCATATGTGGAAGTTTCTCGAGCATGTCAACAAGAAGCATGGTCTAAATCTTGACGGTTACCCAGCGCTTTACAAGTGGTCTATCGACGATGTTGCTTCATTTTGGGAGGAAGTCTGGCATTTCACTGGTGTCACAGCGTCACAGTCTTTTGACAAGGTATGAGAATCCGGGTGTAAGAGGGACTTCTCAAGTGAGATGCTCTCTGTGTCTACAATTACAGTCAATGGGTCGAATTATTGAGAAACTCTACTAAACTCGCTCACAGGTCCTTCCTCAAAATGCTTCCATGTATCCTCGGCCTGACTTCTTCTCTGGCTCGCTCCTCAACTTTGCCGAGAATCTACTCTTTCCCGCAACTTCTCCACATCCCGAGCCTTCGGCTCCGGCTGTAATAACCGTCACCGAGTTGCCCAACTCCACAGTGACTACTTCGTGGGCCGAGCTACGTGAGGCCGTTCGCCGATGCTCCAATGCCTTGCGCGCAGCCGGCCTCAAGCCCAATGATGTTGTAGCGGGTTTTGTGTCAAATCACGTTGAGGCACTTGTTGCCATGCTCGGTGCCGCAGCAATTGGCGCTATCTGGACTGGTATCAGCCCTGATAATGGTGTCTCAGCTGTGCTGGACCGTCTGAACCAGATTGCACCCAAGGTGCTATTTGCCGATAACGGCACAGTCTATAATGGCAAGGAGTGGTCAAGTGTATCAAAAACAACAGAGATTGTGGGCGAGCTTAAGAATAAGGGGCTTGAAAGGGTTGTTGTGATCAACAACATCAGTTCTGGAGGTCTTGGTCTTGAAGAGCTTGAGAAACACGGTGTGATAGCTGTCGATTACACCAAAATGCTCGAATCTGCTCCAGATGGGGCCCTGGAGTTTGAGCAACTTCCCCCAGCTCATCCCCTCTATGTCCTTTACTCAAGTGGAACTACTGGTCTTCCCAAGGCCATTGTCCATACAGCACTGGGCACGCTGCTTCAGCACAAGAAGGAGCATCTTCTTCACTGTTCGCTTGACTCGACATCCCGAATGCTCTACTATACGACTACTTCATGGATGATGTGGCACTGGAGTATTGCGGCTCTCGCCGTGGGAAGCACTGTTGTAGTATACTCCGGTTCTCCTTTCCGACCTCATGGCCACCTCTCACTTCCACGCCTCCTTTCTGACCTCGAGGTCACTCACTTCGGTACTTCGGCCGCTTACTTGACTGCTTTGGAAGCCAATGAAGTTTACCCCGTCCGTGACAGTTCAATCGATCTCTCCAGGTTGCAGGCTATCTACTCAACCGCCTCCCCTCTACCCCCATCAACATTCAAGTTTGTTTACGAGGCTTTCCCCAAGCACATCAACCTCGGTTCCATCACTGGCGGTACAGATATCATCTCTCTGTTCGGTGCCCCTTGTCCTCTTCTTCCCGTCCGCGTTGGCGAGATCCAATGTGCTGGTCTCGGCATGGCCATCCGTGCTGTCGACTCAATCACAGGAGAACCAATTAAAGCCGATGAGCCTGGTGACCTTGTTTGTGTGAAGCCATTCCTGTGTCAACCACTCACATTCTTCGGTCCTAATGGAGAGGCGAAGTACCAGTCAGCATATTTCGAGCGTTTCGAAAACATCTGCGGTGTTAAGGGTGCCGTGTGGCATCACGGTGACTTCGTCAAGATCCCCGACCCCTCAACTGGTAGTCTGGTTATGCTCGGACGATCAGATGGCGTACTGAAACCATCTGGTGTGCGCTTCGGATCAGCCGAGATCTACAACATCCTCACACGTTTCTTTGCCTCCGAGGTTGAAGATGCTGTTTGTGTCGGACGTCGAAGAGAGACGGATTCGGATGAGACTGTATGCCTGTTCGTAGTAATGGTGCCCGGAAAGGAGTTCAATGATGATCTCCGTCTACGGATCAAGTCCAAGATCAAGGCCGAGTTGAGTCCTCGACATGTTCCTGGTGTGGTTGAAGAGTGCGGAGCGGGCGTACCCAAGACAAGTAACGGAAAGAAGTAAGTTTATCACTTGAGGATCTGTAAATATAGTCTCGAAATACTAACGATCGTCTAGGATTGAAGTTGCTGTTAAGCAGATCCTTTCTGGCATGGATGTCAAGACCAATGCCAGTGTTGCTAACCCTGAAGCACTGGATTGGTTCAAGACTTGGGCAGAGACTCATTAAATAAGTCAGGTATAATTCGGGTAGGACTAATGCCGTTCTATGGAAATAAACAAAACACTGGTTAGGTTTTATAGAAAGGACCACTCTGTACAT
Source organism: Fusarium equiseti (assembly GCA_003313175.1). Lineage (NCBI taxonomy): Eukaryota > Fungi > Ascomycota > Sordariomycetes > Hypocreales > Nectriaceae > Fusarium > Fusarium equiseti. The sequence continues at coordinate 846,331 of QOHM01000007.1, forward strand.
AGAAGGGTGTTTGTGGTTATGAATGACAAAGACCGAACAGTTCACACATTACCTGCGCATCACTATATCCAAGACGGTTATAGACAGCTGCCGTGCCCAATGAGTGAGTGGCTTCATATCTTAGTTACTTTGCATCATTTATCCAGATCATGTAGTTCGAAGGATTTGCTGATCAAAATGCGAGTAACCTTTGCCCCGAGTGACCGGTCAGTGTTTCGAGTATAAACGCGGAAGTTTGATGTATGCCTCAAAGCTGAATGAGAGATAATTGGAGCCTTCAAACTCAGAGTATCTTTATTTAAGTGATATTTCTTCACTATCTCTATACATTACTTGGTTGTGGGTTGTAATGATTTAGTACTCTTGTGTCCCAAGTTGAGATCCTGGCCAAGAGGTTGACCCAAGCATACAACTAATAGTCATCAGGGTTTTCGAACTACTTGTCATTGGGCAGTTTATTGCCATTATCATCATGTTACAAGCCTGTTTGGCTATGGTGCAAATCCACCCTGAATTTGTAAGCCTCTTGATCAGACTCCTCAATGTCAGCTACGTCGATACCCACCGACTGGTTGATCATGGTTCCGTGATGCATCTGTCAAGAACAATACAACGAGCTTCTGGTCTTGCTCTGGAGTAGAGAGTCCAGAGAAATTAAAGATACAAACCATAGCTACGGGATTAAAAGAGTGACCTTTTAGGATGCCATCAACTTTTATTGTTCATCGACGAAAGGCAGGTTTGCTATAGGGTAGTCTGCGCAGTACGGGGTTGGCCAGGCACTTTCTCTGGAGTAGCTCCCTGGCCTGTCTAGCAAGCTGCATCTATTGTTGTGTACAAATAGGTTCCTCCTTGACTCAATACTCCGCAGCTCAATTCGATTCGACATCGTCATTGTTGGTTCTGCAGCGGTTCTATGTCAAAGCACATCTCAGCTAGGTTGCAGGGTTCATGGTTCTTGAGTCATGCCTACAGCATCGCCAACTCAGCATAGGGGAGCTGAGAACAAGGAAGAACAGTCATAGGCTTTATTTGAGGACAACTTTATTTCAAGTGAAGCTGTTATAGTTCAAGATATCAGTGTTGTAAACAACCTTCGAGCGCCCCATTGTATAGAAGAAAGCCGTTATTTGGCAGCGATCGCAATATGTGGCTGAGCAAAGGTCGGGAAAATAAACACAAGCTTGTCATGAGTCGTGCACTAGGACCTACCGCAGAAGCTCTGGAACTAACTAGTCATTGGGTTGACCTTCAGAACCAGATGTTCTACAGATAAGTGCGTAGCTGTAGTAAGGGGTGCCAAGCCGGCTGGTCCCAGATACTACTGTGCTGTATTACCGTACCCGACTCATGGACGCGTATGTATATGCAAAGCAATAACAACAAGTCAGCTTGGAATAGGACGAGAACTATGATGGTGGCTGAACATCAGGCGAGGGAAAGCACGGGAAGGATGAACGGGAGCCAGTATAACGATTCCAGCTATCGGCATCGTCTGCGTTGGTGTATCTCGGCGCGATAGCTTGCAGCACCTCATATTACTGGGAGACCCTGGACAGGTTCGAAGTCCGAGATTATCAACGGCCAGATATAGTCTCACGACTCTGTCGGTAAACAGAACTAGTATGGAGCTATTAGCCGGTTACCGCATTATGCCACAAAAGAATGTCAACACGAATTGGCTGCAGAGTCCTTGGAAAGTTAAAGAAGAGAGTAACTGTCAATGACTATCCGTACTCCCCTGAGCAAAACTGATCAGGGGCGCCGTCTTCTTAATCGGTACGTACTGTACTCTTTTGATCGGACTAGGACTGGACCAGGGACTGGGGGGTTAACCTCACTTTAAGATGCAGGGGCCTGTCAAAAGAGTGGATATCTTGGGGATATTTAAATTGCGTTGGAGCCTGTGGTTTTATACTAAAAAGATGCAAGAGTTTTGAGCTAACGTAGTCGGAAGCTATACGTATATCATTTCGAAGTACGAGGATAAGAGCTAGCCAAGTAAGAAGCTGTATAGTCTATGGGGTCAGTAAAAGACTCTGTATCCGAAGATCAACTGGTAAAACAATCAGTTATGAAGTCAGACTGGTGTATATGTGCGGCGATTGTTACGGATACTCAGCTACCACCCACATTTGAGGGGTGACAGTATGTACAAAATATGCATAACGCACTTGGGGGTACTTTTGATGTTGCACCTTACTGCAGGTACCGACCTCCATATCCACATTGCCAATGTCCGTATCAGCGTACGCTACGGATACACATTCGATGACCGTGAACGTCTGACAAACGCCGGATGGTTACCTTTGTTTAGGTTGAGCCATACCGTGACAGTCATACGAGCTGTCGACGGATATAGGAACGGGTGGCTTTGGTGGCACATAATCGAGGAATTGTTGTATCAATGAGCTGCTTTTGCTAGGCCTGGGGCTGGGCCAAAAGTCGTCAACATCGAAGAATAGTCGCTACATGGGCACTTTGTGTTGAAGAATGATCGACAGACGGGACATGATCCAGGCGACAAAAACGAGAGACACCAGCAATTTCTGCTACAAACAGAACCTAGCAAGCCTGGGTTGGATATTGCATCAGTGGTTGAAGGAGCCCTGTTGTAAACCAGGGTTCATCGGGGCTCTAAAGTCTGAATCCACATTGCTCTCCGGATCCAGCCAATTGTGCACCATGTCCCTTGATCAACAGTCTTCTCGAACGAAAACATCTCGAATTCTATAGCCTAAAAATTAGGGAAGAGAATAACTAGTGTTGGTTAGAAAGCAGAAAAGTAGCACGCTTGCAGTATTCAAAGTTGCGTGGAGAGACGTAATTTTGAGACATCGAAATGCTTGGATGTCTCTGCTCCTGTTGTCTCACCACGAAACCGTCACGGGTAACCCAAAATCCTGGGTCGAGCATACCGGAGAACCTGGTAAAGGAAGTCAATTCGAAGACCTGGGGATCTCTTGGAAAAGCAGTGGCCACTTGGGCCAAGGCTGATGAATATTTGTTTTTTCCCCCATTCCAGTTGCTTGGTGCGATCGAGAACCGTCCTTGTTGTAGCCGCGTACGATATAAGTAAGACCCATTCAAGCACCTTCTTTGTGCAGTGCAGATTGGTGTCACCTAGCACTGGCTAGACTGAGCAAATCCTGGCCATAGGCTATATATGCAAGGCCTTGACTCTAAACTCCTTTCTGGCGAGTCTTTACTGCATAGCCGAAAAGCCCGGCGAGTATTTAATTATACAAGTGGAGCCGACAAGGTACAAAAGTCGTGGGTCAAAAAACAGCTCATGACGGGTTTGGCAATGGCCCTGGACGAAGAGAGTCCTCTGGGACTAGCTTCTCCTTATGTGTATCGAAGCGAAAGATCATCTCTTGGATGGCAACGAGTAGCGCCGTCTCTGGACTTGTCTTGGCTGGAACTACCAGCAGCTAGTCATGATTATGTGAAGTGTGATTTGCTAATAATCTATGAAAGCAGACACCATATGCTTCCCCTGAAATGAGCCATCGATGAACCCAAAATTCAAGGTAAAGCAATGTCGTTGCTGTGACTTGTGCTGATGCTTTGACACCGCAAGAGTTTCTTGGTGACAGAAACAACCAGGCAGTTATGGAACTCGAGGTACGTACTGGTTGAAGCTTGGGTAATTTTTGTTGTTCTCGGTCCTTGGGGTATTGGAGCTTGGTCAAATTTGGCGGGAGATCACCTCAGTGGCTCTGGTGGGTGCAGTTTAAGCAGGCGGATGGACGCATGCAATGGACGCAATCTGAGTAGCAATCTGGCTTGGGGGTGGTGCGCCTTCGAGTCCTCCACCTACCCAGCTCGGGTTAAGACTCTCCGCTCTGGGGCGAGGCTCTAGCCCTGTTCGCTGCCAGGACGACCTGGATCGGTCGCTCAGTGGACGGGACGAGCTTCTAATGGAAGCCTGGGTGGGCTCAGTTGGCGATGCCAGCCAGAGTAGACGAGGTCAGGGGCCGGGTTATCTCGAATTGCTACTGATGCCTGTAGCTGCTTGTCATCGCGTTGGAAAGAACCAATCGGTCATTTGCATTGTGTAGTCGGATTTGAATCAACAAGCCCCGAGCGGAGGATAGTAATGCGAAGTCTTGTGGTGTTTTGTCTTTGAAAATGTCGCAAGATCTGTCTGACATGATGGATGATTCCGATGATGGGTTGCAGTATCATACGGTACATGAAATTATTGGTGGTTGATTTGATTGATGGTTGCAGCTGGCTCGGGAAAGGGAAAGGGAAAGGTTAAGATGGATGGATGGCAGGAAACCGGGCAAGGTTGAGGTGGACAAAAAGGGTCGGGGCGACGGCGGCGACCGCAGGGTTCCCCTAGCTGCAGGTTCGTGCAGCAACAGCATCCACTGTAAATGGATGGAGGGGCTATTTTTTGTAGATGAGAGATGTGATGCCCGGTTATGTGCAGCAGATGGTACTTTGTATTTGGTGGCTGGATCGCAGAAGATAAGGTACTAAGACAGCCAGTCGCATTTCTAGCCGTGCGAAGAATGATGGAACGATACTAGAATTCATCTTCGGAGCGAGACAAAGCTGCTGGTGCCCGTCTCCTAGGTACTGTCGGGTCGGGTACTATTACTTACTGCCAGCTGTATCTCGGCGATGCTATGCCCGGTTCCAATATGGATCTAAAGAACCAAAGTCAGGGCAGTGTTACACTTCCATCCATTCCTTCTATTGTTCTGTGCTATAGCTTCCAGTAACAATTGCAACTGTAACTGTAGCAGTTCAGGTCATCCATCGTCTTGTTGTTGCCGCTGCCGATGCCACTGGCCAAGTCGAGCCCGCGCCCACTCATCGCCCACTCTTAGATTATCCACTCAACGCACACGCCCCCCTGTAGTCTGTAGCTCGCATTCCCTTCCCCCCCTAAAGGCCCCTACCACTCACAATCCTCCTCGCTCCTCTCTCCTCCAGCTCTCTCTCTCTCCGGTCTTTCCCTCTCCACTTGCATTGCATTTCGCCCATTTCAATTCCATCCACCATCTTCAGCCGGCCGAGCTCCTGTTTTCGTCCATCGTCAATTTCTCTTCTCGAAAGTCGCTCTTTTCTGCTCTGCTCCTCTTGAGCTCGACTTGGACCTGAGTATCGTCGTACGTCTCCTCGATTCCCATCTCGACACCGCTTCTTGGTCCCCGGAATCTCGTTTAATCTCTCCTGTCGCGCGTCAACAACCCGACACCAATTCTCCCGGTCGATCACGATGAATTCCCAAGGCAACAGCGATGTCTCCCCCGAGGCTATGCAATCGCGAATTCAGCAGGCTCGTCGCGAGGCCGAAACTCTGAAGGACCGAATTAAGAGAAAGAAGGATGACCTCGCCGACACAACTCGTACGTGCTTCCCGATTGCTCAACCACCCCGAACACTGCTGGCGGACGAAATAACCATAGCCATTCGACAATGCTCTGATTCTATCGTCACGCGTCTTGTTAAACTCATGTGTATCTCGGAGAATTTAATGCTGACTCTTCAATTCTTTAGTTCGCGCAGTCGCGCAACAGGCCCATGAGCCTATTCCCAAGAACCAGCTTATGAAGGCCAAGCGAACGCTGAAGGGTCACTTGGCCAAGATCTATGCTATGCACTGGTCAACCGATAGGAGGCACCTCGTCTCTGCTTCTCAGGATGGTAAACTCATTATCTGGGATGCTTATACCACCAACAAGGTGCACGCCATTCCCCTGCGATCGTCTTGGGTTATGACCTGCGCCTACGCCCCTAGTGGCAACTTTGTTGCTTGTGGTGGCCTCGACAACATCTGCTCTATCTACAACTTGAACCAGCAACGCGACGGTCCTACTCGTGTCGCCCGCGAGCTTTCTGGTCACGCCGGTTATCTTTCATGCTGTAGATTCATCAACGACCGCAGCATCCTAACGTCGTCTGGTGACATGACCTGTATGAAGTGGGATATTGAGACTGGCCAGAAGGTCACTGAGTTCGCCGACCATCTCGGAGACGTCATGAGCATCAGCCTTAACCCTACCAACCAAAACACTTTCATCTCCGGTGCTTGCGATGCTTTCGCCAAGCTCTGGGATATTCGTGCTGGTAAGGCCGTCCAGACCTTCGCTGGTCACGAGTCCGACATCAACGCCATCCAATTCTTCCCCGATGGTCACTCTTTCGTTACTGGATCCAATGATGCTACTTGCCGACTCTTCGATATTCGCGCGGATCGCGAACTCAACCTCTACGGGGTAAGTGTGGATCCTGTCAAATTGGCTCTCCCTAAGCTAACGCAATCGGTAGTCCGAGTCCATTCTCTGCGGTATCACCTCCGTAGCTACTTCTGTATCTGGACGTCTCCTTTTTGCTGGATACGATGACTTTGAGTGCAAGGTAAGCTAGATTTTGCTTGTGGTGTCACAAGCTGTCTCCTTTAGAAAACATGCAGTGCTAACATAGGGGAACCTAGGTCTGGGATATTACTCGAGGCGAGAAGGTTGGCTCTCTGGTCGGCCACGAGAACCGTGTCAGCTGCTTGGGCGTGAGCAACGACGGTACAAGCTTGTGCACAGGATCATGGGATTCTCTGGTGAGTGCTTCTGATGCAAGGTCTCAAGATGAAGCATTGCTAACATTATCAGCTTAAAATCTGGGCTTACTAATTGTCGTTCGCGACTATGATACTATATGTCTGGATATATGAATGCCAGTACGTGCCCGCGGCCTCTATACCATCTGCGTTCGAACGACTATATTGCCCATCGAATTCGAAAGCCAAAGATGCCCATCTTGAGTTCGACTATTAGCGAATGCAGGACGAAGTGACGAACCGCACCTTACCTTTACCACACATACCCCTACCAACGACTTTCTTCAGCCGGACGCGAGCACTCCAACAAGGGCTGCTAACTCGTCGTGGATTTGGGGAAGAAAATACACTGGCTGATGCGATACCTCTTTTTCATTACTATTTTCATTGTTCTTTTTTTCCCATTCCCTGTTTTTCTCGCACCTGCAAAATTCTCTGCACCATAGTTTCCCCTTTTCTGACACAACCTGGGCTGTTAGTAATGGGTGGTTGTATTATTGGATGGGTTTCCTCTGTTGTTCAGTTGCCCTCTGTATGCGCATCGACTCTCAGCGGCACGCACGTCTTTCGGTTCCGAGCCGTTTATATCGCAGAACGAATAATTACGGAGCCAAGGTCTGGAAAGCTGTATGGGGACGATTTTTATATGAGGGGAATCCACGGGAGTTGACGGCTATACCGAGCAAAATTTCAGTCCTCGAGATAATACATCATGATGTTTCAAAACTAAGCGAACTTTCTCCCGTTTTCGATCTGACTTGAGATCTCAATCTCATTCGCGACCACTGTGACAACGCTTCAATCGACTCAATGAATAACGCAGCTACGCTGTCCTCGGACGGCCATTGGTATGTCAGGTTGGTAACTTGACCAATTCGGCTGTATATCAACGAAGCAGCTCGAAAGGAGATTTTGAAGACCTAGGCTGCGTTGTAGGGGGAGTCGTGCCTACCTACCGAGGGTATGCTATTGATGGTATCGCTGGATCTAGGGGTTCCCTTATGGCGGGGACGTCTGCTCAATGCCGTACTGGTATGTGCATGTCAGTCAATAGCTAATGTGCCATTGACAACCAAATTGACGTCCAGTACTCTACTTGGCGAACAAAGGGAACAGGCTAGGCTTGAAGAGAACAAAAAGAAACGTTAGTATAAGAGAGACAAGGAGACTGGAAAGCTATATCGTTCTTAAGCTATCAATATTGACTATATATCTATTAGCCAAGTGTCGTCTCGCAACGTGACCAAGAACATAGTACTGATATTGATAATGGGTATCTATCATTATGTATCCATGTCACTGTTCTTTGGAAAGCCTTGTTTATACCTACTGGTTCAACATTCGGTAGGCTTCTTTTTGCAATGGCCGCCAAGCATTGTACATACCACCAGCCAACATATTGAAGTAGTCCACCCGACGAACTTGGACTTAGCCAATGGATTAATCACCTAGTTGCCATCCTGCCACAGGAGCACCACATGCCGGAAGCCGTCTCGGGGAAATGGGCCAAGTGTCCATGAATTACAAAGTATGGGCAAGTTGGAGGAACAAGCCACTGACCAACCGGTCATTGTGTAACTATCCCTCGGCATCGTCAACACCGAACGCCGACAACGTTCACGCAACATGGTACATGGCTGTGCAGTATTCAGAGGCTTATAGTGATTGCATCCTTCTGAGATTCTCTCGAGGGGGCCATGGCCTTGGAAGCCGGCAGGTAGGTTGTCCCTTGACACTCACCACTCAAGGCATAGGTCGTTTTCACCTACATACAGAATTAGCTATTACTTTTCGACAGAAATACACGCAATCGTGAAAAGGTACGTCACCTGCTCCATAGGAGCGTTACACAATGCTCTTGATCATAATCGAGAACCTACAATAGCCAAGCACGCCACCTACTAGAGAACATAAAGCCACATGGGGGAACAATAGATGGCTTTGGCCGACGCGAGTAAAACAAAGGATAATACGTCAATCGAAATGGTTACCCAGATACGTAGCACGATACGTCACGGGACGAAGACAGGATGCGCTGTCAACCGATGCTTCACGACGTCCGTGGCTTACACTGGACCGAGAGTTGTCGCGTCCGCCGTTGCACATTATTCTCTTCCATTTTTTGGATGTTGAAGCTGCGCCAAGATCAATGCTGTAAACGATTTAGGCATGGGACGAAGATGAGATGGAGATCGCCGGTCAAGGCAGGTAAGTATATGCTGTCAACTTTAATGCATCGATGCCAAGGATGTCATGTGTTATTGTCAAAAGGAGGAACTGACTCCTGATACGTATGTAGTACCAGGAGCCATTGACTCGTGCAACACTCAGCAATACCATTGTTCAAGCAAACCCCAATGCTTCTGGAAGACTTCGGCGATGCCGAAGCATGGAAAGCTAAGTAGACAGCATTGACCATAGGGGTACCCGCCAGCATCACCTGGTAATCTAAGGTATTTAGGCGCTCACGACAGACAACTATGATGCTGCTCTATGAATAGTAGTCTGTCGTATTGGGCTGAAAGTAATCTGTTAGCCTTGGACCCTTCATTTGCTAGCCTTGACTACGACAACGATGACGAGGCTGGGGAAATAAGAATGACTTGGTCATTGCTCGTGATGATGTGCATCAGAAGGATGGGAAACACGCTAGAAATCACTCATGGCGTTTGACGCGACCGTTGGGTTGGCCGAAGATTTGTTTGCCTGCTTGATGGCGTTGATATCGCGTTTGCCGCTATTGTCTGTCAAACTTGTGATCTGCGAATAGCGCGATTCGCATGGAAATGGGCAGGTGAAGCATCATAACTCGGACCACTGGTCAGGTCAAGACTTGTCAGCACCAGAGGTGATGATCTTTGTAAGAGACAGACGGCAGAGCCAACATGTGACTGCCATGATGCTTCACTTGTTTTGCTAATGCGTTCCTCCATCCTCAGACCGTAACAGAGTCTGATCGTACCGTCTTCATGACCGAGCTCAATCACCGATCGTCCTGATGTTTGCAAGAAGTTGATGCGATCATCGTCATACTCATCAACGCTTCCTTGGCAGGCGGGAGCATATCCTGGGGAATCGCGTGCCGCTACTCTCGGTTCATGTTATTTCCTTGACCGTCTGTTCATGGCATGAACGATGAAACGGAGTCGTGAAACAAGTGCGGGTTGGTGCTAGTGGCCCTATAGTGTCCCCTGTCATTATCAGCCGTGAGGAAGATGCTGGGAACAGACAACAGACTCAGGCAACGAGAGGAGAAGAATAAGCACAGAGAATGCACGGTTGGGGCACGGAACTGAACGAGGTCTGAGAACCAACTTAATGACCTCGAGCGTTACTTGATCTTGATACTGCTTGCGAATGATGCTATGATTTCTAGATTTCGTGGCTGAAATTCCCCGATGACTTGACTTGACATTGACAGGTTGTGGATGTTGACACTTTCTCAGCCTGGTGGTTCAACTTTACTTGTCCCTTGTCAATGGGTCCTCTATTTGATTGGTAAAAAATGCCTGTCTTCATTTATGCCAGGAACCCGCGTGGCATTGCCGAATCTGTTTCTGGGTTGTCGCAGGATGGGATGCTTGAGCCCCAATGCGCCAAGGCACATAGGGCACGTCGGGCACTTTATTCAATGCAATTTGAAGATCAGGTTCAGTTTGATGTGACAGATATGATCTTGTGATTGTGTAAGTGCCCAATTCTGAGATCATCACTCTAAAATGTCTAACCACCAAAAAAAAAAAAAAGCATCAACCTCATTCTCATGTTCAGGACGATCAATATACTGTAGTATTGTAATATCGCCCCTGAACAGCAGATATCCACTGGTGCGACTATGCTGCATCAACCCTCATTTCAGTAATCCTATTTACCTTCCTGTGACTTACTAGTTGATGTTCGACTCTTCGGAGCATGTGACCTGATGCGGTTGGCCAGCGTAACGTCGTCCATATCCGGGATTGCCGACTATTAACAGACGTCTTGATGTCTGCATGTACGGAATGGATACGTACTCCATTCAAAAGCCGTTGAAAACCCTGGATCCTTGCTTAATTTGGGAGCTCTCCACCCCTGACTAGAGACTCGTGTGGCTTGCTCAAAGACAGTCATTCTTGCAATCAGTCAGTCTATGTGCAACAAAGATCATACAAACAATGCATGCATTTCGGTTACAATCCGATTATCGAGATGCTTTTTAATCGCTTTCCAGGATTGTAAAGTCACAAGATCTGCAGCGACGCTGAGATGGAACTCCTTCAGATTAATATAGATATATCTTAATGGTATTATCATCACTTCAACTTTAGTGTGATTGGCTCACAATGTACCAAACAACCCTAACAATTTCTATTTTCAGTCAATCTCTCGAGAATCAACGCATCTTCTTACTTGAACGCCCTGTAACAAGCGCTCAAGCCTTGCTCCGCCCGAGTCTTGCGCCCATTGCCCGTTTGCAGGACAGATCATCAAGTGGCTCGACCGCTGTGCCTCTAATGTTTCTTGTCGATTACAAGGCCTTAGCCTCTAAAACGTCGAAGTCCTCCACCAAAAGTCAAGCCCTGAAACACACCAAGTCTCAAAAGAGGATTCGTACCCCTTCCACTTCCCGCTGCTTCGTCACCTCTTTTTTACCCTTGGATCCAAGCTTTGCCTTCAATCTCACCGCCCTGTCCCTGTCTTGCTCACTCTGTGCAGCATTCTCTAACTCGGATTTCGCCTTTGTGTGCCCTGTCCTCTCTACGGCCCCCCGTTTTAGCCTCTCCACACCTTCCAGAACGATACAGCACTTGTGTTTCCAACTCCTGCTCACAGGCATTGACCTTTTCCAACATTCTCATCTGTTTCGAGACACAACCACCTACTTATTAAACCATCCCCCCTCCCCCAGTTTGCCCACCATGTCAACTGCTGCTCAAGAAGAATTCAACGACCTGGTCGCCAAGAATACGCACCGCGAAACCCTCCATCCTGAGGACCGTGACGACCCCGACTTCAAAGATCTAGACCTTTCTGAAGAAGACGTTTTCCGCAACGCTCAAATCGACAACGCAATGCGCATGCCTACTGTTGATCGCCTCACCGGCGCTGGCGCCTCTGAGATTAAGCTTCCTCCTGCCTCCTTCGACAGCAACCATGCTACCGGTGTCAAGGGTGTCATTGCCGACGCACGAAACTACGAAGCTGCCCGCAAGAACAAGTGGCGACACCGCGTTCGCACTGCCCGCAACAGCATCTTTGGAATTGAGGCTACTCCCGCCGCCAAGAGTGACACTGAGAGCAGTGAGGATGATGCCAAGAGCGATGCCGATGAGGAGGCTTTCCTAGCCCAATGGAGAGAAAGCCGTCGACGTGAGCTTGAGAGCGAGGCCAGTCGATCCGTCAGGAACCGAAGAACAAGCCCTAGTGCCCGCCTCTATGGCCGTCTGGATGAGGTGGATGCCCTCGGATATCTCGATGCCATTGAGAAGGTTGGAAGGGAAACAACAGTCGTTGTCTTTGTCTACGACCACGAGGTATGTCTCAATCTTCCGTTTTGTGTGATCTAGTACTACGTCGTCCCAGTGTGAGGTCTCCACCACTATTGAACAGGCTCTCTTGCCCATTGTCAAGGCCAACCCTGAGGTTCACTTCGTCAAGGTCCACTACGAGGAGATCGAATTTGACAACGCCGCTGTGCCCGCAATGCTTGGCTACAGAAATCAAGGCGACCTGTTCGCCAACCTGACAGGTCTGATTGAGATGATCCCTGACGACGAGACCTTCGGTACCTCGTCATTAAAACAACTCCTCCAAAAACACACTATCCTATAGTGTACTGGACTATATCATTCACATCACACCTCAAACTACATTAATGCGGCCACGTCTACGACAACACTTGAGTTATTCCCCAGGGTTCTGATTCACCTCGAAACCCTTGATTACGATACCCATACATGGCGATGAGTGACCCTCAGGGAGGGGATACACGCACGCTAGCCCTTTTCTTTTGTTTATATATCGGCGGAGTTACAGTGCGGCAAATGGACTGCTGGATCACTGGGTTATGTTTTCTTGCATTTACGCGAACAGAAGAGTGTATGAGTACATTGCAATGATGGCGGTGCCTTTTTCATATAGACTTTGGATTTACGCACAGAGATACCCTTACTACCTTATGTGGATATGTCGACATCGGGATATTTGGGCTTGATTTGATAACCTTTCTGGGATTAGAAAGCAAATGAATTTACAAAAGTACTCTACAAACATTTCTCTTGATCCTTTGAATACCTGTGAACCATGTTGACAATGCACTTCGCCCTCTATCAACTCGAGAAAACGGGACAAACTGATGTTGAGACCATGCCCCTGATGCTGATGTATTTACACTTCCATTAGCCATGCTTGCAATACTCAGGAGCCGCGAGGGCGCTGAGAATGTTATGCTGCTGTATTACACACTTTCCGGTTTCTAATAAGTACTGCTGGGATTTGAGAAGGGAGCTGTGCAAGGACGACAGGTAACACTACTATGGTATGGGTCCATCTCCACGCTTATCACCTTACATACGACGATGCAAAGAGCGGAGCAGATTGCCGAGACTGTGAGAGATTAAATCCTTCAACAGATCTATCAATATAGTTAAGGCTGTGTCAATCAGAGAGTTGAAAGTTGACTGAGCTTATATACATTTCCGTTGAGCTCAAGCTCGCCCAAAGCAGCAATGGAACATTGGTTTGGACTTTTCACGCCTTCACCATAGCCAAAACCTATGTTATTGGCCATATACACTGGACCGTTGTCTTACGTCATTCCACCTATTATATGCGTCTGTCAGAACTGCACCGCATGGTGGCTGTCTGTTCATTGCTATTGGATTTTGGGTTTGATACACGTAGGAATAGTCAAACCATGGCGGTGAAGAGAACTTGGGAGTGACTCAACTGTCTGGTCTAGCTTTAGAACAAGAGCGAAACTCATGCGATTAGAGAGATGCCTTTTTGCGCGGTTATTGAGTCTCAATCACTCAAGTTTAGACGTGACAGGTTCCAGACAGATATCGGAAGAGGTTGCTCACGAGGTCTAAAGAGTGGGTTTATTTGAGCCCGAAACAGCCCTGGAGCAGTCTCATTTACCCCGCAGTTGCGCTAAGAGGTCACGACGGCTCATGGTGGGGGTGCAGGGTGCGATAGCGGCATGCAAAGCGATAAGAGAGGGACATTTAGGAATGAATATCTAAACCTCACAGTATAAAGAATTATATATGACAGGTAAATAAATTAATGAGACAGATAGTAAACTCTTGCTAAGAGTCATTTTTGTCATTATTTGAATCTTGGTGGCTCTGAGGATAAATAAAGATATCAAATCCTAACCTTACCAGCTCTGGGCATCTGTCCTATCTGATGGGGCGTGAATTGCATGGATCCTCATCTCTAGTGCTAGCAGGGACCCTGGTTTAAGTGACGACAACAGGCAGACGAAAGGTATGAAACACTTTAGATCATAACGACCTTGAGGGGCCATGAACACTTACCTAGATAGCTGAAGTTTTATCATAATATCATAGAACACCTTATTGACGAACCTTTGATGCTGTGAGTAAACCTGTCCGGAGATATACCAGACTTTTAAGTTCAGTGGGCGAAAGTGGCGTTACAAAGGGACACCTGCAGCTGAAGCTCAGAATGATCCACATTGCTGTTTGATGTGATGTTATAATTAATGTGCACTTCACTGCCTGCCTTATGTATTTCAACCATCTCCTCAAACGCTGCTTTCCTTTCATCTCCACCTCATCACCTTCCTCGAGCACATCTTTCAATTCCGAACTCCCTACAGCAATCATCTTCGACTTGCAAACAATCATTTCTTGACCAAGCCGAGGCCAAGACAGATACCCTGTCCAAGTACTTGAGCAACGTGGAAACCTCGAGCTTATTCTCACGAAGCAAACTCCCGACTGTGCGCCATTGTAGGTACCTGCCTTTGGGCACCACATCAACAAATGCAAATCGGAGGCTTTGGATTTAACTTTTCATCCTCAGTAACGCCCCCCGCGTCTCGACTTTCTCCTGCACCGGCAGCCAGCTTTTTGCCTTGCTTCGTCCTCCAGCCCCAGGCAACCAAGTGACAAGACGCCATCATAATTCATGGTACAGAACCTGGAAAAACGAACTGCCTTGCACTGACAGCGTGTATCGAGGCCCAATCTTGATCTCCATCGGGTACAGTAAGTTATTTTATTCGCTCCATCCTCTGCATATAAATCCAAACCCACATACATCCTTTTTTTTTTCAACCTCTTTCCCTTTGACCAACTGGCACGTATCAGAAAGGCTTTCCTCTACACTTTAGACGACGCAAATAAAAGGCCTTGGGCAATGCTGGCCTGAACTGCCTAGCATAAACTTACCCATCAACCTTTTTTCCTGTCTTATGTTCTCTGCGGTCATTTTCTGATACCTGAAAGCTCCCAGGCTGCCTATTTATACAAGAATCTCCCCCGCCATTGCACCATACGCAGACGCCCCCCTCCCCATTATCCGGCCTTCCGCTCACCCCCTCGCCTTATCCTCCCAACTCAGTCTCTCTTGCCCCTCGCAATCCGACTTCACCTGACACCTCATCATATTATCACAAGAGGCCTGTGATGGAATAGAACCTCTTCTGCTCTATTTTGTCTCGTTATGGAACAGCAGGATCTTGATATTCCCTGTACTGCCACCCCTCGTGTTACTGAACACCGATCGACTCTCAAGTCCCCATCGTCATCGCCCTCGACCTCTTCGCTTACACCAGCTCCCCAGCGACACGCTACGACTCCCTCTTCTCGCCCGACAACGCCAGCGACGGTCGGTTCAACCGTGACCTTACCAAGAAATCCTCTGTCGATTTCAGAGCCTACTCTACGGTTTCCTCGCCCTCAAGGCAATCGACATCTTGCCAACTGGATTTCATCCAGTAATCCAGACATCATGCGTTTTACCACCACTACCGAGGACAGTGGACTGATGTCCGAGTCCGAATATGAAGTAATCTCGAACGATACTGAGTCCCAGGATGGAAACTACACCGAATCCATGGGCGAGTCCATTGGCTCTTTGGGGCTCTCCCGTCCCGACGATGTGCAAAGTCACACCGGCACTGAACAGACCTACGATGACGAGTCTGTCACCGACGAATGCGATATTCCCAGCCAACAAACCCACCAAGAAGAGCCTGATGATATTGTCGACTCCATGGAGACCGAACAGACTCCACAAATACACCAAAGCTGGGCTTCAGTAGTCAAGAATGGGCCTCTTCCTGAAGTTGAGGCTGAGCCCGAGGTCGAACCCGAGGCACAGCCTGATCCTAGCGCTGAACAGGAACCTGAATCAGAAGATGAAGCCCGATCTAGAAGCTCTCTTGAGTATACTCAACAAAGCCTCAAGACCCCCTCGATTCCTAGTCCCGACGCTAGTATTACAGAGGACAAGCCTGATCAAATGTTTCTACCCACTGGAAATGAAGAAGACGCGGAGACTCGACGATCAGTACTCAACAAGTGGTTGAAAGAGACCCAGCATCCTGTATCTACGAACAGAGAGACAATCATTAAGATGGCCACCAGTCCTTCGACGGTGTCTGCAGTGCTTTTACTCGTCTTGGTCTCGTTGATCAGCGTATTCCTCACTCCACTCTCTCGAGATGCGGCTCCCCACATCCCCGCAGCCACTTCCGCTGTCACGAACCACCCCACTCTCATACCCTCCTCGAGTCGAAGCTCGTTGCCAACTTCGCAGGCTCTTACCACATCAGTTGGAGGTTCGGGACTTATCCCTGTTCAGGATGCACCCGCCAACGATTGGCCCTGGAGCAGCCAGAAGATCAATGTGACCGTCGAAAGATATGAAGGTAACTTTCTGCTTCGCATGCCTCGAGATGTCAAGAAATCATGGCTTGACAGAGATTGTCTCAACTTTAATGCCAAGCGTGGCGGAGAACATGTCCGATTTGGTACCTCATCAACAGACGAGGGCATCGTCCTCAAGATCCCCAAAGAGGAAGCCCACGGAATGGTCAAGATTGACATGTATACTACTTGCCGCCCAAGGATCCACAAAGTCCTCAGAGTTGCATTCGAGAAGGGTATTATCTCGGAGGCTTTGGATCTAACTTGGTCATTTGCGCAACGTGTCCCAGAGCTCGTTCCAGCTGCTGCTCAAAAGGCAGAGCGACGCCTCGAGGAAGCCAGACGCTCGCTAGAGACAGCTTCTTGTAACTTCAAGATCACGTCTGGCACTTTCTGTAAAGACCTTGGTGTCAAATTCCACGATGCCCACCAATCCTTGGGCTGGATTAAGAAAGATATCAAGTGTCGATCTCAAGCAGCCAAGCACGACATCTCAGCGAAGCTAGAGTCTATTGCAGCTGATGTCAAGCAATACATTCCGAGCACTGAAGCCGTACAGAACAGAGCCGAACTTGAGTTGCTCAACGCACAAATTACGGCAAAGCTGTGGTGGCTCAAACTGACGGCGGGCGACGAGGAACATGACCGTTACGAACGCGCGGCCAAACAGTTCATGACCAAGAAACAAATCAAGCAACTACTCAAGAATGAGTATGCTCGAAAATCTGCTACCAAGGCGCCAGCTTCTGCGAAACTTTGCCGCTTTTGGTTGTGGTCTGATGACTTCAAAGATCGTGCAGAACGACAGAAGGCATAGTGGTACCAAAACTGTATCTTTTACTAACGGCGCAAGGGACTTTTCTCTTTGCCCACTATCACTCGTGGCACATTCGTGCTAAGGAAGAATTTGGGTTTATATTCGGGTATGGGTTTCTGGGGCACTGGTGGAATGGAGTTCGTGGGGTCTCATACCATTTGTAGACGTGTTTTCTATTTGCTTCTATCGATTTTATATCTTCTATTCCAGCAATAGTCAGTGTTGCTGATGAGCCCTTTCTGCGCGTTCTGAAAGCTTTGAGTGATATCAGAGCGAAAGGGAATTTACCCGACCTGACTCGAAAGACGACACAACTTGTCACCTTATGCATCATCAAGCCGATGTATTCTTTTTGTATTTTGACCTTAGATGATACCGTTTGTAATAATGGTGGCCTGTTGCTAGCAGATAGCTTGAGGAAAAAGAGGAATGAGGCCAGTATAGTAGTAGATCACTAGTAATTGAACCCATCTCATCTCATGAGTCGTTGTGCTTCTTAGTGAAATGACCAAAGGTCAGTCTCCTAGCAACGGAACCAAACAATTGACACTGCTATGAATAATGCAAAGTAGCTTCTTATTTGAAGAAAAAATATGAATTGATACTGCGCATATAAAACCAGTCTTCGGGGGCATGAGCTCGTGGTACAACATTGATACCTTCAAGTTTCCCGTGTGGCATCAATTTGACACTCTGCAGTTGACATTGTCATGATACCAAATCCAGTTTGTTGCGGTCCCACTTGATGAGTAACCCCACAGCCAATCTTGGATCCTTGCTAAGTGCCCGACAGGACCTGCTGCAAAGTACCTGCGCAGGCTGCGCTACTGAGCAACAGAAAAATGGTCCTCCAAGCCCTTAGGTCGCCATAATAAGGTAGCCTGTAAGTTAGTCCAGTATAGTATTAGGTGTCTGAATTATTATGTCATCTGGACTTTGGGCGGCCATCTTTTCTCTGTGAGGTACTTATCCACATGAAGGTCATTCCCAATCACAGGTCAGTATTGTTGATCTTCGCCATGCCTACGGAGCAACAGGCTACCGGGTGGCAGAAAAACTATCCTCCAACGCTTGGAGTGCCAAAATAAAAGGGTCTAGATGTACATCTGAACTCGCACAAAGTGACTAAGTTATTTCGTCTATTGTACTTCCGATGGCCAATTTTTCTGATACCCTGACCACAGGGCACAACAGGGGGAAAGGAGGGGCAAGTTGCTCATATTTTTTCAGGCGGGACGGCAGCCTGACAAGGTGAAAACAACCTAATCACCAGACCTTGACCGCAACCCACTTCCACCATCTACCATCATCACATAAACTTTCAACTCCCTTGCTTCCCCGAAGCATCTTCATAACCACACTTCGCTTATCTGGTAAGTTTAGTGCCCCGTTGCTTGTCCTCAACTTTTGCTCTGTTTTGCTCTTCCTTTTTTTCTTCTGATGTGCATTTTGCTACGCTGGGGGGCAATCATGACTCTGAGCCCCTCCTTGAGGAGGGGTAAAAGCCATGACCGCGCCTGGGATCCTGGACATGAAATGCTGACGTCTGAGGGGCAATAGATTAATTCACAACCGATTACATTAACCGTCAAAATGTCTGCTTCCGAGCCCACCGAGCCCAAGGTCGAGGAGACCAAGCCTGAGGAGACTAAGCCCGCTGAGGCTGAGGGCACTGCTGAGAAGCCCGTGATTTCCTCCTCCGTCTTCTCCATGTTCGGAGGTGGTGCTAAGAAGGAGAAGAAGGAAGAGGAGGAGCGTGGTGACAACTCCGGTAGCGCCAAGGCTCAGCGAGAGGCCGCTGAGGCTGCTAAGGGTGATGAGGTATGTTGACATGTCTCAGCATGGCATGCTGTAGCGGTTCCCCTCGAAACGACTGAAGCTGACCAAGTTTTCTTATATAGGAGGAGGCTCCCGAGTCCGAGGACGTCCACTTCGAGCCCGTCATCAAACTGACCGAGAAGGTTGACACCAAGACCAACGAGGAGGCCGAGGAGCAGACTTTCAAGATGCGCGCCAAGCTTTTCAAGTTCATCAAGGAGAGCAGCGAGTGGAAGGAGCGTGGTACTGGTGACGTCCGTCTGCTCAAGCACAAGGAGAACGGCAAGACCCGCCTGGTCATGCGCCGCGACAAGACCCTCAAGGTCTGCGCCAACCACTACATCGTCCCTGAGATGAAGCTCTCCCCCAACGTCGGCTCCGACCGCAGCTGGGTGTGGAACGCTGCTGCCGATGTCAGCGAGGGTGAGCCCGAGGCTGTCACCCTGGCTATTCGATTCGCCAACGCTGAGAGTAGGTTTACCTGTTGGAGTGCGCTTATAGAACCCAATCACTAACTTGTGCTTAGACGCCAACAACTTCAAGGATTCTTTCATGAAGGCCCAGAAGGAGAACGAGGAGATCTTCAACAAGGCTCAGGAGGCCGATGCTCCCGCTTCCTAAACGGCTTTTACTTGCGAACCCTTCCCGACCCCCTGCCCCTTCGGAGTTCGACCTGGATATCATCAAGGGCTCACACTCGTTCGTAGCTCCATGATATCTAGATGAAGTTTTACTCCAACACTCCCACCACGCATGCCACAGCATCAAGCGGGCACCTTAATTGTTGCAAATGCTTGAACCCATCATAAATACGCATCAACATCACCATACCCCGCCACAACACCACATCTCAAGTTCGCTTTTAAGATGGATAGATAGAGATTCCTAAGGACAGAGAGGTTTTTTTTTTTTTGAGGTGAACTGTCCGAGTTCAGCCCCAAGGCGGATTATGGATGGATGGACGGATGGATAGTTAGCAGCATAGGAACATCAACACATAGCACCCTCTGTTAAAGAAGTAAAAGAAAAAAATTCCATAGATTTATGATGCTTTTTATTGTGAGCTATCCGTACTTGAAGTGATCATGTCTTGATCAGTCAAGGACCAGGTTGTGGGTGATATTCATTTGTGGCGCAGTCCATGAGTAGATGTGGCTGATAGCCTCACGGTGTTTGGTGTCGAAGTGCTGCTCATTATGGGGATTCAAGTTTTACGCTTCGAGATTATAGGTAACGTCTCCCAAAGTCATTTAGAACCTGGGTATAGTCGCTTGTATGGACAAATGCTCCAGCAAGCGCTGCTTGCTCGCGTTCCGGACGTTAACATGGATATTACAGCTACTGGCTTCGATGAAAACCGTGTCTAGTCAGTTGTAATAGGAGTGGTAAGAAATTTGTCAACTCTTGCAGACCGGGAGTTGTACTGACACATTGATTGTGTTTTGAGTTTTGATATATCTTCACGTCATCGCCATGTCGTTCCAAAGACGAAAGGGGCCATGTCATGGTGCATTCGATTATGGAACCAAGGAAAAAGCACAGAGCTCAGCGATAGTGGCTGGACAGTAGCGCGTAGTGGAGCAGTGATTCAGCGTGTTGTGCCCTGGAAGCTCCCAAAAAAAAAAGGACAGAGGTAAACGTCGGGTCAGTGTGTTAAGAAACTGGCCGTCGAGATCACAAGAGACAAATGATTTGGTCATTTCATTCAAACTTGAATCAGCTATTAGGATACTTCATCTTGGTGCCATAAGCATTGTAGGACAATCTCTCTGCTTCTTAATATGTAAACAACCCAAGAGTTCTGCCTTTGTCCGTGGCAAGTTGACAACCTAGTACCTAGGTACCTACCTACCTCTTTGTCTTCCAATTATTAAATCTTCTACATATTCTTTTCTTCCTTGATACGTGCTATTCTAAAGTGGTTTACCACAGATACATCAACTTCCGTGTCGTGTGTGTAGCTGCCTCAACTGTGGTTCCCCTGGCACTTGGTTTGAAGCTTGGCCCTCTTGTCCCGTCTCGTCGATTGCGCCTGCCCTGGGGCTGCCTACACTTACGCCTGCACTCCAGCCGCCTTCCTTTCCATTCTGCCCCCCGTCCAACCAACCGTGGGACTGGGATTGGGACTGGCCTCTGCTTTCCTCTGTCTGTGTCCGTTTTCCGCCGTTTCCCATCCATTCCCGTCCATTTCATCCATTGTAGGAATTTGTCCCCTTGTAACCCAATCCAAGTCATTCTTCCTCATTATCACTGTGTGTCTTTTGTGTATCCACGACAATCCTCTTGTCAGCTTCTCTACCCCCAATTCTCTACTGTTCCAATTGCTGTTTTTGATCACCAGAAAAGATGTTGGTTGAGGTAAGTCGAAAATCCCAATCCTTCGCCCCGAACCGTCTTGCTGGTTCGATGTATACACCATCCGCTGCCCTTCTTTCTGGACTGTATTTGGCTATGTTATGACTTCACTTTCGTTTTCCGCAGTCTGCGGCCTTCTTTTGCTTGAGCAGCTCCTTTGGTTGATGGTTGCGGTGTGGTCCTTTGTTTGCTTTCCTTTAGCCCTGCTTGACACTGACGTGTGTCGCGCGGTGAGTGAAGCTCTGCAAAGATTGGTCGCGGTCTGTTCGTGTTTGTCTACATACATGCATCCATCCAAATCATATCTGCAACTGCAACTGCCAGCGCAGTGCCGATGTTAGTGACAGGCGTTGCGCGTTTGGGTCGGACAGCCAGAAGTAGGCAGCCATAGATGCCCATGATGGCGTTTGACCTGCCAGCTGCAACAGTGATTCACGCACTGCTCGCGACGGCATTCAAATCTGCATTACCTATCTGCCTGCTTGATCTCGCACCTCTCTACGCGCCTGTTTATTGCGCGAGCTGCTGCTTCATCACCACCCTCGTTTATTCACCCATTCTGTATCATATACTGTCTTCGTATTCTTGTCCACGGACAGCACAAGCGCCAGCGCGCTATCCTTCCTTTGATGCTTTACATGATACTCTGTGTTACCGTGAAACTCTACTACGCACCTTTCCACGTCGCCCGAGAACTGTGCACGCCCAGGACTCATCATCATGGCTCCGCGTAGTCGAGCACCACCTTCCAGCCGCAAAGTGCTTTTGAAACCCTCTAGAAACGACACTAATACCCGAATTCAGCGCAAAGTCAAAGTTGTTACCGAGCAGCATGTCATGTGAGTTTGCGCCTTTACCCTCCGGCGGCTTCACTGCTCTTTCTAGCTCGTGAGGATCGTACGGCGTTCTTCATCAAGATGAAACGGTTTTACGAAGGGATACGGTCGGCGGATTTTTGCATACTGACGACTATATTCTTAGCGATAAACCCTCGCCAGTGGAGCAATTCCCTATGCGGGAATGGAGTTTGAAGGTTTTCCTCGTTGATGAAGACGGCAACGAACGTCCCGCCGATGTATTCACCAAGGTTGTCTATAACCTGCATCCCACGTTCGAGAACCCCGTCCAGAGTAAGTCCAACATTTATCACAATGATCGCGAGTTCAGAGATGCTGATGAGTCCGTCCTATTTGACAGGTTTCACAAAGCCCCCATTCACATGCAAGAACGAGGGATGGGGAGAGTTTGAAATCTCCATCGACTGCTACACAACCGAGAAGACAAAACTAGCACCAATTATCCACGACCTTAACTTCCACCAAGAAAAGTACGATCAGACGCATACCGTCACTTTCAAGAATCCATCCCAGAGTTTGCAGGAGCGCCTGCGCGAAACTGGTCCTCTTCCCACCGACGACGATCGCCCCAAGAAGAAGGGCATTGCCACTAAGAAAAGCACCAAAAACTACGACTACGAGAAGATTGCCGAATCCCTGGAGAAGCTTGAGGAGGAGGATCTGCTCCGTGTTATCCAGATTATCAATGAAAACAAGGGGCCAGACACCTACATAAGAAGCGATGTTGAGGGTAAGTTTCCAGTCCCGTGTGTACGAATGTACCACCACTCTTGTCGCCATGAGCGCTACCCCTTCATGACCTCCATATTCCCATGTTTCATCCATACACCCTCCCTTGTCTTTGCATTGAAGTTGATGTAATGGTGGCTAATAGTGGATGACTTGGTTAAAGCCGGAGAGTTCTCCATTGATCTCTACACCATGCCAGACAGCCTCACGTCGAAGCTTTGGGACCATCTTGTAAGTTCCCCTAATGTCAAGACGTGAAACCGCCAATTACTGACCACAACAATTCGGTAACAGTCCAAGAAAGGTCTTGTCAGCTAGATCTTCTAGCATATCATAATGTCAATACCCCTAATGTTATTCCATTGACAATAGGGCCTACAGTCTGCACTTGGGAGTTGCTTTCAGTTGGGAAAATGACGAGTTAATGTGTACGAAGGAAGAAAATGCAGAGGGAAAGAAGGGTGGCCAAAAATAAGAAATTTGAGGTCTTGGTCATTGAGTCTATAAAGAACTTTTTTTTTTCTCGCTCATCGCTTATAAAAGTTTTGAATTGGTGGTAATCCTCTCTTGAAACAATTCATCAGGACATGTGATGTAACGCCGTGTCCGTAGATCTTGTGTACGCTCAGACAATTCTCCTCACGGAGGGAGTTGAATGTCGGTGCCCGGAGACGGGCATGTGAAAAGAGACCAGCCAATAATATCATGGCTTGGCCCGGCCTCGACCGGTCAGCTTCACGGGCCGGATCGATCAGAGATGTCGGATCGGAAGTTGAGAGACTGCCGTTTCCCCTGGTTGGATGTAGCCAAGTGCCGTGAATCCATGTGTACATGTTGCTCGGTTTGAGGCACCGGGCTTACTGATATTGGAAGCCGGTTGCTCTATACATGCTGGGTGAAGTACATATCTATTTGATAGGAAATTGTTGTCTTGTGATCTTGGAGGATAACAGCAGGTGAAGCTGGCCTGTTGTAACCGTAACAAGATGACGAGAAACTGTGTCTCGGACTGACCTGTGAGTTTTAAGCAGGTTTTGGATCAAGTCTGCTGGCTAACGCCCAAGCTCTCCAACACGTTTTTGACAGATTCCTTCTCTTAGTGGCCCATAGCAAATGTTGTACTGTTGGCCGCATCGGTTACCGTAGGACTCAGTGACATAACAACGTATCCAGAGTATCACCTTGTGTTTGAACGTGAGCGGGGACCTACCTTCATGGTCTGAGCACAGGTTCCTCGGCAGTAACGGGGAGTTGGATACAGTGGAGGAGCAAGATAAGGAAGCGAGGGGCTATCCTGCGTTGTTGTTACGTACGAATGCCGGCAGGGTTGCAAGGATATGGAAGGTTTACATGATGGCGCTCAATAGGGCGTTGGTAGCAGTTACAAGTGACTATGGATTGATCATTTCTACGCATTCAACCTCTTGACCTTCGGACCGGCTGTTCTACAATAATTATCCGGTTCGTTCTCCGGGCCGGAGATGTCAGAGGACGGCTTTATATGTATAAATAACGGTTGATGCAAGACAGCCAGCCACAAGAAGAAAGAAGTGAACGGCATTGAGGTGGTTGCAACTTTGCATTGACGAATTAGAAGAAAGCAATCGATGTCCTACTATGCGGGGCGTCGACTAGCTAGGAGGTTTTCAAAGAGCCAAGACGTAAAACATGCACGATGTGTAGTAGGGATAATTTGGAGCTGCATGTCTTTTCTATGTCCTTCTTGATCTAGATAGTTCTTACGCGATAAGTAGATATTTGAAAAGTCTGATAGACAGACACGGCACGACACGTATGCATATGTCAATCTTGACAAAGAGGAGGCGTCGTCAACGTGACATGCGCCTCAGACTTGGCGATTGGTTGGGTGGTAAGTTCAGAGCGGGAGGGGCGGGCCTGATGCATATTATAGTGAGGCTACAGAATTGGACTCGTTGCTGAAAGCTTGTCTTTGTCTTGTCTTGTCTTTCTTGTCTTGCTTATACTCGGGCGGTAGATTGCGTTGACAAAGCCTTTATTGGAAACAAGTAACTTATTGTAGGCCCAAGTTACCGACGTCTTGATGAGACTTTTCGGAGGTTATTCGTGGGTGGCAGATCATATCAGAGATATCACTTATTTAGGTAGGCTAAGACTTTTGGTTCTTCTGATGGCTGCAAGAGCTTGAAACCTGGCCCCTGGTTCACTCGATCGCCTGCAGCGGATTTGCAGCAAAAGGATATCAAACCTCGGGTGAGCCAATGAGGCTTAACGCTGATTATCGAGTTGCCTGTCTCGGGATAACGTGAACTTTTGACTGACTGGGTTCTTTTGTTCCATTCTTCTAGACCTTTGATGCCATTGAAAACTCTGAAGACTCTCTCGACTAAGTTGTTGGATCCAATGGATTCGGGGATAAGGAATTGATTAGGAAGGTAATCAGTCAAGACGGTGAGCATCAAGGGGGATATGGCTATGGCTATGCTCGTCGAAGCTCTCTTGGCGTATCAGCTAACAAGCTCGCTACTGACAACCACCCATGGCGAGAGCTGATCTCGATTGGAATGTCTATGCAGTGTTTGTAGGCTAAGTCCAAGGTAAGTTACTGTTGATTTCCAATACGTAAGGCATCACATTGACAAGGCGTCACCTGATACTTGTTGGTGTGTACTACGCCTCTCGAGTAGTTCATGACAACGTGTAGGAGTTGTTGGACAAAGGGGACAGGACAAGAAAAACAACAGCAAGACTCGTGACCTTCCTCTAGAGAGGATTGAACCTATCACGTCTGTCCCAGCTTTACCGATACACGTTTGCTGCATGTTTCACCCCCAGAATAGATATGGACAAGGACATGACAGTCTAAACGCTTCTTGAGTAAGAGAAAGGAAAAAAGTCTTACTCTTACCCCAGGCTTTTTTAGTTTCTTTGGACGCTGATGATCGCCTTGACCAACGGATTCCCATTGAATTGACTCCTGCACTGGCCACTTCCGGTCGAGTCCCAGTCCCCCCCCCGCATCGAGTACCTCGATAGAACGGATCCATTCAGATTCTTCCACTCATTCTTTCTCTTCCCTTATCAAACCCAACCGGGGTATAGTACGTACTAGTTTTATAACAATCACGCACAGGGCACTTCGAGTCAAAACCCTTGCGCCGGTCTCTTGGTTCCATCATTCTCAA
Source organism: Fusarium equiseti (assembly GCA_003313175.1). NCBI lineage: Eukaryota > Fungi > Ascomycota > Sordariomycetes > Hypocreales > Nectriaceae > Fusarium > Fusarium equiseti. The sequence continues at coordinate 872,526 of QOHM01000007.1, forward strand.
GCGGTCCAGAAGAAACTCCAAAAAGGACGTCCATCCCCCCCAGTCCGCTTCTCCTCGGCCCGCGCTCTCTTCACTTTCCCTCCCCGAACCGCCGCAAACCGAAACGCGACATCATAACTTATCAGCCTTATCTTTTTTTGTCCGTCGCGTCCAATTTGGAGCCTCTTCAGCTCTTAGCTGAGCTCGCCCGGTTTCAGCACGGCGACGTTTGACGTCGACCTCGACGCCGCTCCCCGCGCCGCCCAAACTCGGTCATCGGCCAACCGAGTCCGTCCGTCAACGAAATCCCCCTTCCGATTCTTGTCAGACATTGACAATGGCCCCGTACGGCGCTGGCCAGCCGGCCTCCGGGGCCTCCGACTCGAGTCCTGCCGCCTCAATTGCCAACGCTGCGCAAGGTTCTGCGCAACAAACTCCTGGGCAATCGACTGGAAACGGAGCGCAGAACCCCCAGCACAAGCGTGTTTACCAGGCTTGCATTCCCTGCCGTCGGCGCAAAGTACGATGCGATCTTGGCAGTGTCGACAATCCCCACGATCCTCCTTGTGTGCGCTGTCGCCGAGAGAGCAAAGAGTGTTTCTTCAGTGCTACTCGTCGCAAGCGCAAGACAGATGATGATGGAAGCGATCAGGATGAGTACATCATCAGAAATGGCCGTAAAAGGCTTAATACCAACGGAAGTCCTCCGCCGCTCATCGAACGTCGATCTTACAGCAATGCACCCTTGACTCCCGGAGGCTCACATGGCCAAGCTCAACCGTTGCGCCGCCCCGATGGCAGTAGGCTGGGTCGCGGAAGGAATAGTGAATGGGGCGTTGATGGCGATGCCAACCAGACACTGGAAAATATTGAAGCTCAAACTGTCATGCGGCGCGGTGTGTTTGGCCCGCAGGATGCACTGGATCTGCTCTATAAGGCAGCTACGGATAGGTATGTTCTACAGACTTTTCAGTCTTTGCTAGTCCAGAAACTCAATGCTTACACGAGACAGTCCTGCCGTCGAACGCGAGCGCAGAGAAAGTACTTCGTCTGCTCGTCCAACGGCCCCTAGGCCCCCACCCGAGGATACTGGCCCTTACGGCTATGTTCCCAGATCGAACTCCAGACCGCCTAAATCAGAGCAACCCATCGACCCCGAGCTCTCACGTCCCGAACTCAGTTCCCAACCTGGATATGCGGAAGCTATCAAGGCATGGCAGCGCTTTCGATTTGTCCGCGCCGGCTGGTTTACAGCCCTCGAGGCTATCGAGTACATCGACTAGTAAGTCAAAGCTTGTCATCAAATATGAGATGGTGTGCTAATCCCAACAGCTACTACAAATACCTTTCTCCATTAACACCTATATCACCACCGACTTTCAGCAATCCCGCGTCGCATGTCACTCTGCTGTATGAAGAGCCTATCCTAACTGTCACTCTTTTGACGATCGCCTCGCGATACCGTCAAATGCCTGGTACTGGCGGACATTGTCGGTCTCATGCAATCCATGAGCAGCTATGGATGTATCTGCGCGGCATGATCGAGAGATGTCTATGGGGACAAGAGGCTTTCGGTGGTGGTTTCTGTGTCCCTCCTAGCACCAGTGCCATTTTCGACGAGTCTCAAACCAGCAGCACAGCGCCCTGGCGTGGATTGCGCAAGGGCAGTTTACGAACTCTAGGAACCATCGAATCACTGATGATTCTGACCGAGTGGCACCCTCGTGCGCTGCATTTCCCACCTACTGAGGCAACTGACGAATTGGTTTTGCCTATGGAAGCCGCCTTCCAGGCTATCACCGCTGCTGACGAGGACCCCAGCAAGACCTTGGGTCCTGGCTTTGGAGGTAAAAGGATTGAGAGCTGGCTCGAGCCTGCCTGGAGAAGTGACCGGATGTGCTGGATGCTTCTCAGTACTGCAAACGGTCTCGCATACGAACTGGGTGTCTTCGATGACATTGATGAGCTCCTCCGCGACGACGCCATCACTCGACCTGAATACCAGGAGGAATCATACCGTCAACGAGCTTTTCGAATCAAGCGTCTACTGCTCATCTACACTACACAACTAGCTGGTCGTCTCGGATGGACTAATATGGCTCCTGCTCACCTCCGAAGAAGCGATCCTGCCCTTGCTCGATTCCGACCTAACTCAGTTGACGGGAATACACCAGGAACAAACCCCTCGTCGGTGGGTAACCACTTCAACTATGTGCCTGATCTGGAACTGGATGATCAAATCATCCATTGCTGGGCCGGTATCAGCAATGCTATGGAGATGGGTAACGAGAAGATCTTCCGCTCCCGAAAGCACACAACACAAATTATTCAGAACGGCAAATACATCAGCATTCTCAAGGAATTCGAGCCTATCTTGCGCGATTGGTGGAGAGAGTTCGAGCTATTCCGTCTTCCTGAGTTTATCAGGCATATTTTGACGATCGAGTATCAGTATGTGCGCATCTACATCAACTCGCTTTCACTCCAGGCTGTCGTCGAGCGATGTACCAACCAAGCTCAAGCTGGTGCAACGGCTCATTCTGGACATAATGGGGAGGCAGCTGTCAACGGGGGACACCCTCAATTATCGCCTCAGACAATGATCAACTATGGGAAGCTTCCCCTTGGTCAGCTCGGAGGCTTCACTGCACATGATCAGGAATACATCCGCGAGGTTGTGGAAGGAAGTCGAGACCTACTCCGCACAGTAGTCGAGGGTTTGCTGCCAGGTGATTACCTGAAGCATGCTCCTGTCCGAACATATTTCCGTATTATCAGCGGCGCTATGTTCCTGCTCAAGACTTTCGCTCTCGGTGCTCCGCGATCAGATGTGCGGATGAGCATTGAGCTGATGGATGCTACGGTTGAAGCACTTCGAAACTGTGTCGTAGATGATGTTCACCTCGGAATTCGCTTTGCAGACCTTCTCGAGTCTCTCACTAGCCGCCTCCGTAACCGTTTTATCCAGGCTCCTACTATGCAACAAGCTTCAGGCCGAGGACAAAGCCCTGCTCCAGATGGACAGGTGCACAGTGGTGAAAACGTTGCTCCTAATGGAGAGGGAAACCCTAATTGGGTTGGAGGCCACGCACAAAGACTTCGAGACGGCCTGAATGGGAATGGTAAGCAGCTTCTGCTAAACAAAGCTTATGGAAATACTGACAGTCAATCTAGCTCCAGCTCAAGCCGCAACCCATGAGGCTAACAACATCTCAGCGACGCCTTTCGACCTTTCGGCACAGAACTTCCCCTATCCCGGACAGGGCCCCATGGGTCCCTCAACACCTACTGTCGTCGATAACGCCGTCGCCAATATGGATGTTAGTCTATTCGAAGACTGGAACCACCAGGGCAACGAAATGTGGTATCTACCTCCCGGGCCGGCCTTCTTCCAGAACGTTGAGAATCCCTCTGTTGCCATGGGTCCTGAGGGGGTCAACGTGGGTGGTCTCGATCTCCTCGAGTATATGGCTATGGACCCCTCTCAGTTCCCTGGATTAGATCCTTCTTCTGGCCCCCCGACAAGTCATGCATAGACTGCTTCTGGCCTTTAATCGCCGCTCTGATTTGGAGCGATATCTATCGTTGTCGACCCGTGTAATTGGTACCTCAGAGCCTCGAGCGATGGTGGCCATCTTATTTTTGTCTCTTGCCATAGATTGGCTTGTGAATTTCTAAGGAATTGTGAGAAGATGACTACAATAGGCAACAAGAGGTGCATAAACACCAGTGCCGCATTAGTAAAGAAGAAAACGGAAGCATGGCGTAAGAACCAGTGGCGCAATCATTATGATGGTATGAAAGAACAGAAAAGTGCTATATAAAAATATGAAAACGCTGATTGGACTCTTGTCAAAGAATTCTACAACGTTTGCCGACTATAATGATTGAAGTGAATCACCGCGCGCAGTACATATCACGGAGCATTAAATATTGGATCTCGGGTCAATAGTTTTTCTTTCTACCTCGATCTGGTCCGTTTTCAACCAGCTTCCTTTTCGCCATCCCTAATAAATAGTAGAATATCATACACTGCCTATCCAAACCGGTTCCTCCCATTAGCACTAATATGTATCCTCCGATGAGAATCAACAGGTTGGTGTGGGTCAAGCAACGAACGAGGCATGCTATAGATAGTATAAGGAAGAACAAACAAACAATGCTTGTGTGTAGAAAGTAAAAAGAGAAAGGTACAAAAAGGAGAAGAAAGCCGTCGGGGCTACACGGATGAGAGGAAAGGGTTGTGGTATCATGCGTACATAGTTTAACATGTGAAGAGAAGACAAGTAGAAAATTATATGAAGTCTTGTGGGTGGTGTGTGTAAGGGGAATATGTAAAGCCGCTCATGGGCGACGAAGTGGTCCAAGGACCGAAGCATCCAATGGTGCGTATTATACACCTAAGTCAGCAGTATACACTCTGAAACCAAGATGTTGATAAGTAGAATGTCGTAAGGCCGTTAACGTATAGCAAGGCGTGGGGTGGGTTTATGGCAAGGGCAAGGGCAAGTGAGCACCGCCATATATATATGTAATGGTAATCGACGAATAGAAGAGCGTTGGATTTGCTCGGTGTATCGGGCTCGGCCCAAACGTGGTAGGAATTATATCAATGCTTTACAGCGCGAATGGCGTCGCGTGCTTGGCATGGGCTTCTTGCAGGGCTGTATTGGTCGTCAGCATGGTGAATTGTATGTGTGTATCAGGGTAACTTACTGTTGAGAATGCCTACTTGCCCGGTACGGTCCATGCATGCGAGCTGTACACTGCTACCGTCAACGAGATCCAGAACCACACTGTTGGGCAGCTCCTGAACCTCAACATCAGGGATGTATGGTGCTCGGAAGTCGCTCAGGTGATAGCGCTTGGTACCCTGGGCAGTACGGCTGCTCTGCGACGGGAGCGCGCTCAGAATGAGGAAGCCTTGGGAGTCTAGGCACATGTTGCGTCGCTTCCAGAGTAGGTTGTCTGGGAACTGCACATTGACATCACCCATAAATGAGACGATAGATGGGGGTCCAGTGGTCGCTGGGCGAATTTGCTCCTCCTGTACGGTGGGTGAAAGGACGGTTGGAGGTGTTGTCTTGCCACGGGAGCTGGAAAGAGACGAGAGGCGGCGCATGAAGCGACCGGCTCGGGACTTCATTTTGTCGCCATTGGACTTGTTCTCGTCGCCGGATACAGAACTCTCGGTGGTAGCAGAAGGCGAAAGAACATTTTCTCTGTCGCGACTAATGGATGACCGACGACTGCTGATTGACAGACGCTTGCCCTGATGTGTTGACGGTGGGCGAGTTGGAGATTGCGAGCCCTTGGGAAGGACATCGGCTGATGGTGATGTGAGGGACTTGCGGCGATCGTTGATGAAGTCTCGGACTACGCTGAGCGAAGACCGCCGAGACTGGTCCTCTTTGTCTCCGTCGTCCTTGGACATCCGACGCTCAATTATGGACTCTTTTGGCGGCTCGAGAGTGCCAGGGGACCAGACTGACGCCTTTTGGTGGTCTACCAAGAGAGGGGACTCTTGAAGCTCCACTGGGTTAAATTCAGATGGATCCTTGGGGGGCTCAAACGAATTTGATGGATTTTGGCTTGGATCTCGGACTATTCTAGCAGTGACCGAGATCGATTCCGAACCAGGAGACCCATCGTTCTCTGGGGCATTCGCTTCGAACACAGATAGGCGACTAGCCACTGATGTTGAGCGTCCTCGACCCTTTCTTCCAGTTCTTTCGGGGGACTCATCTCGCGAACCAGATCGAGAAGGCGGTGTTCGAAGGTTTGAACGATTGAAGGAGCTAGCCCTGTCTACCACAGAAGGGGACCGAGACGGCTCACGGCTTTTTCGCACAGAGAAAAACGCTGAAGAAGGTCTCTCCCGAGCAGAAGCAGTCGGGGCAGGACTAAGGGTCTCGCCCGTGCTGGCCGAGAGCTTTTCAAGTGCTTTGATACGCTGAGAAATACTCGATCCCACGGTGCCCTTGCGTGAAAGAGTAGGACCACCCGGCTGCTGAGCGATCTTGTGCAGGTAAGCAGCCCCCCCTGAGCTAACAGATCGTGCCGAACTCGTAGTTACATCACCAGGAGCAAGAAGCTTGCCGTGAACAGGGTTCGAAACAGTTCTGGCGACAGGGGATCGTTCACTCTTGGTTGGGCTAGGGAATACCGGAGTAACTGGGCTTTTAGCAACGGTCATAGGCTTCGCCTCGTGAAGGGTCGCGCTGTGTAGTTCTTCCATCAAGTCCTCGTCATCAGACAAAGGGTCTTTATCTTCCGCAAGATCCGTCTTGATTGGCTCGATGTTGGCCTTGCGCTTTTGTTGTTTTGTTTCAGATACGTCGGCTTCTTCTTCCTCGTCTTCCTTCTCCTTCTCCGCAGCTTCTTCGGTAACAATGATTGGGCTGGTCTCGCGGATTTCCTGGTGGGGAGAGTTGGAGACTGCGGAAGGGGCTTCGTTCGCTGCCGATCGCAGATCCTGTGTCGAGAACTTAGATTTAGGGATCTTCAAGGCAGCAGTTGTAGGAGATAGAGGCTCCTCTTTGTCGGTGTTGGTCGTTACTTCGGTTGTCTCGACTGTGTTTGAGATAGAGTCCGTTGTGGATTCGGTATCGTTTGCGGGTGTGTCTGCTTGCTTCACTGGAATGGTGGTATCGGCTTCGGGCACAGGCTGGGCAGGTGCGCTGTCGGGCTTCTCCTCATTCTCAGATGGCAGAGAATCCTTGACTGGCGCAGCGTCTATATCAGTAGCAGTCTCGTAGCTTGCGGTATTGGTCGAGATTTCGTCACTATCGGCTTTTTCGTCTAGAGGTTGATCGTGCGCATCCTCATTTTTGGGGTGCAGAGTCTCATCCGTCGATTCAGAAAGAGAAGAGGCTTTTGTCGACGAGATCTCGGGTTCAGAAGATGCAATGACGGGACTGTCAGGGTGAGAATCGGTCTGAGCAAGATCGGAAGCGTGATCGGTATTCATAGAGGCGGAAGATGTGTCAAGACCGATACCTGAGTCCGCATTCGAGATCAATGGCTGATTTGGTTCGGTCTCGGGTTGATTTTGATTGTCCTCAGCGCGATCTGTAGATGATCCACCCTCACTGGGTCCAGGAGATTCAAGAGGCGGTGACGGGGCCCCTGCTTCGACCGCCAGATCCTTCTTCTTTTTCTCTCGAAGCTTCATGGCTTTCATTAATCTTGCCTTCTCCGGTGAAATGGTCGGTTTGGCAGGTGCAGGCGGAGGCAAGCCAGGAGAACCAGGAATCGAAACTCCAGAGCTGGTCGCAGGACGAGTAAGCTCTGTATGAACGATCTGCAGTTCGCCTTGCGCAGGCGGTGTATCCTTGTCCTCGGCAGGAGTATCCTCGGTAGTAGTGCCGTCGTCCTTACTCTTCTCCTTTTTGGAACCTTTACCAAACAACTTAAAGCCAGAGGGCATCTGGGAAACGGGACGATAAGAGCCGGCAGTGCGAGGTCGGCCGTTTGTCTCAAGCGACGGGCGAGGACCAAGCTTTACCTTTGGTTTGCCGTAATTGTACGATGAATAAGGATACAAGTCGGGTCGCCCTGATTGCGATGACAGTCGCGGAACTGCTTCAGACTCGGAAGGTGAGGCGGGTCTATCATCAGCGCCAACAAAGTTGGGAACTTCTGAGGTTGATGCGTCGGTAAATTTACTCTCCTCTGGAGATTCGGCGAGCTCTGAGTTCAAGGTTACTGGCTCTACATGCAAAGCAGGATCGTGGCTTGTCTTGGCTGTTTTGGGCCGAATATCGCCGTCTTCGTCGTCCTCAGCAACTGATTGGCGTTTGGTAGCGCGCTGCTGTTGCTCGTCCTCTTCCTCTTCCGCAATCTCCATTAATCGTCTTCGGCGCAGAGAGCTCGTAGACGATGAACTGGAACCCGAAGCGGCATGCAAGGAGCAAGCCGCTGACAGTCTGGTATCTTTGAGCTCCTTGGCGTCGGTGATTTGAAATAAGGTATCGTATGGGGAGAATCGATCGCAAACGGCATTGAAATGAACAGCTACGCGGGCTAAATTGCGACAAAAAGTCAGTTTATCAACTCACGAACCATCATGCCAGGGACAAAGAAGGACATGTGCAGGGGAGGGGCTCCTGTACGGACCTTGAATAAGGCGAGAGCAATCCTCGGGCAAGTACTTGATCAAGACGTTTCTCCTTCGGTATCTCAAGAAACCATATAGAGGGCTGGTTTCTTCGTATTCGGCGACATTGTTTCGCACTTCAGGCACGCCGCCTGAGCCACGACCCAGCAGTTCGACTTCATCGCGACTCGCGTACTTGAGGAGGAACCTGAAAACTTAGCTAACCAATTCTTACCAACACAAGAGCACAAGTCTTTGAACATACCATCCTCCAGGTTCACCGACAGCGGCCTCGTAGGCTTCCTGGACCTTTGGGTCGTCCAAGCCATTCAACGACATGGTGTCTCTGTTGGCAGAGGGTCAAAGAGTAACAAAGTGAAAAAAGAAAGCGGGAGCTGAAAGCCTAGGTTTCCACCACAGCATATGAAAAGTAACAGAGAAAATATTAATTAATGAGAAAGGAGAGAAAGGAAAAGATTAGCAGAGCAGAGCGGAATGAGCTGCAGATCGACCAAACAAGATCAAGAGTCGATAACAAGACCGAGATCGAGGATGAAGCCAAAAGGGAAAGAAAGAGAAATGAAGCTCTCCCGAAAGACGGGGGAATCTACCAAATCAGTCGAGCAGAGTGGTAGTATAGAGCTAGACCCGTCCAGTATAATTCGGGGTCTTGCTCTTTCAGTCAGGAAACGAAGCGTGAGCAAGTGGGATGGATGGCCTTGCCTTTGGTGGGTGGATGTGGATTTCCAGCAGGTGCGGGTCAAGGGGCGGCAGCACCAGATTTCAGGGGCAGGTGCCAACCTACATGGATCTAATACCGTAACCATCCATGAATGAATTTATGATAGAATTGGTTTGGTTTGGTGTCCAGGGCTGATTTGTTTCTTCGGATGCGCCAATTCGTCTGCCGTATAATGAAGAGGTATGCTGCAGTGAGGCCGCGATGTATCAACCCGCGAGGAAGAGCATTAACCCTCAGGAACAATGTTTGTTTGAAGAATGGAGTCGTTGTCGACCCCGTTTATGCCGATCAATAGTTACTGAATCAAACGATGAAACCTGACGGTAACAAATCAGATCGGGAAAGGTCAACAACTGCTTATATTAGCCTATTCGCATTGGGCCGAGACACTTTCAATAGACTCAAACAAGAACAGGAGAGAGAATCACAACGACAGAAGGCAAATTCTGGGCCAGGCTATGCTCATAAATCGTCACCGATTTGACACAAATGTCTATTACTCGACAATCATGGTCCGTCAGAGTGTAAATTCCACGCCAACCGAAAGAGGAGTTTTGCACTGGAATGCAGCATGAGTAGCGTCTTGTTCCCTTTCGGGATAGGCCAGCGCCAGCCTATACCAAGACATCCAATCCCTCCATCTAGAACCAGCACACAAGCACAGGCGAAGCCGCCAAGTCACAGGACGACAAGTGAGGTGTCTATTGTCTATTACACGACGTTCACGAGGTTAGCATGTACAGTTAACGAAGGCAAGTGTATGCAGACGAAAAGAGAAATGAATCGAAACGACATGCAGATATTACTTAGACGAGATGAGATCTAGTGAAGACCCCTGCTGTGGCACAAACAAACTACCAATGTACTCTGTACTCTCTTGTGCTTTTCAGCTGCAGCAAACTGCAGCAAGGCAAGGCAAGGCAAGGCAAGGCAAACCCTCTATTACCAACTCGTAAAGTTCAAGGCCTATTCTCTTCCCACTTCACATCGATCGATACCTCCATGTCTATCTATCTAATCTAGTTAAGTTTTGACTTTTAGAGTTCCAATTCCAGCAGATCAAAGCCACCGTCAAGCCACTCGAGCAACCGAGCACCGCCCAAAGCTCCCCTCCCGCCCCAGCTTCTCCACTGCGGACCAACGCAATCTAAACAGCTTCTGGCGTTGATTCATTCATTAGGTCTTGTTCCTGCGTTGCCGACTCGGTAGTGTTTGAGTCCGTCATAGGAGACGACGTCAAGACCGTTAGCCGAAGGTCGACTAGGGGTTAGCAGAAAACATGACTTTAGGTGAAGAGAATAAGCTTGCAATAAGCTCTATCCCCCAATTCATCTCGATTGTACGACACTCGTAAATTGGAGGAAATTGCTTAGACGCTCTCAATTACAGCTCAACAGTTTACAGATTGTACTGCAGTATAGTGGGTGATGCTGTAATTTGCAATCAACGCTATGGAGCCTGAAGTTGGACTAGCGATTCAGTCTCAATCTCTACTACAACCTGAGCTAGAAGAATCGAAAGCAGTGTCGAAGCTACGAGGGACAACATGTCAGTGGCTAACCGATCCTAATCCTGGCACGTATCTTACACTTCATAGATTGTCGGGATATCCCTAACCTATACGGGTAGACATCCTCGGAAACTTCACCAGCTTGACACGATTGCACAGTATAACGCAGCTAACAACACCGCCAGCATCTTCAAGTAATAGAAATATTCGTTATTAATGCAACAATGCACTGTAACGACAGTGCCGTACTCCCCTTCATCGTATGTATGACACTGTTTGACTAACAGATAAAAACACCACAATACTCCTCATGCCCTTTTCAGCTTTGCGTGAACCCTGTGATGAGGCGAAACCCATAAGAGCACCTTTGCTTGCAGAATATGTTAACTCACACTTTGTAAGCTGGTGCCCAAGGATGGGACAAGGCCAGCTTTATGTCGAAGAACACACAGTAACCCACTGCATCCATCTTCCGTTCTCAGTCTTTGCTAGTGCTTCTGTTCTGAGGCCGATTAACCAGCTTGACTTATGTATATAGTGCCTTGTGTTTCATTTGTTGTCCATGTATTATTCCTGCCCAGGAGGCTTCTCTTCAACGGGCTTCGCTTCCACAGGTTTCTCCTCGGTAGGTTTCCCTCCAGCAGGCTTGTCCTTCCGAGCTTCCTCGACGGCCGCTTTGTTCAATATCGGCACGTCGTTCGACTTGGGGTCTGCAACATGAGGAGGTTCCTCAGTTACTACGTCATCCAGAGAAGTGGGCACAAAGTCGCCTTCCTGAACTGCTATAGGAGGTTCGGATTGGGGCGCGTGGCTGGTCGCAGATACGCCGTCGGCGGATGCTGTACCCTCTGCGATTTTCTGTTTAGTCTCGCTGACAATCTTGTCCGCCTCACTGATCCGGGACACTGCCCCTTCCACGTCTACCGCAGCCTCCTTGTTCTGGTCCAGCCGAACGACCATGCAAGACAGATTATCAGTACTGAAGCGGTTCAACGCATAGTCTACGAGCTGCTTCGAGGCTGAGACAGGGTCCTCTACGTTGCGTACAAGGTCAACGGCTTCCTGGTCGCTACATACGTCCCAGATCTGGTACAGTTAGCTAATGAGTCCATAGAGTTGCGGTGGAGGTACGACTTACTCCGTCACACGCAATGATGATAAATTCGTCACTGTCAGCCTGAATGACTGTCTCAGTGGTATACGGGTGGCCTGTAACAAGCTTCTTCATATAAGCGTCGCCAAGGGCGCGGGTCACGGCCAAGACGCCGTTGACACGATTATTAAGAATCAACCCTCCAGCAGCGGCAATTCGTTTGCCTTCGACTTCGTCACTGCCCTTGTGGTCATAGGAAAGTCGCAGGGCCTTTCCGCCCCGACAAAGGACGATGCGGGCATCGCCAACGTTTGCAGTGTAAAGTACTCGCTGGCGTCCGCTGCCCTTTCCCTTTGAATTTGTAACCTTGGTTGCCTCGTCACTCGGCGCCCCGTCGGGGGCTTTGTCCATCTCGATGGGCTCGTCTGGTTTGGCCGATTTAATGGCGGATCGATCGTTTGAAGCTCGATCTTCCCAACGCAGGACTGCAACCGCAGCGGTGCAGCCACTATTCTTAAGCGGAAGTTTTTCCAACTGCGCGTCAGCGGCCGTGAAGGCTTGATCTAAAACCTCGGGAATCAAAGCGTTGGGGTTCTTGCGTATGATATCCTCCAGAATTATATGTAGCTTTTTGCCACACCAGTCGGCCGCGAATGTACCAGCATGTCCATCGAAGATAGCAAAGTAGCCATTGTCCGACTCAACCATATCAGAAACAACCGACTCTTGGTCAGCTCCTTCAGGTTTATCCTTTGCTGGCACATCGTTTAAAACTGGGGTCTGCACAAAGTTATACAGGAAAGCATGCGTATCTTCCATAGTCCGGCGGCATTTCTTGTTCCTATCTTCCCAAACACCAACGCGGAACGTAGATTTGGGTCCAGGCACAGAGTCTCCAGCGGAGTTGTTATGTTGGCCCTGAGGGACAGCGAGAGCAGGATCTTGTTTGCCGAGCTTCTGGAGAGGTGTCTGCGAGCTCACTTCAGAGCCCCCACTGCGACTGCTTTGAGATGAGAAGTTGAGCGAGTTCTTTGCAGATGCCAAAAGGCTACTGGCCCGGCTACTGACGCTACTACTTCTGCGTTTCTTGTCGGACGGACCGCCGATGTCCTGGCGAGTAGGAGGGCTGCCATTTCCGCTACGTTTTTCACCACTAGCAGCCTGGTCAGTTGTCTTGATGGGAGCTGGGGCACTGGGGCCGGACGCTGGCTCAGGAGAAGGAGATTTATCGGATTTTGAATCGCTCTCGGATTTGTTGCCCGCTGAGTTGTTGGAACTACCGCCAAACATTCTATTCAGCAGACTTCCTCCAGTCGAGGAGAGACTGCGACGCTTGTTGCTCGCCAGCTTGTGGTAGGATCAAAGTAAAGCTAGGTGGCTTGGCGCAGATCGATAGAATTACCAGCACGAGGGATGCTGTTTGATGTAGAATTCGTTTATATCGTCTTTCAGGGTCGGGAGTTTTGTAGGGTGGCTACCCGTGAGCCGTTACGGTAACAGTTGTAAAGTGTATCGTTGTGGGAAACGTCAACGTAGGGGGCGGGGTGCTGGTCGAAACTAGCTTGGCGTTTATGATTCGTCGGCGCAAGGCTGGCCTAGATGTAAGAGTTAGATCTTAGACTTTACTCTAGGTCGTCAAGCATAAGTAGATGAAAGGAAAAAGAGGTTGATAAGCATATGCGATTGTAGCATGGACAGATCGATGATGTAGGGAGCCAAGCGCACAAATCACCGATAAGCATACGTCTAGCTGTCTTCACTTGGGTACAGCAGTTGTAAGACGGCCTATCTGGGGCACATGAACTGACGTACGACAGCAAGTTTGTAGGTGAATATAGCACAACAATCAAGCTCGTGTGAGCATTGTAGAAGCGCAATGCTTCAGAGCGCATCGCAGGTCAGAGGAGCGTGACGTAGGCGCCACGAGGGGGGAATGGCTGCATTGGCGGGCACAGTGACATACAAACGCCGTAAACCACAAGCGAAACGGGCGAAGGCTGAAGTAAAAGGCGAGAGCAAAAGGCGAGAGCAAATAAGAAAAGAACAAACACAAACACACAAGCGACTCAACGTTGTCAAACACAGCAACAAATCAACAGATGAACGTACCTAACGATGAAGCAGGAAAGGGTACTGTACTCCAACAGGAGCAAGACGGGCTGGGGAATAGTGAGAGGAAAGAAAAGGATACCCTGCAGAAATCCTGAAAAGCAGGGTAGAACCAGGTTAAGTTATGGCTTAATACAAGGCGGGTAGGTGCAGAGTCGTGTCGTAGTTGATGAAGAGAGTTGGTTGAGACGTTGAATTAGTTGGGCAAGTAACCTGGGGCTAGCTGAAGTGAAGCAAACCGACCTCAAAGACGTGGAACGGATTGGCGAGCTACCCTGATCAAAAGCCAGGGCCAGTGGGGGCGGGGGACCTGCGCTTAGTCGACCCAAAGACCCTCACTGGCTGTTGGCCACTGACGTATCCACGCTTTAGTGACGTTTACTGGCTCACGAGCGCGAGCCTTAGCGCTGTGCAGACAACTGGATCTTGACCCATGATTATCGGGTAACAAAGCACTTGATCTTCAGGATAAATTAGCTCCAGAAAAAGCATATCGATTGAACCCTTTCTCTCGGGTTACATTGAGAACGAACGGGTACAATGCATCCTCTTTGTAATACATAATGTCGCTAAACCGACTTGGCCCCGAGACATCCGGGAATAATGACAGACACTGGCATCCGCACTAACACAGAGTATTTTGCAATTCGCTTGTCAGATGTATCCGACGAACTGGAGTTAATTTATCCATCCATCCGCAGGATCCAGGCTCTTGAGGCCAGCCTCTAGAGCCGTAACCGACTGTACACGTGTAACTCCGATGTTGCTGTCAAACTTCATGGCTCAAACGGTTGCAAGTATCGTACGCTAATGAATCAGACCCAATCGATGCATAAAAGTGATGCCTTTGTTGTAGAACAAGTGCTCGGTCCTATGCAATCTCATGCTGGAAACATTCCGTGTTGATCAACATCAATGCAAACAAGACACAGACGCTACGACACAGTCCGATATGGCCATGCAGTTCAGTCCAAAATCGACAATCCGACGGGATGTACCGTGAAACACTTAACCAACCAACATTCTTTTGCAGAATCCGCAATCGGCGAATGACATTTCTATAAAGCACGGAAAAGGCTGAAAAGTTGAAGTATTATAATACAGTTCTCCAGACACCAATGCACCCGAACAGATATAGCGCCGTAAAGTCGCCAATTTCTTCCCACGACCATAGATTGGTCGTCTAGCAAATCTGCTGTTACCTTGTTACCTTGTTGCATAGTTCAACTGGTCTAAATAGACGAGAGCATTTCACCTAACCGGTTAGGATAATATGTTCAAAACAAAACGCCAAAGACTTCCCAAACGCTCTGTCGTCCATCTACTTCCGCAGACTATCCAGTCTAGCTTGAAGGTCATCATCAACGGGGTCACCACCACCACCGCCGCCGCCGCCACCTCCTCCTACTGCTTGAGCAATCTTGCCCTCGGGCACTGCTGCGGTTCCCAATGCAGTGGGGGTTTCTCCAAGCTGATAACCAAGTTAGTAACATAGGTTGAAACTTGAAACAGGTTTTGACTTACTGCTTGATTGAAATCCACACCAATCTCTTCCAAGACTTGTTCCACCACCT
Organism: Fusarium equiseti; assembly: GCA_003313175.1. Lineage (NCBI taxonomy): Eukaryota > Fungi > Ascomycota > Sordariomycetes > Hypocreales > Nectriaceae > Fusarium > Fusarium equiseti. Next base: position 887,631 of record QOHM01000007.1, read on the forward strand.
CATCACCTTCCTCTTCAACTCCTACATCCATGGCGTCGTCAAATACATCGTCCATTATCTCAGATCGTTGATCCATAATATCGTTTTCGCGTTCAAACTCCATTGCGATTCGTTGGAGCTGGGGCAGGTTCATTTGCTTATTCATGCTTCCTAGAGCTCTGGTGGCACCCTTCATAGCCTGCATCATGTCTTCGTTCGTTCTGTAAGTCTATAACGTTGCCGATCAGTTTCCGGTCTGTCTGTCATCCAAACGCAATTAGTTACCTGGAGACGCAGCGAAATCTTCTGTAGTTGACTGCGCATGCTGTAAAACTTCTCGACGTATCGCCTCGTGCGGACCAGGTCCTTGGCTTGGATCTTGCAAGCTCCCATTTGTCCATTCTTGGCGCTTGTTTTGATTTGTTGGATAAGGGTCTTTTCTTGCTTCTCGAGCTTAACTCGTGTCTGATCAAGTTCGCGGATGGCCTTGTCGAGCATGCGCTGGTTCTTGCGCAGACGCTCCGCAGGCGTAATGCGCTTTCCAAATGCCCATTCCAGGATCTATGCATTGAGCGAATTAGCTATCATGAGCGCGCTATGCGTTGCGCGACACCGCTGCTCTTACATTCATGGTGGGCGGGGCAGTTGTCGTGGATCGGTGAAAGATGGGGTAGTCGAAGGAGAACGTCGAGGTATCCGCAATGGAGAGGAAAGTTTTCTTGATATAGCAGAACAAATAGGCTACAGTAATCGTGAGGCAACAGGGAAATGCCCAAGCCCAGATGCGTGATATGGGTTGACCTGGCTGTGTCGTCGTCGGAAACTAGGTCCCTCTACGTAATCGGTCTGGTCTCGGCCAGCCTTGGAAGCCCCGGCCCAGGATAAGATAAGAGCCCGCATGGTCCGCGCACCTTCGCCAATCAAATCGGACATCGGTACGTAGCAAAAATCATGCAGAAGTGGAGCCATCGTTGACTGAGTTGTTCGCCTCTCTCTCGACACCCGACCGCCATCGTTACATCGACATTACTGATTCAAAGATATTTTCTCCCTCTTCTGTTCGTGCGAAATATGCCGCTCGAACTGAAGCTCGACGTTTCAACATGAGTCAAGACTATTTCAACCGAAACGGCAAGGGCAAAGCCCGTATGCAACAAGAGAACGATTCAGATGGTGATCATGCTAACGCGCCGAACGGTTCCTCGCCCGCCGACTCTTCCCGTGTTCAATATATGACTGTTGGCAATGGTATGCAATCCGAACATGCTGCTCGCCTTCAGAGCATGCTCGAAGCCGACTCCGGTTATGGCGGAAGTATAGCTGGCGCTGATGAACAGCGTTCTATGGCTTCAGCTGCTGCATGGGACATGGCGATGCACCACGACCGGCCTGCGTCGGGTGCTGTTCACCAGATGTGGTATAATGCTCATCGTGCAACTCTCGGACGATCCATCAACAAAGTGCTCGAACTACTCGAAAATCTCCAAGAGATGAATGCATCCTGGCCCGCACATTACCCCTCGGTTCAACGAGCACGCCGCGACTCCCCCGAATTTACACGACCTGCTCTCGCCCATTCGCAAACGGGCATGGACGGAATACCATCCTCACACCACCACCCAGCATTGCGACGTTCCATGACCACCGTCGAAGATAGTTCTGCCGAATCGAGCCGAGCCGCCGAGACTAGACCAACACCCGAGCCACGACTTGTTTCGCCCCAGATTGCTCAAGAATTCTCTGTATTGAAGTTGGATCTCAAGCTTGGTGCTCTGAGCCAGGCTGAGCTTGTCCACTCGCTTGAGAAGAGTTCAATTGCGTCACTACTTGATGGAAAGATTAGCACCAGTATCAAGCATCTTATTGCCCTCCGCGAACGAATCGAGGATACCGCCAGCAAGGTTCTCATCACCGGTGATCTTAATGCTGGCAAGTCAACTTTCTGCAATGCGCTCCTGCGTCGAAAGGTTCTTCCCGAGGACCAGCAGCCTTGCACCGCTATCTTCTGTGAGGTACTTGATGCAAGAGAGAACTCGGGTGTCGAGGAGGTGCATGCTGTGCACAAGGACGTTCCCTACGATCGAAATGATGAGTCGACTTACGATGTGTTCTCGCTGAAGCAACTGGAAGATATCGTCATTGACAACGAGACATACACCCAGTGCAAGATCTATGTCAAGGACAGCCGAACTATCGACGAATCTCTGTTGAACAATGGTGTGGTGGACATTGCTTTGATCGACGCTCCTGGTCTAAATTCCGATACAACCAAGACAACAGCTATCTTTGCTCGTCAGGAGGAGATTGATGTTGTAGTTTTCGTGGTGTCGGCTGCCAACCACTTCACACAGTCTGCAAAGGAGTTTATTTGGGCCGCGGCGGCTGAGAAGGCTTACATCTTCATTGTTGTCAACGGATTCGACGTTATTCGAGACAAGAAACGATGTGAGAAGATGGTTCTGGACCAAGTTGCTGGCCTTAGCCCCCGAACACACAAGGAATCGTCGGAGCTCGTCCATTTCGTTTCGAGCAATGCCATCCCTGTCGGTCCATCACCCCCAGGAGGTCCCGGCGGTAGCGGCAGTGGAAGCTCAAGTGGAGGCGCTGGTGACCCTGGGGATGGCGATGACAAGGGCAAGGGTAAGGATGCTGACAAAGTACGAGATTTTGAGGCTCTTGAACAATCCTTGCGAAGATTTGTGCTCGAGAAGCGCGCACGATCGAAGCTTGCACCAGCTCGAACCTATCTCCTTAACATCTTGAATGATGTCAACACTCTTGCGACTGTCAACCAGGAAGTCGCCCAAGCAGAGCTGGAGCGAGTTACCAGTGAGCTTAAGGAGCTCGAGCCTCAGCTGGAGTCTAGCCGAAAAGCACGCTCTGAGGTCAGCGAGAAAGTGGACGCCAACGTTGAGGAGACATGCAAAGAAGTTTACGATTACACTCGCAACACTCTCAACTCGGCCATTCTCCATTCTGGAAGCAGCCATTACGATGTGCCTTATCCAGGTATTTGGAGTGCCTTCCAATATGCCGAGGACCTCAAGGAAGCTATGCTCTCTCGTATTGCCGATTCAGTGGCGAACTGTGAGGAGTATGCTCGCGGCAAGACTGTCTATGGTGTCAATGCTATTAAGCAGCTGGGTCTTCTGCACGTGGGTGACGAGTTCCAGAACCTCCAGTTCCGACCAGATGTCATGTTCCGCCGCAAGCGAGATGCCCTTGCTCGTCAGGTTGATATTCCCACAGAGATAGCTGACTTTGTCGACTGGACAACGCTCCTGCAGCGACAGGAGAAGTACGCTGGTACCGGTATGGCTCTGACGGTTGCTGGCGCCGTGGTGCCCCGAATGATCGGAATGAGCACATGGATGGACCAGGCCATCACAGCAACGAAGATTCTGAGCAACGAGAACCTACGCTCGCTTATCATCCCTGGTATTCTCGTGGCTGGTAAGTGAATTTAGTTGATTTGAGTCCGCCTTTACTAATTGTATACAGCTATTGCCGCCTCCGCCTATGTTCTTCAGCAGATTCCTAACTCCCTCCCTCCCCGCCTCGCTACCAAGATCTCCGAACAGCTCGCTGAGATGGATTATGTTCACTCCAACTCCGCCCGTATCTCCTCATCCGTTCGCAAGGTCCTTCGCATCCCTGCCGACAACCTTCGAGTTGGCCTCGACCAGAGTCTCAAGGATCTGAGCGCCAAGCGTGAAGAGACTATCAAGGTCAAGGGCGAGAGTGAGCGTGCTTCTCGTTACTTCCTTAACCTCGTCCGCCAGAGTGATGACCAGCGTGGCAAGGTTGAGGCTGTTGACCTCGAGACCCCGCCGCCCGGTATGCACTGATGACGAAGATATGGATGTCCAGATGAACACGAGGCGGTATACACGGGTGGGGTTGGTGAATGAGATCAAGATGAAAGAATCACAAAAAGTACGGCGTTTGATTGGGGAGGATCGATTCCATTTGTTATGCCTGACGGAAGAAAACGAGATGCTCCTGATTTTGGTTTGATATCAACTTCTCTCCTCATACCTTGTTAGCGCTCAGCAGTAAGAATTGACCATTGATGCTTCGTTCATTCTGCTACCAAGAAAAACAAAACAAAAAATGCGATAGAGCAAAAATCTGTACAATAACCTATATATCCCAAGACGACATTGATACCACAAATTAGTATTTATGAGCTTTCCAACCTCTTCCCCACGAGCTTGACTAGCCGATTCCTATCTTCTCGCATTGCCATTCTCACTTCACTGTGTCCACATGAGGCGCCGAAGCCTTTCTTTCTCCTCCTCGCCTCCAAAGATGCCGTCGATAGGTTGTCTGGCCAAATCATATATAGCTTGACGGTCAAGTCCAAAGTGCTGCGCAACGAGTCTATACTCGTTAGACAGTGGGCTTCCGAACACACCAACATCATCAGTCTGCCACAGCTGTCAGTGCTTCCTATGCCTCGTTTTGTATCTCTGAAAACTTACGCTGAGCGAGATCTTTGGTCCCTCAACTCCTTTCCAATGTCCAAAGTGATGCCCCTCGAACCCACCGAGTACCATACCAGCCCTGACATTGCAGCTCAGGCATAATTCCAAGCACAACCCTCTCTTCGCGATCTCTGCTTTAACTTCTTCGTCCTCCCAGATCACATGGCCCAGACGGCCTGGCTCCCAAGAAAGTAGCGTGTTCAACTCCTCCTTGGATCCACTGGCTTCAGCTTCGGCAAAGTGTACAGTGATACTCAAACCTTTCTGTTTTGCTTCCTTGAACACTGGTGTAAAGATACTGATTTCACCGTTGGGTCGAGCTGTCGGGTCACCACAGAGGTCCAGACCAACGACTCCTTGGTTGCGGTATTTCAGAGCAAGTTCGAGAGTAGAATTGGCCTGCTCAGGTGTATGTCTCCGATCAATAGATAGAATGAGACGTGTGTGTAGCTGAGGGTTCTCTGACTCGAATTGTGCGATTGTGTCAACGAGAGTTGCGATGTACTGTTCTGCAGAGAGGTGAGGGGTACCACGGGGTGTCGTTCGAAGTTCGAGGTAGCATATGCCATCGTTGAGGAAATCTGTCAAGACAGACTTGGTAGTATAGCGAACGGACTCGTCATCAGTGACGAGATTGTATATATAGCTGCTGAAGAGTGGGAAGAAGCTATGCGCGAAGACGTTGTTAGTGGTTTCCATCACAAAGTGAACTTCCAGTGCAAGCGACTGTCGGAAGCCAGGGGTTCCTACGTCTTAAGATTGTAGTCATGTTTCCCTTCTGGCATTACAACCAAAGGATCTTCGAGATTTATATCCCCCATCTCCTTCTTACGAAGCCACATCTCATGGAGGGCTTGACGCGAGATGCTGCCAGTCAAGTGGGCATGGAGCTATTAACCCAATTTAGCGTCGAAACACAGAATACGAGGACTTGACAACCTCTATTTTTGGTAGTTTGATATAGTCCATGGTTGTATGTTATTCCTTGTCAGGTGTACTTGAAGAATACGCAACCTTGGGCAAGAATAAGATGCTAGAGTTTCGGTAATGTATTGCGAGGGGATCCGCATAATCCCCTACCCTGCACCCATAACCATCGTCGCATCATTGTACATGCTTGGGTTACAATCTCACGCTACATCGAAATAGAGAAGATCGTAGCGCATTTCGATTTAATGAGACATGGTTCTTGACACATGTAGAATACAGTTGTACAGACACTAGCCAACAGAAGAAACCACTCAGTTGGAACAAGGAACAGTTCATAGCTTAGATTAAAGCTCACACATAAGTCATCAATTATACACCTCTAATGTGACAAAATGCATGAGAAATCGCCTTTCCTGGAGATGAGATCGCAGTCATTACTAACCCCACCCGATACTTTACACCGGTAACCATGCGCCATGGATGCGTTCCGCTTCTCGTTCCTCCCAGTCCGGCCCAATTGCATCCATCATGGGCTTCCGTCGGCCTTTTACGCCGTGAATATATATTGTACACTTGGAGAGCCGTGCTTTTTCGTTTTTTTGCGGCCCTATAATGACTGCGTGCCCGGCAATAAAAAGGCGCGCCGTCTAGAATTTCCTCATACCCAGAAACGTAAGGTCGAGGTTTTTGTCGAATTTGTGACACAAAGCTATCCTGCTTACAGAGAAGCCTGGGCGGGCTTGCTCTCAAGAGCGGCGCCAACTTGGTCGGCGGTGCTCTGCTCGGAGCCAGCAGTCAGAAGCTCGCTGCCGCTTTGTCGCATGTTGTACTCTTGCTCCATGGCAGTGAGTTGCTGGTCCTCGGCGAAGGACAGGGCGAAAGGAACACCGAAGAAGAGGGCGGAGGTGGTGATCACCCAAGCACCCTTGCCGCTGAAAGAGAGAACGCTCCAGGCGGCGTTGCCAACGGAGCTGGCCTTGCCGGAGATCCAAGAGCGGGTAGTGGGAGGTACGATATCGCGCAGGGCATATAATCGCTCAGCGAGAGTCTCATCTGAAGGGTCGTAGTCGGAGTCGTTGGAAATCTCGGAGTCTGCGGATCTAGTTAGTATGCACGATATCGCAGATGTGATCTAAGGCGCGGGGTTAGATTTTACCAGTATCCGAGTAATCCTCGTCGTCCTCCTCAACATCGGGGCCAGCCTGAGCGTGCTGGAAGTGCTCGTCCTCGACCTCAGTAAGGGTAACCATCTTGAATAATTGAAAAGTGGGATGTGTAGGATAGAGTTATTCAAGGTATTAAAGAGCCTGTCGAAGGGCTTTGGTAGGTGAAGGAACCGCCGAAATGGAGCACCTCAAGTTTTCGAAACTGACAAGATTAGTCCAAACTATGATCTAGTTTGAATCTGATGTACGACTTTAGCAAAAAAGTCGTGAAGCGAAGTGCAATTGTCTTGATGTCTGGTTGGGTGTTGACGTGCGTCACGATTTTTTTCTTGGACGTTGGCCGCTCCAAGCTCCAGTGTCCACATCCCCGGTTTAGCCGAGAATTGATTATCACACATCATCACGTGCTTCTTGCATCATCATCTGGACCAGCAATAGATTTATTGTTAATGAAGTCTTGAGGCAATGGAGATGAAACTATACAACGCGATACTAGAATCCGCATTTGAGATGCTCGTACAAAGAGTCTTACATCGGATGATGTTGAAGTCAAAAAGAACGCTCATCAAACAATTTTGAGTGGTCTGGCAGTCTCAGGTCAATTCTCCAATCAGAGTCGCAGAAGGGTAACCGAGCAGGAATCTCTATCAAGCCTCGATTGCAGAAAGAAAGCAAGCAGGCAAGTCAATTGGTGGCTATTGGCGAAGGCCATATCAATATTGAGGCAAAGCCGTCTATACCTCGTGATCATCGTCTATGAACCATAATTATCCTGGCGTCAGTAATGCCAGATCCATGGAATTGAGATCTGTCATTTCAGCTTTGAAATGAATAAGAGGGCTGGGATAAGCTTAGACGAAGATCTCGTGGAAGCCAAGCATGACCTATGGCGCTACCACGAGCTCTCATTGATGTGTTTCTCATGGGAAACGCGCTTTTGGTCCACTGTGATGATGATGCTATCGTGAAGTTCCGTTGGTTGTATAGGGAGGATATAGTTTGAGAACAGCCCATAGGTCCAAATGAGATAGGTGCCTCGGTAATAAGCTTTTGGGGTATTCGCGATATCTACAGCCATAGGTCTTGATCAATGGTCGGTCAGGTGTTCGCATACAAGGTTAAGAGCAGAGTTCACGATCAAGATGGGAACAAAGAAAAAGAGTAAAAAGCATCACCTGAAGAGATGCAGCATGCCTGGGAGGTCGAGAATACCCAAGAGGCTAAGAACCATAATATTGTTGAGTTAAAACTGAAGCAAGCCTCAAAACTCTATGAGACGTTGGCAGCCATATCCTGTAAGTAGAGACACTAGTACGTAATTTGTGTATTCCCCTGTTGCAAGTGGAACAGCACACATGACCTCTGATGGAGCTCGTCAATTGACTAAACCATTGGCAATTAAACATCTGGCATCGTGACCTATTCTCAGGCCGTTTCAAAGCATCGAGGTGCAGGGAGGTTACGTATTCTATGGTGGATGTATGCGACATCGATATAGGTAGGTAGGTACTTTCTGATGAAGCGGTAAAAGCATGCCGGATTTAATTTACACAAGGGGCTTTGGATTACGAGGCACTCAAGGCCAATCGTACAAGCACGAACCTCGTGATCACCACTAATCTCGTCAAAAATACCAGAGAATGCCGTGTGATGCTGTTGGTGTAACTTGTCGGACCTGTCGAGGCCGTGATAGTCGCTGCGAAGTAGCGGAGCGGCAGGGGACGAAACCGCCGATTGGATAATAGATTCAGACATGGCCGAGCCTCAGTCGATCAGGGACGACATTGTCCAGATCTCCAGTTTCAGTGGCAGATGCAGGAAGAGCACTTGTACAACACCGGCTAATCGGTACAGAAGAGACGTACCAATGTACATACATATCAATAAAGCGCTTGGGCCGTCGGCATCTCTGTGTTATCTGGGGAAGAGAATTTGAAGACAACCTGTATGAGCCTTGTATGTAAGAGGCAACTCATGCCGGTCATCTTCACAGTATCAGAATAACGACCATGTACACATTCTTCTATATTGAAGCTGACGCAAGGAGTATCGCCGCGAAAACTACCTAGTCAATTCTCCTTCTTCTTTGGAATAACCAAGTGTCGGGTCTCTTGTTGAACCATGGAAGGAAATATGCACCAGGTCACATTTGCAACCAGCACGTGTCTGTGCCGTTTGTCTGCGTAAAAGTCAATGGACCACTTCGATATGATGAACCAAGAAAACATGGATGATAATTCACATAGAATTGCTAACTAACAACGTATCCTCAGGGTTCAAAGCAGCTATGGAAATGTGCCCATAGCATATCCAATATCATAGGCCCCAACCTCGCTTGTTAGTTAGGAAGCTCCATCCATTCTATGGTGACCACCTCCGGGTGATGTTTTGAATGTCCCGGTTCATCAAAGCTAACTGTTTCCCCTCACCGCAAGACGCCAGATATGGGCTCTAATTTCTATCGCGGACTGTCACTCGTCGAGGTGAGGGACATGAAGCTATCGTGACTATGCACGGGCGACCCCCGGTCCCCGGATGGTGCACCCAAAAAAGCATCCACATGGGTTGGCATCCATGTGGTTTGTTTTGGCTACGTCCAGTGGTTAGTACCTCGAGGAGGCTGAAGTCAAGTACGCAGACGGTACCTGAGGATCTCCGGGGGAAGCCAGCAGCAAATATTCGGCCGGGTATCAGTGAACGAATACCCACAAACAGGGCAGGATACTTTTAGACAGTGGAGTCTATTGCCCACCAACTGTGAATCCTCAGGGAATATCTTCGTCTAGGCGTTTCTGGGGGCCCTTCGATCAACCACTAGCTGCCGTCGTCGCGGAAAACTCTTCCCCAACATCCCACTTGGCGGCACCTTAAAAGGTGACCGGTTAGATGCCAGCAAGGTGCTGCAGGTACCTGAAAGATACATAGGGAAGATAGCTGTAACGTGTTTCGAGAAGCAAAACAAGCAGGTTTTCTCAACGGGGAAATATAATCGACATGTACCCTGCTGTGCCGAAGCTTGCCAGTTTGTCCCCAGGTTAGGCTAGGCGAGGGTTGGCCTGATTGGTTGCCTCTTCGAGTCTTGAATCCAGGTGCAGACGTATCATGACAATGGTGCGTATTTCATCAATTGACTTTGGATCTCAGGGTGCATGTTATTCTGTATGTTCATAATCAATTCTTCATACAAAATGATGCTGAACACGAGTCTCCGGTAACCTGCCTCTTTAGAGACAGACCGGGAATGGCGGCTTCATGAGGACGCAAGCTGCAGCTATGGATGTATTGATAGGTAGGACAGGCAAAAATAGAAACTTCCATGACCAGGTCCAAAGTGAAAATGGAAGCTTGAAAGAAGAGGTGGGTAGCATAGCATGTCACATACGGTACCCAAAGAGGCAGCAGGGTGGAGACGAGACAGTAACAAGACGCATTGCAACGGAGCACGGAAACTTCGTGACGTTCAGTAACCGTCGACAAGCGGCTGACGGTAAAGACGGGAACTTGTGTGGATGCTTCGTGTATCATAAATGGAAATGATCGTGATAGACTCCATGTTGAGATTGAACGTCATAGTTAGAGGAACAGTTCAATGCAGTAGGCAAGGATGTATAAGAATCTGATAGTAATAGTGGTCTGATGCCTAGACATGAAATGCAAGAAAGATGGACATGCTGGATCTGGCAGACTCTGCTATGTCTACTTGGCGATTAAATTCGAGATTCTCATATTGAACTTCAGGGTAGGCTCGGTAACAGTCGTGGAAGTAAACATACAATATTCATATCCAGGTTATGTATCTTGCTTAAACCTTCCAGGTCAGCTGACGGATCGGTTGGCTTGTGTAATCATAATAAAATGAAAGTATCAGATCACGAGAACTTCATTTCTCAGCATTCAACATCATGGCTTCGTCAACAAACGCGCCTCACTCGCTGAACCAGCACCAATGAACACAGTACCTAGTCTAGCCGCACACCCCTTCCAAAACGGGGGTTTCGATCTGTCTCTTTTTTCTGCCAACCTCGTGACGCGTTAAAAGACCATACCGTATCCAAGCGCCGGATGCGGGGTGTAGTGGGCAAAAAAAAATACAAGGAAGATTTGCTAAACAAGAGATGCCCATGACAAACGAGAAGGGCCACGAGATGGCATCAACAAAAAAGTTTAGGTGCAGTGGACACAGGGCAAGCACGCAATTCGTAGGCAATGGATACCCTTTCCTCTAGAGGTTACTGGGACGTGCGATGCAACAAAGGGAAAACGGTGGCTGTCGCGAGTGCTGCAAGATCAAGTAAATCGGGGGTAATGGAAACACGGAAGATGAGATGAGAAGCGGGCCGTGGGGAAAAAGCTTTGAAGGGTTTTTTTTCTTCGCTGTCTTGTGCCCAGATCCAGACCCAGATCCAAACCAAACCGGGGGAGACTGGAGTCAAAGGGGAAAACCTGGGGGTAATAGAAATCCAGATCCAAGTCTAAAAGGCCTTGGCCAAGACCTTTTCGGTGCTTCCGGCCCTCGGCCGTGTGGGGCTCTTCCGGGGGAGTCCGGGGCTCAGCTCCCTCCGTGTGGGCGCCGGCTCCGTTCCTTGTGGGACAATGTACACATAATCGTGTTCTTTTTGCGTAACATATACAGAGAATCAAGAGGGGAAAGAGAGGTCAGAGCATTAACTTAGCTTTTGAGGGGAGAACTGGAGTCTGGGGTATTGGAGAAAGGTAGCTCCCAGGTGAAGAAGCTTGGGGCACTCTGGACACTTCACTTTCATGAGAGTCTCAATCGATCATGAGACACAACTGAGGCCAGACAAAACGAACCTCTACAAACTCTACCATGGAAACCGTGTTAGTTAATTATGCTGTGCAACTCTCAGTCTTATGCCAGAACTGCCTCTTATTCCGTGATGGTCACAGAACCAACACCTCGTGCTGCAGTCAAATGCTACTCGACGAATCCTCGAAGCTCAACAATTGTGTCATTGTCATCATTGATGGCACGCCGGAGATGGTACCTGTACGTAAGTACCGAACAAGCGGCCCCGCGTCGGCCGGAGGAACCCTGTCGTGACTCCGGTTCTTTCAACACATCACATCGCAGTACATGTACAGTACAGTAAAGACTCAACTCCAACCAACAGGTGCGCTGTGCTCTTTCTTGCGCCATGGGTTATGCCCATGGGGAAGGGAAGTACGTATTCACCTTGCCAACACATTATTGCGAATTTCATGATCGTGACTGTGACTGGATCTGGGGGAATGGATCTATCATTTCCCCTCGATAGACATAATTATCCCCCCTGGAAATCGAGACTAGTGCTTGGCCCCGTGATCGTCCCCCTTTAAAATCGGTCAGGCCTTTCAAGGTCTGGAAGTTTCGGTGAGCACTGGGTTTCTGTTTCTTCGGTCAGGTGAGCCAGATATGGTCTATTGTCTGGGGTATGAAAGCTTTTTCAGCTAGGTATTTTTGACTTTTCTGTTTTGTTTGCTGCGGTCAGATTTCGACGCCAGCTTCCCGTCTGGGGTAGTGAGTCGTGTATACATTCTAATTCAGGTACACTACATTCTTGGGTCCTGCAGAAATTGCCATGGCGTCCGTACAGCACAATAGAACGTGCTCTACAGAGGTACCAAACAAGGATTGTCATTGATTTGGTGGGAAAGTGAGGCATTCGCCGCCTGTTGGTAGACCTGGAACCAACCATGGTGTACCCTTTCTTGGCTGATGCGAAACCCCAGCATTATCTTACACAATGCAAACCTTGAGCTGACACAATTCTCTCGCTGTTACGGATACAGTGATCCATGAAGCCTATTCAGTTTGGAAAATGCGTGATAATCGATACAACGGGTCCTGAATGGATACATGATACTCCAGTCAGCACCCAATTGAAGCTAGTTAGACGCAACACGTTCTTGATTAACAGAGTCACTGATGTGACCGTTTTGTACGCTTAACTGTGCGGTTCTATACCGTCAAACTCAAACATGCCCATCATTTATAGTAAAGATATATCACTAATGCATCATTCCAAGCGTGTCAATAACGCTGATGGAATTGCAGACGAACCGGGATGACGGGATAGATGCCAATGCTTGTTCCCGAAACTGTTGAAACTCAAAGAGATAAACGGAGAGTAATAGAAGACTGGAAAAACCGGAATTCAAGGTAGGATCTGCGTGTCACGAAGTTGCCATTGACGATGACTCGCAGAGACAAGCCCGCGAGTTCCTAGGTGGGCGAGGTGAGAGGTGAGTGGTGAATTGCACCATCCTCCACACCGTTTGGGTAAAACAGGTTAACTGTGGGGTGCCGTTTGCATGCATAGCGCATGGATAGTTGTGTAGACTTACGTTATACAAGTCTGAGAATGGAGGCTCTTTGATTTTGATTAGAGTGAACTACTTTGAGGTGTAGTTAGTCTCTCAAGGTCTCTTAAACTAGACAGTTTGTAACGACCACAATACAAGACCTGGAGTTGCCAGATCTCAATATCAGAATGGCAGCAGAGTTGAAGACTACCAAACAACTCTCCCATTGGCAACCGAATATGCACTAGTGATGTCAAACGAAAATCTGGAGAAAAGGCGGGCAAAACTGCAGAGCCTCGAATAACCGGGCCTGTCTTCCCCACTAACAAATTCAGGACATTCCTGGGGCTCTGTCTGTGACTGTGAGTGTTGGTCAGAGGCAGAGACTGTCACAGAATTGAACGGCCAGGAACCAGACGCTTGGTCCAAAAACAAGGGCTTCCCCTTGAGGCTTAGGCCAGAAGCACTATTGGGTAATTGAATGGGACTTTTTCTCCTTGTACACCGTGAGGTCATGATCACGATCTGGGTCTGGGGGGCGTTGCTGCAACCAAAGACAAAATCTTTCTTTCTCGACTCTTCTGGCGGGCTGGCTTAGTTGGGGGATTGGATCCGCTTCAGTTCAGTTCAGGAGGGGGTGGTACCAAATTGAGGATACTGTATGTATTATCTCTGACCGACCGGCCCGGTGGTTTGTTCTTTTATTATCATGTTTCCTTTTGTTGATACTGTATCAAGTTGATGGCCTGGCCAAGTGCAGAACGTGTTGAACAAATCGCAGAGAAATCGGGCAAGCTACAGGTAAACTTCCATCAGTGCCTGCATGCGCGGACGCCCAAATCTCTAAGTCAGGTCAGGTGCTGTAGCACTGTGGCGGGGTTGTTCCAGCACCTGTAGGCTCACTAATTCTCCTCTCCGGCTTGCCCGGTGTCAAAGAGGCAAATGAAAATGCACACCCGTCTGGCTGCCCGCCTTACAATGCCCAGCGAACTCCCAGCAGGGTCTGCCCCACAAAGTGGAAGGGGAAGGGGGTGTGGTCAAGGTGAACGGCTTCATTCTTACAAGGGATGTGTTTTTTTTTATGGCAGCGTGACAGCTTTGCTCGGTACCTACAGGTTGTATTTACGTACGTACGGTGTAAGAGAAGCGAATATGGATGTTGACCGTGTATGTTTGGATACAGTATTATGGAGACAAGACAGTCAATGCTGGTACGTACCCTCTTTCAGTTGCAAGTACCATCGTAGTTGTTGTTGAGAGACACTTTAACACTGGGAGTATATAAAGCTTCCATCGCCAGTCCCATGGTCTTGTTGAAAGTTAGAGAGATAAGTCACTTGACCTCTTTTCAAACAACAAACCTCTTCGAATTGCTTCTTCTCCTCATCTAAGAAGCTTTCATCCTCTTACCCCCTTATTCCTTCTACCTCTTATCCTGTCTATTTAAAGATCCCTTCCCAGTACCCCTGGCTTGATCTTTGAACCACCAACTATCTCAACTTCCTCCACGTATCAAGAGAGCTTTTGTTATCTCTCTCATCATCTTCAGTTTCTATTTACGACAGGGCTGACGGATGGCTGCGTTGAGTTCGTGCACTCCGGAACCATAGACCATAGACCGACCCTGCGTTAGGTCTGAGTCTGCCAGTGCCTGCGCCTGTGCTAACCAGCTGTCAGAACTATAACCAACCCTCCTCTCATCTGAGAAAACAACAACAACCGTCCAAATCAAGTTATTCTCTTTTTGAATAACTTAACTTCTCTTCTGCAAAGCTCGGCATTCCCGACTCTTGTCTATTTTCAGTGACGATCAATTCGTCACCTAAAACTTCAAGCCGGTAAGTAGCGGATAAGTCTTATCTGACTATTATGGCACTGCCCCATCGTCATTCTACACAAAGACCCCAGAAATTGCCCTTATCGCAAAACTGGCTCCATTGATTGGCTTCCCCCTTGATTTCCACTACCCAATGATGAGAATACGAGAGCCGGCCCGGGCGGCTTACACCGGTATTTGCATGCTCCGTACCAGAGATAAGCTCAGTTCGAGGTATTCGCAGCCGCAATTAGCACAAGCACCAGCCCCAGCCTCTACCTATGTAGCGGCTTTCAGATCCCCGATCTAGTGGCGTCTAGCGAGCATGGACGCCCTAGAACGAGGCCTGGAAGTTTGGCATCACAGGCTCAGTCAGCTGGCCCCGTATCCTTGGTTTGAGCCTCTATCCGAGACTCGAGCTGAGGTGGCTACGGGACAGAGACGGTGAAGGCGGCTGTTATCTACAGCTTCCCTATGCTGTTTTCTGTAGGCTGGAAAGTCTATATAAGACGGTCGTGGCTGGCTTTCATCTCGTCTTTCCCTCCATTATCCCCACGTCTCTGTTCATTCGTTTTCCCATCTTGCGTTTATACCGTCATAATCCACTTTACAGCCAAGGCATCTCGCCCGAGATGGCGCACATAACAGAATCACCGACTGACATGTTTCCTTCTCAGAATTTCCCTGAATACTCAGAACCTTCATCCAACATGACTGCCGTCTCCGCCAACCCCGTGGCCAACGTCAAGGCCACTGAGGCCAGCCGTGGTCCTTCTCCCCAGCCCACCCACTTCTCCGTTCCTCTGCAAAATGGAAACGGTGGTAACGGTCACCGCATTCTGCGATCTGCTACCGTTGGCTACATCGCCCCTGAGTTCACTGGCAAGTCTGAGCAGAAGAAGACTGTCAAGTCTTTGATCGGAGCTGCTGGCTTCGTCCCTGAGCCCCAAATTGATGAGCAGATTGAGTGGTTCTACGAGAACCTTGGCATCGATGATGTCTACTTCGAGCTTGAGTCCCCTGATGTCATCTCCAGCCACATCACCTCTCTCTACGCCGCCAAGGTTGCTTCCTTCGCTCGCGAGGACAAGCAGGAGGAGATCCGTCTGGATATGGAGGCTAGCGACCACGCCATCTACATCGACACCAGTGTTGCTGGACGTACCAACATCGCTGGTCCTCGCTACGAGGAGCGCCTTGAGGCCAAGTACATCGACCACCCTGGTACCAGCAAGTACCGTGTTGAGACTTTCCGATCTCCCGCTCTCCTGAGCCCCAAGTCCAAGGCCACCCTCCGATGCTACTTCGTCTACCAGTGCCGATTTGCTACTCCCCCTGAGGAGACTGATCCCAAGGAGACCAACCTCGAACTCATCGCCGACCATGGTTTCCTCCAGAAGGCCACCGCCAACACCAAGCAGATCTACCAGGACATCATCGAGCTCGCTGTGAACCGAGCTGGTCCTGTCATCGAGGTCTTCGACATTGAGGGCACCGACGAGAAGCGAATGGTTCTTGCTTTCCGATCCCGCACTGCCCAGGGTCTTTTCTCTGCCCTCAGTGATCTTTACCACTACTACGGCGTCACCTCCACCCGAAAGTACCTCGAGCAGTTCGCCAACGGTATCACCGTCATGAGTGTCTACCTCCGACCTGCCACTGAGACCGCCGAGACCCGCGAGCAGTTCCCCTCTTGGGATGAGTCTATCGACCAGATCTCCAAGGAGGTCTCTCTCCTCTACTGTCTCCCCCACAACAAGTTCCACAACCTCTTCCTTGACGGACAGCTCAGCCTCCAGGAGTCCGTCTACGCCCACTCCGCTTGGGTTTTCGTCCAGCACTTCCTCAACCGATTGGGTCCTGAGTACGCCTCTCTCGCCGAGCTTTTGGATATTAAGAACAACGCTCAGCAGGCTCTCCTCTCCAACCTGAAGCGCCGTCTTCGTTCTGAGACCTTCACTCCTGACTACATCTACGAGATTATTCAGAACTACCCCGGTCTCGTTCGCGCCCTCTACGCCTCTTTCGCCAACAACCACCTTGTTAAGGACCAGGAGGATCCCGTGAAGGTCGTGTCCTCTAGCCTCTCCGTCGAGGTCCTCTCCGACGATGCCCTCAAGGACAAGATCTCCAAGAACGTTAACAACGAGCACGACGAGATGGTTCTTACTGCTTTCCGTGTCTTCAACAACGCCATCCTCAAGACTAACTACTTCACCCCCACCAAGGTCGCCCTGAGCTTCCGTCTCGACCCCAACTTCCTCCCCGAGGTTGAGTACCCTAAGCCCCTCTACGGCATGTTCCTCGTCATCAGCTCTGAGTCTCGCGGTTTCCACCTCCGATTCAAGGACATCTCTCGTGGTGGTATCCGAATCGTCAAGTCTCGCAACAAGGAGGCTTACAGCATCAACGCCCGATCTCTCTTCGATGAGAACTACGGTCTTGCCAGCACCCAGCAGCGCAAGAACAAGGATATCCCTGAGGGTGGTTCCAAGGGTGTCATCCTTCTGGACCCTAAGCAGCAGAACCGTGCTCGCGAGGCTTTCGAGAAGTACATTGATAGTATCCTTGATCTTCTCCTGCCCGCTGAGACCCCCGGTATCAAGAACCCCATTGTCGACCACTACGGCAAGGAGGAGATCCTCTTCATGGGTCCTGACGAGAACACTGCTGAGTTGGTCGACTGGGCTACTGAGCACGCTCGCTCCCGTGGCGCCCCCTGGTGGAAGTCCTTCTTCACTGGCAAGTCTCCCAAGCTTGGCGGTATTCCCCACGACACTTACGGTATGACCACTCTGTCCGTCCGCGAGTACGTCAAGGGTATCTACCGAAAGCTGGAGCTTGACCCCTCCACCATCCGCAAGATGCAGACTGGTGGTCCCGATGGTGACTTGGGAAGCAACGAGATCAAGCTCGGTAACGAGAAGTACACTGCTATCGTCGATGGCTCTGGTGTCCTAGTTGACCCCAACGGTCTTGACCGCGAGGAGCTCCTCCGCCTTGCCCACGGCCGCAAGATGATCATCGAGTACGACATCTCCAAGCTGTCTGCTGAGGGTTACCGAGTCCTGTGTGACGATGTCAACATCACTCTCCCCAACGGCGAGGTTATCAACAACGGTACCTCTTTCCGTAACACCTTCCACCTCCGCGACACTGGCAGCGTCGACTGCTTCGTTCCTTGTGGTGGTCGCCCTGCCTCCATCGACCTCATCTCGGTCAACCGCCTCATCAAGGATGGCAAGTGCATCATCCCCTACCTTGTCGAGGGTGCCAACCTCTTCATCACCCAGGAGGCCAAGCTCCGTCTCGAGTCCGCTGGCTGCATTCTGTACAAGGATGCCTCTGCCAACAAGGGTGGTGTGACCTCATCTTCTCTCGAGGTCCTCGCCTCTCTGTCCTTCGACGACGAGGGCTTCGTCCAGAACATGTGCCACGATGCTCAGGGCCAGGCTCCTCAGTTCTACCAGGACTACGTCAAGCAGGTTCAGCTCAAGATCCAGGAGAACGCCCGTCTCGAGTTCGAGGCCATCTGGCGCGAGCACGAGCAGACCGGAACTCCCCGATCTATCCTCTCCGACAAGCTGTCTGTTGCCATCACCGACCTCGACGAGAAGCTCCAGCACTCCGACCTCTGGGACAACGAGAAGATCCGCCGATCTATCCTCGAGGATGCCCTTCCCCGTCTTCTCCTCGAGAAGATTGGTCTCGACACCCTCATCGCTCGCATCCCCGACTCCTACCTCCGAAGTATCTTCGGTTCTTACCTTGCCAGCCGTTTCGTCTACGAGTTCGGCAGCAGCCCCAGCCAGTTCGCCTTCTTTGACTTGTAAGTTTAACCCTTGATGTTCCCACTTGAATAACATATACTAACTCCTTTCCCAGCATGTCTAAGCGCATGGCTCAGATTAGCAATTAAAAAAAAGTTGATTGCTTGGATCATAAAATGGTGTTGAAGCGTATGATTTGATTGTTTTTACAAGCATATAGCATTGTTTTTCCCCTCTGATGAGAGATGAGCATAGTTACGGTGTGTTTGCGATATTTGAGAATGGTCCTGGCATGGACCTAATGAATGGATGGGCCACGGTTGGCATGGCAAGGTTACAGAAAAGTCAGAAAAGACTATGTTTATGTAGTCGATAATAATTACATCTTTTGAAGTTCATTTCTATTTTTTCCAAATCGTGACCAGCTTTGTCTACCAGTTCATAAATAGATCAAACTCATATTGTCTCTGCTTGCTTCTGACAGGCACTATAAAAAGATCTTTTGAGACAAGCAATTGTCTCGGTACAACCACCGATTCATCTGTAAATTGCACGTCTTTGTTTAATTTGTTTATATCTGAGGTTACGATCTGGTCTGGGGTTGAGGAAGCACGTACACAGATCGTAAGATCTTGTCCTTACCATTAAGCATTGTGAAACACGATCGCGTGGCTAAAATTATATTGACGGCTTCGGCCACTGGCGAGACAACACCCTGCCATGTTTGTATGCATGTGTAAAGTTATACGCTGGTCCCTCAAGCTGCATAGCTATTGGTATCGTGGCGATGCATGTTTGGTGCGATGGTATGTAAGATAACGCTTTAGTGAAATGGCACTGTAAAAAACTCCGATAATCTGTCGTTGTCCAGATTGACTGGTACCGAAACGGATGCATATCGATTCCACGTGCTTCAGCATGGAAGGCCTCGCTCAATGTTGTAAAAGTTGCAGACTGCAAGGATGACATTGAGGCCTTTTTGGCTGGCATTGAGCGCTGTGACGCATATAAATAGGCAGTCAGTGTTTGACTGACGGGGCCAGCATCAGAAACACCGTGTGGCTTAGCATTTTGATCCAGTCACAATAAAAGTGAGGTTTGGCTTGGTTAAATGGATATGGATCGTATTTATTCTAAACCGAAGTGAGGTTCGCAGATGCTGTACTTGGCATGAAGATACTCGCATACCATTGGTTCACAACCAAGCTTCCCCTGAAAAAGACCCATTTAGAGTGTGGGTGTTTCAGCGTTTCTCAAGACCCAGACGCGGGTGGTTCCCCGTAGCCCGGCTGCGTTAGACGTCTTTGCAGGGAGCGCTAAGCATTTGGGAATGTTCAGGGGGTTTAATGGGATGGATGCAAAAATGCGCTCCATCTTGTAATAAAGATGACGAAATAGGTGTCTTCACTTCCAAAATAAAACAGGGTTGAGATATGGATGTGTTCGCAGTGGTCTGCACCCTCTATATCAAAGTAAAGTTTGATGGAAACTCAATTAAAAGGCCATGATTAATGAGCATAACTCAACCAATACGTCAAGTATTCCATTAATGCTGTCGAGATCGCGATCTCTACTTTAACTGGTTCAATGGTCTTGAAGGGAGAGTCAGTTGAAACCATCTGATGCCCCCTACTGTCAACTCGTCTGGCTAAACGCCTGGACCTCTTTATTGCCATTTGACCCTAAATTGTTGCTTGTCTCTTTCGTTAGATCTGTCATGTCAATTGTCATTTATCTATTTCATCTGTATAGCTGAAACGTCATTGCTTGTACCAGTTCATCCCCCTTGGCAATATGTTTCCACGTTTCCGATAATGCCCATAGTCTCGTTACTCTTAATCGAATAGTACAAAGATTGTAGAAAACACTTGAAACTGATTAGGTTAGATCTGTTTTTCTTGAGTCGGTCATCTCTTTGCTAAGACTCAGTGTCAGCCCGTGGCAGTGGCAGTGTCAGTGTCAGTGTAGGCGGCTTGTCAGTAGGTTTCACTGGAGAGCTGGAGGTGGTGGAGTCTGTTCCTGTTCCTTACACCAAAAAAGGGCCCGCTCCACTTGGAAACGAAACTTGGACCACCATTTGCACCAACCGCCAACCAACCAACCTTTTGCGCCGCGCCGCGCCGGGCCAGGCCAGCAAGGCCAAGTTCACTTTATTATTAGTTTTAGGTCAACTTTCCATCCTCACACGGAACAAAAGATCGTCGCTCTCTCCCTCTCTCCAGTTTTCCCAAAAACCAGGTCCAGCTTCATTTTCATGCTGAACGAGCCCGTGGCTGGCCATCGGGCACTTTGATTCGACCTTTACGAGCACAATTGTCATTCTGTACCTCCTTGAACGACACCAAATCGAGTACGACCATTCTCCCAAGTTTTATATCGCAGCAACACCCTAGCGAGCCGAGCGAACAAACAAAATAAACAAAGCCACACGCGAACAAGAATAGCCTTTCAAGGATCTGCAGCCCGGCTGCAACGAGAGACCAACAGCAAGAAACGGCCCCAAGCCCAGCCCGTCAGCGACCGAACGCCCCGAAGAACAAAATAATTACTGTACCTAAAAATTAAGAAGGCGCTTTGCTAGAGCCAGGGGTCACAAGCCTCAAAGTCAGAGTGACTTGTTGACGGCAACGCCCGTCTCTGGCTATACATGATGACACGACCATCGATTGTCCGTGCCGGTACGTGATGATCGCCTTGCTATCTTTCTCTTGCATTTGTATCTGGAATGGCATTTCGAGACAGCATCCAGCCCCAATGCTCCCCTGATAAGTCTCAGCCTTTGAGATTTGGGATCTGGAATTGCGAATTGAGGCGCATCGACTTTGGCGCAGCCTCATTCTAGCTAATCCTCCCGTTGTCTCATCGCTTCTTTTTACAACACACCTTCCCCCCTGCCCCCTTTATAAAACACTTTGTGCTGGAACCCTTGGTTTCCATCGTCAACCTCTCCCTTCCTCCCTTCTTTGATTACTTTTCTTCTACGTTGCATCCTCATTTCTCGTTTATCCCTGCCCCCAGTTTATTGTCCAAGCTCACCTCCGGGGTCGCTGCAAGTCACGATACATTCCACCGTCTGGCTTCGACATTTATTTTTCCATTCCTCGCGGTCCTGCGTTTCTTTCTAATGACACGTTAAACTGACCTTCGCAATCGTTTCGCCCGAGTGCAGATACTATCGACCTTCAAGATCATCACGCTCCATCCGCTCAAGATCACTCCAAAAGCCCACGTCTGGCTGGCACTGCCAACTCCCTTGGCCCCCACCAAGCTGAGACTATTCGCGAGATCTCACACGACATCGCAGACGAACAAAGCCGTTCCCCTCGAGTTTCTCTAGATAATCGCAATAGCCTCGACGAGATTGATTCCTTTGCCGACGAGCTTGCCGCAGACGCTTCAGGTGCAAAGCCTCGCGCTCAAGGCGCTCGCGACAACAACGATAGCACAATGGTCCACGAGGATGCACTGGCAGTTGCGCAGAATGGCGGCGTCTCGTCATCCGACGAAGGCGAGCTCGATGGCGACGATGACCTGGATGACGACATGATGGATAAGATCTCAAGTTCGCCTTCGATTGAAGATGGTGGGTGTTACCCTGTTGCCCCTATGGCATGGCCGCGCCGTGTCTCGTCCCTACCTTCTTCCATTGGGAGCAGTGCTCCATTCATTTCTGGTTCAAGCGGCACCAGAGTTGACTCGCCATATCCCGCACCTCTCAAACACATAACCAGCACAAACACAATGACATTGCCATCACGAGCATTGCCAGAACCACCAGCACATTTCCGGAGCCATCGTCTTCAGGGTGAGTATACCGATTGCTACGATACCGACGACAACGAAAACGACGCCGAATCCGATGACGATGAAAGTTGGGATACCTTTAACTCAACAGTCGAGTTTCATGATCACGGGGAGGAGACGAAGGCTCAGCAGGCCATTGCCAGATATGAGGAGGTGCAGATAGGACCCATCAGCAATGTAGGCTAGCTGCCTTCTTCTGAAAGGTCAGGTACAGGAGATACAATGATTGAGAGTAAGGATCAGGACATATTCTACGACTGCGACCCAATGCTGGACCTTTCCGATTCGACCGATGATGATAAGAACGAAAACGACGACGAAAGCGCCAAATACGACCCCACGCTCACTGTTCCTTATGAAGAATCTTTTGAAGACGATGATCCTCCACTCTCCTTTCCTGACGACCCTAATTTCATTGATTCCGGCTGGGCGGTCGAGTGCTTACAAGACATAGAGGACATTGATTTCGAATTCGTCTACGCGCTGCACACATTTGTGGCTACGGTTGAGGGACAAGCAAATGCAACCAAAGGTGACACTATGGTTCTGCTGGATGACAGCAACAGTTATTGGTGGCTAGTCAGGGTTGTCAAAGACAGTAGTATTGGTTAGTTCGATCTGGGTACGGATTTATTGTAGTGACTAACACCATGTTAGGATATTTACCCGCAGAGCACATTGAGACTCCAACAGAACGACTCGCTCGCTTGAACAAACACAGAAATGTGGACGTATGTTGATGGAAACGTTGAACATGGATCTTGTACTGACATGCATTGTAGCTCTCTTCGGCTATGCTTGGGGATACGGCAGAGAAAAAGGCACAAAACTTCAAATCACCCATCAGATTTGGACGTAAGACGGTTACCTTTACCTCGCCAACCTACCATGACTATACCGAAATCGACGACTATTCCAGTGATGAAGAGGATCTAGACAATCTGTTCGCCAGCTCAAGCACTTCCGCCAAACAAGACCAACAACAAGAACAAAAGAAAGACACCCGAGATGCAACAAAAACGATATCAATTGTCGAGGACGATTCGTCAGAGGAGAGTGCCAGAGTCGAGCCACTCAAGCCTCGCTCAGGCAAGGAAGTCAAGATGGCTATGGAGCCTTCCAAGGTTGACACTGTGGAAGAAGAGGATGAGGCCAGGAACAGTGATGATATTCTGTTTGACAAAGAGCAAGGGCCAAGTCGATCCCGCAATGGTACTGTCAGGAACACCGACTCTTTCTTTAGAGACGAGACTGTCGAGACCAAGAAGATTACTCTTACGCCTAACCTGCTGCGAGACGACAACCAGCCTCGGCCATCGCAAGACTCAATGAAGGACAATAAATCCAGGGGAAGCATCGATAAGCTTGATAAGGAGCTCATGTCCGATAAAGAGAAGAAGAAGCATCAAGAGAAGAGCCGAAAAGAGAAGGAAAAGAAGCCAAGCGCCATCCGAAGTTTCTTTTCCAGAAAGGACAGGAAGAAGTCGGTGGACGATGACGACGAATCTTTTGGAAAACGTTCTATGGACATAACCTCTGAGCCCCGAGATAGTGAGTCGATCGAGGAGGTTGCATCACCAGAGAGACAGCCACAACGAAGCACCAGCAAGCTTCAGAAACAAATACACCGAAACGAAACATCGTCTGGAAAGGGCGAGCCATCATCGACGATGGAGCTGGCTGCTTACTTGGCTGAGTCTCGGGTCAACGATGTGTCGAACGTACCACCCGCATCAATGCGAATTGTGAACCCCGAGACCAAGGAGACTCATGAAGTTCCGTCGAGTACGCAATTCGGAAACAACTCCAGAGCACGATCCTCTTCGGCCGCTGCGCAGCATGATGATACGAAGGCGTTGGCTAGGGCGCTTGGTCGCAGTGCCAGCACAGGAGATGAGCCTAGGACGACACGGACAGCCAAGCCTCGCCCCCTCATGGATGTGGATGAATTAACTAGTTCTGATGATGACGACGACGACAACGATGATGATACCGCATCTCAGCCAACCACCCGAACGACACCGGAGCAGGGCGTTGAGAAGAAAGCTGAAGGTATTTTGCGGCCACAACTTCCTGGGGCATTCCCGGACAGTTTCGATACAAATGCCAAGCAACCCCCAGCAACCACAGAACCTGGCATGCAGCAGAGCCGTCTGTCAGAATCACCAGTCCAGGTGTCGCCTGTCAATGGAGCACGACCACCTGCATTGGAGGTCGACACATCCTCTCAAGATGGGCGATCCTCATCCGAAGTACCGTCACCAGAGCTTGGGCCTGGGGATGCAACACCAAAAGACGCCAGCCCAACGAGAAGCGTCAAAGAGCCTGGTTGGGATGACGAGAAGCTACGTGCCTTCTTTGACGATGGCGAGCATGTCCGAGATCTTCTCATGGTCGTTTATGATAAGACAGACGTTGAGCCTGTGAGCAAGGACCACCCAGTAGTCAGCCAGATGTTCAGGGAGCAAAACGCAAAGCTAGCTGAGATTACTACTGTAAGTTTTGTCACTGTCTTATGAGACGATCTTTTGTTTGAACCAAGAACTGACAGTAGCATAGCGACTCGACAACATGCTTGGAGACTGGTTGGCTAGAAAGCAGCGACTTCGAGGTTCGCTCTGAAACTAGTGGTGGGAGAGAGATTAGAGGTCTGGATATGGGCTTCGACAGCCCAACCAGTGGTGTCTATCTCTGTGTGAAAGTAAGATCTTTTTCTTGGTTCGTTGAACGACTTGATTATTTTGGGGATATGAATTGGGGTTCTGGACATGTCCATGAAGACGGTCCTTGATGTTAGGCTACAGGTGAAAGGCGTTTGAGGGACATGATCTTGTTCTGGGAAAGGATTGTCATGAATTAAATCCTCGGGCCTTAAGTTGGCATGTTACACTATTTCGAGACTACCTACCTTTTCAGAGTGTGACTCTGTGGATAGGACATTTGCATATTATATATAAACACACATTGGCTTCTCTAGGATCAAGACGCTACGGATACACATGAATGGATGGATATATGGATACCTACCTGGATATTGTAGTGGTTGGCGTGATCCGTTTGCACGTGAATAAATCCCTGCGTAAACAAGGTATTACGTGCGTGCGAGATAATTGGCATTGGCGTTGACCCAGCCAGCCACTCTCTTTTCAACGCGCACCCGGCCATGATTACCGAAGAGGCTAAGACGGTTAGGCCACCTCGGTAGTTTTATGTATGTACATCCTGCAGTGTCGTGCAGGACAAGCGAGTCAAAATGTGAGTAAGAAATAGTGGTGATACACTATCTGCAGAGTGATTGAGTTGTCGAGGTTGTAGCGCAGTGAAGGGGGATACTATTCGCTGGGAAAGAAGGGAAGAGAAGTACTGTACTGTGGCTCAACCTTTAAGAAACGGGTGGTATTTTCAAGCTCGAAGTCGGGCTGATTGCTGGCTGTAAGAGGAAGCTGGGTTGTCATGGAGCACCAATGGATCCCTCAGAGGCCCGCCGAAGCTCGCCAATTTGGGAGCTGGACCCGCGGGTACCTTGTAGCTGAAGCTGCCGAATGGAGTGGAGGTCCATTCATTTATTTACCAGGGGTAAACACTCTTTTTGTCTGCGTGATGTGGTTGGTTCGATTGTCAGCAATTACAGCGGGCCGAGGCTCTGAGGTTTAGCGCTATGAAGTACTGTTAAAGTACTTCAAGTGCTATACGAGAAGTAAAAATACTTTTGATCTACATCTCCCAGCCACCTTCTTTGGTTGTTGCCCCTGTCTTGTTGCAGCTCTGTCTCTGGAGTGAGCTGAGCTTGGGCACCTCACTTCCTCAGTACTATCTCATCTCCCAGCCCAGTCTGCCAGCCCAGCCAGGTCCAGTCCAAGGTCTAAGGTCCAAGGTCCTCAAAGGTCCGCCCCCCCAGATCACCTCAGCGTGAGACAAACAAATCAACACCAACAACCCAGCTTTCGATCCACTCCCGTCCACGTCTCCCCCATCTCGCCAACTTCATCTCATCATCATCATCAATCAATCTACGGCACCGGCGCTTTGTAAGTTACCATTCCTCTTCCTCTCTATTCTGATTACCCTGGACTCGGCTTCAATCGACATGTACCTCTTGTAAACAACCGTTGCATTCATCACCAGCCCAGCCATCTTTCTATCCGTATCCATCCGTCCATCCATCATCGACTTTCCCCAGCTGTTCCCTTCCTTTTTCCTCTCCAATCTCGCTTCCGTTGATCGAGTAAACAAAGTCATTGGTTAGACGTATTGAGAGAACCTCAATTGGTCCGACCCACCTCCATCTGCCCTTTCTTATTGTTCACTCGATCAATATCCTCTTGTTAAAACTTCTCTGTCATCCCTTGTCGTCGTGTCCATCGGCTGGGCTTTTGAGCGCGCACATTCCCTCTATCCCCACGTCAACGTCCCACGGATATTAAACCCCACCGGTCCAAGCTGAATATCTTGGCTGACTGTTTAGATAAAGTCTATCTCGCGCGTCTGACCCTTGACTGGAGCTGTTGATGACGCCGTCGCGGCTGTGTTGACTTTGACGATAACATCCGACGAGGACCGTTACGACGACCACAACGACAAAGCCACCGCGCGCGCCGTCTACGAGAAGTAAAGATCCAACTGGTCGATACCCTCTTTCAATCTGGAGCAGTTGACGTTAAGGCGAATTCAAACAATACCCTTAACTCAATCTCGACCAGCCACGCGCTTAATTAATTCCACCTTTTATCGCCAACATACCGTCAAATAATAGCAATCATGTCTGATTTTAAGGAAAAGGTGTCGGAAAAGATCCACGATGCATCGGAAAAGGTCCACGATGCTACCGGTAAATTCGGCGGCATGCTTGACCAGGCTGAGGCTGGCAACATTCCCGGTACCAAGGGTAAACATCCTGTTTCTGCTGTCATCGGCACAGCATTGACTGGTGGTATGGGAAATGCTGGCACCAAGGGCTACCTCGCGGTAAGTTCAGCAACTTGTTCCATCCCTTGAGTTGAGGCGCATAAGCTACTTCGGTAGCTGTACGACTATGCTTTTGCGGGATTGCAGATAGGATAGCATTGATCAGTACTAACGAGGGAGTAGGCCTACATCAAGGAGTTGGAAGACAACCCTCTCCGTACCAAGATGCTCACTGCCGGTACTCTAGCTGGTACACAAGAGCTCTTCGCTTCATGGCTCGCCAAGGACCGAAACAAGCACGGCAACTACTTCACTGCTCGTGTCCCCAAGATGGCCGCCTATGGCGCTCTGATCAGCGCTCCTCTGGGTCATTTCCTCATCTGGGCACTTCAGAAGGCTTTCAAGGGACGCACCAGCCTGCGCGCCAAGATTCTGCAGATTCTTGTCAGCAATCTTATCGTAAGTAAACAAACTACTCCTTTGGTCTGTTCAGATGCCGCACGAAATGGCTTGTCATCGAGTTTGCGATTATTAGCCGCAAATAATGCGGTTATAACATGGCCAGCCTGAGAGGAAACAGCATGAAGCGCCATCCGATTCAGGGCTGAAAATGATTTGCAATGAGTCGCTAACCTGAATCCCAGATTGCTCCCATTCAAAACAGCGTCTACTTGGTCGCCATGGCTCTCATTGCCGGTGCTCGCACCTACCACCAGGTTCGCGCCACCGTCAAGGTTGGCTTCTGGAAGGTGATGCGTGTTTCGTGGATCACTTCGCCCATCTGCCTGGCTTTCGCCCAGAAGTTCCTCCCTGACCAGCTCTGGATCCCCTTCTTCAACATCGTGTCTTTCATCATCGGCACATACATCAACACGATTACCAAGAAGAAGCGCCTTGCAGCTCTCCGTAAGAAGCACTTCGGTGACGACCGCCGATCCAACGCTGGCGACATGCGCCCAGGCCGCCCCGATGATTACCCTCCTCCTGGCATGGGCGGTCCCGGCGGTCCCAACCCTCCCTACTAAGCGGCACAATCTCAACCGTCGATCCGAGCCCGGTGAAGCCAAGAAGATAGTTAAAAGACGATAATGGGGGTTGCGATGACTTTAAAGAGGAGGGAAATGTGGAGATAAGAGAGTAAGCGAACGATGGCTTCTTGGTAGCGAGCGGATGATTACAAAACCGTGCTCGGATGGGCCACGTCGCTTGACAAGTATATACCCGAGATGAGGGGGTGAGTAGGATAGGTGCCTGTCCTGAACTCAGACTGTTGAGCATGTATCTACAAGAGTTTCTATTTTGGGGAAGGACATGGTGGAAGTAGATGTCAGGATATGTATGTTTGTATGTGCGAGCTGCTGGATAATGAAATGAACTAGTATTGTAACCTTTTTTAATACATCTGCTGTGTTCTAACTGTCAGGCTAGCTCTTGCTGGAGTTGAACCTAGATCTGTTCGGGTAACGCATTTGACGGGGAGTGGGTGCGAACCCATAGTATCGTTCGAAAACTGGCAGATCTCAAGACTTTTTATGAGGTCTCCTGTTCTGCCGATCTTCAGGGGTCAAGCAGAATGTAACATTCCTTGTTTTGTCGCGTAGACAATTCTTGAACCGACTCAGCAGCTGGCGAGTGCTCTTGTAAACGTGGTATGCAGGTGTTTAGGCTGGACGGTGTCTTGAGGTCTTCAGAACATCCCAGCAGTGCATGATGGCCGAAGGCCGTTTGTCGTGAGTATCCTAATTTCACGTAGGCGAGCTCTTGGGTCGAAGTGTATGCCTCGCATTGCGATCGCTTGTGTTCCGGGAGCTTGTCACCTCAGTCGCAGGAAGAGTAAACGGGGGATTGAACACTCTCAGCCTCCCTCCTCCGGACCAGCAGCCATAAATCCAGGGCTCCAATATTCCCACTCGCCCTTCGTTTGCTTATCGACCCATAGCATACCTCCCGCAACAAGATCGTCTATCACCGTCCTGGCGCGGGCTCTGTCCCAGCCCAAGTTATCTCTCAGCATACCCACACTCACGTAACCCAGCACCTGCGCAGCCTCGACAACCGAGACCTGATCATCGTTGAGTTCGCGGGGTACACTACGCACGTACTCCTTGCGTCCAACACGCACAACAGCGTATGCGCCGCCCAGCGGAGCAAGTGTCTGCACCGCGCGCCGAACGTCGTCGTCAGCGATAGGGTCAGCGCCATCCATCCGTCCTGCAGCAACGCGCTCTCTCAGATCAGCCAAACCAATAAGACCTCCGTTCTCTCCTCGCGTAGCGCCACAAACCTCTACGATGCGCACAGCAAGCTCAAAGTAGAAATCGTTGACCGTCTTTCCCAGCAACTGCGCCCATATAGAGCTCCCGTCGGCACTACTGTTACTGTTACTGCTGGCGAGAGGATCAACTCCGATAGCTGCGCACATGCGAGCGAACTGGGCGCGGAACGCAGGATCGGAGCGGATGTCGCGAGCGTGTGTGTTGGCGAACTGCTGGAGAAGAGAGCGAAAGACCGCGAGCTGAGTTTCAAGAGCCTGTGCATTGTTGGCGCGGAGGGAGGAGCCGTGAGAAGCGAACTGTGCTGATGTGAGACGTGAGCGGTCGAAGGCCGCTAGGCCTACGCCTTTACGAGACATTGTAGGTAGATAAGGTTGAAGTCTTGGTGTTGAAGGAGGTTAAGTTGATGTTAGTGCTAGCCGTTTAGAATTACGTCAAATGGCGGGGGTGGGGCCTGCCGTGATGGGTATGAGTCTGTGCCAAACGATACTCGATATCTACAGTCATATTAATCTCATTGAAGATTTCCAGCAAGATCTCGGAGGATGGAATTCACTAAAGCTAGTCGGGCCATCGTAAATCTCAACTGTCTAGGCTATCGAAGGTTCAACTCTCTTGGAAGGATGCCTGTGTCCTCTTCCATCAAGGTCGTTCAAGACGTTCAAGACGTTCCATAGCGGCTATTGGAGGCGTGTTCCATGAGGTATCTTAGGTACTCAGTGTGTAGGATTGTGTGCATACATATCAGAATCTATCTGAGTTCGGTACAATAGGATCAATTGTAACTCATATCAGAGGAAATGATCGACTTCGAGTCGTTTAGTGTAAGTTGATTTGACCAAGTTTGCTGGTCCAAAGAGGTGGTGGGTCTGGCTTTAGTATTACATCGGTAGCACCATTGTGAAGACATGGATAATTTCTTTCCCCTTTCAACGTCCTTCTTCACATTTCTTAAATCATACGACAGACACAACGTATTGCCAAATCGTCGCAGTAATTCCTAGGTCTACAGCGCATATTTACACGAATATCTATCTATCATGCATGCCATGTGGTGGAATGGGACCTCGCCTTCAACAGCAAGATTGTCCCTCCTAAATTCCAAGAGTGGTTTATGTGGTATGGTATCATATCGTCTCTGGCCTTGAGATTGTCAAACCGAACATAGTCCTCAACCTTATTCTTCCTTTTTTGATAAGATTCCTGCTGAGCCCTTAGTGCTGGCAGTCTTGGTTCACCGCCATCGCCATGGCAGCATCCAACCCGCCCCCCTGATTCTGAAATAGTCGTCGCTTCGTTAACCCAGGGCGGAAATCTCGCAGTTCTAGACCTGCTCTATCTGTGCTACTGATCGGAATACGTATACGATCACTGCGTTTGGCATTGAGCTTGACCGTCACCCATGTCGTCCTCATCATCTTCCCAGTCACCGCCAAATCGGCCATCGCCTGAGTTCTCGCCCATCTGTTATCAAGTTAGCTATACTTTATGCATGTATTGTGGAGGTTGTATATGCTTACCTTCTCAATGTCGGCATCGTCCTCATACTCGACCTCATCAACCTCCTCGGCCTCAACGTTCGCGGGAGCGGCGGGCAGCATCTTCTGCAGAGCCTCGTACTCCGAATCGTCCTTCAGCCAGCCATCCTCGGGGAACTCAACCTTGACAATCAGGTAGAGATCACCCTTGGTCTCACCACGCTTCATGGGCATACCCTCACCGGGAACCTTGAGAACGTCACCTGGTCGCAGGATCTTGCCTCGGGGTCGCTCAATATGAATGCCTCGTCCATCGAGGTGCTTGAAGACTGTGCGAGAGAAACCGGATAGAGCCTCTCCAAGCGACACAGTCAACTCAGCAGACAGATCGTAACCGATGCGAGTGTAAAAGTCGTGGGGCTCCTCGACCAGGGTGAAAACAATATCGCCAGGCGTTTGGTCCGGGTACTGATCGGCCTCGCCCTCGAGAACGATACGCTCACCCTGCATAGAGCCGCGAGGGATGTAAATCTCGAGAACCTTCTTCTCTTGGGTTGTTCGCTTGCCCTTGCACTTCTTGCATCGGTCCTTCTCCTTGAAGACCTGGCCAGCACCCTGACAGTGGTCGCAAAGAACAGTCTCACGTCGCATCATGCCGGGGCCGATTTGTCGGAACGCCTCGACGATACCGTTACCCTTGCAGCGCTCGCAAGACGAAGACTTGGCCTTCTCCTTGCCACCAGAGCCCTTGCACTGACCGCACAGCACCTGCTTGTTGGCGGCAAACTTGACAGTCTTGCCACGGTAAAGCTCCTCCAGTGTCACCTTGTATTCTTGCTCCTCGTCGGGACCGCGTCTGGGTCGGCTTCGACCGCCGGGGCCGCCAGGACCACCAGGACCTCCGGGACCCATGCCGAAGCCGAACATCTGCGAAAGGATATCGTTGAGGTCGACCTCAGGACCGCCGGGACCGCCGCGGGACTTGTCGAAGGCGGCCATGCCATGAACATCGTACATCTCGCGCTTCTGCTCATCGCTGAGAATTTCGTAGGCTTGTGTGACTTCCTTGAACTTGACTTCTGACTCTTCTCGCTGGTCCTCGGCGACCTTGTCTGGGTGGTACTTGAGAGCGGCCTATTGTAAAATTTGTGAGGGTTTGTTCTGTGGTTCGCTGGGAGTTGTGATCACAAACCTTTCGGTAAGCCTTCTTGATCTGCTCTGGTGTCGCGGTTCTGTCGATTTCGAGAAGTTCTATTCAGCCGAGTTAGCCATGTCTTCTTATCAACCACCCAACTGTAGCGACAGTGGGCAAGTATTGTAGTAAATCTTTTCTTGGAGAGCGACATAAACTTACCATAGAGATCTACCTCCTCCGGGCCCGGAGAGCCAGCGTTAAAAGGGTCATCCATCTTGAAGGTTGAAAAAGATACTGCAGGATACAGTACTGTAATGCAGGATGAAGAATTGGTCCGCTCTGTAGATCAACTCTGTTGGCAGGGACCCGTAGAAAATCTTTTGGCGTGGATTGTAGCGCGGGGTACTGTACCAATTGCGTGCAGTAGCAGCAAAACAATTCTTTATAACTGATTCAACAATAGGTATTGATGTATTTGATTAACTCAATAGATTAATCTCCAACACAAGAACAACTCATTTTCTCCTCTTTATATACTCTCTCTGAATAGCATGTGTTCTGCAAGTCCTGGATGCGTCATGTTCGTTGACGCCTATTATTTCCTGTGCCCCTCCATTACTTTATTTGTGACCCTCACAATCTATCTACCAGCGCTCTTATCGCTGTTTTCTTCTCAAAGTTTAATAAGGAACCGAGATATACTTCTGCCCTTTCCATATTATGTAGATAAGTTCTTCGGATGCGCCTAAGATCTTACAAACCTTTGGTCTATATCCTCGAGCTGGGACAATATCTTCGACCTCTCTATGTTCACTGATAAGAGATTTTAATCCTTATCGCTTAAGACTTTCAACAGCTGCCACATTGTGGCGCACCACTTATTCAATTAATGCACCGCCGCAATATCTTGCGATTCATGAGAGACTCGTCTAACTCACTCACACCTCTTTTAGTATAATTGATCATGAGTGTTTCGTTCTCATCATGACACCATTATTAAGCCGCCCAATACGGCTATCGAGAGGTCTATTACAAGCTCAGATTCTCCGTCGATCAACAATACCAGCCCGTCGAGGATTTACAAGTTCCCTAGTTCGACATGATCAAAATTCTGATATAGCGACCAAAGCTTCACCAGCTCAAAGCAATACTCAAAGTATTACTGGAGAAGCAAAACAAAATGGCCAGCCAGCTAAGAAAACATCAAGGTTAGCGGCCTTGAAAAATCGTAGCCAAACATCAACTACCAGTAAAGCCGGTGTTAAAGAAGATGGACCAAGCCAAAAATACATTCTTGGACAATCAGCCGACAAACCGATTCGTGCACGTTTTGCACCATCTCCTACTGGATATTTACACTTGGGCTCGCTCAGGACAGCTCTTTTCAACAACTTGGTAGCCAAGGCTACAAAAGGGGGCGATTTCATCATTCGAATTGAGGACACTGATCAGGTAGGCCTGTCTCTGGGTCCATCTGTTTGAGATGACAACCATGCTAACACACAAAAAGAACCGGCTGGTACCAGATGCTGAAGAGCGTATCTTCAAAGATCTTGAATGGGCTGGTCTCTCGTGGAGTGAAGGTCCTGACAAA
This sequence comes from Fusarium equiseti, assembly GCA_003313175.1. Taxonomy (NCBI): domain Eukaryota; kingdom Fungi; phylum Ascomycota; class Sordariomycetes; order Hypocreales; family Nectriaceae; genus Fusarium; species Fusarium equiseti. Next base: position 921,271 of record QOHM01000007.1, read on the forward strand.
GGTGGTCCATACGGCCCCTACCGACAGGTAAATCTATACGGAACCTGCAAATCGGACTCATACTGAGATATCCCTATAGTCAGAACGCCTTAATACCTATAAGGAGCACACCCAGACTCTAATCGACAATGGTTCCGCGTACCGCTGCTTCTGTAACCAGTCAGTCCTCGAAGCCCAGAAGCGAGCTCTTCATGATGCCGGCAAGTCTACAGCTTACCCAGGCACATGCCGCTCCGTTCCTCGCTCTGAGTCTGATGAGCGAGCCGCCAAGGGCGAGGCTCACGTTGTCCGACTGAACTCAGGCCGTTTCGGCACGCCAAAGTTCAAGGATGCCATTTATGGTCCCTTTCAGAAGAAGGAGCCCGAGGAGGACTTTGTTCTTATGAAAACTGATGGCTTTCCTACCTACCACCTTGCGAATGTTGTGGACGACCATCTCATGAAGATCACTCATGTTATCCGTGGTGAGGTTAGTATATACTTATACCTCGGCTTGTGGTCAAGATTCTCACAGTATGCAGGAGTGGCTCATCTCGACACCCAAACATCTGGCTCTCTACGAGGCTTTCGGTTGGGAACCTCCTACCTTCGCACATTTGGGTCTTCTCGTTAGCAACGATGGATCCAAGCTCAGCAAGCGCAATGCAAGCGTCAATCTCTCTACGTATATGGACCAGAACATATTTCCCATGGCTCTGCAAGCCTGGCTCGCAAACTTGGGTGCTTCATTCAAGAAAGGGGGCCAGACACCACGTTTTCTGGAGGACGTGGTTGAGAACGTACGTACTACCGGTTGAATTAAAACAAAACCTCTTTGCCAAATACTAACCGGCGAGATAGTTATCCTACAAGTTTACGCGTGGTGGTATAAAACTTAACCCTCAAAAGCTCGACTTCTTCCAACATGAATACCGAAATCTCCTTTTCAAGACTCCTCTTTCCGACCACACTCCTCGCGAACAAGCTCTCATCAGAGACAACTTGCTTGGTCCCCTTATAGACCAAGTCCATGCAATGACCTCGTTCTCCGAGGGGACTACTGGCAACTACGAACCCATCCAACCGCGCGGTACCTCCCTAAAGTGGCCCGGCCCCTTAACTCTGGTCCCAACTATGCTATCATCCGAATCGTCACAACAGTCATATGCCTTCCAGACACTCGCACAAGAAACTTCACGATACGCCTCTGTCTCTGACATACCACGTCTACTGCCATATTTGTTCTGGCGTCCACCCGTTGCTGCCTACCGCGCAGCTCTTGCTACCGAGACTCCACGCCGTGATCTGATTGACCTGGTCCAAGGCACTGTCAATTCGGCGGACAGCTGGGAAATGGCTCTCGACCGCCTGTTGGAGCGTGTTCCTGCTGACCAAGCACCCGATCTGCACAGTGTTCTTCGTCTGATCGCTATCGGTAGCCCACAAGCTGTCGGCAAAGCATCTCGCATTCTTTTCAGCGTGCTCGGTCAAGCTGAGTGGCGAGTCCGTGCTACCCAAGTGCGAGACCTGATGGAAGAGCTGGACTCTGGGGGTGAGAGCCTCCGTCAAAAATGGAAAGACGAAGCTGTAACCATGACCACAGAGACCAACGCCGCTGTTGAATAGATCGTGTACAATACTTAGAGATAAACACCAGTTATCATCAATATGCTGTAAGATCAATGTAACATAATGTATCACAAACGATATGAAAGCTATATGGAAAGACATTTGCAGATACTACTCAGGCTTCACATGTGTACGTCTTAACTGTAACAACAATTGTTTAATCAACATGCTGTCATAACTTCATGATTGATGTTAACTATGAACTTTGCCTCTCCGGGTCCCTTTTCCCATGCTCTTGTGACGAGTGATTACTCTGGTAATAACCCTGATCCTAAACTCCGGCTTCCCTCTAACATGAATCCCTGGTATGCTGGCTACTATGACATGCCTTCGAAAAAAATACAAGATTAAGATAATGGTAAGATCGCCATAAAATAGAAAGAATTATGGCGTTGGAGATGTCTCTCAACTCACGAGCTATAGCTCAGTGGTAATAAAAAGAAAAAGTCATAAATGTCCAAATACAGATGCGCTGTGTGGGTATAAATCTAAAGTTGAAAGATCCAAATCTGCGATAATGTTAGTGATCGTAAAATTAAAGTTCAGGTGGTGTTCACATACCTCCATCTTTCCTGTCTCCGTTCGTTGTTTTCTTGCTTCCTCCTTAACACTATCGATCACCATTTCGAGATCGTCTTGGTCGCCGACTGTGATCATGTCTCCATTAGGCATGTCATCGTCCTTGACCTTGATCTTGAAACGGCGTTTGATGTTGAACTTGTCGCGGACCTTGTCGCTTAATGTTTCAAACCGGGTATCAGGTTTGATCATGATGAGCTTAACCTCATCAGCGTGAACCTTGACCCGAATCTTTGAGACCTCAGGTCGACGACTGTTCCTGACAGAGCCAGGGCCTCGACGTTGTCCAATCATCTCAAAGTCGTTCTCGTTGATGGTACCCTCATAATCCGAGGCGTCCTCCTCCTCAGAGAACTGGTTTGGTAGTCTCCGTCGGCTGCCAGCTGATCCTCTCGAGTTTCGGTAGCCATCGGTTGCTGAGTACATTGCGTAGACATCCTCCGGTGATTGTGTCTCCTCTGGGATCTGCTTGGGCCTCAACTGCAGAGGCGGGGGCTCCCTCTGCAATGGTGTACCACGAGTGCTAGTCGATGCTGACCTTGCAGGCATGGGCCTTCGGCTATCCGGGGGCGAAGCTGCTTTCTCGTATCGACGGTTTGGCTCAGCCTGTTGGATGTTGAGTTTAGCCAACTGGGGCTTCTGGTTGCGAACGGAAGCAGCTCGCGAGGGACGCTCATTCTCCGGTGGGGGTGTTGGTGGGAATACATTTCGACCATTGGGAGGCTCTGATTGTTGCCTCCTAGAGGACAGGCCAGGCTTGACGAGGTTTGTGGCAGCGAAGGAGATGTTGTCTGGGGGTCGGTCATCCTTGACTTCTGTCTTGCCCGCCTAAGATGTGTTAGTTAATGGGCTATCAACATATATGGTAGGTAACTGACATTCTTGATCTCAGAGCCTGCAAAGCCAGTAAAGGCATTGGCACGGTCTGAGGCGGCAACTAGTCTAGCCTTGCCGAGATAATCCTTGGTCTTGAGGTTTCGAACCTTGGCCTCGTTGGGACGGTAGACAACTCCTACAGGAATGGAGAAGACGGTATAACCCTGGTGTGATGTTAGAAAGTTTCAACAAGCGTCTTGCAGTTTACCAACCTCTGCCTGTTCCCTGATGGCATCATCGATAACATTGTGGTCCTCCACTACCTTCTCCTTGACGGCATACGAGAAATCTTGCATTCCAGCATCCATCTGTTGCAGATAGATGTAGCAAAGACCTCGGTTGAAAAGAACCTCACAGGAGTAAAGCTTGAATAGAAGACCCAGTTGAGCGTAGTCGATCATAGCGTTTCCGCGAAGGTATAGAAGAGTATCGTTGAAGTTGGCAAGAGCCTCTTCAAAATCGCCGAGAAGGAAGTTCGAAACGCCTTGTTGGAAGTAGGCAACGGCGAGATATTGGTCGAGTCGGATAGCTCGCTGGTAACTCTCAACCTGGAAGAGAGGGATCAGTATATGAAAGTACAAGAGTTTTCCATCGAGGCGGAACTTACAGCCTTCTCGTGCTCTCCAAGCGTAGCATGAATTACGCCCATGTTGAATAGAATCTTGCTCGTGTCGCCAATCTTTCCAAACTCGTTAAGGGCCTCCTCGAATTCATTGTTGTCGTAACGACCTAGGGCTGCTACCCAAGCCTCAATCTCCTGTAGGATCTCTTGTATTAGTGGGCTGGTCTACAAGACATGGCGCCTTTGAAGTAAATATCGGGTGAAGAGCGTACCTGTTTCAACGACATGATGGTCGCTGCAGGGCAATGTTCCACAGTAGAGTCGAATTAGTCGTTTTGGGAATACACAAGAACTGGAGAGTCGGAATTAAAGAGCGATATGGAAGGAGTCTTGTGGTAAATATGGAAATTCAAAAGTCGAAGGGAGAGATGGGGGTGTTTGGTTTGGGCTGGGCGCTTAGATGTATGGAGGGCTGTGCCGACTTATTATTCGGAGGGCAGCGCCTGCACCTGAGGTAAACCGTAAAGTCCGCTGGCGGGGCAGGTACACACGCTAGGCACGGTACGGGGGTACAGGGGTATGGGGATGCCAGCAACAGGGGCTAGGGGGGTCGAGCCAAGGCTGGCAGGGGTATACTACGCTACAAGAGCGGTGTTGCTGTGAGGTTGCCCTTGGTGGATGGCTGGTGCTTTGCAACGGTTGGTCTTTTCCCTGCTTAAGCAAGCAATTGGTGCAGCTTGAGACCTCGATGGCTTGGCGGCCGAGCCAGTGGCGTTAGCTTGGAGGGAGAAAGAGGCAAGTGAAAAATCGATCAAGGGATTGGTTTAATAGTTAATCGGTAGGAGATTATATTCGATCGTATGGATATTTGTTGCTTCATGCAGGTGCTTTGTATAGCTCTCAGTTGTTGGTTGTAGTGACAGATGTTGGCTGATGAAGGATTTGATACGCGCTTGTTGATCAAGTTAACGGATGAAGCTGAAGCTGCCACAGGGACGAAATGTGTGATCTCGATTCAGAAACAATTCTGTTCATCGACGGAATTTCAAAAGAGGATCCGACATTCTCGGCAGTATCTATCATACGTAGAATTACAGAGCCAAGAATTGGTCTGATGTAAGTGGGATGTTTCTCTCCGGTTGAGCTGCAAGAACATGGCAGAGCAGAAAACTTCCTTCAAGAACAAAACAGCCCAGACCTGTAGGGGAGATTGTTTCTCGGAGTGTTGATTTATTACTCGATCACTGCAAGCCAAGACTCAATGGCGCGGTGATGGGAGTGATTTCAATGCATAATTACTTGATATGACATATCGGGCGACTACTGGTTACTACATCTAGACTCGGCGCCTAAAGAAGATGGGAATTGGTCAAGAGTTGGTTGTCACACAGGCTACTGTAGCAGTAGCAGTAGCAGTAGCCTTCGGTTTACAGTAGGGGACCTGACTCTCTACAACCACACTCTGCAGGGCGGGTCAGGGGGATGTGCAACAAGGGTTCAGCATTTTCTTTTTCTTCTTTTCTTCCCATCTGCTACAGCCAGCAGCAATGTTTGTAACTGCAGTCTGTATGTATCTGAGATCTGAAATGTATCCAGCATGTGCAACGTCTGATCGACCGCTAGCCTGTTGTAAGAGAATCGCACTCTTACCGGGCCGGGTTTGAGCTGCCAACCCAATTCCTCATCTCGTTTCGATTTCGGTTAGTTTTCGAAAGAAGATTGAATGAGGGTCTGATCTAAGATTCGTCGATGGATTGTATCGCATGCCTATCCATCATTATCACCGTTCTTACCCAGTCTAGGAGTAGTTAGTGATGTGATGAGATGAGATGACTAGATGAATGTGATGCAGATAGACGATTACCAGAAATTCTGCTGGTGATGAAACCCGCTCTCCTGTTGAATCGAACCACTGCATTCCTCAGCCTCGTCAGATGCCTCGAGAATCGAAAGGTTCGATCCGAGTTCTGATCGTTGGTTGTTGATTTGGGGTTAACCGTCTGCCAGGGTTTGCTTAGACGACGGGGAAAGTTTACGCACCTGCTGCAGCGATTGTCACAGGTGCTGGTGACTATCAGGCACACCTTGTGATTGGATGGCAGTCAAGGGTCTTCCTAGACGACCCACCTCTCGGCGCCTACTACCAATCCTCTCCAGGTGCCAACAACCAGAAATGGACTCGAACAACAATTAATTACAGGACATACCCCGGTACAGCGCCATGGCTGAAGCTCTTCAACACGCTACTGAATGCATCCAAGCTGCTGGTGTCGAATGACGTGCCTTCCGTGTCTCTCGATCAACTTTAATCTGATTCTAAGCGCCCTGGGCCAGACCGTCAAAGTGATAACGTTTAACCCAACGGTGAGCTCCACAGTTCAGGCCCAGGACAACGGATCATGGCAAATCCAATCGATGCACTATGACTATCTCGGTCCCGAGTGCACGGGATCAAAAGAAGCTTCACCAGTGGCACTGTATGCGAGGTCCAGTAATTGCCGGTGGATCTACCTGTAAGTTGCGGTGGGAGAAAAGCGACACGACGGGAAAAGACGTTATGCCTTTGTCCATGTACAGCCGAGGTTCAACCCTAATACCTTCAAGCGATCTTGGCAATGCTACGGGACCATGGCAACGGAGATGAGTACGAAGCCGAAGCCGACATCATGAAATACGTGTTGCCATAATTAACATTGCTCCCTCCCTCACATGTTCATAGTAACTGACTGCTGCCGTGGGCATCTCTGCAGGTCCTTCATCTATTAGACCAAATCTCACCATAGGATTTACCTTATTGCTTCGATTACCGCGCGCATTCTACGCTAATGCGGCCACTCAACACGCATCCATACATATGTACTCAAGAACCCAATGTAACACTGTCACACAAGCCTTCATCCTGTCTCTATCACGCATGACAATGCTGAATCCCTCTCTCTTCGGGCCTAGTAACTTGGCCAACAGCACAACACGGATATAAACTCACCCCTTCTATCAAGGAGGCATTACGACTGCTGCGACTGCAGCAGTGAGGATGATGCATTATCTCCTTCGGCACATGGCGATCCGGAGCCCCATGGAGCCCATCCAGCCTGCCAGGGGTAACAATCTGGTTACAGCCCGAGACCCGAAGACGTAGCAGAATGTTTCTAGACGTCATGGCATTCAGGCACCAGATTTTTAAAACATTATTGAGTTCAAATAATTTGTCTTGTTGTTCAGTAGTTACCTAGTATGAATAGTTTATCTCATCCAAATCCCAGAGATCTTGCTCATCAAACATAGGTCGCTAACTTCAACAAGGAAGCTGTTGTAAACCCTTGTACCCAGCTAGCAGTTGTAGGGTTATACGGTTTTGAATATACAGCTTAGTGATGATAGATGGAAGTTAAACTGTTAAAGCCAGGACTTACTTAGCCTGAATAGAGCTAATGTTTATTCAACAACTAGAACAAGCAGTCTTGTCTTGAAGAGTTGACTTAATTGGGTTTTGTTTGAGGTAAGCCAGAATCAATGCCTTTTCTGCATGAATACCAGCTATCAGTTTACTTCTTGTTACAGCCAATAGATTTTGGGGAGCGCAACCAGCAGTTTAACATTCGTCCGCTAAGGCTCGGCATTGTCTTAGACTTCAGATCTGGATAAGCCGTTAAAAATCACTTTTCTTCATCTGTGCCTTCGTCTTCATCTTCGCCTTCTCCTGTTTTTTATCGTCGTATCAGATCTTGACTCTATCTGTTATGCAAACCGGAGAGTTTGCCCTAATACCAAGCCGTGTTTCCGCTCCCGTCCTTCTCTTACAAACCCACCTACTATCCCCGTTATGCTTCGTCTCAGTCTTGGATCTGCCAGAATATAGAAGACTATTGGCTGTTGTGCGAGTATGATCGGTAGATGTACTAAGCATTATCCCTACATTATCAGCTGCCGTACCTGTACCTGGCAACAAGTTAAAGCGTTGTGGAACATTGATACAGATACCACTTTACACCACTGTCTCGCATGAGGTCCATGATTCTGTGGCTTGTCTGGAAGGTTTCATCTTCATCTCAGCCAGGCTTCAGTCTCAATGCACCGAGGCCGTGGATCTAAGAATCCACTTCCTGTTCATGCCCTTGTCACAGCATTTTCATCAGCTGTTTCCCAGTCCTAATCACGAGAACTTGTGACCGCAAGAAATAATTCCATTTAACGTGAGAATGGGCGTCTACATTAATTGATTCTTCCGTAGGGACCTGTCATATGTCAAGCCTCTTGCCTTTTTGGAATCGGCATCGAACCATGATCATGGCAATACCCATGTTCAATCTTATCCCAAAGTCTGGTATCGCACCACATCTCGCCGCAGCACGATCGCCCGTTACAGATCCTCCACAAGTTACTTCCAAAACCAGGCTCCCATGACAAGGGCTCTGTTTCAAATTTGCGGGGAGGCTGTGCTGTCAACCAGATGAACAGGATTCTTCAACGCATACACATCATACCACAAGTCAGCGTTCGTCCGATGCTCAGCGCTATCCAATGCCAATGTTTGTCGTTCTATCATCGATTCGTGATTTGGAACATGATTCGCTATCATAGCATGCCCTTATTGACCTCATCCTTACGCTCCTCCCAGAGTGTCTTGCCTGTACAAGAGCATACGGTCTTATCATTGTCCCACATGCCAGCGCTTCGGGCGATGATACCCACAACGGTATCCTTATCGTTCTTTAGAGGCTCGGCCTTCTCATCTTGTCTTGTCAGAACCATGGCGTGGCCAATAACTTCCCAGATTTGAAACCCGTGGTCGATGAACGAAGCGCCTCTACCATCCTTGTCAACTTCAACAAGACCTAGATCACCTCGAGGCTTCTGATCCTCTCCCGACCAGACAGGTCCTGTTGAAGTTGCACCATTCTTCAAATCGCCGTACGCACGGATTGAGGCTCGATATGTGCCTGGCGAGACACCACGGATAGTCAAGTCGACCAGTGTTCGCCCTGAGCTGACCTGAACCATTCTTGCCAAACCTCTCACATCCCGGCTGGGTTCCTCGTAGTTACCATCAACAGGATCTTCAAACGTCTCCAGAATACTGACAGCAGCACCTAAAGATTCAGGTTAGTCGTGCACCGTATCAAGAAACGAAGCTGATGCTCGGCAGAGACGGATCGTCCACGGCAGTGCGAGTCAAACACAATACAGATCGTTGAGGAAACAGATTTCACATACTGTCTGAAGCTCCTGATCCACGCAGGATGGCGTCTCTACCAGTTGCTTGGATGGCCTCCACAATAGCTGATGGAGCAGCTGGAAGAACGGCAGTCAGTATATGCATACACACTTCCGGAAACAATTTCGCCTTACCAGTGCCCTTGACAGATACTAGTTGGTCCTTTAGGTTACCCTCGACATTGTTGATACCGCCCAGCTTATACAGAGAGTCTGAAACGGCTTTGATACAGCCGTCACATGACAGCGGAACTGCAAAGAGGGTCTGTTTTCAAGACGTTTCATTAGTATACTTGCTGTGGTGAAAGATCTCAACAACTCTCCTCGTCCCCTTTCCACAGCCATGACTCATCGTTCAGAATTTTCTGCGCACCTCAAACGAGTTGTCAACCGTCATCTTCTTGGGTGCTGTGTTGGCCTGTTAGTTTCATACTCGCAGTGTAAGAGAAGCCCATGGAATTGGAGAACTTACAAGTGGGGGGCGTGGTCTTAGAGTTAATAGTCGAAAACCGGTACTGGTAAGCTGAATAGCCTGCTACAGCAAGTAAAGATGTAGTTGTAAAGAGTCTAATAGGCGTAAACTTCGGAGGCATCTGTCAAGAAGAAGAGGAGAAGGAGGTTGTAGCACGAGCGTGGTCGGGTTTTGTTTGCTGCTTTGAAATCCACCCACAATTGAGTGATAACATAAGTCAACCTACGTCGGGGTCCTGAGTTACACCCCCCGACTTAGGAAGTGGACCAGCGACTTCGGGAATCGGGCGACGTTAAGCTACAGAGTCTGAGACAAGCCTGGAGGGGGTTCACGTGACTGTTCCAAATCCTGACTCAGCAATCTACTCAATGCTTGGCATCTGGATCCAAACTTTCTGGTTGATCGTTTCAGCGTCGGAGATCTCGCGATACAGCTAAACGCACCTTTCACGGCGACTCAACCCCTCCTCTCCCGTTCTACGGTTGATCGAACCAATTTGAGGTAATACTGGAGAGATCACTCTCTCGAAACCTCCAACATGTCGCAAGTTCTCGGTCTGGTGAGCAATTCATGTATATCTTCAAAACTTCCTCAGTTCTAATCAATATTGAATAGACCAAACTCGCCTACTCTCGAGTATGGCACGGTGTCTCTGCTTCCGCCCCTCATGCCACTCTATCTACTCAGCCCGGTGTAACACCGCCTTCACTCGGCCGTCTCGCATCCCGCATCGCCGTCCTCCTCATGGGCAAGAACAAGCCGATCTTCGATCCCTCAACCGACTGCGGTGACTACGTTGTTGTCACAAACTGCGCCGCTCTTCACACAACTGGCCGAAAGAAGTGGCAAAAGCCATACTACCGACACACAACTCGACCTGGTAGCCTCAAGACCGTTACGATGGATGTCCTTATGGAGCAGCACGGAGGCAGCGAAGTGCTACGCAAGGCTGTGCGCGGCATGTTGCCCAAGAACCGACTACGAGACAAGCGATTGGCGAGACTTAAGGCTTTTGAGGGAGATGCACACCCGTACAAGCAGAACTTGATACGGTTTAGTGGTGTGCAGGTGGGCAAGCCTGGGTGGGAGAAGGCTGTTGAGAAGGTTCGTGAGGGCGACAAGAAGCGATTATAAAGCGACCAAGGCAGTTTACGATGGGATGATGGGTTGTGCTGAAGAGTAGTGTGGGCGGACTGTGAAAGTCCTTGTACTATCTGTACCAATATTTTGGGTATATTTATGACCTAGCATCAAGCAATTATCAACGTTTTCCATGCTGTGGTCTCTCTTTACGCTCCAAGATCAGCAATGTCTTACCAATTCAGGGCGCCAGGCGAGACGTTCTTGCTCGAGGTCCCTTGATCTAGGCTGGCATTATCACTGACTCGCTTTACAACCGAAGTCAACGGTTGTGATCTCAATACGGTTTACAGCAATTGCTGAACGATGCCATTTTCACTAACCATCAAAGACAAGCAACAACGGGTTGACAAACGCAATCAATTATCTCATATCTACTGTCGAATCTAAGCAAGTCGCTTGGTATCAATCTTCATCTTAGATGCATTACATTTCATTGCACCTCGACCTCTATCATTAAGAAATGCACAACATTCTTGTCGAGCTTATAGTTTCGATTGCAGGCTGTCTCGAGACACTTCGCACTTGATGAGACCATTAGGGCCTGACTGAGGAGCGTAAACCTCGGCATCCTTGCCTGTGTTCTTGAGCCCCTTGTGCCAGCTCAGATCTGATCGATGAGTTAGTGTGAGTGCTCCATTATGGAAATAGTAACTGTACTTACCAATCTCGAAGTAATGCTTGTTAGGTAGTGAGTAAGTGACTGTCGCGACCTCGGGCACAGTCTCGAGGATGATCTCAGACATCCTGTACATAGTGGCTTGTACACTAGCACTCGCGTCCTCAGCGAAAGTCTTGAGGGTGATATTACGCGCCGCCTCACGCGCACTGTCGAACTTGGGGACGGAATCCTTAACAGCAGCGAGAGAGTCGAACTTCTTCCACTTCCACGTAGCGTCCACATCGGTCGAGAAGATACGGTCCCATGTCTCAGGAAGCGTTGTGTACTCGTCGCGGACAAAGCCATGGAAAGCAGATCCGGTACTCTTGAGAACAGTCAAGCCAACGAGAGAGCTCTTAATCTCGATGCCTTCCTGTCGGCTCACTCGGACCTCGACATTTCGGGTTTCCTCGCCATCCTTGGAAAAGCTGTGAGGGTGAGGCTTGCCATCAACCTCAAGACGCGCCCAGCGAACAGTCTTGACACTGACGTTGGCAACATGAATGTGCTTGTACTTCTCAATGAAATGGCTGCCGAGGATGGAGGCGTATAACTCAGGAGGGTTAACAGGGTTCTGCTTGGCGGTAATATAGATGGTGTTCTTGATAGAGTCGGTGGCAACGACAACACTGTTATCGGCCTTGGTGTAGGAGGTCTCAATTTCTCCCTCGAGAAGACAGCAGACGGTCATTTCTGTCACGGTTTGAACACCAGTAGAAGCGTCGCGGTCGACTTTGCAGACGCGGACATTGTCCTTGCCATAGCGAGCAGAAGATACGTAAGGCATCGTAATAGCTTTGTCGGTTTGTTTGTTTTGCTTTGGCCTGAGTTAATGAATGGAAGTAAAAGCAGTATATGATGACAGATCAGATAAGCCGTATAGCAACAAAGGATGAGAGTCACTATCGTTGAGGGAGATGGCGATTTATGAAAAGGTTAAGATCAAACACGATATGACACGAAAGAAAGAAGGGAGGGAACAGGCTTCTAATATATACAACGGTTGGAACGTCAGCCCCCCTCCTAATAACAATGACAGCTCCCCAACGGTACAGCACCTACCCCAAGCGGCTCAACGCACGGAGACGGACGCTGGCGATCCATCGAGAAGAAGCGCCTGCGGCCGAAGAGCCAAGGCCGGGTATTGCAATTGGCAAGGAAGGGATTGAACTGAAGCGTTACTATGAAATGGGGCGATCAGGGTCGATGCCGGGCTACGGAGGACGCCGATGCCCTGAAATGCCGTATATCGGGGTCCGCCTGAAGCATTGGACTTTTGACTCTGCGAGTTTCTTATCTCTATCTCTATCTTATCTATATCATGGGTTATGCTAGTCAAAATGCGACTTTGACCGCATGATTTTTGTGAGATGTGAGGATTAAATGATTTGATAAACAAGACAAGCCTAGGTCATTGTGTTTTGGCCATGATAAAGTTGCAGGTCCAAGGTTGAACTGAACATCAGCACATGATAAGGCGAAATAAGCAAGATATTAGTCTTCTCCGATTATACACCTTACCTAGCTACACAATACATCGACAAGCTCATCTACGAGTGCATCTATATCATGATACTCTACAAAGGTTCGTTCATTATTATCAGATGCTGATAAGCAACTGTAGCATAAGAGAGGTGGTTGGGAGAACTGCTCTGAATGGAAACTTCAACCGACAAGACATGAGGATTAACAAAGGTCATCACGCCAATCCATCTATTCCAAAAGGTTCTGAGGCTATACAAACGCGATAAATGTTGGATTGTTACTCAAGATAAGGAGTTGGTCACAAGGCGGCGACTGGTGATGCACATGAGGTTGAAATAGCTGATAATAATAGGTTGGTCCTTTTGAGACGATTCTTCTCATCTGTACTACTGTTGTGTGACATCAAATGACAATCTCGGCATTGAATAGGAGTACCTCATTGTTCAACTCCATTCTTCAGAGTATCCACAGCACGCTACTCTACAAGATCTTCAAGGTCTTTATTCAAGGGCACTTTAAAGGTGCTTTTTAGTGACGCCCGGACAGTCTGCAGCTGCATTTTATAGAGCTGCAGGTTAACTTTAGTGCCTGTAAATGGAATGCATCACCATCTGGCTGGGTCCAGTCCAGGACTCCAGGTCCTGTCTGCCTCCACTCTAGGCCCTGGCTGTCCCGCAAACCAACGACTTCTCACCTCGATCCTCCAATCATCTGCCCGCTCCTCTATCGAACCCAGTCCAACTGCTCTTCGAGTCTCCTTCGTTTTGCTCTTGATATTGGCCTACCTATCTACATCAGTAGTCTACAGGCATCGATCTTTATTTCTTATGTTGCTGATCTGAATCTTTTGTTTTTGCTCGTGGCTGTACTGTTGCTTGGGTTCTTATGCACAAAGTGTCGCATCCAGTTCAGACCTACGCGCAACCCAACGCAAACGCAAACGCACCTTACCCAGGTACCTAGGCGACGACTCCGCTCTCTCGAAACTCCAGCTTGAACCACGATTTCGCTATCCAGATTTAAACGTCTCCACGCGATCGACAAAAACGCGGTCGGATATATCTATACATACGAAGAAATACTATCATTACTCTCGCTCAAGCTGTCGCTTTGAATCCCAACGTATCGGGCACGACCATTACTCCAAACGATATTGTACCGTATACGAGCCTTAACCGCGATCGCATCCTTCGCACTCGACATACCAGACACCCGGCTGATCGACGAATGCCCTTCCACCATTCTTGGGCCCAGTCCCAACCGGTGGGCTGCTCGCCATTGTCATGCTGAGCTCCTCTGCTGCAGCTCAAAAGGGAATGACCCCTCCGAGCCAATCGTCACAACCTAGCCTACCTCAGCAGTTATCTGGCCGCACGAGCTTCGATCGGGGTGATTCTGGTCTACAACCTCCCAATGGCGCCAACAATCGCAATCTGGGCGCCTCAGGCGTTTCCTTTGCGCCTAGGGGAAGCAGTCTCAATGTTGCTCCTGGCAGCTTCAGCTCAGAGCTGCGCAGTCGGGCTGGGAGTAAGACCGAGGCGGGGTCGGTATACCCAAGCAGCTTCATGGACAAGGTAGAGGAGGACGACGCGGACGCGCTAGCAGAGCAAGCTCTGGCGAATCTTAAAGAAAGACTCAACCGTGAGATGAAAATTAAGGAGGGCAGCGAGAACATGCTCGAGGCGCTGAACTCTAAGAAAGCGAAGCAGACCAAAGAGCAACGGCAGAAGGTTGAGGCAGAGCTCAACGCAAGCAACTTGCGTATTAAAGACCTACGCCAGAAGATTTCCGATGCCCAGCGTACACGACAGATCCCGCCAGATACGCCAAAAAGAAACCGTACACAGAGCAATACTATCGACTCTGCTAGGCCCGTTGGTCTGCGCTCACCGCAGAGCGTGACACGATCCATTGGAGAATCCGATGCTGAAGAGCCAACAGAAAGCCCGACTTTTGCGCTCGCTGAATTGCTTCAAGCTCTTGAAGTGGAGGGCATGATGCCCGAGTACTACGTCTCACGAGGAAATCAACTGGTTGATCTTTTCCAGCGATACCCTACTCTCAAATATGACTTAGTCTGGTCGGTCTTTGGGCTCCGCATGCAGGTAATGCTTTTGAGCGAAAGCCGTGAGGTTGTGGCTGCTGGCTATCGAATGACCAGATATGCTATATCCGATGTTGCATCGCTCAAGAAGATTCGCAGTCTGAACACTGACTATTTAGTAATTCGGTAAGTATCATCACCTAAAGAAATCCGCTGTGCTGACAGTTCCAGGTCTCTGAATAACTATCGCAAGGCGGATGTTGAACGGGAGCAGGCACTCAAGTTCGTCCGCGCGTTCCTTGATGTCAAGGGTGGAATTAAGGAGGTCTCTCGAGCTGTTGTGCGCACTGTTGTTGCAGTTGCTGAGCATGGGGAGGATCGAAGAGCAAACGGCCAGTCGGTCGAGGGAGACATAGATCGTCTACGACCTATCTGCATCGAGACACTGGCAGAGCTCATCGTGCAGGATCCAGCACTTTTGGTGGCATCCGGTGGTTTGGGACCATTAACTGAAGCTCTCTCAGAAGGTGTCTACAAAGCTCCCGAGAGTTTGACATCTGCATTCTTATACTTGCTCGACCACCCTCGGAAACGAAAGTACATACAGCCAGGCTATGGCCTCGAGGCGCTCTTTACTGTCTTCACAGATCACCTCCTCACCAACGAAACTGTTATGAAGCAGAATTCTAAAGCCATCGCAACAGCTTTGAAGTCATGGCCTGGGCTGATGACTTTATGCATGTACGATCTACGAACAATCCGGTCCTTTGTCACGAGCATGCTATTGCCCAGCGACGTGGTCCGTGAAACCATTCTCGACCTTATTTTCTCTCTTTTGCGCATCAAGCCACCAGCATGGGCAACATCTTTCTTAGCCGGAAGAAGATTAACGACATATGGCCGAGTAGCTAATCTGAAGTCAAATCAGAAGGACAAGAGCCAGTCGCAATTTATGGAAGAGGATAGCGGCGAGCAGAATTTCGTCGAGCACTACACAGCCCTATTACTCGCTGTCTTTATCCGAGCAGGCCTCTTGCCTATCCTCCTGAAGATCGCGCAAGGGGATGAAAACCCAACACTTCAGCGCAAAACAACTCTGTTGATTAGTGAGGTACTGAAGCTCGCTAGTCGCCTCTTGCCTCCATCTTGGAGTGCTGAGCTTCACTTACTACCGGAGCTCTTCTCATCGGCGGCCAACATTGGCAATAACGATCATTGGGTAGCGTCGGGCATCGTTTACCAAATCAGCAGCGTCAGCCGGACATTATATCGAAGCACGCCGTCAGGTGCTTTATCAGGAGCGCTGTCTGGTAACAACACTACAGACCTGTCAGCACTTGATGAAGCGCCTAAGTCTCACCAGTCTCAGGTTTTTGATGATGCTACATTTAGGCAACTCCTCATTGATAGCAACGTGCTCAATAGCTCCAACTATGCCAAGTGGAACTGGGAGACCATCATCAGGATCATTGACGGTCCTTTGCAGAGCGGCAAGCGACTTGAAGAAGCCATCAAAGCATCCAAATTTATGAAGAGAATTATCAGTTTCTACCGACCATTTAAGTATAGATTCGCCAATGTCAAGAACACGCGGGCCACTCAAAAGTATGTGCGGGCTGGCTGCGCCTTGATGCATTCGCTCCTTCAATCTCCGGAAGGAATCAAATTCTTGGCGGACAGCAAATTGCTCAGGCAGATAGCAGAATGCTTAGCACAATGCGATCCGGTACAGTTTATTGCCCGAGCATGTCTTACTCCTTGCTAACAACCGGTTCAGACTAGTGGACTCACAGCCCAGTACCCCATGTTCTCGAAAGATCGAGTGACCGACACACTATGCGCAGGTTACTTCTCCATGGTTGGTGTTCTGAGTGGTGATCCCAAGGGACTTCAGTTACTAGAACGGTGGAGAATGTTTAACATGATATACCATATCATGGATCTAAAGCAGAGGCCCGATCTTATCAAGCTCCTTCTTTCAAGCTTCGATTATAGTGTCCAAGGGCATCCTCGTGTGCTGATCTCCAAAGCTTTGACAGCCGGTACAAAGGATATTCGCATTCACGCAACAAATGCCCTTCGCAAATACGCGATTCGCCCAGTACCATCGGTCAATGGGCAGGGTGGAGTTGGTGATTCCAAATGGGCTATTCAGCTACTGGTCACGCAACTCTATGATCCTGAGATTGAAGTTTGTGCAACAGCTGTCAAGATTCTTGAGAAGGCTTGTAATCGCAAGACCTATCTGGAATACATCGTTGAATGTAGGCCAGCTCTTGACCATCTAGGTGAGATCGGAGCACCGCTTTTGTTGCGATTTCTGTCGACCTCTATTGGATATCACTATTTGGACGGATTGGACTATATCAGCAATGAAATGGACGATTGGTTCCTAGGACGCAACGACACTTATGTCAAGGTCATTGAGGCAAGTTTAGCCAAGACCTTTCTTATGGACACAGACGAACACAACCCTCGCATGAGCTTATTCGACGACGGGGAGATCGATGGGAGATATCATGATAGCCACGTACCGCCGCACTTTTATCGAGAGTTGACTCGTACACAAGAAGGATGCAGACTGCTTAGTGATAAGGGTCACTTTGAAGACTTTGCAGCTACGATCCGCGAGCACGGCATGGATACAGGTGATTCGGAGATGCTTACCAAGGTCAAGGGATGTCTTTGGGCAGTCGGGAATGTTGGATCGATGGAGCTTGGTGCCCCTTTCTTGGAGTCCAACGATGTGGTGGAGCATATCATCAAGATTGCCGAGCATCACGAAGTGATGAGTCTACGCGGAACGGCATTCTTTGTTCTCGGTTTGATTTCCCGGTCAACACACGGTCTAGAGATTCTTTCTGAAAACGGCTGGGATGCCAACACAACACCCATGGGCAGTTCGCTTGGTTTCTGCATACCCAACAACTTAAATAAGCTACTGTCTCTGACTCCATGGAAACAAAAGACGGTAACGGCAATCACTCTGCCATCGACTCAACGCACAGCCCAAGAAGCACCACCACCTCGAGCTGCTAGGCCACCTCTTGAGCCGTCAGAGCTTCCCGCTTTGTTAAGCGACGCGGACGTAAACACGAGAGTCTTGGAACTCATTGTGGATCTTGGAAACATGGTCCTCTACAAAAAGGCGCTTACGGACCTTCAAAAGTTGCGAGTGCACAAGCCAACAGCCTTCCGAAGCACCCAGTTCTTTAAAGAGGTGATGGCTGCAATGGAGTGGAACCACTACCGATTAGGAGTGCGGAGGATGGTTATAGACCTGTTCGACAAGAACGTGATGCGTCAAATTGTTTTTGACGAGGATAGCGAGGACGACGACGATAGTAGTGACGATAGTGGAGAAGAGAGCGGCGAGGGCGAGAACAGTTCGGGCGACGATAGAACGGAGAGGCAGCGCAGTATCAGCGAGCCGTTGGCACCACCGCCAGAACTTGCACCGTCCCCTCTTCGGATTCGGCGGTAAAAGTGCAGGCGATGAAGGCAAAAGAGAAGAATCTACATAGCCAATGGCAAGATCAAGTTGGAAAGTTTCAACTGTATGATACCAATGACAACAATAACGATGGCACGTTCGGGAGGCGATCTTGAGTTGTATATATATGTGTGGTGCGCGGTTGAAGCAAGGGGTTGGTGTCCGGGTTGGAATTTGGATCAAGGAGTTATTGGGCAAAAAGTCAAGGAAGAAGACTGCCGGTCTGAAGAGTTGAGTAGGAGATGTTTGCTTGAATTGAGCATTTTGAAGCGATTTACAACGGTGATGCCCATTTATTTCGCATACCTAGTCTCTGTATTGAACCACAAGTCGCTGCTCTACCCAGTATAACCCGTTATAGAGAAATTGTACATTGGTTATCAGCCATGGATGATACTTATCGCATTGGTCAGTTATATGAGCAGGTTTGTAACATCATGAACTGATATGTACGACTTGGCCCTTAGCCATAGTGACGTGAGTTACTTGAGCCCCACCAATCCCACGCCGCTTGAAAGCCGAACGCGGGATTAAGTCTCGTCTCGACATCTACACATGATATATATCTCTGTATAAAGAGGATAATTTCTCTATCTCTTCTAGATCGTTAGAAGGTCATTTGTGACAAATCAGATCATCATGGTACAGGGACGGGTGCTTGTTATTGCAGGCTCGGACAGCTCGGGCGGAGCGTAAGTTGACTCCATCTTGCCTTTCTTTTCAAGAGTGGCATGACACAGCTTCCTTTGAGTATTCTATTCAATGGTTCGTAATAGGAGTAGAACGTCTGAGTGCTGATATTATTCTGATTTAGTGGCCTTGAGGCGGATCAGAAAGTCATTGCTGCTCATGGTTGTTACGCCATGACAGCAACTACAGCCCTTACTGCACAGAACACTCAGGGCGTCAAGGGCATTCATGTCATTCCCGCCGACTTTGTTTCCCAGCAAATTGATGCTTGCGTAGAAGATGTTGGAGTTGATGTCATCAAGACTGGTGAGTAAAACACATATATTCAGTACCTAGTCAGCGGCATAACTAATACATCTTGAAAGGTATGCTTGCTTCGACAGAGACAATAGAGATGGTTGAAAAGACTGTCACCAAACACAACATCCCATGTCTTGTGGTAGATCCAGTACGCACAGTCTCAAACTATCGTTGAATGCCTTTCTTACAGTCAATAGGTCATGGTCTCGACTTCTGGCGCAACACTCCTCCCCAATGAAGCCATTCAACATCTCTGCAAGCATCTCCTACCACGCACCACTGTTCTCACACCAAACATTCCCGAGGCAGTACTTATCCTGTCTCAAAACGGCCAGGAAGCTCCAGAGGTTCGCAACGTTCAAGACCTCGAGACTATCGCGAAGAGAATCCAGCAGCTGGGCCCCAAGTGGGTGCTTGTCAAGGGTGGGCACCGCCCCATGAAAGAAGACCTCACCGTGGCAGAGACGGAAGAGGAGAAGCAATTTGTCTTTGACGTGCTTGTTGGAGGAAATGAAGAGGTGTTCAGGGTGAAGAGTCCCTATCAAGCAAGCTCCAGTACCCATGGCACAGGTTGTTCGCTGGCGTGTAGGTGACGACCTTGGTTTGAGCGAAACCTTGAAATATGCTAACAATCCTTCAGCTGCGATTGCTTCGAATCTTTCTAAAGGCATTGAAACGCCTAAGGCTGTTCAATCAGCATGTCGATATATTGAGGCTGCGATTCGTACTGCACCAGGACTAGGCAAGGGACATGGCCCTCTCAATCATTTCCACTCGACCTATACTCTTCCCTTTGCTCCGTGAGCCAGAACTTTCCATTGCTCTCATCGACCACTGACTGACTCGATCTACAGTGGTTACTTCATCGAATGGCTCCTTGAGCGCCCAGATGTTCGTGATGTCTGGAAGGAGTTTGTGTACCATCCGTTTGTCATGGCTATGGGAGATGGAACTCTGCCTCTCGAGTCTTTCAAGGGCTACATCATCCAGGACTATCTTTACTTGGTCTGTCTTGATCCTACGATAACACATCCTATTTGACTAACGAGTGTTTGTAGATTCACTTCTCGCGTGCCAACGCCCTCGCGGCTTACAAGGCGCAGACCATCGAGGACATTTCCAGAGTATGTAGTATCCTTGATGTAAGATTAACAAAGAACTAACAGAATTTTGTCAGGCAACAGAAATCGTTCAGCATATCATGCATGAACTGAAGCTTCACACCTCATACTGCGAGAGCTTCGGCGTCTCGCTTGAACAGATCCGTGCCACACCAGAGAAGCAAGGTAAGCAAGACTACCAACTTCTCTCGACGCTTCTTTACTGAGGTTTCATTTTAGCATGCACCGCTTATACTCGCTATGTCCTTGACGTCGGTCAAAACGGTGACTGGCTCGGTCTTCAGATGGCCCTCGCCCCATGTCTCCTTGGCTACGGCGCCGCGGCCAAGATGCTACATGACCATGAGAATACCGTGCGTGAAAACAACACGTATTGGGCTTGGATCAAGAACTATAACGAGGAGGATTACACTGATGCTGTCAAGCTGGGTTCTGGTAAGTTTACGTTCGCATCTATCAAAGGCTTCTCTCCGTTAACCATAATCAAGCTCTACTCGAAAAGCACATTCAGTTTCAATCGCCTTCTCGAATTGAAGAGCTGGTGCAAATCTTTATTCATGCACTCAAGGTAGATATTTTACGATCTCAAAGCATGGCACTCTTACTAACTGTACACAGATGGAAATCGGCTTCTGGGAGATGTTCCCTGCTAAGCAGACGTAACTTGAAAACATTTCATCACACAAAAGGGGTTGTGGTATAGATATAGTTCAATTATTAGATATAGAATTGAGTATACACTTGATTTATGCGGGTTGTGTTTAGACCAGAAAAGAACTCCAACATAAGGATATATGACGCCTCTAGCATACCATACTCCAAAACAAATAGATACATACATACATGCATACATACATACACATAAAAACATGCTTCTTGAATCAAGATCAGACCATCTCCACTGGACGTGGTCTCTCGTCATCTTGCAACATGTATCTGAAGTCCTGCTCAGGAGGGGGAGCCAGAGCAGGGACTGGGGGAGCGTCACTCTGCTCTTGTTGTCTTTGGGCCCTTCGCAGTTGTCCATTTTGCTGCTTCACCCACGAGTTGACAGAGTGGAATCTCGGTCGAGTTTCCACTGAAGCTACTGTGGATACAGTATCCCGACGGCTGTGTGTGTTGGTAGACTTCCATGTGGGTTGACGAGAAGGCGTTGGCTGAGAGGGCATGCTCTGGGCAGTCTGGTAGGATGGCGTTATGACAATATCGCCGTCGCCAAAGCCGGAAGAGATAGAGGATAATTCACTGACACCGGTCTGACGTCTTGCAACGTCATAAGCATATGGAGCTGCCGAAGGGACACGGTTGTGTTGCGGTTGCGGCTTGTAGTAAGGTGGGCTAAGACCTTGACTTTGTCTGGGAGCATGACGAGCGACGACCTGAACTTGAACAGCATTCTCCACAAAGCCTGTGCTTATAGGGCTCGTAGCATCAATGTCGTAGTTCGTTTGCTCGGTCCTGCTGCTCATGCGATAGAGACCATATGGCTTGGCGGGCACAGTGAGATGAGTGGCGGACTGCTTAGGAAGGGATGAGACTGGAAGAGGTGAAGGTAAGGACGAAGGTGAGGGTGAAGGGGAGAAGCCTCTTTTCTTCTCGTCGTTGTTGTATGAAGAGTAAGGAGGAGATGGATCTTCGATGGTGTACCAGTCTTTGTGGCCAAGACGTGGTCCCAAGAAAGGTAGCTTTGAGACGAGGGTTTCAAACCGATTGGGCTTTTCATGAGACATATCGTCGACAGGAGGTGGAGGAGGAGGCTTTGCCGTGTATCTCTTCTTTGAATGAAACTTCCAGACGAGGAACACAATACCGAGAAGAAGAAGAAAGCCGCCTGGATATAAATGTTAGTTTCTGATGAATGGCTATGACTTAAAGTGTAGTAGTAACTTACCAACTGATCCCACACCCAAGAGGATCTTATGAACATTTGAGTGGATGCCCTCACCTCCGGAAATCTTTTTATATGAGTTAGCAAGCCCAAGCTTTCAATGCGGATGACATGTTTCTTTAATCTAAAACGACGCCAAAACATGCGGGTCGAAGAAATTGAACTCACCATGCTTTCCTCTATGCTGCCCTCTGCTGATGGCGCCTCAACTGCTGGTGTTTCTGTTGCCGATGCGGGTAGTTTGACCTTGTATGGCACATCTTTGTCGCCAATGGGTTGTCCAGTTGGTACGGGGTCGCTCTCTTCCTCATCGTCACTCTCCTCGTTCTCGTCATCACTCATACTTTCATCGCCACTTTGACTATCGCTGTCACTGCCACTCTCATATGCCTTTACAGCCTTGGTAGGGGTCGGCGCCGGTGTCGAGGTCGAGATGGGTTGCGTGGCGTAAGGTTCATCATGCAGGATAGATACCAGCACCTCAGACTCTTCGACGGGTTTGCTGCTGATGTCTCGTCGTCGAAGTCTATGCCTAACAGAGCGCCTTCTCATGATGTGAACATCGTACTTGTCATCGTCTTCTTCGGCAACAGTCCAGTCTGGTACAGTTCCTGCAAATCCCCTCTTTGTCTTTGTCTTAGTCTGCCATCGAAGGCGGCGTTTCTCGGGTGAAGGTGCCATTGTATTTGTTGTTGTAGTATGTTGTAGTAGTTGTAATCGTTTTTTGTTTTCGTTGTTGCTCTTATTGGTCCAAGTGAATGTTGCATGTGATAAGAAGAATAAGTATTACTTGAACAATATGTTCTTTAAAATGTATCAATGATAATACCCAAGTCAATGGGTGCCGGGTAAAAGAGTGTCGTTACAATTAAAGTCACAGACTTGAATCGATAAGTGAGAGAGGGGGGAACAATCAACAAATCCAAAAAGAAGGTCCAGCCTTGAGCAAAAGAAGGAGAGGAGAGGAAGAGAATGACAAAGGAAAAATATAAAAGATCTTGGCGGTTAGACGGCAAGAGTTGTGTTTCTGATGATTGAGGGAAAGAGGGAAAACGAGCGAAAGTCGAAACGAAGAGGAAAGATGAGACACGATCAACGGTTACATTGGAGACCTAACGATACAATTACATCCATGTCAGTATCCGGAGAGCCAGCATACTTTGAAGAGAATTAAGGCGATCTCAGGGTTCAGGGGGGTTTAAAATGTTAGATGGTGGTTTGAGCACGAGACCAGCATCACGAACCATTCGTGGTCAAATTGATTACTGTGACGGAATAACTAATTCACTGAATAACAGTGAGTCTGAGTGTAAAGGACAGTAAGATTCAGGGCGCGAGGAACATGATACAGTAGCCTGTCGTTGTGTCTACTAACAGAGTTACCGCATACAATAGCTGCGGCTGTGTTAAGCGCGGCTGGCCTCAGCTCCGTGCTCATGCTGGCTGGCCAATATTTAGCAGGGGGCCTATTCGTCTCGAAATATAGGCTCCTGTTTCAGCCGGCTCGGGGTCGCCAGAAGTAAATGAAGACATTCATGCAGGGGGTCTATATCACATCATTTAACCGTTTCTCAGCATGCTTCGTTTTGTGGAATAGATTGGTTATTACGGATAGAGAAGGATGCCGTTCTTTAACTTATTATGCAGACGTCAATATGCAAGTGTGGTTCTTACAAACATTCATGTCCATTCAATTGTCCAATAACAGCAACTTTCAATGAGAGCGAATTAAATGATCAACACAGGGTTTCTTTGCCACTGGACAGGAACAACTGGGTTGCCTCAAACAGGCTGATCCGAGACAAATTCAGTTTTCTGAAGCTTGTTTTGCATCAAACCCTTCACCTCAAGACATATAGAGTCGCATCGTTATATCCCTCTTCCGAGCCCAACTGGATCAAGGCAGATTTCATCACGCGACCTATCATTGATTTTTCCTTTATCTTGATGATAGATCAGCCTCATCCGGGGTCGCTTGTTAAATGCCGGGTCCAGCGACTAACAAAATCTGCGATTGATGGGGCGTCCAAAACGGTCCGATATCAAGAAGCTTTGGTCGTCAAGTGGATGTTTGATGTTGAATCACGGTGGATAGCATCCTTCTTTTATGGACCCTGAAAAGACCTCTGATTCAGTTCCAGAATCTTACTGTACATCGATATTTGTGGTGGGGGTCAAAGAAGCATTGATGCTTCAGTTATGATGATGATGATGATGATGATGATGATGGTGATGATGGTGGTGATGATGATGGTGGTGATGATGATAGTAAGTGGCAAACAACAATCTTGATAACCTGTTTCGTGAAAGAAGGGACGCGTTTTGTCCGAGAACTCTTCATCATTTACTGTAAGGTCGAATTCATGACGAAATACGCGGAAGACGCGCATAACTACCTACCTGAAGCATTCCTTTATTGCTTGTATCAACCAGCAGCCCCAGCGGATCACCGATATAAAGGAGCAGTCGACAGCGTCAGGTAACGCTTTTACTTAGTAACGGTGGTTATAAGACCTAATAATATCCTGTTTCTGCCATCATATCCTAGAAACAGATAACCGAAATGACGGGTGAAGTTGAAATAGACGCAGTCCTGAGTACTCTCACCGTGCTCTCTCACCGAACACCTCCTGCAATGCGCTCCAATCACGCAGCTCGCCTACGCCGAAATATTCAATGAAGAAAAAGAAACAACCCAGCGCGGTTCCATCATTAGCGCGCTTGCGGACTGACAGAGACATTGATTATCTATTGTCTTGTCTCTAAGACTCCACGATAAGATCCACCCGGTCCAAAGGAGGCAGAACAGAACGGGCACTAACTGAGGGGAGCTGAGAGGCTTTTTTAAGGGTTCAGTTGAGATTCGGGTTCAGTTGAGATTCGGGTTCAGTTGTTACGACGAGATTCGTACGCATCTACGGATGCAAGGCTGAGAAAGGGTCTGATTGCGGCTCCGCGATGGTGTACTTACAGTACAGTACCGCACTGGAAAGTCAGGGATGCATTGCTGACCCCAACACTCTTTCGATTCTGGGGTATGTCAAATGTCAAATGACATTCGGCATATGTCAAGATCTGAGGTTGCACAAACATCCATCTAGATTATGTGCGCGAGATGGAGGGTGGTATATGTAGGCATACGATGCTCTGTTGCATTCAATGATACAGGGCAGTCTGTAACTTTTGTGAACCACGAGGTGAGACTTGTCATCCAAAGGACAGAAGGATCAAAGATAAAACATGATCTTCTGTCATGGATTTCGATTTCATTAGCAATTCCACCATTCGCTTGGTGTCCCTAGCATTGGAGACGAGGGTAGAGATACCTCTTTAGGCTACCATGGATCCATTGAATGAAGCTACCTGCGACATGTGAATGCGAATGCACTCAAATCGCGCATATCGGTTACCCTGTAGTCATTTGTAAATTATCCGTATTTCGCTCTACGAGGTCGAAACTCCTTTGTTGCAGTCGCTAGCTTAAGATCGGTGTCTTTATCTGCAATGCTGTCTACTGATTAGCCTATCCGATACCACTGGGTTTAGCATATGGGAACGCGAGAAACCGGGTTTTCACCGAACATCTATCACAGGGTCGGGGTTTTCCCACAGGATATCAAATTTCTGCCTGCAAGCGTCCATAAACGCTTGAATACAGCTCTGCGAAGTAGCAGGGAGATAGTGAATGCCAATGTGACATCTGTTGTCGTGAATACCGGACGGCCGGAAACGGAGTGACACCGAGTTTCTGTCCACCCTTTTATGAGTTGTACTGCCTATTTTGGGCTACAATGATGACATCCATGAAAGGGAAAGGTTGCAATTAATGACAAGCACATGCTCTATCAGTTATTCGGTGTCAGTCTTTAAAAACAGAGCAAGCTATGAAGACCTACCAATTGAGAGGGTTGCTCGCCTCCTCCCCCTTCGCCTTCTTACCAGTGTTGCGTTCCATCATGACAAAAATGCATACAGGGGTTCTCAATATGGTGGAGTTTCGCTGATTTCATAGACGGGCCGGACATGCCAAGGGAGAGAGTAGCAAAATTTTAAGTCTTTCATCCATCATGACCGGCAAAATACTGTCTAAATGACCGTGAACAACCCGATTTCCACTGTGGACAGTACCTAGACTAACGTTATGTTGGAGCCAGAGCTCTGGGATCGGGGTCAAAGCCGGTCCGATGGACTGGATAGGATAGGTTGGGATGAATTGAGATTGGAGATAGAATTAGATATGAGAACTGATAAGCGGGATTAATTATTCACCACCAGCCTAAAGTCCCATGGTGAATACCCTCAAGGTGAGTAAAAAAGAACTGTCAAAGAATTGTGACTCAAATCAATTCACAATGCGCGACCCAGTTGAATGTCGTGTCTTTCAGTGGGCGTCATTCAGGGCATGGCACCTTACCTCACCTAGCTGAAGGCCCGGAAGCCCACGCCGACCCGCTCCGCTACTAAAGGTACGGGCAGGGAACTTGAACTTTTTAGTGGAGCAACAACCACAAGCAAGAAATGGAGGAAAGGACGGGATGTGTCTGTCTTATCTCGTCAGAGAGAGAGAAGCGAAAGGGAGTAAAAAACAACCCAAGCATAGTCAAGCATAGCTATGCCATCATCTTTTCTTACACCCTACAGTACAGATACCTCTTACTCTTAGTCCTTGTGCCCGGCCAGCCGGCTTCTGACCTAACCTCGTAACCTGAGCCCAAAGTACTGAGGTACCTACAGACAGGCTCACTCCGCTGTAACTAAATTCTCTCGCCCTCCTTCGTGGGTTGTGACTGATTCTCCTTCGACTCACCTCTGTCCGTCACCAGCCCTGTACGCTCGCGACGCCCTCACTTGGTCCAGAGACTCTCAGTCCTGTGTCTCCTGTTCTTTTCTTCCCCTCTTCTTTCTTTTATCTCGACCCAATCGCTCTCAATTGAGCTCCTCTCTACCAGCTCCTTCACAATGGCTTCCTCCGCGCGAGCCATGACGGCCCTCTCTAGGGTCGGCCAGGTCGCTCCCAGCAGTCGCATCGCAACTCGCGCCCTCTCTACCGTTTCCAAGACCTCTGCTCGACCTTCTGTCGCCATGAGACTGAACAACACTGGTCGTGTTGCTTTCCGAAGAGCCTACGCTGACGAGGCCCCCAAGCCCAAGCCCAGACCTGGCAAAATTCGACGTACCCTGCGATGGACATGGAGACTTACATACCTCTCCCTGGGTGCTCTTGTCGGTTACACATGCTACGTTATCTACGATGACCGCCACCCTCAAGAGCAGTACCAGCCTGATCCTTCCAAGAAGACTCTTGTCGTTCTTGGTAAGTTACTACCTGCGCATAGCTCCTAGATATTGGACAAAGTTACTGACGCAATACCCTTATATAGGATCCGGCTGGGGCTCTGTTGGTCTCCTCAAGAACCTCGATACCGAGAACTACAACGTCATTGTCGTTTCTCCTCGCAACTACTTCCTCTTCACCCCTCTCCTGCCCTCATGTACAACCGGTCTTATCGAGCACCGCTCCATCATGGAGCCTGTTCGAACTATCCTCCGCCACAAGAAGGGTGCCGTCAAGTACTACGAAGCTGAGGCTTCCTCCGTTGACGCTGACCGCAAGGTTGTCAAGATCAAGGACAACACCGAGGGCAAGGGCCCCCAATCCGAGACCGAGATCCCCTACGACATGCTCGTTATCGGAGTTGGTGCTGAGAATGCCACTTTCGGTATCCCCGGTGTCCGCGAGAACAGCTGCTTCCTCAAGGAGATTGGTGACGCCCAACAGATCCGCAAGAAGATTATGGACTGTGTTGAGCGAGCTTCTTTCAAGGGTCAGTCTCAGGAGGAGATCGACCGTCTGATGCACATGGTCGTTGTTGGTGGTGGCCCTACCGGTGTCGAGTTCGCCGGAGAGCTTCGCGACTTCTTCGAGGAGGATATCAAGAAGCTGATCCCTGAGATCAGCCACCGCTTCAAGGTTACCCTCATTGAGGCTCTTCCAAACGTTCTCCCTTCGTTCTCTAAGCAGCTTATTGAGTACACCGAGAACACACTGCGTGA
The DNA here is from genome assembly GCA_003313175.1 of Fusarium equiseti. Lineage (NCBI taxonomy): Eukaryota > Fungi > Ascomycota > Sordariomycetes > Hypocreales > Nectriaceae > Fusarium > Fusarium equiseti. The sequence continues at coordinate 949,458 of QOHM01000007.1, forward strand.
GGAGAACATTGACATCAAGCTCAAGACCATGGTCAAGAAGGTGACAGAGGACTATGTCGAGGCCGAGTTCGCTGGACCCGACGGCAGCAAGCAGACTCTCCGCCTTCCTTACGGTCTGCTTGTCTGGGCCACCGGTAACGCTGTCCGACCTATCGTCCGGGATCTCATGGGCAAGGTCCCCGCTCAGAAGGACTCTCGTCGTGGTCTTGCCGTCAACGAGTACCTCGTTGTTCAGGGAACTCGCGACATCTGGGCTGTCGGTGACTGCGCTGTTGCCGGCTACGCCCCTACCGCGCAGGTCGCTTCCCAAGAGGGTTCTTTCCTGGCTCGTCTGTTCAACAACATGGCCAAGACCGATACTCAGGAGGCCCGCATTAAGGAGCTTAGCAGCAGCCTGAACCTCAAGCAGGGCAACTCTGCCGAGATTGCTGCTGAGATTGAGTCTCTCGAGAAGCAGCTCCGCCGTATCAAGGATGTCAAGCCCTTCCGATACTCCCACCAGGGTTCTCTGGCCTACATCGGTAGCGAGAAGGCTGTCGCTGATGTCCCTTGGTTCAACGGCAACATTGCCAGCGGTGGTGGTTTGACCTACCTGTTCTGGCGAAGTGCTTACCTTTCCATGTGCTTCAGCAGTAAGTTTTGACAGATTTTGAACCTTGTATAAGATTTATGCTAACTAAACTTTCACAGCCCGAAACCGTGTTCTGGTTGCCGTTGACTGGCTCAAGTCCAAGGCCTTCGGCCGTGATGTCTCTCGCGAGTAAACCCCGATCCGACAAAACCTTTTACGCGACAAGGTTCGATACCCTGATACGAGCTATGGTTGGTGGTGGATTCGAAACACAGTCTACGCGGCCTAGCTCACGATGATCTGTTCTTGGGAGGGTGTACTTGGAGCATTGTGCGTAGGCCTATGAAGCCTAACTGAGCCGGACTAATAGAGGTCTGATTGGAGTTGGGTTTGGGTTGGAATGCTTCATAATGTACACCTCGAGTTGGTCTTTCTTTTTGGTTGTTCTTTAATTTTTCTTTGTTCACGGATATAGATGGGAGAGGCAGGACACTTGTATGACATAGCTAGAGCGTGCGGAAAAGCAGCAAAGACTTGGGGGACGTCAGTGAAAAACAAATGACGAAGATTTGACATAGTGAATTAAATATTTGCTGTTTCATTGTTGGGCATCCTTGAAAGCTTACAACGTATACCTGTGCATGTGATTCTCCGAGACAAAAACCCGTCATGATATGGATGATCATCGCGCTGAGAGAGATCGCAAGACAATATTTAGGAGCACATGATGTGTGTTGCCGGTTCTTTCCATGCTGACCAGGTATGTGTATTATCTGTAATTCACATGCCTGGTCTGGTCTGGTCTGGTCTGGTCTGGTCTGGCCTGTTCTTCATGTGGATATCAAGACTAGCATCGAGGCTATCTGACCTTCCGTCTCCAAAAAGTTCCGGTGGTAGTTCGGGGGTCCAGGTTCGCAAGTTGGACTGCGGGGCACAAAGCTCCCCGCATCAATCCGACATGCGGAGCCGAGATCTAGGTAAGCTCAAGGTGCAGAAAACAAATAATCCAAGGGCCAGTCTGAACCGACATTAACTAACTCCATTATTTTGTCTTCTCGGCCCTCAAAGGTTAGCTAGCTTTCCTGCTACCCCAAAGCTTGTTTCCAGAAGACTGGACGTGGGGAAGGAGGACAATTACTACTCGTCACTATCCCCAAGTCGGGCAATCCATTGCAACGATAACCTAGCTAAGCTGTGCTCTTCACCATGGGTGACTCGTCAAATCTTTCCGGCCGGGACCGTGCCATCGAATTGGACTCGGGTGATGTTCTTAGGCATACTCGCGACGAATTTAATATTCCATCAAAAGCTGACGTAGCACGCAAAACTCTCCCTCCGGACAATAGCACAAGTACGTTTCTTTGTGTCTTGCCGAAGAACTCTCCTTTGCCTTGCTGATTCTCTTAGACGCAGATGATAAAGCCATCTACCTTGTAGGCAACTCGCTCGGTCTCCAGCCCAAGCGTACAGCAGAGCGCATTCAGCAGTACCTCGCAACATGGCGCACCCAAGGTGTACAGGGCCACTTCAAGCCCCTGGATGATTCCCCTCTGCCGACTTGGTTGGATGTCGACGCTCGCGCTGCGGAAATGATTGCACCCATCGTGGGCGGCAAGGTCAGCGAAGTGGCTGTCATGCAGACACTGACAGCGAACTTGCACTTCTTGATGGCAGCGTTCTACAAACCCGATATCCAGGGGCGTCATAAGATTATCTTGGAGAGCAAGGCATTCCCAAGTGACCATGTCAGTGATTGAATCAGATAGCAAGGTATGCTAACTAACATATGCATGTGCTTAGTATGCAGTTGAAACGCAAATACGCCATCATGGACTGCGTCCCGAGGATTCTATGATTGCCCTTGAACCTCCCAATAACGAGGACATTCTCCCCGAAGAGTACATTGAGTCTGTTATTGATCAACACGCTTCTACAACCGCTGTGCTTCTCCTCCCTGGTATCCAATATTACTCGGGCCAACTACTCGATATCCCACGGCTAACAGCTTTTGCTCGTGAACGAGGTATATTTGTTATCTGGGACCTTGCACATGCGGCAGGAAATGTGCTTCTCTCATTGCATGACTGGAATGTTGACGCTGCTGCTTGGTGAACCTACAAGTACATTAACGGTGGTCCAGGCTGTATCGGTGGTCTGTTTGTTCACGAGCGTCATGCACAGGTCGAGCAAGATGGATCACACAATGTGAGGCTTGCCGGATGGTGGGGAAACGACAAGACAAAGCGCTTCGAAATGAGACCCGGCTTCGTACCCGTCCCAGGCGCCGCGGGATTTCAACTCAGTAACCCATCCGTCCTCGATATAACCTCACTCTGCGCTTCTCTAGAGATCTTCGAACTCGCCGGTGGCATGGCTCCCATACGTGCCAAGAGTACAAGGTTAACAGCATACCTCGTTTCTGAATTGCAGAAACTGCCGGTGGATATGAGCGCACATTGGCAGATCATCACGCCCAGTGAACAAGAGCGCCGCGGAGCGCAAGTAAGCTTGCTTCTATCTGACGGGTTGTTGGATGAGGTGATGGCGGGTCTAGAGAGAAGGGGTGTTTTGGTGGACGAGCGCAGACCGAACGTTATTAGAGTTGCTCCTGCACCATTGTACAATACGTTCCTGGACTGTTGGAAGTTTGTGAATGCATTCAAGGAAGCTTTGGGGGAAGCATTAGATGCCGTTGGAGCAGTGAAAAACTCGACTCGGGCAGTATGAGATAAATCGATACAAACAAACAAGATAGACACATGTTATATACTGCTACAAAGTTACTGCTACCTGACATATACTGCAGAAGGACTACTACATTGTTTCACGGCTACCACAACTACACCTTCCAGCATGTGTTGTCGTTCGGGGCTTGGCATGAGTGTATCCTGCAAGGTTTGGCTTTCAGGCAGCAGCACCACGACAAACTTACAGTTTCATATACGCAGTCATCGAGGCTGTGTTATCTTTGAATCCAAAGCTTCATTCTATAGGTAGACATACGCCCTCTTCAGGCCGGTGCCATCTACTGGAATTAATTGTCCATCATGAGAAATTCATCAATAGAAAGAAATTTTCGAGTATGTTCTACAGGGTAGTTTGCATGCAGGGTTCTCAATGTCCCTGACTAAGGTGGCGGGTCTTATTTCCAGTCCCCAAGGGTTCTTCGTCGTGGACCAGCGACAACCAATCATATACCGTTAGTGGATCCACTAGGCGGACTTGCCGCAAGGCGCCAGTTGCATCAACTTTTTTTGTTAGCGGCGAAAAAAAAAAAATAAACCAAGCGCGCTGGGAATTGCAGGCTCACTTAAAACTTCCACTCATCCTCACCTTTCATCTCCTTTCCCTTCCGACATCATCCAACCTTCGGGCACGCACTCTTTCTTCATCAAAAAGAGCCCCAATCTTGTTACTACAAGATATTATATTGCGTTTCCTACGACTCTCTTCCTTCTAATAATCCCTTTTCTCCCTTCCAAGACGGGCTATTGTAACCAGCTCCGTCTTATCCTTTACTCCTTATCATAATGTCTGGCTACGACGGCGGCGGATACGGCGGTGGTGGCCGCGGAGGCGGTGGCTACGGCGGTGGTGGTTATGGCCGTGATCGCGGCGGCGACCGTGGTGGTGACCGCAATGGTCACGGTGGTGGTTACGGAGGGTAAGTCGATTTTTCTTTGTGCTTTGCGCGTATGGTCTTGTTGTTTCACCTTGAAGACTGGGCCGCCCTTTCTTCAACAGAAACGCGCCCGCCTTTCTACACCGCGTTTTCGCCTCACTTTGTTGGACATTTTTACTGACACTATATACAGCCGAAGCAACGGAAATGGCTACGGCGGCGGCGGTGGCGGCTACGGTGGTGGTGGTGGTGGTTACGGAGGAGGTGCTGGCGGCGACCGTATGGGCGCTCTCGGCTCCGGCCTCAAGAACCAGGAATGGGGTATGTCTTATCATCATCAGCTTTCTCCTTTCGCATCTGCTAACCTTCTTTTAGATATCAATACTATGCCCAAATTCGAGAAGTCCTTCTACAAGGAACACCCCGATGTTGAGAACCGATCTGATGCCGACGTTGAGGCTTTCCGCCGCAAGCATCAGATGACCATTGCTGGCACCGAGGTCCCCAAGCCTGTCGAGACTTTCGACGAGGCCGGTTTCCCACGATATGTCATGGACGAGGTTAAGGCCCAGGGTTTCCCTGCTCCCACCGCCATTCAGTCCCAGGGTTGGCCCATGGCTCTCTCTGGTCGCGATGTCGTTGGTATCGCCGAGACTGGTTCCGGAAAGACCCTCACATACTGCCTTCCCTCCATCGTTCACATCAACGCCCAACCTCTCCTCGCCCCCGGCGATGGTCCTATTGTCCTTGTCCTCGCTCCCACTCGTGAGCTTGCTGTCCAGATTCAGGAAGAGATGAAGAAGTTCGGTCGATCTTCTCGCATCCGCAACACTTGCGTCTACGGTGGTGTCCCCAAGGGTCCTCAAATCCGTGACCTTTCCAGAGGAGTCGAGGTCTGCATTGCCACCCCCGGTCGTTTGATCGACATGCTCGAGGCCGGTAAGACCAACCTGCGTCGTGTTACATACCTCGTCCTCGACGAGGCTGATCGCATGCTTGACATGGGTTTCGAGCCCCAGATCCGCAAGATCATTGGCCAGATTCGACCCGACCGACAGACTCTCATGTGGTCTGCTACCTGGCCCAAGGAGGTTCGTGCTCTGGCTTCCGACTTCCTCAACGACTTCATCCAAGTCAACATCGGTTCTATGGAGCTTGCCGCCAACCACCGAATTACCCAAATTGTCGAGGTTGTTACCGATATGGAGAAGCGTGATCGTATGATTAAGCATCTCGAGAAGACCATGGAGAACAAGGAGAACAAGATCCTCATCTTTGTCGGTACCAAGCGAATTGCTGACGAGATCACCCGATTCCTTCGCCAGGACGGCTGGCCTGCGCTTTGTGAGTACCATGCTATTGCACTTTCGTTGACAAATGCTAACTTTTCACAGCCATTCACGGTGACAAGCAGCAGAACGAGCGTGATTGGGTCCTTGACCAGTTCAAGACCGGAAAGTCCCCCATCATGGTGGCCACTGATGTTGCCTCGCGTGGTATTGGTATGTATCATTCTTCCCCCTCCCCCCTCATGGCAACTTCCAGCAACAGCACTTGCTGTACTTTACTCTCGTATTTAGGGGCTCTCTTGACTGTGCGAATTTGCCTGATAACTATCGTGTCCAATTGGTTCTCAACCAACGGGGTCTTGATCCGTTGTGTAGCCTTCACTTTGCTATACTCACGTGTTTTCGCTCTTGTACCGTTTCCACTTCCGTGGTACGAGTGTGGAGTTGGCATACTGTTGCCTTTGATCAAGCTGCTGGCCAAGGTTCTCTTGTTTCCAGGACCCAGTGACCCGCATACTCCAGGATGGCATTTTGACGCACTTTCTATTGCCCCATCTCCGCTAGGAGTGAAGTACAAATGGCATGCCAATATGCATCGCCATTCACCTTCATCTTCCACGCTGAAACGTTGCTATACAAACCCCTTCTTCGCCTGCTAACCATTCTTGCTAAAGATGTGCGCAACATCACTCATGTGTTGAACTACGATTACCCCAACAACTCGGAAGACTACATTCACCGAATTGGTCGTACCGGTCGTGCTGGTGCCAAGGGTACCGCCATCACCCTGTTCACTACTGATAGTGAGTATTCTCCCCCAAACCCTTTGCCTTCGAAGTACTAACAACCTTCCCCAGACCAGAAGCAGGCTCGTGATCTTGTCAATGTCCTCACTGAGGCTAAGCAGCAGATTGATCCTCGTCTTGTTGAGATGACTCGATACGGCGGCGGTGGCGGTCGCGGTTACGGTGGATGGGGACGTGGCCGTGGCGGTGGCGGTGGTAGAGGTGGGTTCCGCCGTCGCTAAAGCAGCAAGGCGCCTATCGAGCTGACTCGACCTCCAGCCAACGCCAACAACATGCCCATTGGTAACCGTCGATGGTAAGGTAGTCCTCCCTCTTGGGGGTTCGATCTTTTCGCGGTATGGATCAGACAGCCTCGCATTTCGGATCTTCAGATTCTCAAAAGTACATGACATCAAGGCGTTTGTTTGTTAGAGGACAGGTGGCTCGATTAGATTTGACTCGTTGTTTGCGAGTCTGGATTCATGGTTTGACTGCGCCAATTTGGTCGCACTTAGTTGCATTTCTGCGTTTACATGTTTACCTCAAATAATGGCTTTAGACTGGGTTGATGATATCGTGCTGAGTGGTATGAAAACACTCAACGACGGAGATGAGGAGAAAATATCCATTCATTGGAGGCCTCGTGCTTTGGAGGTCGATGACAATTGGGCTGAGTGTTTACTTAGACTTTATGTAGTTCTCACAAAAAGCAGAACTCATTCGATCTTTACTGTGCCTAATGGATTGTGATGTATGTTCACTGGTTGATTCTTATCCAACTTCTATATATCTCAGTGTTCTAACTCTGAACTTGCGAGGTCCTTCGCTTTATGTACATGCTCGATGAAGTCCTGCTCTCAAATGAAGGTTTGTTTCCTTGCTAAGTTGCAATTTGACTGTGCTTTGTTCGACTGTCCCCGTAGCATATCGTCTACACCTTGCTTTCGCTTCTCAAGCATGACCCTGCGGTGCTCTGTTGGTTATGTCACCTATTGAGAACGATGGTGTTCTATCAGTGTCAACTTTTAGCTCATATGCTTCAGGGAACATCTTCTTCCATTGAAACTGTGACTGTACCGGTTACTCGACCCATGGAGCAAGCAGGATGATGTTTGTCGGGCTCGCTTCAATCAGCTTGGTGGATGAGGGTAATACAAGCCATTGGCTATATACCTGATCCCAGGTGATGGGATACCACAGTCAAATGCGATGTTCATCCTCTTCAGCTTGACCGTCGATGGCAACCCATTGCCTTTCCGCCCCCTTCTGCAGCTCCAGTGCTACTCAGATCGTGACAAGTGCTTTGGCTTCCTCGTAAGCTTGCTGTATCCGGCGAGATATCCTGTTGACAAGTTGACGAATGGTTTACTTGAGCCGTACTACACTCCTTGCCCTGGATCTCGTAGTCACTTGCAGCTCAAACATGTAACTTCGACATCTCCAGATCTCTATCGTCTATGATGCGTCCCTCGTTGAGACAGCAGTGAGTGCATGATCAATACAATCCCCCGTCACGAACTACATTATACCAATGCCACCGTTGTACTCACCCCTGAAAGATCAGAGTCTCTATGCCTGGTTTGGGTTGCAGCCCTGCTCCAGTGATATGCGCGTATCTATCCGCTACGTTGTTCGCCAACTCTTGGGGAGTCTTTCAGTATTGGTAGCTTCAAGGGCCAGCGACCCTTTGAATGGCGTCGATGGCCAAGTCTGTCAATATCAATGTTCAGCTTGCAATAAGTTTGGTATATTGCAGCCCAGCATAGCTCAAGTATTCCTGTTGTATCTCAGTCAGAATACCACTGCGTTCGCTCTTATCAAGCTGTACCCGACTCACGTGCCGACCATCCCGAACGTCCCGACTATCTTCTCAGCGCTGACTGTGCTTGGCTATTTCTAAACGGTCTCGGCGAGGTAGGGGCTATATCTAGAACCCAATACGTGCATCTTTTCAAGCTGTGTATCATTGTAAGCCTGAAGTAACTGGCAAGCAGTTGCCTGAATAACTGGGATGCCCCAGAAGGTTGGGTTATGTTTGCCCAACGATGAACATTCATGATACACCCATAGGCTCGGTTACAGTTACCACATCGAGAGAAAGCAGCTCGACAATCGTCATCAAACATATGCAATAATCAGCATGCCCTCGATGACGATAACTGCAATACATACTGACTGAACTGGCAAATGACCTTGCTTCTCAGACGTTCTACTTGCGAGAAGACACACAACGCTTCGATAAAGTATCGAACACTCAAGTCTGCCTTAGTTTACGCCGGCCTTCACAGTATAAAGGGATGTCAGTAGGGACCAGTGCCAGGTTGAAACCAACGCCGTTACACCTCAGTGTATATGAAGTCCCTTTACCAGCCAACTTACACAATGATTTGAAAAAGACATCACCGAGAGCAAAGTGCAGGGTAGCGAAAGGAGCAGTAGTGATCAAGATCGGCGCGAAGAGACCCGCCTGGTCCTTAGCCAAGGAATGAACGCTGTTCAAAAGGCATAGTATCAAAATGACAGCCAGTAGTGCGGATAGGTGCGGTCGTATCATCAAGACTCCTTGCTGATTCCAATTGAAATTCAGTAGTGACGCATATGGACTTTTGCAATTCAATGACATTGTGTCGAAGCACAGAACGGCAACCATATCGCCATATGGTATGGTATGTCGGGGCGACATGACATGGCACGAGGCGGCGCAAATTGGCCGAGAGTGAAGGCTGAGTGGTGCTGACCAAGACGGTTTCGCCGAGTCTTTGATGGGAGACACCCTAAACCCAACGTTCCAGAACAGACTAAGGTAAGTTATTCTCTTCTATTGTCTCTCAGACACGACGCCAGGTTTCGGAGCCATCCACCCAATCGACCATGTTGCCCGAAATCATCATTGGCAATATCAGCCTTCTGAGCTGCCATTGAGGCATTTCAGAAGGCCCATGTTTGCCATCATGGAGACTCATTTAGGACCGAAAATCTTCGGAGCCTGGAAAGAAGCACGGGGCCCAGCGCTCCGGGACGATGGCAAACAGACATATGTACAGCAGAATCGGACAGAGATGAATCGTCAATCACAGTCTCCTTAGCAAAGAGAAGAATAACGAAAAAGAATGAGACCCGTAGGAGAGGCTGTTCAGTTTCCACAACCTGCAGGGATAACAGGAAACAACAGCCACCAATGGGTAACAGGGGACCAAAAGGCTGAAGACGAGTGTGCGGATCGGCCAAGATCCAGTGCCTATGAGTCCAAGTGCCTCAGCCGCCGTCGATGCACCCCAGGAATGAGGGTAAGAGCTTGATGAGTCCGGCGTGGCTCCGGCCTGATTACTACTGTATGACATGGCGTGGCATTTCCCAGAGGCTTGGTGCTCCATTGGACAATGCTACAGTACCTGTGCTTCTCCAGCCCCTGTGTCTATCCCTTGGTCCTTGCCTTGACGGTCCAAGCTTTCTCCAGACGCGAGGGGACTGACCTGACGACTCCAGGGACTAGCCCGGACCACCGCGCAGTCAGGGTGAATGTCGCGTCGTGCCGTGCTTAACTTTCCTTCATATGCACCTGTGCAAGGCATGGTATGTATGGTATGTACATATGGTGTAGCATGACAATGACAATACCGTATCATATCGTCATGTTTTGCTTGATGTCCAAGATTGTGATATGTGACTGTATTCCACCTGTATTGATAACTCTGGTCGCTTGCCGCGGCGAACCCCAGACCAAGACAGAAACACATCCCATCCATCTGTCGGTGTGTTTACCTGTCATTATGCTGTATTTTGACGAAATGGACGCATACGGCTTCCCCTTTCCGCTCAAGGTTCCGTTCCGCTGACAATCGAGAACCCCTCTTCGACAATTCTCAGATACAGTAGCCCTGCTTCAACACCCAGTCATGGGAATCTCTTGGATGTCACCGTCGATAATACCAATATCCGCTTCCCCGGTATGTATGTAGGCATTTTATTAGTTATCGCACACCCATATGCAGCAAACTCTCCTGACTCAATAGCGGTACGTTTGTCTGTCCAGACAGAATATGCGCTACGTCACCTTTCACGGGTCTTGCGTGGACGTATCGTCTTTGATGCGATCAATTCCGGGCGCTTGATCATGAATGATTCAACAGCATGCATCAATGTGGAAGGGCATCCAACTGCCAAGTACAATGCGAGCCGCGGTAGCCAGGAGCCCAGAACGGACGACTTCAGTGGCCTTGCCGTTGCAAACCATCACGGGGACGCTAGAGGGGACCTCCTGGTCTTTCTATTGCTGCACTGCATGGGCTAAGTATCCACATCTTGCAGAGGGCCCCATGTTGCTGGGACTGAGGACTGAGGACCGTTGTATGAGCACTGTACAGCATGTATCCGGTTAGCGGACACTCCCATTATCCCCTCAACATTGGGTCTTTCCGATCGCGATATTCCACGTTCGTAGAGAACAGGCCGCAGACCTGGAATTGTGCGGTTCAGTATCAGCCGTTGATTGCGTCGGTGGCGGACTGGAGATGCCGGCTGAGCACTGCCGTCGGCATCGTGTTGTCTCGCAATCAGTCTTTCCTCTCACTTCACGCCGCATATTCAGTCTCAATGTCGGATAAGGTATCGAACCGCACCCGGGCTGTTTGCCTGCTTCTGACCTTGCTTTTAAGAAGCGCACCAGGAACGGGTTGTGGACACGCTCAGTCTAACTCGTGGAGGGAGGCACAAGAGACAGCGCGGCACTCATTCGCGAGTGACGGAACGCGGCTGGGACCATTCAGGCTTGTCAGCCTTGAGTAAGGTAATAATGAGTTGCTGGCTGTACGGATACAATATCAGCAAACAAACTAGCCGTGCGATGTGGCTGGAATCTCCAGCGCCAAATCTTAGTTTTTGGGCAGATGCCTGCCCTGTGCCACAGGTTTGTTAGCCAACCCATCATGGTCAAGAATCCAGGAACGCGGCTAAGACTCCAGTAAGCATGTCTCAGTGCTTGATGCCTTCCTGCTTTCGGTTTCGAGATCATGGCCCAGACCGGACTGGAAGGGAGGATCGCCCGTGACGTTTGTTTGCGACACAGTCGCCCGCGTTTCATAAATATGAAGCCACACGTTTATGTTGAAAGAGGTACACGAACGCCGAGACAGCTCATGCTCGGTGCCGAAATCGTAACAGAAGAACCCGGATAGAATAATGAGTAAACCTGAAAAGGGACTGTAGCTGTGCAACTCCATTCCGGCCGCTGCCGAATCCAATGCTCAGCACCTGAATAAACTGGGCTCATAATAATTTCCCAAGCAACAGAACAGAACAGAACAGAACAGAAGCAGAGCAGCTTGATAGTGGAGGTCTGAAGGTCAACCACCCTGAATCATCAGGTGTGCGCTAGTAGGGCAATTTACGGAGAAGTTTCCCAAGTTCAATGCGCACCACGCCTAATTCGACTTGCGCTAATGAGCTGAGTCGTCTGGCTTTGCGCCCACCGTTCTGCAGATCGCTAGCGGCTCAGCCCACCAAGATCTGAGTGTTCTCGCGGTGTGGTGGGCCCTGATATAATCATCCAGAGGAAGTGAGATTGGTCGGTAGATCAGTGAGGTGACTGGTCACCTGTGGAAGTATCCCTCGCACCGTCGGCGAAAAGTGCTGAGGAGCGTCAGATAATATCAAGGTTGGCCGGTGTTAGTCGTTGCTCTCCGTGTCTATAGCCAACATCGCATATGACGAACGACGGCGTGCGGGAGATTCCCAGGACCGCGGGAAAGCCTGAGATCGCAATTGACCGGCTTCTGACTAGCCCACGTTTGCTTGGGGATCAGAGACACCGTCAACGTGGACTAATTTGACTGCCGTCCACCGTCACACTGGATGGCTTGCCGTAGCCTCACACGTTCCTGGATATGCAAGTGACATCCACCGACTCATGAGCCTGGGTGGTTAAAGATCTGCTGGGTCACTGGGGGCTAAGGCCCACGAAACAGCACTAGTTACTGGCTGCTAAAGGTCCTCCTGCATTTTTTTCTGACCCTTGACTCAAGAGTGGATAGAAGTCGGCTTGCTGTGTTTCCGAGATGTTCGTATCTGTGCGACGCTGGGGGCATTATGGGCACAATACAGTGTATCTGTAAGCGTTCATCCCTGGAAATCCAGCGATTGAACACTTCCTGTACCCCACCAAACCGAGAAACAAAACAGATTGACTAAAGAAGCGTCCAACAGGAGAATTTTGTGCTTGGGAGATTGTCATCTCGAACATCATCCGAATATCACTAGGCCATCATCTAGCTGTTAGCGAACGGCACAGGAGTACTGGCAACCCATCAGATTGTATGCCCCTGATCCAGTACATACAGTACTGGCCCATCAGATTAGATCCATCAGCATCTCAGGGTGACAGCGACAGAGGACAGCCATACGAGTATTGACTGAGCATGCCCCTTGTATCATGATTTGCAATAAACATGCCCCCACACACGTTTTTATCAAATGTTGAGGTCCCTCGCAGCTCCTTGGCATTGTACTGTCCATGCGGAAACCGATCACCCTCAGCGGCCGATAATCTGTCGCTTGTGCGAGTTGTTCACGAACTGCCCTTTCTGGGGGTTCCTCGCTGTCGTTTCGGCTCTTACTCGCTCAATTACTCCTTGTTGACACTTTTATCAATTGTCGGGTCTGTTCAACCAACGAAATGAGTCGTTTGTCTTTGGATTGGCAAACTCATCATCCACCAGATTGACTCCAAGACTAGTGGAGACGCCCAAGCCGGCAACCCGTCATTTCCTATGCACACCCCTGTGATTGGAGGCTTTGTAGGACGGGTTAGCCCAATTCTAGTTAAGCAGCGAGAGCCACAAGCCCTTGTGCAGTTTCCAGCGGATTGGTATCGTTATGGTGCGCCGCTTAAGGTTTCTTGCTTGCTTGAATGAATGGCTGATATAGTAACCGTACGGTAGAGTGAATTGAGCCGCTCGATCTTTTCCATCATGATTGGATTTCGTGTCATGGTATGTTGGTGAGTACGAAGCATCACTATTGGCTTGGACGCTCACCGCCTCAATATTGTGGATGTCTATCCAAGAATTTCTTTATTCGTGAGTGTGGGCCATAATCCAGAAGGTGATGAGCTTCGAATATCGTTCTCCGGCCTGTCTGCATATGGTACCCAACCCTGGCGTGCTGTAGGTCTAGACAGTTGCTTCCTTGCAGAGCAACGCTGGAAAAGTGTGTCTGATGGGGTATGTCTGTCTCATTCTTTACAGACCCATGTCCAAAGTAATGTCGCAAAAGAAACCAAGCATGCTTGCTTGCTTGCTTTTATCAATTGTCTATCTGCAGTCTGCAAGCTCGCCCTGCGTAACAATTGGATGTTCGGATGAATGCATCGAAGGCGGTCAAGACGAGAACCCAGGAGGGGGGTTGCATTCACCTAACATCCTTCAGAGAAGAGGTAGAGGTGATCGAAACCCCACGTAAAACCACAACCACATTCCTTGGTAGAACTGAACCAGAAGTCAGTTTCATGTTGCTTCATGCCGGCAGTCATTTGTACAGTAGACCAGCAAGAAGTTAGCAACTCTGGTTCCCCGCAACTTTGGGAGCACTAACAATCGAATTGGATTTAATTAATGTGGTCTGAGGAGGCTGGATACTGGCAACGATGCAGTTGCAAAACCGAGTCAGGGCTGAGGTAACAATTCAGTTGCTGCGTGACAGGGGAGCTAGACGCACTGGGGCTGGCGCCCAAATGACCCAACCGCACGCAACACTGGTGCTCTTCCCCCACAAGGTAATCTCGTACACCATGCTTCTTATCTTGTTGATAAGATGGGGAACGAAGACCCTGCACAAATAACTCCATGGTTGCTTTGGAACTGCACGCAACGCCTCGACCAAAGCATTGAGCAGGAGAGAAATCGCATGCACATATGTAAACCGCGATATTTGGACCAGAAAGGCCCAGTACGTGCTCAGCTTGGACGATGATCTCAGGTCTCTATGCATGTATGCCAAGGAGGAAACGAAAGGCTGTTCCGCCCACATATCAGACGCACGGACGAAATCGCAGAGCTTGACGTCGGACTTGAAGGTGTGGGTGCCCTCAACACAGTGCTGGGAGCCCTGGAAGCCTCGACGTTGCAAATCTAGCCCCCAGGACAGATGCCAACCAACGGCGGTGGGACGGTTTTGTCTGATGTCGCAAAAGAGCTATCATTCGTAAAAAGTCGCACAGGGGCCCAGCCACCTCACCACAAGGGCTAGAATCGGCATGGGTTGCGCATCAGTGGGTACTCCACGTGAGCAGTACGTAGTCAGGACTGGGACTGTCTCGCAAGCTCGTAGGAACACAAAGCCAAGTCAACACGTGGAGCCTTCCTAAATGTTTCCATTCGATTTGTGCAACGTTGAGTGTGTCATGTTGCGGTCCGTAGATAATAGTGGCAGGCTGGGTACGCGGTTGACGGAGAGCTTGCACTGAGCAGCATCGACATAAAATATATTGTCTGTTTATGAAGGGATTTTCCTAAGCTCCCCTGTCTGACCGACGACATTCTGGACTCACGGCCCAGTCGCTTGGTTGGGCGATGTCGGGAATCTATTGGTTCAAAGACCGAAGCAGCTGCATGTGTGTTGTCAGACACCGTATTGATACATCGCGGTGTGCTGCGGCAGAAGTGACAGTCCTGATACCGCAATGTTGTTGGATGCGGTGTCGCTTGACAATGAGTCGTATCTGATTTCTCGAGCGCTCTGCAGTGAATTGACGAACAGGTTAGCTGAGGTGCCTGGCTAGCAGAGAAGTGCAATCCACTAATTACCGTAGAGAGACACCAACAAACTAGGACTACTGTGCCTCTTTGGGGCATTTTAGTCCCCCTTTTAGTTCATCCCAGATGTTCGGGTCGCTTAGGATCTTGTTTAACTAGACCCTGAGTTTCTGGGACAGATCATTCGACTAGAAAGGTATCATAGCTGCCAGGATCTTGGAACCGTGTGGCTCGATCACCGAAAGCTGGAGAAGCCAAGAAGCGGCGCCTATTGTGATGTCAGGTATGACTATCAACGAAACATGCTGGTAGATGGTATTTTGGCATAGCTGGCGGTATGCTCTGCGGCCGCCCAGGAGATGAACGTGTCAAGGATTGTTGATTTTCGATTCAGGTATTGATGAGTCGTTTGTCGGCAGGAGGTTGAGCTGGGGAGAATTGAGATTAGTTTGGTCTCCACTCCCGTCTTGTAGGGTAGAGCAAGTGCCAGCAGCCACCTAGCTTTGCTTCAGGGCCTGAGCATAATTATGAGATGCTTAGCAAGGTAAAGAAAGCGTAATTAATTAAAATGGATTCATATCGAAGATCTCGATAATTGCCCAATTGTTTTAATGTTAGTAGTATTCAATTTGTCATCTCTCACTTGGGCTGCGATTAGCGAGTCTTGATAGATTGCCCTTCTAAACGTGGCTGTTGCCGGCAGCGTCTTGATGGCATTGGTCCAGGAGTGGATGTGCGTATGCCACAAAGTTAGAGGGGAAGTGTCCAGCAATAGAATTAATTGAACAGCTGACTGAATTGACGTTTACCAACTTTGTGTTGCCCTGCTGTCTTTCTCTGTCCTTACAACTTTTTACTCTGTGCAGGAGAATTGGGTCGGGTTCCTTAATGCATCACCCTATACTCAATCACGAGGCCCATTGTCGTTACAGTACGTGCAATGTCTGTTGACTACTATTCGTACTGAGACGGCGTTGATGCCACTGTTACAGTATCAGCCACACTCACGGTATGGCATGCCAGCACAGCGAGCGAATGGTGACTTTGCTGACGACGCGGCGTGGTCTTTGGTGCTGCTCCCCGACGCCGTTTCACACTTTCTCCGGAGCGCTGGCTCATAACCTGAGTAACCATCTTCTAGGGCTGAACTAGAGCTTAGAGACCTGCCATCCCCTGAAGCCAACACGATCGAGGCGGATACGGAATCTTTAGCCCGATCAACGGCGCCGGCATCCAAAAGAACAAAGCTTTGCTAAAGAAAAGCGATGCACGTCAGGGACTTGTCGATTCCACATGTACTGTACTGTACGCTGCTATGTACGTCGAAACAAGCTTGCCATCATAGTATCGCGGGTGTTGCGCAGCGAAGTCGTCGTTACACAACCGAGTCGCGGAGAATAAACTGATCCATCCTTGAGCTTGGCTTGCAACTAGTGTCCTGGGAACCACGACGCCGGGCTCATTCACACCCATTGCGACATTGCCGCCACGTTCTGAGGCCTCAACGCCTGTATCCGTGCTCTCTTTGCCTTGATTACTGATAACTAAAGTCAAAGGGTATTGCGGTATCCGTACTGGGCCTGAGTCAGTTGAGGTCACAGGAAGATTTGGCAATCTCTGTCTCCTTCATCGGCCGTGGCAATCCGCGTGCCCGGAGACCCCATTCTCTTTGATCGATGACCTCTTTCATTGGTACCCTGTCGACAAGCTGGAAAATCGGCAACTAACCTGTCTAACCCCTCTCTGGTAATTATTAGCCAAGCCCCGAGCTGCATTCAACACAAGCACCCTGGACGCATCTTCCAGCGGTGGAACCAGCCACCTCTTGGCTTGATTGGTTCTAGTCTTGGAAAAGGCCGCAGATCTACTGCCAGAGGTCAGGGATCCTCCTTGCGCACTGTATCCAGTGGAGGGTGGACATTCCTTGAGCCCTTGATCCAGCACGGGGTGGTTTTCTGGGTGGGACTGGTGCCAAAAGCGCAGGGCAGGGCACGCGGTTACCACCCCTGTTCTGCTATGCTGACTTCCCCTGGTCGATTTCACCACCATGCTGGGCTTCGACGCTTCCTGGACGTGATGGCCCTCACCAGCTCGCGTTACAGTCGTGCTCTGAGGTTGTGCTTCTTGAGGATAGAGGACAACACTTGGCTGTGACCATGGGACTCGGAGGATGGGCAGAGAAGCGGTTATCTTGCGGGTTGATTGCACCAGGAAACATCAGCATAATCAAGGCACCTGGCGATCCAATCACACCTGTATTTATTTTTTCTGTCTCTTTTTGGCAGTGCCAGCAGCCTCCAATTAATGACACCCTCCGCCACAGTTTTGTAAGTTCTGCTGTCTTGTGTCGTGTGTGTGTGTGTAATAATTGTGAGCCTAGCAAGGGGAGATTGATGAGCAAAGCAAAGACCACCTCCCAGGCCCAGCCAGCAGGTTGAGCTTGAAGCACAGAGCACGCAGTATGAGTACCGTACTGTTGTAAATCCTTCATCCTAGTATGACAGGGGACAAGGGTTTCCTGTCCATCTGCCACTTTCTTTTGCTCAGGCTCCTTCATTACACGGGTGCATACGAATTCCGATTTTTCTCTCTCCTCTCCAGGGCAGACAGAGGGAAGAAAAAAAGAGCAGTCACCAGGCCGTGGTCCTCCCATTTTCCTTCACCTCCACTTTCACCTCCCTATTGCTTCAACCTAGACCAAACCAAACCAAACCAAACGAAGCCAACTTAATTCAATTCGATCCAAGTCAGCTCAGCTCTCGTGCCTTCCCTCACTTGCTCACCACACCCCCTCTCTCTTTCTGAAATCACCTTCCATATCCCCTGGAAAAACACGCTTGATCTTTCTCGTAATTACTCGCCGCTTTCGCTCAACAAGACCACGAGTCAGCGGCAGATCCGGCACCGGTCGCGACGTGGGGTATCCTCGGCAGAACGATCGACTTCGACCCAGCAGCAGCAGCAGCAGTAGCGATTTTCACTGACTTTCACTGCATTGACTTGACTTGACTTGACTTTTCATTCTTTCAGGTCTAGTCCAGTCCAGTCCAAGTCCAGTCCCTCCACCATCTGCTCGCGCTACGACGGAAATATCCCGACTTGGTATTCATTTGCTGCTGCCTCTTGTCAGTCCAGTCCAGTCCAGTCCAGTCCAGTCACTCATTCAGTCTGCCATACAGTACAGAGTACTGAAAAGGCTTGCACCCAAGAAACTGGCACACCCCTCATCTTCAAAACAAATCCACGCTATCCACCAAGGTCGATAAGCGCAAAATCCCACTGCCACTGCCCTGGGTTGAGTTGGGTTGAACCAGCCATTTCCTGCTTACAGTACTACGGTGCATGTACCCAACTGTTTGCCAGTACCCGTTACGCTTCGGCATCTTCCAGTCTAGCCCGACAACACCAAATCTGACGGCTTCTGCTTGTCAAAAATCATAATCCTCGAACGCGCATACCTACATACCGTACTGTACATACTCAGATACATAGGTTTATTGCGTTCCCGACCGGCTGGTCCCACCTTGAGACCGCCGAACTTGACCTTTCGCCTCCAGGTTGCGGAGGAGTGCATCCTGTTCATCACTCCGTCATTCATTTTCCTCCCCTTGGGACCCTATAAAATTCTTTTCGGTCCCGCCCCTCTCCCAAGTCTCCGTCATCACAGAGGCTTTCGCAGTGCAGTTGCAGACACCGCACACCCCCCCCCCCCCCCTGCAAGGTCGCGAGTCGCTCTCAGCAAGACGAGAGTCAGTGTATCTTCCCACGATACACTTTGACACACCCTTGTCCACCTCAGGCTCCCAGCCGCTAGACCCTCTTTGCCTCTGGGCTCTCGGCAGAGTCCACCGTACCAGGCCGATTTCAACATCGCACTATATTAGTGTGTCGCTCCCCAAGAACTACGGGCGACTTAGCCCGACCTCTCTCTGATCGAGGAAAAGCGAACTATCCTTGCCCTAGGCTCCATTCCCCCATCTCTATCTTCCCTCCCCAGCAAGATCCGCGCCCAAGGACTCGGCCTAGGTGCTCGCATCACACACTTAACCATAAACCAACCTTTGGTCTTGCAAACGGCGCTACTACTGCCGCCGCCAACAACATATACTGCCGCGCCGCCGCAAGTCTCTTTGCAAGCGCTCAGCCATTACCCTTCTTTCCCCTGTTACCGGCAAACACCAACTTGACGCGGGTCTGAGCTAAAACCTCGCCGGCCATTTCTTTATCATCAGCCCCGTGGAGCTGTAGCATGTCTTTGGTGCCAACACCGCAACCTCATACTTTTGTTGACAACCGCGCATCGCTGCATTCTGCTTCCAACATCGCGAAACTTGGTTCCGAGGCGACCCTAGACACGCTCCTCAGCTCTCCCACCTCTATGGAACGAAGTGCTACGGAGTACTCGCAGTCAGGTTTGCCTTCGCCCTACCCAAGCAACTTCGGCGACAACAATTCTGAAGGTTCGAGGGCAGATCACGCATCTGCTGCGCAATATCCCGTCAAGCAGGAAGTCAACTACTCGACATCGGCTACTCCCACCTCCGAGTACGGCGTTTATCCTCAATCAGCCCGATCAGGATCTTTCCCAGAGCACGTCCAGCGTTCATACCATCCTGCAAGCAGCACCAGCAGTGGAAGTATGGCGCAACAACAGAACAGTCCGTCAATGTCCCAGCATGATGGGCGTAGCCATCAGACCCATCCGGTCAAATCTGACAACGATGTTCCTATAGATCCGTCCATCGCCGCTCCGAGCCCAACCTACGCGTCCTACGGGCAGCATTCTCCCTATGCGCCCAACCCAGACATGACACATAGCTACTCTCACCCCGGTGGCGGCATGTATGCGCAGCCTCGGCCAGACTGGGCTGGTTATGGACAGCACGGTGGTGCGCCGTTGACTCCTGGCCACCCAGTTTACGCTCAGAACCCTCAATCAGCGCCGCCCCCTCAACGACCCAACCAGGTATGTTGGAATTGGACAGACCAGTATGAGATGAATTGAGCTTGAATGAGAGCATGGCGCGTAAAATCTGATGAGTTTTGTTGAGACGCGTTGGCTCACGAGCCGCAAGTTCATCTCATTCAGGGTCCATCGCTGGTTTGATACACGATTGTTCTAACACGTCTTAGGTCTACTCTTTCGTTCCCATCCCAGGTGCCCAGCAGCACAAGCGACCTCGACGTCGATATGAAGAGATTGAGCGCATGTACAAGTGTGGATGGAACGGCTGTGAAAAGGCCTACGGTACACTGAACCATTTGAATGCTCACGTCACCATGCAGTCTCACGGTCAGAAGCGAACACCTGAGGGTAAGTTGTATTGACGCGATGTCCGATAGAGACGCGATCTAACGAAACCTCACAGAGTTCAAGGAGATCCGCAAGGAGTGGAAGCAGAGGAAGAAGGAAGAGGAGGCCAATCGCAAAGCAGAAGAGGAGCGACAACGCCAGGCCGCGGCAGCAGCAGCAGCTCAAAATGGAGGCCCTGATCCCCAGGGACCTGATGGCACTCCTACCTCATCCTACCCTGGCTCACGGCCTGTGCAGCTGCCTCCCATCGGATACCAGCCTGCTCAGTATCCACCACCACCATCGGCGGTTCCTCAGCAGCCGCTCCCCGATTACAACAACAGCCACATGTACTCCAATTACCAGCCTCATTCGCCCTATGCGCAACCTAGCCAGGGCATTCCTTACCAATGTATGTCGCAAAGACAGAGGGTGGCTTAGTTGATGAACTAACCAGGCTTAGCAAACGGAGCTCAACCCCCAAGCCACTAAGGCAGATGGTCAAGCAAGGACCAGGGTTCTAGAGGAGGAAAGTCATCAAAAGTCAGGATGGAAAAAGGAATACCCGCTGTACTATATTGAACTGCCGCGTTGTCCTTGATCCCCACGTCAGCGTCGGCCTGATGTGGTGATTGGGCGGCGCGATGGATTTTGGGACGACGGAACGCCGCCGTGCGATTCCTCGACCCGGTAATTACCTCTATTTCGACTATGGCAACCTCTTTGGTCGGCACTCTACCTTCCATGGGGTTTCCAGCATATACGTTCAGTCGCTGGACCGCTTTGCTTCTTGGTTTTGGTTTTGGAGTTTACGCATATACGCTCTTCGACAAGATGTTGGGTTGGGGAGTTACCGATTTCTATTTATGAGCATCAGGTTGCTGGTCAAGGGACGGTCCTGGAGGTTCGGCGTGGTTTATCTGCATTTGAGACGATTTGTTATGTTTTGGTGGCATGGCTGATTCCTAGCTGACACGGCAGTGCAGTGGTAGAGCTCGATGCCCGCGCTTTTTCTTTTCACATTTATTGCGCAATGATCGCAGAGACGGGGACGACGATTTTTTATTATTCATATGGCGGCGGCTCAAGTCCACCTGGCGATGTTGATGCGCTCAAGAGGATGATGGAGCGAGGCAGATAGACGCATACGGATGGTACTTTATGATTATATGGCGGCTAGATTTTGTGATTGCATGTATAATCGCACTCTGAGAATCACACTGGTCAAACAAATCTATACTTGTGTAATGCACGTCGTTCTTGAATGTTGAGTGATCAAATGCTCGTGAAGAGGCAACATAACAGACGACTTCATATGGCTTGCAAGTCAGAAACTGGAGTCGAGCAGTGATGCTTTAGGAACAAGAGGGCATACAAGGCTTCGTTTTCAAGATCTAGTGAACCAATCTGTCGGGTCAAAATCAGCCTTATCTTGATTTACTGAGAGGAGGCGAAATCGATCGCAACACATGGGCAATGATGCTTAAACCTGGTTAAACGTGGGTGGCGTGCCGCAGGTAGGATTGTGTTGCGCATTGCAGTAAACCGACGGGGTGGTTGTGTTGCTGTGTTACAGACGCTAAGCCGATGAGAACTATAGTACTGTACAGTACTGCACCTAGGCAAGGCAAGGCAAGGCAAGGTAGGTAGTCAAGGGTGTGAATAACAAAAGGACCCAAAAAGCAAGGATGGTAGATAGGTGATGGTGGTGATGGACAAGGCAGAGGGTAAAGAAAGGAAAGGTCGCGTAACACAAAGCCACGGAAGAGGCCTGACGTACATGTATAGTGCACCTTAGTTTAACAAGGGGAACGAAAGGAGAAGTGGTCTGATCTTTTTCTCTTTGTTTTGTTTGGTCTTTCCAAGCAACGCCAAGTGGAGGGGGCGATGTAATAAGAGAGGGAGATGGGGAGATAGAGATCGATCTATAAGATTGGCGAAAGATGACGGGTGAGTGGTGTGTGCGTTATGCGGGTTGGTGATGTTATATGCGATGCTATGCTATGCTATGCGATGCCATACTACTATATGCCATGCGGTGCGGTGCGGTGCGGACCGATTCATCATGGATGGCAACACAGTAGACGAGAACTTAGAACGTGATCTGCAACCGGGATGTTGAGAAAGATAGGGGTGAGAAGCGATGAGAAGCGATGGAAATCTAGTAGGTAGTATTCTACAGCGTTGTTGTTGAACGTGCATGCGCATATACCCGTGGATAAATCTGTTTGTTTATAAGATAGACTTATCTGTGATATAGACAAGGGCATGTAAAGCTGATCAACTAGGCAGGCAATATAAAAGACATGGCAACTCAAATGAATATCTACTTGAACCTGACGATGCGAAAAATAAACAACCCGCCCGTATCTCGAGTAATATCACATCATCAGTGCTTGCTTACATACATTATCCGCACAGCCTTATGATATAAACATGCCGCGCTTGTATTGCATTGCATGCAGATAAGCTACTACTAGTTCCTAGTATTTTCTACTGTAACGTCTCATTCAAAGAAACGACTAAGCAAGGGGGGCGTGTACAGCTAGAGCCTTGCCAGAGAAACAAAAAACCCAACTAGGGGGAAGGGTGGGCAGAAAAGCGAACCAACTAACGTCTAACTTGAACTACCAAGGCTCAGCTCAGCGTAGCAAGGCGAAAGAAAACGTGCGTAGCGTGCAGACGAGCGAGCGAGCGAGCGAAAGATGATAAGTGTGTGTGACTGACGCCGTTGCGAATGAACAAGGGGGTGACCTTGCGGCGCTAGGAGAATTTAGCCGCTCCTCTATTAAACATGGCAGTCCAACGAAACTAACATCTACTACATAAAGCAAGGAAAAGGTAACACAAGACACAAGACATACAAGACAAGACATGCGCCATCTGCTAGTTTTATTCAAAGTTGTTTCTGTACTTGTACTCCCAAAAGTCTGGCGAGGAAACTCTCTTAACCTGGTTCTATTTTGTGCTGTATATACACTGTCTACACCCCTCATGGCTGATACTTGAACAGTAACTTTGGGACCTTTAACGGTTATGGCTTTTTTGAACCTGTCTGTCGGGTCAGGTAGAAAGCTCGTAATTCGCTCAAGGTGTAGCAACTTTCTGGCTGAGACGGGCGCGAAAAACCACAAAGTTCGGATAGAAATTGATGTGATACCAAGACAAGTCAAGTCTTTGAGCGGATTGTCTCTGTGTTTGGTGTATGACAGCAGTAGATAGGGGTGTCGTGTCACAGACATGAGCTGACTTTGGGGTACACAATTGTTTGACAGATAGATACGAATTGTGCAACAATAGTATTACATATGCTCTGGTCCATGTACTGTTTTCCGTGGAGCTTGCAATTACAAGTCAATACTTGACGTGGCCGGGATGAATCATAGATTAAGCGAAGCGAGTGCTGCAGAGGCCAGCATGTACTCGACCGCTCTATGCATCCCGCTTACTGAGCTCAATCAGGACGACGATATACAGATGGAGTCTGATGCGAACCATGGTTTATCAAGGGAAGCCTTACGACATAAAACTTTATCTGATCATCAATTGACGATTCGCATGCCACGTACTTGCAATTGCTACTTTTGGCTTTTATTTTAGAACCCCTTGTAGCGTATTAAATGAACGCTGGGGCCCCTTTGTCACTCCCGGTCCCTTTATCGTAAACTCATCATAAAGTTATACAAGCCACCAAAGACTCATCTAAGTTTAGACCCGTATCGCATATCAATCTGATCTTATCACGACAAGAGATACGTCCAGAATACCAAGTCATCTTCTGTTGCTATATATACAAGTTTTAGAGTAGAAGCCCATATGGCTCTCGCTGAAGATGCATCCTAACGACACAGTTCGCAAATGCCTTGGCGAGAGCCATTAATACACAAGGGTTGCTCAAAGCCTGTGTTGAAATCAAGGACAGACGAAGAGACCCAATAACTATCTTTGTTCGACGTTCAAGTAAGGGGTCCTTCGACCACGGACTCTTGGGTCCTAGCACTGACCAACCCAGGTATCTAGTTGCAGTCACAGCGCGGCGGGCTTACATGGAAAGGAACAAGTATAAGATAATATAGCGCGTGTACGTTTAAAAATCTAGTTCTTCACTGGTAGCGAAAGTAAGAGGCCACTTCTGGTGATTGTGATAGAAGCTATGAAGAATCGAGTTATGTTTCCGGTTTGAAAGAGTGAGTCTGAGGCGGTCGTGGCCGTATTGAGACTTAACGCTTAGAAAGAGCACGTTCAGATATATGGAGCGTACTAGGAAAAAGAACTGCTAGAAGTTCGTGGAGGTAGATTTATCTGCAGCTTTATGTCGTATATTATATGTAGGTCCAGTACTTCATTGGAGCAATCGGCGACTTTGACCGTTACCACATAACGGCCAAACATAGTACTGTACCGATTGAGGCTTGTATATATGCAGCCAGGAGTACAGTTGTTCTTCTGCATGGGCAATAACCTAATCTGCATATCCTGCCGACCAGAGACAGAGAACGCAGCGTATAGGAGCTGCCGAAGTTTAGAATATCCATGACTCCAAGACTTGGAGGAGTGTGCATTTTGTTGCCTTTATTCATTATTTACGAGAGATAGAGTTAACTTCAACAATACGGACAAGTATATGAGTCAACTGAAATGCACAAAGCTAATACAGACACTGGCTCATAGGTAAACTGGTTATCAATGTCCAAGTCACGTTATCTAGGTAGGTATATCGTGATCTACTGGTGCTCAAAATTTGTTTACCCCTATTAGATCCGAGAGATTTGTAACTGATATAGTTGTATTCACTGGAATCGTTTCTTTAATCTCTTTGTCTCAGAACGTCATTTGGCGCTTATCTATGCCCTTCTGTTGATGACGTGTGGTGGTGCTCCAAGCGCCAGAGAGAAAAGTTACACAAGGGCAAGATAAAGCATCGTCAATTCATAACAAGTTCAAATTAACATAATCTATAATAACTTGATGCTCATATTATCAAAGGGTTTTATTGTATCCATGATTGGGTGTGTTTTGTTGCTTTCATAGCATTCAATGGCATCCATTCTGTCGTGCCTGCCTGACTTTTTTTTGCTCCCCCACCATTCAACCAGTTGCAGTGTAACAAACGACATCAAACTCTCAACAAGACATCTCATTCTCATATCTTCATCTCAAAATAACACCATCGGCCTTGACAGACATTCGAAGTCATTCTAGGTGAAAAACGAGCACTCTTACCACTATCAGCCTTCACTCTATTTCTAAATTGTCATCTATTCTTGCGTCAGCTTATCAAGATGGAGGGAGATCTCCCATCTCGCCCCCAAGGTCTGACAAAATCAGAGTCGGGCGCATCTTTCGGAGGTGGCTCAGCAATGTCGGTACCAGTTCTAGGATCTCACCCTCTAGGAACTCTTCACGTTCATCAAGTCAATGAGGCCCACGAGGAGGGAGACGACGATGATGACGGCCCACCACCTCTGGATCCTCCCTCAACACAAGATGAGACCCACTCCAATTCTGCATATAAAACGTCGCAGCATGACTCTTCCAATTCTTTCCACAGTCCGACATGGGACCCTTTGACACACAACTTGGGAGGTGGCGATGTGGTTCTTATCCTTGACTTGCCTGAGGTCTTTACCGTTGGATATGACTCTATATCATTTACAGCCAAGCACTTTGGCGGCATCAGAGATATACCTCCAGGAGCTCACTTCTTCTGGGTCGCCCATCCTGGTGGTCTTTCCGCTCGCTGCGGCTTCTGGGTTGTCGCGAACAATGCCAACACCGTACATGTCATGCAATGGGACCGGTTCAATGAGGTTCTCGGCGACTCTGCTCGTGCTGAGGCACGCATCCAAGCTGACAACCTCGAGACTATTCACTCCAAACTGGTCCCCTATCAAGATCCAACTGCAGTCAACGCAGCCAGTGGCGATCTGACCCAAGCTGCTTCTGAAAGGAATTTCAACATGTGGGAGCAGCTGACTGGTAAGGTCAGTGAGAGTCTTCTCAACCGAGTGACTGGACAGAATTACGACAACTGGACGGTACACACGGGCGATCGTGTCAAGGGATCAGTACTCATGGCTGCTGAGATGGAACTCGATAACTCGCTCTCGAATCCCATGCTCAAATCCCGTGAGCTCAACTTTGCCTTCAGTCAGCGGACAAAAACATACTCGACAGACAATACTGGTGCTGAACGGACCCTTGAGGCTACCGACGCAACTCCCTACATACTATCATTGGTCGACGCATCTGACAACGACCTTACATCTGACGATCTGGTTGGCGAATTCCAGTTCTCCTTCGTTGTGGGTGTGCACCTTGGCAACGATTCATGCATCCAGCAGTGGTGGCACATGCTCCTCAAGATATTCCTCCGGGCTCATCTTCTTCCTGCCCGCCGGCCATCCCTCGCTGCCGCTTTCATTCGCACTCTGGCGGCTCAACTCACATACAGCGCTTCTTGGCTTGAAGGTTCGATCCTGGATTCTGCTGAGTCACAAACCCGGGATTTGCGACTCGCTCTTACTGTCTACAAACGTCGCCTCGAGGAACTCATGCAAGGTCTGGGAAGCCAAGCCACACCTGAGCAGCTCAGCGTCGCCACAGCTTTTGCGGGCCTCGAGGCTGTTGCAACAGACACGCTGGATTGGGATCTCCGAGGAGATTACTTGCGTCGTGGTAATGTCATGATGGAGGATGGTGAGGAGGTTGAGCTAGAAGATGCCGACATGGCAGCCGAAGATGAGCGTGGCGAGTGGGCCCCGGAGATTGTTGATCTGGATGAATCTGGGCGACAGCGAGATTTGGTCTCGTGGAATGATTAAGGATGTCTTGCTGCGAGAACGGTTCGTGCTTCGAGACGCTGGGGACGAATAGCAGGGAAAACCACCGTTAGAGGGTTCAGGCAAGCACGGAAGCATGGCCAGGCCATAGCTGGTCATGTTCAGGATTTAATGGGTTTACAGAAATGCCTGGCTTAATGGAGATATGACCCTGCGAATCGTCGGAAGATTTGAAATAGGAGAGCTGGGAGTTGGGGGTTTCGTTAGTATTACGGATGATGCACTTAATATTGTATACTGGTATTACGTCGGTTCTTTTTAAATATGACAGTAATAATGGATGATACCTTCAATGGCGCCATCACTCTTATAGATTGCTCTCAATCATATCGAATTCTGTATAGAATTCCATTTCATGCTAGAGACCAACTCATACAGTCAGTCACTGTAGACGTCACATGCAAGGTAGTGGAAAGTAATTGTCTCGGAGCGAGCCCAGCCAGAAGACGATTCATTGACATCACAATTCATCGCAGCGTGAACTGCATCGTTAACTTGAAAGATTTCATTTGCCTGCCAGATCCTTTACAATCCGCCAAAAGCAAGGCCATGCAAATGTAAATGGGTAAACCAATCCCAAACCAGGGAAATTGTGACTCCGGTACCCTTTTCGCACTGCCCGTTGTCCTCCACTGCAACATCGCTCCGACTCGACGCTTTTGTGCCCCATTCCGACAAATATCTTGAACCGTTTAACGGTAAGACTTCTGGAAACGAGAGCGAGCACCCTTACCACCGAACTTCTTGGGCTCGCAACGGCGGTTGTCGGCAACGAGGAGGGTTCGGTCGAACTGGACGAGAGCCTGCTTCAGGAGGTTCTTGGAGTGCTCATCGACGAACTTCTGGTAGTAGGCGATCAGAGCCTTGGCGATAGCCTGTCGGATGGCGTAAACCTGAGAAACCTGGAAAATGTCAATATAGGCACCTTTTAGGGACACACAGCACTAACATGGCCTCCGCCCTGCACCCGGCAGCGGATGTCCACATTGGCGAACTTGTCAAGACCAACAACGAGGAGAGGCTCGTAGACCTATGTTATGTTAGCATGTGTTGTTGAAATTGAGACACGAAATTTCGCAAATCTCTCTAGAATAGCACAAAAACATACCTTGAATCGGAGAATCTCAGGCTGGACAAGCTGGAGAGGGCGTCCATTGACCTTGATGAGACCACGACCGGCCTGGGAGTTCAGTTAGCCTCATATATTCATTCTCGTATGTCGCCTCGATGCGGGACTGGCGAACCTTGCAGTGAGCAACGGCGGTCGCAGTTTTCTTCTTTCCAAACGTCTGTACGGACTGGGGAGCGCTCATGGTTGCGGTTGCGGTTGTCGTGTCGTGTTGCCGTAGTGGAGAGAGCGGTCGGCCGTGTTGAGGGTGTTGATGTGAGTTGAGATTTTGCAAAGTTCTGGACTGGCTAGGGCAGGTGCTAGGTGGGGGCAGCTGCTGATTTTTGATAGGCTTCGACGTCTGTGGGAAAAGTGGAGCCGGATAGGTTTTAGGGCACAGTCCCACACCACAAGGCAAGTGCGTCCCAGTTTGGTGTCTTCGTTCCAACTGCACGAAAAAAAATCGTCAAAACTTCATACTAACCCGACGAACCGCAGCCCACCGTCAAGGTCAGCAGAACCTCGCTCATTATTATCGACAATCGATCGCGAATACTGACATTGTTGATTCAAGATGGTTTCCGCCAAGAAGCACGTTCCTATCGTCAAGAAGCGTATGTCCACCGAATCCGAGATCGAGAAGCACTTTGTGCTGTGGAAGATGGAATCACGATATTGATATGTTGAATACAGGCACGAAGCACTTCTCTCGGCATCAGGCCGACCGCTTCATGCGCCTTGACAAGGGCACATGGCGCAAGCCCAAGGGTATTGACAGTCGCGTTCGCCGTCGATTCCGTGGTACCATTGCTATGCCCTCTGTACGTTGAATCTCCGCACTTCGAAACTTTGCAAGGCCCATACGGAATTATCAACATTCTTACGGGTGGGATGTCCTGGAACTTTGTGCTGATACGTTATTACCCCAGATCGGCTATGGCTCCAAAAAGAAGACCCGCTACATGATGCCCTCCGGCCACAAGGCTTTCCTCGTCAGCAACAGTATGACCGTTCTCCTCCCCTTAATGACGATTCGTTCTCTAACATGTAAGCAGCTGGCGACGTCGAGCTCCTCTTAATGCACAACCGCACCCACGCTGCTGAGTACGCCCTCTCTGCTCATCTAGACGACGAATTGCTGCTAACGAAACACTTCAGGATCGCCCACAACGTCTCTTCCCGCAAGCGAGTTGACATCATTGCTCGTGCCAAGCAATTGGGAGTCAAGGTCACCAACCCCAAGGCTAAGGTTACCACCGAGGTTTAAAAAGGACATGGATCGGTTATTGGGCTGCTTTACGGTTATGCATCGGAAAGGGATTTGCGTTATTGCGGTTCTAGCATATAAGTTTGCATGCTAGAGAATAAAACGCGCCGTTGAACGACAAAGAAACTGGCATCAACCGCTTAAACAGCAAATCTCTGGGAGTCGAAAATCGCATGACAAGTGCGTTTTTACTCCAAACCGATGAGGGCGCTAGGGGGTTTAAGTGAAAGTCTTGCATTATAGGCGAGGCCATGAAAAATAAACAAAACCCCTTTGAGGGCCCCATCTAAACATCCGCAATGCTATTTGAAGTCCAAACCGGTGTTCAAATCGCTCGTAGATTCAACCCTTGTTCTGACACTTGTCCGTCTATTTCCATTGGCTATTTGCAAACTGCGTGAGCCTCAGGGTATCAGAAGAATTGGCTCCCAAAAACATAAGTGACGAAATGATTTGGTCACTTTATGTTTACTTAGACTAGGTAGGTAGCACTTAGGCTACTGTGTTATAGTAGCCTAAGGCTTAACTAGAAGACAATATTTTTGCGCCCACCTGGTGAGTTATGCTTGGTGGCAAACAGAGGCCTGGCAGTTGTACTTTGGGCAGAGGTTTCCCCACAAAATCCAACGTCTTCTTACGCATGTGGTCAGTTAAAGGGGTCAGTTCTCATCTGATAGAATGACATTGGCATCGAATGAGTATTGCATTGCTGCAAAAGGCTGTTGATCAGTCATAGTATCACTCGAAAGAAAGAGCTTCTGGCCTGTGGCAAGTAGAGGCGAGAGAGAACCTAAGTCAATCGGCATTCAGAGCCATATCAAAATTTTATGGCTCTAAAAATTTCATGGTTTAATAAATATCAACATGTGTGCTAGTACGGCAACTCAACACTCTTCCTGACAGGAGCCAGGCAAGCTTAACCAGTGTCTCGTATCATCATATTGCAGAAATTAGAGGAGATGATCCAATCAATCTATCCATTAGGTCGGTACTCAGGCAGGTGGGTGACCGAAGAATTATCTTATGGCTCAGGGAACCAAAGTAAAGTAGCCTAAGTGCTCATCTAAGACGACGTAAGACAACTGAAATATTTCGTCTCTTATGCTCTCGACGACCAATTCTTCTGACACCCTGATGGGAGGTACATTGCGTGCGGGTTTGGAGGTCAGTAGGCAACTGCCACTGTCACCTGCATTGCACCTGCGTGCACTCTTGCAACTGGTTATCATTGAATACCAAACTTCTTGCAAGTCAAATCAGTCTTCGATTTCTTTCATCTACATACCTGGCTATTTTTTCATGCTTCAGTGCCCGAAAAGGATCTTCCTTCATCATGAAGTAACTCAATACATTTCATCGCTTACTGTCAGTTTCGATCGCGGCTCATGCTCGACCATCACCCAAAAGCCATTCCGTCTACCCACTGAATAGTTCGCTCGTATCGAGTCGTTGGGATATATTCTCCCACTGATTCGAACTCTCAACTCGCAATGCCGTTTCCGCTACGACTTTCTCGATCGCGGACAACAGTCTTCAAGCCGCAATGTACGCACCTAACCATGACCCGGGTCTATGATACCGATGCGACATGTTTCTCATGTCAGGAACCTGGTCAGTTTGGATGGTTATATCAGTGTACCCAGGATCTTGACCAGATAATCGAGGAGAAGCTGGTAAGATACTTACTACCTTACAGCATCACTTGACGCCGGTACCATGGCTAACTCGATAACAGCCATGCACCGATTTCTTGGACTATAACTTTCGAAAGAGTATGGGTGTAAGAAAAGGAAGCGCAGAAGCTCGACGGGACAAACTGAGCTTTCTCAGCGAACTCACTCCTGAGCAGATGGCCTGTTACCGACCAGATCAGATTGCGACCATCTTGAGACAACGTGAACAGGTAAGCTAGTTCTCCTAAACTTGACATAAGCTTATCCTGCATTTTAGTTGAAAAATGTCATCGCGCGGGAAGAGTTTAAGAGAAGCGCCATGATTGGCAACCCAGCTCCCGATTTTGGAGCCAATATGGATGACGACGCATATACTGAACAGTGGAAACGTGACGATAAAAAGAATTGTCAGTACAGAGTTTGCCCAAGATGTCGTCCTGTATGCGTCGACCGGGCATTTTTGAGCCTTGATGCAGTCGCCAATGGAGAAATCCCCCCAACAGCCGCAGCTGGTTCTGGATTCGAAGCATTGGGAGGGAGACCAGTCATCAAGAAAGTTGTCATCGAGTGCATCAACGAGCATCGCCCAAAAGCCAACAATCGCCAAATGATGGAAATGCTTGAAGAACAAATTGCGCGTATGCTTGGCCGCCATCACAAGAATCAGGATCTTCGAAATGTGCTTAAAAGGACAGTCTTTGCACCACAACGACAAGTCCGAAAGTTGCCCATTGTGAAGCAAATCCCGACCACTGGGCAAAGTCTGCATGAGAAGGAACAAGCATTAGTCGACGTTGCTCAACAAGATGATCAAGAAGTCGTAGCTTCGAACCCTCCCGACTTTTTAGAAAGCCCCTGGCCTTGGTTGGCTGCATTTGAGAACGGGAACATGGCCAGAGCTCCTGAAGATCAAATTCAGGAACAATCATCACGACAAGGTCTACGAGCAACACGCATCCCTCGGTAAGTCATGTGCATTGAACTCGATAGACGCTCCTTGTTGACTGATGACACAGTCCTACTACCCCTGGTTCACAATCTACCAGACGTCGGTTGGCCGATCAGCTTTTGTTTAGCGCTTCCTACTTTCCACCCCCCGAAGGATATCCATGGCGACTTCTCTCGAGTCGAGGGAACGCCGAGGCGGGAGCCCCCTCTCCTCGTAGCCGCTCACAGACAACCGACTCACAGGGGAGCGGTAACGAAAACTCATTGGTAGAGTGTTCGTCCATACCGCTGGCGGTAGACAATGGAGTGGCCATGACGGAGGAGAGTATCGAGACCGGAGTCCCTGACGTAGTGACTCAAGTATAACTTTGTATGAGAAGTAGCACGTTTGGACCTTGTTAGAGTGGTTCTGCTTGGGATGGAACTTGACAGTGTTGAGGTTGCTAAACTGGGAAATCCCATTCGTCGGATTAGACATTGTCTAGCGTCTTGGAGACACATATTTATCTGTCAGGAATAGCACTTGAGCAAAAGAAGCCTTTACTGTTCGTTACTGACACTGCAGAAGAAATGACCTCTAAGGCTTAGGCCACAGAAATAAAGTAACCTAAGTGCTAGCCAAAGCGGGCATAAGGTGACTGAATTATTTCGTCTCTTATGCTCTTGGAGGCCTGACGGCTGCCGAACTAATTATCCTTAGAATTCTCCAAAATTTTCTTCATCATTTGATTGCCCACCACCTTCGCCTCCTCGAATCGTGGCTCGAAGAATTCCTGAGTGCTCACAAACCGCTTCTCCCACGTCTCAAAGTGTCCCAGGTTTACGCATTCAGCCCAGGCCCGCGCTGCAAAAGTAAACTCTAGATCGTCACTGCGGTACGTCTTATCATCGATTGCAGTCTCAATTGCGGCTTCCAACACGTCCTCGTTTCGGAACAGATACTCGGTTACACCAAGACGCAGGCGAAACAGAGGGGTACTGCAGAGCATGTGATCGTAGGGAGCGATGTTCAATGCAGCCCAGCAGTCGACCATGGCAAGGATGGAGAGGTGATTATTGGGCCGAGGCTCATCTGTTGGTGTGCCAAGAGAGAAGGATGACAGAATGGATGGCTCAAGTAGAGGTCGTGTATCCCATGATGTCGACGGGCCAAACACCTTGTCGCGCGCACGGTAAACTCGCTCCCTGAAGCCCTCACGGTTGCCTTCAAGCATGAGCTTGTACAGATCTGTAACACTTCGTGCATACTGGGAAATCTGCTCCCTAGCTTCAGGGTTCAGGATGGCAAGACCTGCATACACATGCCATTTCTGGCTGTAGATGCGTAACATGAGATTGACCTTGACATTCTCGATACCACCGACGTAGCGACTCAGCTCCCAAGGAAACTGCTTGTTGGCGTGCCATGCCTTGCCCATAGATAGAAAAGCGGCATGTGTGACAGCCTGTGTGTCCGCGGTGATACGGTCATGCTCACGGGCTGTGAGATGAACGAACTTGGACCGGAGACAGCTGAGAACGGCCTCGACCTTTCGGAGGGCCGAGTCTGGAGCGCGGTGCTGAATGAGGACGAGAGGTTGATTGTACGGGTCGACGTTGGGTCCATGTAGCGAGTGACAAGAGATAATATCGACATCGGACGGGAGGTGGGCCTCGAAAGCAGCGATCTCAGGAGATTTGCATGAGGTTTGGCCTCCGACAATGGCACCCAGTTTGGTAGCTGAAACACTCCAATATTAGTTTCAATGTTTAGTTGTCTATGGCCCTTTTGGGCTACAATTCACGGTACACGAGAAAAGAGGGCGCATACATGGTCCATACTGAGCAATCACACGGTCAATGACGGCGGCTTCCACGCTGTAGATGATGTAGTCGCTTGCGCGGGATACGAAGTGTCCATTTCGGCAAATTTCTATATTTTTCTATTCGAAAGCTTCAGCGACTGGCGCGAGGCAGAGAAAGGCAGGAATCAGTAAGCCATACATTTCCAGCATATTCTTTCTGAAGGCTCTCCTGGTTCTCTTCTCGATCGCAGGCCAAAATTCTAAAGTAGTCCGCCGTTAGCCACTCGGCATGCGGGTTGGGTTGCAGTCACGAGTAGGATTGTATAGGATCTGTTCTTGTTTATGTTAGCTGTTGTGCCAAAACATGCGGTGCTAACAAAATTGAGGTATGGGTGAAAAATTCAGACAGTTGTATATTAAGGTAGCAAGCGTTAACATCATTGAGAGCACAGGTCCGATTCCGATGGCCATAACGGACACCGGGCGTCCCTGAACAATGCTCGAGCCAAATGCGCTCTAGTCATCATGAAAGAGGGGGAGGGAAGTGAGAGGTGAGGAGAGTTGTGCTTACCATTTGAGAAGAGATAGCTGGGGCTGGAAGCACGAATCGCGATGGATCCTAGACTTACCTCCAGCCAGCGGCAGACAGCCTTTCGGCGTACATCTTGCCCATGTCGCCCATTCCAATCAGTCCGACGACGAATTGCTCCATCCCCTCGGGGACGACTTGCGTGTGTGAAGCCATATTATCTGCTGCGCGATGATAGCAATAGCAGAAAACAAGAATCACATCCTCTCAAGCGAGCGTCTTTTGTTTGTAGCTTTGTGCTGAAAGCTCAAAAGAGTGTGGTTGAGAGTGAAGGAAAAGAAGAGAAAAAAAAAAAGTTCGCGACCTTCTTTATGGTGGAGATTTGGAGAGCCTTACGTAAGCTATCGAGACCGCGATATAACGATGGGTGGGTCTATGAAGCTATCCACTGCAAGCAGAAGCACACAGAACCTCAAGACGAGAGAAGCTTTGCCTACGAGGACTTCTTGTTCACAATTTCGCTTCTCGAAAATATGGAGGTCGTATTCGCTTTAGGCTCAAACGGCTCTGGTCAACTCGGCATTGGCCATAAAGAGGACGTTTCCGTGCCAAAGCAGGTCCTTTTCCATCCCGATCAGCCAGCCTCCCCAATTGTGCAAGTCACAGCTGGTGGAAACCATACGCTACTACTTACGAAAGCTGGCCAGCTCTACTGGAGTGGTGACCCTACGCCTGGAGCTTGCGGTTTGGCATCTGGTCCTGATGTTGCTGTTTTCCGAGAAATTCAGCTTACCAAGAATGGAGAGCCTCCAGTTGGCGAAATTGCCCTGATTACAGCGACCTGGGAAGCTTCTATCATTGTGGCCAAGGATGCAAATGGCAAAAACACACAGGTCTTTAGTTTCGGTGCAGGCTTGAAAGGCGAGCTAGGTCTGGGCGAACTCATCGTTAGGACACCGTCAGCAACACGAACCCGAGATTTTCCTCCTCCAGGCACGGAAGTTGTCGACTTGGCCGCTTGCATGGGACATGCTGTCGCAGTTCTTGATAATGGAGAAGTCTACGGCTGGGGTAATGCAAGAAAATCCCAAGCTGGTGAACCAGGTCAAGTTCTTCACGCTCCCCGAAAGATTGAGGGTCTCGATTTCAAGGTCGCACGGGCTGTCTGTGGTAGGGAATTCACTTGTCTATTCGGCGACCCACAAAGTGGAAACCTCAAGGTTCTGGGTTCAGACAAATGGAAAATTCAATCAGATGCACCCGAGACATGTCCTGAGTGGAAAGACGTAGGGGCTAGCTGGGGAAACATCTTCATCTTAGCAAAGGATGGTTCTCTTCAGGCCTGGGGTCGAGACGATCACGGACAACTTCCTCCCCCAAATCTACCGGAGTTGGCCAAGATTGCAGTTGGCAGTGAGCATGTCGTTGCTCTTTCAACTACAGGCGATGTACTATCATGGGGTTGGGGTGAGCACGGCAATTGTGGACCTCAGGTTGAGAACAACGACGTTAAGGGGCGATGGAATATCATTGCTTCGTCCAAATTTATTCCTCCGGGCTCTAAGATAGGACACGTCGGGGCGGGATGTGCCACCAGTTGGGTATTCATCACAGCAGATTGAACCTGTTCGCCTTAAATAGCACTCCTCACCTTCCAATTTTCCATGTCGCATGATTAGTCTGGGAAAAGAGCGAGGTTCTCGACATCCGCCAGTTTCTGAGTCGGCTCGAGATATGTTGATTCTGCATCCGTAGGTTGTGGATGCGGTTGTTCAGCTTCAGCTTCGAGGTCAGCGGGTGCAGGGTTCTCAGCAAAGCGGCTCATATCCATTGCAGACGCATTCTGTCCAAGTTAGTATGTGGCGAAATCGGAGAAAGTAGTGCAACTTACAGGGTTGATGCTATGATCCCATCCTAGCTTGGCATTATCGTCCATGAGCTCCTCGTCATCGTAGTTGATGGGCTCCCAGCCTTCATCTTCCACGAACAAGCTCTCAGATTGGTTGGTAGCGGGTGGTGCTGGTTTTTGAGACGGGCGGAGGTCGAATATTCCCACACGTGAGGCACTGGCTCTAGCAGCGCTCATTTGTGGTGTCGAGTTAGGTTGAGGTAGGGATGGAGGAGGGGCTGGTGGTAGAGGTTGCTGTGATTCAGACGGCGGCATGCTAGGCCTCCGTGTAGTAGCTTCCAAGCGTGGCCCGGTACTATGGGGTGCGTTCTTGCGACCTTTCTTGGTCTTCTGAGCAGGGTTGGTTCCACGCTCGCCGACAGTCATAACGAGAAACTCGCACGATATGGCATCGCCGGTATAGGAGAGTTGGATGGGTTGCGTAGGAACTGAGTAGCGAGCCGAGACGTCGTTGCCTGTAATTCCGGCATGCTGAATTATGGCGCGGAAGTCCTTGACAGAAATCACAATGTGAAGCTTGTCTTCAACATCAATGTCATCAAACTCCTCGGCCTCGACGGCGATTGATGTCTGTAGTGGTTTCTTGAGGACCGCTAACGGTGTTAGTATAACATCCTTCGTCTGTCCAGGCGATACGCACCATCCTCACTCACTGTCTTTTCGCTGAAACACGTAAAGTTGACGTGGTCCCCATCGGTGTTGATATCAAGGAATTCGATACCCGGGCCAAAGTGGTCCATCAGCTGCCGTAATGTTCGTGAAGAGATTTTCCAATGGTGATGAGCATCCTGTTTGTTGAACTTGGCATGAACAGGCACAGCAACTTCAAAAGGGAGGCGATGTGTTGATGTCAACCCATTACGGAAAATGAGACGTGCGATGAACCGACTTTCGATTCCTTCTCCGTCCTCGATGGCGACGTCGCATCTGTCGATGAGCGTTTGTTTTTCAACATCTCTCTGTGAATCGGATGCTGTGCGGCTGCGAAACAAGGAGACCAAAGCCTAAAACTCATTAGTAATGCATGATCGACAGAGAGTGAAGAGACTCACGCGGATGTAGAGAGTACAGTGGAAACGGTCATGGAATTGACGACTCCCCTGATAGTGATATCGTGAGAAGAACTTGGTCGTAGCAAACTTGACACTCGCATAGGCGGATTTGGAAGTATTCAGAGTGGTCAAGACGAACTATCAAGAATTTGTAAGTTGCTGGCTCAAAGGAGGCTCTTCAAGATGATTGGTTGATCTTACTGAATCCTTGCGTGCCTCGAGCGAGACGTCGTCACTGAACTTGTTCAAGCAAATGAGGGCATCACGAAATGCAGCAACACCCTCCTCGCTCAGTGTGAAGCTGAGAAGCGCCATTACGCTTTATTGAATGAAGTTTTTCATAAAGGGTTTGTCATGATAGCTCGGCCTCGGTTGTAAGAATTCAAGTCATTTTAACTTGGACTTGTCATGCCAATGATGCCTCCATGAACGCGTGCCTGCCTACTAAGGTATTAACGGAATGTGGGTCATGTCATTTTGCCCCACCAAGTCTACCCTGCACCAGACCATTAAAACATCAAAACAACAAAACACCATCACGTCATCACAGTTCCAAGCCAATATGAAAGCAAATCAAGTTGAATTAATAGGAGGAATTAATTACTAGTCTTTTGTTCCTTATTGATTACCGAACTCCACAATACCCATTCCTGTCATATCATCGTATCAAGCCATTGAGACTAACATCTTTCATCTTTGGGAGGTATGAAAGGTTGTTTGTGAATGCCAAGCCGCTCCAGCTGTTTAGCGACGGAAGCAGCTAAACTTTCCGAGGGAGAATCGCCAGGGACCTCGTCGGACGCCATTCTTGTCGACATGAACACTGGTGCCGAAGTGACGGCCACCAACTCCCTTTGACCAGAAAAGACCCATGATGTCGATGTTTTGGTTTGGTTTGTTTCTTAGGGTGGAAGATAGGTAATCTTAGGTGTGAGTGATCTAAGTAAATACTGTTAGCTCATGTAATGTTTCGATCTGGATGCTTGCCAAGAAGAAATATCTACCTTTGTAGGGCGGATGATTGATGAGATGTAGTTGAAAGAAGCTTGTTTGTGATGAAAATAAAGTGTCGGGGGGTTGACGATCAACTTTATACCAGATCTTGGGCGTCAATCGTAAACTTGGCAGGGACCATGAAGAGAGGCCTCTGCCATTCAGTCATCGCAGTGACATGCAGGCTGCTGTGGAGTCACTACTATGACGTACACTGATGGCTGTGCGATCGACGCCACATCTCTTTCACAGTACATATGATTGGAGGACAAAGGATACCAGCCTTGATCCTCAACATGGATGGCT
Organism: Fusarium equiseti; assembly: GCA_003313175.1. NCBI lineage: Eukaryota > Fungi > Ascomycota > Sordariomycetes > Hypocreales > Nectriaceae > Fusarium > Fusarium equiseti. The sequence goes on from QOHM01000007.1 coordinate 988,176, forward strand.
GGAAATCAGGTCTTGAACTGTTAATCATGTCTTAGTTTGTTCAAGTGAAACGTCCTGCAGCGAGGAACCGCGATGATCCTCTTCACAGCCTCCAAGATGTTGGGAGATCTACGCGTCAACAGTTGATGATGCTGCCACACCACGATACCAGAATGTGAATGATGGTACTGCATCGTGGTTTCTCAGATAAACATGCTTTCTAACATCAGGGTGCCAGAAGAATTGGCCGCCGAACTCGTAAGAGACAAAATAAGTTGGTCATCTTATGCCAGCTTAGAGTAGAACTTAGCCTAGGTACTTTATTTTGGTAGCCTAAGTCTTAGAGGACATTTTTTTCTTTTACCCACCTGGCGCTTTCCCAGAACATGACTTACCTCCAGAAGCAGGAACTAACTAGGTTGCTTTGTTGGAGGAAAGTCACCGCACAAAGCAAAGGACGCACTTACTCGACTTCCTAAAGATATGAGCAACCCCATTAGTTTTGGAAGACTCTAGCTATGACTAGTCAGAATCGACCTTTTGTCCTGTTCTTTGATCAATACGCAAGAAAAGTGTATCCTACGATTCTGTCCTGACATTATCGTTCATGAAATTGGAAACACATTGTCGAACAGACGAACCTATACAAAAAACAACAACCACATCAAGAACAGCTAAACATGGTCCATGGCGGTGCCAGTATGCATTTTACTGTTACAGCACCGTACCAATGCTTTTACTCCCTCAGAACTCACCACCAAGGTAAGTATACGAAAGCAAACCGTCAAAATGGCACCTTCTGAGAACGACAACAACAATAAACCGCAGGGCGTTCGTCGATCAAGTCGATCAAACCTTGGCAAATTGAACCCTATAATCTACAAGGACTATGTCGTTGGAGATGCGGCTACTCGGCCTACCCCTTCGCCCAAGCGACACCGTAATGCGAAGGGCACACCATCACCAGATATGGGTGACTACGAGCTGACTCTGGCTGCAGCGGCAGATGAAGACGGGCCGGCTTCCCATTCCTTCGCTGGAAACCCTGGACGAAACAAGATTGTACTGGGTCACTTCTTTCTGAAGCATTCCGATCCAGAAATGCCGCCCTTGCCTATCGAGTATAGCATTCGACGAAAAGATGACTCTCCAGTTCAGCAGAAACAAGCGGTGTATGCCTCAGTTCCTATTCATTCTCGGGATTTTCGCACTCCAGCATCACCTGCCCTCCTCCAGCAGGTCCAGCAAGCCCCTGCAACCCCGCCGACAAGCCCTCCGACCCAGGTCCCTAACCAAGCCTCTGGTGCTGGTAACGACGCACCACCTTCTATGGACGCGGTTGACCAGCAGATTGGTCGAGTGGATGTCGATACAATGGATGTGGATATGTATCTAAATCTGCCGAACGATGAAGAATTGGCCGAGGAGAACACCCCTGACGTGACCGATGACCTGGATATGGATGCCCATATGAGTGGCCTTGATGATGTATTCGCTCACGTTATCCAGCAGCATGGGGAAAATTCAGGCGAGAAGTTCCTTCAGGATCGCTTGGCTGCCCAATGACGATACTCCATGGACGATGGCCCGCTGGATGAATTGAACGCTGAAGTCACGGAGCCCAGTATCAATCCAATGACTCTTGGGCAAGGTTAGTATACCCCTGAAAGCATGCAGCTAATCTCAACAAGCAGGTCTTGTTCTGGATGATGGCAACAGTCAATGTTGGTTTTGCTACGAAGATGTCGATTGGATGGAGATAACAGTATCAGTGCCCTGATTTTCGGATGGAACTATTGTCAAGTGCTGTAGTTAAGTACGGTAAGTATACTAGAAAAAATAAAAACAACTAGTGTTGAACCAATTTGATCGTTCTCATCGAGCTCAAGGTATCAGAAGAATTATTGCCCCCAAAAGCATAAGAGATGAAATAATTTGGTCACTTTATGCTATCTTAAGACTAGTATTTAGGCTACTTTATTATGATAGCCTAAGCCTTTGAGGATACTGAGAGGTAGAATTGAACCTTTGTAGAGGCCCTCATTGTAGTTCATGGACTGCCAGTGGCAACAGGATATTTTAAAACCACTGTCGTTCAAGTTTGCACAGACACGTGCCCGGTATTTAGAAGACCAAGTGATAGTTAAAAATGATAGCTTATGACTGAAAGCGCGCCCCAGGCTCGATTTAGTCGGAATTGAGTCCCATCCATCCTGCAGTGACCAGACTCTCATGGTCCTTCCGATCGCCAGCTCCTGTCCAGTAGAACAAACCACCCAGACCCAAGGCTTTGGCATATCCTGCCTTGATGGCGACTGTGCCGGGAACGTCAAACGACACAAATCCTTTGTCCCCTTCAGTGTCAACAAAAGATGCCGCCGCAACGTCTTGATCGACCTCTGCATCCGCTACCCACTCCCCCGGCAAATCACAGTAATCGATCTCACCCGCACCTTCAAAAGGATGACCTGGTGAATTTGCTTGACCGAAGTATCTGGCGTATACCGGGATACCCAGGACGATCTTGTGGCGGGGAAAGCCATTTGCAATTAAAAATTCGATGCCGCGCTGACACGACTTACGAAGCGTCGGATATACCTCGTTCAGGTCCTCATTTGGGGGTAGAAGTTGTGCGTGATGCCCGCACACATCTGTCCATCCTCCTGTGAAGTCGTATCCCATGAGATTAAGAAAGTCAAGCAACTCGGCCACTTCTGGTAGGTTGAGATGCTTGAGACAGTACTCTCCTGTTGGAAGAGCACTCGTTAGCAGGTATTGAGAAGCTGGCATGGTCTCTCGGATGGCTTGGAGGAAGAGAAGATAATCATGTCCCGCTTCGGGAGTCTGAGGATGCTCCCAGTCAACTACACTATGGTCAGCGCTGTTACAATATGACATTAATATCAATATTCACTCACTATCAACACCATCAAATTGATGAGTTTCGCAGAATTCACTGATCTGGCATGAAAAAGTTTGTCTGGCTTCTTCGTTCGCCGCAAGAGCAGGGAACTCTTTGCTGCTGGAGCCGCCGCCGACGGAAATAAGTGGTTTGATATGCGGGTGTTCACTCTTGAGTTTAGCGATCGCTGCGAGGCAGCCCTTTTCGCCATCGACCATTTTCTCATTATCGGCCCAATCGTCAAGGGCCTGGAAGGTCGAAGTCAGCGGACGGTATTTCTGGGAACTATTCTTATGCCACTCACTCGCAGTGTACCGTCCTCATTGACACTGCAACGGTAAGTATCAGTACGGAGATGTGAGAGTCTAGAAACTTACCCGACAAAGGCGTAGAAGATGTGTGTGATATATGAGGTATCCAAGCATGATGGAGGACGCTCTTTGTAGCATCGCCACGAGGGATAGTACACGGCGTTCATGTATTCAGAAGACATATTGAATGCGATGGTGGAACAATGAGAAAAAGTGAGAAATAGGAACAGAAGTGCAGGATATAAAGGAGAACAAAGTAGAATATTTTAGGTATTAATGCAGGTCTCAGGTTGTACAGAGACTCAGCCCCGATGACTCCTCACTACCTAGGTAGGTATGGATGGTCAGTGATGATATTCAAGGTGGTTAGGCAGGTACAGTCGAATGATGTGATGCAGGGCCAAAGTGAGGCCAAGCTGAAGCTGAGGAAGTAGGTGATTTTATACCAGGATGCTGCATGCAGATACAGATGCATGTCGGTCATTGGCAAGTGAGTTGCTTGGAACTCGGAAGTCGGCATTAGGAAAGACTCACTGTGAATCTAATTGCCACTGACCTAGTAAAAACATGAATAGATAATTGTCTGTATATTATCACTTGAACTTTCTTGATGTCTCATTCGTAAAGTTGGTCTTTTCATGCCAGTTTCCAGCTCAACTCATTATTCTCCACCAAGTCATCTATTTGCTACCTACTGCGCCGATCTTATGACAACTCACATCATTGAAGGACTTCCGAACAACTCGACTTTATTGGATTAATAGCTGCCCATTAGAAGTGCCGTACTCATCATACATTGCCTCTCCAGACTACCCGCCATTACCTATAACCACGTGTTCCTCATTGGCACCATCTCTCAACATCAACACCATCAAGCTCATCGAGTATGTTTAATTGCAAACCTGGCTGCCTCGACGCGACAACAATAGTATCAAAAGTCTCCAGAACTTCCCTACACCAGTCCTCGCTAGGAAGTCGATGAACCTGTGGAAATGCCTCTTGCTTAACAAGAGAATCCGCCCAACAGACGTCGACCTCCCGCGAAACAGCCAAGCCTTTGACCAACTCAGCACCTGGGGAATTATCTATCTGTGACTGACCAGCCTTGAAGCCTACACCTACTACTAGCACTCGAGGTGTTTTATCAATGATCCTATGACGCAGTGTCTTCAGTATTCTCTGGGCCAACCTGTGAGGCCGAGACTGCATGGCCAGCGTAGCGCACTCCAACAGGGGGAAGTGACTATTGGAAAGGAGATAGGACGGGTTGACAGGAATGCAATGCCCGCCTACTCCGATACTAGGGATATATAGCATATAGCCAAACGGCTTTGTTGAGGCTGCGTCGCAGACTTCATACGGATCGATACCATGCGGGATACACGCATCAGCCATTTCATTGGCATAAGCGATGCAAACCATCCTTTGGCAGTTCTCGTAGAGCTTCATCATCTCGGCTACTTCTGGCTTCGACACGGGGACGATCGTGTCGAATATGGTAGAGTAGACTCGGGCGATGGCATCGAGGGACCGGGGGGTGATATCGTCCAAACCTGAGATGATCTTCGGAATAGACTTGACAGGAGGTTCGACGCGTCCGGGGTCGACTCGCTAAGAACGTTAGTACAAGGATACTCTAGAATAGTTGATTGCATACCTCGGGAGACATTCCAGCAAAGAATCTGCTGCTCGCAGCGAGAGGACCGAGAAGCTGACGAGTCATGCCCACAGCTACAGAGCTCTCAATAACCACCGTGGACCCAGACCGAGCCACTTCACCCACAGTTTTCAACGCCTCGCGAAGATAAGAAGAGTCAATCGTTTTATCAGGCCGTAGAAGCGTTGGGACAGAGATCAAGAAGTGTGTTGCTCTTCGGAGATCCTGCGAGTCTCGAGAAAACTGCACATTGGTGTTTTCTTCGTACTCGCCAGTGAGATCTTGAATCCTCTTGGCAGAGACATCGAAGCCAATGACTTGGTATCTCGACGAGAATGAACTGACGAGATGTTTGCCGACATAACCAACACCAATAACTGCAACAACTGGCTCGTCTTGCTGGCACACTTGAGTGAAGTGGCCTAGTGTTCGATCGATGGCAGTGTCAGGGTCTGAGGATGAGGAGCTGAGAGGAGGAGTATCAGGGTAGAAAGCAAAGCTATTGTCCAAGCGGCTCCATGAAGAGTCGAGAGGAGAAGGCAACGAGAGCCTCTTCTCTCTTAGAGAAACCAGGCTTGAGAGAGGCTTTGGGGGCATCACTTGGGCCATGCTTGGCAAGTAGTCTGTATGGGGGTTTGAACAACGAACAAAAGCACTAGTGACTTCTGATTGTAATGGTTTGGTGAAGATGGATCTGGTTATATGGCTGGTTCCTTTATCATATGCTTCCAAACACTACGCTCCAGATGAGAGTGGTCTCTATGGCTATGTACAAGATTGGGAGCCTGTGGTTGGTGCTTGTAGATCAATGACTTGCTTTGCCCCATCAACATAATGAAGCCTTTCGCCTGACTTTGGGATGATTTCCTGTGGCAGTGAAGCTTTGCGTTGCTACAAGGCGTTTGTGCAATGATATCACGACTATCACTCAGCACTCTGCTTTCTTCACTCGGTGCACTCTCTCATTACGATGTTGCAAAAGTTCAAGACTAGGTAAGTTAGCTCAAGAAACACCATCATGACTAGTGGTTAGTTAAGCAGTGCTACTCTCTGTATGTCCCGATTGGGCTCCGTGTGCCCGGTTTGGTACTGATCCCCCTGGCTCCGCATTCCAGTCAAAACGCTGATCTTCCCCATGAGGGAGAAAGTAAAAGTCGATCTTCTCGATATGGAAAAGTGTAGAGATGAAAGAGTAACATACGCAACGGCAGCTAATGCAAGCCAAACGAGGTCAAAACATCTCACAACCTTGACGCCTCCCGACCCGAAAAGCTGGACAGATCACAGAATACAGGTACGACACCGATAATGCACGGTTATTATAGACATCAGTGGCTTTAGACTCTGAAACGGACCTTTTGCTGTGCGGTAACTGCGATGATCGGATATCCACCAATGATTGTTTGTATGTTTGCTGCCATTCATGGTGTTCCTGTTTACGCATGTTTTCTATCGGGTGATTTCTCAACGGTAACGTCTCGGAACTTCAGAAGACACATGAGGAAGTTCTGACCAAGCCTAACCCCTTAACCCTTTGCCGTTGGCTTTTGCTGTTTGTGGAAGGTCCCTTGTATATGTCTGCTAGACAAAGGATACCGTCACCGGAAACACTCCGATCATATGCCGCGGCCACAGATTTAGTAATCTCATATTCTTGCTGTCCGTCCTTCTGAGGCTTTTCAGCTTCCCAATGAATGGCTATTTTTGTAGTTAAGTCGTTGAAAGGGTGATCTTCCCTCCCTCCGGTGTGAAGACGAACTATCGGAATACCCGAGACACGATCTCGAGAACCTGCCATGCCAGGTGATCGATTCGCCTATCGTTACAAGCTAAAATAGCCTAGGGACTATGGAGGTCTTTCCGATGGCCTCAATTGGCTTATATCTTTTGCTCGGACCAAACATGAAAAACCTGTTTGCCATATGCACAACACTTCAAAACTAAGCTTACATTCATGATAGCTTTAGGCATACTGACTCCTAAACTCAAGCACGTGTTGGGCTAACATGACAAGAACTTACCAGTTGAGTAAACTTCATCGGTCATACGATTTGTGCCGAATATATGGCGTTTGGCTTGCAAGTGTAGTTACCAACCTGCCTATCCTTTCTCATCGAATAACACGATGCAAAACTATCACGAGTACTAACGTGATAGACGAAGAGATGATCACACACAACGATTTGATACACATAAACCCTGCTGCATTAGAGTTGCTCCGTTCTCTAGACGCACCGGAACGACTAATTCCATGACCTTGACACCCTCTTGTTTGCCGGAAGATCTCACGGCACAGAGTCTTGCTCGATCATGCAAGTTGACCGACCGGAACTAACTTCCAAGGTCAGTGACAGCTCTGGTAGTCTTGATTTTATGGGTACTATACTATAGCTGCTCTGTGAAGAGGTTGTGTGGGTGCTCTACAGTGTTGGGATGAGTGTGCCGGATAGCTTTAGCGACTTGGTCATGTAACTTCGCACGTACTTAGCTTTACCAAGCTGTCAAAAAGGAGGCACCTTAGCGTACAAACAGTTTACAAGACACAGATACAGAAGAGTAAAATGCCAATGTTTATTATTGCAGTAATGTGAACCGTTGGATATGGAATTTTCAACTTCCACCGAGGAACCTGACTAGATGAACTGCCGCATTCCAGCAAATCCATGAACCTGGTAGCGAAGAACCGTTGAAAAAGTTACTTTCAAATGCCGAAACGTTGGAAAATTCAACTTGATATTTACCGATTATCAATTCTATCGGTGGAGTTGTGCAAGTCTTGGCCCTCGGAGTATAACGCCGCTCCACGCCCCCCATCAGGGCCGAGTAGCGTGACGTTACTCAACACCGTGGATATATCTAACCAAGGAACGTTTCTGAGGGATCTTCAGAGCTAGTTCGTCTTTGAAACACAGGAAGCTAACAGTTATGACCAACGTTGCGATATGTGTCGGACAACCGTCGCATGTGAAGCGCCTCGATAATGGGAGTCAAAGCAAACAAGAGACTTGCAAAGCGATTTTGATATGGAGAACAAGACTCATACATCGAGATGATCGACGACAGTAGAGGAGCTATTGGCTTGCGATAGCGTCAAAGTTGACCGTGACGACTCAGCAAGCTAACTACCTGACTGCACCGAGGTCGGACGTGTATGAGGAAGAGCACGGGGGTCACTGCATCATTGAGACTGGCAGGTCGAATATACGATGTTTAACTTATGCTTAATACCAACTTAGTATAACACTTCTCTTGCTATTGACATCCGTCTGTCCTCTGCTGTCAACGCTTGAACTCCCTCCATCAGTTCCCAAGAACCATCATTTCCTTGTTAGACTCACACAATGGAAGCTTCACGTATCGCAGAGGCTATTGGTAGAGAAAGGAAGGATGTAAGCGATCAACTCTTTCTGCATATTGAAGATACTGACAGAATTCAGAAACAACCTTGGCGAGGTCCAGTTCCACAGAGAGGAAAAGGCACTCCACCACCACCATCGTTCTTCTCCAAGGGAGCAAGCAGCAAATTTGTATTCAAGGACATCGATGGCCATTTTCATGATCTGAAATTGGGTGAGATCCTACAGAGAACCAGTTTCGATGACACCAGATCCTCTGATGAAAGTCTTGGTCCTTCAGTGTTCACTGCATCACCCTCGTACAAATCTTCATTTTCCCAAACTCCCATCGCTTCCTTGAACTCGTTCTATCCTCACAGCAAGCATGGAAGCCCATCCATATCAGGGTCTTCTCACAATGGCCATCTCATCGTTCCCCGTACAAGGCTTCCAGACCCGGTAGCTCGGCGACGAGATAGTGGTTCATTGTATAGTGTGGAGGATATCTCCATTGAGGCTCACAAATATGCTGCCACTGCCACTCAGACTTCGCCTCGAAATTCTATCTTGAAGCAAAACACTGTTGATCCTACTCCCAAAGTTGAGATCGACTCTGAGTCGCAAAATCTGGATGAGTACTTGAGAAAGTACGGCCAGAGAAAAGTCACTCGGCATAAGTGGGTCATGACCGGTTTCCTGGTTTCTGTCAAGTAGGTACCTCCATATTATCGCACCTAAAGGATGAGATTCTAACATGATACAGTTTCATGTTCATCTTTGCATCTTGGTGGTGGCCTCGATATTATTACGTCTATATCCCATTCATCTCGTTCCCATTGGTCCTCAACTGCATCATGATTGCCTCAATCATCTGCTTTACTCTCAGGAACCTCATCAAGGCTGAGAAGATCATTGAGCCGGATCATATTGAGAACCTAGTAATGATCATGCCTTGCTACAATGAGACTCTCGAAGAGTGTACCAAGTCGCTTGACTCTCTTGTCAGTCAAGTTGGCATCGACAATCACAAGAGAGGCATCATGGTCATCTGCGATGGACGTGTTCGTGGACCTGGAATGGAAAAGACCACGGCTCAGTACCTCAAGGACGATATCTTTGTTGGAAAAATTCATTCTGAGAAGATTTGTGGTGCATACAGAGCTTGGGACGGCCAAGCCATGGACGTTGACATTTCATGGGGTTACTACAAGGGTGTGCCTTTCTACTGCATTATCAAAGAACAGAATCAGGGCAAACGTGATAGTCTCATCGTGGTCCGTTCTTTTCTGTACAAGTTCAATATCCGAAACACCAACCCAACAACCATCTTCTCATCTCGGTTTCTGCTCTCAATGGCAGATTGGCTCACTCAGGAAGTCAAAGTCAACGAGGTCGACCATCTGATTGGTATGGATGCAGACACCATATTCGATGAAACCTGCATTTCTGAGCTTCTCAAGGAGTCCAAGTATCCCAACACTGTGGGAGTCTGCGGTTATGTTGCAGTTGACTTCAGTGGAGGCAATTGGAACTTGTGGTCTATCTATCAGAACGCCGAGTATACAATCGCCCAGGGACTAAGGCGACTGCATCAATCTATTGCTACTAAGAAGGTTTCTTGTTTGCCTGGATGTTGTCAGTTGCTCAAGATATGCGACATGACATGTGGCGACAAGGTCCTCATTGAGCAGTTTGGATACTATCCCAGGCCTTTGGACGGCATGATCAAACGCATTCGAGCCACTGCATCTGAAGACCGAAACCATATATGCCAACTCCTTACTACTTTTCCTGAAGCACAGACTCGTCAGGCTTTGAGAGCGAGGGCTTATACTGATGTCCCTCATTCCTGGAGTGTCTTTCTCTCTCAACGTCGCCGTTGGACACTCGGGGCTACAAGCAATGATTTGCTACTATTCACGGCTCGACATTGTCAATGGTGGGAACGCATACTTGCTTTTTCGAACGTTCTCACCTGGTGTCTCAATGTCTTCGTTATTGCCTCTATTGGTTGCATGATTGTTGCTTTCATGCATCAACCATGGTGGATCATCATGGCATTTGCAGGAATCATGATCATCCCTCTCATGTACTACATTATCATGGCAGTTTGGCTCCCCCAGTCAATGCTGGAGAGATTTCAATATCTTCTTGGTCTCTTCATATTTGTTGTTCTAGGGCCATTTCTGAACATCGCGGTTATGGTGTTTGCAGTTTTTAACATGGATAGTTTTGGCTGGGGCAAGACTAGAAAGGTTGTCACCGAAACTCCAGAGGAACAGGTGCAAGAAAAGCAAAAGATCGCGGATACAGGGAGCGGCTCTAGTTCTTCGCAGGTTAATGCGAGGGAGGAGGTGGCTACAGGCGTAGTGGTCATGAAGCCAGCGATAGTATACGTGCCTGCCACTACACAGAACAAGTATATCTGAATACAGATATCACTTTCACACACCTAAGAATAGATGATTACTCTAAGTAGAATAACCCTAGATCTACTCAAGGTTCTGACCCAGGAACCTGCATCATCGTGCCTCCTCTAGTGTTCTGCTGCCTTGCCTTGTCTAGCTCGTCAACCTGACAAAAGACTCCATCCCATCCACATCCTCACGCCCCTTGCCGATCCATTTCCCTTAGTTCATTCAAATTTAGCGGCTCAGTTGAAAAGCTCCATCACACCGAAGTTCAGCCATTGGCGGTTCGTGTAAAATCCTGGCGTTTACGTTTCACATAGTCCAAAGCCTGTATCCATCGCGCTAAACAACGGGAGTGGCACTTTTAGAAATTCGATCGAAACATGTCGATCATGCATTTCATTAGGAAAGGTTGATTGAGAAACCAGGAACGGGTCCGCCTGGTGCCAGACGCCATCACTAAGTTCTGTCCCAGTCGTAGTATCCTTCTCACGCACGTCCTGATGTCGATCTCGTATACCCAGTTTGGACTGCCTCGATTAATTCTCAACGGTCTAGTGACCGGAATCACTCGGTCTAGGTCCTCAATTGGGGTCCCCATGGTTGTCGATCAGTGTTGTGAGTTCCAGATATGGACGGCTGGCCACCTCTAAGATCACAATCATCACATCTAGTAGCGAGCACCATACTGCATCGGGAAACATCTCAACGGCTCTGCCTTGGTCTCGTACATGTACAGAAAGATCGAGTGGCTCAGACGATGTTGGGAACATCAAGACACTATCACATTTGCTAGGTGCTAAGGTGTTCCGAGGTCGGACTGGACGCCGTCCTCGTCATGAGCTACTCATTTTGATAAAGCGATATTCACGAACATGAATTACGGCGTTAAGAATCTAATGTAAGAAGTAGTTCATGGTTGGGGGCCTGCCAAGCAGATAGCGTCCATACATATATCTATCACTTCCAGCCTACTATCTGCTGATCCTTACTTCAACCACCAAAGACTTCTTCTCTTTACTACTGCAAGAACATTACTCCTTACGATGAAGACCTTGTCTCTTCTTCTCCTGTCTGCTCTACCCAATGTGGTACTTGCTGATGGTTTCGTAGCCAGACGCCAGGGGGCAGAGTTCAACTTGCACGTTCGTCATGACGACGATGTATTTGATCATCCAGCAAGGCCCTCGAAGAGAGCTTCTTGCGGCAAGGATGCTGGCTCCTGTCCCAAGGGACAATGTTGCTCTGAGTCTGGCAACTGTGGCACTACTTCTGCTTATTGCACTTCACCACAATGCCAGATGGCCTACAGCAATGGCAACTGTGATGGCAGGTAAGTGATGTTCTATTCGTCTAGCTATGAACGTATACTCATTGCCTACCAGTAAAAAGCCCAAGGGTGAGACTACAGCGAACATTCCCAGGTCAACTTCTGGCAAAGCCCCATATAGTAAGTACATGAGGGCAATCCCTTAGTCGGCAGTTCTAATACAGTTCTAGACGTCTATATCACCAACTGCACCAATCCTGGGATTGTTGCCCTTACTTTCGATGATGGTCCTTACAAGTATACTGGCCAGGTTCTAGACGTCCTTAAAAAATACAACATCAAAGCGACTTTCTTCATCACGGGCAACAACCTAGGAAAAGGTCAGATCGATGATCCTTCCACACCCTGGCCCAAGATTCTCCGTCGTATGCACTCAGAAGGCCATCAGCTCGCCTCTCATAGCTGGTCACATGAGGATCTCTCGGCTGCATCTGATGAACTCCGTAAGCAGCAGATCATCTATAATGAGATGGCCTTCCGCAACGTCCTTGGCTTCTTCCCCAAGTATTTACGTCCTCCTTATGGAACTTGCACGCGAGTATCTGGATGTCTTGACTACGTGACCAAGCTTGGTTACCACGTCGTGAACTGGAATCTTGATACCAAGGACTACCTGAATGACTCGCCGGTCAAGATCCAAACCAGCAAAAACACTTTCTCGGACGGTGTGTCTACTAATTCAAAGTCACATAGCTACATCGAGTTGAGCCATGATACACATGAGCAGACAGCTTATAACGTAACTGCTTTCATGATCAAGACTCTCAAGGCTAGAGGCTATCGTGCTGTCCCTGTTGGAGAGTGTCTTGGAGATGCCCAAGAGAATTGGTATGTCGATGCCAAGGGTACAAAGTCTGGTACGTCCAAACTCCGAGAAAGGGACACCTATAGTGAGTGATTGCGACTTCTTCTGAGCCAGTTACTGATCTTCTTCCGAGCAGAACCTCCGCCATACTGCCCTCCCCCTCCCCCTGCTCCTTCAGGAGTAACCCGAGATGGTACTTGTGGTGCCAAGAACGGTCTCAAGTGTAAGGGATCCAAATGGGGAGACTGTTGCTCCTACAACAACTTCTGGTAAGTCACTGGTGTTGGTCTCTCTACCATAGAAGGTACAACTAACTTCTATCCTCTTAGCGGTTCAACATCAGCCTACTGTGACGGTGGATGCCAATCCCAGTATGGAAAGTGCAACAAGTTGAATCCCGAAGACCCGCTCATTGTCTCGGATAATGGACTCTGCGGTGAGAAGTATCACCAGACATGCAAGGGCTCTCGTTATGGCAACTGCTGCTCCAAGAATGGCAATTGGTAAGTTCCGCGTGGTCTCTCTCTTACATTATCTTCGTACTAATAGTATCTCTAGTGGTAAGACGAGCGCATACTGTGAAAGCAGGTGCCAGAGTGGCTTCGGACAGTGTTCCTATTCTTGACGAGTCGGCATATGTAGTTTAGGTTAGTATCTTGGTCCAGAAGCCAACATATAGGGCTATCGATTATGGCTTTAGGATTACTGGTTTGTTTGGACATCTATGGATCTTACGCAGGGGTCAGATTGCTGTCATTCAGAACTTCTCTTGGCCTGGGGGCAGACTCGAAGAGTCTCTACACAAGACTAATACAATCATTCCTCAAGTTCATTGTAACACAGAAGTCCGATCCTACTGTCGATCCCTATTGTTACCTTGTACAACAACTCGGGTGGGTATCCGAGGAGTTACAGAAGAAGGCTCAATTCTCAGTTCAGTGGTGCCAAACAGACACGGCTCAAGTATTGAGTCGTAGTCATAGGATTTGTTTTGTGATTGTGAGTTCTTATACAGATCGTATTCAAGCATGCCACCGTAAGAGACCAAACCAAAGATGGTAAGCTTCATCCACGGCAAACACTTCAGCCTTGTTCTTGTCAGCACAGCCAAGAAGCAAATCCCTTTTTTGCTCAGTGACGTGACACCCTACCTTGGATGTCATCAACGGACTACTCCGTCCCTTTTTCGTTAATGCCAGGATCTCTGACCTCCTTCAAATCTTTTCTGCCGACGCCACAACATCGCCAATGTCCTTGTGACAGGACTCGGCGCACAAACAGGACGGAGGACTGTTACTATTACAGAACCTTGGTCTTGTCAACCCTGGAAGCTTGAGATACCGCGGATCTTTCCAGCCAGGCGGCATAAATGCATGTAGCCGCTGTATCTTCTTTTCTTATGGGAAAGTTGCCTCTTTTGTTATTGGAGATGGATACGTATATCGGCTCTCTGCATGTTTACTTCATATCAGCTCGGAAGAATAGCCGCGGAAAATGAAACACGGGAATAGAGTCTGCTTGGCCTCGTGCAGACAGACGGACGGACAGACACATATTCACTAATTGTCGTTATGTTTGGCAACAGGACTAAATCTTAATCTAACTCAAAGACTCGACCATGTGGCAGACGTTGTGACAACCCAAACCAACAGAAATGACATCGACAGGTACATCTTGGCAACGCCTGCGAAGATTCTCTTAGCCTTCCCCATGCAGTTTGTTCGTCAAGCCCGGATCCTTTCAGCCACAAGTATCAGCCAACAACTCTTACTTGCACCAATCAGTTTGCCTGCAACTTGACACAATTGTCGAAGATCGGGGGGGGTTGTTTGTCAGAGTCCTTTTCTGTAAGTGGTTGGGACAGCGTCAAAGCGCGCTCAATTTGTTCTTGACAGCGGTGTATGTACCGATTTTCGTCTGGTTCTCATATCGGTACTTTATGACAGAATAAGCGCCGCCGCTTCTGCAGAAGCACGTCAGATTATCTTGTGATTCATGTTGGTGATGGATCTTGGGATAGTATATTGACGAATGGTAAGTGAACATATCAGAGAGTCTACTTGAACTGTAAGAACACTTTTATTGAGACAACCAACAATCATTATTAAACGAGGCCGCTACTGATATGACACGGAAGAATCTAACTGAATGAAGTTCTGGCCGCATTGCCATGTCCGAAGTGATGGTGTTGGTGGAAGTGTTGATATTCTCATGCGCAAATATAGCTTCACAATCAACACTCCCCAAAGGAGTACAAGATTAGCCTGTGACTCATTTCTTAATTGAGAGTCTGTATCACCTTACAGTCTATGCGTAAAACATTAGAGTCCCAAGGTAGACAGAGGCTCAACTAGGTACCTAAGCTGGTGAAGATATCATGATAAAGATAAACACTATCATTCGCCAAGCTTGACTGACTTTTTAATAACGGAATTCAATCATTGTTGGTCACTTAGTGCAAACCTTCATCTTACGCAGCCTATTATCACTGTACTGTATAGCCTTACTCATTTGGTTACTTGGCGGTACTACTAACTTAACTCAGCTCCCTTGTCTAAGCGCAGGGACCTCACAACGTGTATCAGAACAAAGGAGAGATCGCAATGTTCCTGGATCTTGCCTGGATCTGGATCTTGATTTCTTTCCGTCATGCATTCGATTCGACCCCCGTGCTTCTCGTACCCTTCCATGTACTTTTTTCAGTGTCACACAACCGTTTGCCTGCAGCACTACATCAACACCACACGCCTCCATCTGCGTTCTGGACCTACAAATGTCTGAACCAACAGCTTCTCTCTCTTCTCAGCTAAACTTGTTCCTTGATAGTTCGTCATTGTCCTTGTCAGCTTCGGGTCTGAATTGGATACCATAAAAAGCAACTTCCCATGACACCCTCTCGCTTCGCAGACTGTCTGATGTTATCTACCTCAATACCAAATGCGTGGGGTCGGTGTGAGCTACAATTGACCAGGGAAAAGCTGTTTGCCTCAACGAACAAGGACATGCCATGTCATGTACCCATTGTACAGTGTGTGAGGCGTCAACGGTCATTCATGTCCACAAACGCCCCTCGAGGCATGCCACATGGAAACCTGCGTTTAAGGGAGGTCCAAGCTTCAATAGCCCTGGTCAGTTAGGTAGTAATTGCATGTTACAACAACTCCGAATTGGGACGGCTAACGACATGGCATCGATGTCGATCAACTACATACCGTAAAGACAAAAATCAAAGGGTCGACAAGACTCAATCAAGACATGGGCATTGGTGCTTTGCATTAAGAAATGCTAATCTGTCAAATCCCAGTAGAAAACCATAGGCCAGCCTGTAGATATACACGGTATAGTACAATACAGTAGACCATACACATACCAGCGATTTGCTCGCAGCTTCTCGAAAATTTGTACACGCTCGGATGATATATCCTTGGTCTCTGAAAAGACTCTTCGAGAACTCGCCCAGCTCTATTTTCTGCAAAAGAGCCCTGGGGCCCAACCGATGCCCGCGATCAAAAACCGTGCCCTCAGTCTGTTGAATAGAGACAGGAATAGTGAAATGAATAAAGAAAAAAAAGACCAAAATAAACGAAACAATCCTTTGCGCGCAACTTCATGAAGGGGTAGTAGTAATCTCACAGAACCCTCAACTTTGTAGGCTCTTTTCCCTGAACGCCCCGAACAATCCCGTAGTTTGTCATTAATAATAACCCCGAGAACCACCAAAGACCGGGAGACTTATGGCAAGCCGTTCCGCTGTGTACCGCTTTTGTTAACAATTTGATGTTTTGACTCCGAAATAAGGAAAGGCGGCTTCCGCGATGAGCATTGAGACACCATCTCCGTCACTGCCGTCAGAGAGGATCTTGATGTTGGCGGAAACCGTCAATATTCAGGTCGACGTTCCCGTCAAAGGTCATGTTACCATTGAAGTCAATGTCCTCGTTGAAACCAGCATTGTCACTCCCATCAGAGGTCACGATGGTGCGGTTGTCGTCAGCGTTCGCGGGTCTCTGGCCATCATCCTACATGACTGTCGAAGCCAGAAGGCGCTGTTCGACATCATCCATGCCCATGCCATCCATACGAGGACCTTCCATTCCTTGAAGTCTTTGCTCAATTGCCTGGAATCGCGGTTCGTAGCCTCCAGCTCGCGCCTCTAGATTCTCCATGCGCTTTTCGATATGGTCAAGACGTTGTTCGATACGCATTAGACCCTGAGCCATATCGTGGCTTAGGCGGTCAAGCTTGTTTGTGAAGGATCGGATAGATGTTGCGAGCGGCGCGTTCTCCTGACCAGGCGTGCCAGCAGGCACTCGTGGTTCATGATTGTGACGTCCCTCTTGAATAGCAAAGCGCCATTGGTTTCCAAGCTGGACTTCGCAGACAGCTTTGGCACGAAAGGGACAATCGATCTTGCGCGTAGAGGGGTTGCGCTTCTTAGCAGTACTGTTATACTTGACACCACCGCGGTCGCAAACGAGATCGTAACGTGTGGGCTTGCCGTCGCGGTAGTTAGAAGCGCGCAACTTGACGATGCCGTAGCCCTGGTCCTTAGCCACGCGCTGCACTGAAGCCATCAAATCATCGAAGGTCCTAAATATCCCTTCTGGTGGGGGTAATAGCGCTGGAGGTGGTGTATTCGTCGTCATGGTGAGTGATTGAGCCAGGGTGACGGTTGTAACGGGTAGTTTGGGGAAAGTGGGGGAGGGCAAAGAGTTTGCCCAAAAAACGGTTTCTTTGAGGTATAAGAGGTCTAAAGGGCGAGGCGCAAAGATGATATCGCGTATAAACGAGATGTGCTGCTGTTGGTCGTGGTCGCGGTGCAAGTGTGGATGTATGCAAGAGGCTGGGCTGTGAGGACTTTTCCAATCCGCACTGTCGAACAAGTATGGAAACTAACAAGGTTTAGTGTTGATCCGGTCCGGGCAAGACGGCCCAGTATGAAGCCAAGCCTGCACAAGGGCGGGGCACTAGATGCAAGCTGAGAATACTGGGTTAGAGGTAGTGTACGTACCTGGCCTGGAGCTTCTTTTCGCGCGTCAAGAGGGCAGTTGCAGGTGAGGTAACAAGCAAGCTTTGGGTGATGGGAAGGTATCCGAGGTACAGTACAGTACCTGACTGCAGAGGATTGTTTTTTGGGGGGTGTGGTTGACGACGCGGGTATGGTACGGTAGGTAAGGTACTGTAATGGGATGGAGACGGAAGCTCGTGGAGCTTTAATCAATCAATGATCGATCAAGTACTGTAAGCGGGTAGCAGAAAGTGGGTTACATGCGAATGCAATGAAGGAGTGAAGAATTGTGGTGGAATTCGATGCGATGTGGTTGTCTTGTACTGATATAAATCAAGTTCTGAAGGAAGGGGTGTGAAGCTTCACGGCTGGCAAGGACTACTCCCATCCCATGCCAAGCACGTGATAGACTGAATGAAGCGTTTGGGTTGGTAGAGACATCTTTGCTCGTAGTGGTAGGCAACGGGCGGACGCAGCGATGCGGGCTTTGTGGAAGTGAGGAGGACCGCAAATCGTTTCAGAGATATTGGATGGACTGATAGAAATCTTCATTCCTATGACAGTGAGTGATGCGTTGCGTTTTGTTTTCCATCACTTAACAAAGAACAAACGTCACTCACAGCTAGTCATCGACACGGTGCGGGCTCATCTTCCCCAAACCCAAACAACCTAAGCTCGCTAGGTCCAGTTCCACTCCCCAGTGTTTTGGTTCCTGTTCCTGGTTCCTGGGCCCTTGCTTGATCAATTGAGGCTTCCAAAACGACATGCAAATATCACAATATTGGCTTTCTCATTCTCGTCTCACTTAACTCACTGCCTAAACTCAATAATAGAACGTTCAAACACAGTAGGTAGGTAACTCTAAACCTCTGAATGCGGCGGTATAAGTAGTACCACCGGTCAAAGCTTCTTCCCATCCCCCTTAAAATCTGCCCCCACGTCACGCAAGGCAAAGACGACAGCCCAGGACAAACGAGACACTCAACTTCTGTACCTACCTATGTATAGTCACGACCATATACATCTACGTCTTGACTTCTAGAACAATTCCCTGCATCAACAGAGTCAACAAGCACTGACCATTCAGACTTTCGTATCCATCCCGGAATAAAAATAGAGCCTTGTCCACTTTTGCTTGCCCGATCTTTTACCAATCCTCCACAAAAGCCTCTCATTTGCCCATCGGACTACGGCCGGCCACGGTCTCGTGTTGCCCATCAACCCCTTCAAGCCCCGGAGACTCTACGTTTGAACGGGCATACTACCCCATTCGCAACTATGAACCAGCAGCCTGCCGCCCAGGCTCAGGCGTCAAATGCCGCCGGACAGGATGTCTGGGATGAGCAGCAACTCGAGGAAGCCATGAAACGGCTCAAGCTACTGCAAATCAAGGTAACTTCGTGTTCCAACACGGGCTGAAAGATGCAGGTGTGCTGATCCGGCTCTTATCTCAGGTTCGACGTCTAAACGACACCATCCCCAAGATGATCAAACCGCTTGTGCAGAAGCAGCCTTCACGTAGGTCACACAATTTGTCCTTACTCTGAAACATCTTGAACTGACGCATTTTCTATCTATAGCCGATGTCATGTTTGCTGCTTTCATGAACTCGGTCAATGAAGCGCAAGCCAACATCAAAGAAGTCACTGATTTGATGCGTGATCAGAAAAGCCGTGAGGTGTTTGCCCAGGCTAAAAAGAGAAGAGCAGAGGAGCCAGAAGGTATTGAGAGCTGGGAATACTACGACCATCCAGATTGGTTCAAAGAGTGATGCATCGGATCTGCTTATGATGCGGCGTTTGTGAGTTCTACTTGGGATCGGTGCTGTAGGCGTTTCTATGGTTGGGATATGTATTTTCTTCATGGGTTGGTGCATTTTACAAAAGATTGGATAGCAGGTACTGTCAAGACTAGATGTTCGCTATCTTTCTTACCTTGTTCAACTTCAAGGCTGTAATTTATGATCTTATATTGGCCGGACATGAGGCACGGCTACTGCTCGCTTCCCACTATTTATTTTAGCAGCCAATCCCAAAGGTTTTCTATACTTGAAGTTGAGCCTCAAGATGGAGACTGTGGCTGTGATTCAACCCTGCAAGTCGATCAACAACGCATTCTGAGAGCATCTAGATATCTGTAGGTGGTATCTATTCAAGATGAGATATGTTCCGCCGTAGCAGGACCTTGCTTATCACCAAAATCCGGACTCAAGGATGAGATGGTAGAATCACACTAGTTCGAAGATCAACCTTGAGTAACGTTCGACTTCGAGATGCAAATGAGACTGCCATAAATAGGGTCATCAGACAAAAAAGGCTGGATGCTTTAAACGTCAAACTAACTTGAGAAAAACTATTATACAAACTATTATCGTTTTAAATATTCCTTTCCGAGTAATTAGTTGTTTCAATACTGCTAAACAGAAACGGTTTAGTGACCCACCAGCCACACCTTCCTTCTCTCTCCGCTTGTCAAGGTCACGTGGCTCATGGCCCTGAGGAAAGTGCCACCCACCAAAAAAAATTCCCAAATTAACCATCCAGAGAGTCAACTCTTTGCCCAGCCGTCACCACCAAATTTTCCACGTCGACAACCTCAACCGCCGCAAAGATGGTCAACATGCGCGTTCAGTACCGCCGACGCAACGGGCAAGTACTCGCCTTTGCTCGCTCGAAATCGAATCGACGAGCTGTATATCTTAGCCCGAGGCCATAACTAACAATTTGTCGCACAGCTACAACACCACCTCCAACCGAACCCGAGTCATCAAGACTCCCGGTGGTGATATCCGTCTGCTTCACATCAAGAAGCGAGGCACCGTCCCCAAGTGCGGTGACTGCGGCTCCAAGCTCTCTGGCGTAAGTGCCTCTCGAAAACGATGGGAATTTTGTGTAGTGTGATGCGGGACAACAAGACGAATACGAGACACGGGCATTGGGTGGCATGGACCGAACGATCAAGACACAACACCGCCGACGAAAGGATGCACACCTTGAGATGATCCTGCATGACACTGGACGCCTTGTCAAAACCAGCCTACGATTGTTGTCCCGTTTCATCACCGCAGAAATTTTCCCGACATACGTTCGAAAGCCTGGAACTAACTCAAATCTCTTATAGATCCCCGCTCTCCGACCCCGCGAGTACTCTCAGATCTCCAAGCCCAAGAAGACCGTCCAGCGTGCCTACGGTGGTTCTCGATGCGGTAACTGTGTCCGCGACCGCATCGTCCGAGCTTTCCTCATTGAGGAGCAGAAGATCGTCAAGAAGGTGTTGAAGGAGCAGGAGCAGAGCCAGAAGAAGAAATAAATGCAATCCTAGTCGGATTTGGCTTTCTGCGTGGGAATGGCAAGGACCTCTGGGGATCTGGTCCATTGCTTTGGTGTTCATTAGGCAAAAAGGGACTGAATGCATGATACATCGGGCCGCGGCCAGAATGGACGGCCCTCTGCTGTCTTAGGACTGCTACTATCCTCTTGGTGACTTGAATGACAAAAGAACATCAAGCTGGCGTGGACTGCTACCATTCGCACGCGTGATGAAATTCTGTGGGCTAGTCAATATGTGTCCCCCCAACGCATATTGGCGTGATGTGAATTAAAAGATACTGGCGCCTGATGGTCAAAATATACAAGCCTGAAATTTTCCATATTCGCACCTAATGTTTTACGATGAACTTTTTCGAAATGATATGCATATTTGCCCCGGTTGAAGTGTATGGGCATAGACTACCTGCAATTCCAACATCATGACGTGCGGGACCTCGAAAAATTACCCGTTCCCCACGTAACTTCATATCTCTATGACCTAGACTATCCCAACCTCAACATCCAAACTCGGAGCCAGCTCTCACGTCGACAATCTACCTTGAGTTTCTCACACCATACCTAAATACTTTCTAATTACCCCAAAATCATGGCGTCGCGAAGCCTCATCCCCTCGTGCAGCGCGCAACGTGCTGTGCGCCAGGCTCTTACCCAGGCTCCTCGACCTAGCCTTCGTTCCTCGATCGCAGCGTTCAGAACCACAGCGCCACAAGCACCATCTCCTCTACAAGCCTGTCTTCGAGACCGCCGGTTCTTTCATGCAGTCCCTAGTAGGAGAAAAGACCAACAGCCGCCCGCGCAACCTCCCCCGACCGATTTTGGTGAACTCGACGTGCTCGGCAACACTCCAGCCCCTTCAACCTCGGTCGACGTGTGTATGTACGACGGTTTTGGGCTCAACAGTGGCATCACGATTACGGGTGGCAATGGTGTCCTGTTGATCGACGGAGAAGTGTTCAAGTGGCGCCCATGGGAGGCCAAGGGCTCCATGAACCTCGTCAACAAGAAGGGACAATTCGAGCTCCCACCCAATGCATTTGCGCTCTTTGACCTTCTATACCCTCGACCTGGTGGGTAGATTCAACGTTTCTGCTTTTCTTATGGACAAACAGCGACGCTTCCAAAAGTACTTGTGCTAAAAGAGTTACAGATCTTCTGATCATTGGAGTTGGCCCCTCAATCATGCCATTGGCTCCCGACACGAGACGAGTCATATCTGAGCTCGGCATGCGAATCGAAATCCTAGATACAAGAAATGCGGCAGCCCAATTCAACCTGCTGGCTACAGAGCGAGGTGTATCAAACGTGGCGGCTGCTTTAATACCGATTGGATGGCAGGACGGAGTTGGAGCGAAATGAGAGCATAGCGAGGGTGCATTACGATGATGATGCTGTACACATTTGCTTGTAAGATTATAGCCTAGGCAAGGTCAGTTTTTTGACTTGTATGTACTATGTAGATGTTAATGTGACGAAGATGGACGATCTTGAGCTCATTTATGTGCCTATGGAACATCCTAGCCATATCAAAGCAACATGCATCGATGTCAATATGACTGTAACATCCTACCAATGGGCGAGCTATCGACCAGCAGAAAAGTTATTTTGTCTCTTATCCTCCGATGGCTTTTTCGGATACTCTGACGGTGAGCTTTTGGATCTGTGACCGAAAATGCAATTCGATTACTGTAGGGTAACAAACTATTGACGGAAGCATATCTAGCAATCCACAGTGAATGTCATTATCATTGAACACTTAATATCTCGTAAATATTCCAATGAATCTGTAGAAAGTTTTTACTATTGGTTACACCTAGGTTTCGTTGTTTGTGTTGGGAGGCCATCACAGGTAAGTAGTATGCACACAGACAATTGATTGCTGTTGCATCTGTCTACAGGGTCCGGCCCACATGGAAATTCACTCCAGTGGACTTCTCCAATGATGACCTCGTTCCTTCCCCAATGCAGTATTGCACCATCCAATTGGCTACTGCGACTGCCTGAACCACCTGGGCAGGAGGTAACTGTAGCAGAAAACTCAAGACCTAAGCCTGCCTGTCTGACGAAAACAAGCGGTCTAATGACCCCTCTAAAGCCAGAAGGAATGACCAGGTTATTTCGTCACCTGTGCTAATAGAATCGAGTTTTCTGCGACCCCAAGACCCAGGCACTCAAGCCCAATCTCACAATTCATCATCCAAACTTTCCTGACCAAGTGAGTTAGGACCACGTCTATTTCACGTTGTATCGTGTAATTCATCTGACATCTCAGTGACACATTGTTATGCCGACCGCACCAGGATTTGATCAAGATTGGCCACGGCAATAAAAGAGACGCGAACTTGTGTTACTCTTGCACCGTATTGGTGACTCAACAACTGCAGTCTCTGAATCTCGATCAAACTCCAACACACTTCCATACATCGATACAGGCCCCTCAGGGTGCCAAATGAATTATCCACCGAAAACATAAAAGACTAGATAATTTGGTCACCTTGTGTCGGCCCAGAGCAGCCTTTGGACTATTTTATTTCGACAGCATAAGCCTTAGACGACGGCCTCTTGCGACACAGAAAGTCATAACAACACTACTATCAAGAACATCGCCTGAGCTGCCGATACTGACGACTCACGTCATGGCTGCTCCTGCACAGGAAGTGGACGTCCAGGATCTTGTCGACTCCACTGACCCTCATCTCACGGACCCTCCCCTTCTTAAGGATCACTCAGAATTCAAATCTTACAAGAGTCGTGGGTTCGAATATTCTGGCATTCGTGTCTTCTACCGACAACATGCCAAAGCAGACCAACTACCCAAACCCCCATTGCCTCTTTTGGTGTTCATGCATGGCTTGGGTGGCTCTGTTGCTCAATTTCACTCTTTGTTGAGTAGTCTTAAAGACGAGGCCCCTTGTCTGGCAATTGACTACCCCGGATGCGGCCGGTCTGAGTTCTCGGTCACCGATTGGGAAGCGTACACAACAGAAGCTCTGGTCGACCTCTTAGACATCATAATCAATGATTACCGGGACAAAGATGCAGGTCAGCGCGTGGTTCTGATCGGCCATAGCATGGGCACTGCTTTGTCTGCGAGACTGGCTAATGCTAAGCTTTCTTGCAAGAGTACCATCTCGCAATACGTGGTGGGATTGGTAGCCATTTGCCCTGTAGCAGAACCTCCCAATGAGCGGCACACGCAGTTAGCAAGGAGGGCCTTGTGGATTCCAGATTGGTTACTCAACGTCTGGCGAGCTTGGGACGGTTGGGGTGGCTCCGAAAGTGCGAGTGTGAAGCGTTTCGTTGGTGAGAATGCCGACGAAGCCACTCGAAAACTACAGTATCGCTTCAATAGGCAAAGCCGTACACCGGTCTGGAGGCGTATGGCAAACGGCGCGCTACCAGTCTACAACGATGGCAAGCCCACAGGCGGTATCCCAACTCTGGACATTTGGGCAGGGCTGGATATCCCCGTGTTCCTAATAGCTGGCGAGAAAGACAACGTTGTCTCACCAAAAGAAGCTGATAAGATCGTGAAAGTCTTGGGCCAAGAAAGGACATCTCCAGCACCGGAAGGCGAGGGCGAGACACACGATGCCACTATTGAAGCTGCTGCTCCTGCTGATACTTCAACACGGTCAAAGGAACATCGCCCTCAAACTATTGAGGAACTCACAGAAGACGACTTCACAAAGGTCAAAGACCCAAACATTGTAACCCCCCCTGAGGGTGGCAGTCCTACTGATCCTTCCACGCCGAACGAGAACATGACCGAGACTAAGCTGCCTCCACAACCAGACCACCCTAAGAAGGTTGTTCGGTCTGTTATAATGCCCGCCCCTGCAACACATGCTGTATTATATACGCCTTGTTCGGTTCGGGCTGTTGCCGGCTTGATTTCCGAATTTCTTGCTACGAATGTCACAGAAAGACTATCTCTTGCCTGGCAATTGCAATACCTTTCCCGTGAAGGAAAATGGGACGTCAAAAACCTCAACAAATGGAAATCCGTCAATCCCGTATCTGACCCGATTGGACCTGCGGGGAAGCCCGTTTTCCGCGCCCTCAAGACGCTCCGTGAAGCGGATGATGTGCATTGTCCGCAGGAATTTGTTGCAAAATGGGGTTCTGTTGTGAAGGACGTTATTGACATCTCAAAAGATCAGCCTGTTTACGACCCTCATGGGCTCGACAGGGCCGGTATACATTACCACAAGTTTCCAACCGTCTCAAAGATCCCACCGCTACCAAATGAGGTCGAGGCTTTCATTAAGCTAGTCGATGAGCTTCGGGAGAAGCAAGCTGAGCGAGCCGTCACAGAGGAATGGGAAGATCCAGAGAGCTGTGTCATTGGAGTTCACTGCCATTATGGCTTCAACCGTACGGGATACTTTATTGTGTGTTATCTCGTTGAGCGGTGTGGATTTGATGTTGAGGAAGCTATCAAGACATTTGCCGAAGCGAGGCCTAATGGGATTCGTCATTCACACTTCAAGGATAGACTTTATATGCGCTATAGCGTCTGAAAGCGCTCCTGGCTAAAGTATTTTATCGCCTCAGAGGACGATTCTTCTCTTACTCACCCGACAGGTACGATACGAGTACTATGAACATCGAATTACCTTGGTTTTGTTTATTGAACAAACTATAGTTAGCGTAGTCTTTGCTTTCCCATGTGTTGCAGAGGAAGCGTTTAGAATTCGAAGAAATACATATCAATACATAATTTCATGCTTGACTCTTTTGTACTAGTACATCTGAGTATGCTATTCTATCTCGTACCGTCCACCTCCTTCATAAAACATATATTTGTCCAAACCGTAAGTTAATTGTCGTAAAACCCATTAGCCCTCAATGGCATGGTACTTGTTTCCAAGAGACCATACCTCATCGAGCGCCTCCATACCTGTATCCTGAACAGCGGCCTTGCCCATCTTATCCTGCAGTTCCGAAGTGATGGCGTCGACGTCAACCTCGAGGTACTCGCGCAGATACTTACCAACGTCGGTGTTCTCCACGTTGCCGCGGAGGTTCTCTGTTCGGGGCCCACCAGAGCTGTAGATGTTGACGTCAACAGCGGTATGGCCGTGAGTGCTCCAGCCGATATGGGCGCGGAGAGAGATGAGAGCCGAGAAGAGAACGAGCGCGTTCTCGGGATGCTCAGCAATCGCAGTGATCTCCTTGTCGGAGGCGTTGGAGATTCCAAGACCGCGGACGACGAGTTCATCGTTGATGTATTTCTTAAGCTTTTCCTTGTTATTCTTGGCCCCGGACTCGGAGACGAGATGGGCATTGAGCTTTGCATGGAGCCACTCAGCTGAGGCAGTCGCGTTGGCAAGGACCTTGGGGAACCAGTTGTAAACAGGGAGGTGGCCGGGTTCCTGAATCGCGGTAGCCAGACCGCCTGTTTCATGATCGCTGGTTGCGACGAGAACAGTCTCAGTCTTGCTCTGCTTGATAAAATCGAGAACGGCTCGGAAGGTCTTGTCGTATTCAAGAACCTCGTGGACCTGAGCGGCGGGATCGTTGATGTGACCGGCATGGTCGATTCGACTACCCTCAATCATGATGAAGAAGCCCTTGTCGCTCTTCTCAGTAGCTTTCTCGAGGGCGCGAAGAGCGGTCTTGGCCATCTCACTCAGTGAAGGGTAGACATCGTTGTGGTTTCGGCGGTCAATCTCGAAGGGAATGTCCGTTGGGGCAAACAGTCCGAGGAAAGGCAGCTTCACGTTGTTGCCACCCTTAAGAGCGTCGAAGCCGGCGCGATCATCAGTGTAGGTCCAGTTGTGCTTTTCCTTTGCGATCTTAACAACATCCGTGTCGTCAGCTCGGCAGCTGCCCTCTGCGCTCTTGGGCAGGTAATTGCAGCGACCACCGCCAAGCATGAGATCAACTGTTCGACCAAGGACACCCTCTCCAATCTGCTGAAGAGCGATTTCGTCTTCCATTTCACGAAGGACAACATGCGAGTTAAAGCAAGCCGGAGTCGCATCCTAAGTAGTCATCATTAGCTTCGCCATCCCTAACTCATGAACTTCTGGGACTAATCGTACCTCAATCTTGGTAGTCACAACAAGACCAGTGTGATACCCAGCGCGCTTGGCAGCCTCCAAAACGGTTCCGCAAGGATCGTGGTTTGGTAGAGTGGAAATGGCACCGTTGTAGGTCTTCTTGCCGCAGGAGAAGGCGGTGGCACCAGCAGCACTATCTGTGACGAGGGAGCTGTTGGATCGAGTTCGGCTCGTTCCCCAGAAATGCTTGTCCAGTGTAAGGGTATCGCCAAAATGAAGGTCTTCAATATGTTGTCGGTAGCTGCGCGTCAAGGACAAGGAAGCAGGTCCCATGCCATCTGACACCATGAAGACGAGATTTCGCTTCGTAGCAGGCGTGTTGTGGTCATGCTTGGTCTGCTGCTCATGCTGAGTCCAAATAGCTACAACAATAACAGCCGCAGTAGCGATCAAAGCCCAAGCAAACAAACCAAGCTCACGGAGGCGCGAGTTTCGGACGGCCTTGCTTTCGGCCTGGGAGCGGTCGTGACCGGACCCGGACCCGGATAAGAGAGGATCGCTTTCGTTGGCCTGAGGAGAAGACATTGTTAGCTACCTCAGGACGAAGTGAAGGGATGACAAGTGCTGAGTTGAGGAAAGAAGAGAAGGAGGAAGACAAACCATTGTATCTGGCCGCGTAAGAAAGGAGCGTTGTGCAAGGTTGAAGAAGGCAAAATGGTTGGAAGTCGACTACGGCATTGTCGCACATGCGACACGGGCTGTTAGAGCTGCACACGGGGAGCTCTAGCTGTGACCTGGAAAGCTACAATACAGGGGGGCTAGCGTTCCATTATCAGTGGAGCCTGTGACATCAGTAGTTCTTGTGGGTGGAGCGGTAAAAGAGGCCGTTTGTTCGTTGTTAATCAATTATTGAAGATAAGAACCAATAACGATAAGTTGCCTTGACCACGGGAACGTAATTCTGAGACGTATGCAGAGATCACAAGATGCGGCTTCTGCTCGGGTTCCTTAATCCGCATCTAAGATCTTCACGTGGATAAGCGCCAACTTTAAACGGTGAACCCTCTTTAACGTCTAATGACTCGCGTTCCCAGACCATCGCTGCGCTCATTCATCCTCCTTTTGTGTCTATGATATCCATGAAGACGTAGTAGAAACAGGCGATATCCGCCCCGCACGTTTCAACAGGCAGCGATGATTCCCGATAAGCCGTTCAATGCGGTAATTCGAACAATACTTTGAAACAACAAATCCAGTCGACGTTTCTTTCCCGCTGGCTCTGTCGCTTTATAACGATTGGCCTTGACTACGGCCATGGCGACTTTTCAGGCTTATCATTAAGAGATTGCTTCACCAAACATTGTCTCCTGATTATGGAAGGTCAAGCGGCCAATTTGCAAGACACTGACCAAAGTAGATTCATCCCCCAGATGCTCATAAAAGCTCAAATGAACGGACATGATGGAGCCAATGGCTGCTGGAATAAGAGTGACAGCTTGGTGTCACAGGGGAGTTTGTGGTTCTTCCGGCACGCCTGGAGCAACCCATCTGCACGTTGCTTTTCGGAACGAGTGATGACGGCTGTCAAACCAGTTCGCTAGGAAAGAACTGCTACACACAGGCTAGGGGCTAACTGACAACGGGTCATCAGGGGGAGGAGATGCGCAAACTCTTTATACAGTCAGCGAAGTCGCTGGCCCAGTGTCTGTAACGGAGAATCGACAACAAACGACCCTTCGCGCTTTCAAACGATATAGGATATTGACCATGATATGTCCTGATCATACGCAGCCAATTCGCCTTGAAACTGCATCGAAGCTCCGACCAGCACAATCGTTATGCTTCTCGTTCTTTGGAATCGCTCATGCTACCAAAGAGCGAACGAAACGTACCAAACAATTCAAGACGCAATTCAAGATCTGAAATGCCCATATGTGTGGCTACGTTCTATTCCTAAACCTTTGCGGATGTTTTGGGGAGCTTCTGTTCGACACGGCTTGCCCCCTGATATACCAAGAGATCGACCGCATCAACGATGCGGAGGCATGGACAGTGGACATGATCAATGAGCTGCCCTTTGATGTCTCGGATTATTGCGTTCCTGGATGGCACAACACGTGGATTATCCCGAGCTATGGAGTTTGCTCCCCTCAATGGTGGTCCAACTGTCCTTCTGTCACAGTACCTGGCTACCCACAGTTTTGCAACACCGAGGAGGGAGGAAGCTGAACTAGACGATATTGTACGATAAGGACGGCGAAGTAGAGAAGGTCAGCGCAAGCTGAAATGGACGGGCATTATGGCTGTATCATTATTGCAGGCAAGGGTAATAGCGGCGCATCAGGAATGTTGATGTAATCTATAATGTGTACACCCTAGGTATAACAGGTTGAATCGTAATGGTTTCCAATCCTTGGGTTCTCAAGCTTAGCTGTTGTCTACGACCTGGAGATGTCATGGTCACCGAGAGGGGTGTTGCCCAAAGCTGATGTCGAGGTTGCCTTGATCGTATAGCTTTCTTAAAAGAGAATCGTGCATCTCCATCGCTCACGTAGTAACAGATTCTGCCTCCCTCAAGACCAGACATACACCCTATTATTTCGTCCCAAGGTGATCAAGTCAGACCGAATATGCACCCTGTAACCGAGTACCAGGAGTAACGAAGTTCAACGAGAGAAACAATCATCCTTTAGTTGAGCTGCCATACTAGAGGTAATTGATGGTAGGATGATGATGGGGTCATTGTGGCTGTGGTATTTTATGCTGGATATATCCTAGGTAGGTAGAATAAACATGAAGGAAATGAAAGAGCTATGCCTTGCCTGATAACTTTGTAACACAGACCAAGACGCTAAGATTTCTGTATAGATACCTGTTGTATGACCTTCATATGCGGTGCAACAATGCTGAGCCAAAAGTCCCGGCGTCTCCAAGCACTCTGGCTGATTATTGTTCTTGTCTGATGGCAACTATTGTATGATAGTTTTGACATATCAATTGCTAAGTTTCGTCTTGGCTGCATAGTCTGTGCCGAGGCGGGATAAATGTGGATATGAAGCTTAGTATGAAAGCTTAGCCAAAAGAGGATGAGACTGCTCATCGACGATTGGGCGTGGGGTTTTCGCGTGCCTTTGTCCGAGAATGACATCGCCAGAATGTCATGGCATAGATGGTCCAGAACATATGGATCTTTTCCCCCTAAAGACGGGTAACCGGCTTCAGCTTTATGACTCCTCAGCCATAATGCGTCAATAAAGCCTGCGACTCACTGGATTTATTGGTTGCTTTTGTTTCATGCCAGTGAAAGCCCCTTATTCCTAATCCTTCTACAGTTACCGATGCTACTTTCACTTTCGGGTACTGGTGCTTATGGGCTTTCCTTCCCTTCCCCTGCGTCGCGAAAAGCACCCTTGAATTTATTTTTGTTCGAGGCCCGTATCTTTTAGCTTCAACACCAAAGTTCCGTCTTTGCACTTCAGCTGAGCTGATGGTTTATTCTCAGCGTCAAACTTATTTTCTCAATCTTTACTCAGTAGTATAAACTCCTGCGTTCCCCCCTCCTGCCTGTGTATCCAACTATTCCTCCAATGTCGACTTCAAGAGACTTCGCTATCCCAGCGGAGCAGGATTCCTCAATGGACAACGACATAGAGCAACAAGGCCGCCTGAGCCAGTCCTCTAATACCAATACCTCTGACGAGAAGGCCGAGCAACATGTCCGCTACAACCTCACTCTCAACACGCAGAATCTCTCCCCACCCCCGGCCGAGCCTGTGCGACCAGTGCGATCCGATACCGAAATACATCGCGAGATGAACTTTTCGCCGTCAATATTGCGTCGCCGAATCAGTCGCGCTCCGACGTTTAAGACAGTCGACGATTTTGATGAGTTCGAGACATTTGGCGATCGCCCAGGCTGGCAACCTGGTTCCGAACCTGGTTATGACCCTAAGCTCCCCGATGGAGGACATTCTTCCATGCCTGCACTTCAAGCCCAATGTGAAATCTCCGTAATCGACTTTTCGCAAGACGGTATGGTCAAGCGCCACTTCGATAATGCGAGTTTCATAGCCTTCTTGGATCAACCCAAGGAAGAATGGGCAAGGTGCCGATGGATAAATGTCAATGGGCTTAGCTGGGATGTCATTCAGGCTATCGGTAACAAAAAAGGCCTGCATAAGCTGGCGTTGGAGGATTTGATGCAGAATCGAAACCGAACAAAGGCCGACTGGTACCCAAATCATGCCTTCATCGTCTTGACTTTGCAAAAACTTGTCCACTTGGTCGACGATGAGGACGACTCAACTGATACGAGCAGTACATACTCTACAAAGACTCTTGGCGCGCTAAGAGGATCTATGAGGCAACTCTGGAGAAGCCGCCGGACGGCAGACCCCGAGAAGAGTGTATTTGAGAGTAACTTGCGGGCTCCGGACCTCACATCGGATCTGCAGGAAACAGGCATGATACGGACGTTGCAGCGATATCATGCTTCTGGAAATGAAGCACGAACAGAGTTTATGGAAAGCCACTCCTCTCTCGCGCCTTACCAAATGGCCGTGGCAGCAGAACAAGTCTCTATCTTTTTGACGTCAGACAACACCGTTATTTCCTTCTTCGAGGTCTCAGCCGGCGACATCGAGCGGCCGATAGTGACCCGTCTCAGTACCCCTGGCACAATTCTTCGCGAGTCGAACGATGCGTCTCTGTTGTGCCAAGGTATAATCGACGCCATCATCGATCTCGCTATTCCTTTGACGGCTATCTATACAGACATTATTGCAGATATCGAGTTGGACGTCCTCACAGCTCCGAATATTAGTCAGAGTAAAAAGCTCTACCTCTGCATCAGCGAGATGAACAAGATGCTCAGTTTCCTGAACCCAATTGACAATGTGGTCAGGGTCCTTCGCGATCACAAGACTTCCATGACCCACGAGAACGCCATGCAGGTACTTGAGAACCCTTCGTCTGGTGTCATAGTTACTCCCATGACGCATACCTATCTTGGTGACGTTCTGGATCACTGCATCATGATTACCGAGGCTCTCCAGCAGCTCAAGCAATCATCCGATAACCTGATCAACCTGATTTTCAACACTATCGCAGCTCACCAAAACGAGTCGATGAAGCAGCTTACTACAGTCACCATCATCTTCTTGCCATTGACGTTCATTACCGGTTTCTTTGGACAGAATTTTGCTGAGGAGGGATTTCCTGAAATCCACCACGGCATTTGGTATTTGTAAGTGTGATTCTCATCTGTTTCGATCCAAAAGGCTAACCATTCCCAGCTGGGCTTGCGCTGTTCCAACCGTTGTGTTCACAATCTTGATTATCTCGAGAGAGGCGATCTACAATTGGCTCGTTAAGTTTGTGCAGAGAAGACACATCCTGACGTTGAGGAAAAAGAAGACGAGGTCCAAGAACCAAAAGGTCAAGCTAAGATCATGCTAAAGATATGATTGATTATGGTTTGCATAGGACGGACGATCGAAGCATCTGGTTTTAATGATACCCGAATTGGAGAGTGGATTAGGGGCAATGTTATCAACAGGAAGTTTCCATATTTAAGTGTGGCGCTTATGAACAGTCTCTACTGATCATTTGTATAGACCTAGAGGCAGTTTGTTGCCAAAGGATGATCGTGGTCAGAGAACGCTAGAAACAAAAGAACAATACATTCAGTTGTTCAAGCAGCAGCACATCCATCTTCAGGCTTGCATGCCCCGGGAACACAAAGAGCTTCTATTTCTTGACTTTGGACTGTTGTTGTTTGCTGGGGCCGTGAGCCTAGGTAAATGGGCCAGCAGTTTGTGCCAATCTGGTGAATGTGCTGTCAGGGGGACAGAAGAATTGGCCGCCGAGAGCATCCATAAGAGACGAAATAATTTGGTTATCTTATGTGAGCTTAGGCTAGCAATTAGGCTACTTTATTTCTGTATCCTAATTAGGAGCACATTTCTTCTAACACCCACCTGTGCTCAACTACCAGCTTCGGCGCAATTCGATTTTTGAGGACCAAACAAAAAGAAATCAACGGCACAAGTCACTTACTTACACAAATTAACAGGATATCCATTACTGTCGTGCGGTTTTCGCGTTGAAGAGGTCAAGTGCTTACATAAGGTTCTTGAATTCCGTTACTGTACGTACAAGCTTGGGCCCCTGGAGCCTACAGGCAGCAACCACTTCCTGCCCCATTTGAAGCTCACGTCCAGAATATGCTTACAGCGTTCATCTGCTCATGACCCGAATCGGGAATTTAAAATGATCCATCTCCCGACCTGAGAGTAAAATATACACATTCTCTGCATCCGTTTCTATCTTGGACTTCTCGAATTAAAGCAATTCCAGACCAGCATTGTCTTTGGCGCATTGAGGCGGTAGTGCAGGTGGTTTACACCAGAAAGTAAACAAAGCAACATGTCGCAAACCGACGACGCCAAGCATGAAGACGATATACAATATGGCTCCATGGGAGTAACCCGCGAAGAGTTGGAGGAAAAGTCAGTAATCGCCAAACACCCCAACATCAGTACTGACCTTATCAAAGGTATCCAAATCGTCCAAGGAACCACTCAAAGACGCTCGTGTTCTCTGAACTCTTTCGGGAAGTCTTCAACCCGCTCAACGAGAACAAGAAACAAAATGCCACTGGCGCTGGTCCAAAAAAGGCTCCCCGTGGTGTCAACAAGCTCTCCCCCCATGAACAGCGGCGGCACATCATTGAGCGCTTCATCATTCGATGGCGCAAAGAAGTTGGTCCCGATTTCTATCCTGCTCTGCGTCTGATTCTCCCCGACAAGGATCGCGATCGTGGAGTTTATGGTCTCAAAGAGAACACCATCGGAAAGTTGCTCGTTAAGCTCATGAAAATCGACAAGAACTCCGAAGATGGTTACAACCTTCTGCATTGGAAGCTACCTGGCCAGACTAAGGCATCTCGGTTAGCTGGTGATTTTGCTGGACGCTGTTTTGAGGTCATCTCGAAGCGACCAATGCGGACTCAGGTCGGCAATATGACGATTGCCGAGGTGAACGAGCAGCTCGACAAGCTCGCGGCTTCAACAGGAGAAATGGAAAACCTACGTGTTTTTGAGACTTTCTACCATCGCATGAATGCAGAAGAGCTTATGTGGCTCATACGAATCGTGCTCAAGCAGATGAAAGTTGGCGCCACAGAGAAGACCTTTTTAGATCTCTGGCATCCCGACGGCGATGCTTTGTTCAGCGTATCGTCAAGTCTGAGACGTGTTTGCTGGGAACTCTGGAACCCAGAAACTCGCCTTGAACAAGATGAGACAGGCGTCGCTCTGATGCAATGTTTCCAGCCCCAGCTTGCCCAATTTCAGATGCCTGCATCTTTTCAAAAGATGATCGAGCTCCTCCGACCGACCGAAGAGGACCCTGAGTTCTGGATCGAGGAAAAGCTTGACGGCGAGCGTATGCAAGTGCATATGGTCCAAGACAAGAGCCATCCAGGCGGCAGAAAGTTTTGTTTCTGGTCACGAAAGGCAAAAGACTACACATATCTTTACGGCGATGGCCTTCAGGATGAGAACTCAAGTCTGACTAGACACCTCAAGAATGCTTTCGCCTCGGGCGTGAAGAATCTGATTCTCGATGGAGAGATGATTACGTGGGATATGGGTGTCGACAAGATAGTGCCTTTCGGCACCCTCAAGACTGCTGCGATCTCGGAGCAGCAGAACAAGTCGGATACAGACTCAGCTGGCCACCGTCCCCTATTTCGAGTCTTCGACATCCTCTACCTCAATAATAAGCCCTTGACACAATACACTTTACGAGATCGACACCGAGCTCTAGAGAAAGCGATAAAGCCTGTGCACCGCCGACTCGAAATACATAGCTACACCAGCGCAACGAGTGCCGACGCTATCGAGCCCCTTCTCCGCGAGGTTGTTGCCAATGCTTCCGAGGGCCTTGTTTTGAAGAATCCGCGGTCCATGTACCGTCTTAACAGTCGAAATGATGACTGGCTCAAAGTCAAGCCTGAATATATGTCCGAATTTGGAGAGTCTCTTGATTGTGTCATCATTGGTGGCTTTTACGGTACAGGTAAACGTGGTGGCGCTCTATCGAGCTTCCTATGTGGACTGCGTGTCACTCAGAATCATATACAAGCTGGTGCCAATCCTGAAAAGTGCTTCAGTTTCTTCAAAGTAGGAGGCGGCTTCCGTGGAGAGGACTATGCAGAGATTCGACATCGAACAGAAGGGAATTGGATTGAGTGGGACCACAGGAATCCGCCCTCAGAGTACATTGAACTGGGAGGAGGCGAGTCCAGGCAATATGAGCGCCCGGATGTTTGGATCCGACCCAAAGATTCTGTTGTGATTTCCGTCAAAGCGGCCAGTGTAGGACCTTCGGATCAATTTGCTCGTGGCTTTACTCTGCGATTCCCGCGATTTAGGCGTCTTCGATTGGACCGAAGCTGGAATACTGCTTTATCACTTGAGGAGTTTCAAGAGTTGAAACAGCGTGTTGACGACGTGACGAAAGGAAAAGCGATGACAGTGGAGGACAGGAAGCGGCGCAACCCCAAACGAATCAAGAGAGAACTTACTATCGCTGGAGAGGATACAACAGCTGCCGAGGTTACGGGGGAGACGACAGAATTATTCGAAGGGCTGGAGTTTTGTGTTCTTTCCGAGGCACTTAAACCCTACAAAAAGACAAAAACTCAGCTCGAAGCTATCATCAAGGAGAATGGCGGTACCGTCTCTCAACGAGCGGTGCCTGGCACCAACATGGTTCTTATTGCCGACAAAAAGGTTGTCAAGGCAGCAAGTCTTATCAAAGAAGGAAACGTAAATATTATCCGCCCGAAATGGCTTAGAGATTGCCTCGAGCAGGACTTGGGCGCGTTTCTTTTGCCGTTCGAGCATTCGCATTTATTCCATGCCACCGATGCGTTGCAAAGAGCGGCGAACGACAACACAGATCAGTTCGGCGATAGCTACGTGCGCGATCTGTCTATCGAAGAGCTGAGAGATGTTATGAATGATATGCCAAAGATTGAGAATGGTATAAACTTCGACAAGAATGAGTTTGTGCAACAGCTTGAGGAGCATGGGAAGGATTTGGGAAACTTGAGAAGTTTGACATTTCGACGTTGCATGGTGCTATTCCATGCGGTGGAAGCTGGCGACAAAAAGGTCTCAAGGTTGAAGCATCTCGTCAAGTACGGTGGAGGAAGTGTTACAGACGACGCCAACGATGTGTCCGTATCACACGTGGTGATACAGGGAGATGACCCTATGCAGGTGGGCGAGGCGGCTGATATGATACGCAAGGAGTTGAGCTCCAGACGTATACAGCCGCGAGTTGTGACAGGAGATTGGATCGACGAATGCTGGAAGGAGAGCACATTACTTGATGAAGAGCGATTTGTGATCCCTTAAGAATGATGGGGTATATAGCAAATGTATTCTACCTAGCCTTTATATTTATGCAATAGTGAATAACGCCATCGAAATAGAAGCCGTCGACGCGTACTCACTTACCAATGGTCAAGAATAGTCTATCACCAACATCTCCCAAACCGGGCTTGAGCATACCATCACTGGTCAGCTCATTGTCCACTGCGGCGATCCAAACCTCACATCCCTCGGGCCACTCGGCCGCAACTCGTCGAACACCCTCATTAGCTCCAATGACAGAGAGGACAAGAATTCGCTTTGCGCCCCATTCACGAAGAGTCTGGATAGCGGCAGCGCAAGTTCCACCGGTTGCAATAACAGGGTCGACCAGGATAGCGAGACTACTGGCACCTTCGCTGGAGGATTGCTGAGGAAGGTTGTTGTAATACTCGACTGGGTCGAGAGTTGAAGGCTCGCGATACATGCCCAGGTGGTGGACCGGGACTGCAATAGGGAGCATCGTTTGCACAGCTGGGAAAGTCAGTCTGGAGATCTCATAGACAGCAGGTTAAACGTACCGTCAACCATGCCAAGGCCTGATCGCAAGATAGGAACTAAGCACATAGTGCTTGGATGAACGGTGGTAGACTTGAATTGAAAGCCCAGAGGTGTCTCATCCTTGATATTGTTAACGTAGTTCGGCGTGTATAGTATCATCACATTTCATACCTGAGATCCTTCTGTAGCTTCCAAAGATGAAGCAAGAGCCTCACAAGAGACAATCAGGGAAATCTCATGAATCAATGATTTGACCTCTCTAGGGCTAATGGACTTTGAGCGAAGCTGGCTCAACTTGGCCCTGAGACACGGGTGCTGAGAGACATGAACGTTGGACGGTAAAGAAGCCATTGTATGTATCTTGATTCAGAAAATGTACGAATTCGTTCACAATGAGGAGTCTACGAGGAAACGATTAAGCACCAGGGGTAAGATGCTGGGACGAAGCCAAGGAGAGGAAGAAAGAGAAGAGAGAAAGATAGGAAGAGGAGAGAAAGGAGATGGGAGGGGGTTTTGTATTCGAGGAAGAGGGAGCTTGGCCTTAGGGAGAGACACGTCAAGGATAACACAACATAGCACAGCACAGCACACCTAGGTACAGTACAATACCTCTTTATCAGCATATCTTGTACTACATGGACTCTTACCGTGACGGTCTAAGAGAGATCACAAGGACGGCGGGGTAGACGGGAGCTTACCTTGAGCTAGGCCTGCTAGGTACCTACAGCGGATGCCCGGAGTAGGGCGGGGTGCGATAAGATAAGCGGTGAGCTCCGTTTTGTTGATTGAGGGACGGGACCTGAACAGACAAGACAAGACAGGGCTGTTATCGAAACGCGGTGAGACTTAACATCCAATATCATTGTCCGCTGTTGGCCCTACTTAGGCACCAATCCAACACTATTGGACTAAACAGAAGCTGTCGCCTCGTTCTCTCTATCAGTTGCGGCTTGTTATCTCCTTCTTATAGACCCTTGTTTCTCCTCCACATTCAAGACTCCACTATCTCGAAATGCACGACGCCTCCACATAAATAAACACGCCAGTACCAAATTCCATAGTGGCTGTCGCTCGGGATGTTTCTTTCCTCGCGATATGCCGTCATATCCGACAGATCTAGCCTCAAAGCATAACTTTTGACAGCCAGCTATAGCGTTAATATCAACCATGTCCCAACATCATCTCCGAAACAATGACTCTACACCACCAATTGTGCCGTCGCAGCACGTCGAGATTCCTGAACTGAAGTGAACGTATGAATACAACGAGGGAAGCGCGACATGACCAACAATTTCTCCGACCAAAACCGGCGCTCGAGTGCTGGAGCCTACAATACGCCAGAAGCCCACGCTGAGATCAACGATGGCAAGGGACGACCTGCATGTGAAGAAGACCCCAACAAAGATGTTGCGGATGGCTCGGCTCAATCGCCATCACAGCCAAAGCGATGCGACTCGGGCGCCTACAATGTCCCACAAGACTATAGCGATCTGAACGAGACAAGATCGATTCCTGCGCTCGATACTCTGTCGCCGGAACCGACTAATGAGCAATCAAGAAGGCAAAGCAACGCAGCCCGCCATGGACCCAGGGATCAAGAACCGGAGCCTCTATCACAAGAGACAGAGCCGAAAAAGACATCAAAGCTGCTCACTGGGC
Source organism: Fusarium equiseti (assembly GCA_003313175.1). NCBI lineage: Eukaryota > Fungi > Ascomycota > Sordariomycetes > Hypocreales > Nectriaceae > Fusarium > Fusarium equiseti. The sequence continues at coordinate 1,026,851 of QOHM01000007.1, forward strand.
TATATACGCACTCATATCTCGTGCTATTTGCCATCCTCGGAACTTTAGCACGATTAGGATTGACAGCGCTGACGCGCTACAGCGGCACACCCGTTATTTTCAACACCATCTGGGCGAACTTTACTGGAAGTCTGGTTATGGGATTTCTTGCCGAGGATCGAAAGCTTTTTCTCAACGAGTGGGGGACTCCGACATATGACGATGCTATCAAGCGGAGCAAGTGGAAGCGCGGTGAAGGAGAGGTCAGGTCTGGCTCGAGTCAACAGAAGGAGGTCGACCTAGAAGCGGCGAAAAGGGCACATTTGACGACAAAGAAGACGATTCCTCTGTACATTGGACTTGCGACGGGCTTCTGCGGAAGCTTCACTACGTTTTCGAGTTTTATCAGGGACATATTCTTGGCTTTGTCCAACGAGTTGACGACGCCTGGGTGGTCGGAATCACCAACAAGCCGCAACGGAGGATATTCTTTTATGGCTATGTTAGCTGTCATCATTACCACGGTTTCGCTATCGTTATCTGGCTTATTTGTGGGAAGTCACCTGGCCGTTGGTCTTGAGCGCATCACCCCTTCAGTCCCCTTTTCGCTGAGTCGGCGTGTATTGGATCCGCTGGGCGTGCTCCTTGGCTGGGGCTGTTGGCTTGGGGCTATATTGTTCGCTATCTTCCCACCTCACGAAGTCTGGCGAGGTCAAGCAATCTTCTCACTGGTGTTCGCACCGCTCGGTTGTCTTCTACGCTTTTACCTGTCCCTTCACCTTAACGGGAAGATGGCGACGTTCCCTGTCGGAACCTTCTCTGCCAATGTGTTGGGTACGGCAGTGCTAGGTATGGCGTGGGATCTTGCCCATGTGCCCCTGGGTGGAATTATTGGTTGCCAGGTGCTGCAGGGTATCGAAGATGGATTTTGTGGATGTTTGACGACCATTTCGACGTGGGTAGCTGAGCTCGCTGGCCTGCGACGACGGAGTTCGTGGGTTTATGGCACCACGAGTATTATTGTCTCGCTGGCCTTAATGATTGCGATCATGGGAGGGCTACAGTGGAGTGACGGTTACAGCAAGCTTTTGTGCAAAACTTAGCAAAGCTACGAACGCAAGTTTCTTGTTTATGGTTCATAGAGCAACTGAATCGTCGAAAGTTACGTGAGCCTTTTTTCTGAGCCTATTTCTGGATTGATATAAATACTTTCTCTGCGCTCGAGGGCATCGTCTTTTTCCTCTCTTATTCATGAAAAGATATTAGACACATACACAATAACCATATCACTTCATCGACATAATGGGCAAGAAAAAGCAAACCTCCAAGACCAAACATGCTTCCCCCGCAAAGCCACAACCGCGGAAGAAGGTTCATGCAACATCGGACAAGTCGCCAAGTCAAGAATATCCGGAATTCGATCTACGAAGGGATTTTAGAGAAACGAAGCTCGATGAGAACCGCCTTAGAAAGGTCGCATCATCGCCATGCCTTCGTCCAAAATCCCGCGAGCGACCATCTTGCAAAGAGAGGAAAAAGGACCGGGACGATATACGTGACTACAGGCGTAAATATAAGGGGGAAATTGCCAGAAATCGCAAGACTTATAAGTCCGTCGACAGCCGCACTGCTGCACAATTCATCCAGCCTGCACCAGAAAGCACACTGGACTGGGTTGAAGACTGGTCTGCGCTCAAGACTCCCTTACCCGATCCACTGGAAGAGGAAGAGGAAGAGGAAGCTTGGTATACTCGCACCCGCAGCATCAGCTACATCGTCTTACATGCTTTTCGGGGCGTCAGAGACTGAACCAACGAGAACGATTCAACCTCGCTGCTAAGGAGATTCAGCCCTATATGGTCTAACGCAGCTGCAGCTCAGCCCAGCGCCACTTGTTTGACCTTTGCACGGATAACCAATCGTCAGCTACGGATCTGTCTTAGGCTGTCTGGGCTGTCAGCAAATGCGGCCAAAGCTCGTCCAACCCCCCACAATGCTTTGCGGCTATGCTTATGCTGCGTCTGTTGGTCTGTTTATATCCCGATTGAATGTCAGCTTAGGTCTTAGGATCCTGAGGCTTGAGGCTAAGCCATCCTTAGTATTAATAGAACTACCTGTACTCATCCGCACTTTGTCCTTGCCTTCTCCCCCTCTTCCTGAGCCGTCAATCTATTCCATCCTCATGTCTCGATGATCATTTCCTCACTGTGAAGCAAGAGCTCAAAGTCACTGTCGCCATGTATTCAAGTCAAGCTGGCGTAGACGCCCACTACGCGCCTCAAGCGACAGATGATACCTTGTGGGACACTAATTCAGACAAACTGCCCTCCAACAGGAAGAAGACTTTTTATAAACCGACAGCTTTAAGATGGTACTTCATCGTTGGCCAGATCGCTTTCCTTCTGGCTGTCATGGGCCTCGTCATTTGGGCAATGATAGAGATGCCTAATTCCGATGGGACTGCGAAGATTGTTCACAAGCGGAATCCCATCGACAATCCCAACTTTCCAAGAGGAGACGACTCGAATGACTTACCCATGACTCCAATGGGACGAACACGACTGGCGACTACAGTCATCGTGAGCGACGTCTCTACTGTAGTTACTGTGCCTGGTACTACAGGCAAATACACGGAAACGATCACTACAACTGATTATACCACACATTGGGGCTATACAACAACAGTAAAGGATGGATCAACATTTACTAGTGCAGATGTCACCGTCATACCAACAAAGGTTGTCACAGAAGTCGTCGCCACTAAGTCAGCAGAAGTGTCAAAATCTATCATTACGAGCGTCAGCGTTGGCTACTCCTACATATACCCCTCTGGCTCTGACTCAGCTGCCCCTGGTACCTTGACGTATTCAGAGGCAATTACAATTACTCAAGCCTATTCATTACCTGGAGTGGTAACCACTTATACCTCAACTTTGGAAGGAGATAGGACAGAAACAATTTACACCACGATTGTTGAGGACGGAGAGACCAAAACGATTTCGCACCTCATCACCGAAGCGGCGCCTACAGCATACGAAAGTGTGGGAGAGACGACTGCTTCGGCAAGCACCTATGTCTCATACGGCCGAATCACCATCACATCCGTTTATACCGATACAAACCAAAAGCCTATGCCGAAACCTAAGCCAACAGAGAAGGCTAAACCCACTGTTATCGATGTCGTAACAGTCGATCCTGACCGCACCATTAAGAAGGTTGAGAAGCTAGACCCTACAACCTACGTGACCAAGGTTCAGGATATCGAAACGGTGAACGTGGTCATCTCTGATGGCGTTGAGACATTCGTGAGCGAGTTTGAAGCAATCGAAACCACAGTCGATGTTGTCGAGACTGGCGCAGATGGTCTGCTTACAACTAAACAAGTCGTATCTACAAAGGCCGCTTCCTTAGCAACACTTACCAGGTCTGCCGCGCCTACAACCATCGTGTCGATAAAGTCCACCGAGAAAACCGAGACGATAACATCTGACAGAACAGACTCTTCGACTCGGATTTCAACTGTCAAAGGTGCTACAAGAACATACGAGAAGACCACCACAATCGCCCCTACTGCCACTGGGGACGCATCCGAATCCGAGGATACTGGCGGAGTAGTTAAAACAGTGATTACTGTGTTTGAACTTGATGCCGGGAAGTATTTCCTGGGCAAGTTCCTTCCTCCTATGCTGGCAGTCCTGCTCTCAATCCCTGCTCGGGCTATCGACTATAACGCGCAGCTTTTCCAACCATTCCACGCCATGAATCAAGAATATGGCGCGAGAGGATCGGAGTCGATGAGTCTCCATTTTGGTGGTTTGGGTAGTATCATAGAACCTTTCAACGTTCTACTTGAAGGTCACCCTGTACCATTTATCACTATGACCATCGCATTGGTTTCGGCGCTTCTGGCACCCATAGCTGTTGAAGCTATCGGTTTCAAGATGCATGGCCAGTGCAAGATCAACGCCTTCGAAGGTTGTGCTCCGGCACTTGGCGTTTCGCCGTTGTCATCGCGTATTCTTCTCGCTCTTCTCGGTCTTATCATCCTGCTTCTCTGTGCATTGTTGTTTTGTTTGAGGGACTTTCACACTGGTCTTTACGCAAACCCCTGGAGTGTTGCGGGAATTGCATCTCTTGCTGCTAATAGAGATATCAGACCCCGTCAGGACTCTGAGCGGAAGATAAAAAAGGAGGTGGCTGAAAAACGATATGGGTTTGGTTTCTTTGAGAACCACGCAGGTAAAAGAATTACGGCATTGTTCTCTATGACGATGCTGGTGAGAACCTCCAACAGTCATCGTCGTCAGAGGCTAGTTCCGTAGACACGGAAGTTGTGAGCACCGGTCGAAGGAACCCATTCTTCCTTCTTGGCCTCGCCTGGCGATTGGTGTTTCTGCTGTTCCTGCTTGGTTTGATGGTATTTCTGCTGTACTACCACCTCACACTTGACAAGTCTTCGTCATTCAAGAACTTTATGAACAGCCAAACCTTTGGTGTTCGGTTCTTGTTTGCTACGTTTGGTGTCATCATCTCCTTCAGTTGGACAGCATTCTTTATCAGTAAGTCCCCTTTGAAAAGTTGGCTGCTGAGGGCCCAAGAGGCGAAATAAATTATACACTTTATGCCAGCTCAGGCTGGTATATAGGTTACTTATTTGCCGTCCTAAACCTTAGAGAATAACTTCTGTTACATTAGGGAAGCTTTGCTAACATTGTCTAGCTATCGCCATGGTTGTTCCTTACCAAGTCATGTCGTACGGTCCTCAATCGGCTTCAAATTCGGTCCTCCTTACTCGATCAACGAACCCCTTTTCAGGTTTCTGGTCTGCCATCAAGCATCGCCAAATCTTCCCAGGGCTCGTGGCATTAATGGCCATATTTTCGGAATTCATGCCAATTCTGCTCGCCAATATTCCCTACTCGCTGTCCCAAGTCAGAATTTCCCATGATATCTGCGCCCGCATTTCAGTTGGAATCTTGGCTTTGATGGCCCTCACGATCATCATCAGCTTTCTTATCCGCTGGCCTGATATGCCAGTCGACCCAAGCTCCATTGCTGGAGCGATGTACTATGTCAGTGAGAGTAATATGGTGGATCATTTTAGTGGCATGGCAGCAATGGATGGCGATGACCGAAAGCAGCGTATCAAAGAACTTGGAGGAACATATGTGTATGGTGAGTTGACAACAAGAACAGGTGAGAGGAGGCCTGCGGTGGAGTGGGATGATCATACGCTGGGCGTCGGACATTCCGTGGTGCAACAGCAAAAGAATAATGTTCTTGTGAGATATGAGGACATTGATACAGGTTATTATGGACATTACGGACATCAATCATGATTTATGAAGGCGCTTTAGGTCTGGAAAATACGATACCTAGTTCGATGGGTTTTGAAAAGGGGACGGCAACTTGGACAACATTGGAACTTTGTTTAGGCGGTAAAGCATACATCAGGGTATCAGGAATCAATAGCATAAGGGATGGAGTACATCGGTCATTTTAGGCGAGTTTAGATCAGCAATCAGGGTACTTTATTTCGGCGCCCTATGTCTTCGAGGAGAATCTTTCTGCTACCCGGTGACATGATATCAACTCTATCCTCGAGGTACATGTGGCAGTTCTTCCCTGGGTGTTTGGTTTAGACATATTTTCTTCATTCTTCATCTTCTTGCAACTCAGGGTAGTATCGGTAAATTCCATCTCCGTAGGCTTGACGCCTATCGCTTTCGAGATATTTGCTGATGTTGGGTCTCTCCTTGACGGCCTGGTATGCTTTGAACACCCCATCGTACTCGCCAGACTTTTCCATTTTCTCAACAGCTTTAGGAAAGGCGAATTTAGTTCCATCGACAGCCTGGAGAGAATTAGTAAGCTTTCAACAGAGAGGGTAAGTCCATGGATGTACTCACTTGGAATAGTACAAGGTCTGCGTAAGTAAGACTATCACCGTACAACCATGGCCCTTCTCCGCTAGTTTTGGCGTCGAACAATCGCTGCATGTACTTGAAGTACTTGGGAAGGCGCTCCTTGATGAAGTAGCTAGATCTTTTCTTGGCTTCCTCTTTTTGTTCGGAGTAGTACTGGCCAACAGCAATAGGGTGGTGAGTGTCATGGAGTTCATTGACAAGACCATCCATAATAGTCAATGCAATCTCGTTGAGGTGGTACACGCCATTGCCCTCCTTGGGCGCCAACCCAACCTTAGGTGCAACGTAGAGAAGGATGTTGGTCGTTTGAGAAATGAGTAGATTGCCGTGCTTCAGCGCTGGCGGAGCTAGAGCGGGAGGATTATGCTCATCGCCAACGTTATCGAGGGCTGTGAGTTTCGTGACGGCATCAAATGCCTTCTCTGGGTTCTGGGCAATGTCCGTATAGGGAACCCCAGCCTCTTCGAAGACGAGACGGATGAACTCGCCACGGCCAGGGAGTCCGGGCCAATAGATGAGCTCGTGGGGAGCGTCATTATCAACCTTGACGCGCTTGGGATCGGGTTGAGACATTGAGTGGTGGTTTGATTAGTTGAAGTTGTTTAAGTGTTGGTAAAAGCTTAAAGTCAGTGAATGATGGTTGTTGTTTAGAGTTAAAGGAGAATGAGATGAATTGAGTGTTCTAATGAATGCAAGAGCAAAAAGTTGAGGAAGGCGTCGCTCAGCTCACCTCATTCTGATGCGAAGGAGTGGGGTCAATCCTTCCTTCCCGAAACCGCCTCTCAGCTTTCCGGCAGTTACCCCAACTTCATGTAAGAATGATCAAAGATACTGCGTCTTTTTCTTTTCTCAGACCTTTAAATTTGTACTATATTATCCCATTCCTCCAAGTTTGACCTGCTATCAACCTTGCGAAACTCCCTCTCACCCGTATAATATGTTGTTCAAGATCCGGAGCTTCAGCCGGACGGCACGGGACGGGGTGGGGACAGGCGGGGTCGGAGCATCGATGAGATCATAAACCCGATACTTTTGCATAATCGTCGTTAAACAAGACGTGCTGATGACTTCGTAAGACATTATTACACTAAATCAGCCAGTAGACTAAGATTATACATACAGATTGAATGATCAGGAAATCCAATGACCGAATATACGCAGTGCAATGGGTGAGCTAATCCATGACGGGCTAAAAGAGTTCTTACTCCTCTTAGACCTGAATATCATAATATTTGCCTAGGTCCCTACCTTAGATAGTTGGCTACCTAATTTCTTATCATATGAGTGCGATTTCACAATGCAAGGAACTTTCCATGGCGACTCACGAGAGGTTATGGACAGGATATGTGTATGGAGGGCACAGCAGCTCCTACCGTCCCCTTCTGCTTTAACCAAAAAGAATATGTACAAGCGCTTGCTCATTTCACGCATGATATGATCTCTGTTCTTCGCTGATGGAAACTACCACCACATTCGGTAGGCTTACTAGCACAGTTGAGGCTGTCAACGCATTTATGGTTGGCTGCATCTATGGTGTTAACCATGTTATCTGATTGGGCCGCATGACGGGAGGGCAGTCTACAAACCATCGACACAGATATCACAATTTCTAGCTTGGAATATATATGCACGGTATACTGTATCGGAGTAGACGAGAAGCCCCTTCAGGAAGGAGCTGTATATCTCGTCGTTCCTACAATTTCGTGGCGCTTCTCAAGTGACTCGTCCAGCATCAGTGGCACACTCGGGCTTTGTTAGTCACAGCCATCTCGCGCTCGAGGAAACAAGAGCGACGGCTTCACCGACTTGTGAGGCCGGTCCGAGGACGCCATCAGGGTGAGCCAGAACTTTACGATCAGCGTGGCTAAATGAACCTCCAGTCTTCTGAGCTCGGGCTCTGATGAAGATCGCCAAGAGACTTGCATCACGCGTGCACGGTGAACAATACAAGATAATCACAACTATGGAACATGAACTGAAGAGTCCTCAATGGGATTTTGTTTCTCGTATTGTATAAGTGGACATAGCGCAGAGATGCATTACGCATTACGGATACAAGCGACGTATATGCTACAGCCTGTCTGTCATATCGCATGTAGAAAAGAGCGTTTCTGGCAGTATAATGCGGCTCCTCGAGGTGTGTCAGTGACTTTTTGCAACTCCACCACCAATTCTACCTATATCTAATATATTTCACTCAAGAGCTTACAAATCGGAAACAACATGAAACTTGTGACGTGCAGTACCTTTCTTTGGCTAGAAAAGAAAACCTACGGACCCATCCATCAGATGAAATAGCGCCTTATAAGGTCCGTGAGAAAATTGTTGAGGCCGAAGAAGCGGATCAATGCTCAGCACAACGCCGAACTTGTTTCACCTGAAGTATTTTTCCGGTAGTTGGGCATGATATGTCATTCAATTCCGCGCTCTAGGATAGCGTGCTCCGTAGCATCGGCACATTGAAGCGATTTACCCACTTTGGGTGTTTTTTATATTGAGATCACCTACAGCAACACCGCGATTTTGAAGATCTCTTGTTCAAGACGCTCGGGCTTCAATTGATCTGTCGTTGGGTTGCTAGGTATTTAGTTAAATATTGATGCTCGGGTTGTGGGCGGATGGATTATTTGGTATGTCACTCGTATATACGGCCAAATCTAAACGGAGATGAGAGAGCCTCAGACCGATGTGGATACGTCTATTGAAACTCTATTATGAGATTCGCACATTTTCGAAACTAGCTTCTAGATGAAGCTTAGTTGGATGTCAGGTTTTGACTGTTTGAGGTAAGCTGAACAACAGTATAGACCTCTATATGTTTCAATATGGATAGCAGACACCTTGTTAGCTTAACCACCTGAGACTATTGACAGAGTAGATGTCTTCATCAATCGGATATACAACCTGAAATTGGAGTTCCGTGCATGTTGAAGGAGGTAGGGATTATTTGCTTATTGGCCGATTATCGAGCTGGATCACGTTTGTAACGGTTCAAGGTCCGAGCGAATTACCAACAGGGACATGTCGCTGCTAAGAAAAAAATTCAGGTGATAATTCTTTCAAAATGTCTCGCCCACACGTTTTTCTACCCCTGGAAGATGCACGAAGATGCACCCTTGACAGGAGGCTAAGCCAGACACAGACAGTTGTAAGTTGGATAGCGTAAAGTACGTACCGAAATTTCATGCAGTGGCGTTAGACAGTGCTCTGGAACGTCCCTCCTTCATGCGCCCACCTGCCTATTGTGTAGTTTCTTGCTGTAAAATGAATCCATGGCGTTGAGTAGTTTTGAATTGATTGTATTATCATGTGAGAGTCAAGATCTGATGGATATGTGTTCAACTCGATTGAACTGAATGAATTGAATAGATCATCATATAAATGACCGGATAAAGATAAAAACTTTGATCTTAATTGCTCTGATAAGATGCGACAGCTGTCAAGTCGACATCCAATCATAGCCTAATTCTATTTCTGTCGATCCATTTTACTGAGAGATTTCGACACAGAGGCCTGTTCCTCTGGTTGTTGTTGGCTAAAAGCCCCAGCACTCCAGCACTTGACCAAGCACATCCTGGCTTCTGATCGATCAATGATAATCGAGGTCGAGGTACCCTAGGGCTGTAGCCTCGGCTCCTCTACGGGACCCCCAGTCCGAGAAAGCTACTGTAAGCTCCGCCCGGAAGCTAGACCTGCTCCGTTAAGTACGTCCGGCAGAGGCGCCTCCATGTCAGAAAATCTGTGGATTCGCCCCGACAGGCACCCTCTTCCCGTACTCCCGGGCCCAATCAATATGCACTGTAACCATGGGAAAAAACCCTTTCATTCGACTCTAGCTAGTCTAGCCAAGGGGTAGGCCTTTCTCTCTCTCTCTCTAAGCAGGCTCACTCTGCCAGACCAGGAACCCGCCGTCACGCGATGCCGTAATAACGCAAAAGCAGGGTTCGGGTACGGCTCAGTTCCTATCCTCTCCTACTCAATCTCAAGGTTGCCTCTTACGGAATTCATATGCGTGGAGGCGGGTCTAGAAAGCTAACCACGCGGAGGCGAAACAGCGAATGAGCCACTCTTGTCCTTGTCCTGCAATGCAGGACTGTAAGTAATACTTACATATAATGATGATCCTCCTGCTTCCCACCCCGCTGCCGCGGGTCTCTGTCTCTCTGTTTCTCGATCTGGAGAGCTGAGTTCTCTCAGCCGTATACAATACCAGTAACAGTCACCACCAAGGAAACGACATCATCATGCGTAACCCACCTCTCGAGGTGGTGGCTACATGGCCAAAGCCCAACTATGATAACCCAGAGCATCGTGGGCCTGCGTTGCTCATCGTCGAGGTCACCATTATGTCCGTTGCCATCCTCACCCTTATGGCCCGTCTCTATGTCCGGATATTCAAAGTCAACAAGCATGGCCTCGACGACTGGCTTATGCTGGCTGCCATGGTAAGTCACTCCAAGCCTCGGCAGCATGTGCGAAGATCAATTTAACTCGAATACTGACTTGTGGCACTCTAGATCTTTGGCATTGGAGTCACTGTTTGTGTCATTCTCGCAGCCCAGCTTTACGGCTGGAACATCCACGTTTGGGATCTCAGAAAATCACAAGCAGAAACAGGCAGAAAGGTTTCTCTTGCTGCCCAGACACTGTTTCTGTTCTCGTCAGGTCTGGCGAAAAACTCGATCCTTGTCTCTTACCTGCGCATTGCCCCTGCTCGTTCCTGGCTTCGACGTTTGACTTTTGTTTCAATTGGCATTGTAACCTCCCTCATCTTCATTTTCCTGATCGTACTATGGACACAATGTCGGTAAGTTAATACACTCCTCGATACAACCCCTGCACTCTCGTACTAACTAAAGATAGACCTGTCTCTGCATACTGGAGTTTGACAGGAGGTGACAGCTGCGTCCCTGAAGGCCCTGGAGTCTTGTAAGCATTGGAACTCATCAGTTTTACTCTTGGCCATTACTAACCTCTTCGTGTGCAGGAGCCAAGCAATCACCACAGTCCTGACCGATCTCCTTGTCTGCGCTCTGCCCTTGCAAACACTCTTTCAACTCAAACTTCCTCTGTCGCAACGCATCGCTCTTATCGTTGTCTTCTCTCTCGGTTTAGTCGTTGTCTTCGCGGCCTCCATGCGCGCATACTATACCCACTATGTTACCGACGAAACTTACGATGTTACCTGGGAGGGTTTCCACCTTTGGATCTGGACCGCTGTCGAAGCGAACTTGGGAGTTATCTGCGGAAGCGTACCGGCCCTCCGACCCCTGTTCAGAAACATGTTTCGATCCAAGAGCAGCAGCTATTACAACAACACCCAGTCTCACGCTTATCCCCCTGGTACAGCCCCTGGAGTCGTTACTGTCGTCACCGGGCCCAAGAAGAATGGCCGAAACTGGAGTAACAGTCTCCAAAGAGGGTCGAAAGGAGTGAGGTTGGAAGACGAAGATGCTGATATTGAAGGAAATTATGATACGGCACGACAAAAGAGCACGGATAGCAGATTATCGTCGCTTGAGTTGGTGACATGGCCGCAGAGACCACAAGTTACCTCTTGGCCTTCCAGAGGATGAGCATGATAATTTGGTTTGGGTTGGCGTTAATGAAACTTGAGAGAATTTGGATACGGCCTCCCAAAATGAGAAGGGATATCACGAGTCACGGTATAAGACAAAAAATATTTACAGAAGAATACTTTAATAGCATGATAATGACATACATGCCAGAAATCTATTGTTTTAGCCCCTGTGATATCCTGAACTTTCTCGTCCATTGTCCAATAAAGATTGAGGATGCTTTCAAGTCTTTGACACATCTTGTGCTGTTGAATTGTTTGACTTTTGTACATGACGAAATGAGAATTGTGACCGATTGACAAACGGGCCCAAATGTGATAGCGCTATGGCCAATATTTCCAATGTCTCATATTGGATGTTTGCTGAATGGATAGTTCCTCAAGAATGAACCATTCAGCCGGTACGCGCTAGAACGAAGGAAGGACGAAGGATCAAATTTCCCGCTTATGGCACATGCATCATTATTAATTATCCGGTAGCTACGCTATCAGCGTCTTTTTAGCCTTGTTCAAGAGGATTATCGTTTATATACTGCGGCGATTCGAATGGGTATCGTGTTTCGGCCGTAGTAGATAACACCAGTAATAAATATCTGGATCATTTGGCGATAGTTTGGGAGTGAGAATTTGGGCAAGCACTTCAACGTCGAATGGTAGATCGTCAAGGTTAAACCGGTATGCGGAGAAGCTTAACGACACCCATACACCACCTTCTGCGAGACAACCTTTGACACCAGCAGCCATACGGCGCAGCGCCGTTGAGCCTCCGCATGAGATGGCATCAACAGTACTTTTATCAACGACGAGATCAAACTTTGCGCTCAGGTCCAGCTGAGTCGCGTCTTGAACATCGTAATCCATTTGAACATCCCCAAAAGCCTGTTTTTCGAGATCGCGACCGCGATCAATAGCGAGTGGCTCGTAGTCGACATTCAACACATGACGGAAACCCCCGGACCGGAAATGATTTTGAAGGTCGCTCGTTCCGAAGCCGATGTGGAGGATACGGGCCGTGTCCGGATCGAGCCGGTTGAGTGCGGGCTCGATTAACGAGGTGAACTCTGCCGAGGGGAGAAGCCATTCGAAGGCCTTTTCGGACGCGAAGCGCTCGTGCCAGTAACTCTGCTTTTCGAAATCGGCGGCCATGACGGTATCAAGAGCGTAGTCTGTCGTTTGGAAGGTTGGCGATGAAAGGATGGGTGGGATCTGTGGTGCGGAAGCCATGGCTCTTTAATACACCGTGGTCTTGTTTTTTTAGTGTCTGCTATGGTACTGTATCATGACATGAAATGCGAATTTTGCGCAAATCCTGGTTGTTGGTTCGGTATCTGGGCCCACAGAACTGGGATAGTTGGCGATGATGGATGGGGCGGTCTGGAAGAGGATCCGGAGGTTTCATCGTGAGTTTTTTTGTTGATGTGATGAATGTAGATGAGGTGAGTTGTTGGGCAGTGAGCAGACAAACGCCAGCGTTGGTCAGTTCTTGCCATGATGACTATTGTTAGCCATGATAGAGTCTCTAGAGGGAAAGAGCGAGTTGAATAGCAGAGCCATGTCAGACAGGAAGGCACGCGCACGGATAAGACATCAACAGAGCGCCAAGTAAAAGTATAGTAGGCCGATTCTGTGTGACAATGAACATCGACCGTGACTGCCTCAAGAAGATGAGATATGACTGATGCTCAGGAACATTATCACCAAGTTGAACAACATGCTGTTTGTAAGTTGCCTAGCATGAGGGGTCAAGTTTAAGTCGCTAGTGGAAATAAAAGCCAAAGCAACTGCCGGTATTTATTCAAGAATATTCCAATCAACAACAAGGTTGTGAATGCCGACTTTAAAGGACCCTGATCATCCTTCCCTAAGCCAAAGCTGGTGAGTGTTGAAGGAAGCAATGACGTAGAGCGCTAAGGTTTGATGGTGATTTACAGGGGGAGGTTGCCCTGGTAGAGGGGCTACAGAAAGGTAGACTGCTGAGTCGGGGGTGTTAAAAATAACAGACCAAGAGGCGAAGTTCCATTCCCATATAAGTGAAGCATTAATTCTGTTCTCTGCTCTCTGGTAGTATATTCTTCTTGCTCTTTATCCCCAGCCCTATTAATACCAACCAATAATGTCTCACCCAGCCACATTCTACAACAAGGCGTTGGCCGTTGTTTCAGCTCCGCCTCGGAATGCCGCGTCAACACTCCAAGGAATTGGATTCGAGCCAAGACAATTCTAGAGGAGGCTGCTTACGAGGCGCCAAATGACAATGCAATGCAACAAATAGATAATGAAGATCAAGTTTTCAGTTTTTAGTAAACAAAAGGCTCCCCCCTCCCTTCTTTTCAACTTCAACCCAAATTTGACTCTATCGGCTTTCGTTGCTTAACGTCGTCTCCTTTCTTCATTCGTTGACTTGGTAACCCTGGTAAACATTCACTTCACACTTCACAACGCAGAGGTTTTCAGGAACACGCCCAATTCAAGACGACGATGGCGCCTGCTCTGCACTCAGATTCTTACGCTTCTGCTGTGGAATATGCAGCTAGAAAGACGTTCCATTCTTTGGCCAGACGTGATCTTCAGAACCCAAATCACACGCAAAAAGTAACATTGGGTATCATCGGCGTCTACGTCGTTGTTATTGCTATTCTATGGAACGTTCCTTACGTCAAAATGATCCTTTGGCCATTCAAGGTATGCCTTTTATCAATAAATGAAAAAAGTACTTACTAACTGCTCCTAGATGTTGGTCATTGCCTTTCACGAATTTGGTCACGCCATCACCGTTCTTCTCACTGGAGGTCGCGTCAAGTCTATCACTCTTAGCCCCAACGAGGGCGGCGCGACTCATCACATCGGCGGTGCAGATGCTATCGTTTTGCCAGCTGGCTATCTAGGCTCTTCCATCATCGGTGCTCTTCTCACCTTTTGCGGCTTCAACATCGTCGCCAGTAAAATCGCCAGCATCGTCCTCGGTGTTTGTTTCCTCCTCACTCTCTGGTGGGGAAAGCGTGATTGGCTCACCATCCTCACCGTTCTCTTGGCCGTTGGACTGCTCATTGCTTGTTGGTTCATCAAACACGCCGAGGCGCTGCGCTTTGTTGTTCTCTTCATCGGTGTCATGTCTTCACTTTACAGCATTTGGGATATCTGCGACGACCTAATTCTTCGGAAAGTCAACGAGTCTGACGCCAGTGTTTTCGCGAAGCGATATGGTGGATCTTCTCAGTGCTGGGGTGTCATCTGGTCCATCATCTCGATCCTTTTCATGGCTGCTGGTATTGTCGCTGGCCTGGCAGCATTCCCGCAGTCATTCGAACAACAGGAGAAGGACTCCCAGAACTTTATTCCCACCTAGCGTGGCCGACATGTTTGCCTGGGGAAGAGCTATGTTACTTTGTTTTGTCGGATGTGTATACCTGCCAGGCCGTGTGAAACGGTCAGGGGATCCGTTACCTATGCATATTGAAGTTAACGTCCCGTGATGACAGCGGGAGCGGTATGAAGGACATGATACTTGTGTGTTACAAGTCGTCAGCAGGCGGAAAGGAAGCTACGTTTGATACCCTTTAGGATAGATATTCCTAATTCTAGCTTCATAATATGAAATTTGACTGTATTCACGTATTACATACATTGTGACAGTAGGGGAAATTATCAAGTGTCATGTTGATCTAATGCAGGCATTGTCAAGCAAACACCAAGGGCACTTTGACCAAACGGTAAACTTCGGAAGAACTAACTTTGTTTACAGAAAGACAGTCGGTCCTTTCGTGCCTGATTTAAGCCCAACAAACGTCTTGTGATACACATTGTAATTTGTACAGAGTCAAACGTTAGCCTTATGAAACAGAAGCGACGGAAACTATTTAGCAAACATCACGATAGAGGTGGTATTGTATTTATAGAATAAGAAGGAGAATAGAACCTAAGCTCTAGCAATCATTTCCATACTCTCACTACACGCAAATTCGTTTTCATCTTTCAGTACTCCTGAGCAGTTACTCTTACCTTGACAATATGGCTCACAATACAGCATGTAGCTCGATCGCAACCGGTCGTCCAAACCGACTGGAAGACTTCAGACATGAACCTCCAACTGCGAGCATTGCTGGCGAGTACTACTTCTTCAGTGGCCCTATCAGGAGCTATGGGTAGGTATCATGAAACTATTGAAGTTCAGGGCTGACATTTCACTTAGACATGTACACGAGATGGCTTCAAAGGCTGCCAACATGGACTTTGACCATGAGTATGGCGGGAAAAGCTCCGAGTACATCGTCCTCGGTCCTAACAAACGATTCTTTCGATGTACTCGCAGTTGGACCGGACGAATTGCCGCCCGAAGTAAGTTTTGCGAACAGTTAGTATTTCAACGATACTGATGCAACTCAAAGACAGCAGCGACTTCGAGGACTACGAAGAAGTCTGCGATCTCTTCACCGAACATGATGTCGAGCGTCCACCCTTTCTGTACCTCGGTCCTAACAAAACCTTCTACACTCGCGTCGAAGATGGCACCGAGAAGTGGAACTTATCTCCAGAGGTCATCCACAACGGCCTCCAGATCACTTCCCATGCAACCAGATCTGCCGTCGAGAGCCTTTGGCTTGGTGTTGGCAACTCTTGGGTTGCGCAGTACCGGGACAGCCGCTTCAGATTTGACCTCAAGGGGCAGTATCCAAGCCTACAGGACACTCTACGCAAGAAGCAGGATGAGGAGGTTTGCATCGCTACATTGGCTTTGAACGTGACGGACGGGAACTCCTATGCCTGTGTCTTCAACGACGGTACTATGGTGTATGAGAACGGACCCGCTGCGTTTGATGGCAAGGAGTTTGAGCGTTGGTGTGAACAGAACTTCAATTTCACTCAGAGGGTGTATTACTTGCCATGAGCCCTGAGAGCGGGGAGCTTATGATAATAGGGAAGCCTACTCCAGGACCTCACAATGGAGCAGCTTAGAGTGACAAAGTAGCAGATACGCCTGTGGCCGTTCGGTGTTAGTGGATAAATGTGCTTTTTCGCAGGTTGCCTGAACGGAAACCCTACAAACTTAGTGTTGCAATAAGTATACAAGGTTGCTTCGGGATCGTGCCCATGATATCTGTCCAGCCCACTTGCTGTATACACTGTACCCCTTGCACATAAATCTGTGGCGCAATATCCATTCATGTCGTACCTAGGTACCTCAGCAATCGATGAGCGACGGGGACTGTACTGAGTAACGGGAAGATACTAGGAGTCATAGGCTTAACAGCGTGTGTAGAGTGAGGATGAGGAGGTCCATACTTTGTCATCTGATAGCAAACACAATTCCTGTGGATAGAGTCGACGAGAATGATGCAAATTTAGCTTGGATGTTCGGTATAATTTCTTGCGAGTAGAGAATAATACAAGAGGCCAAGATGTTGATCAGCCTCTCGAGTCATGATTCTCATCTGAATGGTAGCCCTTGAAGCGAGCTAATCTATCTTATTCTGTGCCTAAAGGCAATATACCCCAACGCCAGGTTATTCCCATTATCAAAACAACAAATTCTGTTTCCACGACGCAACTTTAAGTGATTGGGTTTTTGGTGAGGACCAAGCTTGTACCCACGAACGTTTCTACCACCGTCCACGGCGTCCACGACCTCCAAAACCACCTCTGCCGCCGCCTCCAGACATATTTTGATCATATCCAAAACCACCTTGGTTGCCGCCGAAACCACCATTAAAGTTGCCGCCTTGGCCGCCCTGAGCACCCTGACCGCCAGCGTTTTGCATGCCAGAGAACATAGCGCTCATCTGGCTGGGATCCATCTGGCTTGGGTCCATGCCCGAGGCCATCATCTGCTGCATCATTGCTTGCATATCAGGAGACATACCGTCCATGCCGCCAGACATACCCCCTTGTTGACCGCCCGAGTTGCTTCCACCTGGCATGCCCATACCGCCCATCATCATCATGTTGAAGTCCTCCATCATCTTCTTATTGTTCTGTGCGAAGACGTCGGCTCCGAACTCGCCTCGAACAGTCTCCTGCTTAGAGGCGTACAGGGCCCATGTAAACTCGTCAAAGCCGTAGTTGAAGTAGTCGCTGATATCCGTGCCGGGTTTCCGCCATGGCTTATCGTTCTCTGGAAGGTCTGGAGATTGCTGCGTTAGTCTTAGGACACAAATATTAGACCAAAGTCTACTGACCTTCGTCAATGTTGACTTGAGTGATAGGTTTCCCTGTTCCGGGATGAATTGGGTTTGCGTTCACGTCGATTGTCGATTTTGATGCTGCAGCTGAAGTCTTATCGGCACTGGGTGCAGCAACATTGACTGATGCCCGTGATTCTGATTCCCTCCTCACTGGTGCTGGCTGTGCTGGCATATCATTTGAAGCTGTTCTTTGGGGAATGTTTCGAATGTCGCTGTATTTGGCCTGTCTAATAGAGAGAACCTCGTTAGCATTCTTTGAGCTCTTGCGCATTCAGGAATCGCGTACTGTGGAGGAGCTGGTTTGGTGCCATCTTTGCGCTCTGTGATAATATCGATATCCTACAATTGGGCGTCAGTTGGTATGATGGAAGCGTGTCGCGAACCTCTTACTGAATCATCCTCGTCGTCGTCATCCTCGTCCATAGCTGCGCCCTCATCCTCTTCTTCACCTTCCTCCAAGTCGTCTACTTTAGGCTTGGGATCTTCTACAGGTGCGCTCTCAAGCTTGGGCTCCTCGGGCTGGTAGAGATCATCATCCGAGTCGATATCCATGTTGGCGATTCTGGTGAAAAGAAAATGGGTCGCGTGGGATTTACGTTGAAGTGAAAATTGTAAATATCAAGAATTGTATGTGCATATGGATACAAAGACCCGACTTCAAGCTCAAGCTCTCACCATTACAGCAGCTATTGGCTGTTCGGCGCCGACATTCTTCCGGACAGCTGATTCACCTGGTGCTTCAGCTGCTCAGCGACGCTCACTGAGACTGACCTAGAGCCCAAAATGGTCCAAGCGTGAGCTTTCTCCAAATAGCTTGGAGACTTTTTAATCGTGTCGCGGTGTCAAAACACGGTCAATCGCAGGAATTTGACTTTGAAGCCACTGTCGCATTCGTTCAAAGTGCTGTAATTTTTGTTCCTTAGCATGTCATTGATCCGATCAGCCAGCGGACCAGCAGGTGGTTTAAGCATCAACACCGGCGCTGCTAACGCCTTGTAAGCTCCACACCCGACTCTAACAAAACAATCAATCATTCATCACCGCCGATACCCACCCAACTTTTCTGCTCTGCTTTCTCTTGCGCCAGCTTCACAACCCACCTCGTCGAATTACCTTCTTGCTAACCTGCGCATCCCCAACAGCGGCAACACTGCTTCTAAGCCTTCTGCTGCAGGAAGTCTCTTTGGTTCATCTGCCTCCGCTACACCTACCAATAACACCACAGCAACAGCGCAAAGCGGCACAGGCAACATGTCTCTCTTTGGCGGCGGCGCGCAGAAGCCGGGGACGGGTCTTTTTGGACAATCGACAACAGGAACCACACCTGCCGCCTCAACTGGCGGTGGTCTTTTTGGAAATGCCGGCGCTACAAACACCCAACAGACGCAGAGCACTGGTACTGGCACTGGACTCTTTGGCAACACCGCCGCAAACAACTCCCAACCACAAGGTCAGCAGCCAACTGGCGCGCCAATATCAGGGGCTCACTGGGGAATAGGAAACACTCAACAGTCAACCGGTGGACTCTTTGGTCAATCGACCCAGCAGAATCAAGCCCAGCAGCAGCCTCAGCAAACAGGCACAGGTCTATTTGGACAATCCACAGCAACAAATACCCAGGCCAACATAGGAACCGGTCTTTTCGGTCAATCTCAAGCCCAGCCCGCCGCTACGGGCACTGGTCTCTTGTAGGTTCTATCAAGCTCCCTGCAGTAATAACCGCTAACTTGCAACAGTGGCCAAGCTCAACCTCAACAACAGCAGCAGCAGAACAACACTCTAGGTCAATCTACAAACCAAGTCTCAGCCGTACAGATCAACTACGACAACATCCGTCCACGCAGTCGTTTTGATGACCTTGCTAAGCCCGTACAAGACGAAATTGCGCTGCTGGACAAGGGTATCCAACGAGTTATCAAGATGAGAGATGAAATCGGCGAGTTCATGCCTCAACACGAGAAAGATATTGAACAGCTTGGTCTCGACGTCAAGTTCGTCGAGTCCAAGTTCCGCACTGTTCAAGTCGCTCTTAACAACGATATTCAAACTGTCAAGGCTCTCCAGGATCAAACTCGAAAGAATGCCGCCGATGCTCGCCTATGCTTCCGAGGTGCCGATAACCTTAAACTTCCTACACATTATCACCAGACCGGTCTCTTCGCTAGCCAAGCCCCCGCCGCCGATACCAATGGCGCAGATGCTGCGTCGACACACGCCGATGCGCAGGATCTAATTACCTACTTCAACCGTATTTGCGACGATATCGAAAAGTACAAGGCCCGTCTTGATGAGTACCGCGCAGATATTGAAAGAGATATGCCTGGAGTTGAGAACGGACTGTACGAGCAGATCCGAGCTATGCGCGATCGCAGCGCCGGTAGCGTTGTCGTACAAGACCAGCTGAATGAGGTGTTGTTGGCGCTGAGAGATACAGGAAGCGCCATTGTTGCACAGGCAGGGCAAATCGCGGACACCAGAGAACGGCTGTCGCGTCTCCAAGCTGGCATTGTGGACAGCGGAGTGTACGCCATGGGTATGAACGCTTAGATCACTAGACATATGTGTCAAAGAGGAGGCGAGTTAAAGACGGATGGTAATATCAATATCTTGGACAATACGAATGTCCGTTTCTTGTTTAGGGGACAGGTTTCATAAAGGCATTGTTTGGATGATGAGGGGGGGTATGATGGTAACAGCTACTGCAGAGGATCATAGTGAGGATAGCCTTACGACATGTACGAATACCACTTGAACAAAAGACAGCATCGTGGGGGTTGTGAGACAAGCATAGGGGTAATATCGAACAAAGTAATGAAGCTTAAAACCCTGACTCGGGCGATGGATTGGGCTCTGGCAGCCGTCAGGGCATCAGAAGAATCAGCCGCCGAGAGCATAAGAGATGAAATAATCTTGTCACCTTATGCTAATTTATGCTATTACTTAGGCTACTTTGTTTAGTAGTCTAAGCCTTGGAGGATAATTCTTCTGTCACTCACCTGGGCAGCGCAAGATGGTCAGTGTAAGAAGCTGGCTCGAATTTGGGTATCAAAGCAATGCGGAGCCGTGATGTATATACAAATAATCGCTATTCCCTCTCTAACTCCTTTTGATGGTCCTCGTGGTTCCCCAGGAAACTAGAAGGTCCCTTCTCCGTCACCATCATCACCATAATCTTCGCCAAAGTCATCGCCATTCTCAAAGTAATTCTCAGCATCGTAATCTCCTGCATCCTCGTCATCATACACTTCATCCTGCTCTTCCTCTTCCATGCCTTCTTCGTCCTCGAGATCACCGCCCTCTTCTCCCTCCTCTTCCTTCAGAGCTTGAAGGCGCTCAAGAAGAGTTCGGCCCTGCATATCATCTTCAGCATCACCTGCCATGCCGAAAGCTTCCTCTGCGCTTGGCAGCGCACTGACGCTAGAGAGCTCAAGTTTCCGGCGCTTGAACCCGCCAGGTACGTCAGCGTTGTTGGTGGCCGCAGCATCGATTTCTTTGTATAATTCGCGAGGGAAAAGCTCACGGCAGACTGGGCGATTGGACCAATCCGGAAGAGCGCGCTCCTCACGAGCGAACTTATGAGAGTAGGTGGGTACAGCAGTAAAAGGATCTACAGAAGCCTTGCTCTTGACGCCATACACGGCATTCTTCTGTGCTTGTCCATAGTGTTTCCGGGGTGCCGTCGGGTCGTTAAGGGATGTACGCTTGGATGTATATAGAGGAGAGGCGTGGGTCTGGTGCCTTAATAGTAGAAGGTGTTGTACGGCGGTTTTCTCGGGTGCGGCGAGCTCTCGGGGTGTCGGAACGATGTATGGCTGTTTGGTGTGTTAGCGATGTGTCACACTCCGCTCCATAAGTCCTGCGCTCAAACAAGGAGTACAGAACACTGTAAACATACGGGAAATAGCTCAGAAGGTCGCGCATCAGGCTCATCACCTGTATCCCACGGCACATTAGGCCTTCCACCTCTTCCGCCGCCGCGTCCACCGCGGCCACCTCCTCGACCTCCTCGAGACATTGCGCGCTTAGGCTGTGGTTGTAAGTTGGGAGTTTGTGAAAGATGCTGGATTAAGGCCGATTGTAGCTATAGAGCATGTGTCACTATTCGCGATCCAAGTTTGAGAATGATTTTTTGCGGGGTGTAGTTTGGATTCTGAATGCGCCTACGAGAAAAAAAGAATGGGCGGGTTTAGCTCCGCTGCAAGCCCCGCTGACCATGCATTTCTAGGCGTTATGGGCGATCGCGAAGGATTGTCCATTAAAGCTTAGGCTACAGAAATAAAGTAGCCTAAATGCTATCCTAAGGCGACATAAAGTGACCAAATTATTTCGTCTCTTATGCCCTCGGCGGCCAATTCTTATGGCACCCTCACGGATGTTGTAGATGATGAGTTTGGCTGATTACATTTTGTAATAAGCTTGCATCTTTCATAGTCGCGAGAATAAGTTTAGATTAGGATCTGATTGTTTTAACCTAAAGAATTTGCGTGCTTTGGGTTTGTGTCTTATGGAACTTCAGGCTTCTTCGACTACGTACCCCTCCATAAACCTGCAACTCAGAACCATCATCACCAACTCTAAACTGTCAAACAATCAACACCCTCCATCCTTATTATAGCTCTATACTCATATACAACATGTCTGAGCGAGTCGTTCCTCAACAGGGTGAGAACGTCGTTGTCAGTGGCCTCGCTGAACTGCACGCCCATCTTGCAGAGCTCCATCAGCCTGGAAATGAAGAGGCACCATTAAACCACAAGCTCTTTGACGATGTCGAGCTTCAACTCACTCGTACGTCCTTTCCTGATAAATAAGTATAGATACTGATCCTTTGCAGCTTCGAATATCCCTATTGTTCAGCCAACTCTTCTCCCTCCGTTGATGTCTCTCCTCAAGACCACAACACAAGATCCAACTGTGGTCTTCTCTCTCACCACCAAGCTCCTATCACCTCTTTCATTCACACAGTGCCTCTCTCTAGGTGGTGCTGAATCGCTTATCGAGGCCCTCAAGTCGCCTCTTGCTGGTGCCAATCTTCTCGCTCTGAACATTATCCAAAAGGCCGCCAGCAATCCCCGAGAGGTAGACGCTCTAGCTGCTCTACCCGATGTTGTCGAGGAGTTACTTCGCACATGGCTAGGCTCACCAGATGCTGATGTTGGAGGACGCTTTACGAGAGTTTTGGGCAGTCTTCTCGAGACAGATTGCGATATCATGCCGGAAACCCAACCAGCCATGCCGAACGGTGTCAATGGCGTCAGCCCTTCAGAAACAGGGCTCGTGAAGCGTCATATCCCCGGACATGCCAGTCTCTGGCGCTTGGTTATCTGGGATCGCCATTATCTCGAAATCATTGTTTCCCTTTGCCGTCCCGCAATCATCAACCGACAAGCAACCTTTGCGCAAGACCGTCTATTGAGGATAATTCCTCGCCTAACCGCTCTTCATCCTCGTGCCATGGCCATCTCCCCATTTGCGGATCTATTCCCTCTACCCGACTATGCAAACGAGACCATCGGCCATGGCTTATTGCAGTGGGCAGCACTGAACATGGTTGATACAAGCGATGTTCTCATGCATCAGACTCTGATTGTCTTCTTCGAGTCGTTTGTGAGCATTCTGCGGATTGCAGGCGATTCGCCCGATAAAGATGCCATTGTGCGTAACGTGGTCAAGACAGCCACTGCACAAGATGACGAATTAAAGCGGTCTTTGAGGACACTGCCGGATAGGACGGTACAGGAGGAAGCGGAGCCCCTGGCCAAGTACATCAGCCAAATACTGGACTAGAGGGCGGCGTAGGCCATGAGAGCCTCAAGTCGAATCATCACAGCTTAGTATCGTGTAGTCTAGACTAGAATAATCAATTTGACGCCCATCAATTTTGCCCGCGCTATTAAGGTATATAGCTCTTGAGTCCGAAAGCGTGGGACAGTTTTGTCTAATAAGAAACACAGAAACAGGAACCACTTTTTAGAAAAGACATAAACTTGTATATATTGACACATCCCATTTCAACCCATAATACATTCCCCAGGCCAGACTATCCCATCATCGGATAACCTGGGGTATCTAGAACAACGTCATGAAAACCAACATTCTCTATGATTCCATCCAACGCCCTGCTTCTCTTTACTGTCAACAATCGCGGAGGAAGCCCATCCTATAGCATTCTCCTCGCGTCTGCTTCTCGATCACCCATTGGTTCCGCCGTCATTCGGCTGGCCACACTGTCTTGTCGTTGTCTCGTCTGCGTCATTCCCTCAATACCCAGTGCAACTTCTCCAACTCGTCGCAATACCACCAAGAGCGAGGCACGCAAGTCCGCTGTGAGGTCCTTGGTGAGAAGTTCGACCGCAAGAGGGTAGAAATCGGGAACGTGCTTCTTGAAGGCATCATCGGGGAAAGTAGCATAACCTTCAAGAACGTCGACGACAACTGGGCGCCATGCAACAATGTTTCGGTGCTGGCTTTCCTCTTCTAGAGTGGTGTAGCCATGAACAATATCCTTGCACAGAGGTACCAGCGCAGTCTCCACGTCAGGTCGGCTCTGCAATCGCTCTGGTGCATCATCGGCAAACATACGGAAAAGAATGGAGATGTAAGTGGCAGCTGAACCACTCTCCTGCTTCAGAAGGTTGGGTGGCTGCTTCATGAAACCCTCACGCCAAAGCCTCATACGCAATTCCTTATCCTCGTTGAATCGACGGGCAAATAGGAAAGATCGCTTAAGCAGAGTCATCAGACGCAAGAGTTCCTGGGAAGGAATATGAGCATAGACAGTGTCGTTGCTGAAGAGTTCATTGACCGTCTCTATCATCAATAGCTGCAGAACGCAACGAGAGATAATTCGGTTGAAGAATCGTCGTCGCGCTGCCGTCACTACAACGGGCTGCTGCTGAAGATTAGACGATGGTTTGAACTCCTCAAGCGGCACATGGGGGCCATCTGCTGTTGGCGTCTGAAGTTCATCCTCATCAGACGGAGGGATAATAGTGTGTTCATCGTCATCATCTCGTCCATCGATTTTCAGTGACTTCTCATCGACGGGTGTGGCCTCTGTTGAGCCTGCGGAGAATTCAAGACCATTTGGTGGAGGCGATATTGAAGCAGTATTGTTGATAGCAGTCGCTGTAAAGAGCTGGTATGCAGTTGTTCGCTCAAACAGCTCGCAGAAAGCCCCAACAAGCTTGTTCCAGTGCTCTGGCTTGAACTTGGTGACGTTCTTTAGGATTAGCTGTTGCAAGCAGTTGCTGCCGATTCGTGAGATAGTGTCGTTCTCTTGGCAAATGCAAAGGGCCAAGAGCTCCAGGAATCTGTCAAGCATATACTCCAACGCATCAAAATAGTGTGTGAACAGAGTGATCATATTTCGTAAAGCCTGGATCATGGTGGTCGATAGCCAAACTGACAGCTCCTCGTGGTTCAGAACATTGCTCATCTCTGGGCGAGATCTTAATACCATAAAGATAGGGTAGAGTTGCTGACGCCAAAGAATATCCCAAAACTCTGATGGGAAGGTACCGCCATATCTCAACAGGGTTTCAAAGAAGTACTCGAGAGCGTTGGATCGCACTTCCAAGTCTTCGCCTGTCATAAGAACATCGTGGAAGGCGAAGAGAACAGGGAACCAGTAGCCCTCCTCGACCGAGGTGTTTGACCGTGATCGCTTTTCAGATGTCTGGGTTGCGCCATCAGGAGGTGGGATGTTGTTATACTTTTGCGACAATGGGCACTCGGGTGTCTTGAGCATGGTAGGAATCAGAGACTTGAGTAGCTCCAAAGCTGCCAGACTCTTCTTCTGGAACTTGAGGTTCTTAGAGAATTCTGTCAAGCATACAATCAGGTCAGTAAATGCGCCCTGAGAAATGACCACTCCAAACTTGGTCTTGTAAACCTGGTTGACATTCTCGTAAGCCAGATTAACAATGCTCTCGTGAGGTTCACGGGCAGCAACTGTGAAAACGCCAAACATGGTCCTCCAGCCAGATCGGATGTTATCGCCACGAGCTTGGATCATCTGTATCAGACATCTGAGAACCATGTCTTTAACTGTCACATTGTGTGTATTGGCAAGCACATGCTCAAAAGGCTTCAAGAAGTCCTTTTGGAATTTGAAACCGGCCAACTCCTCGATCTCCATGAATCGCATTGAGAGCTGGCGCAGAGAATCAAGGGCAAAGAACACAATGTTCATGTTGTTGTGGCATCCGACTCGATTGAAGTGCTCGCCAAAGACCTCCCAAATATTGCTCCACTCAAATCTGACACGGTTCATATTGTAGTAACTGATCTCAACGATCTTCTGCAAGCTGTAGGTGCGAGGCATGTCGTTGGAGCCTGACACCTTGATCTCATCCCAACTGACTTCTGTTAGTGTCTTAGCAAAGTAGACCATAGATTCACCATTCAAGTTCGCAGTGTTGGTGAAAATGCGGTCGACGCTGCGAATCACTTCATCAGATCGACTCTCGAGAGCGATTTCGGTAGAAAAGCCCTTCGATGCAGTTCCTGACCTAGCCCGTGTTGGCTTCCTGGAGTTTGACGAGCGAGAGTCAGAGCTTTCTGTCCTTTGTGGGGGCAGGAATCGAGCTTTCGATACGTCGGGCACAGCACTCTCGTCGTCACCGCCTGAGATGAGCTGGAGTCGGTCAAGTTGGCTGATGCACATCAAAATATCTTTCCATGACTCGCGGAGGACGTTGCCCTCGGTTTGTCCCAACTCGAGGACGACCTTGAGAGCCTCGATATTCTTGGCCAGCATCTCTTGTGGGTTGTTCAAGTTGGTGGTGTTCTTCAAAGCTGACATGAACGCCTCTCTCGGAGTAGACATATCAAACAAGCAAGCGATTTGTGTGGCAAGCTTCATACCCTCGAGGCAAAGCTTGTTGACTTCGAGGTTGTGAGACTTCTGAATCTGGCTTGAAAGGGTGGAAAAGATCGACATCCAAGTAACACTGAACATAGGGCTGACATGCTTGAAAGAAGTTGCAAGAATGTATTTCGTCCCAGCTTTCCGGCGTTGACTCTTGAAAAGGTCTTTGAACAGTTGTTCGGAGCGTAGAGCAATCTCCTCCGACTGCTGCATGTAGGCCTCGCGCTGCAAATCCCGGCCAACGTTGGAAAGTGCTTGTCCAAGACCAGCAGCAATACCGGTCGATTGGGCGGGTGCATTGCCGGCCGCAGCCGCTGCATCTCGTTCACTCTTGAGAACGATCTCGTTAGCGGCGATTTCATCGTAGATGGTAAGGAGGTATTCATCAGGCAAATCCGCATTATCGTTAATACCACGATTGTTCTTGATAAACTCTTCCTTGCTCATGCGCTTGGCGATTTTGACACTATGCAAGTCAGTGTTGAGCAAAATAACTGAATAAGCCAAGACGTATGCAGTGTCGGCATTGGCGAATGCGTTGGGGTTTCCAAGAACATAACGCTCGGCAAACTTGAGCATGAATCGATCGATCTTTTGAGCTTCACCAGGCAGGCGGAAAGACTGGAGGAACTGGCGTAACGAGTCAACGAATCTCCTTTTGGCAAACTCCATGGTGTCGACAAATGCGTGCATGATGTCGATATTCTTCTGGTCTCCTTCACCCAAATACTCTCCAATTTGAGCCTTGTCAAGTTTGTCCTCCCTTATCAAGAACTCGGCGATATCTTTAGGGCTGTCGCTTGGGATGAAACCATCACGCAAGAGCATCTGAATACCCTTCTTCGGCTTAAAGTTGAACTGGTTGATTCCTTTCATCAAGGCTGTCTTCCTCATTTTCTCCTTTTCCAACTGATCCGGGTCGTCTTCCAGAATAGGTGTGGATGGAGGCAGAGGAGTTTCCACGCGAGAGACGCTATCGTTGATGCTAGGGTCAATCGATGGTCGGATATCCAGGGAAGCCTTGAGATCCTGATTTTCGGAGCGTGCAGGCTCAGCGTCACCTCGAATGGGCGCCGACCAGTTCACCATAGATCGCAACGTCTCAACCAAAGCTTCGATAGACAATCGCTTGATCGCATACTCCTTGGGATAATCCGGCTCGGCTTCTTGGTTAGGAGCAATGTGAGCTACTGTTAGAGGAGGAGGAAGAGTCGTTTTGAGTTGCCATTCGCTCGCAGGGGTTGTCTTCTGCCGCATTTCTTCGTACACTTGCTCGTTGATCGTAGTAATAGTAAGCGGAGTCGTCGAGAACTTGGACAGGTCCTCGATGATTGTTTGGTAAATATTATCGACCGTCTGATCGCAGTCATAATTAAGGTATATTTCAACCAACGCCTTAGGGTCGGCGCATAAGCGGTTGAGAATTGTAACAAACTGAACTTTTTGTGATAACGGCGCAGTTCTTCGTGCAAGGAGCGCCAAGTAGATCTCGTTCAAGAATACCTCGATTTCTTTCTGCCAAGAGTGTCAGTAAGTGACAGTTGCACTCCAAGCACGGACTTACCTTGAAATCAGCGCGCATGTACTTGACCATCAGCCAAAAGATCTCGCTGCTCACGTTGAATATCCTGTCAACTGAGCTAGCGCCATTACGAGTAATACTTAGACAAAGATAGAATTTAATCGCCTGCAGGAAACTCGTGGGCTCGCCGCTCTTCGAATTCTTAATCGTACAAAAAGGAGAAGTGAAAACGGCGATATTGTTGTTAAGAAGTGTGTGAATAAGGTGAAGAGAAATAAGCTTGGAGCGCATAGGCTGACCACGGACGTCGTAGAGCTGATCAGGTGGTAAAACCTTGGTTGAAAGGTTGCAGAAAGATCGGAAGACGAGATAAGCATCCCGGATGTAAACCTCGTCCTCGGCGTCCAGCACGTCACCATCCTCGGCAGGGGCAGGATCCTGGCCTGCCTGGTCAGAGACTGGAGTGTCAGTCTCCTTTCGGTCGGGCTTAAGCCGTGTGACCATGGTAGGTCCGTCGCCCAGGTTCGAATCGTCGAAGCTCTTACGATGCTCAAGATCTTTCAGTGTGAGCTTTGCGCCGCTCTCGGCAGGTTCGGTCGAGGAATTCGCGGCCTCGGTAGGTTCGTCTGGCGACTCGTCGCGGTCGTCATTGTCGTTGGCACCATCGGTTGATTCGGCCTGGTCAAAGGTAACATTGCTAGAGCCATTCTTGAGGTGTTCTAAGTTGAGACGGGCCTCTTTCATATGCAGTCTTGTCTTAACACGCTCAAAGACAGTACCAACCATCTGGGTCAAGGTACCCTGAGCAACCTGCTGGTTGGCTGTGCTTCGCGACAGCAGAAAGACATTATATACTTGCCGCACGGCCTTGAGAAGACCAGCGCCATGGACGACAATCTTGTCATTGAGGACAGCTGCTAGCAAGGACTTGACAATCTGCAATTGAATCTCGACAGCTGTTGTTTCGCCTTGGAAGCAGTTGCAGATAGTATCGATAGCTCGCTCGATCAGGGGAGGAACGGGCTCAGCACCCTCTTCGGTCCCTTCGGAAGGGTTACTTGGCACGGAGAAGTATGAATAGGAAATGAGCTTTCCAATGCAATCGAGAGCGGTCGTGGTAAGTTGAACGTTTGTAGAGCGTGATGCTAGTTGTAGAGGAGCGAAAACGATCTCGGGGTCAGGAAGCTGGTCCTGTTCCTTGATGGCGTCGAGTGCCTTGGTAGTGGTCTCTTCTAGTTGCTTGTTGCGCTGAGCATCCTTGGACGAGGCAATGGCCTCGAGCGAGGACACTACAAATTTGAGGGAGCTCATGGGGGAGCGCAGAGAGGCCAGTGGCCATTCGGTAGGGGAACGGGTAGTCGAGAAGGTCGAGGTCGAAGGAGGGAGGTTGTGAGGTTTACGTCTATTCCCCAGGGCAATTAAAGAAAGGAGACGTGGATGCGGCGGGAAGAGGGAGCTAAAGCTCACCTATACGCCGTAAGTTTAAAAGTCTCGGCGCAACGCTTTAGGTTCAGGGAATGCACTCACTGAGACGCTGAATGTCCAAGCTGGTCAGCAGCCAGCAGAAAAGAATGATAGAAAAAGAGAAAACAGCCCGTGTCTTGGTCTTGGTGATGTTGCCGTCAGCTTTCCAAAGCCGGTACACGCTGTAGATGGCCCGAACACTACTAAGGTACAGCACCGTACCAGGGATACGAAGTCGAAGTGGACAGCGTTACCAGTGGAGGCCCCAGTTTCCCAAATTGAGCTCTGACTAGGTGCGGGACCCTGAGCCCCAGATTGCCTCGTAAGCTGCCAATTAGCGTTTGGGGAAGGCAATAGTGTCTTTTGAGCCAGGTACTGATACATTTGTTATACGGAGTGGAGTGTTAAGGAAATTCCAATCTAATAGGGTAGATTCGTCACTCACCAGCTCCAAGGAGTTCACGAGATGTCTACTCTTCATTTATCTAAAAGATTTGTAGGATAATCTTAACCCTAGATACCTGAGTTTAAAGTATTCTCTAAGATTTATATTTGCTCAGTAATTGCATCTCCTGGCAGGATAGTTCACTCGGCATTGGGTCTGGTATGCGAGTGCAGCGTCGTCAGGGTGTTAGAAGAATTGGCCGCCGAGATCATGAGAGACGAAATAAGCTGGCCACCTTATGCCAGTTTAGAGTAGCACTTAGACTGCTTTATTTTGATAGCCCAAGTCCTAGAGGAGCGTCATTCATCATCAGCTTCATCCGCGTCTGCACCATCTCCCTCTTGCCATCCTTCCCTGGGATTTGCAGCTTTTGCCAGAAGGTTCCTCGTAACTTCTAACCGATATATGTGAGGCCCAAGCTCTTCATCGTTTTTACGATGAGCCTCAATCCAAGTCCGTATTTGTCCTCGGACTTCCTTATTGCTCGTCACTGTTGTCAACTCTGCTGCCCAACCATACACAAAGATAGATAGCTTCGAGCTCTTGAAGCCACTGCTCAATGCAACGTCTTGAGCGACTTGGGGAAGTGTACCCTTACTAATAGCAGCTGCCACAGCATCCATATCCCATGGTTCGCCGATGACAGTCACAGGAATCTGAACATTGGATGGTAATGGATGAATAGTGAGTTCCTGGAAACGCTCGCGAATGTGCTCTGAGGACATTCCTTGTGTATCACTACCACCCCAGGGGATCAACAGCCTGCCGCGTTCGCGCTCAGATTCGGTACCAACGGTCCGTAGTACATCGTGGAAATGCTCCGCTGCTTCCCGTGTACAAACGAGCTCCCGATCTGCCAAGACAGGATACAGCACCCGAGCCATAAGTCCACCTGCATATGAATTCTCTTCCTCTATCTGCGCGCGTGTTGTCCGTGATTGCCATGGTTGAGGTTCAAGATCCAGATGCGTTAGGTCCGAGATGAGGTCAATGAGGATAGTGTGATCGAGATTGACCGTGGATGTGAGTGATGCAAGTTCATCTCCAACGAGGTTTCCAATGGCTATATCTAGTGGTGGACTGGGTGCGGTGACGAAATCGCTATCTTGAGTTTCGATGATGACTTCGACCAAAGAATCCATGTATTTCAATTGATGGAGGAGAATGTCCAGTTCCTCCACTCCTCGGCTGAGACTAGCAAGAACGAGACGTATTCGGGGGAAACGATACTCGTGACGGTTCATCCTCGCAGCCATGACTAGCCGTTGCACATATATCGCCAGCGGTGTATCTTCCCACTCTTCTCGATCGACTTCATCGCCAAGTTCATGCTCGCCCCATCCCCAGCCGCAGTCATTCATCTGGCGAGCCAGCCGGTCGCGAGAAATGGCCTTGACAGCGATCCATTCCCGTCCTCCTTCAACGACGTCGACTTCAACACGACCCTGTTCCTTCAACAGACGATGCAAATTGTGTTTATCTTTTCCTGACACCTGTCGCTTTTCAATCTCCAGTTTTCGCGCATCTTTGGTCGACCCTTGGAAAGCTTGATTAATGGCGACAAAGCCATGGCTTTTCTTTAGTCGATTCCATTGGGCGATGCTATGAGCTGTAAATGTAACGCTGGCATCAAGCTTTCGCTCTTGAACTGTGAGCTGCTGAGAGTCAAAGACTTTTCTTTCTGATGAAAATTCCTCAATGAGCTTGCATAATGCACAATTTTCTCGTTGCAAAGCCTTCAAGAACGTTGGCAAGCCTGATGAGGATACAGGCCTTGACTTTGCTTCTAGGCCCTGAACGAATCGCTTAATCTCATGGATGTTGGTAATAAGAAGTGTCGAATGTGTCTTTGCCAAATCCAGTATCTTGGATCGGCGAACAGCCTCCGTGTCGTCGGTCATCATGCCTGTAATTGCCACAGGCCTGCTAATCTGATAACATACCCCAGTGCAAGAATATGCATTGATGAACGAGGATTATATGATATTCGCCTCGAGTCCAATATGTCTCTGACCGATTTATAGGCTTCCATCAGGGGAACTGGTGCGAGTGGATAACAGAAAAAATGCCTTTCAAAGCTCGGCACGTCAAACTGAAGTAGCCTAAGTGCCGGCTTTAAGATGGCGAAAGGTGACCAAATTATTTCGTCTCTTGGGCTCCTGGCAGGCAGTTCTTCTGACGGGGAGGTGCCCCATGTGGCTAAGGTGGCTGGTGACATCTTGGGAAGTAAGTGGAAGGTACGAAGTGCAATAAAGGAACACGACTTAGGTAATTAATGTTGAAGAGACAACAAGGAAGGAGGTCGTCGTACGGTCTTTCAGTACCAGTCTGAGCCTCGAACCTCCGCTGCATTCTAGAATCATGCTACCTATTTCTATCACCACCAAGATTCAAGATCCCAGTCCATGGATTTAAGAGTCCGACTTTCCGCAAATGACGGACCAACTCTGGGCCGTTGCTTATTTCCGTTGAAACGGATTCCGGCATAGAAGAGCGAAAAAAGCACTCCACGAACGATCAATAGTAAGCACCAATGTGATGGGTTTTCAGGAGGATTCAAGTCTTATGTATAATTCCCCTTTCGGGTTTAGCTTATACCCTATCACTGACAGAACTCGGTCTTTTGGCTCGGTCTTTTGCATTCCCGTCATATCGTTTAATACCCAATGCCCGTAAGACTCATGAAGATGCGTGGAGCTTCCTTTCTTTCATAGAGAGCTAATTGTGTGTTACTACTCGAATTCACCGTTGTCTCGCTGTTTTTGATTCGAGTTCCTTGCAAATTTCGGTCTTCAAGCATGCCTCAGAACTCGCCCCCAATCACATTGTCAACTCCGAGCTTCTTCTTTAATGATCCACTTGATGTAAGTCAAGAGACCATTATAGAAGCAGCCGAAGCTTCGGTAGACGATTCTCTTAATTTCCCGGTCGATACCTCCACTGCTGGTAGTGGAACTGCCGTGTCTTCGGCCGCCAAGACGGAGAAGAAGCGGCGCCGGCCGGCCCTGTCCTGTGAGCAATGCCGGCGCCGTAAGATACGGTGCGATCGCAGTTTACCTTGTGTAAATTGTGTCAAATCTAAGATCTCACCTTGTACCTATGCCCCTACACATATACCGGCCTCACGAAACAAGAAAAGCACAAGCCATACTGCTGGTGCAGACCCATCTTCAAAGGTACCAGGGAGATCAGCTCCTACTGTTGACCCTAATCAAAGACAATCCCCATCAAGTTCATCTGCAAGACGAAAATCCTCCAGTGTCCCAAGCTCGACAGTGGGATCTAACTCAGAATCTTCGACTGTCGATGCTTTGGCCGCGAGGGTAAAAGAGCTTGAGCAGAAGCTGGCCGAGACATGTTATATCACTAAACCGGAGCGAGATAGGCTAGAGGAGCCTGACGATGAAGAAGAGAATCCAGCCCCAATGAAGGGGACTGTCTCCAAGACAAGATTCTTTGGCCAGAGCCACTGGATGAATGGTGTTGATATGGTTCGTCGCACACCCTACATGCTGAAGTCATCTCTCTAATGTGGACATAGTTCCCTAGTGTTCTTGACGTGCTTAAGTCGGCAGAATTACAAAACAAACAGCCTCATATGGGCTTTGCCAAGTGCAAGACTTTGGCTCGCATCATCAAAGCAAACCGCCACAAACCTGTATCGACAGACAAGCTGGGACAAACCATCCCGGAGCGTGGCCTTGTAGATCAGCTTGTCAATGCATACTTCGACACATTTGAAGGCGTGATCCGGATTCTCCATCGGCCTACCTTCCGAGCAGAGTATGAGAGGTATTGGCAGAACCCAAAAGCTGCTAGCCAAGTGTTTGTCATGCAAATGCAGCTTTGTATGGCAATTGGAGCAACACTCCACGATGATGTCTTTAGCTTGCGACCTACTGCTATGCAGTGGGTGCATGAAGTCCAGATTTGGCTCATGCTACCACCGGAGAAAAGTAGGATGACGATAGCCGGTATCCAAATCATGTGTATGATGGGCATTGTCAAAGGATGCTGCGCTGTTGGCCAGGATCTTACTTGGGTTTCTACTGGATCCTTGGTCAGGCAGGCCATGTATATGGGACTACACCGAGACCCAAAACATCTCGGAAATATGTCTGTCTATCGCTCCGAGATCCGTCGACGCCTATGGGCGACTATCTTGGAACTCAACCTGCAATCCTCTTACGACGCTGGAGGCCCGCCCTTGCTGTCCTCAAAGCACTACGATACAAAACTCCCAGCCAACCTCAACGACGATCAACTGACAGACGAGCCGGATGCCGACAGACAACCAACTAGCAATTCAGAGACCTTGACCGATATGTCAGTTCAGCTTGCCCTTCAGAAGTCTTATGCACTGCGATTGGTCATCATCAAACACGTCAATGAATTTCGGGCCAATGACTCCTACTCCGAAACCCTCCGCCTCAACTCTGAACTCACAAAAGCATGTCGAAGTTTGACTGAGAATCTTGCAGCTCTGGCACAAGCCCAGAGACACCAGCCACGTATTATCTTTACCCAATTCCACAGCGCTTTGGTCCAAATGTTTACATATCGCTGCTTCTTATCTCTTCATCAGCCCATGGTCGCCCGTTCCAACGACGACCCAACCTACTACTACTCCCGCAAGGTCTGTCTCGATTCCTCGCTCAAGCTTGCACAAATATGCAGTCTTTCGACACCCCGATATGGGCCGTACCCTCCCGGCGGTTCTATTGACCCCATAACGAGCCTTAACCGTCTCATCACGAATGGCGCAGGTGTTTTTCGTGTGATTCCCCTCCAAACGCTCTTTTCGGTAGGACTAGAGTTCATCAAGAAGTCAGAGGAACAGCGCGATAGTCTTGGTGGGCTTCCAGCTATGGGCTACGGAGAACTTCGCTCTGTTCTCGAGGCTGCCCAAGCGTGGTACGAGCGACGCTTGCTATCAGGAGAGACAAACGTCAAAGGATACTGCTTCGTTGGAGCTGCCTTAGCCCTGGCCGATGCCCTCGAGTTGGGTTTGTCCAGGGAGGATACTGATCAGACTATCATTGAAGTTGGAGCAAGTACCAGCAACAAGAGTTATGAACTTTTGAAACAGGTTGCGGAGCGCGAAGGGGTGACAATCGTGGATCCTGAAGATGAAGAGGCGATACCGATTGATGTGCCGCCGTTTGATAGCGATGCTATGCAGGGCATTATGGATATGCCCTTGGACTGGATGGTAATGGGTGACCTTGGCTTGGACGGGATGGGAGGATTCAATTGGGCCCGAGGCAGTATGAGCATGCCTCAGCAGTTTGACTCTGTTGATCCGTCAGTGGTCTCACAATTCTAGGGCTCGTATCTCGATTAATGGTAATGAATGAACGAACGGACGAATGAACAAGAATAATCTCAACTCATGTCATATAATACACATATTTACAAGATGTCCATTCTTCTGCACACGCATTTAATGAGCACCTGCTACCTTGATCGTAAAGATCACGATGACTTGAGACGGTGTCTTGCTATTTGAAAACGGATGCCTCATTCTGTGGCCTCGGCGGAATAAGAGATCATTGACAAGCAGACTGGTTGGTCATGAAGCATATGTACGCCAGCAAGTGTCGGCAATGGCAGATTACGGGACGTTTAAAGATACGAAGAAGGAACCACAAGCAATACAGAGAGGAGCGAGTATATAATGAGGGATATGCAATAGATTCTTTGTCCAAAACACCCCCCAAGTTCGAAAGGATATAACATTATTAATCAATGGTCATTGTACATGGGCTTTTCTGCCTCGTAAATCTTCCACACTTGTTGCGACGTGACCAAGCGATGTAGCTCTATGTATGTTCATAGTTCTCCGTCGCCTTGGTCAATAGATCTCCACCTAGGATCACTCTCGTGGGCATCCCCACGAATTCCCAAGTAAACTCCTTGCCGCATCTCTTCAGTCCTTGAGAGATCATCTCCCCCTATTCTATAAAAAGTCATTTCCTCGCTCGACTGGCCTTTGGTCTCTCCGCATGCATCTGAATTCAGAGGTAGGTAGATATTCTACCCCTAATTTACAGAAGAAGCTCAAGAGGGTTCTCGATAACCTTCTTGACCTCCTTGAGCCACTCAGCACCGACGGCACCGTCAACGACCTTGTGGTCGAAGCTGGCAGTGAGGGTGATCTGGTCGTCGAACTCAACGCCGGCCTCGTTGTCGGAGGGAATGGCAACCTTCTTGGTGGTACCAACGGCAAGGATGGCGGCCTGAGGAGGGTTGATGACGGCAGTGAAGTGGTCAACAGCGGGGTTCATACCCATGTTGGAGATGGAGATGGTACCGCCCTGGTACTCCTCGGGCTTGAGCTTGCCGTCACGAGCCTTCTTGGCAAGAGACTTGACCTGAGAGGAGATGGCCTCAAGACCACGGCCCTCGACACCAGTGACGATAGGGGTGATAAGACCAGTGGGGGTGGAAACGGCGACGGAAACGTCGACGTTGTTGAACTGGCGGATGTTACCATCGCGCCAGCTGGAGTTGACCTGAGGAACCTTTCGGCTGGCAACGGCGATGGCCTTGATAAGGAAGTCGTTGACGGAGAGCTTGTACTTGCCGTCGGCAGAGGCGTTGAGAGCCTGGCGGAGCTTGAGGAGCTTGCTGACGGAAAGAGAGCTGGTGACGAAGAAGTGAGGGTTGGTCTGGGTGGACTCGACCAGGCGGTTGGCAATGGTCTTGCGCATGCCGCTGATGGGGATGTCCTCGTAGGTAGCGCTGGGGGCGCTAGCGGCGGGGCTGCTGATGGCCTTCTTGACATCGGCCTCAGTGATCTGTCCGTTCTTGCCGGTACCCTTGAGGCCATCAACGCTGATACCCTTCTCGCGGGCAAGTCGCTTGGCGGCAGCGACAATGTTGGGCTCACGGTCGAGAGCAGTCTGGAGACGGCCCTGAGACTGGTACTGCTGAGGCTCAGGAGAAGGCTCGGGGGTGGAAGCAGACTCGGACTTGGACTCAGACTTCTCCTCCTTAGGGGCAGCGGGCTTAGCGGCACCACCAGCGTCCTCGATGGAGAACTTCTCGAAAGCGGCGACATCGGTACCCTCCTCAACGAGAACGGCAATGGGCTGTTAAAAACCAGTTAGTAACATTATACATCAGTATTGAATGCTATTGGCCATAGGACCAAGATATCCCGAGCCCCGAGTGGTGGCCCGAGTGGATTCAAAAATTGAAAGACTTACGCTGCCGACAGGAATATCCTTCTCACCAGCGTCCTTCAGGATCTTGGCGATAACACCCTCCTCTTGGAACTCGAAGTCCATCTGGGCCTTGTCGGTCTCAATCTCGACGAGGACATCACCAGGGGCGATGGAATCACCAATCTTCTTCTGCCAGGCACCAATGTTGCCAGCCTGCATGGTGGGGGACAGAGCAGGCATCTTGATGACCTGGTGCTCGGGGAACGAGGCATAGTATCGCACAACGTGGCCAGCGAAGCCAGTTCGCAGAGCGCTGTGGGTAGGGGCGAGGACGCGCCTTCGGAGAGCGGCGCTGAGCATTGTGGAAGATATTAAGGTCCTTCTAATTGATAAAGATATTAGTCGGTGTTGAACATGGGCAGCGCGAATGTGAATTGAGCCACTTTTGGGGTATGGGGGGGGCACGGGAAAAAGTACTCACCGGCCGGATTGGCAATTGAAAGAAGAATTATTCAGATGCGTGACGTGAGGTCACGAACAGGAAATCGAGAGCGGAGGGAAGAGGTCAAGGACGGAGAGTGATGCAGCTCTGTCGTGAGAAGGAGAGGGAGGGAAAGAGTCGGGATCGGAGGAAATCTTTGGGGTTGGACAGACGTGGAGTTTTTTGCATGTTGAGCTCCGACGACTGAGGTACTTTGAAGCTTTGGCGTGGACTAAGCCCTTTTGGGACCAGAAGTGACTGCAGGGGCCTTGACAAGAACCCAGCGTTGGACGCAGAAGCGACCGTTGAGAGGGCAACATTTGGGCGATTTCAGGGCAATTGCGCCGTTTTTTCGAGGTATTTAGGGGACCAAGGCGTTATAAGGCACACAACTAAACGAAGACCCACCAAAGAACTGGGAGCTCAGAAAAAAAAAAGGTTGTAGACGCCATCATGGTATCTCGAGTTCGGGGGATCATTACGCGACATGAGCGAAGTCCGGGTGAATAAGAACAGCGAACAGGGCATGTGTAAGTCATTAATGTTTAGTTGCTAAAATTGATATATACTATCACTAATTCTCTCTCAACTCCATCATTCTAGTGCCCCGAGCCTAAGCACCAAGCATCCTCCTCACAACTTACTGATATTTGTGTTGAGACAATTATCAAGTCCCTAAAGTACCTCCATCTTATCTCCATTGCGCCTCCGTATTGCTAAATTTTCGTCGGGCAAATTATTTTGGCTTCGGGATAGATCGGCCCGGATGATGGGGTCTTTAATTGGCCGAATTTAACTAACCTCAGATTTTTAGTGTCTACGGGAATAACAGTAATTCAGAAAGCATTTGGTTTTAATTCCGATACAAGAATTGGAGCTTCAGAGCTGTTAGAGAGATATGACGTGAAAGTACGGATAGGATATCTAAATTAATCATCATTACATACATCGAGTTTATCAAAACAAATTTATACTTTTAAGTTCCCCTTCATGTCATTAAAATCCAATGAATACTGTATCAACTTCCTCCTGCCCACCACACTTTGACCAGCTCTTTCGGCCCACTCAATGCTGATGAGAAGGACCTTTTTTGCTTTACCTCTCTGCTCCCTTCAGAACCCTTCGAGCTTTTAGAGCTCTTAGGCTTGGAGATATTAGTGTACCCTTTGGTGAGCAACACGGATTGACGTCGCGTACTGTCCGCCCCAAACGTTGCTGTCCCTTGGCGAACCATTCCCAGTGATGGTTTTGGTGATGGTTTGGGGGGAGGTATAGGCCTCATCTCAACATCCTCCGGTATAGAATCCTTAGGAATAAATGCTCGAATGCCGAAGTTGCCTTCATTCTTCTTTGCCCGTCCGTCTCGTCCTCTAGTTCGTCCTTTGCGATCCCATCCCATTTCGAAACGCTGGGGCACATCCCCTTCGGTGAAGATGGCCTCGAGCTCACTATCTGGCTGCCATTGTGCGGCACGCGGTAGCGATCTGAACAAGTTGCCGTCAACGAGAAGGGCCGTGACAGATGCGATAGTTGTCGGCATGCGAGGTAGTCGAATTCGTCGCCAATACACCCACGAGAAAATGTGAAGGAGCATCAGTGCCCCCACAAGGCCCTGAAGAACCCTTGTAGCGACCTCGTCTTGGTGTAATCTGACCTTTCTTGCTATTTTGCTACCGCTGATGATTGGAACAGCTTGAGACACTGCCGAATCAGGATCAATGCCGCTGACAATAGCGGTGCCATTAGCTTGTGGGAATGTGCCCTTCGATGATAGATGGCGTCGACTCTTGAAGTTCAATGATTGGGCCCTTATGATGCCATGCTGAGACAGTATAGCTGACTGTGTTTGGTTTGTCGCATCGGCAGATGAGCTTCCAAATGTCGAATCAGGCACAGCAAATCGAGAGACGTTCAGCATTGCAAAGAAAGAGTCGAGCAGACCATTCGAGGAGACGTTGACAAGTGACGAATATTTGAGTTCCGGTATGGCGACACTCGTGTCCTTGACGCTGTGCTCGACAGGAACAGGAGGATGATCCGGGTAGAGGTTAAGTTCAGAGCCGTGGAGGACAACATCGACATCAACTGCTTGGATCGTCTCGTTGCAAGCAAGAGCATTAATGCTGCCCACCGACATGTCGCTGCTTCCCAGGTTATCGAGCTGGCCCCAGATGTATATCCAATCGGAACATTGTGATGTCGAGTTTGTCTTCCCTTGCCCAACGCCGAAGACTGTGCTACCGCTCAAGCTCTTGGTGCTTTGCGTCCGGGACGAGCCATTTGTCGTTCCAATGATAGCATTGCTTCTACCTTGTCGTCCAAGTCCACCACAGGCTTCGCCCGCAAGGTCCACACGCAGCGGGTTGACCGTTCCATCGTTGGGCTCGACTTCAAGGGTGAGGTTGGTGGATATCTCGTCAGACTTGTACAGTCGACACGACATGTTTGGCCGAATTGCTGTGAGTTGTACGCTGACCATCAAATTACCACTGTTGTCTTCGTTGACTAGGGATACACTCGGCATGTTGAGATCGGCGTAGGTGAACCGAGGATAAGGAGCATCGGCGGCGAGTATCAGCGATGCCATGGTGGTGTCGTTATTACAATCGGTGCATATAGGGTCGTCAACAGAAGATGCTAGGCTGTTGGCGAAGAAGTCGTCGGTACGTAGCGGAAGACTGCTATCAAGCTCTATGGGCCGGGGATCAAATAAAGGGGCAGACGCAACTACCAAGAGGAGTGCCACAAACCCACCAGAAATGGCAGCCAGGGCAGCGATATCCCGGATCTTGAAGGCTCGTCTAAAAGCCACATGCCTCAAAGCATTAGCCAAGTTCAACCCAACAGTCTCATCAAAGTCTCCCTGATGTTTGAGGTGGGAGAACGGGGAGAGGAGCCTCGTCCACCATTCTAGCGAGAGCATATACATGGCCACCAAAAGAAGGACAAAAGCTGGGACAACAGTCCATGCAAAGTATGCTGCATCGTCATCCATCGTTCTCAACCCATTGTAACGCTGTGACGAACGAATAGAAATCTCGAAGCCTATAATGATACAAGCGAGGGCAAATAGGTATATCAGTCGGATTAGGCCGTGCATTGAGTTGGGCTGTCTCCAAGTGGAAGTGTCGTACTTTTTTGGTTGAGCGGTTGCGGTAGGCACTCTGCCCCCGAAGATGTGAAAGTAGCCCAAGTTGGGGCTGTCTAGCTTCTCGTGACCTTCAGCTCCGCTCATGTAAGTCGAAGCCTCGAGCCTTGATCGGAGGACTCTATTGGGTGCAGGACCCATGCCCGTGAGCGATTCAACGAGTGGGTGACTGTGTGCGACTACCGAGGCCATGCCAACGATAGTGCTAGGATCTCGCGGGAGGAACCCTCTTCTCGGGACCAAAAGTATCGTGGCCAGACTCAGAAGCAAGCAGAGTACCAAAAGTCCAGTTATCAAGTATGCGGGAGCAGGTCGTACAATGAGCCGTCGTCCAATGAAACTGGTAACAGCGGTCGAAGAGCTAGGCGATGGCTCCATCATAGCGTATTGGGCGATCAGAGCTGAGGATTGCGCGTAAAATCGTTTGGAAAGATGTCTCAGGATGTCCTTGTCTGTTAGTGATTCCGCCTTGGGAAAATCCCATCCGTTTCTTAATCCCAGCGCAAGTGCAGCCGACATAGCCTCGTCGACTTCGAGAATAGCACTTCCATTGTATGCTGAGTTTATGAATGTAGATAGAAGCTGCTTCTCAGACAATTCATCGGATTTCAAGGACTTGAACAGGGCACGGGTGACTGCCCACGGGTGAATTTGGTCAAGAGTGGTGTTCTTCGCTTCAGTGTTGGGAGTGATTGAAAGAACTGTCTCAAAGCTCTTGGCAACAGTAACTGTGGTGATACTGTAATTTGGTTTGCAGAGAAACCCGGTCGCTGACGAGAGCTTGCCAAGTCGCCCATTTGAAGCTTTTGATTGCCGCTTCAGTTGATTGATATCGAGGTCCAGCACACCAGCCATGACTGCTACTCGCTGTTCGTCGTCTTTCGTAGAGCTACCGCAACTGGCTGGTTGAAATGCCAAGAACGCTCTTGTCAAGTCTTCATCTTTGGTATTCGCAAGTCTCGTGCTCGAAATGGTTTGTGTTGAGGAACATCCTGCCTCTGACACTGTCACGTTCAACATGAGAGAGCCTTCATCCAACCTCATTGAATCCAAAGATACGTCGGCATCTTTACATTCCAAAACCCCAATAAACCCATCCACATCCGCCGTAATGCCTATTAAATCTGTAATGTCGCTAGAAAATGGTGTATATGCTGTTTCAGGAGTACCCCCGTTCGGAAAAGAAATGTTGTCGGCCGCCAAAGCAGCGAGAGTAAAATAAGGTAACGAACCAGTGTCTTGTAGCCTGGAAGCACTGTTGGAGAACTCGGACTCGATTGTGATGGCAGTCTCGTAACGAGCAACAGTGACGACTCTTGGC
The DNA here is from genome assembly GCA_003313175.1 of Fusarium equiseti. Classification (NCBI taxonomy): domain Eukaryota; kingdom Fungi; phylum Ascomycota; class Sordariomycetes; order Hypocreales; family Nectriaceae; genus Fusarium; species Fusarium equiseti. Next base: position 1,068,936 of record QOHM01000007.1, read on the forward strand.
GTGACAAAGGCCGTGGAGAATATAACAATTAGTTTAAATATTATTCCGGCACTAACCGGCGCTGCAACAAGCAAATCCCTATTTCGGACTGCTTTAATAATAGCCATAGGCTCAGAAAGAGAAACATAATCCAGTAAAAGAGACTTGTCGACGTCGAGTTGGTTGTTCAGCATCCGGATCCAGGGCATGGCGGCCGAGGCCTGAAACTCGACTCTGTTCCAGAAAGCGGCCACGATGATGAATACCAAAGTCGTACCATATTGCCACAAATATCTTGACGCATCATCGGCTTCGTGGAGGCCATCGTTGTGTTCGGATAGTTGAAGTGCGATCTGTACTCCTGCGATGAGAACCAAAAACGCAACAACGTAAAGAACCAAGATTCGTCGATGGAGAAAGACGGGTCGCCATGGTAGTTCGACTTCAGTAGGCTCGGCTGGAGTTCCTGCTCGCGGCGAAGGAGGCAACGGTAGACTGACTTGCGATTTGATGCTTCCCAGAAAAGGCCATCGGATACCCTTGGCTGTAGATTGTGTACTCCTGTTACTTGGATCATATGGCGCTGTTGAACTGGCTAATCTCTCGGAGTCGAAAAAGGAAGCGATATTCCCAGGCTGCTGAGGTTGAGAGCTAATAACGCTGGGACCAGGACCAGGACCAGAAGCAGAACCAGAGAGGCCCGACCCGTGCCGATGCGAGTTCGTACTATCGAGAGCGCTTGATGGTCCAGGCTCAGAAACATCGTTGACCCCGTGAACTGAACGAACATGTCGATGATACGAGTCGTAGGATTGGCGGTACTTGGGACGAGCAACATTGGCGCTCTGACTCGCTTCTGAGCTCATTGCTGCTAGAGTTCGTGTATTTATCTATAGTATTCAGTGTTGCGCATCGTCGATTGGTCGTGTTTAATGGCGAGAGCATGATTCTGAAAGTAGTCACTACCGTGGAATGTTTCCACAGCTCTACATAGCCATGTTGGAAAGGAAAAAAAGTCGTAATCGTTAAAAATTGGTCGATGAGGCTCTCGTGAGAGGGGGCTGAAGTTTGGCAGCCTGATGATGATGATGATGAGGAAGAGTGTCGTGAAAATGAATGGACTCAGCCAGAACCAGGGCTGGAAAATTATTGGAACAAAGCTTTGTTAATGACAGACGTAAGCAGAGAAGAAGCAAAAAAGAGAAGAGAGGAAAAGGCGTCACGGATAGAGATGAAAGTTTGGGAAGAGCGAGTAAGATGAGAGAAGAGACATATCAGATTAGCATGTTGTATATCAAGGGATTCCTTGCTCGCATAAGGCGAGAGACTAACTGGTCTATACCATATACTCGGAATTAGATAGATGTTCCCTGGTAGCAATGACCTAATGGTTGGTACAGTACGAAGTACTGGAGAAGAGAAGAGAAACTCTGGGCACCTGCAGTTCCCCGTCCCATGTCTTGGACGGAGGAGCCTCAAAATGTCATGGCTTCAGGAGATGGGAGCCCACAAGGGGATGGATAAGCCGAGTCTAGGTGAAACGGGGGTGCCTTTGCAGGGGTTCTTGTGCCTGGGATGGGATCCCGAATGAAAGTGAAGGTTCCTAGGCTGGGCTGCAGCACAAGCACAGCAGGTGACTTGGTTTCAATTATTGGTCAGGGTTTATGATAGTACTGCAACCATTTCAGTTGGTGGCTCTTTTTTATCGTTTTCGCTCACCTGAGTCCTGCTGCGGGTTCTGTTTAGAAATTAGGTAGAACAGCAGCTGCAGCTCAAGGCTGGGCACAAGAGATACTGGATGATATTGGCGGAGAAATGTTGAAAACAAGTGGGATCGTGAGCATTTAGCTCAGGATGAATTACCCAAAGGGACGTTTTATTCCCCGGATGGACAAGGAAAGGGATTGTGTGCATAAAGTGAGGGTATCCCTGTTATCCATGCGCTTGAACTTTTCATTGGTATGCGAAATTATGCCCGATTCTTGGCACTAGAAACAAATTATGCCAATGGGGCCTCTTCATGCAGTCATTCAAGTGAATCCGTAGAGATGTTTGATCAATCGATGATTCTTCGAGTATCAAAGCGTGTATCCAATGTATGTCGAGACCATCCGGAGAAATCGTCTAAGCGAGCTGCCATCTCAAGCACAAGCACGGTTTCGAATGCCACTAGTGTCGTCCCATTTCACGCCATCTCCAGTCTTTTACTTGAGTAGTCTCCAGAGCTTGGGCATAACCGAGATCAACAACGGCAATACCGCATATAATTATGTACTGCATGTAACGGGCATTAGATTAGATCTGGAACTAGACCAAGCACTGTAACTCCGAGGTACTACGTAGATCAAAACATGCCCTGATGCTGATCTGTTTATTCTTGAGCAGATCAACAATTTCTAACCTACCAAGATGTTGGTTTCAGGGGTGTAATATTAATAGCAGTCAGCCTGTCTCACACACAATCTTCAGCCCAACGGTGCCCCACGAACCGTTGAACATGCATCGTAAACCCACCACTTACTACGTAGTAAAGCGACAAACTAATATGGTTGCATTCAAATCTAACTCCTTTTTTGAGTCGCCGGTTGTTCCGGTTCCAAGAGTGCCCTGTCCGCCAACAGCGCCCAAGAGGTCTCGATTGCTGCAGTCAAACTATGCCACGTGCTTGGCGAAACGTTTACAGAGATCAATCTCCAAAGTTACATAGTAAATAGACATATCATGTCTCTGGTCGATGTCGCGAGAATCATGTTGGGTTTGAATTTGCCACCCAAGACGTAACCTGAACTTGAAACGAGCAGTGAAATCGCCAACACCTCCCTCGAAGCCACAATCGACAAGGAATCAACACGACCTGCCGAAAGAGTGCAAAACCACATGATGGAAATCCAAAAATACGGCATCTTCCGCAACCTTTATATAGTCATATTGGTCCCATTGTTGTGCTGCTGATTCGATTAGAACGACGAGATGAAACTCACAGCGGTTGAAATCGCGTCCACAGAGTTTCAGAAGTTCCTACTCCGTGGAGTACATGTCAATCACACGAGATTCTACGAGAGGATAGTTGGGGCTGGGCAGGATGGTAACAAAAGAACGGTGTGATACGGTCTTGCAGTAAGTTTCGAAACTCCCAAATTGCTTTCAGAAAGTGACTATGCTATGTTGTCTGGAGGTATTTATCACAAATAGGTAATTTGACATGATTTCTCCTCCTCGCGGATTCTACCGCACGATAATACTCTATGTCTGCCATTACTTGCCTGGTGAGATCTTCGGAAAAGGAAGATCCTCGTGATTCCACAAGATAACCATCTTTATCCGAGTCTTCCACAGCAGACGTGATAGTCTGGCATTCCCAGCAAAGGCAAACAGAGTACTCCAACCCGAAACGGGTACGATAAAGAGTCTGCGTTTCATCATTGCCAACAGCCAGTTTAGACTTTCCGATCTTATCGTCGTGGTTGATGAAGCGACCACAGCGCACTTCCATACAAATCTTGTACGCTGCGGGCGAAAGCTGGCTGGTGTGCCAGACAAGATCGATATCCAGTGTCGGCACAAGCATTTTACCCGGATACAGCTTGAAGAGCTCGAGATAGTTCTCGTAGCGCTCGACGGCCCTCTGCACAGTTCCTTGCAGAGCTGGACTTCGGATCCAGAGATGTTCATTCATCTTGTCGACAAAGACACGCTGGCGCTCGACATTATCGACGAGTTTGCTGACTATGGCGGGACGAAAAACCTTGTTGATGCTCAGAGTCCTGGTTTTCCCTCTCTTGATGATAGAATCGAGGAGAACCCCCGAGTACACGTTCTCTCCTTCTTTACCTTCCCAGTTGTTTGAGTGATATTGCCAAGTGTCGCGGATGGGGCCCTGGGACGAAATGGCCTCGTGCTGCACGACTGTTAGCAAGCTGGTTTGTGTTGCTGGAGACTTTGATATAGAACTTACAATTAATTTCCATGGGAAATTCGCCCTGCGAAGGTGCTTCAGGGAGAAGAATTGACAGTAGTCCAGAAAGTCGGCTGGGTTGAGCAAGAAAGCATGCCAGACCATGAGAATATCTAAAATAGAAAAGGTCAACCACACGACAAATGACAATGGGATGAGACGGTATACATACCCACGGGAGGTAGAGATGAACAATCGGCCATGAATATCTCTCCTTGGCCATCATCGGCCAGTGAAGCATCATATTCTTGAGCCCACACCCTGAATCTCTGCACAGCTTCACCAAGGTAAAAAGTCCATTTCTTATCCTGATTCTTTTCCCACCCAAGATCTCTCAACGTGACCTCTTCATTCACCCACTTCTTCAGAGCCTTGACGTACCTACGCCGGTAGACCTTCTTAGTAGCTGTTCCCAAGCCGAACGCCTTGTCCAATGACTTGGAATCTAACACCCTGATCCGTAGTGCGTGAAAGACTTCGAGTAATTCTAGATGAACTGCGCATTGTGCTGGAGTGGGTAAGTCTTTGTGGTGCAAGTCGTTGAGGTCGTCGAAGGTGCTTGGGTTGGGAATTATTGGGTTTTGGTCTACTGTTGGTGCTGACATGTAGTATGACGAGTCTATCTTTCTGTTTAATTCCTGGCTTGCTTGGTGAAGAGCGCCTAAGTTGTATCCGATTAAATGAGACATGTTCTTGAGGTTCGGTATGGGTATAAGATTGAATGATAGATGAGAGCAATGCGGTCTCTATTATCTCTAAAGAGGACTATGAGTAGTCAAATATGTGAGAGAATTTTTGAATTGAAATGCTTCTGGGGGTCATATAAAGAATAGAATAGCTTGGTTATTATGAGGACAAGGAAGAATCAAGAGTCAGGTGAGGTAGAGTTGGCTGTGATGTTGTATCGTAACCTGGCCGAGGTACTTGCGAATCCACCAAAACTGTGAGATAGCGCTTGTACCTTTACAGCTTACACTGCCCACATTGGCTCTCAAAGTCCTATCTCGCCCAGCAAAGAGGGAATTATCTACAGGCAACAATTCAAACCCTATGCCTTTACTCCGCCTAAATGGACTCTTCACGCGGAAGTTATCTGCGTGAATGCGGAATTTAAGGCTGACTGGACTGAAGTCCCATTGCCAATCTTGCTGTTTTGGGTCGTCAAAGACTCTATCTAGCCGGGCGAGCTGAACACACTAGACAGGGTCCTTGATGGGGCGGAGTATCAGGCGATGTTGTAGCAGTTAGGCCTTTGGTGATGGCCTCGGCAAGAGAATGGATATAGTTGCAACGAATGCCTGGTTTGTTAGATAGATGAAAATGGCTCATAAGAGCTACATCCCATCTGTACATTAACCACCAAGTCAACTCAGTCACAATCAACATTATTTATTCACAATGTCACGCCTAAGGAACAAAGTCTTGCCTGTTCTCGCAGTATCTTCTTTACCTTCATCCCATATCACATCAGCACCTGACATATCATGGACAAAAGTCGGTTCTGGAAAAGACCATCTTTTCTCAGAGCTCGAAAGCCTATACTGGGATGGCGTCAGGACTGAACTTGAGAACATTGTTCGCACTCTCAAGGTCTGGCAACAACCAGAATATGCTCAAGTCACGATTCAAGATGAGGATGACGATCATATCCATGGATTTGACACGTTTCTCGATCAGGTTTCCCAAGAGGCTCGAGCACATGCTATACGATATGGTGAGTACCTTGTTCCAGATAACTGTGTATTTCTTTACTGACATGTAAAGGGGAAATGAGAGAGAAACAAACAAAGAAGAAGAAAGACTGGTATCCTAATACCAGGCCTTTCGATACTAAATTTGCTAGAGATGCTGTTATAGATAGTATATCGGATCGGATCGCGCAGCAAGTTAGCGATGGCATCAAGATCGATGTGCGACGGGAGATTAAAGGTACGATACTAAACCTCCCGTTTGATATGATACTAATACTTGCTATATAGCTGTCACGAAGCTCAAGGGTGTAGAGCAGCGAGCCCGGATGCTGCTTCAAGCCGCCGGTATGTATTCTCTCCCCAATTAAAAGGAAATACTGACAAGATTGGTAAGGGTTTCTGGACATAGAGAAGTTGATTGAACATCGTTCTCCTCCTGAAATGCTAGGATTGTGGAAGAGACCAGCCATCCCTCAGCGCAAGTCTCAACTCCGGTAGATGCAGGCTACGTACTGACACCAAGGCAGTTACTCTCTCAAATGTTGAACAAGATGGAACTCCCAACTTTGAGCCACTTCGTTGCATGCAAAAGCAATGCAAAAAGGTTATCCGAGGGAGCATGTTTGTCCACGACAAAACTGACTCTGAACCTGGCATTATTTGCGAAGGGTGTTACCGAAATCTTTACTACGGAAAAGAGGCATACACAAAAGCCTACAAACACTGCATCCTGTCAGAGGCTATTACCCCCGAGATGAGCAGAAAGATCTGCAAGTGTCTCAATCTACATGAAGATACCAGGACAGGTGAACCGCAGAGTTTATTTCCCATCGAAGAACCCAATAAACGTAAAGACACCGGGAATGCCGAGGAGAAGTGTAAGCTTCTCCAACTCGGGGACATGGTCGCTCTTGCAAAGTATCACGGACTGCAAGACAGTGTAGGAGTCAAGCCACGATCTCAGAGAGACACTGAAAAGGCTGAGAAGCAAGCAAAAGCCGATTCGAGAGGGCTCAGCGGCTGGTTTTATAAGAATTCTGTTTTAAGTGAGGAAAAGGCTGGTGAGAGTGACTTTGAGGCAGAGGAAGAACTTGAGCCGAAGCCTGAAGCCGAAGGTCGCAACCGACGTCTCAAGGCGTTGAAAACTGTCCAGCAGCTGGGTGCCTCGAGCAATGTCAGTATTGCTGAGGAGGCCGCAGCAGATACCGATATACCGCTTTTCTTCAGGAAACACACTGAGAAGAATCCTTTTGGGAATGTTCATATGGCACTCAGAGTTGGACCTCTTGTCATTGAGAATGGTGTCTCGCAGTAAGTATTCCATTCTGCCCATTCCCATATTTCGCTTTAGTACACTATCTCACATCCTTACAGTACCAAAGGTGGCGCTCTCGTCTCACTGAGGGAGATGCCCGTTTTCCAACAACGCTTTCATCTCCAGACAATGCCAGGGCGTGATCTAGCAATCGGCAGTGGCTCTGATCGTCTTCTTTGGCAGCGCAAGAGGGAAGTCAAAGATTGCAAGAGATACAAGGCCATCATGAAACAGATCATAGGTGTGCCCTTCAGTGGAGGTAATTCGCTCCTCCATGATCAAGAGCTTTCTATTGTCCGTGATCTTTTGGCTGCCTGTGAGCAACCGTTCGATGATCCCAGCTTATCTACGTCCGACCAACTCAAACTCTTCAACGCAGCACTCGAGCCAGTTTTGGGCAAGCTCAAAGCTCTTCTTGGCTCAAGGCTGAAAGTATATCTCAGCAGTATTGCAGAACGTCTCTTGGACAGGAACATCAAGCTGGCTTGGAGTGCAACAAGCAACAACTGCCAAACCTTTTGCAGTTCGCTGATCGACAAAACTATATTTGGACCTCTCGTTAACGGGGAACTTCCTGCGTCTTTCACAGACGCATCTCCTCTCTACACCATGAGTTTCGTGTGTCCAGACGAAGGTTACAAGAAGTCCAGAGGTATACGAACCAAGTTCGATGTTCCGTTTGGGCTCACTGAAGAGTACCTCCTCCGCTTCCACTTTGGACGTCACGATGAGGCCGATATAATCGATACGTATCAAGAGTACTGGTATGACTGGGGTTCTTTTGGCAGTACGCTGTACAAGTATCAGGACTTGTACCCCTGGGATTGCACAGAAGCTTATGGGAGATATCCAACCAAGTGCGGCGACTGTAACCTCGCCAAACATGTCTGGGCATTCCCATTTGACTCCTGGTCTATGTCTTCTCATCACTTATCAAGAGATCGTCACATGTACGCACCAGCATTAACTGATAAGGCTTTAACAGCCGTTGGTCAAGATGCTACGCCAAGCTTGTGGATGCGCAACCGGCTTACTGTCCTGTCAGCAATGTCTACCCTTCACCGAGCTGCCACAACCATGGCTCACTCACTCAAGTTCCAAAAGGCCACTGCATGGCTACACAAAGGCCCTTTGCATACTCTTTTAGACCCGTCGCTAAAAAGAGTTAAGCTGGGTGGCATACACCGTGCTCAACCATGTAGTCACTACTTCGAAGCGGGTGTTTACAGCCACTACTTCATCGCCCCATGGGCTACACTTACACGGCGCAAGCAAGTCGAAGCCTACGAAAAACAGCGTAACGGCCGTGTTAACCTCCCGGATGTACCAAGCTCGTCCCGCAAGCGTCGTTTTGCTCGCCACATAGAACTGCCAGAGTACAACTACCTAGACTTTTCAGGCCAGACGACGCTTATGCGGCTCAACGCAGCCAATGACACTGCACCTTGTCACCATCACATCGGCATGGATAAGGTAGACGGCTGTTATAGCGACTCGCACTTCAGTCCCACATCGGAGAAGCCTCGTCATGTATGCGCAAGCGGGTGTGGAAGTTCTATGCGCAATGCGGCCGAGTGTGCGAGTGGAGAGACTATTAGAGCCGCAGAGGCAGCTTCGTTGGCAGAAAGTGCTTCACTTTCTCATGGAGGGGGTCATTCTAGTAGTGGAGGAGGAACTTCGAGTTGTGGTGGAGGAAGTTCAAGCTGTGGAGGGAGTTCAAGTTGTGGTGGTGGGGGAAGCAGTTGTGGAAGTTCAGGTTGCTGAGGGGTGTAAGTCGAGCATGTACCGTTGAGTAAATATCTTGTCAACTGTAATATAGCGTTGTGCATGCTGTACTTTACAGTAGTGGTGGTAACTCCGAGCCAGCGTCTTGCGTTTTCGTGCATTAAAGCCATGCAAGGCACTTCAACGGCTCACTCTAATAGTCAGCATCTGTATACTATACTGTACAGTGCTGGCAGAGTTTGCTAAACTTCAACTGCCCCTCTTGCAGTCTTTGCTAGTTTCTCAACCTCGGAACCTTCTATAGGTTACCATGATCCTGTAAAACCGAGTGCTAAATCTCTTCTTCATGCATAAGACTTACAGCATATATCCATAATAACTCACTAGCCGTGAAAACCTTTATCTCTGCATATTCTAACAACTCTTCCACCGAACAAAGTGGAGGAACACACGATTCATGCTTCGCTTCAACGGGAGATCCGCATGTCAGTTTATCCACAGTCTTCCAGCAGAATGGTTCTGATGTCTTTTTTCACGTTTCTTCGCCACTGTTTAAAGACTTCTCTCGCTCCGCTACGGCCCGAGTTGTTTCCAAAGCTTGACACATGACATCCTGGAGCCGCGGCATGATCGGTTCGATTTAGTCTTCTGTCAGTCGGTCACTAAGAGTGAAGATACTGATTTTGAGCGATTTACAAGTTTTTACTAGAAATTTCTGCGCAATTTCTTCAACATTCTGATGAAATGGTTGCCGGGTGTCGCATCTTGACTGATGCTTGTGAGATAGGTATAGAGCTACTGCAATACAACACAACTGCAGCTCAACAACTTGATTCATATCACCTCACTGTGAGAAATCCAAGCAAAACCCACAAGCTTTCAATGCACACACTTTAAAAGTTCTCTCCGCCTCTTTTGCGACCCTCTCTCTCGCCCTCAGTCCCCACCAGGTCTGGTCGGCGAAACTCCACAAAATAACACTTCCTGAGTCAAAGATGTCCACGACAACAGGTGACGAAAACAGTAAAGTATCACAAAGCATGTGACGAGAGAGAAAAGGCTGCATTGGCGTATCACTCGTCCAATGCCAAGAGCGCAGAGTGTCTTGTCTAGTCTGTAGGGTAGGGCAGGGCTCTTATGGGTCATCTCCACCTTACGCCACGTTGTGTGCTGTGCCGTGATGCTGCGATCTGCCAGGCACAAAGACAACTAACTCGACACTAGTCAAGGCACACGATTGTCTGATTGGCCCCGAATCCAGGTACAGGGCAGCCGTTGGGAGGCAAAACAGTTCTCGGCAGGGCAAAGGCCAAACTTTATGCCTCATAAACTACCACCACAATTGAGTCAGTGGCAACCAAAAGCAATAACTTTCTTCTAGCTGCTTTTCTCTACAGTAGACAAGCACATGGCTTGGCTTGGGCTTCTTGCGGCCCGCTACCGAGGAATGAAAATAGGAATAGATGCCATTTTTGACAGCTTTGTGTGACATTCTTTTTCAACCACCTTCGTTACAGCTGAGTTATTATTATCCTCCACAGGTAACTCAAAGTTATCAATGTCTTGACAATGTCCGGAAACTTGCTTATTCACTTCCGTCGCCGGATATCTTCCCCGAAGAAACAAATGCCCACACAGTTTGTGAGAACGCACAAAGAAAGGTCCACTGCTAGCTCGCCCCTTTCTTGAAACAAGACCGACCTGCATTAGTTCACCACCTACCAAGACCCAGTACAGGGCACTCGTGGGAACCTCAGAGCCTATTATCGTTCTTATGTACCCATCGAGAGAACGCACCAAGAACTGCAAAAGAAGAAAACTTATGCAACCAAGTGAAGAGATTTCTCACACGGTAGTAATCAGTTGATAGAGTTGGAAGAATCGGTGTAACTCCCCAGGTAGCTTATTTCGTCGATTTGTGCGACGGAAAGGCTTGCAATCCTTTCAGGTGTGTAGCGATCTGAGAAGAGACTTGGCAGACCAGGTTGGCTCAAGCAATTCCCAAGTAAAAAGAAAAGGAAGGATAACATAACGCGAGGATTGGGAAGATCATTTTGACGTTTGATATATCTGAGGCAGCAGCAAGGACGCGCCTTGACGTTAATCACATTGCATTTTTTTTTATCACAAAACAAGCGGGAAGTGAGAAGTGAAGGTAAATATATCATATAATATATAATTTAGAAGTGGTAATAGATAAAGATCCCAAAGACAGTATCCAAGATGATGATGGATAGCATGTTGATTCCCGCGCACCGTAAACACCAGGTATAGATAGAATAAGCCCAATTCTATAAAATCAAGTTTACGCAAATGTCAAGCTGATAGCAATGTCATAGCTTATTTGCCGGAGTAGTCAATGTCGACGGTGAGGCGAACCTTCTTGTCGTTGATGTTGAGACCAATACCGTCCTCAGCCTCCATACCACCGAGGTAGGCGTTCTCACCAGTGCCACCGGGGTTGATGGTGGAGCAGGTGTTGTGACCGCAGACTCGGAGACCGGGGATATCGAGGTTCTCCTTGGCGGAGACAAGGCAAGAAGCATCGGCGCCGGACCAGCCACCGTTGCGCTCACTGCCGAAGTCAAACTCGAGCCAAGTACCGGCAACGAGACCCATGGCGGTGGTAGGAACCTCCTTGGAGGCACAGGCGCAGCCACCCTGGGAGTCCTCGTCGAAAGCAACGACCTGAGAGCTCTTGCCGGGGACGGTGAAGTGAAGGGGAATGTTCTTGGCGAAGAAACCGTCAATCTTGCCCAGAGGGCCGATCTTGTTCCAGCAAGAGCACTGCTTGTCCTCGCTGTGGTCGTTCTTGAAGGTGGTGGTGTAGGTGTACTTGTCGGCGACGTCAGAGTCGACTGTCATCATGTTGCAACCGTAGCTGCCCTCAACACCAGTGTTACCAGTGGCGGCGATGTCCTCAAGAGTGGCACGCTTGGCCTTCTTGCCAGCACAGAAAGGCTTGAAGCCAGAGCCGGAGCTGTGCTTCTTACCCTTGTTGAGCTTGGGAAGCTCGGGGTTGGAAGGGCCGCTGGCGGCGTAGGACTTGGGGACGGCCTCCTCCTCCTTCTTGGGCTCAACGGGAGCAGGAGCCTCGGGGACAGCGGTAGCGGGAGCGGCGGCAGCAGTGACGACGTGAGTCTCGTAGACAGTGACGGGGTTGTTGGCGACGATGAAGTCACGCTTGGCGTGGGCACGCTGGTGAGCGTGGCCGCTGGGGTGAGCAGAGGCGCCGAGGGCGGCAGCCAGGAGAACGGCGGAGGAGCTGAACTTCATTTTGAATAGTTTTCGTAAAAGACGTTGCTTTTGGGGTATTTCCGGAACACTTTGGGTTGCCTTTATAAGGACTGTGTTGCAAGTTGGTTTAAGGGAGTGTGTTAACGCGTAGCGTTTTTGAAGGAGTGACTAGAAGGCAACGGCCGTGACCCAAAGACTGAAGAGTGAGGAATAGAAGGAGAGACAGACGAGGGAGGAACTGAGGGTTATAAAGGTGAGCAAGGGGTGTGTGTCTTGACTCCCCTTTGACCACTTGTGGGTGGTGTGTGCCTGAACGCCATGTCTCTGTCATGTCCTTCTTTCGTCCGCATTTCTAGATTGGCACGCCCCAAGCCCAAGGATGTTGAACAAACCCTTGCTTCAGTTCCCACATCGCTTTTCCCTCTCCTCTTTGCTCCGCCAGAAGATGCACTGTCAGCGGTGGAGCTGGGATGTGGGCGAGCATCAGCACCTACACCGACGCCAATGCCAATGCAGAAACGACGCTAATCAGACTTGCGATGCGATGGCCCACCACCCTTGAGTCCAAATTCAAGCTCTGCTTCCGACAGGTCCCAGGGGTAAGGGATCTCATCCCTGTCAGGTACCAAGCCTACTTGATTGGTCAATGTCGCCCTACATCAATTCCCATGCCGAAATGGTCAATTCCCTTCTTACCCCCTACCAGGCCAGATCGCCGGCCGCGTCAGCAGGCTCTGCCAGGTACGGAGTACAGTAAACGTAAACAGAGAGAAAAAACAGGGCCGCTGGTTCCAGCGGTCGGCTAAACCAGAAAAGAACTAATAATGGAAGACGGTATGGCGATCGTTGATCATCTTGTCTAGAATTCGGGTTGTCGATGAAGCTTGTATCAAGGCGACGAAATTGTTCATCTCCAGAAAAAAATGCAGAAACAGTAGCGATTTTCAGAGACGAACAGGCCATGAGCGGGATCGAAAAAGCAAATGCAACAGGGCTTTGAGAAGGAAAAGACATCCATGAATGTTTCTCGCTCGGACAATGCCTTTTCGTCCCGACCTGCAGTTGACCTGCATTTGTTTGCTTAAACTTGCATCTCGCTCACTGTGTCTTGTGTTGAAGCCTGACTGTGACTGTGACTGGCGGATGATTGAATCGTTGTCTGTCGTGGCAGCCATGGTTAATGCGGTGAATCGATGCTTGAATACGTGGACCCATAGCGTAGCGTGGGGAACGCACTCGATGAGTGACCGAATGCTGTGTGCTGTAAATCATCTGCCACGATGTTTACGGCAGCGTCTTAAGCGTGTATACGTGTGCGCTTTTCGTAACCCGTAGCTTGTATCATCAACCGCTGTGAAGGCCAAGCGTTTAATCGCAACAGTCGAAAGCTTCTTTGATCAGAGTCCGATTCGCTAAAGACTAAAGAGGCGGCGCCCTCTTTCTCACCGTTCGACCCGTCGTTGGTGTGTTTCGTAGTTTTGGTAGCGTTCTCTCCCCAGACGATGCTTCACGCCGCAGCCGCCCTCCCTCCTTTTCCAACTAAATACTGTAAACAACATGGTGACAGTAACTAAGCTAAGCTGACTGCCGCTGATGACCTGATATGGTCGAATCAAATCAAATTAGACACTTTCGCTTCCCGGATTGGAATGAGGCCGGTCGCAGCACGGTTGACGATGGCATGGTCCCTGGTGGCTGTGGAAATGAGACAATCCAGCCACTCACGTCCTTTAGGGGAGGCTTCTGATCTGACTCGAGAGATCCGCTCCAGGCTTGGTTGAGCTAAAAAGAAAACAGCAGGCGGTGACCTATGGCAGAATAGTCAATGACACGACTGGGCCATTATTGCAGAGATGATGTGTCGCTCAATAAACAGAGGAATGTCGATGAACAAAGAATCTATCAAGCATCCGCATTCAGAGAATTTAAATATCTCGAATGTTGTAGAAGCTCAGCACTTGTTTCTACCAGTTCTTTTCCTTAACCTCTTAGAATCCATGATTGGCTGGCCCGGAAGTTGAATAATAAACAAGGACCCCAGCAACAAGAACCAAGAACCAGGGCCACACAGGGGGTGCAGCCTACAGACGGCTTTAACACTAGATCGAGTTATTTATTACCCACGTTCGTAGCATGTTCTATCGATCCTTCTTCCTTTGAGCAATTCAGGAGGCAACCACAAGCAATTCGCCATATACCGGATCGACACTTGAGCTCAACGCTAAACTCACAGCGTCTTGATTCCAAAACAGTTCTCTGAAAGCTTGCTTCGCAACGCATCGGCATACCACCGGTATCTTTGTCTCTCTACGATCTAGTGTGTCTCGTCTCATCTCAACAAAGACACGCATCGTCATTCATTCTAGAACCAAGGACAAAGACTGCACACCATGAGCCATTTTCCAATGCAAAGTGTTAAGCATTATCACTAAGAATCCTTCCCGTTATTATTAGCTGATCCTTCCTAATACGATATTACTATAATCCCGGATCGTATAATAATATAGTGAAGATGTGGAGACTCCCCGCTTCCAAGTTGCTATTCCTAGCATTATGGAGTCGAGGCACTCCCCAGACCATGTTCGTCTGGAGATGGACGGTCGTTGAGATAACCTTTCAGGGTCTGTGATGAGCGAGATTGAGCAATGTGAATGTCAAGAAAGGGGCGAGCAAAAGAAGGCAAAGTGCCTTCTTGTGTCTTACAGAATTAGAGTAGATCTTCCGGCTCCTATTTCGCTTGGCCCTTGATCTCATGCCAAAGCGGAAACTATTGAATGGGGCACCGGGAGACGCTCTAGAATTGACACTGAAACACCTTTTGGCTGGTTCAAGGTTAGGGGTGTTATATCTCAAATTTAAGAGTAAGATCCCTTTGTGTATAACATGGTGATACCTCAGAACATTATTAACAGTCAGATTGGAGATGAGACAAGGCAAGGCGGACGAACGTCCACGTTATAGAGAGCTCTTGGGTAAATCACCTCTGTTGAGTCCTAGCTAACGCCGCCAGAGACCAGTTGTTGCTCATTCCAACCTCTTGAGATAACGCGCCAAGTTCAACTATACAACCGTACTTCCAAAATAAAAACCGAAAGCAAGCGATGTATCAGAAGTAGCTTCTCATAGCATCTTCGTAGCCAGTACCACCCTTCAAGTCCTGTCCAAACTTGGCGTGAACGTCAAGAACTTGTTTGATGTGTCGTATACTGAGAGCCTCACCCTTGTTAACGGCAAGGTCCTGAGCCGAGCCCACCACGTTCTTGATTTCCCGTCCGTTGAGATCCTGCTTCGAGAGCGCGTTCAAGTCATCCTCTGTCAGTGGTTCCACCTTGAGCTTGCCCAACTTCTGAACGCGGTCCAAGAACATCTTAAAGATGGTCCGCTTCGCCTTGGAGTCAAGGTTGTCATATCGTAATGCGATGTGAATTCGAGACTGGAACGCTTCGTCGAATGTCTGAAACACCCCCATATTAGTAATTGCACCTAAATTTAACTGAGAAGTTTAGGATACGCACCTCTACCCGGTTGGTCGTAAGAAACAGGATTCCCTGGAAGTATTCCAGTTGCCGGAGGAAGATGCTCACAAGGGCATTGCGATGGATATCATGCATATTGCGTTTCTCAAGGAATACATCTGCCTCGTCCAAAAGGAGAATCGCACCCCATGCATGACAGATGTCCAGTATCTTCTGCAACTCCGCCTCAAGAAATCGCGAGTCTGTTCCAAGTTCTCCAGCTGAGGCCATATACAGCGGGCACTGAAGTAGCTCGGCGATGCCCTCAGCAGTGAGTGTCTTGCCCGTCCCAGGAGGGCCATGTAAAACAGCTTCGAAAGTTAGCTTTCCTCGCAAAAAAGGGCATTTGTTTGACTTACTGACAAGGCCTTTTCCTTTGCCTTGAATCACATCATCAATCGTGTTCGCTGCATGGTACTTGCGGGACTTTACAAGGGCTTTGATCAAATCCTTGGTGCCATCCTCAAGAACCAGAGAATCCCACGCCTTCTCGTTCCACTTGATTTCATTAACCCCAGAGACAGCGAGCTCAAGCCATTGCTTTTCCGAAAAAGCGAACCCAAGCACTACTGGCGAGGCAATAAGATATTCCTCATCAGTGAACTCGAGAGCGTCGTTTTCATCGTCCTTTTTGCTATTGGCCTCGCTCTCCTCTTCGCCGCTGTTCTTGGACGGAAGCTTATCAAGTTCGGCTTCCTCTTGTTCGTCCTCAATTTCGCTTTTCGGGAATCGAACCATCCGTACCTCTCCGTCAGAGTTCTTGTATACCTTGGTGACAAACTTGATCTTTTCTCCATCTTCGGAATCCGAGCAGCCACAGCAGTTGTCCGAGTCCGAGTCAGAATCCTCACTATCAGAAAGAATGTCAGGATCCTTAGGCTTGACAGTTGAGACGCTGTAGTTAGGATTGATCCTTCGGAAGATAGTTGGATCAATCATAACACGACTAGGTTGGATGTTAAACTTCAATACTTGGCCCTTCTTCCGCTTCATGAAAGCAATGCCCTGGTAGCTCTTGTAGTGGACGCCACCCAGCGACACAAACTTTTTACCTCGCTCGATCAAGTCACGACGGAGCTTATCCTCGTTCTGATGATACTGTAGCGGGTAACATGAGAGGCTGGTGATCTTCTTGGCTCCCTGGAATTCTTCCAGTTCCATGGATGTGCTGCCATAGCCGAATCTCTTGCCATCAAACTCAAAGTACTTTCCATCGACGTAGTAGAATTCTCCCTTGATGATGCTGCGATGGAGCTGTGCCATCTCGACCTTGAAGACTCGTGGCTCCTGGGTGGTTCCGTAAGTCGTCGTATAGGCCAGTGTGTTGGGCTTCCACAATGCCCAAAGCAAGTCGAACGTGATGAGACCGCTCTCAAGCATGGGGTAGAGGCTTTCTTTTGTAGATTCAAAGTCATGATCGAGGTACTTGATCATTACTTTCAAGTGTTTCCTCTTGTCCTTGAGTCGTCCTTTGTTCTTCTTTCGAGCCTTCTTGGTCTCGCCAGCAGGCTTAGCTTTCTTCAGCGCCTTGAGATGGCTGCGCATGTCTTCTAAGTACCTAGAGCGAGTTAGCAGGTACATCTCGAAGTTTCCCTGCCGTCAAGGTATCAGAAAAAGTGGCCACCGAAAGCCCAAGAGACGAAATAACTTAGGTACTTCATGCAAGTTTAGACTAGCACTCAGACCAACATATTTTGGTGTCACATGCTTTGGAGGACGACTTCTCTACCATATCGTAGTGTCTGAGACTTACAGGAACAGGAGATTGGGGTTGATTTTGGGAACCTCATCCACCAGACTGATACCTTCGACGTTGCCGATCACATCTTGCAAGCATTCGCGAAGGAGTTTGCTCTTAATATCGACAAGGGTCGTTCTATACTTGCCCTCCCAGTCAAAGGTTCGGCGGACATGAAAGATGAAATCTTCGTATTGAGAATCGGTATCTGCGTCGGCTGTGTCCTGCAGCTTGTAATTGTGAATGTTGCTGTCCCACACCTGGTCGACCCGCTTGAAAGCCGGATTCTTAATCTTTTTGTCTTTGCCCTTCTTCTTTTTCTTCTTGGTATCTTCAGAGCTGTCAGAATCGTCGCCGTCGTCCTCCGAGTCGTTATTCTGGAGTTCTGTGGGAATTGGAAGTCCTCGAGCCGGACGGCGTCTACCCAGGCCAAGTGCTGCAGATGCCTGATCCATTGCGACTGCACTCTGGGAAGGGACCGGATAGGAAGCGGGCTGCAATGAATACGGGTGCATTGGTGCGCCATAGGAAGCATAATTAGCTGAACTGGCCAGCTGATGCTGGAGTTGGGCAAATCGGAGCTCCAGTGCCTTGAACTGGCTTTTAAGATCACGTTTCGATGACTTCTTGTCGTCTTTAGATTTCGTATCGTCGTCTGAAAAAGAGTCCGAGTCAGATGAATCGGAGTCATCGTCATCCGAGGAAGTCCCCGAATCAGAGTCGGAAGAAGTGTCAGGAATCTTGTTCTTTTTCTTCTTTTGCTTGGTAGCTTTCTTGTCCTTGGTCGAACTGATCTTGCTTACACGCTTCGATTTCTTCTTGTCCTTGTTCTTCATACCCACTCGTTTCTTGAGTGATCCTGCAGTCCTAGATGGCTTATCATCGTCATCTGAATCTGACGAAGCGCCCTCACTCGAATTGCCAGAACCATCCGCATCATCCTGTTCAGAAGATGCTTTGGTCGCTCTATTCTTGGATTTCTTTTGGGGACGCTTTTTCTTTGAACTGGAATCGTCTTTGTTGGTTTGCTTTGGCGTCTCCGAAGAAGCTACATCGGGGTTTGTCGCAGTTGCGTCCTTAGCATTCTTGGTATCCGACTCGTCTTGGGCAGGCTTTGGGGTGGTGTCCTGGCCGCCCTGGCGATCTGACGGACTGATGGAGTCCTTAGCTTCCATTTTGATGAAAGGTGTGATTTCTTTCTGCTGGAATAGTACGATTCCTAATTCTTGGGGGAAAAGGGTGAAGGTGTATCAATATGCAGGCCAGTGGATAGGTTCCTACAAAAGAGAAGGGTTGAAGAAAAGGAAGAAACAGCCCAGAAGGAGATGGAGGTAGAAATAGCTACCTCATACGTGGGCTGCATATAACAGAAGGCAGCAGCAAGGCAGTGAATCACTGGCCGCGGGCAAGAATTGTCCTAGGTTTAGGGCGCTAAAATAAAGTTGTCTAAGTGCTTGTCTAAGCTAGCATAAAGTGACCAAATTATTCTGTCACTTATTCTCCCAACGGCTGAGGAGAAGTAGAAATAGGCAGGCACCAACCGCATCAAGCCACAGAAAAGTGAAGGGGTATTTTATCCTCAAGATATTATTGGACAAGCACAGCTGGTTCAGCAACAATCATTCCACCACATCAAGACTATAGGTCGGCTGCAGATGACAATGATTCTGGCTGGGTAAGCCTACAGGCAGCCAAGAGCAATCAATGGATCCATGCCAACATCAATACTACATGCAAACGCCTAGGCACTCCTGTATAACGTTCGGCGATGATCAGGTGAAGAATTACAGGGAATTCACGGCGAGGCAGATAGTTGTTGGACGTTTGAGGTTATTCCAGTTCACATCGAGCAAGTCACATAGCGTTAGGTTGGTACTTAGGTAGTATGGAGCCTGATTATCAGGTCTGGCTACACCATTAAACACGCTAAAGAAGAATGTAACTTAGTGGATCTGAGGCCTTGACGCTAAAATAGCCACAACCAACTGACAGTTGACGATCTTTACTCCGTCAGCCTCAACTCTACAAACATGGAAGGGTATCACTGCAGGTAATGGACACCATAACAAACAACTGACAAGGTTGAAAAAGGGTCTTCAGTAGGTACCATGTATCCCAGCCCACATTGCTGAGACAAATCAGAGAGTCAGAAAAGATCACTACTCCCCCCTTTTTAGTCACCCCGCGAATAGCCTTTCTAACGCCTGCCACCAATACATCTGTAAAAGATGTCGACCGCCTCACCATTCTTTTATTGGCCAATGAGAGGAGATTTGTCAACGCAGTCAATAGAATACTGGTTATTAGTCTTTGCCGGGGCGAAAAGGCCGATTTCAATTATACTTCACATGTAATACAAGGGATTGCATCGGACTTGGGTTGCCAGGCAAACCAGCAAGTTACCTGCCCTGTAGCAAACCAATTCGCAATAAAAGTTTGGCTGAAGCTGTCCATGAGTGCAACATGGATCTACCCCGCTCGTATCGGTGCAATGTCAAGATCATGAATACGATAAATGACAGAGTGAAGCCACTGAGATTGACATTCTACTGCAAGAACCCACATGCAGTGCTTGTGTTTGTCTGGGTAAACAGTTCTGCATTCACTGGTATCATCAATAATAGCGAACAAGCGCCATGCAGATACTGCTTGTATGGTTACCACCTTTGCTGATGTGCCGGCGATGTGCAGAAACTGGTCACAGCATGAAACAGCCGACAAACGCCGTCCAGCACCTGTGCACCCAGTGTCACTTTATCGGGCAGTCGAGACGATAATTTTAGGATGGTTGCATAGGAGGTAATTAGTTACCAGGTTGACTAGCATTTGATGGCTGGAGTACCGGGTAGTCGAGCAACAACGCGATGGTTGCTATCCATGTTTCATGTGAAAAGAATGGATATCATGTTCTTCAGTGATTACCTCAAGGTATATGCCCCTTGTTGTGTCTGTCAGCTTTTGAGGTTGGTTATCCAGGATTTCTCCATATCCTGACCTGATATAAACGTCTTGGACGAGAGGCAGCGATGAAGAGAATGATGATGATCTGTGCAAAGCCCGCCTAAGATAAGGTGTACGAACAGACCCATTATAAGTTATCAGCGTGTTATCACCGGGAATTAGATCCATGTTTGGCATTTCAACTTTGTCCAAGCTTTTTGTAGACGAGCCAAGAAAAACCTGGCCAGCCCCTCACAGATCTTTAGGTACACAGTAATTAGCTCACAGCATTTGTGACGTTGCTTTAGATTCATCGATTCGTATGTATCTAGGCCTTCCAATATCGGGTTTACTAAAGATGATGCTTCTGAATCTAATCATCTGCAATCAGGGAACCTATAAGAGTCTTTTCTGGTCCATTTATTCCACGACTGAAGGACGTATCATGGATGATTGTCTCCCATTGATATTCATTGGATTAGCGCGCCCCGCGATGCTGCAAGCATGTAAACAAGCTCTCGGGCAAGATGGAGCAAGAGCACAGACCTTCCCAGGCCCGTGAGCCAATTGATGGCCTTCACAACGTCATCACTGTCGCGAAAGTAGCTCCTTCCTGCCAGTAGATCCGGTGGATTGAACCTTGAAGGACCTGAGGGAAAGAAGTTGGAAGAGTTGGTTTTCCTTCTCTCCTCTTCAATCTCATCTCCGAGGCCCTTTTTCCAGGCCTGAGTCTTGCACGCTGCAATCAGCCGTCAATCAATCGCTGTACAGAGAGATCTTTCTGAGACAGCATCGCTTCTGGATCCAAATTTAGTTTGATCCGTTGCGACACAGCAGCATTGCGCTTTCGTGGATCGGCCGATTACAACCAAGACAGACTCGTACTAACTCAACTGTACGCGACGCCAACCCTTTCCCTCCTGAGCCCGAGACTCTTCAGCTCGACTCCCTTCGTCTTCAGCACAGCTAACTCTCTCACTCAAAGCAGCAGCAGAGCTTTGTGGCTCACAGCAGTCAATATGCCTACTACTTGGGGGCGCTTCAAGAGCCTTTTCGGGGGTGATGCCTCCGATGGTTCCAGCCGTCGTGAATGGCTTCACGAGGAGGAGAGAGCTCGTAAGTTCCCCTGCTAGCCCTAGCAAAGAGCAATTGACCTTTGATCTAATTTATCAGTTCTCTCTCATCACCGTAACCAGGGTATCACATCTGCCACTCCTCCCGCCGAGGTCATGAAAGTCTGCCTACGACTTCGACATCTGGTTCGCGAATGCGTTCCCTGCGAGCTCGAGGAAAGTGCCATTACGCGCTCTCACAGTACGGTCATTACCAAAAATGTTGTCCAGGCGGCCAAAGAGGCTGGTGGTCAGAAGTATCGTGCATGCGTCGTGAGTTAAACCTGCCCTATTGTGCATTTGAAATCTTTTACTGACTCGATATCATCAGGTATATGCTCTGCTAGTTAATATGAAATGGTTCAAGCGCGAGGCGATCTTCGAGCTGTGGGATGCTGACCTTCATGATCTTCGCGCCGTTGCTTGCACTGTCATCGCTAAACAGATGTAAGTGACGCATAGCCTCTCCATCGCCCGCCACTCGACATTTGCTAACCATAGTTAGCATCGAAGGAGAAGATGACCTAGAATATCTTCTGCATCACGTCCTTCTTCGCCGGTACTCTTTCCTGATTGGCAAGGTTCCTACTCCACCAACCAATGTCATCGAGAAGGCTGTGGACTTGCACGCTGTTCGAGTCATTGGTTCCTCTGGCTACCAGAAATGCATAGCATATCTCTGGCGTGGCTGGCTGGTTCAAGATGAAGACGACCCCTCCGAGTTTGTTGACTACAAGAACAAGGCGAACACGAATTTCCTTGTTCATATGGATCCCGACCGTATGCGCGCCCCTCGGTATCAGAACGCTGCCCAGCTACTCTTCTCTGTCATATATCTTGGCCTTTACACGGCTGCGGTCAACTCTGCAAACCCGACAGGAGTGCTTGATGGTGCTGAAATTATTCTCTATATTTTCACCTTTGCTTATGTTTGCGACGAATGCCTCAAGTTTTGGAAGGCCGGCTATGCTATTATCGGATTCTGGAACGTCTTCAACTTCATTCTTTACACCTTCTTGACTGCCTCGTTGGTCCTGCGCATTATAGGGCAGGTGTACTGGGACAATGATAATGTTTTCAACAAGTACAACGAGCTCAGCTATAATCTGCTATCGTTCGTCGCGCCGATGTTTTGGTCACGCCTTTTGCTCTATTTCGATAGCTTCCGCTTCTTTGGCGCTATGCTAGTCGTGCTGAAGGTCATGATGAAAGAGTCGCTCATTTTCTTCGCGCTACTCATAGTTGTCATTATTGGCTTCCTTCAAGCCTTCATTGGCCTGGACATTGCTGATGATAACATTATGGGGGACACTTATTTCATTATCGAATCCATGCTCAAAGCCATCATGCAAAGTCCCGAGTTTGATGGATTCGAGAACTTTGGACACCCCTTTGGTCTGATTCTCTATTACTGCTTTACTTTTGTTGTCATGGTAAGTGAAGAGATGCGCAACAGGCAATCCAGAAGGTCGGAGCTAACAACATGGTTTAGATCATTCTGCTCAACATCCTCATTGCGCTTTACAACTCAGCCTATGAGGGTATTTATTCAAATGCTGACGACGAGTATCTGGCGCTTTTTGCACAGAAGACGATGCAATTCGTCCGAGCTCCTGATGAGAATGTCTATATTGCTCCATTTAACCTTATCGAGATGGTCATTTCGGGTCTACTGGAATGGTGGGTACCAAAGTCCACCTATGAGTTCATCAACGACTGCGTTATGGCTGTTCTATACTCCCCTCTCCTTTTTGTCGCTGCTCTACTCGAGAAACGAGATGCACGAAAGATTCGAAGTAACCGCAAAAGAGGTGAAGAAGATGACGACCAGATTCATGAGTGGGAACAGTTCCAAGAAGACTTGGATATGGAGGCTGAAGGTTGGACTAAGACCTGCGAAACCGCCAAGCCGAATGTGGAAGACGAACCCGCTGTGATCGAAGTTCGCAAACTGCGAGCTGAGGTGGATGAACTGAAGTCAATGCTTTCGCAACTCAATGATACCGTCCAGGGGAGCGGTGACGAAGCCATTACGAGAGCCAACACCGGAAAGGCACCAGAGACAGGAGATGATGGGACCCAGACTGCGTCAGAAGCCACCGAGACCCTAGATACACAGGACACATCAGATGCCCCAGATGCAGAAGCGACATCTGGTGATAATAAGTCGGGCAAGAAGAATAAAAAGAAGAACAACAAGAAGAAAGGTGGCTCTAGTATCTAGGGATCGGGGTCACACAGTGGTTGATTTGGACTATGGTATGTTTATGTTGTGTTTTCAGTACTTATATTGCGCTTCGCTTTCGGTTTGGGGACTGCTGGAGTTACCTTTTCGGACAGTTATGGTTCTGTGAGCACTTTGATGGTTTATATATCCAGTGAGTTGTTGCGATGATTGTATACACTATACGTACCTGTGCAATGGCAGAAGAACTTTTAAGTATAAATAACATTAAAATCTGGACCTGAATGAACGCTGGAGATATTACAGGTACTTAGGCTACAGAGATAAAGTAGCCTAAGTGCTAGCTCAAGCTAGCATGAGGTGACTATTATTTCGTCTCTTATGCTTTCAACAACCAATCCTTCTGACACCCTGACGGGCAGTTAGGTAGGGCCGATAGAGATTCATTCAATGAAACTTTTCTCTTTTATTTAAACGATCTACTAGGGGAACATTGAGGTATCTCCCAGGTCAACTAAGTTACTACAGAAAGGCTAGGATAAGCTCATAACCCTTTTCCCTTGCTTATCAAGTGCTTCGCATCGTGCCTTGGTTCCTCGGCCCTTTAGTTCGCAGGGGGGAAAATCTTTCTGTATCAAGTTGGTTAGTTGATGTGTAGTTCAGAGGTTTGGGAATACTGACGGAATCGTCTTGTCGTACGCATTGACATCGACGGGCATGAATGTGACGAACACAACTCGAGAGAGTTTGCTTCCCTCTTCACTTTCGAGGAACTCCCTCACAGTCTTGCAAGCGATTTGAGCGGCCGGTTCGTGGGGGAATCCGTAGACACCTGTGCTAATAGCACTGAATCCAACGGTCTTCACGCCATTGTTGACGGCAACTTTCAGACTCTCGTGATAACACTTGGCAAGGCTCTCTTCAGGGGTCTCGTTCATGTCGTAGACAGGTCCGACGGTGTGGATAACATGCTTGGCGGGGAGGTTATATCCCTTGGTAATGACAGCGTCGCCAGTCTCAATAGGACCAAGTGGTCGGCACTCCTTAGCAAGCTCGGGACCTGCAGCGGCATGGATGGCGCCATCGACGCCGGCACCGCCAAGGAGTCGCTTGTTGGCAGCATTGACGATGGCATCGAGCTTCAACTTGGTGATGTCTCCTTGGATCAAGCCGATGCGGTCATTAAGAGAGGCATTCGGAGTGAAAGAGCTAGAGGCCGATTTGGAAGCGGCCGCGGAGAGAGGAGAGCTCGTGTCCCGGTAGAGCTGGGAGAGAGTGGGGATATCGTCGACAGTTCGGGTAACCATTGTGACGAATCTTCTGGTAAACATGAAAGTGCAAGAGGTGTGGTGGGGTAGCAACTCAAAAGAACTGTCAGATGGTCAGCATAAATCTTGTTTTTTTCCCCGAGAGAATAAGAAAAAAAAAAACCTTTTTGTTTATACTAAGGCTTGGTATAATTTAACTGAAGTTTGTTGTTGGGCCTGTGTTATTGTTGACGGTCGTGAGGCTGGGTATGATGCAATAGCCCGAGGTGATACAAAGTGGATTGGAATATGTTTGTTTCTGTTTTTTAGGGTGCAATGAAGAATGATATGTCGGTAGAAGCTTGGGGTGGGCAGGCCTTTTATACTCGAAGGAGCTATGGACCCGTGATGTGTTGCTTTGAACTTTGTTGGTTTAAGTCTGAATGAGAAGGGCGATGGAGGTTAATGAGCGTCAGGGTGTCAGAAGATTGGCTGCCAAGAGCATAAAAGACGAAATAATTTGGTTGCCTTGTGTACAATTAAACTGACACTTAGGCTACTTTATTTTGGCAGTGTAAGCCTTGGGGTATAATTCTTCTGTCACCCCCTAGGAGTGGAAGCTCCAGCTCTGCAAGTGGGTCGGTTTCGAAGCTTGGGAAGGAGGGGCAACACCCATTCATGAAGGCCAAGCATTTAACGTTAGAGCAGCCCTGGGGTATCATTGTATGAATGGAACTTCAAGAGGCATTCAACCGTCAGTGAATAATTGAAAGTTGGGCCGATTATAAAAGCAAGATACAAAATGCTCAATGTCAAGTCTCATCAGTACCCTGTGCCTGTCAGTGTCACTTGGGGAATCAGACGATTGAAATAGATTGACTGAGATATGTAAAGTTTAGGCGAACGAATCTGCCTTGAATCAAAAAGAAAAAACACAAAAGCTAGAAAACAAGAATCTACATAAATACAGAGGGAATCAATACATATACAATGTAACTCCCAAAAGGTACGACCTCAAACACACTCAATAACCACCAGATAGACCTGATAAAACCTTTCTCCAAGACATGGATTCTCCTTTTCGTTTTCTGTGATTGACCTTCCTTATATGTTCCGAGTGCTCAACTCTCTGCTTCTTCACAGGAGCAGGTGCCCAACTTGACTTGCGCTTCAAAGTCTGCCGTTTCACACCCTTCTCGTACTTCTTGGATTTGGAAAGCTCGTCACTTCCAGTGCTTACCTGTTCATCCTCATCTGGAATCCAAAGTGGAGTGGTGTCACTGCCCTCTCCCGTCTCATCTTCTGAAGAGTCACTGTCACTGCTGCTATACCCAACGTCTAATGCTACACCAGCTTTAGCCGCATGGCCACCGGCCGGGACATCAGCCCTGTCAATGTACGAGTCAGAGTCGATAACTTGCTCCCGTTGCTGATACGTGACCCCGAAAGGGCCAGCTCCAAGGGTAGTTACAGGTGCTGCCATGATTTCTCGCGGGTGCTGATTAACAAAAGTTGAGGGATCCCTGCTGGGGATAGAGAACGCTGCTGTGTGTAGAAGATCCTCCGTGACTGTCTCGCGGATGGCATAAGGATGGGGCATGATGCCATGCGCTGCTGGTGTAGCACCGCCCAGTGGCCTATTTGCCCGGGCTGCCAGGTCAGCGGCAGAGTTGGCCACCCATGCAGAGGGCTGATTGGGTTCATGTGCTGGGAAAGGCGAGCCAGTTCCCGAGTAAACTGAGAAGGATCCGCCGTTACCGTTAAATGATTGGGAGTCAGACAACGGTATTGGTTGATTGTCCATTTGCATCTGCTGGAACTTGGGTGGGATTAGAGGTGTGCGACCAGCCTGTGCGATAGCTTCTCCTTGCAGAGTTGGAACACCTCTGTTACTACGCAGATTGGAGGTGATGCGGTCCTTATTGGTCTTTTGCGCTGCCTTTTGCTCCTCGTTGAGCCGACCTACAAGATTCTTCACTCCATCGAGGTCGAAAATGCCAGTGGATGGTCCCCTGATCTGTTGGTCTCGAACGTTGTCGCCACGATCATCATCCAGAGTCCCAGATAGCCGCTGAGCAATGCTCAACTCGTCTATATCCTCTCCTAAAAAGGGTATTTTGTACCCCTGCAGTGAGAATATCCTGTCGAATTGCCTTCTCAAACACTCAAAATCCAGCAGATCCATACCTGTCAATTTCATCATCTCCTTTTTGGCAAGGAAATAATATCGTTGATGCGGAAGACGGCGTGACTTTCGTAGCATAGGCAATGTCCACATGAGATCACGCCAGTTATGGTTGGAAGCATCCAACTCGAGAAGCCTCACCAAGTCTTCGACTCTTCGGCCAAAGGTCAATATTCGCTGTCCCCAGTCCCCTTCAAGTCTCTTCATACCCTCCCCTATAATGTTAAGGAGAGTCCCAAGGTCTTTGAAGACGACTTGAAGGTCTTTCACATGCTCTCTCCATATTTGCATGCCTTCCGGTAAATCGCTCACCCAGAGATTGAAAAACGTGCTTCCGCCCTGGTATAACTCGCAAAGCAGGGTTTCATGATGAGCAAGTTCTCTCTCAACGATTTTTGCGAAATCCATGAGTTTGGGAACCACACGCCCTTCAAAGTGCTCGATTTTACCCGACTGCAGCTTTTGCGCCCACAGTTCTCGACGATTATCGAAGGGCGCTGTGTTCTGGTAGAGCATTTCGGCGTCCCAGTCAGCCGTGCATCCCAGCTTTTCTCTCGTTTTATCCCAGATCTCATAGAGTAACTCGAGGCTCTTTGTATCGGAGTCGGCCAGATGTACTTGGTTCATGTGTGCCGCGAACTCACAGAGAATCATCTGAATCTCCCCTCCAAGTTTAGCCCAGGGCTGTACATCCATCCATCTAGCAATCGCAGCGACGAGTCGGTTCGTCATTAGATCATAAGACGCTGTTTCGGTCATGATATTGTAAAGGTAATTGTACAGGATATACCTCCCTTCCTTTCTCAACTTGTTCATGATCGTTACAAGGAGCTGTTCGCGTTCAGGGTCAACATTCAAACATTCGATAGTCAAGTTGTCGTAACGGTGGTCCGCAGGGTAAAAGTTGAACTTGTGAGGCTTCTTGGACGGCTCCCTCAAGGCAGCGGAACCGTATTTCTCGATTGCGACGTCCCAAAAACTCTGCGAGAAAAACTTGTTGACATCTTCGAAGCGTACAAAATGACTGAGTATGGTGAAATGAGCATCCGACTCCTCGAGGTTCGGTACTTCATTGCGCTCCCCTTCACTTCTCAGCTGTAGAGATATGAGCCCGGCCGCTGTTTGGAGGAGTGGAGGCGTGACGAAATCCGTAGTACTATAGACAAAAGGCCAGTATCCACCTGCCATGACCTAGATATCTCTCGTCAGTCTCCCCTATCATATATAGTAAATTTGAATTGAGAGAGGCACTTACATGTTCTTGATAGGCATGACCAACCTCGCCAAAGTGGTCATCTTCAAAGCAAGGCTCATCCCATCGGTCTCTATTCACATAATCTCTAAGTGCTATATCTAGCTTTCTACAGGCTGCAATTTGTTCAGGGTCTATGATGCCGAATGAAACGGGGTCGCCTAGCCACTTGTAGGTGCTGGACACAAATGCATGCTATTATACCAGTGTCAATATCAGAGGTACTTTGGGAACTGAGGGAACTTACCATCATCTCGTGAGCTATACAAGACGCTAGTACGATGTTGGCCACCAACTTTTCGCTCTTGGTATACTTGTCTACCAATAATGGCCAGACCAGCTCCGCGTCAATATGTACAGTGATCTTAGTATGATGATGATCATAGAAGAACTCCGGCGCTGATTGATAGCCCAGCCTGAAGCAATCTCTCGTGGTCTTTCCTTCTGAATCAAATCCACTGGTCAATTTGATCGAAAAGATTCGACATAGAGCTTCCCAAGAAAGAGAGTTGGTATCAATACCAGTGTCTTTTAATTTCTGGGCGCCTTCAACCTTTCTGGGACCTAGAGCCTCTCGATCGCGCAGGAAGCGAACTTTCTTGTCTCTATTTTGCTCCTCCATGTTGATAAAGAGCCCTTCTTCGACCCAGAAGCGGTTTGTGATGTCTTTCAGACCATCGATGAAGTTTTCATCCATTAGGAGTAATCGAGTGGCGAGCTGAAGAGCTGGTTGTAAGACATCCCATACACGATCATTATTCTTGAATCATGAGTCGTTAGTATCTTTCACATGTATAATTCGAATACACATACCCTGGGATCCCACTCCTCACGTTTACCGTCAAGAGTATACACGTAGCGATGACTTTCAGCGTTTTTCCCAAGCTCACGACAATCCACCCAGCGCTCCCTATTGAAAAGGCTAGAGTCATCGATTAGGATAGAATTATGAGAAGCATAGGTCAATTTTACCCATATAGAGGACCCGAAAGTTGATTCACTTCGGTGTTGTCCCTAACAAAATACCCTTCCGCTAGAATCTGGTTTTGTTAGCAAATGGCAAAAGTTGCCATCAGCCTGCAACACTTACCTCGTCCATAGTCAAGCTTCCGAAGAGGATGTTTTGCCAGTGTTCGTCGATAAGAAGATCCTCGTATTGCTGCATATACTTTTGGTCCGCATCGTTCATCTTTTGCATGTCCGGCCTCGCTTGCTCCATGTAGTCATCCACATGTTGGCCGGCATCTTTAGCCAACTCGTCGAAGCGATCAAACAACTGCTTCCCTGTCTTTATATCGGTACTGACATTGAAGAGCTTTCTACTCTCAGATCGTGTAGGTGATGCTCTAGAACGGCCATCAGTTCGACCGGGGAAGATACCGAATCGCTGGGCGTAGATGGTGGGGTTGCTGAAGTTATCTCGAGGCAACAAGGCGGGGCGTAGTCGATCAAAGATAGGATCACATATTTTGAACTCAGTCTTGTCTCGTGCAGGGCCCTCGTCTTGCCACGTTGGGTCTGTCCAGATGGGACGGTACTGGATGTACTGATAACTGCCCTGGGAACTCGCTTTGCGTGGTGTAGGATAACGTAGCCCATGTTCTGGTAGACTTGGGGAGTCATGAGGAGGCTGTTGTCTAGATGGGCGGCTCGAGCTCCGAGGGTTCGTTGCCATGGTAAAACAATTATGTGATCGTAAGGGGCGCAGAAATGAGGAAGATATCTCGGAATGTCACTTCAAAAGTTGGGTCTACAAAGTCGTCCAGAATTCCGGGCGCTACACAGGTATATTAATAGATATAAAGCTTCCTCATTTACTTGTATAGCCACATGAATTCTCTTTTCTAGGACAAAGGTCAAACTGCAGAACTGGATTCATTCGGTCAACAAAGAACGTCGAGGGCGTTGGTCACAGATGCAGTCTTTCAACGCCTAGGCCCTAGCGTACAGGGGCAAACAACAAAGAGACATTAGCTATTATATCCCAGATAAAATTGAGGCACTGAAAATTGACCGTCGACAGGCTCTCATGATGGCGAACAAAGACTTGAATGGAGCCAGTTCGTTGCGACGTGTAATGACCGCCGTGGACTCGTCTTTTCTGGACCCAGACAGAGCAATTAATGTAAATAACAAGAGTCCGATGTTGCGATGGGATTCTTTCCAATAATGGCCAGAAATGTTCTTTCGAGAGAAAGCAACAGTGAGAGTGGCTAGCTGGAGCCGTTGAACAAGGGTTAAGATGACGAGCCCAATACAAAGTACATTAGCTTGCCAACACGAAAAGGAAAGAGACATCATATGGGTTCAAGAAACTAAAGCCGGCCAGGGCCTGCATGTGGTCCGGGAAGCAGCTATAGCATCAATCTGATTTCATGGGGGAGGACTAAGGATAAATCAGACCGTCGAAAGAGTACACCTCTCCTTCTTATGCATTTAGAGTCCCGCAGCTTTGTTAATAAACGGAAGCGTCACTTTTCTTAGGCATAATTAATTACGGTACGTATTGCCTAATAACTGTCGGTGAGCTGGGGGCATAAATCTGGGGGGGCTGGGGCCCCGCGATATCCTTATCTGGGGTCAAAATCGAAATATTTGGTACGAAATGTCGATATTGAGTCCTGGAATCATCTTCTTCGTGATACTCTGATCTGTAAGTCGAGTTTCAGCGATCTTCTCTGGAAGAATCATATCATCATTTCTTTGTACTGTACAGTAGTTACAAAGAACGACTGACGAGTAGACATGAACCACTAGCATACAAGTGCCGTGGCAACGTGGCGGAGGGAAAGGCTGGGAAAAGCAGCATCTTGGTTGTAAAGCCGGTCCCACCACCCATGATCAAATAAGGGTCGAGGTCGAAGAGCAAATGCTACCCAAAGAGGACTAGAGTGTCTATCATGACTTGAACTCGGCGTGGCCGTCGTTTGTTGGGCGAAAGTCTTGAGCCGAGAAAAGACAAAGGCAGTACAGAGCAAATTGACGATGGCTAGCGGACTCGAGCTATTGTTTCATTATCCTGCTGTACAAGAGCTGAGCTTGTCAAAGCCAAGCCCTTCCATGCAGCTAACCATGGAGAGAGGCATGAATACCCTGCAGAGAATTAAATATCCATTACTTTGTTTTTGCTCAACAAGCTTTCTAAATGCCGGATAACTTCCAATAGGCTATGACTGTCTGAACCTCAACCAGATTTGATGCAATATATCCAGATCCTGGGCTGTTCCGAGTATCGACTCGACAAGAAAAATTCCACGCTGGCGGCTTAACGGCTTTACCGTGCACAACGAGTCAAGACTCTCCATTTCCCAGGCTGAACAGGCAGCGAGGTAGTACGAATACGGAGATAGTAGCCACATGGTTGAGTTCATATCTGAGGTCATTGGCTTGAAGACTAGGGATATCACAGTACATACTGTGATACTGTACTCTTAGTCAGGATGGCAATGGCAAATTTGGATATCGATGTTGGAACAAGGATCTCGAAGAATCTGTGACGCGGCTAAACAGTAAAAGGTCGTCAGGGAGACGGCGGGAAGTGGATATTCAAGGTGGGCAAAAGACTGGAGCAGTTGTTTGCTGATTCGTAGATTTGAATAGTAGTGAGAGAGCCTTGCCAGCCTTTTTGATGGCAATGCCATGGAACACCCACCGTTGGGAACAAGCTCGACAGCCCAACGGAGTTTTTGCACTGGAGCACTGGATCCAGTGCGAACATGGATACCTTGGAGGGGTAGTTT
This sequence comes from Fusarium equiseti, assembly GCA_003313175.1. NCBI lineage: Eukaryota > Fungi > Ascomycota > Sordariomycetes > Hypocreales > Nectriaceae > Fusarium > Fusarium equiseti. Next base: position 1,100,752 of record QOHM01000007.1, read on the forward strand.
CAGTTAGAAAGGCTAGCCAGATGATAGCATCTTCGAGGTGAACTCTTGAATAAAACTGTAAAGACTACGAGATGCTGATATGATAATCTGAATCTGACATTAATACAGTAGAGCACAGTACAGGCTAGGGATGAAAGACAGCAAATAGTGAATCGCTGTCCTTTACAAGGAACATAATTTGTGCATGGGTCTAGCCCAGCGAGGCGCTAAATCGGAGATGCCTCCAGGGAACTTTCAATGCTTTTCAAGACAAAACCACTCACCGCCCTCATCCACTTACCATATTAGGTTTAGCCCAGGCGCTGATAAACCCGATAAGCTGAATCGCCGCCGAACACTGAGGAAGGAGGGGTAGAAAAATTGGAGGGGTAGTGCAGACGGGAGCGCTTTGAAAATTTTGGTGGCCGGAGGCAAAGTAAAAAAAATTTGTGCAGCGAACCTAAAGTGCACTGGCAGAGGTAATAAAAATTGTGGCCCTTCCTCTTCCTTTTTCAACCTTCTCCCTCCCCATCTCTCCTCATTCTCTTTCTTCCTCCTCCATCGCTCTCCGGTCGTCCTCCTCCAGACGAACCTCTCATTACTTTCTTTACTCGCGTTCTAGTTTGTTCTTCGGATTCACCTCCCTTGAACGAACACCGCCCCTCATCAAAGAGGAACTTTCCATTATCGCCGAATACAACAGAGTCGACTCCTCCATCGATCTCTGTCTCTTCGACGACCTCTTTTCTTCCTTATACCCCAAAAAATAAAATCCCAAATCGACATCATGCCTACCGAGAACCAGCAGTCGATCAAGGTCCTGGACGAGCTTTTCCAGAAGCTCACCGTGTCCAAGGAGTCCTCTGATATCAAGGAGTCTTCCAACGAGTTGGCTTCTTTCATCAACGGTCGCATCGGTGACCAGGTCGTTCCTGAGAAGTAAGTTGTTTTATTTCACCGTGGCATCATTTGGCACTTCAGTTCGGGTATCATTGGGCAGTCCAACAGGACGAGAGCTTGGTCTACACGTCAGATATCTATCATTTATGCACTAGCTCTTTGCCTCTTTGACAGATGCAGTCAGCAGCCGATGCTGGTCTGACTTCTGCGTATGAGGCGCTCAGCTGGAAAGGCATGAATTGATGGTCATTGGCGTTGGACCAGACGAGTATCAGAACTTTTTTTCTGCAAATCGTTTGCCCCTCCCCCTCCTCGCTTGGGTGCCCAATCTTGCCCCTCCACGACTGGGTGCAATGGACGCGCTAGACCCTGTTTTGGCAGACCCTTCCAAAGGAGCCACAAAAATATTGAGCCTTGTTCACATGCTAACCGCTCTTGTCTACAGTATTATCGAGGGCCTGAAGAAGCAGCTCGCCAACAAGAAGGACGCCACCGCCCGTGAGAAGGCTTGCGTTGCCATCGAGGCTATCGCTTCTCACGCCGAGGTTTCCGCTGCCGTCGAGCCTTACCTCGTTGTCCTCCTCCCCGCCGTCCTTGCCGCCGTTGGCGACAAGATCACCGCTGTCAAGAATGCCGCTCAGAGTGCTGTTCTCGCCATCGCTGGCGGCATCAACGCCAACGCTGTCAAGGCTGCCCTTCCCTCTGTCATGGAGTCCATCCGATCTGCCCAGAAGTGGCCCGAGAAGATGGCTGCTCTTGACTTCGTCGAGTACCTCGTCAAGAACTCTCCTGCCCAGCTCGCTTGGCGTGTTCCTGAGCTCATTCCCGTCATCTCCGAGTCCATGTGGGACACCAAGAAGGAGGTCAAGGAGCGTGCTTACAAGACCATGGAGCAGCTTTGCCAGCTGATCATCAACAAGGATATCGAGCGTTTCATTCCTGAGCTTATCAAGTGTATCGCCAAGCCCGAGAACGTCCCCGAGACCATCCACTTGCTCGGTGCCACCACTTTCGTTACTGAGGTCCAGGAGCCTACTCTTGCCCTCATGGTTCCCCTTCTGGATCGTGGTCTCGCTGAGCGTGACACCGCTATCAAGCGTAAGACCGCTGTCATTGTCGACAACATGTGCAAGCTCGTCGACGACCCCAACGTCGTTGCTCCTTTCTTGCCCAAGATGATGCCAGGTCTCCAGAAGAACTACGAGAACTTGGCTGACCCCGAGGCTCGTGACAAGACCAAGCAGGCTCTTGACACCCTCACCCGTGTTGGTGACATCAAGAACGGTGTCATCCCTGAGCCTACCTTCCCTGGTGCTATCAACATCATCCTGCCCAAGGTTAAGGCTGCCCTCTCCCCCAAGTTCGCCAACTATGTTGAGAAGATGGAGCCCGTCACTGAGTACATCTCCGCCATCGCTGGTCAGCTTGTTGACGAGAAGGAGACTGAGAGTACCATCTGGGTCGACAACCTCAAGGCTTACGTCGCTGTCATCTCTGGCATTGACAGCGCTGAGGCTATCGTCGAGAACATCCGCAAGACCGCTCTCCCCGGTGCCGTCGCCGAGGCTGAGGCCGAGGAGGACGAGGAAGAGGGTGAGGATCTCTGCAACTGTACCTTCTCTCTTGCCTACGGTGCCAAGATCCTTCTCAACCAGACTCACCTCCGTCTCAAGCGTGGCCAGCGTTACGGTCTTTGCGGTCCCAACGGTTCCGGAAAGTCCACCCTCATGCGTGCCATCAACAACGAGCAGGTCGAGGGTTTCCCTAAGCAGTCTGAGGTCAAGACCGTCTTCGTCGAGCACGACTTGGACTCCGCTGATACTGAGATGACCACCATTGACTGGACCATGAAGAAGCTTGAGGAAGCTGGTGTCACAACCACCCAAGCCGATGTCGAGAAGCAACTCAACGAGTTCGGCTTCACCGAGCAGATGGTTAAGGGTGAGATCAGCGCCCTCTCTGGTGGTTGGAAGATGAAGCTCGCTCTGTGCCGTGCTGTCTTCGAGGCTCCCGATATTCTGTTGCTCGACGAGCCTACCAACCATTTGGATGTGAAGAACGTTAAGTGGCTCGAGGAGTACCTCAAGAACTCTGCTTGCACTTCCATCATCGTCTCTCACGACTCTGGTTTCCTCGACAACGTCTGCCAGCACATCGTTCACTACGAGCGATTCAAGCTCAAGCGTTACAAGGGTAACCTGGCTGCTTTCGTCGCCCGCAACCCCTCTGCCAAGTCTTACTACGAGCTTGGTGAGTCCGAGATCGAGTTCAGCTTCCCCGAGCCCGGTTTCCTTGAGGGTGTCAAGACCAAGGCCAAGGCCATTCTCCGTGCTACCCACATGTCCTTCCAGTACCCCGGTACTTCCAAGCCCCAGATCAGCGACATCTCCTTCCAGTGCTCTCTGGGCTCTCGTATTGCCGTCATCGGTCCCAACGGTGCTGGCAAGTCTACTCTGATCAACGTCCTCACTGGTGAGCTTATCCCTACCGAGGGTGAGATCTACCAGCACGAGAACATCCGTATCGCCTACATTAAGCAGCACGCTTTCGCTCATATCGATAACCATCTCGACAAGACTCCTTCCGAGTACATCCAGTGGCGATTCCAGACTGGTGAGGATCGCGAGACCATGGATCGTGCCAACAAGATCATCACCGAAGCTGATGAGAAGGCCATGGACAAGATCTTCCGCGTTGAGGGTACTCAGCGACGTGTTATCGGTATCAACAGCCGAAGAAAGTTCAAGAACTCTTACGAGTACGAGTGTTCTTTCGCCCTTGGTGAGAACATCGGCATGAAGAACGAGCGATGGGTTCCCATGATGACTGCTGATAACGCCTGGTTGCCCCGAAACGAGCTTCTGGCTTCTCACCAGAAGATGGTTGCTGATGTTGATATGAAGGAGGCTCTTGCCTCTGGTCAGTTCCGACCTCTGGTCCGAAAGGAGATTGAGACTCACTGCGCCAACTTCGGTCTCGACGCTGAGCTTGTTTCTCACTCTCGTATGCGTGGTCTGTCCGGTGGTCAGCGTGTCAAGACTGTCCTTGCTGCTTGCTCTTGGCAGCGACCCCATCTTATCGTTCTTGACGAGCCTACCAACTATCTTGATCGTGACTCTCTCGGTGCCCTGTCCAAGGCTCTGAAGAAGTTCGAGGGTGGTGTCATCATCATTACTCACTCTGCCGAGTTCACCAAGGACTTGACTGAGGAGGTCTGGGCCGTCATGGACGGCAAGATGACTCCTTCCGGCCACAACTGGGTCCAGGGTCAGGGTGCTGGTCCTCGTCTCAAGGCTGACGATGGTGATGAGGAGGAGAAGTTCGACGCCATGGGTAACAAGATTGTCACCACCAAGAAGAAGGTCAAGCTGAGCTCTTCTGAGGCACGAAAGAAGAAGAAGGAGCGTATGGCCCGCCGAAAGCGTGGTGAGGAGGTCTTCAGTGACGAGGATGACCTGTAAACGCATCCTCTCGACACGTATACTCATCTCTTGTGACGACTTCTCTTGATGATTACATACCATTTTCCTTTGTCATGCGTTGATCAAAAAAGTTACGGGTGCGTCTTTTGGTAATGGATGACTGCACTTTTGGGCTCCGATAGACGGACTGCTCTGTTAGACTACCGCCGTGGAGGAATGAGGAAATGACATGGGGGATTGGAGGATCCCAACTGTGTTTAAGCCTCGACATGGTGGTTTGGAGGTTGGCAAATAGTTAGAGCCAAATAGACTTGATTACGATCACTCTGTTTATGATTGAATGTGAATGTAAGAAGATTTAAAAGGCATATTTGCCAGTTGTGAGATTTATCATGACCCGAACAGATTTTACTATGCGATGTGCTCTTGAACGAAGTGATCATTTGAACTGTTATTTACAAGATTGTGCGTTGGCCACCCTAGAATTTACCACTTCTCGGTGTATACTGAAGTCATGCTTGGTATGGACATTCATGAAGTAGATGTAGCAAGTACAAGTAGAAATACTCTCAACTAAATTGAAATGACTCTTTCATAGGCTTGATTTACAATTACATAGCCTTTGAGTTCTTTTGGACAATGGGTTACCAAGCAGCCGAACCTGGGTTGATATCCCGATGTCATCTCTCAACACAATTGAGGCAGCACAGCATAGCAATCTTACAATCATCTATATACCCTGCCATAACCAAGGACAAAATCCAAGAGCGGTGGGTTTCAGAACGAACCAATGGAGGGCAAAAAAGCAAAAAGAAACATCTGATGAGACTGGGACTCGAACCCAGGAGGATTGCTCCACCAGGAAATTGGTGTTAAGGTTAACCTTAACCTGGCGCCATAACCAACTCGGCCATCTCACCGGTTGTAGTTGTTGAAGAGTGTAGCAGTACTGCAGTACACATACCCGAATCTGACGATGACATAGCCTCACCCATCTATCTACCATAATGCTCAGACGATTGAAACAGCATCCACACCAGCGCGATGACCTTTGGCTTTAGAAACATATGTCTTGAAATAATCCAATCGTTTAGTTTAATCAGATAATACGCCATTCGCATCTGAAACAGTAGAGGTATCGTTATCTCGCAGTTCCAAATCGCCATTCTCTCCAAGCTGGGCTCTTGTTAAGTCTGGCGAGACAGTTCGTGGCCATTTTCAGTCGTCTCCTTGTCACGTAGTAGAGTTCAAGCGAATAAAAAAGCCGCATGGAAAGGTCTTGCTACGGATCGCGGAAGACACAAAATGAAACCTGGTTGGTGTCATGAAGATGGAAGCTCAATTTGGTATCTAGACATGTTGACCAGACTGGCCAACGTGTTGAAGAGATCAAGGACACGTCAATGCTCGACGCTTAGGTGCCAAGACTTGATGGAAAGTATTAATGGTGAGCCAGAGGCTATGCTCTAGTGATGAGAGTATGATGCCTGAAACGATATGCTTGATCCTTGGCGTGGAAGGTCGACAATGCCTAGGCCTCATCGTTCAACTTCGCCAATTCTTTCCATTATCACATTGTTAGCCTCTCAAACTACCCCATCCTTGTATCTCACGGATTTCGTGACCAGCAGACTACCAAGGCTAGCTTAACCACCTCTCCGAACCCCCGAGTGACCGGAACCGTAAAGACCCACCTCCTCCGAATAACCCGGCCCCGTTCTCCAACAACCTCCCAACCAACCCATCTCCAAACCCCAGCTTCTCAGCTCAGCCTAACTCTTTCTAAAGACACAAGCATGGGCATGACCCCAGTCCTTAGTACGGACGGTGCCTCCGCGGTCAAAAGGAGATAGCTAAAGAAACCGATCCCTACAATACCAAGAACCTGAAAGCATTCCTTGCCAAACCATCACCAATTTCGTCGAAGCGGCCATCAAGACCGAGATTATTTCAACGGCTTCACGGTCTCCAACCCCGTGCCCTCCTACATCTCTACCAGTACATAAAGTACGGATAGCTGGTATCAAAACACTTATCTACCCCAAAAACCTTATCACCGCCATCCTTGCTTATCACCACCCAGTTAGAACCTTCTCTCCAATCTTCGCTTTTCCTACCACACCCCCTTCTAGAAACTGCCCAAGCTTCGCCAAAGTCTCACTCCCCCTCCCTCTTTTACCTCCCTGCCTATGCCCCCTTTTTGCATCAGTGTCCCGCGCGATCTGCATGCGCTTCCCCCCATGTCTTCTGAACCACGAGCTAATCCTTGGAGCAACTTTAAACGCAACGTTCAATAGAGGCACAGTTGATTCAACTACGCTGCCGATCTCGTGATCGGCAGCTGTAATCTATTGGCCGCAAATTGTAAAGACTGCCAGCCTTGATGCATTGGATCGGACTTATCACGATGGCGCAGTAACATGAACCTATGTACATTCTACGTCACTAGCCCGATGTGCAGTCATAGAAGTCATCTATGTTCGGAGACTCATTGGTATGCGAATGCAGTAGGATGAGAATCCACTCTATTGATTTCAACGACTCAAGATATGTATTGTCCAAAAATAACAGTTATAGACAGGAACTCTTAATTATCAAACCGAAGAACATCGTCGTGAGTTTCAATCCGTGACAAACACGCTGATGACAAAATCACTCCTCGATCAGTCACGGATTGTCAAGACAAAAGGAGTTAAGTAAAAATGAACATAGCTATGTTGGGTATAATTTCAGTAGCAAACTACTCAGTATGTATAAACAAATCGCATGTTCTATGAACTCATCAAGATTTACGCCAGCGGCTACATTTCAACTGTGTTCCGAATGTATAAACCCAATTCTACTTTACTCGTCAGAGTATGCCTTCTTCTTGATACCGATAAGCTGTCCCATCTCCTGCCAGAAGCCTTGGGGAGGTGTTGTGATGGCGTTCTCATAAGCGTCAATGACAGGACGCTCCCAAGTGAGATCAACCTCATGGGGTCGGAGCCAGCGGGTCTTCTTGTAGACCTTCCAGAAGATGAAAAGAGCGGGTGCAACGAATTGCATGGTGTAGTTCTGGAAGAACAGTTCGGTGTTCCATGGTTGGAATGACTTGTACCCGTAGCACATAACAACGCAGAACTGGAAGATGAGACCAATGTAAGCGCAGTATGGCTGGAAACGACCATAGTAAGGCATCTGTCGTCGGTCGATGCCCTGAGCCTTACAGGCGCGGTAGTAGTTGAGGAAGGTTATTCCCATTACAAGGTAGTTGATGAGACCACCAGCAGTCATGAGAGCAATGAGCCAGTTGAGAACCTTGGCGGAACCGCTGCCGCACTGAAGGAAGGAAAGCATGGGGAACAGCATAACCACACAGAAACACCAGATAGGGACACCAGAGGCAGTTGTCTTTCGCAGGAATCGGGGAGCACGACCCTCAAGAGCGAGACCGTAGAGCGATCGAGTGGCACAGTAAGTGTATGTGTTACCGGCCGAGAAGATTGAGGTAAGAAGGAGAGCGTTGACAATGTGAGGAAGGACGTCGACTTTGAGGATGCCCATAGCCATAACATATGGCGACGCCTCAGCAGTACCACTTCCCTTAGTACCATCGACAAAGATGGCCACGAGCTGAGGGTAGTTGTAGGGCACAATAACACCGACAGCGAGAGAGCCCATGATGAAGAAGAAGCAGAATCGGTAGTAAACCGTCTTGAAGGCAGCCTTGATATAGACGGTAGGTCGCTTAGCCTCAGCTGCCACCATTGAGATGTATTCGGGACCGACAACAGTGAAACCAGCACTCCAGAGGGCAGCGAGGAAACCCTCGAAGCGTCCAAGGGAGTCGGTACCATATACGTCGGAGAAGGCGCCGGGGTTACTCCAGTAGCGGAAACCGTAAGCATCGCCTTGAGGGTTGCCGCCGACCATTGTAATGAAAGTGAAGCTGAAGAGCATCAGGATAAGGATGACCTTGCCGCCCGACAGCCAAAATTCGGCTTCACCGTAAGCCTTTACAGCCAAGATGTTGAGGAGACTAAATCACGCGAAGGATTAGCTTGCAATTCATTATAGAACCAGACGTTGAAATGACAAAGAAAACAGAGTCGTTTTATGGGAGTCTTACGCATATAGGATGATGACACCAATGCAGATACCGGCTGTAGGGCCTGGGTTTGTGATCTCGGGGCTCCAGTAGGAAAGAACAAGGTTGATAGCGGTGATTTCGAATGGGATGAGAAGGCCTTCGTAAAGGAAGAAGTTCCAACCAGCCATGAAGCCAAGAGCATCATCGGCCCAATGACCAGCGAGACGGATGAAGCCACCAGAAACGGGCATATAAGTAGTCATTTCGGCGATACCATTGTTCACACAAGCGAGGATACCAGAGTAGATTGTATAGGCGAGGAAAAGACCAAGAGGGCCACCTTTGGCAAGACCACCACCGATACTCACGAAAAGAGCTGTACCGATGGAGCCACCAATGGCGACGAGCTGGATCTGTCGGTTGTTGAGAAGACGGTGCAAACCATCAGCGTTGTCACTGGTGTGACCAGCAGCAAGGTCGCCATTGTCGGCGAGGTACTTTTCGCCAGCATTTTCATTGTTGTTCATGAACTTGGCGGAGTTCTTCTCCTCGTCGGAAGCCATGTTGAGGGGTATCACCAGTGAGGTGAGGTGAGAAGGCTAGGATGGATGTCGAGGTGAGGTGAGGCTCAATAGAGCAGGTGTCTGAAGCACTTAAGCAGCAGACTTGAACGTAACTAATATACCTTGAAGCCACAAGGTATATGTAAGAAAGTCAAGAATAAAAGACAAGAGGAGAGGATGAGGGAGAAGGGAAGAAAAGATTCCCTAGGAGGTGCGGGCGTTGAAGGTAATAAATAAATGCGAACATGGGGGAAAGCTGTTTCTTACCTCGAGCATAGGTAGGTAGAGAGGAGAGGTCGAGTAAAGCTACCTACCTCTGTACCTACTCTGATCCTAGGATCCCACTAATGCTAGGACTGCCTAGCGACTGGGACTAGGATGAGGAGGATTGGGGAGTACAGCATCCATGGCTTGCTTGGTTGGGGCTGAGAGGAGTTGAGTAGGTAGAGTTGCGCTGCAACTGCAAGTGCGTAGTTGGCTGCACTGGTCCTGCCGTTGCAGTTTGCTTGCTGTTGACGACAACGGGATACCTACCTCTAAGCAATGGCGGCCAGTCCGAACAAGGATTAGTTGGAGGAGGTGTGGAGAAACAAAAGCCAAGCCCAAGTTGATTACATCTGCTTCAGGCTACTTTAATCTCGAGTATCCGCCCTTATGCGTGCGGTATAAATGCTACCTCGGCTGAATGTAACAGGTCAAACAGACATGGATAAATTAAAGCAATTCAATTCGATCCTACCTCACACGCCCGCTCCAGTCAAGGTCGAGTCAAACAAACCGATCCTGGTCTGAGTTAATTTGTAGTTTCGATTTTTGTTGCTTTTACCTTAAAGAAACTGCCTACATATTTCTCTATGTATGTTGCTCTCTCTGGTTTTCTCGATCCCACGATATGTCTGAGATGACTTCGATCAATCGGGAGGCAAAAAGGGTCGTATTCTGTGTAGCCTTCATCTCTGTTAGCCACTCGATTCTGCTTCTATCGTAGGTACTGTACAATACTGCACTCTTTGTATTGGTGTAGGACCCAAAAGAACGGTTCATCTCTTCTGGACCTACATGCAGTACTGTACTGTAATTCAACCCATTAAGCATAAGGCTTTGGCGTGTCGTATTCTCTAGGCATCTTACACTACTGTATCAACTTCCCCAGAGACAACTAATTCAAGTGGTTTCAGCTCTCTCCACTTGGTGCTACCACGATCATAAGCACTGCCCTCCCTTCATGCACGCGAGCTTGAATGTATCTGCACTTTCAGTGTCACTTGGATTGATTCCTGTGCCTTGGTTTGACCCAGTCCAGGCCACTTCCGCATTGCTCTATCCGCTATTTACACTGGAGAAGAGGCGATATTTCCTGATAAGTGGCGGCCGGCGCCTGGCTTGACAGCTTAAAACTTTGTACAGTTAACGGTTAGCCTCAAGATGGCTTGTCGGGTGGTTTTTGCGCCTCTGGATAGTTCCTTGTACCGACTCAAAAAGATACATGACCACCCTTCTCCACCCCCTCTCTATGGGGGTGGGATCTTCCCCACCATAGATATGGCTTCTCCACCAGGTTGTAGCGCATGTACCATCTACCTCGTACATTGACTGCATGCATCCATGTCAGGATGCTTCCCCGACAGTGGGTCCACCCGTCCTGATAAGGTGCCCTTGTCTTTGCCCGATAGCTGTTGGACCCTAAGCCCTGATAATGTATGTACTGCCGTACAGATGTTGGATGCTGATCAACAGAAGGCTGCCCATCTCACTCACGGTACCTGCTCGGCATTGTTAGCACCCTTCTTGGAAAAAGGGTCTTTGTCTGGGGAAGCCGAGTCTCGACCGATACATGCCAATTCATTAACAACGACGTTTCCTTTCCCCTGAGTCTTGAAGGCAATCGGAAGTCGGGAGGTTCCAGTGACGATACCTACAATTCAATACCGCCAGATGGGTAGCCTCCACTGAAAAAGCAGTGTGGAGCTTTCCCCAGTCTTCGCCACAGGTGGATGACCTCCACTGAAGCGGATGGATGGAGCCTCCATTATAGTGGTCAGTGCCCTATGAAAGCCCCCGAGAGATAGGCTCCCTTAGTTCATCTAGCCAACCAGATCGACCAGATTCATGATTGTGAACTGTGCGGGAGATTGGCTGTCTGAATATTCCCGCAGTTACACAGCGAAACCGAAGAGAAGAGAGATTCGAATGTTGGATTGTTGTGCATGGGAAACACTATTTCTGCATGGCTAAAAATTCTTCCTTGGCTACTGTACTTGGATGACTGCTAACATCCTTCAAGGTGAAAATAACTGCCTTCTAGGGTACCTGTGCCCATTTCCAAGAACCTGGTTCTTCCTGACGTCATCGTTACAGGCTGCTCGTACTAAGGGTCGATAACACCTGCCGAATTTGGCGAGCCGTTGCCGAAGGGTGATTCTCTTTGTTTGCAACGAGACTGGGGACGAGCTTGTCAACGTCGTCGTCAACACATTAAGCCCACGCGACATCAAATTATCTAACCGCATTCGAGCCCCCCTTTCCGCGTTGTACGCACTGCCGTCCTTTGATGCGACGACAGCAATTAGAGAGTCATTCGGAGCTTGCTTCATCAATCAACTTTATTGGATGGGTCGTGTGCGTACGTCGCAGATCCTTAAACTACTGGACTGTACCGACCCCGAACTACGGATAAGTTCCAGTTCTATGGAATCTGGGGTTTGCGATGATCCTTTGGCATACCGAGACGAACAGTTACGACAATCTCGATAGCCTAGTTTATCGGTTTTTTTCGATGATCCAAATTGGGTCACGAGGTCTTCATCCTCTCGAATGATTCTTACATAAAACTCAACTTCCAGCGATGGACGTTTCAATTTGCCGCCCTCACACCAACTCTTACCACCATCAACATCGGCTCCTCCGCCACATGCTTGGCGGTTGACGCACGCACAAACCAACCTCAGTAGATATCATCAGTTTGATGTTTGATACTGAGCTATATCAGGTGTTTAATGACCGAGCTCACCGGTCACGTGCCTTGTGGCAGCCCATAAGCTGAGGAACGGAATGAGCGACGCAGCCAAGGCCAACGTGCACACCAACATCGTTGCCCCAGGTATCTGAGGGCATTCAGCTTCAATATATCAATAATGGACAGGGCCAGAACAATCTATAAGAAGCAATGCTTGGATTGCACAGATCGACTGCTAACACCGGGAAAGATTGGACTGTACGGATACTGCGTACGAGAGGGCGTTTGACCATTTCATAACTGACTTTTTAGGTTCAACTCAGATCCTGGGCATAGTCTTGGCCTGTTACCACCTTGAATCTCGTCTTATAAAGCCCAAAGAGTAATAGAAATCACTCTAAACCGTATGACAGTGAACTCAACATCTTGCCCCTGTCGCGTGGGGAGAGGTCATAATGCAGCCAAGCACATACCGCCGTACTCTGTCAACCGAGCTGAGGGTGAGACAATTGGTCAAGGCACGGGTATCCCTGCAAATGGTCCAGACCCCAGCTGTTCATGAATCGGGCCCGACAAAGCAAGTTGGTATTACGGGCCGAGACATGCAACAAATGCAATTCCGTCAACTGCGTCTGGCGCGCCTGGCGTCAGTGCCTCCCTGGTTGCTTTATGGATCCTGTCTATAGTCTTACGGATACAACACGCTCCTTGCAGTGTAGCCAGGTCAGTGCACTGCATCCGCCCGGTTCATAATGGGCCTGTCAGTATCCGTACTCTGTACTGTACTGTATGTATCATTACTATCGTCTCTAACGGAGGAAGCGCGGTGGACTACTAGGCATATGTTCTACCAGCGTCCAATGAACCGTCTCAAACGCTCGATAGCTCAGTATTCATACAGGGGTTCAGACTAGAATCCACTATCAACTGCTTCGTTTGGGCGCGATTTACAGTTGATGAAAGGCTGTGTCTGTTGATTCTTGGCACCGGAACTCTGGTTGTGGTTATGCCTTGGCACCAGAATGTAGATGCGGATTTGGCCGCTTGTCGCGCGCCGTACAAAGTACATGTCTAGACATGCCCTGTCATATTCATCGTACTTTTGCTGCAATGACTCGGTTATGCGAACATGTACACGCAGGCACAGCTGCGGTCGCTATTAACTTGCTTGCGTCTTGGTTCATCAACAGTGCACTGTTGTACGTTGGGCGGTTGATCACCATGGCGCTGATGATACTGTAAATCACTGCAGTTCCAAGAACTAAGCTTTTTCTCCAATTCGTGAAATATTCGAAGAGACGAATTGAAAACCTTCATAGCCTTCGGGGGGAATCCGAGTCCCGCGCTATGCAAGCCACAGCCACGATTTTCGCTGTATGGCCCAACAGAGGTATGTACAATACTGATGGCACGGGCGAAACCGCAAAACATGAACTTCAGTCTAACTGACAGGCTGGCAGTTGAACCGTTTCTTTTTTCACAGAGGCTCGTTGCGCAGTTTCGATTGGTACGTCCCTTCTCGCAGACCCCCGTTCTAAACGTCTTGGAGAACGTTTGCCGTCCCTTGTCAGAGAGCAATACGCCCTTCCCCGACTCTACCTAGTCACGGTGGACATAGGCCTATTCGGTCTAGATCAGGGACGGAAAAGTGGAAACGAGCCTGGCAAACGGACAAGGAACCTAGTCAACTGCAACGGACCCTGACGTTCCCTGTTAAACGCAGGAGAGGACATGCGCAGAATAAATGACGCTTTGCTGTTTAGACGTCTTGACCGTAAATAAACCTGGCAGGCTGGACCAGGTTGTCGGACGACAGTTGATGAGGGTATCCACACGATCAAAAGGTGTCGTATCGGTTCTTGACGCTCTCTATCGGTTCGTTATTAAGCCGATAATGAAAATTCTACATTTTTTCTTGTGAATGAGACGACAGATGATGAGAGATGGCAGAGAAAGTGCTGATTTTTCGGAAGCCAAGAATTCAAGCCATGGTTTCTATATCGTAGCCAAGCAGCCAAGTGATCATTGTTCCGACTTACCGTACCATCCACACACAAAAGACCGCCGTGGCATCAACATGATGTACAGTACTCAGGCAGTGTACAATGTGATTCAGACTAGTCCAGGAGATGGCACAATTCCCCAATTCTTGGGCTTGTTTGACCTTTGGAGAGAGATCTCCAACAACAGAACGAGTATCCAAACTAAGGTATACATTGATTCATTTGGGTATAGCATTACGGGCAATACAACGTAAAAGCCCTGACATAGAATCACTACTGGGACTAGTTTAAGGTCAAATACCTATATCTTACTCCATCTATCCAAGCCTTATGCAGGTGGTGCAAGCTATCAAAGGTGCAGCGCCGCGATGATCGCTTTTGAGACGGTCGACAATTCGGCCGGGATGGAGAAGTTTCAGTGGGGGTGAATTCCGCTGTTTCCAACCGTGGCCGGCGTCCGATGAGGGGCAGGTGCGGTGCAGTGCGGAGAAGTGGGAAAGAGTCAGAAAAAAAATTAAAAAATTCTAGTACAGCGAAGTAAATGGAAGGCTGCGACTGTATTAGTAAACAGCGGGCACAACTTTCAACATCCACCAAAAATTACACCACCAGGCGAACAAGTTGCAGTTGCTTGTCTGTTTGTCATTGGCGATACGGAATAGCGCATTTTATTTCAAGCTTCACCTAAAAGCCAAAGAAACAGAAGGACATCTCCTCAGTGCGAGGCCGGGGCCAAGACCTAACCCTGCTCTTAAGCCGCTATAACGTTGACGCCCAATTTGTACCTTTTCTCCCCCTTCTTGGCCGACGAAGAAAAAACCTGTGTTGCAAATAGCACAGATAAAGCGATGAGTGGAATGGGCGAGTACGGAAGCGCTTTGCGCAACGGCCGCTATGCCCAAATTTTACTCTCAAAAGCAGACAGTGCCGAGTCTCAGCAAGCTCCGAGCTCGACCTCCGGTTCCGTATCCGAGCCAGCTCCGGTGGCCGGGGCTTTGATCAGGGCCTTTGTTACCCGGTTGGCTTCTTCCGATTCTGGGTCCGACTACACAGCCGAGACACCGGCAGATGTCCCACAGGTTCTATCAGTAGGCCTCGCTGCCTTCAATGCCTTCCTTCAAGTCAATGTCACTGGCCCTGTTCTCCCTGAGTCGGCTGCTCTCAGTTCCCTCTTCACCAAGGAGTGGGCTAGTGTTCAGTCGGACGACACCAAAAAGTCTCATGCTCATCTCCACAAGACTTGCCTTCGCTATCTCGAGGTTGATGGCGTATCACCATACGCCTATATCCCTCACTTGGAGCTCTTTGCCCTGGCACGATTCATATTTACACAGGAGCTTAACCAGGCTACTAATGATATCGTTGAGATTCGTTCTGAAGACCAGTCTCTCAAGTGTAGCCTTGCTTGGACACGACTTCGAGTCGACGTATGGCACTACAAGCTCCTGACACAACCCAGCTTGGGACATGGCTCCAACTTTGCCCGAAGCTCTCAGTGGAGTGATGTGCCTACTCTGGCATCCAAGATTTTGGCCGGTATCGATGGTGTACGAGCACAGATTCTTGGAGAAGAGGTTTGGGCGTCGGACAATGATACCTGGAGTCGCGAAGAAAAGGTGCAGTTCCTTGTAGAAGCAGCGAACAACTACATTCTGCTAGGTCGTGACGACAAAGCCAGAGAAGCACTCAAGGAGGCGTCTCAGACAAGTGGTCTTGAATACGCACTCTCAGGTGCTCTAGGAAAAAGGACCAAGTTTCAAGAAAACAGCATCAGTCAGCTTGTTGTTTTGGCCAAGAGTTGCGCCGAACAACAGGCTGATAGTGTGGAGGAGGAAGCCAAGCCGGATGCTCTCCAGCTGAACGATGATACTCTGCACGAGGAGATCCAGTTCTCAAAGGAGGAGCGTGTAGAAGATAAGAAGGCCTCTCTTCCCACTGCCTTGGCCGAGCTTTCGCCTGAGGATCAACCTCAACTCTCGCCTCTCGACCAGATCATACTTCTTACGGAGGCTACTCTCAAGGATGCTTTCTCACCTATAGATACCCTGACTTCAGCAGAGGTCCTTCCTTATGCTGTGCGAGTTATCGGAGACAAGTCGACTAACTGGCAAATTTACACCCAGGCCTTGTTGGTCCGTTCTCGAATCGAGGTGCACCGCAGCCGAACTGTTGAGCGTGGTGTACTTCAGCTCCAAGCTGTGGCAGATCAGGTTCTGACTGACACAACTGCCGAAGCCCAACAGAAGGCCGAGGCAAAAGAGCAGGATACCGAGACGGGTGCTCCAGCCATCCAAGTCACTGCTCCTGATCAAGCTCCCGCACCAGTGCAGAGCAAGCCAACATCTTTCCTCCCTGCCCCCAAAGCTTCAGAATCCGCCCCTGTACACGTGCGTCTTGAATACATTCACGCCATCTGCTCTCCCCCCAGATGGCACCTTGAGTCTGAGCTCGCCTATGCCTGGGCTGGTATTGGTTCTTTGGCCTCTGCTCTTGAGATATTCAAGCGACTTCAACTGTGGGCCGAAGTAGCACTCTGTCTTGCCAGTGCTGCTGCTTCCGAAGATGAAGATGGCCGTGGCAGTGGCGGCGAAGAGAAAGCCAAGGGAATCATCCGATGGAGGCTGTTCCACCGCACTGGAGAAACTTCTCCCTCGGATCCTGACGATGAGGATATTGGCGATGATGTGACTCTTCTCAAGGCTGCTGACTTTTCCGGACCTGAGCGTGAGCCTTCACCACCAAACGCCCCGCGATTGTTCTGTATTCTGGGTGATATTGAGAATGACCCCTCTTACTACGAGCGTGCTTGGGAAATCTCTAAGCATCGTTTCGCTCGAGCTCAAAAGTCGCTTGGCGAATACTACCTGCAGAACAAGGAGTGGGAGAAGGCACGCGAATCATACAAGAAGGCAACATCTGTTAACCGCCTGAGCCCTGAGATGTGGAGTCGTCTTGGAGATATCAGTCTGCGCCTTGCGCAATTTGGCGATGCTGCCGAGGCTTTCAACCGCTCTATCGGGTCTGCGAGCGATACAGCCGGAGGCGAAGATGCTCGAACATGGAGCAATTTGGGAAGTGCTCTTTGGAGTCTGTACTGCGAAGTTGTGGCCGAGGCCAAGAAGAACCCCATCACCACCGATGAAACCCCTGCACCGGTTCCTGCTGAGGATGAAGAGGATGACGTTGCTTTTGCCAGCTCTTCCAAGCCCTCAGATCGTGACCCGGCAACTCTTGTGAGTCAGTCCCTTGCTGCTTACAAGCGAGGTGCTTCTATCGCTCACGACAACTGGCGAATCTGGGATAATGTGCTCACGCTGGCCTCTCGTGTCCAACCGCCTGCTGTGCCAGACATGATCCTTGCTCTTAAGCACATCATTCGCATCCGCAAGACCGAAGATGCCATCGATGCGGACGTTCTTGGTGCGCTGCTCCAAGATGCGGTTCTTTCTGTGGAGAAAACGTCAAGCTCTGGTGTTTACGATCCTCCTCGTGGAACACCCGAAAGACTAGTAATGCGCCTGGTTGAGGAGGAGGTCGTGCCACTCATCACACAGCGATCGGAGCTCTGGACACTGGTCTCACGGCTCCGTGCCTGGAGAAGGGATTACTCCGGCGCAATCGATGCAGCAGAGCGAGCGTGGCGCGCAGTCCTTGGTTCGTCAGGCAGCGGCCTTTTGCCCGGCGCAGCAGCCACTACAGAAGATGAGGCACGAGATTGGACAGTCGATGAGGGTGCATGGACACTCGTGGTGCAGAGAACCGACGAGTTGGTGTCTGTGTATGAGAACTGGGGCCCCTCCGTCGAGACAATTGGTAGCAAATGGAAGGGTAAGGCCAGAAGTGCAGTGAGGAGTGTGATGGGCAAGGGCAAGGAACGGTGGGAGGGAAGTGAAGGCTGGAAGGTTTTGGAAAACTTGATGGAAGGCTTGAGGATTTCCTAAGAAGATAGTGAAAAAGAATTGGCTAGGTCATGAGAAACGCACCAGGCATGATAAACAGTAGAACGATAAAATAGACAACATAGGATTACAAAATGCAATGATTTCAACCATTTATTACTATGCTCCTTCAGTGTGTGTGGATCATTGCGCATGCCAAGAGGACATCCAATATGCCAGACAGCTTCTACAAAAGACTGTCAGGGTGTCACAAGAATTGGCTACTTTATTTTAGTAGCCTAAGCCTTAGAGGGCATTTCTTCTGTCACCAACCTAGCATGCGCAGATAATTATGAGGCACTGTTCTGGTGACAACGCTGTTATAAGCATATTTCGCTGCATCCGTACCCGATAATTGACCTCCTAACACCACTCCATGATCTCATCAAACATCTCCCCTACCCACAAGTAAGCCATTTTCCCACACCTGATTTTTTAAACTTCCACAACGAGGTCGTCCACTATTTCTCAAACAAGGAGCACATCGAATAGCCGGGGTGCGATGGGACTCGAGTTATCTAATCCATCAGTCCAAAGGCAAATGCACCTATTTCTTGCCCTTCTTTCGGCCAGGTACAACCTTAAAGCCGGCGGCCTGCATGCTGGCATCGTCACGAGGGCTGGTAGCAGCAGCAGCGGCGGCGGCAGAGTTACTGGAACCTCCCTTCTTAGCGACTTCGCTCCAGCCGCCGCCGTTTCCTCCCTTGTTATCGGGCTGTTTCTCGACAACTCCACGTTCAGCAAGCTTCTTGCGGCGGACGAACTCCTCAGCGAAGTGACGACCATCCATGGTGGTCGAGTTGGCGTAAACAGCATCAGCGATCAAACTAGTATCGAGAGGTAGAATATCGAGGGCAGACTGGAAATTGGCGACTGGAGATTATGGTTAGTACATTCTCGTTGGCTTGTAATACATTTGACTTACTATCAATGGGAGCAGTGATACCCCTAGAAAGCTCCCGGCCAACCCACTTATTGAACTCCTCCGTGGCAGCATTACCAGTATCAGCCTTGCTATTACCCGAAGTAACTGGCTTAGCCATTGGCTTTGTGGGCGAAGTGACAGGCTTGATGTTGGTGGCGCTGACTGATCGACTTTGGGACGACGGACCAGTAGGAACTTTAACCTTACCACCAGCACCGACAGTGGCCCAGCCGCTTCCAGGGGGAGGAGCCGTAGCAGCGGCAGCGGCCGCGGCCGCAGCAGACGCAGCATTAGTCAGAGTGGATTGGCCTGGCTTGCCGGCGAGGTTGGCGTAGCTCTTGGATACGCTGGTAGGTGTACCGGCCTGGGAGCTTGCTTGGCTGGCTTTCTGCTTACGAAGCTCTTCCTCACGTTGAATCTCGGCAAGTGTCTTCTTGCTGGAGGCTGGAGTTGTAGGTGCAGCAGCAGAAGTAGTTTTAGACGGGCCAGGCTTGGACCAAGGGCTACCAGCTGGGGCAGGGGAGCCGTGACCCCAAGTACTAGTGGCAGGCAGACCGGCGTTAGTAGCAGCGGCTGTCTTCTCGCGCTCCCTAAGTTCTTGCTCGAGAATAGCCTTCCTCTGAGCAGCAGCGGCCTCCTCGGCTTTAGCTGCTTTGCGAGCTTCGGCCTCTTGGATCTCCTTCAGACTGGGGCCCTTGTGACCCTCAGCTCCATGATCCTTGGCCCAAGGTGCCAGGGGTGGTGGCTGGGCATTAACGGAAGCACTATCAGGGGTTCCGGTCTGAGAACGGTTGTACTGTTCAGGAAGATTCGAGCGAGCCCGTTGAGCTGTCGGCGCGGGAAGAGGAGTTCCAGTGGAGGCGGGAGGAGGGAAGGGCATCGGCATATCGGGCTCGACTGGCTGAGCAGCGGCGGCAGCAGCAGCAGCCTGGGTTTGCTGAACCTGTTGAGTCAGAGATAAGGCATCCTCAGCAGCCTTCTTCTTGGCGGCCCGCGCAGCTTTGCCAGTCAAAACCGGAACCTCTGCACGTCGCTCGTCCTCCTCGGGGGCAACCTCATCGGCAGGGGATAGCTCTTCGAATGGCTCCCCCTCGCTACCCTCTGCGGCCTTGGCAGCCTGTTCAGCCTCGATCTGAGCTTGGTATTGCTCGAACTCCTGCAGACGTTGCTTGAACCCTTCAGGATCTTGCTCGAGGTTCTCGGTCTCGGGTAGTCCAGTGCGGGCGCCAGTCTCGGCAGCAGGGGCTCCGATGGGTTGAGGAGCACCAGAGTTCTGGAGACTAGCAAGCACCTGACGCTCAGTGTTCGCAAAGCCAGTCAAATCATCATCCCTAAAGGGGTCTCCGTTTCCCGATCCAGAAGGGGCAGATGGTTGGCTGCCTACCGGCCCAGCTCCTTCAAAGAAGCTGCCAGAGGGAGGCATGGCGCCGATTGGTTGTTGATGGGTTGGCATTCCGATAGGATTGGGCGATGAAATGCTTCCGAAGCTTGGCTGGCTCTGGAGGCTGTGGGCACTAGAGTGGTGCTGCAGCATTTGACCAGGGATGGGGAATTTGGACATAGCCTGAGCGCGCATCACGTACTCTCGCTGTTGAACCATGAGATACTGCTCTTCCTGTTTGCGTCTCTCAAGGTTGTTCTGTTCCTCAGCAGTCAAGGTACGTCCAAAACTCGGGAATACGCCGCTCAGGGGTGGAACCACACCACTGTTCCCCTGAGAAGGGAATGGCCCAGGCTGCGCAGGAGGACCGTGGGGAATGCCGATTTGAGGTACCAAAAAGGGCTCACGTGAGTTGCCAATACGCCTGATGAGTTGGCCTAGGGGCTCGAATTCGGGGTCTTCCACTTTCTTGACACGCAGGTCAGGCGTAAAGAAGTTTGCCTTATACCAGTCGTTCATTTCCAGACCAGTGAAGGGGCCTTGAACCTGTCCTTGAGGATCCAAATAAACCCATCTCATACGATCCGGCATAACCATCTGTCGAACTTGTGCAGAGGGGGGCTCGGCGCCACCTTGACTGCCTCCAAAGGGCAAACCACCACCAATAGGAGTGAAAGACTGAGGAGCTGTTGCGGCAGAGCTAGGATGGCTGGAATCACCAGTGGTGAAAACACCTTGAGCTCGCGAGGCGTCGCTAGAAGGGAATAGTTCCTCGAAAACTCCGCGATTGGGTCGCATTGGGCTCTCGGTGTCGCGGGTTGGAATACCAAAGTTGCTCCGGCCAATGGCACCCAAAGGATTGCTCTGGCGAAGGTCGGGCAGAGAATCAGACAGATTATTGTCATGTTCATGAGTCTGCATCTGTGCCTGCATGGCGGCAGGAAATAGAGAACCCATCTTACTACCACGGCCGATACTTCCAGTCCCAAGGCCACCGGCGCTAGCAGGGCCGAAGACATTGTTGAGGTTCGACAGTCCAGGCGACTGAAGCTCCCCCATAGGACTGAAAAGAGAGTTTCCGAATACAGCGCCCAGGTTGGGTCGTTCGCGATCCGGAGTCCCGATGGCAGGACCACCAGGTGCGGGCCAACCTGACAAGGTATTCAGCGAAGGGTAAGCCTTGGCACCCACGCTGGAGGTCTGACTGCGATCTCCTCCATCATAACCACCAAAGCCGCGACCAATAGAGCCAAAGTTCGAAGGCGCATCGTGGAGACCCGCGCCATGAGATTTGTCTTCGTTGCCATCGCCGTCGTGGCCATGACGGTCAGTTGGAGGGCTGCGGTAAGGATTTGTCTCGGAAGGGCTCAGAGGACCGTCATCGCCATGACCAGCAAGGCTAAGGCCTGACATGCCAAAATCGGCTGCAGAGCCCTTGATGGGCGTACCCATTGCACCTGCTGGATTATTTTGCAAGCCGGCAGTGTCAGTGTCCGGTGCGCCGCTGAGTACCGCGCTGCCTGATAGAGTTTCGTCTCCGAAAGGATCAGTGTCGGTTCGTGGGCGAGATCGCCAAGATGGCTGGTTAAGAGGGTTTTGGCCCTCGGCAGCCTTGCCACTCAGGTTATCCGAACTGTCCTTGGGAATTAGATGAGCCAGCCTGCTTCCACTAGCAGCACCGCCAACACGTTTATCACCAACAGCAGGCGAGCCTGTCAGTGCGAAGTTACCGAATCCTCCTGCACCAGGCGTTGTCTGGTTGGAAGGTGGCCAAATGGAACCGACACCCCCAATACCACCTGTGTTGGAGCGCATCAAATTGCCAAATGGGGGCAGCTTTCCAGGAGCCTCACGGGAAACAGGTTCACCGTCGGAATCGTCGGCTTCAGCGTCCTTGAGATCGGTTTTGCTACGTGGAAACCAGAGCGGTGGGTCGTCACGGTTGAAGCGGCCAGCAGCAGTGGGAGATGCCAAAGCGCTCCCACCAAACGGGTTCGATTCAATTGTCTCACGTCGTCGTGTACCGGGTCGTGTGGCCGATGAGGGTGAACTGACGCCAAAGGTGTTGGAAGCGCCTTGGGATAAAGATGCCTTACGTCCGTTGGCACCACTTTGGTGGGCGTCTTTGTTTTGGGTCGGAGGTTTAAGCGGCGAATTAATCTCAGTATTAAAAGCCTACTAGTGATTAGTACAAACTTAGAACACCAACAGTAGAGTGGGGACTGTCGCACCTCTCTCTCCTCCATCGACATATCCTGCAGTCCCATGGGAGTCGAATCACCAGAATCATCCCAGCAGGCGCCAGGCTCCTGCGGGATATGATTGTCATTAGGCTTGCCCCAGCCTCTGGGAGCATGCCCATTCACTTGTCCGGGATTCCATCCTGGGGCGAGGAGGTGAGACACATCGACGGCCGGTTTTTGTGAGCGGTAGATGCCAAGGAGCTCCTCCTTTGTGTATCGCGCGGGGGGCAGCTCATATGTCGAGTCGGACGCAGTCACAGGGCTCCCGGCAGTAGCGGGGGGTTGAACTGCATGATCCGTTGAGGGCGGCGGCTGAGACGATGGCTGGCCGATGGGAGTTGTAGATGACCGACGGAAGGTAAGTGTACCATTAGCGGAACGACCATCTCTTCTAGCCCTGAAATGTTGTTAGTGATGGTTCATTAATGCCAACAAAGTCCAAGTATAGTGGAGAAGTGTGCGTGATAGCCAAGTAGGTGTTGCAACTGATGGACAGTGAGACACTGCACTGAGAGCACCCTGATATAGACATAGGTTTCGGCCGTATGCTCAGATGACAGTTCCTGGTATCCTGAAGCGCCATCCGCGACAAACAACCCAAGGGGCAAAGCATAGAGCTTCCTGTACACCACACTACGCGTGGGGTGACTGGAGCACAGTATGCAGCACAACATCCCACCATGAACTAGGCCCAGGTACTGAGGCCCAAACAAGAAGTCAGGGAGTGGTAAGTACTTACCAGTCTCCAGATCCAGAAGTAGTTCCCCTTACATCAATCCTTGCTCCTCTGGCATTGGTGGTATTCTGACCAGCGGCAGCCGAGGCAAAGCTCGAGGGGAGATTAGTCGGCATATTGAGTACGCTACTACAAAGCTGATGCTAAAGTAATTTCAAAATCGTCGTCTCGAGTGCGGAGAATTCGAGCGGACGGGAGAGAGTGTGGAACGTCTTTGTCGTTCGAGGTCAAGGGGCGCAAATGGTGCGTCGATGGTTGGTCGAATCGGCAAAAGATACAGCTGAGGGACAGTGAGTGGCCTTAGGCTGCAATATGGCTGAAGATTGGTTGCTAGGAGCTCTGGAACGAACGCGGAGCAACAACGTAAAAGCTTTAGTTGTGGTCGGGGGACACGAGAGCACAAAACGATGCTTTGTAGCGATAGTCGAGAGACGAAGGCGGCGGGCAAGGCGATATGCGATATCGTAATGATAGTGTTACTAGCTGTGATCGGCGGGGGCGCGCGACGTAATTGTTGACTGAAATGATGTTTCTTGTTTTTTTCGGAGATCCGACGAGAAGAGTTTCGTGTGATGTTGCGGTGGTGATGTAAACCTTTAAACGGGGAAAGGAAAAAAATCGACTGGAAGGGTTTTGGGTGACGGAGTCGACCTTCCCAGAGATTGGCACTGGGCTTTGGTCCAGGACACCTCACTGAAAGTCTTGATTAGTGGGGTTATTAGGTATGATCCGTAG
Organism: Fusarium equiseti; assembly: GCA_003313175.1. Taxonomy (NCBI): domain Eukaryota; kingdom Fungi; phylum Ascomycota; class Sordariomycetes; order Hypocreales; family Nectriaceae; genus Fusarium; species Fusarium equiseti. The sequence continues at coordinate 1,124,605 of QOHM01000007.1, forward strand.
TGCTACGCAGCCCGCCAGTCAGAAGAATTGACTACTGAAAGCATAAGAGACGGAATAATTTAGTCATCTTATTTGAGCTTAGGCTAGCTTTTACGCTGCTTTATTTTGGCAACCTAAGCACCGAGGATAATTCTTCTGTTACCCACCTAGCAGCCGGCAATTTACCGGCACTTTGACAGATTGAATTTGTTCAGGGCTGAACCTATCCTTAAACGAAAATGGGGACGAGATGCAGAAGCCATAGAGACTTGTCCATTTCAGTCTTGAATTTCCTCTCAAGATTCAAAGCCGAGGGTAATCTAGCTAAGTATATACCCAGGCTGTTCGCTACCGAGCACCTGGGTCAGGGGGACTCTGTGTTTTTCATCAAGGATTGATCAATATCTAATCTCCGTATCGATCTATCAATTAAAGGTACCTAGAACGTGGCAAAGAGGGGAATTAAAGTAGAGAGGGGTCACGTGTCGTCACACAGTAAGGCACTGTATGACATTCATCCTCGCCTATCTGACCTGAGCCTCTTCACGTCGCGCTAAAGCGCGTCACGTACTCCAACCTCATCAGAAAATTGAATTGTAAAACATCCACCAAGACAAATTCGGAATTGTAAGCCACGAATCAAAATGTTAGCCGTCAGAGGCTTGACAGCCCGAATCATGATACGAATACATAGAGGAAAGCGATTGGTCTCAATGTTTTTATTCAATGCACCTAGTCTGTAGTATTTGGCACTTAACTTCCTTGACCTTATCCAGGCAGGTATCAGGATCATGATGATTGACCGCCGGGTGCCTAAGAGACGAAATATTTCAGTCATCTTATGCCTGCTTAGACTATCATTTAGGCTCTCTTATTTTGGCACCCTAATCCTTAGAGGACAATTCTCTTGTTACCCAGTAGGCAGGCAATATAGCAGTTCTATGGCTCTGGTTTATTGTTGAGTCTTGTCGAGATCTTGCTTTCCTCTTGATTCGCATATTCCTTCCTCCTCTGTTTTTCATTATCTAAACACCTATTTTGCAAGGTTATACGGATCTCCACTGTGGGAAAGCCAAACAACCATCCGATCAAATGCATTGCAGCAACCTTGCGTCGGTTCAGATACACTCCCTGGATTCCTTTCTCGCTTTCTTGTTATTCTTCGCCACTGCACTCTACAGGTACATACGTACTGAGTCCATCAAAACTGACTCAAATACCTGCCCCTGGCTGTAAAGTACCGATAAGACCATTCGCACCTTTTATAGTTAGCTTCTACGTCTCCAATCTTGGGAAGAGTCTCTCACGCTAAGTGAAACATTGATAATGCACAACATATTACAAGCACCCACCATCCACCCCAGTCGATCGTGCTGGTGCAGTACTCAAACTCATCGCTGGATGATTTAGCTTGACCTCGGCACTGGTGGAATGAAATGGACCAGTAGGCCACGTTCATAATCAGGAGGCACCAAGTTGCCATCATCGTTGTCCACGTCAGAACGTAATCTGTGATATCGCGCCTCGAAACGGAGACCTTCAGATAATAGAGAGCATGAATGCTAAAGAACAAGAAAAATGCCTGTTAACTGGAGTGTTGATGCACAATCTAGATTTCCCAGTTTCCGGTTGCAATAAAGCTTACCAGCACCAAGTTGGACCAAACAAGTGCTCTTGACACTCTTATTCCGCCCGCATGTCTACAAGCGCAGATTGTGATCATGATTGCCAAGAAGAATAACATCAAAGATGTGCGAATCACCGTGCCACACAAATAGGGCGACAGCTGCCGTGGTTCGCTCGCCGGCGTGATACGGATATAGTAAGAGGTGCATCCGCAAAAGGGCATGGCGAACTTGGTTTTCTTCAAGGACGCCCCTGAAGCAAACAAAGTTGAGAAGAGAAGAATGCCGAAACGACCTCAATCGTTTCAAGTGTTTGGGGCGGACGCACTTTTTCTCCAATATCGGCTATTTGGAAGAGTAACCGAGTGTACTGGTGGGATGCTCTGGATTGGGCAAATAAATTTGAATGACGAAAGTAACTTTGGTTGCCACGTCCACCTAGGTGCCGTCCGATATGAATGGGTACTTGGGGGGGCGCAAATCATGTTGATTGATCGACATAATTGCGAGGCGTATGAGGAGACGATCATATGGCCGCGCAAGTCCGAAATACTGTAACTGGCAGTGTGATTATTTATGAAGATGGTGGGAAATTGTCAGATATTGGTAAGGAAATGGGCTTTGAACTTCTTATTCGCCCGGTCTGGCGCTCGCAACATCATTTGATCTCCGAGGATCTCACAAGCAAACTGCTTCTGAGGACCTTTTTCGTCACTCGTGGCTTCTCCATTGATTGAAACTTCAACTAGGAAGATAGTACCTTCCTTGGGAACGACCTTGACTCCCCTCTTTTTGGTTATAATTTCGAAGACAAACTTGCGGTCTCGGACAACAATTCCTTGGATGCCAACTCGGCTCGGGCAATGGCTTCGCACAACCTTGATAGGAGCACCATGAAACTCAGCGCTCGCCAGCTTCACTGCTGCGCTAGGCCCTCCGGTGAAGATGTCATTTCCAAGCAGCTCTCGGGCATATCCTAGCCACAGCTGGCTCAAAGGCTCATAGATGTGATATTTTTGGCCGTCCTTGGGTATATCGTGAAGACCAAGATTTCTCTTTTCCCTTGATGATAGCGGCTTGGGTCTTTGCTTCTGTTTCTCTTTCTTGTCATGGCGAGTCTTTCGGCGTGCAGCGCGGGCATTGACGGTAGATGGTGGAGGAGAGGTTGGTCGAAGGTGAAGCGAACGGTGCTGTATCTTTTCTGAATAAATGCGATTTGCGCTGTCGGGAGAATGCGCTCTGGCCAGCAGATTCTGTGTAGCTTGTTGCGCTGCGCTAGTCATGATGGCCAAGGTATATGTAGCTCGGGGAGTGGGCGGTCGAGGATGAAGTCAGAAGGTTGAAGTCGGAGAAAAAAAAGTGTTTAGTTAGCGGAAAGATGCCGCGATTCTGCAAGCAATTTTCTGGGGAAATGAGACGGTAGTGGGGCCCAAGCTCCTTCCCCCTTCCATCACATGCCGCTTGCTCGGTAGAGTCAAGTCTCGTCTCCACTTGGCCAATGCCATCTCATCGCGACTCGGTTACGAACTTCCAGGATCTTATTTGTATCTTCTTTGATAGTAGAAGGCGGTAAATGTTTTTGCAATCTTCATCAATCCGAAGCTGCAGCAACTTTCAACGCGGCTTCGTCACTTGCTTTGCGATGGTGCTTTTGATACCAAACAGCAACTGATTGTCGATACCTCGGTTCAATCAAGTCTCGGACTCTTACAGTACTTACTACTTGCTTTAACGATAAACGCCAGCCATGTCGCACAACGAGACCGATACCGATTCAACGGTCAATTCGGCACCTGATCTCCAGATCCTAGGCGATGAAATTACTCTTCAGCCCAGCGGTTATGTTGAACCGCCCAAGAAGATTCCCGAGGGCAAGGAGGAGGCCTTGATGGACAAGTTTGCCTCATTCCGCTCTGAGCCCTTTCGGTAATGCCCCCTTTGCCCTTGTCATCATAGTCGCTATGAAACCTGCCCGTGTATTCTGTCTCTTTTGACGTAGACTGACACCCTGTTAGATTTCTTCGCGAGGTTTCTCTCTACGTGTCCGGTCAAGGATGGCGTGCCTATGACCATGTTATCGGTCAGCCGGTCTTCTACTCCGGATTCTCGGAGAATATGAAGAACATGGTTCTCTCCGCTCCTCTTCTTCAGCAAAGGATCAGCCGACTTGCTGAGCACCGTGTGGCCGTTGAAGAGCGCGAGGGTATGCTGCCAAAGGACAGTAAAGACTACGGCGCTAAACGTTCTGAACGACTCAACGAGATTGAGTCAGGACTCCAACAGCTTGCAGACAAATGGACTGATGACATGATTTGCAAAATGGAAAGCAAAGCTTTCATTCGTGGTGCTTATTACTTGGCTACCCAGCTGTTGACACGTGCTTACCACCAAGGTATCCATGTCTCCAGCGAAGAGGTCTTGCGGCTGCGCAAGGTTGCTGAAGTAGCGGCCCAAAAGAAGCAGAGCATCATCTTCTTGCCTAGTCATCGATCGCACGTTGACTACGTCTCCCTCCAGCTCATTTGCTACCGTCTGGGCCTGACGTTACCGGTTGTAGTGGCAGGAGACAACTTGAATATACCCGTCTTGGGCGAATTCCTACAACACGCTGGCGCCATGTGGATCCGAAGAGCATTTGGTGATGATGTGTTATACACTACACTGGTCCAGTCATATATCGATACACTACTCCAAGAAGGTTATAACTTTGAATGCTTCATCGAAGGAGGTCGCTCGCGGACAGGAAAACTACTGCCACCAAAGTTCGGTATCCTTAGTTTCGTCCTCGATAGTATTCTGTCCGGTCGGGTCCAAGATGCCATCATTTGCCCTGTCAGCACCCAGTATGATAAGGTAATAGAGACCGAGGGCTACGTTACGGAACTGCTTGGGATGCCAAAGAAGAAAGAAAACTTGGCCGACTTCTTGAGTGGAGGTTCATCCGTTCTATCGTTACGTCTAGGTCGCGTGGATGTTAGGTTTCATGAGCCTTGGAGCTTACGAGGATTTCTGGATGATCAGCTATCAAAGCTCCCCAGCATTCCACGTGGACTCGATACCGATCATCAGCGCCCTGAGGTCCGAGCTGTACGTGAGAAACTTTTGCGGACAATGGGGTATCAGGTGCTGAGCGACATCAACGATGTGTCCGTTGTGATGCCAACAGCTTTGATTGGCACTGTTCTTCTAACACTTCGTGGTCGTGGAGTTGGTAAACAAGAACTGAACCGACGAGTTACATGGCTTACAGAACGAGTACGTGCAAAGGGTGGACGCGTAGCCCATTTTGGAAACGCACCTCTCACCGATATCATCGAGCGCGGCCTCGAAGTACTTGGCAAAGATCTCATTGGTATGGTCGATGGTCTCGCTGAGCCTACTTACTATGCTGTTGACCGCTTTCAATTGTCGTTCTACCGCAATATGACAATTCATCTCTTCATTTACGAAGCGCTTGTCAGTGCTGCTATGTACTCACGAGTGAAGAGAGGAGGTGGTCCACAGATGCAAGACATGCCATTTGATGAGTTGAGGGAGCAGGTGTTCTTTCTTTCGTCTCTATTCCGTGGCGAGTTTATCTTCTCTAGTGAGGGTCTCGATACCAACTTGGATAGGACTTTGCGAGGTCTGGAAGCAGATAATGTTATTCGTGTGGATCGTGATGCTGACGGCAACGCCACTATGGTCGGTCTTGCGGAACAGGAGAGGAAGGCTGGTCGGGAGAATTACGATTTCTACTGCTTCTTAATCTGGCCGTTTGTCGAGGCAACCTGGTTGGCGGCTGTCTCTCTCATGGGACTCACCCCTCCACTTGGGCAGAGTGAAGACACTTGGATCGAGCAAAGCAAAACACATAACAGTGCCCAATTGGTAAGTCATAGCCTACATTCCAGCACACCAGCCGTCTTTCCTATCTCTTTGTGCTTACAAAATTTCTCTTTAGCTCGGCAAGACGCTTTACCACCAGGGTGACCTCTCGTACTTTGAGGCTGTTAACAAAGAAACTCTGAAGAACTCATACATGCGCTTCGAGCAAGATCAGCTTCTCCACGTGGTAAAATCGAAAGATTCTAAGATTCCTCCACGCGTCCAACTTGATGCCTCCTGGCGAACACCCCGCGATCCACAGACGGGTGCTTTACTTGCTGAAGGTAAACTATGGGACTTCATCGAAAAGATTGCCAAGTCACGCCGCGAAGGCAAGAATCGCCGCGATGGTGCTACAGTCAGTAGTCGTGTGCTCCGACTCACTGACGAGCTGGGCCGTAAGCTTTGGGAGGAGACAATGGAAGGTGAAAAGAACGGGAAAGGCAGAGTACCAAGCACCTTAAGTAATGAGGAGCAAGAAGCTTTCGGGAAGAGTGTTAGAGAAGGAAAGAAGAAGAGAGAAGGGAGGGCTCGGGCTCATCTGTGAGATTTATCGGCGTGGTTCTGTACAACATGTTTTCAACAAGCGAGTATGCCTTCCTTTTCATCATCAGCCCTGTTTGGTTGATGAAATCGGCGTCAGACGTCCTTTTTGGACTATACCAACACATTTTATCATAAGAATTTATATACATACTCAACTGGGCATTGGTCTGCCCTTTATCTAACTCAGTATTTCCAACTGCAACATTTGAACAGCTCATGCCTGTTCGGGTATTGTTTTTGTCCGGTTTTATACATTATTCTTGCATCCAATCTAGGTACTGTGCTGATCCTGGGGCTTCAGGATGATATTGTCTATCAGACGCACGGGTGGTCCTCCGCTGAAGCCTAAATCCTCACCTTTCTGTGCCTCCTCGACGGGCAACATCTTGATTGCACCGCTCAAGACCGCTCCACGTGACGGGTCAATCTCATCAATCTCCGTTAACGTGTCTGGATCTGCGAGAGAAATATAGTCAACTTCGAAGAGAACACGCTCGGTAGGGGAGAGCTTTGACTGCTCCGATGCAAAGGCATTGATAACTCTGTGCGCCTCACCAAGGACGGCTTCTCTAGAGCAAGAGCCAGAAGATGTATAAGCAGCGGCAGCAGCGTGCAATGCTCTCGGAAAAACGATGGCGGCAGCTCTTCGTCTCGGGCCAAGGTAGACATTTCTAGAACTGAGTGCAAGCCCATCTGTATCGCGCTCCGTAGGCTGAACGACCACCTGCAAAGGCAAGACGAAGTCCTTGACCATTCTACGGATGACGACTGTCTGTTGAACGTCCTTTTGACCAAAGTACACTCGCTCGGGCTGAACGATGTTAAAGAGCTTCAGACACACTGTCGCAACGCCCCGAAAGAAGGTTGGTCTGCTGGCACCTTCCAAAACCTCTCCCACGGGTGTGATGGTAACAAAGCTTCCCTTGCTATCAATCTCCTGGCCTGGGAAACCACTTGGATATATCTCCGGTGTTGTCGGCGCAAACACAGCAGAGATGCGACCCAAGTTCCCTCCATCATCTGCGAGCTCTCTATCCAGCGCTGCCAACTTCTTTGCGTCTTCTTCCCAGGTTACGGGATACGATGATAGATCCTCCTTTATCCCAAACTGCGCAGGGTTTACGTATATGCTCACGACGACATGATGGTTCTCCTTGGCAGCGGCGCGGATCAAAGCAAGATGACCTTCATGTAAAGCGCCCATGGTAGGAACGAGGCCAACAGAACGGTGATTGACAACATGAGGGTTTCTCCAGCGACGAACAGATTCAACGGAGCGTAGGACACGAATTGGCGACTTTGGAAGGGTTTCGAGGCGGGAGGAAGTCGAGCAGGCCGATGCCATAAAGCGAACCGAAGTGGTGAAAGGCGAGCGATGTCGGACAAAGCGTAGAGGAAGCATTGTGGCGGTAATTTTTTTTTTTTGAAGATATTAATGATATAGAAAAGATGAAAGAAGAGACTGGTCAATTGAAGTCAAAATATATCATGGCTGGTGGGCGCAGCAAGGTCTCGTGATAATTTCTGCCGCGAAGCTTTGGGGACGGTTCAAGACGGATTTCTTGGTGGAGTTGAAGATGCAGGGGTCCGTTTTTTTTTTGGAGTTTGTTATCAGATTAGATTGGATTCCAACATGTGAAGAAGGTTACCCTGTACCATCACCATTATTTAGCTGTGTAAGCCATCGGCCAGACCTTGAGTGTACGAACAGCCAAATAGCAAGGGAACTTTTCGTTCGAGTTCTAGACAATATGTGAGCTTTCTTAGATTCTATTTAGAATACCCTCGTAGATTTATGTACAGATGTCGATGCTAGTAGCTCATTCGAGGGAACAGCACAGAGCTACCGAGGCAAAGCGTGGGAAGGGTCATTCAAGAACAAAATGTAGATTTGGATCGGAGATTCATCGTAAGTAATGGCAATCCTATGTTGATCCATAGAAGGCTGAAATTCTTGTAAAGATATTATCTATGTCATTAAATCGTACAAGTCAGGAGAGTATATATAACCTGGACGCCATTCTATGTGCTGCCGAAGCGCTGGGCTTGAACCAAGCAATATCCATCATTACCCAAGAGACTCCTCCACATATCCTTATTACCCGTGTTTCTATTATAGGAGAGTTAAGAGAATGGGAACTTTAAGCCGCGCCACCAGTGATGTTGGCAAGGTTGAGCTTCTTCCAACGTGTGAGCAGAGTGATCAAGAAGGAGAAGCCAACAAAAGCGATGGCCATGGCGAACACGGTGTTCAAGCCGTGCATATAACCGTCAACAACGATGGGATATGTCTCGTCGTCAAATGTCTCACGAAGAGCAGTAGCGCCAGTGAGAATCAGCTGGCCCTTGTCAATTTGAGGAGCGTTCTCGGAGATGTCGAGGAGCATCTGGTTGACAAAAGCAGCCTGGCCACCAGAGACGATGTAGGCACCACCAAGACCTTGGAAGACTGTGCTTTGTTAGTGATGTGGTTATTACTGCGAGTTGATGAGAAGCACTTACACAGAAGAATACCAGTGGCAGAGGCGAGATCCTTAGGGTCTACGGTACCCTGGACAGCAATCATGGGAATCTGGAAGGCTAAACCCCAGCCAACACCAGCGACGATCTGGTAGCCAATCCACTTTCCAGTCGATGTATCAATATCAAGCAGATACAAGAGACCGGCACCGACGGTTGCAATAGCGGCACCACCGATGAGGAGAGGTTGGTACCAGCCTGTAGCAGTGACAAGAGCACCACTGATGATAGTAGAGAAGGTAACAGCGAGAATGAGGGGAAGATTGCGAACACCACTGCTCGTGGGAGAGGCATTGTGTATAGACTGGAAGTAGATGGGAATGTAGTAGATGGCCAGGAAGAAAGAACCGGCAAAGATGAAGGCAAAGGCGCTCATGACCCAGACGGTGCGGTTCTTGAGGATGCGGATGGGAATCATGGATCGTTCACCCTGAACGTAGCAGGAAGCGGCCCAGGCGACGGTGATGGCAACCCAACCGACAAGGAGACCGATGACTACAGAAGAGTCCCAAGCGTGAGCCTGACCACCGTACTGAACAGCCAGAATGTACGAGATGGTAAGACCCATCATCAAGACAATGCCGAGGGGATCCATCTGGAGAAATTTCTCAAGAAGAGGAGCTTTGACAGGGACGGCAGCACGGGGAGTCTTGAAGAAAAAGAAGATGATGGCAGCAGAGACACCTCCAATAGGAAGGTTGATGTAGAAACACCATCGCCAGGAGACGTGATCAGTAAAGGCACCACCCAAGAGAGGGCCGATAACCGAAGCGATACCATATGCAGCACCGATGATACCAGTAAAGGCAGGTCGCTTCTTGGGAGGAGCAGAGAAACCGATGATAGTATAAGCTCCAGCACCAAGACCTGCACCACCAACACCAGCGATGGCACGGCCAGTGATAAGGGCTTCAGCGTTGGGAGCGGCACCACAGATGACGGAGCCAAGTTCGAAGATGAAGATGGCCACGATGAATGATGTCTTGAGAGGGAAGTACTTGTAGATTTTACCCCCTTTGGTGGTGTTAGTGATAAGTTGGAACTGGAAACAGTTGAGGTTATCGCGACTTACAAGTTGATTGGAAAGCACCGACAGTCATGAAGAAGGCAGCACCATACCAGCCGACCTTGTCAAGACCCTTAAACTCATCAGTGATCTTGGGAATAGCTGTGGCCACGATAGTCTATTGGTTCGTCGATGTTAGCACGTATTGCGTCTCATGATAAGGGGGGGGATGGAGGCGTAACGTACCAAGTCAAGGGAGAAAAGGAAGACAGCCATGACTAGGGCGAGAACGATGAAGAACATGTTGATACCAGTTGGGTAGTCATCTTCTTCAGGGGAATCACTGTCACTGTTGCCTTGGACTGTACCAGCTTCGACATCTTCATCTGTCTGTCCCTCCTCCTTCTTCTTCTCCTGAACATCCTCTCCCCGTAGTGTAGAAGTTGTAGACTCGGGACGATCTGTAGTCGCAGGGACCTCGAGCTTCTTCGCTGATTCGGCCGCCATGATAGCTGATATTCGCTTGAACTCTGTTGATTAAGTCCGAGTTAAGCTTATATTCGAGCTCTGAGAAAGGGGTGTAGAGTATGTGTGTGTAAGTGCTCGAGAGCCTCTTTGGTGATCTGAATCTGGAACACACTGGATAACAGCGAGGAACGAGTGCCTTTATAATTTGCGAGATACGACAACATGGCTACCCAACATAATTGTTAATACATCCATATTACTGTATAATCTGACTCCCATTGTCCCAGGAGTTAAGCTCTACCCGCACATAAAATCCGCCTAGATGATACCTACAGTAGGGTATAAGTGCACTCATTGTCAGCATAACGGACAAGAGACAAGACCAGCCAATAAAGAAGAGGCGGAGTGGCGGACTCCACCTTATGTCCGCCATCTTTACACCCTTTTCTACAGTTATCTCGTAAGCCAAAACCGCTACAACTAGACAAGCGCCCACGCTAAAGTGATTTGCTCATTGAGGATCGGTACTTGAGTGCGGACATTGTCCATGCGGCTCACAAGGTGGTAGATCTCTTTGACTGGAAAGTACCGTCTCTGTAAAGTACAATGTGTAAGTATTTAGGCCGATATGCAGGTCTGCGGCGTTTGAGGGAAACTGAAACTAGCCATGATGAAGATTGGTGTTTAGTCCGAATCCTCGGACTAAAGTTGTGGTTTCAATCAGCAAAGCAATTATCCTAAACTGCATGTTGAGACGATGGAATTATCCTAAACACATGCGGATGTGTTTTGTCATGAGAGTCTTGATTGCTGACACCTTGTGAAATACCTACGGTATAATAAAAACGTGTTAAGGCCGTGTTTACCGCATGTTAGTTCTGAGTCTGAGACAAGAGACTTTGCAACGAGGGTCCTGCATAACGCTTGGCATAACACGTCAAACAACACCAGCTCAACGCTTATTGACACTTTAACTACCTATCTATGTACGCACGTGCAAACGGACCGACAACATGTCAGACAATGACGGTCCGTGAGTCACTTGACCAGGTAGATCAAGGAGTCGGAGAAATCAAATTAGCCAAATAAACGTAATAACAGCATCGACTGGATGTTACCAGCCGAGGACAAAGGGATCTAGATAAATTATACGCCCAGGGCACTTACGCATCAGTGAGATATGGGCTGACGTCCATCGGTACCTCCGGAGTTAAGGCTCACTGGCTCAAAGAGTGATACAGCAACAGGAACAACACTCTAAAAGTAAGACACTTCGGTTTATCTACTGGCTAACAGGCTCGCGTCCGTCCATAATCTCATCTCACGCCGTCAGCATATCTGATGGAGTTCGGTTAAAGCAAATCCTATCGAAGGGTCTAAACGAGACCCGAGGGCATGTTAAGCGACGATCTCCCCCCAGGAAGTGGTTGCAGATCTTGGATGAGCTTGTATTGATATCCCGCTGGTCTTGACTCTTTGTCCGTAGCCAGACACTGACACTTGCGGCAAGATAAGGAGGAAATATCTTTCCGCGTTGCATATTTACGGTTGGCGGACGAATGGCGGCGGACAAAGCCTGCGGAGTTAGTAAGCGTTGATGAACTTTTGTGACTCTTTCAAGACAGAGAGGTAGCTAGGGGTAGGTAAGCGGCTCTGTTGGCGTTGGCATGCCAGGCAATGCTGACATATTGACCGCTTTGGAATTATCCAGGGAGGGTTGTTTCTGGTAAAATAAGCTCATCTATCCATATACAGTACAGGCATTTGATCCATGGCTATTGGGAACGGTCTGACATCCTCATCATCCCCACGTGACGTCTTCAAAGTCAACCTACAGGAAGGCATCAGGATATTAGATGGAATTGGCCGCCGAGAGTATAAGAGACGAAATATTTTAGGTTGCTCTATAGTAGCTTAGACTAGCATTTGGGCTACTCTATTTTAGTATCTAAACATTGTAAGATAGTTCTTCTGTTACCCAGTTGAATAACTTGTGGCCTTTCTACCTCTTCTTTCTTTAGGCATCTTATTCAATTTTCTTTTCTTCTTCCCCGAACCAGCACTATTGCAATCCAGTCTATTGTTTTTCTACACAGACGATCATCGGAATAGTGTGTGCTGGATTTGGGATTGAGCGGTATATGCCCGTCCAGCTTCGATTAACCGTTCACCCTCAGCTATGATAGTGGGTCGGTCCCGACAGCTGGAGGGGCATTAGACCAAAAGGTCTGTCGATGTTATCGATGACCGGGTCGAGCGCGGTACCAGCTTGTGCCCACTTCTGAATGATGCGCCGGGCGCAGTTTGTAACAAGCGAAGAATTAAAGGCTCGAATGCGGTCACGTTCCACATTATCATATTGAAGCATAGCCTGAGTTCTGATCATGATGGAGGTTTGACCATGGTGCAGATGAACGTACTGGGGATTTACTGCCGCGTTCTTCCTGTCGCGCCAGGCCCAGTCAGCAACTCCAGTATCAGAGTTGAGGCCTACAAGGCCGAAGTAGATGGGCTGGCCCGCCCGACGCTCTATCTTTTGTCCACCAGGAGTCACTCCAGCTTTGATCTTTTGGGCGCTCAGGGGGTGATTCTCCGAGAGAATCCCAACTTGAATTCGTGTATCCACAAACTGTCGAGGACGAAGCCGGTCTGCCGCTCGGATTGGAGTATTCGAATTCCACCCATAGAATACACCGGCCAGGAAGCGCTTAAAATCTGGAGCCGTCGCGGGAGTGTCCATGATTGCTGCGAGGCTCCGGAGAATGGTCGATGTGTCGTAGAGCTCGGTAAGGGTTAGGTCCGCTCCGTTTCTGATCATCATGTTCGCCTGTCGGTAATCGGTATAGTTCATCGTGTCTCGGATGGTCTGGAGAGACAGTCGATTCGGGTTTCGAACGCCCTGACCTTGGTTGTATGGATGCATACGTGCCTCTTGAGCACGTCCTACATCCCTACGAACTGGTCCAGGAGCGCGTGGTGGTGGCACTTCCAAATGAGCATCGTCGTTATCGTCGATGATGGTTGGAAGATTGTTGTTGTTCATGACTGTGCTAGGAGATATATTAGCAATAGCTCAATAAAAGTCTCCTCTCGTGGCCTTACTCAGTACTGGTGAGTCACGGCGTAGTGCTGTGATATTGGTGGTATGGAGGGTTGTGATTTAAAGATGGCGCAGAAAAGAACGGAAGAATTTGTAGGTTCTTTCCATGTTATAACTAGAGCTGTTAGAAAAGCAGTGGTAAAGCAGTAGTGAAGCAGTGGAGCAGTGGTAAGCAGTGATAGCTGCAACTTAAACAATGGCCACTTCTCTGCTTCTTTTGTATTAGATCTATGATATAAAAAAGTATATCAGGCTGTGAATGTATGAATTCTTCTCCTGCTTTTAATTATTCCTTGTGTCCCTTGGACTGACGTTTGTAGTAAGCTGTTTGCTGGTACGTAAGTCGTTTCTTCCGCTCTCCAGGTGTCTCGTTTGACCGCTTTGTCTTTCGGTAGGTATTATCTTTGTCCGGTCTACTCCTCTTGTCGGTAGCTGTCTCGTTTGCCATTTTATCTTGATCTCTGGCCCGATCGCGTTCAAGTCGCTGGGTCCTCTGCGCGGGCGTCTCGCGTGCCTTCTTCTTGTAGTAATAAGCCCTGGATCGTTCTTGTCTCTTCGCCTTTTGCGCAGCTGTCTCGCCTGCCTTCTTCTTGTGATACCTAGCGAGTGCGCGCTCGTTTCTCTTCTTCTTCTGCGCCGCAGTGAGTGATCTTGGCTTCTTGTGGTAGCGATCCTTTTCACGGTCCAGTCTCTTTCTCTTCTGTGCCGGCGTCTCGTTCGCTACCTTCTTCTTGTAGTAGCCCTTGAACTGTGTACGTCTCTTTTCCTTTTTCTCGAGTGATTCGTTCAACCGTCTGTTCTGGCTTCGTACCCTCTGCTGCATTTGATGGTAGGCTTTGGCAGCGTCCACGAATCCGTCTTGTGCTATTGGCCCTGGCCTTTCTAGATCTCGAAACAGGCCAGTTGCCCCAGGGAGAACAGATTGGAAAAATATATCCCAGTTGTTTGATGTCGACAGAAGCTGGTCAATGTGGTTGCTTCAAGATTGATCTGCTGAATGGTGAGAGGTTCTGAAAATAGACTGGCATTAGATTCTGAGTCTAGAAGCGTGCTGCGATTGACCAGGTTGCTAGAGTTGGTACGTGATAGCTGCATGAAGGTTGGCTGACAGATCTGCCTATTCTGTCTGACGATTTCAGGGTCCAGTGGAATAGTAGGCTCATTCTGGATAAAACTTTCGGCTGTACGGCAGTCAAGAGCAGCCCTGCTAGATCGACTGCTACTGAAGTGAGTGTGTGCGAGGAAGATGTCAGTATACTCCTGGGCTAAAGATGTATAGGACGGACTGTGTAGTTTATAGTCTCTTTGATAGTTAGCAGTCATAGTTACCATTGTTGGTATGATGGTACTTTTGATCAGAAACATTGTATTGGCTTGGGCGACATCAGGTGAAATAGGGTCATTCAAAATCCGTGGGTGCCAGGGAATGCGGAAGACTGTCCCTAATAGTAGCGGGTCGAAAGCCTGTATCATTTCAAGGGAGCCGACGGGGCTTATGAACCCTTTGGAGAACGCAATCGTTGAATGTATATGCATCCCAAAAGTGTTTGTAGCAATTCGAAGCTCGGTGGCTGTACAAAGTCCCAACACCAAGCTTTCCGTTGGAAGTATAGCTTCGCAACGGTCTTTCTTGGTTTGGAGACATTGTTTACGGACGTTGACTTTGAGCACACCAAGACCTTGTGCGTTAAAGCCTGCAAAGGTTAGTAGTGAATCAAGAAGGCAAAGTTTTAACTTACACTTTTCCACAATAGTAATAAACTTGCTAGTGAACGAACAGTTCTCAGCATCATGGGAAATGGTTTCGTTGTGTTTGGGACACTGCAGAAGTAAGACCACAACAGCCTTACTACGGTTTTTTTTTTCAGAATTGAGGAAGAAGGGGCCAAATCCATCCACTCTCTGGAGGAAACTGAGGACTTATGGTTTCGAGAAAGTTGTTCAACGTAGACTCGGAATGGAGCAAACCGAAGTACTTTGCAACACCATACAGTCAAATCTATCACAGCTATCACTGAACTCCTAAGTCGGTAACGTTGGCGATGCCCAAGTCTCCCGATAGAAGTGTTCATTCTTCGGTTCAAGTCGTAGTAAGGTTTCTGCAGGCTGTAGCCGGGATTCCCTCTGTTCGAGTTGTAGTCGCGGATGTCCATGCTGTAGCTGAGACGGCAGGAACTGGGATGACAGGAGCTTGATTAAAGACACAGAAATTCCCAGAAACGCCAGAAGAGGAAGGAGTACAGCCATTTCTCTCTTCAAGTCGCACTATAGGATGTCCATGCTGAAGCTGAGAGGGAAGGAGCTGAACCCAAGGAATAGTAGTCTTCTTTGGGGGGTTAGAAGAGGAAATGTCTTTAAAAGAACCGACAGTGTTAGTATAGTAGCTAGTGTAATGCAAGGTATTATCTAACGAACCATGTCTATTAGCTGGCCGTAAAGGAGGCAGACGAATTGGAGATCGTGATACCAGGGGTTGAACCAAAGATACGTCGACAGTCCCAGAAGAGAAGGAATGGTAGTCGATTATGTTGGAGCAGGAGGGGGTGTCGTTCGAAGAGTTATGGGTCTTGGCTGGTCGCAAGGTAGGTAGAGTAAGTGGAAAGGGTCGGGCCTGCTCAGTACTCGCTGGAAGATCGGGAATAGACGCCATCTATAGTATTAATCAGTAGAGTCACCTAAATATAAGGATTGCAAATGTAAATTACTGTATAGCTTATAGCAAGAACGATGACAAGTGAGAGGAGGTTTGCAGATATCACACTCCAGACAAAGGTACAGAAGGACGAAACAGCAAAGGCCAGAATTACAGAGGGTAAGACCTAACGTGGAAGGTCTAATTACAATCTGCTCCTGCTGTAGCTATTCCTTCCTTAACTGTTTTAGTAGTCTCGTGTAAGTTATTAAGTAGTCTTAGGAAAGAACAGACTGTATATTGTATAAGACTCTAATACTAGCTCCTTTCCCATAACCTAGAGATAGTAAAGTTACCTTGCTATATATCATATTAAAGCTTACAGATTTAGTAGTTTTCTCTGGGTGGTCATAAGAGGAAGGAGAGGAGGGAAAGCTGCTATGCCTTGCACAGCAGCTTTATGTGCGCGTGAGTCACTGTGTTGGCGATAGTTGAGTTCAGTAGCTATGGTCGGCACTAATGAATTGAGCCGCAAGTTGACCTGCTAGACGGGCTGATCTTTACGTTAATAACTATAAATAATAAAGATATAATATAAAGGCTAGTAGTAGAAAAGAGCAGAGTATTATATACGTAGATAGGTAGGTAATAGGAGAATTGTCCTCTAAGGCTTAGGCTATCATAATAAAGTAGCCTAAGTGCTAGTCTAAGCTACCATAAAGTGACTAAATTATTTCGTCTCTTATGTCTGAACCTCGGCAAATGTTATCGATAAGAGCTGTCATGATCCATGATAGATAGCGCCAAGATCTCGGCTCCGATTGTTCCCAAACGTGCTAAACTCGAACAGTAAGGTACAGGCGATCTCATGACGATGGACTGCAGCAACTGGACGAGGGCATCTACAGGCAATTGCCGGTCCCGCTCGCCATCATGAGCTTTACCGAAACGAGGCACAACATTACACAATTCGAGCCTCGATAACGATAAAGAGCTTCGGGACAGCAACAGAGCAGCTAATCAATTGCTCTCTTGAGGAATCCTGCATCAGGTTCTCGAGACAATCGATTGCGGGGGAGGCGGCGATACATACATACTAGCTAAACTCAAGTCGGAGACGCTGAACCCAAGCCCGAGCTACCCCTCTCTGCAGCCATGTCTTTGAGCAGCTATAAGAAGATGGGTGCAGCCCTCGCCTCGAGGTTTGCATCTGTTGGTATCTCACGTTCTGTGCATACAGTACCTCTTCGACCTTTGACGCGCTCACGGTGTCGACTCTCAATTGCTCCTCTTGCCCGAACTATCACGACAACACAGAAACGCTACAGCACAATGTCTGACTTGTATGTTGATCTCGAGGCGCCCAACGGGGTTAAGTACAAGCAGCCTACCGGTCTCTTCATCAACAACGAATTTGTTCCAGGATCGTCGACCCAAAAGATTACTTCCATCGACCCTGCGTAAGTAATCTTCTCATAGCTTCTGAAGCGTGGGCTAATAAGTGTGTGTATCAGTACCGAGAAGGAGATTGCCACAGTTCACGCAGCCAATGCCGATGATGTCGACAAGGCTGTCAAGGCAGCACACGCTGCGTTCCACAACCCCTCATGGAAGAAGCTGCCTCCTCCTCAACGAGGTGTTCTGATGAACAAGCTTGCCGATTACATTGAAGAGCGCACCAAGATCTTTGCTACTTCGGAGGCTTGGGACAATGGTATTTAGAAAAGCTGCCCGTCCATTCCTATATCTATACTGATTTCGCACAGGCAAGGTTTATGGCGATGCCGAAGGCGGCGACGTTGTCGAAGTTATCAACACCATTCGCTACTATGCTGGCTGGGCCGACAAGATTACCGGCCAAACCATTACTGCCAACCCCAACAAGCTAGCTTATACCCTGCGCCAACCTCTCGGCGTTGTCGCCCAAATTATTCCTTGGAACTACCCTCTTGCCATGGCCGCCTGGAAGATCGGCCCTGCGCTGGCATGCGGTAACACGATTGTCATGAAGGCTGCGGAGCAAACACCTCTTAGCATCCTTCTCCTCGGCGAGGCTATTAAGGCAGTCGGATTTCCCCCTGGTGTTTTCAATGCTCTCAACGGCTACGGCAGCGAGGCTGGTCCTGCTCTTGTCGAACATCCTCTTGTTGATAAGGTTGCTTTCACTGGCTCCACTGCTACCGGCGCCAGGATCATGGAGATGGCTTCTAAGACCCTCAAGAACATCACCCTAGAGACTGGTGGTAAGTCGCCTCTTTTGGTCTTTGCTGATAGTGACCTCGACGAGGCCGCCAAGTGGTCTCATATGGGTATCATGTCCAATCAGGGCCAGATTTGCACAGCTACTTCTCGTCTGTTGGTTCAAGACAAGGTCTACGACGAATTCATCAAGCGCTTCCTCGAAACCACCAAGACTGTCAGCAAGGTCGGTCACCAATGGGATTCAGAGGTGTACCAGGCCCCCCAAGTCTCAAAGCAGCAGTACGATCGCATTCTCGAATATATCGAGATTGGAAAGTCCGAGGGTGCTACTCTTCTCGCTGGTGGACAGCCTGTTGATGCCTCCAAGAAGGGCTTTTTCATCCAGCCCACCGTTTTTGGAGATGTCCATAACCAGATGCGTGTCTTCCGCGAGGAAATCTTTGGCCCTGTGGTAGTCATCACCAAGTTCAGTGATGAGGAGGAGGCCCTCAAGCTTGCCAATGACACGACATATGGCCTTGGCGCTGCCGTCTTTACCAAGGATGTTGAGCGTGCCCACCGAGTTGCTGCTGAGATCGAGGCCGGTATGGTTTGGATCAACTCCACGCAGGACTCTGAGCCCTACATCCCCTTCGGTGGTGTGAAACAGAGCGGCATTGGTCGTGAGCTTGGCGAGGCTGGACTGGAGGCCTACAGCAACACCAAGTCCATCCACGTGAACCTGGGTTCCCGTTTGTAAGTCATTAAGGGAAAGGTGAATGCATAACGTGAGTGATAAGGCGTTTTGGCGTATCGCAGTCGTATTTAAGAACTAGCAATTATCGGAAATACCGGAAGGATGAATCAAAACTGGGCTTTGAGGCGAAGTAACGTCAACCCCCAAATAGCCATCTGGTTTATTTTACTTTTTAGTGAAGCTGTGGCTGCAGCTAAATCCGCACAGTAATTGGAAGCTTGCCCGCTGTGATACACGTCATAGTAGTTCTTAGAGGTTCCAACAGGATAGAGAGTGAATGACAGCACGCGACACTTGCATTCATTTGTCGTCTGTTTCGAATTGTTATTAAATATTTAAATACTCGGTACGCCAATATCTATCATTATCGTATTTCAAAATGACAGACCTTCCTCCTCCCGATTATTCGGACCTGGATCTACCCTCCTACGATACCCTGATCAGCGCTCCTCCCGCTACAGTCGCTGGAAACCCCACTACCAAAACCGTCCTTGGCCCTGCAACACTTTACATCTCTGGACGTTTCATCTACTCAACCGACCCTCAAGCACCACCTCTCTACGAATTCTCGCATTCCATCGGTTACCTCCACGACAATGATCGCAGCGTAAAAGTCGAGCGCGTCGACTCGGTCGTCAAGACCTCTTCCGGTCTTCCCCAAGTCGTTCTAAGAAACCGCCACCTCTTCGACCTCAAGCATCCAACCGCCGCCGAGTTCCCCACGTTTCCCTACCATGCCGAAGCCGCTACCCGTCGAGCTCTATGCTCCTTTGGAGTCACCTACTTCCGCTCCGGTAATATTCTACGGCAGAAGAAAGGTTTCCGATTTGACCGTGCTGTGAAAGGTGCCGACCGTAAGCTCGAGCCCCATGGTATGCTGTACGAAGCTTGCTCGTCGCGGAGTAAAGGCGTAGGGTACGAATGGAGAGATTCGCAGGGCGAGTTGATAGCGAGAGAGGTCGAAGACGAGCGAGTCAGTATGAGCCTCGTCATCACAGCCGAGATGAGCGTCGAACTGCGCGATGCCCTCGTCGCAGCCTGGATAGTTCGAGTATGGTGGGACTTGGCGAAGGGGAATACAAACTCCTCGTCAGCGCGTTTAATGCGGGTAGGCGGTCGCCAGCAGAATCTGTTGCGTGTGTACGCTGGTCTCGCTGACAGCCCTTCGTGGTCATAGGCACATGCCGCTCGCGGACAAAGGATACTGGGATCATGAGGTGGGTTCTATGAATCTTGTCTAGATCATAGAGGGCTAATAGCTATAGAAGAGCTTTTGTCCAGGATCACAGAACTGGCTGGCTATGGCATCGGTCTTTTGGCGTCGCTACTTCTATTCTATCCTACCCCTTCAATATCTGATTCATTCTAATCGAGCAAAACGTTGGTCGATCTTGGTCTACGAGGCCTCTTCTTGGAAACTTCTCCCCAAAGTCGGAGCGCAGGAGATTGCTCAGGGCTCATTTAAAACATACAGATTAACAAAATGCAGTCTGCTTCATAACCGCATTGCTAATAGCTTAATAAATATCCCATAAGCTAATTTTGCCATCTTTGGCTCCTGCAGCGATCCAATGTGTTTGTCGTGCAGTTGCTATACGTTGCTCCTTAACACTGAGTCCTGTTCTGACCAGGGAGGTTGTGCGTGTGCTGAGAGTGGTCGTAGTTTTGTTGTTCTCTTCACCTGTCGTTGACGTATTGTCTTTCGCCTTATCTGATATCTTAACATCAGCGAAAGCAACAGCGTAGCATCCGACTTGATGCCATTTCAAGACAGCAAGCTCCTTCATAGTCTTCGTAGAATAGACGCGCACTCTAGAATCCCATCCTGCCGTGGCGAAGATTCTTCCATCCGATCGTATATCCAGACTTTGCTGTCCCGAGTGTTTGGTGTTGATAGCCTTGAGGGGATCTTTCCATGCGACACCCTTCTTGGGAGCACTTGTGCTGGTTTGTGCTGACGGTGAATTAAGTCCTGCAGATAACAGTGATTTTCCCTTGGGGTCGTCGTCTAATATCTCGACGACGCGCTCTGTGCTCTTGGGCGGCTCCGGGTCTTCCAGTGGGAAAAATAATTGAGTGGGTATAGGATGTTTAGCGACGATGGAATCAGCACTGGATGTAATGAAGAAGTCATTGCAAACACTTAGCGACAGAACAGGCTGTGAATGCGCTTGTGAATTGTATGTAGTGATCCATTGACCATCAGCTCCAAGGCGTTGCACAGTCGCATACCCATTCTCAAAAGCAGCAATGAGCGTAAGAGCGTCGTTATGATGGAGAAGAGCAAGACACATGGCCATGCCCGTCTTATCTCCAGCCTTGATGGTATGAATCCGGTGTTGTGAAGGTAGATGGTAAATATCGATCTATAATGGCCGTTAGTTTTGTCGCTTCAACCGAGACAAGCGTTGTACGTACAGCGTCTGAGTTTAATGTATTTGGCACAGCGATCAAGACCTCAGAGGCAGTATCAACAGGCTCAGAAACGCTTGAACAGATTGCGAAAGCACAAAAGTTCAAGGTATTGACCTCTAGAAGATGAAGAACCCATGGTTGAGCTCTAGGCGTTGGCACGTCTTCAACAGGAAGTGCTGTGCTGAGATGGTCCTCATCTGCCTCGCCAAGCTTCCATACTATGAGCTTCATATCACGTCCATGCCTGGGATTTATCATTAGAAAATAGTCTCTCTGTTTTGAGGAAGACGTTACGTGATAATTTTGTCGTCGCCCCAGCCGCGAATACCCAAGAGTGCTTTTTCGTGTGCGCGCCAAACGGCCCTTGGGCGCATTATGGTGAGATCCCATAGCACCACGAAACCATCTGCATCGCCTGTGATGAGACGCTCATTCGATCGGATGAAAGCT
The DNA here is from genome assembly GCA_003313175.1 of Fusarium equiseti. NCBI lineage: Eukaryota > Fungi > Ascomycota > Sordariomycetes > Hypocreales > Nectriaceae > Fusarium > Fusarium equiseti. The sequence continues at coordinate 1,146,151 of QOHM01000007.1, forward strand.
GCCGCATGGATCTGGGACTTATGACCGCGCAATATGGACTTGGGTGTTGGAGTTGAAGAGTCCATTTCGTTAACAAGGATTTGTGGCCATGGTTAGGAATTTTGAAGGTTATCAAAAGTAGAGTTGATTAGGATTGGATTTCTACGCTGCTGTGGAACATAGTCATAATTTCACTCTCTTCTTGAATTCGGTCAACATAAGTAAAAAGTTTCTAGCTTGCTTTTATCGAAATCTATTTATCTTGTAAAAATAATAACGTATTTCTTTGGGTAGTCATTACTTATTCGCATGCAATCGTTAGTCAAGATTATCTTGATGATCGCCTAGGCGGACCGATGGATCCGCTATTGCTATGGATATAAAGTATTCGAATTAATGCCTGACATGGCTCTAGATGCAAGCCTGGGGGAACAACAGAAAACTATTGATTCATATTGAATGATCAAGGACTTGAAATGTCGCATCTAAAGATTATTTGTCACAGACACAAGGACAGCATTCAATGTCAAAACCAGCTGAGAAAGCGCTTTCGTCACCCTATTGGCTATCAAGCCCGAGTTATTTCGGGCTTTTGTCTTACCTATCACTTACAACCGACACATCGAAACTGGCTGTATATCTCAGGCGTACCCGTGCTACTTATCCGTGTAGCTCACTTGCATCGCACATCGTCTGAGGGGGCTGAGTTCTGCCGCAGAAAAAGACATCGCGGTGCACGAGCAATATTGACAGGCGATTCAATAAGCGAAGCCTGCGGATGGAAGGAAGTCTTTATCGATCCTAATACGAGGGTTCGTTTACTCCGGCTTCCGGCAATGCAAGGCAAAGGCAGCTGGGATGCAAGCCGAGTTTCATCGACCCTGGGCGCCACATGTGTAATGTATACTTATAACTCAGCATCCATACATCATGCGGCAGATAGTATACGCTCCAGGAACCAATTCTAGAGCTGCTTACTCCGACGAACAACCTTCCTTGTATGGAAGGCATCATGCACAGCTGAGTTATCTTGCCGGACAGATGGTTCGGCCCGGCATCATGATTTCTCCTCCAGTCCAGCTTCCTCACTGGCCTCTAAGATAAGACAAGACAAAACTGAAATTGAACACAGACGCCATTCCGTGTAAGGGTCTCAGTATTTGCCAGCTTGCTGTCCGAATCATAGCCGAAGAAAGAGGCTGATCGTACTCGCACGACAGCCGGAGTACAAGTCCGTGGTAACTGGCTTGCGTGCCTTGGCTACTAAGAGAAGTAGGTGGTGTTTCGCAATATAACCATGGTGCAGCGCCCGGGTTCAGGCGGAGTCCTTCAGCTGGTTACTAAGGCTCAGAACAAGAAGCTGCCCGGAATTGATACCATCTTAAATTTATACTCCTCAAGCTCCATCCGGTTCATTCTCTTATCTCCAGTCGCTCGTTATTACACCCCGCCCTATCCCTCCTGGTCTATACTCCGACTGTGGAGCCCGCAACGACAATCCCGAACCTGCGACGGACGGTCTTTTATACCGAGCCCGGGGTAGGGAAACCGGATCAGAAGCCGTGGCCTGGACCCCAAGTTATGATTTCATTCCATGCCCCGATTGAATTTTCTAGAACATTTAGAACATTGTTGTATTGCGGGTATCCAGTTATCCAGCCTCAAATGTGACAACAAAGCATCTGGATATATTTTGCAACACCAAATCTCCAAAACCAACGTGGCTGCATCGACAATACTCGCAGAGAAAACGTGCATTACTACCGTGGCCTCCGGAAGAGCCAGGTAGATAATAGTGTCGGCGCAAAAAGGCCCCAATGACATCGCCAAGCTTGGTGTCAGCTTCGGTGCGGCGATGCAAAATGAAGAATCCAAACAAAGTCAGACAATGTCGTTCCCACCGGAGTGGCAAGGATATTCACCAGGGCAATATTCGATGGAAGATAATCTTGAGTTCGACTTCTTTGATTTGGGATCCCATCGGCATCCACATATGGCGACGGTGCCGATCTCCGAACCCCCGAGCCTCAGCCAGGACACGACAACAATGTCCACGGAGAATTCCAAAGGGATGAATGTGCAAAGTTCCATGTCAACTCCAAATCCCACTCCAGTCAAAGGAAGGAGAGTCCGAACAGGATGCCTGACATGTCGTGAAAGGCACCTCAAGTGCGACGAGGCCGTGCCTGACTGTATGAATTGTCGGAAAAGAGGTCGTGAATGCAAAAGAGGTGTGCGTCTTAACTTTCTTGAGATCAACCTACATAGCCCTGCTGCTATACCGCCTCCAGAGGATTGGGCAGGTATGGATTCCCATCTCAAACTCGGGTTCTGTGCTGATCGAAATTCTAGTCGAATTTCAAGACGAATCACGAGAGATTGCTTCCGAATATCGAGGTGGTCTTGGTCGCTACGCACCATATTCTCCAGGACTCGATGATAGATATGACTCGAAAGAAGCAATATCTCTGGTAGCAGGCAATCATTCACGAGAAATAAATACTGCCACTGAGAGATTTCAGTCCGGCTCGCAACAGCCTTTCAGCTATGCACGCGACAACACCACACCGAGAGCATTAGACGACCCGGGAGGCCCATCAGGTAGTGCAATCAAGCTTGAGCTTAGCGACAGCGGGCAAGGTATACTAAGTGACGTATCGAACATTGCGACACCGCCGTCATCGACACGTTCTGTCGTAACCCCGAGGACAGAAATGTTCCCAGAACAACTAATAGCGATGAGGAATCGTCCTTCATCGCACCAAGCAGCAGTCTCAGATATCGGCAACTTGATACTCCCGCACCTCGGAACATCGCCGCACAATGAGCTTTTGCTTGAACAAGCACAAGAAGATGACCATATCCATCATCCAGCCATTCAAAACATTGAACTAGTGGGTCGCGACATTCTCACTTCCGCCGAGGAAGTCCATTATATGCAAGTTTTTGTCGACGAGGTTGCAATCTGGATGGATTCTTTCAACAGGGACAAGTACTTCGCCAGAAGTATCCCGCATCATGCCCTGAGGTCGACAATGCTCCTCAACGCCCTCCTTGCATGTGGCGTGAAACATGCTTCTTTGATGTCTCAGGAAAACCACGACAAAGCGCTTTTCTATTACAACACTGCGACGACACAGCTCCTGCGGAGCCTGCAGAATCCTGATCGGAATACTGCCGAGTGCGCGACGACAGCGATTGTGCTCAACGTATACGAGATCATGTCCGAAAAGCCCGCCCACCGGATGAGTCATATAGCAGGCTCCCGAGCCTTAGTACGAGAGTGTGGGTGGAATGCGAAGAGCAACGGAATGGGGTTGGCCTGCTTCTGGTTGAATATTGGGATAGAAGTTCTGAACTGCCTCGCGGCAAACTGGCAGACAACATGGAGCCCCGACGAATGGGGTATAGACTTTCCAGAGTCTGATAACCATCAACATAATGGAGACGGGGATGAACAAACCTGGGTACATCGTGCCCTGTATATTGTTGCTAAGGTCACGAACTTTCGCGCGACTGCAGGTCAGTTCGACGACATGAGTCCACAGGCCGAGCGGAACTGGGTTGGCAATCGCCTATCGCAATGGCATGAGCTTAGAAGACTCTGTGATGGTTGGAACACACGTTGCCCGAGGACGATGCATCCATTTGGCTATGTGAAAGCAGTAGAGTCAACGGGCAAGTCGGTGTTCCCTCGTATCTGGTAGGTCAACCGAAACTTCGGCACTGAGCTTTGCAATAACCCGTATCTAGGATGATCCAGCGAGAAGCGACAATTGGACAGCTCCTGTTCCACACTGCCCATTGCATCCTTTTACAGACGCACCCAACTGAGTCTTTTACGTCTTCAGAGAGGCTCCGTGCCTTGCAATTGCACCATGCGTACCAGGTATGCGGCATCGTGGCCCATACCACAGATAGGGGGGTTGCTATAGTTGCGATTCGTTGTTTGGCAATTGCAGCTGCCGTTCTCACCAACCCTACCGAACAAAGTGAAGTTCTCGAGATTCTTGAAAGAATCAACAACAAAAATGGCTGGCGTTTGGGGGCAGTAGAGATGGAGCTCAAGAAAGGATGGGGTTGGCCATGCATGAAATTACCCACACTGAGTCCGAAAACAGAAACCAGCCATGATCTGGGTGCCTCGACAACTCGAAGAACCTCAACATCCTTGACGCCCTCGAGGTTATCGACACCACCGGCCATGGCCTCTGCAGGGATAAAAACACCCGTCAACCCATTGAGCTTTGCTGACTTCAAACTGCCCAACCACCCCTATCAAAATTGGTATGAGCCACCTAGTCGATCGAACTCTTTCGATACGTCGTCATTGTAGAGACCGAATGCTTATGACCCGGGGCAGGGATCATTGGATAGACTTGTGTGCGTCGAGCCTTGAAGGAGTAAGTGTTTATTGTTGATGCATGGTAAAATAGACAGCGCTGGGATATCTATTGCTTTTCTCTAGGGTGCAGGAACTGGAGTTTTGTTTGTCGGCTTGATAGATGGGTAGAGAAAATCTTCGTCTTCCACAGTAAAGCATTGTACTCATTGAGACTTTCCTCCAGGCTGAAAGTTCATACTGTAACCTCCAGTATTCTCGTCCTTGACCATCTGGAAATTGTTCGTGCTCAACCCAAAGGGCTTAAGAATGCCATTTCCAAGGTCCTTTAGTTTGCCCCACATCTCGCCCATCTCTTTCTCCTGCGCAGCCTTCACCCGCGGGGGTAATTCTCGCAGTTGCTTTTGAACGACTCGAAGGTCTGCTGGAGCAAGACTTTCCGGCTTGGCAGCAAGAGCTTTGCAGTCTTCCTCTGCGCCAGCGAGGTTGTGCCAGCCACCAGCCTCAGTGCGGCCACGGGCTCGTCTCATAAGGGCCTTGCATCGAATGCGCTGAATGTTCGCCTCAAGTGTCTTGACTTCTTCATCGACTGTAACAGGTGCTGGGGCCGCACGTGAAGCTCCAGTACTGACGATCTCTTCTTCCACATCGTCATCCTCCTGCTTAGTCTTTTCTTCACCGTCTTTCTTTTCCCCAGACTGCAGTCGACTGTCACTCTGTTCAAGCTTTTCCAAAGCTTTAAGAGAGTCTGAAGCTGCTTTGACGGCCTCTTTCCAATCCTGAAGTTGAATGTGGCAAGCTGCAATATTGCTGTAGATGACTGCCCGAGGATAATACAAGTATTTGGGACATGAAGTAATTGCATCGTCGTATTTGTTCAGTGCATCTTGATACTGTTTTGAAGCGAACAGAGCGTTTGCTTCCTGCTTTGCCGTATCCGACTCTTTCACCAAGGCCTGGACGAATTAGTTTAAGTTATCGAACACGAGTCAAAAATTGGATGATGTGTGTTCAAAGATGAGAATGATGAGTGTTCAACAAGCGTACCTCCTCTTCTTCAGGTGTGAATCTAAGCTCCTGGCCATCGATGGAATCGTCGGCGTCTTTGGTTTCGCCGGTATTCGGTTTCTTTACCACATCGTCTTTGGTGGGCGCGTCTGAACTCATTGCTGGGTAAGAGGTATTGAAGTTGATAAATAACGGTCCCCTACTAATGAATTGAACTCAGATTGCAAAGATCTCTTGACAGGAGGTATATGTTGTCTCAAGAGTGTAGAGCGCGTTAGAGAAGTCTGAAACGGAATGAGACTGTTGGGAAGACGAAGTGTCACATTGAGAAATCTCATGAGCCAATCTGAATACCTGAGGACAGGAGCCTCATAATTCCGATGGGACGCTCCTGCCGGCTCTAACCACGTCATATAGCCACTAAGCGATAGCTGGCATCCTAGCGAGTGTTGTCCCCACTGGAAAAGCCCCGCCGCGGGGTAGTTTTCCAGCACGTCGCCTCTGTGATCGACTCCCCCACCTGCTGGAAAAGGCTGATAGCGACGGGACGGGAGTCACTGCTTGCGGCTGTCAGAAAAACTTCGCGATCACCTTGTTCGACTTCCACCTTAGGTTCTGTTCGTAGCTTCAACTTGCATTTTCGCGTGTCTCCTGGCACTGGTGTTCTTATTTATTCTTCACATCCCGGTCTATAAAAACCCCAACTGTCTCTCTTACTACGGACCTATCTATCGTCCTCAACCCATTCGCACTTTACATCACCATCTCTAAAACCCCCTGATTGCTTCTCTTACTACTTACCCATCTTACTACGAACCCATTTTTCGTCCTCAAGTCATTCGCAATGGCTCCTCGCACTGACTTCCCTCCCGTCCGGGCCTGTCTCTTTGACATGGACGGCCTCCTCCTCGATACTGAAGATATCTACACTAAGTGCGTCAATATCATTCTGGAGAAGTACGGCAAGGACTCTCTTCCATGGTCAATCAAAGCCAAGCTTCAGGGCCGACCCGGCCCCCAGGCTAACAAGATCTTCCACGACTGGGCTCAGCTTCCTATCACCTCTGAGGAATACATTGCTGAGAACACCGCCCTTCAGAAGAGTATGTTTCCTGAAACCAAGCCCCTCCCTGGTATCGTCGACATGCTCGGTCACCTTGGCCGTACCCGATACTGGGATGTCAGGGAGAACTCTACCGGCGAACCTCACCGAGTCCACATCGCTCTGGCTACCAGCTCTCACCTTGGCAACTTTCGCGTTAAGACAAATCACCTTGAGGAGCTCTTTTCCGTCTTCCCTTCCCATCGCCGTGTTCTCGGAGATGATTCCCGCTTGACCCCTGGTCGTGGCAAGCCACTACCTGACATCTTTCTTCTTCCCCTGAAGACTATCAACGACAGTCTTCCCGCTGGCGAGCGACCTATCACTCCCGAGGAGTGTCTCGTCTTCGAAGATTCTGTCCCTGGTGTCGAGGCTGGCCGCCGTGCTGGCATGCGCGTCATCTGGTGTCCCCACCCTATGCTCAAGAAGGAGTATGATGGACGTGAGTCCGAAGTCCTTGCAGGACGTACTGGTGAGGCTGGAGAAGTCGACCTCCACCAGGTTGGTGAGATTGACGATGGCTGGGCCGAGTACATGCTGAGTCTGGAAAACTTCCCCTACGAGAAGTTCGGTATCGCCATCCCCCCTGTTGAGGTCGAGCAGGAGGCTTGCATGAAGGAAGCCACAGAGAAGGTTGTTGCTGAAGTCTAGGAGACTGAGCGCTTCATCCCTGGCGGGCCGCCGGGGATGAAGAAGTCGTCGGACTTGAGCTCACGCATATAAGCATGAGGCAGGTGTGCTATCTTGCTAGTCACTTCTGGCGGCTGACTTCCAATAAAAACATGAAGAAATGAAATGCGACGGAATAGATAGAACGGCGTGGCGTGCTTACGAAGTTCCCGGACATAAGAAACATACGCTGTAGTGGGTTTGTAACCTCGAGATTAGACAATTTGATACCAGGATATAACGCGAAAGAATGCAGAAGCGAACAATACCCCCTGTCACACATCATGATTGTACCCCGTGAAGGACCAGAGTGAGCTTATCGAGGTCGACAGTCTGACCGTGGACACGCATCTCCCCACGCTAGGCTTTTGGGGTGTGCTGCAAGTGTGGGGAGAGAAATAAGACCACAACAGTAATTTGTAATCTTTTATCGCAATCAGAGAGCATAGAAGACGGAATGATCCTGTCACTACGTGCAAGCTTGGGCCAGCATGTATGCCAAGTATCTCTAACGCCCGTAAGTCCCAAAGAATAATCTTTCTCTCAGTTACGAACTAACGACACCGCACAAGTCAGGTCACACCATTGGCATGCTACTTAATACTCATATGTGTACCTTGCATGACATTTATATGCTTCGCGGGACAGTGAAGGAGTTCTGACATGACTTCTCAATAGTCTATGATGGCCTCCATATTGTCTTTGCCACTCCATCTTGTAGCCGATGTTCTTCGTCTCTTGGATGGTATACACCAGCTACCTCCGATACTGCTGAGCCATCGAATCTTCTACTCGGCTCTCTTAGATACGCCAAGTCTACCTTTGGACATTCTACGTACTCAAATCCCTAAGAACCTATTCTTTTTGGCCATTGCTACCCACCAGTCACAGAAGTCTGTTCGAGACTCTAGTGGTATAGGTGTTCAAGACTTTCTAACGAAATGCTGCACTGATTCTCCCGATGACATTGGCGGCAATCAACTAATAATTCCTGTTGGCAAAGCACTTCAGATTGCGCATATCCACGATGTGGTTTTACAGTTACGGGATGAGTTTACTTTGTGGTCCTTACGCAAGCTGCACGGTTTGAGTCAAGACGATTGCATCCCGGACAACCAGCAACTGTCTTCGGAGGAATCATATCGTGTAGCTCGAGCTTTCTACCGCTTTCAAATCTATACAAACCTATTCGCAGAAAGTCAAGAAGATCCTGACCTTTTCGCCTGGCATGAAGGTGATGGAGAAGAAACGACGGATAAGGCAGAGGAGGATATTCCGAGCCCAGTGAAAGATCAGAAGTATCTCTTCTTCGATCAACATCAACCTTGGGTCAACGAACAATTGGCTTGTGTATACAACTTTCTTGAGACAAAAATAACAGGGGGTGAGTTTCCTAACCCTTCTTCCTCCCAATTTTAGGTTCGATACAACTCATTCTGACTTGCACCTAAACTTAGCCATGCTGACCATCTCGTCCGTGACTCCAGCCTATCGGCCAGCCTTGATCAATGACATCCACTGGGGCGAGAATCTGACTGAGTGGCTAGACGAAAGATCAAAACTATTTGAAGAGCAAAGATGCGTGAGTAATATTTTCTGGGTGAAGAAGCTCGGGGTTGACAGTCGTCCAGTTGTCCATAGGTCTCCCACCTCTCACTCGACTGCTGAAGTCCAAGACTTTGGAGGAGTGGCAGTCTTGTCTTGATGAATTGGGTAATGCTGGCCGTAGCTATCTCGAAGAAGATATGGAAGAGTTTAACCAAAGAAAGAGACCTAGTGAGAATCGAGGTATTTGGCGAATGGAGGATATGGAACTGCTGGCTCGGGAAGTCGGCGCTGACTCTGACTCTGACGCTAACAATGTGAGCGACGACCATCCAAGGGAAATGTGGACAAAGGTCTATTTCGACCAGACTCACGGTAGGTTTAGGCTAGGGGACCATGCATGTACATCCATGAGATTCGTCTATGGATTGAGGAGTGTTGGGTATGTCATGTGGGACGAAGCAAGAATGCAGAAGGATGTATGTAAGGTCACTCTAAGTAAGGCATATAGGGGAGAGATAATACATTAAGTTTATGGATTTTATTATTGAATCTTTTCGCATCTTTGGTTCCTGCATATGTGCCTGCACCTGTGCCCGATCGTATGGAGGACAGTCGTCAATTGTCCATTACGGGCCTGCTGAATGTGATTGAAGCTTCGGCCTTGGTCAAGAGTATTTGACGGCAAATTGTATATTGTATTACAAAACAAGTTTTTCTGCCTGGTAGCCTTGCTACTGACCGATCTTTCTCTGTCCAAGGCCAGCAACTAAGCAATGACATGTCGCCTTCCTCCTCCTCTGAGACCAGCAGTCTTTAAACCTGGAAAGGTACCCCCACAAGAAAGGACGGTTATTTCGAAAAGTACCTAGTTGTAGTGTTTGAGGAAGAGGAACATATCGGAAGGAAACAATCAAGGAAGGTCATTTTGTGTCACAAATCTTAGGTATACTTGGCAGTACAAAAGGTGTCTCGTATAATCATCGAAGCTATCATCCTTCAAAAATGTAACTTTGTTGAGGAAAGCCTTAACTGCCATTATACCCTACAAACTTCTGTTGCTGTACTCCTTACGAAGACCTTTCTGGTAACGATCATGTTCACATCGCGTTGAGGTTGACATTAAGGACGACTCCCTTTCATTTCTCTTCAGACTCTGTTCTGACAAGACGGACGCCGGCGGTCAGACTTTTGGGGGTGCCGATCCCCACTAGGTAGATATTAGAGGAGGTCCTGAGTTCTAGAAATCTGTTGGAACTTACATATTACTTGAAGAGTACCCAAGTTGAGGGGTGATAAGGCCCCAACAATGCGTTCGGAGTTGACCCGGATGGGTTCCAGGTTACTGGCTTTAACCGAGCCACTGTAATGAAGTAAGTCTTCAATCATATTTTTTAAGTAGAATGTGATACATACTGACATACTCAGCGTTTTGTACCGAGCTCTTCATCTTCGACTGGTTGTCGGGGCCAGTGAAGGGCTCTTCCTGACCCAAGAGTTCATCACCAGCATCGTGTGTGCCGGCCCGAAGGCAGTCAGCGCCGCGAGGCGATGTATGGCAGTGCCTTTCATCTTCCTAGATAGCGACTAGAATGTCAGAGCAACGCCAACATAAAGGTTATCGCAGATGTGGACAGCCTGTGTCGCAAAGGTCATGGGTGCCGAGGCTGCAACTCCTGAGGGGTGTGGTAGGAAGTACTTACGTCGATGTCTCGATGGCCAGCGCCCATCCAGTGAACCATTATATGACTGCTGGTGCAGAGGTGGGATGTAATAAAAGGATTTTTACAACCGCAGCTATGATAACGTGCCACGGGAGGAAGCCCCCTGGCGATGCCAACGGAAGAAGCAGCGGGGAATGGGGAGTGGGAAAGGGAGGATGTTTGGGAAGCTTGGAGGTCTTCGGAAGAGGAGTAAGAAAGGAAAGGAAGGTAGCTGAGCAGGTGGGAGCTAAGAACTTAGTCTGTGTTTGTGAATTTGGCTGGGAGATGAGCTGTGCGCCCATGTAGGGTGCCGGCCCTTGACCCTGCTGACCGAAGAGTCAGTAGAAACAGCTAGAGCAACGTTACCATGGCATTCTGCGTATTGTTTATCAGGGTGTGTGGGAGATGAGGTGGGTGACGGGTGGAAGCCAGTGGAAGCATTGTCTGGTCATAGCTATGTCAGCTGCACTGGTCCTGGCACTTCAGATGAATAGACGATATCACTTTATGAATGAATTGCATAGAACTCTGCATATATTCTCATCAAATCTTTCTGCTAAGTGGGTAGTTGGTCTTGTTGGAACTCATAATTATATTGTGCAGGTTCATGGTTGTTCAAGCTGATGCAGACCTGGCGACGTATAATGCATAGCAATACACGTGCGTGGATTTATTGATATATGGGCATTCCCCGTGCATTATTGGCGTGTGTGTTGCTACTGCAGTGCGGCCGTCAGTTGTGCTCCCAGCTGGCGTCAGATAGAAATCCATTTCGTCCAGTCTCCTCCTAGAGTCCGCCCATAGCTACCAACAATGCACAGAAAGCCCTATGCTCCAGTATAAAAGTATCGCTTCCACCTTTCGAGCTTCTATTGTCCTTTCATTTTCCTGTGAATCACATAGATAGTGTCTTAGTAACACCTTACCTGATGTACGAGGCATCTCAGGGGAGTCGGCATCCCTATGCAAACGCAGATTTTGTACCATGAAAGGCCGATGGCAGACTTTCTTTGCAGTCCAATTGGTATCTAGGGCTCTTCAAGTTGTTATTCAATTGTATTCATGTATCCAGTCTATGCGATATACGTTCTAGAGACTACCTAGTGTCAGACTAGGTTATCAATTTGTCGCGTTGGGGGTCAGAGCCACTCCTTCTCCTTCGATCGATTGTCCACGTTATCTCTAAATAGTCTACCTAGCGATCGTTGGACTCCTCAGTTGTATCGGTAAGCTTTGCAATATATGCGCAGCGCTAAAACTTGGAGGAAGATCAAAGCCGAGTCCCATCTCGAGCTACCCCTTTACAGACCGCCAAACGACCTACAGTCTCTTGACTGCCTCATTTCGATACAACAAAGACTATATACACTCAGAATCGACCATTGATTGTTCTGAGAGGAGTTTGGGGTATGGGTTCATTCTTGGGAGTAGCGGTGGAGGTTAAAACGCGGGAATATTGGTGGCGTGTCTAGGTACTGAGTATCGCTCCGAGGCTTGAATGATAGTTTGCCTTCAAAAGTTCGGTAAACTAAATAATTTAGAAGTTAGCAGTAGTCCTCAATTCTGTTTACAGTCCATACAGGATGTGTCGTGATGTGAGAGGTTAGTAGAATAGTTTCGCTGTGAGCCTGGTTCGTGGCCAGCGAACCGGAGCAACACCGCTCTGGTTCGACCCCAAGGATGACTTACTATTCTTCAGTTTTATTAACAGGAAGGTTGATTAGCGACCTGTGTTCGAGATAATGTTCATAAGCCAGAAGCTGAAGTGCCGCAAATCAAGTTCGAACGCGCTCTGAGTCGTAGATGGAGGCTTGGGACATCTGCTGAGCGGAAGAGACAGTCCCATGATCACTTGACTGAAGGCTTGTGGTTGGGGAATCTGTTGTTGACCTGCTCCTTTCGATGAGTGAGTATATTTGATAGTCTTGACTGGTGGAACTGGCAAGCAATTGCTCTTTTGTGCCATCTGCTCTGGTGCGCGCAGAAGTTTGGACCAACATCTCGAGATTCATAGGAAATGACCTCTATTGTTCGTGGTGAAGAAACTGCAGCGCAAACAGAGTATGGACAAGTATATCGAGACTGATTTTTAGTTAAGAGTATCGGCGTTGAAATTCTGGGTGGTGGTGTTGTTGCAAGTTAGCGAGGGTCTGTTGTAATTTGTCTCCTGCAGTTGATAGGGAGTAGTAGGTAGCCCGCCAGGTGGGTGACAGAAGAATTATCTTCTAAGACTTAGGCTGCTATAATAAAGAAGCCTAAGCACTGGTCTGAGCTAGTATAAAGTGACCAAATTATTTCATCTTTTATGCTTTGGGAGGCCAATTCTTCAGATACCCTGAGGTCGGCGTTCCATCGCCGTGATAGTCGGCAGAACAAGCGATTCAATTCTTTCACGGTCCTTGTTCAACAACTATCCTAAGTCAACAAGGGCTGTTCTTATGATATCCTGTTCTCATCTCTAGTTCGCCAATGCTATTGTTCCTCGTGCATTCCTAAAGAAATTCATACCTGAACAAGGTCCGTCAACTCAAACTTGACGAACGTCGATTGGTAACATCTGCATAGGTCCGCTATAACCCCTCCCATCATCTCTCAAAAACTCCGAGGCTCCTGGCTACATGATCATGGCCACTCGACCGTATCTGGCATGTTTACACATGTACTTCATCATGAGAAGCAATCGAGAAGCTGACCATCTCCACACTCTTTCCCCAGACGCTTCACCCCAGAAACTGACCAATTCGAACAACAAACCACCTCGACGTACCAATCCCTAAACGGCAATAGAAATGCACAACTTCTACACCAAGGTACTCTCGGTTCCCGGTCATTGCAGAGCCGGAACGTAATTCCCGCTCTCGGAGCCGTCTGCTGCTGCTCCGGGCCGGTTGATGAGCCTGGGACCGGAACCGAGATCCGGTCTGTCGCTAGAATTTGGGGTCTTTTTAGCGACTTATAGCGCCACTGCCCCGGCTTCACATATTCATGGGGTCCGTTTCTCGATCATGACTGGCCTCAATTCAGTCAACATTGACCTTTATGGACACGATGCAACGGCTTAAGCATACTCGGCTGGTGGGGTGGGAGTTTTCTAGCGCGTTCATGTGACGTTTGCTTGGGAGCTGTCGTGGATCCTCGACTTTTTATTTACTTGAGAGATCTCCGTCGACCGGAACTTGGCTGTTTCTCTTCATCTTTCCATTCTTTCGTGTTTCTGTTTCTCTACTTGAGCGAATCCTTGTTCTTTAGAAACTTCTTGCATAGAAACTTCATCATGGCTGAAAATTACCACAAGGAGGTCATTGCTGGCGTAAGTTGCCCCTCAGTCATGAGCACTTCTGGCCCCTCTAAAGATCCATGGCTGCTAACTTGGGATACTCAACAGCTGAAGGACAAGAGCCTGTTCATTCAAGAAGCCTTCATCGATGGCCAATGGGTTGCCAAGGATAACAAGTTCGACGTCTTTGGTCAGTTATACTTCCATCATGAGTTCTGCGAACCTAGAAGCTAACCCGGCCTACAGAGCCCTCTACTGCCACCGTCCTCGGACAGGTCGCCAACTGTGCCCTCGATGACTTCCAAACCGCCATCAAGAGCGCCGATGTTGCCCAGACAAAGTATTTCGACAGCACAACTGGCGCCAGCCGAGGTGCTTTGTTGAGGAAGTGGTACGACCTCGTTCTCGCCAACCAAGAGGACTGTACGTAACTTCTAACGCTCATTCCGGCCCAAGACTAACACAAACTACTAGTGGCCAATATTCTGTCTCTTGAGAACGGAAAGACCTACTCCGAGGCTCTGGGAGAGGTTCTGTACTCTGCCAGCTTCATCTCATGGTTCGCCGAAGAGGCCACTCGATCCTACGGCGTCACGATCCCTTCTTCCGCTCCTCACACCACCCTCATGACCGTCCGCGAACCCGTTGGTGTCTGCGGTATCATTACACCCTGGAACTTCCCCGCTGCCATGATCACTCGCAAGATCGCTCCCGCTCTGGCTGCCGGTTGCTCCGTTGTCATTAAGCCTCCTTCCGAGACTCCCTACTCCGCCCTCGCTTTCACTAAGCTCGCCATCGAAGCCGGTCTTCCTCCTGCCACTATCCAGGTTCTTCCCACTCGTGACCGCCAAGCTGCTACTGAGCTTGCTACCAACCCTCTGGTCAAGAAGATCTCTTTCACTGGTTCTACCGGTGTTGGCAAGTACCTTGCCAAGCTTGCTGCTGGCACCTTGAAGAAGCTGAGCTTGGAACTCGGTGGTAACGCTCCTTTCATTGTGTTTGAGGATGCCGACCTTGACCTTGCTGCTGAGGGTGCTATGTTCTGCAAGTTCCGATGCTCGGGACAAACCTGCGTCTGGTAAGTCACAGTACACCTGATATTTGATTAAGTTACTAACACGACCGCAGTGCCAACCGACTCTACGTCCAGAAGAGCGTCGCTAAGGAATTCACCGCCAAGCTTGTCGAGAAGGTCAACGCTCTCAAGATGGGCAGCGGTCTCGACAAGTCCACCACTCAAGGCCCTCTCGTCAACAAGGCCGCTGTCGACAAGGTCAAGGAGCACATTGCCGATGCTACATCCAAGGGCGCCCAGATCGCAACCGGTGGCTCTACCCCCGACAGCCCCGGTTTCTTCCACCAGCCCACCGTCCTCACTGGCGTCACACAAGAGATGGCTGTCGCCAAGGATGAGACCTTCGGACCTTTGGCGCCCATCTTCGAATTCGACACCGAGGAGGATGCTATTCGTCTAGCCAACGACACCGAGTTCGGTCTGGCCGGGTACTTCTTCTCCAAGGACATCAGCCGTGTTATGCGCGTTGCCCACAAGATGCAAGTCGGTATGGTCGGTGCCAACACTGGCAAGATCAGCGCTGCCGAGGCTCCCTTTGGTGGTGTCAAGGAGAGCGGTTACGGAAAGGAGGGCAGTCTCTATGGAATGGCTGAGTACCAAAACATCAAGTCCATTACCATCGGTAACCTCAACAACTAAAGTTGCATGACAAGTTTGGAAAAAAAGCATTGAAAAATAAGGAGTTTGTCTTTAGCCATGATCAATAATGACGAGGCGAGAAGCCTCATGGAATAACGACTGGGATCAGTATATCAATGATCTCCAAAATACAAAACAGTAAAATAGCTTCAATTATTTCCTGTCCCCTCTCTATGTGACTACATTCTTCATGTCTCCCGACGATAAAGTCAGCTTCCTGCCAATCGTGAGCTAACTCACCTGTTCTCTTTCTGGTATTACTAGCCCACTATCAACTCCTGGAATCGCCTTGGCAAAACCCTTCTATCCACGATCCTTCGAAAGTACATCATGGACACCAGCTCTGTCTCATTACTGTCATAAATCATGTCCTACCCTCCGCCAACCAGGTTTGATAGCGAGATATTTTGACAGGAATGTCTCTGAATTTCTTTGAACCCCGCATTGATCTCTGACAGAGCCTGAAGGGACTGTGACCTTCAAACTATTATACTGTTGCCTCCGAATGCTCATTGGCCTCCAATACGCAGCCGGCTTCCGGTTAAATTATTCGCTATAATTTTGACAAATCTACCCTGAATTACCCAACCTGTACATCACTTACAAGATGCATCCAATCTCTTGGAAGGCCCAATACCGTATGCTGTTCCACAACAACGCTAGATAAGTGTTGCACAAGCTGTTGGTTTATTCGGATTTCTTACCGATCGTTGAGTATTTCTTGCCTCAGTTTCCTATTGAATTCCTCATAAAGTACTAAACAGCTTCCTCCTAGTTCTCCGCACTCCCGCATCACATCTTAGCAACACACAATGGCTACCAACGGCCACACGACTAGTGATCTACTATCGCAACAAGGGCAAGAACGCTTGTTCAAGCTATCAGGCTCCTCTCCCTTAGACGCTTTCAAAGCGCTGTGTTCCCAAGAGACTACTATACAAGATTATCCTCTTGCGGCAGACATCAAGGACAACGTGCCTATCTACAGCCTCGCAGATTACTCGACCTTGACTGAAGACCAAAAGATTGCGCTTCAGGATGAGTGGTATAGAGTTCTTCTCCATGGACCAGGAGTCTTTGTCACATCTGGTCTCTACCAACATCTAGACGTAATCGACAAATCAACAGCGGCTTTCAACGGCATCATCAAGAAGGAAAGTCAGGGTGCGAAAACAGCAGGTGATCACTTCGCCAGTGCTGGCAAAAATGATCGCATCTGGAACTCTTTCAGTAAACATGCCCTGCAAGACCCTGAATCTTTCTTCGAATACTTCTCGAATCCCTACCTCGACCTCATCTTTGCTTCATGGCTTGGTCCTGGATATCGCATCACCACGCAAGTCAACAACGTCCGGCCTGGAGGACAACCCCAAGTTTCGCATCGGGACTACCATTTGGGCTTCATGTCTGCAGAGAGTTGCGGTAGATACCCTCGAGCTATGCAAGTCGCTAGCCAATGCTTGACTCTTCAAGGCGCTGTGGCGCATGTCGATATGCCTCTCGAAAGCGGCCCAACAAGACTCCTGCCATTTAGTCAGTCTTTTGCTTCCGGTTATATGGCGTATCGCCTACCTGAGTTTAATGAGTTCTTTCTGGATAACTACATCTCACTTCCATTGAAGAAAGGCGATGGTCTATGGTTCAACCCAGCCTTGTTCCACGCAGCAGGCGAGAACAAATCTGAGGATATCAATCGGCTTGTCAACCTTTTCCAGATAAGCAGTGCTTTTGGGAAGCCAATGGAAACTGTAGATGCACTACCATTGGTAGAAAGTACGTGGAAAGTCCTGTCCTCTGCGTACAAGAGAGATGGGTTGAGCGACGAGGTTAAAATGTTTATCTCTGCCGTGGGAGAGGGGTATCCATTTCCAACAAACTTGGACAACAACCCTCCAAAAAGCGAGAATATGGCTCCTGATTCGGAACAAGACGTTGTCAGAGATGCTTTAATGGAGGAAAAGAGCAAGGTGGAAGTCATGACAGATCTTCTACAATTCCGGATGAAGACCAAAGCTTAGATAGACAGAATGCACACTTTACACGGAACCTAGTCTTAGCCAGTTCCTATTAAGGCAATTCTATTATTACAGTATTAGTGGCGGGGAAATGTCCTTTAAGCAGACTTTTGTGCCTCCGCATTGTTTGGCTTGAAGATTGCCTGCGCGGTCTTCTTCAGATATCCTCGGAAACTCTCAAAGGTGACAGGATCATGACCTTCCAACCATCGACAACTGACCGACACATCATCCTTGCCAACCCGTACAGACACTCTGAAAGCAAAGAGACACTCCGCTACCTGGACGCTCGCATCCTCAGTTCCCCCCCTCTGCTTTCTTCTCCGCCATGCTCGTGCCCAGACGCGACCAGCAGCTCGGCCAGCGCCCTCAAGTCTCTCAGAGTCCCATTCCCAGGAGATCAAGTCCAGTTTCGCAAGTTCAGCGCGGAACTTGTCTGCAAAGTCGCCAACGTTGTCGCTCAAAGGTATATCCACAACTTTCTCCTCCGTGATTTCAGGAAGCACATTCTTGGAAACTGCCGTCTTGATGCCCCGCGCGACTTCCTGGCTAGGCCGCATGTTTCCGAAGGTCCATGCAATAGCCCAGCGTCTCGTCTTGTTTCCCTGAACAAACTCTGTCACAGCGTAGTTGTCGATGTTATTCTCTCTCAACTTGTCCACAAAGTCTATCAAGCTCGTCAGGAAGCCAAACATGGATGTGTACCACTGCACACGCTCTCGGAGGACAAGAGACTCTTTGAGAATACGGTCGACGAAAGCAATTTCACCACCGTCAGTGACCATCTCGACTTTTGCGCCTGTGCATGCAGTGAAGGGCGCACGGGACTTCTTCTTGGCACTTTCGATGAGCTCTTGCTCAGATTTATAGAAAGGTGGATTAGACATGGTAAACGTGATGCTTGGGACTTGCAGATCATCGAGAGGGATGAGGTTATCCGTGCGTTTTCGTTCGACGACTTTGATCCTCTGGTCAAGATTGTTTAGCGCCACGTTCTTGCGAGCATACTCGAGACTTTTCGAGTCGATGTCTATGTTTGTTAGTTGAATTCTGATCATGGTAGCCAGAGAACCTACCAGTAGCGATGAAGTTCCAATCACGCTCAGTGCAGCCAAGCAGTGGGTAGATGCAACTTGCACCAGTACCGATGTCTAACCCAACAACACTTCGGCCATTCTTCTCATATGAGGAGCTGTCTAAAAGATTCTTCAACCAAAGTATATAGTTATGTCGATTGGTGACCTGCAAGACGCGTTAGATACAATGACGCGTCAAGATAGTGGATGGAAGCTCACAGGTGGGCATAATCGATCATCAGGAAGCTCAAGCTGCAGTTTGAAGTCCAACTTGAGAAGAGTTTTTGTCAATTGCATAACACACTCCGGATCGTTGAAGAAGTCAGTCTTGTGCTGATTCCACCTGGTGGTCTATGAGATTCAGCGACTCGAGTTTGATGATGAAATACTTACAATCGCGAAAAGTCTGCATCTTGAAGGGCAAGTTGCTGAAAATCAGGCGCTTTAGCATAGAGTTCAGCGTAGTGATGATCTCGAGCTATAGCATCCTTCGTTGGTCCTGTAAGGGTGCTTTCCATGGCCGTTGGTTGGTTCGGATCGCCATTGTCGACAGGGAGCGTGTAACCTCGGAGGTCTTGCGAAGCTTTCCTCTTCTCGCCCATCCTGGAGGATTGAGGCGAATGGCGAATAGTTTTTGATGTATTTACGTATCAAATCACCATATTGAGGACGTTTCGATGAAGCTGGGTGATTTGTGACGTTGATTGATCTGAGCTGTTGGTGAAAATGGTGAGTTTGCTGGCCATAGTGCACGTTGGAAACTGAACTCAGGCTGTACCTATAATTTAGCGACCACTTCAGAAGTCGCAGCCTCTGAAACACCCACCATAGAAAAACATGTCCATCAATGACCAAAGATATTATTCAAAACCTCCGATATATATGAAATAGACTTTTGCATTGCATTCTTGACAATCATAACAAATAAAATGAAATCGCGTCGGCGTCGTTGAAATCGTGTCCTCGTCTTATGTACGGACGGCATCCCTCTCTCCATCCCATTATCATCCATGCATCCATATTATCATTACCACAGGAGAACCCTCCATCGCCAACCCTCAAGAACCTTCATATCCTTGTCATCGACATCCGGGTCACCGTTCTCAATTCGCGCAGCAAGCTTCTTGAGTCGCTTCTGCACAGTCCGGGCGACCCGGATTGATACCTCGTTGGAGAATACAAAAAGCACAGCAAATACGAGGAAGGCCAGTTTGGCGAAGCGCCCCTTGCCTAAGACTCCGCCCTTGATGTGATCGAGAAGACCCTTGGACTTCTTAAAGGCGTACTCGGTGTCGTTGGCCGAGGCGTGAGAGTCGTCGTCGTCGTCGTTTCGTCGCCAGAAGCGGCGAATGAGTGGGATAAAGGTAGCGCTGTTAATCAATTAGCAAATACAAGGACCAACCAAGATGGTCATCAACTTACATGGCGCCTCCAATGATCCATCTTCGCCAGCGATGGTTTTCGGCTTCCTTGGCGATGCTACGCACTTCACCCTGCAGAATCCTGAGATCATTCACAACAAAAGTCGTTTGGTTGCGAATACGAGTCTCAAGTTCATAA
Source organism: Fusarium equiseti (assembly GCA_003313175.1). Taxonomy (NCBI): domain Eukaryota; kingdom Fungi; phylum Ascomycota; class Sordariomycetes; order Hypocreales; family Nectriaceae; genus Fusarium; species Fusarium equiseti. Next base: position 1,166,141 of record QOHM01000007.1, read on the forward strand.
GCGGAAATTGAAGCATCGCCACTTTTGCGCTGACGCTGCAAGCTGATGTATTCGCGCAAATTGAATTGACAGTTCGTTCTGAGAGATCGGAGTTCTCCCAGATCAGCCGGGATGTTAGCAGGCACCATCTGGTTAGGCGGCTTTAATGCGTTGGCCATAACCCCAGGATGGTTGGGAAGAAAGGACTCAGATGCCGGGCGCATCGGGAGGTCATTAGGTCCTGTCTGAGGGCCGCTGACGGGAGGATAGTTCTGGGGGTTGTAGCCCTGCGGATTGTAGTTGTTCTGAGGGTTGTATGCTGGAGTATAGTAGTCTTGAGGGTTGTAATTCTGAGTGCCAAATTGCTGTGTTCCAAACTGCTGAGCTTCAGGACCTGGGTATGATTTCGCCCTCTCTGGACCTCGATCATATCCGCGATCACTTCGCTCATACCCACGATCGCGACCCATACGGTCGCGATCACCGCGGTCCCTTTCTCGCGAAGGAGATGGACTGCGAATGGGTTGAGGATCCAGATTCTGGAGCGGTGACTGGTTTGACTTGCGAGAGGGTTCATCCATGGTAGGCGATTAACAGATAGACAGTTGCTTCGCTAAAGAGACAGAAGAAAGGCGTCAATGGCAGGTTCAGGTTCACCGAACAAGAAATTTCGGGGCCCAAATAACCGAACAGAGATCTCAGTTAGAGGGTTCAGTTAAGGAAGGTAAGACTATTCATTTGTATGCATGCGCTGGCTTTTGTCTGTGAAAAGAAGACAGAAAGAGGCTGGGCTGAATAAACGAGGCCAGACCATGACCATGACCATGACGCTCAGACAAGCAGGGATAGGTTGGTACCTAGGTTGGGCGCTCATGTGGGGTGATGGAATTCGGAGTTCATAATTCATGAGGCTGGGACGGAACGGGAAGTCCCAAGTAAGATATGCAACAAGTGAAGTGATATTCTTAGCAACTACTGAAGATTACATACCCGTCTGTCCCAATTGATTGATGACCCGTTGTTCTAAAACCCCAATGTTCTATACATACGGTGCGCCTTGCCATCAACACCCTCAACCGGCAATGCACGTCTCATGTCGCCCAACAGTTGATCCTGCACTTCAGGGTCGAATCGATTCCAGATCCTGCGAACCTGATGCATCAAACCTGTTCGTGTAGTCTTGAAAATACCAGCAAAAGCTTCAAAAAGGATGGCCGTCTCATCCCAACCAACAAGGTTGTGAACATCACGGATGAGAGATTCGAAAAAGTCGAGAATCTCAGCCAAGAGCATGTCTGAGCATCCTAGTCCTCGCTCATTGTCGAGAACCACGCACAGGGCATACATCATGCACGCCCAGCGATTTACTGCCAAGTCGCGAGATGGGTCATCTTCAATCTCTAGCTCGGCTGCTCCAAACATGTCGATGACCCCAGTTCGGGAATAGTCTTGAAGATGGCGGAATAGAAAGTGCAATGCTTGATGGATAATATGCGGCGGATGGGCTGCCATGTCTTGAGGTATGAAGAAACTCCCCAGCTGGAGGGTTCCTCGTCTCACTGCATTTCTGGTCCGGGGTAAGGATGTGAACAAGATGTTCTGATTGATGCTGAATCGTTCTCCAGCCTGTCCAAATCTGCCACCTTGGACTTCGAGATCATACAGTTGTACAACGATGTTGTTCTGTCTTCTATCTCGGACTCTTGCTGCACTTCTGAGTGACGGATTGTTGTTTCGTCTTGGAGGCCGAGGTCTAGGCAGTGGATCGTTAAAGTCTCCCATGTTTGCAGGCGTCTCGTAGGCAGCGTTACGAAATATGGTCTCCTGAGGCTCGCGCCCTGTTGAGGTGTATCGTGACCTTGTACTCTGGCGATAGTAACTCCGCCAGTACATGCTACTGGAATAGATGTCTGCGATCAAGGTGGCTCTGCAAGCGCAATATCTAGGAGTATACTGCTGGTATTGGGCATCTTATAGTCATTTGGATTTATGGTCAAGTTTGTCGTAGGTGATTGCCATGAAAGCAAGAAGGATCATCTGAGCAGCGCAATCAAGTCATGGCACAAGTTTGGATGGATTTTCAAACGCATGTACTTCCAGCAGCTTTTGATTGCTATAATTCTCGTTAAGATGTGTCTAACTACCTACCTAGGTATTTGTAAGTACCTATAACGGCGACAGAAAACATCGCTTCGCGCGAAGCTATAGGGTGTTTGACTCAGTAAACGTGTGTTTCGTTCTTGATCATTTGGCACTGCTATAACACAATCGTTAATAAACACAAGCATAGAATCTGCAAAACAAAACAAAACAATCAATTGCCCAGGATAGACATGATTATAAATTCTTACTCATATCTCGACCATCGGCTTCGTGCCGAGTCCGGCGAACCATACGAGAATGTTACCTGAAGTTTCAGGCACAAGTATTAGGCGACCACCACCACTGAACATCCCCCACCAACTATTGGCTTACACTCTCATTCTCACTCTCCTCGTATCCAATTCCTCTAGTGATACCAATTTCCACTGTCTTCTTATCGACCCTGTTTCTTACTCTGTGAGAATAATCAACCGATACTTTTTCTATTCTTGTTTAATTGAACTGGTATCGTGTTCGTGCCTATCACCGATGCTCTGCTCAGGATTTAACTCTATTACCATCATGTCCATTCTATGCCTCCGTTATCTTCTGCCTCATCCTTGGTACAAGTGACTCTGTGGTCCGCATCTGCCTTGCCTCAAATGCCCACCCGGACAAGTATAAATATCCCGTCTCCTCCCCTCATGTGTCTTGTCCAGTATGCTCAACAGCACTCGTCCTCCTTCCTCTCTCCTTATACACTCCAATTCACCCCAGATCATCCTACCTCTCATAACAATACCACTCTATCATCTGTCATCTGCCTCGCCTATACTTGCACCGTCATATCAGCCATCGTGACCCTCTCATTACCATCATTGTTGGTTCATATACGTACCAGCTGCTGTTGCCCATGATGCTCGACCTTCCTTCAGCCTTTGAAACTGATGTTGGGCACAATGTGGAATACAACATTCGTGACCTTGGCACTCGTTCCGTTACTCTCTTCCCTGCACAAGCCCAGGTCAAGCGGGACATCAAGGATGTGCCTTTGAAGGTCAGTAGAGCTCATATGGCCAATCTCTCTGCTTACTCACACCATGCCAGCCTGGTATCAACGAAATATCCATCGTTGGTCTGAGTCCTACCATTGATAAGCACTCCATCATGGTTGAAGGGAGCGGCGCTGCTACCATTACTGGTATAAGTGTCGAATACCTACCAAACCGTGAGATCTTTGACGAAGTTTACCCTGACTCGGATGATGATGATGATGATGATTTCGAAAGTGGAGATGGTGACCAAGATGATGAGGAACCATCAGATGAACCGCAGAGTCAAACTCTGTTGGAAATCAAGATGAAGCTTATTGAGCTCCAAGACGAACGGCAGAGGGCCAGAGAAATTGTAGGTAATGCCGATAATCGCATCAAGATTCTCGACGTGTTTTCACATTCTCTCGACAAGAGAGAGGGTGTCAATATTAGCGAGATGCTCGAAGTCTATCAGAAAGAGCACATCAAGGCTTTTGAAGAGCGCTTGGTTGGTGTGCAGCACGAGAGACAGCTCACAGAAGCGATCGCCAATGCCACCAAGGAACATTCACGCCTGACTCGACTTGCAGAGAAGGCCCGGGCGAAAGAACTAAAGAGCAAGGCCAAGATCCAGAAAGCCGCGAAGAAGAAGCAAGAGCAGCGCAAAAAACGGCTTGAGGAGCGTCGCAAAGAAAAGCAACGCATTCGTGACGAACGAGCTCGGTGCTGGCCTCGATATTGCTACACCGTACACATCCAGCTCGAGGTGCACTCGTCTTATACGCCAGCCTCGTCTCGTCGAGAGTCCACTTCTAGTGAATTTGACCTTGCCCAACGGCCCCGAAGTAAGACTGTCGAGAGGGAAGACATATCCTCATGCCACCTCATTCTGTCGTATGTGACGGACTCGGCTTTCTGGACTCCGAGTTATGATATGCAGCTGTCAACCGTTAACTCTATGGGTACCCTATGCTTTGATGCTGGTCTTCACAATACCACATCCGAGACTTGGGAGAATTGCAAGATCACCTTGTCCACCTCCCAAGCTTCATCTTCGAGTCTCGATGAGTCGCATCCTATCCTCACACCCTGGCGTATCAAGCTGGGTAGTAGGACCTCGGAGCGTGGCTCTAGTGATGTTCTTGAGAGCAATGCAGAGCGTCAACAAAAAGCATTGCCTCGCAACAAGGGTTTAAAGCCACCGCAGAGCCACTCCAGACGAGAGGTTTTCGGTATGGGTGGGAATGCGTTGGAAGATTATCAGATGCAGCTGATGTTACTCGAACAACAGAATAAGAAACGATCTATGATGGCCAGACAGGAGAATGGCGATGCGCCTCCAGCACCACATTTCTACAACCCGAACCAAGTCCTGTCGCAAATGATACCAAATCAAATACAAGAAAGTCAACAGGCAATAGATCAACGCCAGATGCAACAGCAGCAGCGGATACACCAGCAGAAGCCGATGAATCTGCATGGGCAACAGAAAGCCCAAGCTGTCCAAGCGCAGCAGGTGCTACAACAGCAAGGAGATTTGGTTGATTTCGACTTTGACCAGTTCTTATATGAGCCCAATCAAGATGCAGGAACGCCGGAAGTTCAGCCCTCTATCGAGTTCCAAAATTCACTCGTTGAAGAGACGGGCTTCACAACAACGTTCGATCTACCTGGTCTCAAGACCCTAGTGCCCAAATTCACAGTATCGAAGCAGCGCGTCGCTCGTCTGCAGTTCACCAATGTCCAGTTCAGCCACACTATTGTAGCAAAATATCAACCAGTTGCATATCTCAAGGCTAAAATCAAGAACACCAGCAAACTTACCCTCTTCCCCGGACCAGCAAGCTTGACACTTGATGGTAGCTTCATGGGACAGACTAAGATCCCTCAATGTAGCTCTGGTGGGAGATTCACTCTCGGTCTGGGCGTTGACTCGTCGATCAAAGTCATATACCCGAAACCTGACGTTCGAAGAAGCACGAGCGGCATGTTCAACAAGGAAGACAGCTCTGTCTACGTCCGTATTGTCACGGTGCACAACACCCGTGTCACTGCTGAAAAACCGGTCAATCTGTTGGTTCTGGATCAAATTCCCGTTTCCGAGGATGACCGCTTGCGCGTCGAGCTGTCGACTCCTCGTGGGCTTACAGCCGAGGGACCTAGTCAACCAGCTGGGGCTCCTGGGCGTGAGTCTGCAGAGGATAAGAATTGGGGTAAAGCAACAGCATCCCTGAAGAAATACGGACAGATTTCATGGGATGTTTCGCTGAATGCGGGCAAAGCGGTCAAGTTGCTTCTCGAGTATGCTGTTTCGATGCCAAGTGGTGATGTAGCGAAGGAGTGTTGATATGTAAGACTGCAATTTGGAAACGGTCATTCAAGAACGACAATGAGTTCAGAAGGTTGAGAGTACTTAGTTCGGACGAACCTTTGTCAATGGAGATATTCGGGGTTTCTTTCACGTTTCTTATTTACCCTCATTTTCTTTTTTATCGCTATGAACTTTACAGCAAATACTCGCCATAGTCCAAGGGCCCTCCGCCCAAATGACACCACTACAATAATGTGACATACACTCATAATCGAGAAATCATCCAAATCATATAGAGTGTTCGTTTTGCCTTTGTCTCAAGTTAGTTGCTCTTCTGCACTACAGTCAGTGCCACAAACCTTGTCATTGGTAGTAAATCTTAATAGATACCTTGGAAAGTAATTAAGTACTTCATGAAGTCAAAGGACGGGAAAGATATTCAATCAAGAGTTATTATCATTAACGACCCAGGCCACATGTCTTGATGACTCTTTGCCGATAGAGTCAGACGGTCTTAACTCAATACCATCCAATTCTACCCTGTATCTCGAAAGTCCAAAAGTGGGCCGATACTGCCCTGTGATTGGCATGTGTCGTCTGAAATCCGAATTGCGGATATTCGAATTGAGGCCATTGACTCAGAATATTTCTCGAGGCAATTAAAAGAGATGTGGTTTCTCTTGACAATAAAGATGAGGGCGTAACTCCTCTTGACTTCGTATTGCAACTGTCCTGTGTCCAGCAACTTACACCTTGACCCTCTAAATTGCCCCTCCATGTTTAGGTAGTCAGGTGATCCGTAAACTGCCCCTCCCCCTCCTTCTTGGGCTATCAACACCGATAAAAAAAATCCACCGTTAGGCCCAACAAGACCGAACGAATAAAGCACCGCCGTATATCGCAAAGATGTTGGACATTGAGGATTTCATTGAGGAGCGCGGTGGAAACCCTGAGAAGATTCGGGAGAGTCAGCGTCGCCGACATGCTCCCGTAGAGCTGGTTGACGAGGTTATTGCCCTCTGGCAAGATGCGCGAAAGAGTGAGTCACGGAATAACTTCACAATCACTTCAAACTATGCAGTACTAACGTCTCTCAAGCCCAGTACGGAGTCACCCAGATCGGCACAGAAATGAACGGCGTTCAAAAGGAGATTGGACTAAAGAAGAGGGCCAAGGAGGATGCGACCGACCTGCTCAAGAAGAAGGAGGAGTTGGCAGAGAAGAAGAAGATCCAGGAGGAGCTTGCTGCAGCCAAGAACGCTGAGCTCAAGGTCAAGGCCAAGCTCGTCGGAAACTACGTCCACGACTCCGTTCACGTCAGCGACAACGAGGACAACAACACCATCGAGAGAACCTGGGCGCCCGAGACCTTCGACAAGTCCAAGCAGGCAGCTCTCTCCCACCACGATGTGCTCCTGCGACTGGGAGGATACGACCCCGTCCGAGGTGTCAAGCTAGTAGGCCACCGAGGTTACTGCTTGACTGGCTACGGAATGTTCTTGTGAGTTGACAAAATGTAAAGACAACCGATGTTGTTCTAACGTTGACAGGAACCTGGCCCTCGTCAACTATGCCACCCACTTCCTCTTCGGCAAGGGTATGTGACGCTCGATTTTGAGCCAGCTACCGCCCGCTAACGATTTTGCGCATAGGTTACACCCCTAACCAGCCCCCTTTCATGCTCAACCGCGACCAGATGGCCAAGACCGCTCAGCTCTCCCAATTCGACGAGGAGCTGTACCGTGTCTCTGAAGGCCCTACACCCTCCGAGTCCGATCGATACCTGATCGCCACCAGCGAGCAGCCCCTTTCTGCCCTTCACGCCGAAGAGTGGATTCAGCCTGCTGAGCTCCCCATCAAGTACTGTGGTTACAGCACTTGCTTCCGAAAGGAGGCTGGCAGCCACGGTCGTGATGCTTGGGGTGTGTTCCGTGTCCACCAGTTCGAGAAGGTTGAGCAGTTTGTCCTCTGTGGCCCTGATGACAGCTGGGACCAGTTCGACCAAATGATGGCCAACTCCGAGGAGTTCTACAAGTCCCTCGGCCTCCCCTACCAGGTTGTTGGTATCGTCACAGGTGCCCTGAACAACGCTGCTGCCAAGAAGTACGATTTGGAGGCTTGGTTCCCCTTCCAGAAGGAGTACAAGGAGCTTGTTTCATGCTCCAACTGCACAGACTACCAGACACGAGAGCTCGAGATTCGCCATGGTGCCAAGAAGGGTAAGCAGATTGTTGGTGGTGGTAAGAAGGAGTACGTCCACGCTCTGAACGCTGTAAGTCTTGTCCCAACATTCCTGTGCGCGTTAATCGACATGCTAACCGGCGTTCTCAGACACTCTGTGCTACTGAGCGAACATTGTGCTGTATTCTCGAGAACTACCAAACCGAGGACGGTCTGGTTGTACCCGAGGTGCTGCGAAAGTACATCCCTGGTGAGCCTGAGTTCCTGCCTTTCATCAAGGAGGCACCCAAGGAAGCCGAGAAGACCGAGAAGAAGGATGCTGGTAAGAAGGAAAAGACACTCCCTGTGCGCGAGAACAAGGCCTAAACGAAACCATTTAGCAAGATGATATGATGCTATAGAGGAAGAAAAAAGTTGGCACTTTTATTGATGATACAGTGTATGACGAATTGATGGAAGAAATGAATATAAGAATCAAGGACAGCTAAACTGTGTGACAATGTGTCTGTACGACTTTACCATTGAGAACAACATTGACTTTACATGAACCAGAAGCTGTAGCTGTAGCGGAGTATAGCTCCGTAGCAATGGGATACGAAGACGCGAGTTCGGAGTACGGAGTACGGACTACGAATCATCCGAAGAGTTTCGGCACGGTACGTGTTGGGTAAGCAGCGAGTGCTAACTGTACGGATCGTCGAGCTCGTTCCCCGCCCCCTGTCAGAACGTCACGGCCGTCTCCGATCAAGACGGAGGTTGGTACCGTTTTGGTGATTGAGCTGCCGGCATCGCAGTTGGAGCATCCAACGGTAACTCTGTGTGATCGCCAGGAGGTCAAAGTTGTCGGCTATTGCAACGGTTTTCGTGTGTGTAAATATGCAGTAGTGCAAATGGAGACGGATTCATAACAAGACAGACTGTTGCTACGAGGACAACTTGATCGTCTCATTCCAGGGCAACATCGGTGACTTTCGAACAAAACGCGGTACTGTGCCGCCGTAGACGATAAAACACTGTACTCAACTCGGAAACGGCCCCACCGTAAATCTTTTGCCGGACGCGCCTCCTTTTCAAAGACAACAGGAGTTGAAGACGTGTCTGTGAAGTTGTAGGTTAGTACGGCGGGTTCAAACAACATTTTTCGTTCAAAGGCGAGTGCGTTGATAGGAATGACTGACCATAGGCTTCGGAAGCAGGAAATTGCAGCCTTGCGCTGGGTCCAGAGATGGGATGGTATGGGATGGCGCCGGGCGGAGGTCGAGGATGCAGTTCCGACAAGACCTGGACCATGTCCCGGCCGCTCAGTGCCATCCGAAAGTGTCATAGGACATGCCAATAATGGGAGATGAGGTGATTTGTACAGCACATTCAAGGAGGTATTCACTTTTAGATGAGCATGGATAAATTGATCGAAGAGAAGCACACATGATTGCAACACTAAACATTGAAGCCTCTCAATGGTCGGACCATAATCTCAACATGAAAGTTGGCGTGCGGAGCGGGTTGATTGGGAGGGGAAGAAGAAATCAGCGGGCGACACCGATGGCCCCTCTATTTCGGATCATCATTTACCGGGCCGGAGTTTAGGGAACGAATATGGAGACCACACAAGAGGTAAAATATTGAAGCCGGTCATTGCAATTGCTTGAATACGATTGCTAGCTAGCAGAGACTCCCGACCACAGAGCAGAATATCGAAAGGTGATGGATAGTGAGGCTCTGAAGCTCTAGCCTCAGTGACCACTACAACCAATCTAAGAGGGGCCAAGACAAGCTTGCAGACGGGACGGCGGTTAACTATCCAAGCCACTTGGCAATATTGCTGAGAAAACGAACATAGCTCGTGTTCGGTGGTAGCACAAACAGGAGCAGGAGGGAGCTTCACATGTCATGGAATATTGACTGCTGTGTGCTGATGCAGACGAAGGGGTGGTGATGTAGTAGGCGTCTTGCCTGTCCTACCAACAGCGAAGGAGAAGGTCATCACAATATTGTATTTGATGGTGTATCGTCAACTTCAGGGCCAGACCGGTCAGTAACCAAAGCCTATGTTTGCCTCACAAACCTAGAGGGGAAATTCTGGCAATTCATCATCTCCAGGATTCGGAGGGCAAAGTGATTGACAAGCCCCAGCCCTGGATAGTGAGACTGCCGGCCTTATTACCCCACCCTTCATCTCCTCCACCGTATCCGTACCTAGTTTGGTCGGCTGTCTCTAACTTGAAATTTCCCGGTCTGTGTGTGTACACTGAGCGTCCGGGGGAACAAGACGGCGGTGAATGGGAGGAGGAACCTCGGGCGGTTCGGTCTGGGTGGAAGCAAAAGCAAAAAGAAACAACACCCCGGCGACGGCGCGCATCGCCACTATTTCTTTTCACAGGGTTCACAACGTTCGGTAACTTTAATACCGTGAAAAGACAGTAACCTCAAGAACCATCTCGTGATGACAGCAAAAGGTTGATGGATTTTGCTTGCTCTACTCCGACGTTACCGATTGCCCCGGATATACCGATGCCGGGGGCGCGATTCTCTTGCCCCGGTTTCTGTGCGACATACATTGTTGCCAGCAACCGAGAATAAAGAGTCTTGCAGGAATGATTCTGCTGACGCCGCCACTGCGGTTGCATCAATCAATCAAGCTGTCATGCCAGTCTGGGTAGGCTTGTATAAGCTCACGCGTCTGGGGAGTCCGGGGATGGATGAAACTTCGCGACAATTTCATGCGTCGACCTGCGCCTGCATCTGGGCCACCTTCACCTCGACCACTTTGTGGCTGGTACGTACCTCGCATGCAAGCAATATCTCTGAGGTTAGCATTTCGCTTGCTTGCTTGCTCCTTTCTTTGAGCCGTTGTTGAGTGTCTAGGCCGTACATCGGGACGGCATCTCTCTTGGCCCCACTCATTACCGTTTTAAACGCCGGATGTCGAGGACGGGATGGAAGGATGTCCATCTTGATACAAGGGAACAGACGATATCTGGTCACGAACAGAATATGAAACCCTCATCGCACTACCAAAGCCCTTGATGAGAGTATACGGCTATTTATAACATTTGTCGGGCATTCGTTTTGTGGCAGATTTGCACGGCGACTACGGCACTGCGGCCCCCTGATAGCCCGTCCCCGAGGACGCCGTAGCGCCTTGTGCGGGGAGTGAGATGAGCTTCATCCAGTTTCAGGCTTTTGACCAGAGCTTCCAACAGAGCTCTACAGCTTGTTTGTTGATTGTATGCACCTAGTTTGCTAAATACGTTCTTCCATCCAATGAGGTTATCATGCCAACTTGAACTGGATGATAAAGCATTTTAGCTTGTTAGAATTAATGATAACCTTCCATTCCATTGTTTTTCACCCGCGTTTTTATGGGTGCAGTGCCTGGGTACCTACGTATACTGGCTGGCCCCTAATTTCTGGATTAGACGCCCTGTCGGCCTGCGGCCCACACACCCCCGTGGCCCTCCTCCGTTTCCCGTTCTCCGTCTCCCGTTTCCATTTGCTTTGCGCTGCTTTTTGCTCTGCCTTGTCTCGACTTTGCCCTGGAGCTGCCTTTGTCTTCAGGCTGTCCTGTCCGCCCGGTCACTCTCCCGCCTCTGGTCTTGTTTTTGCCTCGCCTGTTCTAATCCCCTCCGTTGCCTCCGCCCCTTCTCCTCCTCATTTCCACTCACTCCCATTTTCTGTCACCATACACGAACACGATATTTTTTTTTGTGCTTGGTCTTACTTCTGCCGTTCAGTATCTCAGACGGAGATCGAGTCTTGTTCTCGCTGTTGCCTGGACGTTTGACTCTGTGTGTGTTACCTCAGCCGGACTTTACGTGAAGCCTCTCCGACCCAGCCACTGCCCGCTTTAGCCCCGGCGTCCTCTCTTCTCTCCGATTTAACGGCGCCGCCATTTCGGTTGTTTTCGCCTACCAAAAAGTTGCGCGTACCTGGTAAGTCATTTTTTCCTTTTGAGTCGTTCTACACATTTTTTCAAGCGTTTTTGTTCTTCTCCCCTCTTCCAGACGACAAGAATTTCCCTGGTTTATTCGCACTTTTCTTCTGTGATTCCGGTGGTGGTGCTGGTTCTTCAGGCCCGTGTCCGGGTGTCAGAAACATTGGCGGATGAGAGCATAGGAGACGAAAGAACTTAGCCACTTTATGAGAGCTTAGAGCCGGGACTTGATCTGTCTTATTTTGACACCCCAAGCCTTAGGGGGACAATTTCTCTGGCAACCCCCAAGTTCGCGTGTGGCCTTCCGTCCGGCCTCGCTCGCTCCTTCCTTCCCCCACGGGACCCTCCGGCCTCCTTCCGCTATTTTGACGGAGCCCCGAGAAGACTCTTCCTTCCCTCCCTCACACCACTTGTCTTCTATGCTTTTTCACACCAGCATCTAAAAACTTCAACAGATTTTTATCGACACCAATGTCAACATCAATTCGATCTACAGCCCTCAGGGCTGGAGGCGCGTGCGTCAGATGCAGAAAGGGCAAAACGAAGTGCGTTTACGAGAACGGACGCGCACCTTGCAAGAATTGCGCAAAAGGAATGCATGACTGCTATTTACCTTCAGAGAGCATGGCTCATCATCACGGTCAAAGTCCTGCGCGACACGCAAATCCTCATCGCCCTCCTCGCGACAGTCTTCCTGCTGCCGCTCCAGCTGCCGAGACGACGCGACAGCCCGTCGTTGGCGCTCCTGCTGCCCGTCACGTCCAGACAGGATCTGACAAGTACGTTGCGGATTTTTCTTTGTCGTCAAGCATCGCATTCGTCGTCCACTCTTATCCCAATAATTTCTCTACGTTATCATCACAGCCTTTACTGTTGCGGCCATAACGTCTTCCGAGCGGCTGACGGGCATCGCGCACTTCTCTGTCTACCCCGGGTGGATCGGCAGACCAGTCATCCTCGCCTCGCTTCCCTGTCTCGTCTCATCATACTCGCGCTTCAAGCTTCAGCCTGTTCTATTCATCTTGCCATTCGAATGGCCGGCCTTCAAAAGGTCCTTAGCCGGATCATCACCCATGTCCTGTCCTGTCCTGTCCTGTCCTGTCCCCCAGCTCTCGTTAGCACACCCGAGCCCGCGCCTGTCTGGTTGTTCTCCCCGATTTGCAACTGGGCCTTGGCTACTCATGCCCGTTCTTCAGCCCCACTTTATCGCCGTCGGCTTACGGCGTGCTCCCGAAATTTACCTTGGCGTCAGGGCATCAGAAGAACTGGCCGTGGAGAGAGCACAATAGATGAAATATTTTGGTCGCTGTATGCTAGCTTGGACTGGCATCTAGACCACTTTATTTCGATACCCTACGCCTCCCAGGACAGTTCTTCTGTTGCCCAGTGGCTTGGCCAAAATTTGGTCATTGGAAGCACAGCTGTCTGAGCATGAGACGGGCCGTGCCACCCCCTAGCCTACACCCCGAGTTCACAGCTTGCTATCAGCTATTGAGAGGCCTTTTGCTAACGAATTTTCTATCAGGCTGACTCCCGAATTGATCGCTGAATGCGAGCGCGTTGTGTCAAAGACATTCCCGGCTTGCGTCGCGTTTCACAAACCATCCTTTGTCCAACAGTTAAAGAGCGCATCGCTGGACGCTGCCTTGGTTTATGGTCTTTTGACTTGTGCAGCCCGGTACGTCACCAGTTCCGAACCCTGCCTCCGTAATTCCCTTCCCGTTTGTTTTGGCTGGTTGTGCCATCACTCCGACCGTCGTCTCATTTCCCACCTCGACCTGACTCGCCTATCCGCCCGGCATATGGATCCACACCGATCGGTGGCACCGTCACCGAGTGTTTGACCCTGCGCCAATTTCTCGTTCTGGTGTCCGGGTTTGAGCCGAGGATTCCCGAGTCACATTCGTCCGCATCCCACAATTCGCCCGTATCCACATTTGAATACTGATGCTTTGAGCTCTCAGTCTGGAAGTTCATCAAATTCAGGACTGTGTCGCTAACACCTTCTTGCAGGAGCTCACCCAGTCTTATTCGCCGCTATGGAGGACCTACACAGGCTGCGGAGACATTCGCCGCCAAAGCAATGACTCTTATAAACCAAAATCTAGACCATCCTAATCTCGTTGACATTCAAGCATTGTGCTTGATCATTATCCACGAATGGGGCTCACGTAATGCTGTCAGAGCTTATATCTACTTGGGCCAGGCCGCACGCATGGTTCAGATGTATCGCATCTTGAACAGCCATAACGCATCTCCAGACGCCGACGTCTTCCTGCGCGACGAGTCCCTTCGCCGCACAGTCTGGTTAATCTATATCCTGGATTGCCTTCTTACAAGTACACCAGGACGATATCCTGCACTGTCCCCTCATGATACTGCAGACGTCTCTTTGCCTTGCTCTGATATCAACTTTGCATTTGGCAATGCTGTGTTTGTCAAGACTCTACGCCAGCAGCTCGACCCTACCGCTGTTCCACCTGGTCAGCCTCCGTCCGAGATTGGCGAATTCGGCTACATTGTCCTGGCCTCAACGATTTGGCGTGACGTCGTGTCTATGCTTACAACCACAACACTCGCAAGCTTCCGTGAGGAGGACTGCAACGATCTAATTGCCAAGATTGAGGGCCTTCGAGCTACCCTACCCATGCAATTCGTGGACAAACCGGGTCAGATCAACCTTCACATGACAATGGGCTCTGGCTATACCTTTGCCATGCTCCACTGCCTGCTCCATTGCGCCACCGTCTTTGTGCATCGAAGACGTTTGTTGCAAGAGGTGACATCGCCTAACTTCAATCTTGAATCGTTCCGCCTCAACGCTCGATGCCACGATATCATTGATCGCCTCTTCACATCTTGCCACGGCACAATCTCGCTGCTCACTGCAGTCGAGGCTGGCTCCGAAAAGGATCATTCGCCCTGTTTCCCGATCTTTATGCTCTTCTCTGCCTTTACCGCCAGTGCTACTGTCGCTTACCTCTCTCTTAAAGGCTTGACACCCCCTAATGCTGTCGAGACAGCTGCGCACATTGTCAAGGATGGTCTACGTTTCATGAGTGACGGGACTGAGAATTGGCCTTTGATGGGCAGTTGGCTGCGACACCTCACTGTCATGCAACGCGTACTCAACAACGATGCCGCGGCTGCTAATGGCAGCACTTCCCTGCGCCACGGTTCCACGTCTCACGGTGCAAGTGGTATGAAGGACGAGATCTCATCTAACGCTGATACAAACCCCGACGCGATGGATTACGACCAGTCGAACCACGCAGGCAGCGTTTCAGGCCAGGGCCCTAACCGATCACTTTCGGAGTCGGTCCGTGGCGATAGTGAGCCTCCCGTTGTGCTCGCAAGGCGACCTGGCATCGCGACGATCAACGGCGGTTCAGGAGGGGTATCGACCCCAACAACCTCGCCCCCTCCATCAAACACTTCTCACGGTGCCAGTGCCGTCCCTGATATCAAACAGCCCAGCCCGGAAATGGCGAACGGAATTGTGCCTGCGCAGGATGGCCAGACCACGAGTCAGGATATGACGGCGCCCGAGTTGTGTCAGGCCTTTGAACGACAACTTCTTGATCTCGACGACCTGGCCGCCTTCATGGGTGGGGGCGTTTAGGAGGACTGATAAGTGGATGAATCTACGAGCGACTTTCGAACGGACTAATGAAGATTATACCTGGACTGTTTTACCTGTTTTTTTCACTTCGGTTGGTTGTGGCCTATACGCAGACAGAAGTCGTATGTGTTTTATAGGAATACATTGCGAAGGGATACCCTGGAAGGCGTTGGGGTGGGAGTCTTTGGTACAAAGAACTTATTGAGCAGTAATATATACTTTTCATCTTTAATCAAGTGTGCTCCAGGGCTCAGAGCATCGAAAATGAAGTGATCTAAATACTAATTTAAACTGGCATCAAATGGCTAGATTATTTCGCCTCTTGTGCTCTCGGCAGCCATTTCTGCTCATGTCTGCCAACCTCTGTTGTCAGAGTCAGATGATAATTGACAGTGATGCTGTTCAATGCAGGGTCGTAGACGAGACGTGGGTATCTGTAGACCTTGTGCATCTCGGACACTCGGGAATGATACTGCTGTACAAATAACGTGAGGTCAGCCACTGCATCATTTTCTGCACTGCATCTCAACATTCAGCCACTGACGGTTTGTCAGTTTCTAGAAGTCCTGTAGAAGCGTCGGCACGAGGTTAGATTTTGCTTACATTCAAGCTTGACAGATGGGTTGACATAGTCGTGAAGGGATTGGTTCACTGCTAGGTAAAATGGATCTGCGGGCGTAATTGATGACTTTGTTTGAGAGAGGCATTTTCTGGGGAAACAAGCTTGTGGACACTAGAGTTGTGGATGGATCCTTTATTGATGATAGACGATGTTTGTCAACTTGGGGATGGTAGACCTAGACGTGGAGTTGATCTCGTTCTTTTACACATCTAGCATCCGGTGTCATATCCCTTCTCTCAATCCTGCTAGAGTACCTTGCTGACTTCGTATTTCCATCTGTTTCTGGCTATATTCGTCTCGAAAAGTCTCGATCAAAGTAACGAGTTGAATAGCGTGGGGTCGTGAAGGTGATGGTGATAGTGATGGTGATGTCAATTCGTAGACAAGTTGGCTCCACCTCAGATGCCGGATTGCCGATGCTGCTTACCAGAAGTAGGAAAGCACCGGGCTCCCATCCCCACTTTATCGGCCGCCATGTGCCGGGAATGGAGCGGACAGTGAAAGGACGCTATCCCCAGGTTTTAGGGATAGAGTCATGGCGCGAGGGATGCCTAGCCTACTGTACTTTAAGGTCTTGTAAGTCATGAGAGTCAATGATCAATGAGAAGTTACGTCACAGAGAGGATTATGGAAATCCCTATGTAGCTGTAGTTGAAGTATTTACTATCATGTCAAAAGGAATCTCTCGTCAAGATCTTAGATATCACAGCCAAAAGCCAACAAAAGCCTCCCGCTATGTGATGTAACATTCATGTCAACGACCCTGCACCAACGATAATGCACACAGCAGTACTAATCCCTGTCTTCTGCAACCCAAACACCGAGATCTGCAGCACTATTGCTGAGATGCCGAACAAAAGGAACCGGCTCCGCAAATTGTCTCTACGAATCATAGCCTGCTCTACTCATTGTCACGTCGATATCGTCTGGATATGATAGGCTTGAATGATATTCGCTCATCGTTCGGAGATAGTTGAGACGGTGCTTTGTAAATGTTGATTAGTCTGGAGAGGAGAGTAGTTCCTTTAGTCAAGGGCACCTAGGTATATATAGGTAGGAAGGACGCACTCTTGTGAGGAGGGTCGTTCTTGTCAAGCACGCCTGCCTGTTTAGCTACATAGGTAGGTACCTCCACTTACATTTACATATTTGTGTCTGTTTCAGTAGTTTATCTCTATCACACAGATTCCTGCGCTTACACTCTACAATTGCAGTCTGCGTACATCAACGACAAGCAATCATGACTCAAGACGAGTACAATACTCGAGCGCCACACGAAGGCATGTCGCCCGGTCGATACGTCGCAACACGCTTCTCATCGCTCAAACCTCCAATGCATAATGTGCCGAATCCTATAAAACTACTGCGCATGTTGAATTCCCAGCAATGGGCCTTCTTCTTCGTTGCATTTGTAGCCTGGGTACGTCCACACCTGAGTTAACTTCAACTTCATCTTGGCTCGCAATTGGCTAATCACTGGATATAGACATGGGACGCTTTCGACTTCTTCTCCGTATCACTCTCGGTGACAAGTCTCGCCAGAACATTCGATAAATCCAAAACCGACATTACATGGGGCATAACGCTCGTCCTCATGTTTCGATCTGTCGGCTCCATCGTCTTTGGTATCGCAAGCGACCGCTACGGTCGAAAATGGCCCTTTGTCATCAATAACCTTCTCTTCATCGTGCTTGAACTTGTAAGTCGCACCCCTGTCCGATCGGCTTGGCAGTCAGATCTATGAGATTTGTCCGAGAGTGAACACTGACGACATTTGTCAGGGAACTGGCTTTTGTCAAACCTATCAGCAGTTTTTAGCTTGTAGAGCGCTGTTTGGTATTGCTATGGGTGGTCTTTATGGTAATGCTGCTGCTACAGCTCTTGAGGACTGCCCTGAAGAGGCGCGTGGTCTTATGAGTGGTATTCTTCAGCAAGGTGTAGGTGGCAATACTCTTCTTATCGTACGCTAACAGCTAACAATGGATTAGTACGCCTTCGGGTATCTCCTCTGTGCCGCGTTTGCACGAGGCCTCGTCGACACAACTTCTCACGACTGGCGCCCTCTCTTCTGGTTCGGTGCTTGTCCGCCCGTGCTATTTATCATCTGGCGTCTCATGCTCCCCGAGACTCAAGCCTACCAAGAGCGTCAGCGCCTGAGAGCCGAAGCCGGTGCAGACGGAAAGGGCAAAGTATTTATCAAGGAAGGAAAAGTCGCCCTGAAGCATCATTGGCTCCTGCTTGTTTATCTCGTTCTTCTCATGGCGGGCTTTAACTTTATGAGTCACGGTAGTCAGGATTTGTATCCTACCATGTTGGAGAACCAACTCAACTTCTCCAAGAACAAGGTCACTGTTACTCAGGTTGTAGCGAATCTGGGTGCTATGACTGGCGGCACAGTTGTCGGTTTCTGCAGCCAATCTGTTGGTCGAAGAATCAGCATTATTGTGTGTTGTATCGTTGGTGGCGCTTTGCTGTATCCTTATACCTTTGTTCGCGACTCTTCGATTATTGCGGCTGCTTTCTTTCAGCAATTCTGGTGAGTCTTCATATGGCCAAGTATCACCTTGGTTGCTTGGCCCAATGACCACTAACAGAATATTCAGTGTCCAAGGAGCTTGGGGTGTGATTCCCATTCACTTGATGGAATTGTCTCCTGGTGCATTCCGCACTTTCGTCGTTGGCACATCTTACCAACTCGGTAACCTCGTCTCATCAGCTTCATCCACCATCGAAGCCCGCCTAGGTGAACGCTTTCCCCTTCCTGAAAATGCTGAGGGTGAGACTCGATACGATTACGGAAAGGTCATCTGCATCTTCATGGCCTGCGTATACGTGTATGTGATTGTGTTGACCTTTATCGGTCCCGAGAACCTGAGGGGCAAGTTTGATGTTGCTCACGATTCGGATGCGAAGGAGGCCATGGGTACCCGAGCCATGGACCAGGCGGGTCGTCATGGAAGGTCGATGGATGAGGAGAATGTTCTCAGGGATAGTACGGAAAAGCCAGAGGTCGCACATATGCGAGATTAGAAAGATGATGTTCTTTGCATGGAGGATGCAGTGTTGATATCAGCTTAGAGTGGTCAATGATTCCAATCAAATATTTGTTGTTGTTATTCGTTCTCATCGTAATTGATTTGTGTCGTATCGTGAGTTTGTTCCCCGCCTCGGCAGAACGGATCCATTGCTAGGGTCTTTACTGCCAAGTAGGTAACATTGTAGTTACATCCCTTTGTCCTGTCCCCAGGAATGTTGTTTATTCGGCGGTCTTAGTTAATTCCTCCGCTTTTTCTGGGTCAATAGAGCTGAGAAACCGGTAGAGGACTTCCCCGCTTCAACGGTTCCGAATCAGGACATATTTTGAAGAGAGCGTCGATGATTCCATAGCCTTTAAAATATGATCGGTTTGTGTAACAAGATGCAATGAAGACTCCGGAGAAAGGTTTCTCAGTTGCTGACACAGCTGAACCTCAACTCTAAAGATTCCAAAGTCAATGGCATATTTTTCGCATCTCGCTCTCCACTTGGAGATTGATGCATCATTAGTACCGGCAGATTCCAAAGTTGACTAAGGTTTAGTTCCTTTCGTTTAGTAATTGGTCGATCGTTTCAAGTCGTGACGTGTAAAGTTGAGCTTCTGAGGGGACATGGTCTCGAGTATATATATCCCAATGTCCGAGAACCTTGAGAGCTTCTTTCACTCCACAGATCAACTCAGAAACACCTTGAGGACCAATAATTTTCCAGAAACATTCTAGCTTCCTTGTTTAAATCGTTTATCATTAAACCTACCGATACAATGGCTCTTACCGGCAGCTGCATGTGTGGTGCTATCGCTTACAAGAGCACCAGTAAGTTACCTTCATGAAGTAACACTGTAAATCATCTAACGAATTAATAGGCGAACCTGATGTCACTGCCCTCTGCCACTGCGTCGACTGCCAGAAATGGACCGGAGGTGCTTTTACCTCCAACGCTGTAGTCCCAGCTGACTCTTTCAGCGTCACCAAGGGTATTTATCCCGACCTCGAACACTAAGCTAATTACAGACTAACAGCTCTCAGGACCCCCCAAGCAATACGACGTCACTGGAGCCTCTGGTAAGATCAACCACCACTTCTTCTGCGGTGACTGCGGTTCTAGCCTTTACACTCGCCTTGACATTATGGAGGGAAAGATCATCATCAAGGCTGGTGGTCTTGACGAGGGCAAGGCCAACCTTGACAACAAGATTGGTGTTGAGTTTTACACTCGTGACCGTGTTAGCTACCTTCAGGCTGCTGAGGGTGCTAAGCAGGAGCACCTCTTTGGTTAAGCTGTCATGGAGTTGAGATTGGTGGTGAGCAGGTGTTGAAGGTGATGGATATGTATCCGTATGGTGTTTAGTACTCTCGTTTATTAGTCCGGACTTTTGCTTTAAGAAACCACGCTTTTCACTACTGAACTAGACTCTTGACTGATGCCATGATGATGCATGATGTGGTGAAGTCTCCTCGTCAGGACATTAAGCTATAGTATGCATATCCTTGACCGTCTTGTCTTTTGTAGATATACCATATTTAGAATACTGTTACCGTACCCAGTACATAGTCTAATCTTTGACTCCCTACGTGTACAGTCGGTATTGGATGTCACCTTGGTAACCGCTGATTTGACCGTCTCACCAACCAAGAGTAAGAGTGGGGTCGTTGACCAGCTTCTCCGCAAGTTGCAGTGGCGATCTCCCGAACACAGTAACCCTCCATTTTCTTCATTCACTCATCTTCATAGACTACGCTTTTATCTTTGTTTATCTTGTTTATCAATAACTTATCAACAAGGATGAGGTCGGATAATATCAAACCGGGTCAAAAGTCCGACGATGCAGAAGGACGAGACTTTATTCTACCGCCTTTCAGTCGCGACGTTACAACAAATAAACCAGACGCCAAAAGATGGGTAGAGGACGGCTTTGTTTGGTGCTACGCCTTCAACCATTCCGAAGGAGAGCGCTGCTTTGAAAAGGCCATCGAAATCGACCCCGAATGTGCCCTGGCATACTGGGGTCTTGCTTTTGCTCTTGGACCCAACTACAACAAGCCATGGAAAGCTTTTGATCGAAATGATCTTAGACATACAACTTTGAAAGGCATCAATGCATTCAAAAAGGCGGAATCACTAGCCCCAAAAGCAAGCCCGCTCGAACAAGCTCTTATTTCCGCCATACGGCATCGCTACCCCAAGGATGAGAAAGATACCAACAACTCAAAGGTCTGGAACCAGGCTTACGCAGAAGCCATGAGACCTGTGTACAAAGAATTTGGACATGACCTTGATGTCGCGACGCTTTATGCTGACGCACTCATGAACCTCACACCTTGGGCGCTATGGGATGTGCGAACAGGGAAGCCAGCGCCAGGATCAGAAGTTGTTGAGATTCAAGAGGTTCTCGAGAAAGGACTCGCTCAGGATGATGGACATGAGCATATCGGCCTTTTGCATGCCTACATTCACGTCACTGAGATGTCCACTGAACCTGAAAAGGGCCTTGTTGCTGCAGAGCATCTTCGCCGACTTGCAAATGAGGCAGGCCATCTCGCTCACATGCCTTCGCATCTTGACATTCTCATTGGAGACTATCGAAGGGCCATCTCAGCAAACACGAAAGCTGTCATGGCCGACGAGAAGTTCCTGGCTCTTCGAGGTGGTCGTGACTTTTACACCATCTACCGCATGCACGACTACCACTCTCTCATCTACGCTGCCATGTTTGCCGGTCAATATGCTATCTCGATTGAGGCTGTTGATCGTATGGAGTCAGCTATTCCAGATGAGGATTTGCGAATTCAATCACCACCCATGGCTGACTGGCTGGAGACGTTTCGCTCAGTTCGTCCGCATATTCTGATCCGATTCGAAAAATGGGAGGAGATCATCGAGACAGCACTTCCGGCGGATCAAGAGCTTCTATGTGTTACGACAGCCACGATACATTACGCTAAGGGTGTCGCATATGCGGCTCTGGGTAATGTTGAGGAATCTGCTAAGCAACGTGAGCTTTTCCTCGCCGCAAAGGCACGTGTGCCTCCAACGCGCATTGCGTACCCCAACAAGTGTCTTGACGTCCTTGATGTAGCTGAAGCAATGCTTGATGGCGAACTTGAATACCGAAAGGGCAACATCGAAGTGGCATTCGAGCACCTACGAAAGTCAATCGATCGCGATGATAGTCTACGCTATGCCGAGCCATGGGCATGGATGCAGCCCGCTCGCCACGCATACGCTGCACTACTCATGGAACAAGAGCGCATCGAAGAAGCAGCTGAAGTATACCGAACAGATCTCGGATTGAACAACAAGCTCTTCCGCGCCCGACACCACCCGAACAATGTGTGGGCTCTGCACGGGTACCACGAGTGTGCAGTGAAGTTGGGACTTGACGGTGAGGCACGGATCATAAAGCAACAGCTTAAGACGGCTATGGCTTTTGTTGATGTGCCCATTGAGTCTTCTTGTTACTGTAGACGGGATATCAAGAATGCGAATGGTTGTTGTCGTTTGTAATGCGGTTGCTTGGGTAGAAGACTAGATCGCATAGCATAAGAGCCTTGAGTTTGAGCTGCATATTGACCTTTGTATTCAAGATGACTAGATATTCTTTTGTAATCATTAAATTGACATGGCATTGGGATCTTATGTTTCATTCAGTGGCTCGGGGCTTGCAGGTACATGTTTGGTATAACAAGGGTGGCTGCAGTGCTCTAATGTTGATGTTCAGCGCCCTCCCTGCTGGGTTTCAGCACCCACCACTGCAAAAAATAGTATCTCCAGCCATCAACATCAACTCTACATCCATCATAACTCACCCACTGCAATCGTCTCAATGCCACGTCCCCCTAAGAAAGGAATATGGTCAATCCAAAGTAATTCCATTTCCTATTACACTTCACTGATATTCTATAGCAACACATGTCGGCGGCGCAAGTTGAAATGTATGTCACACTCCTCCTGTTTGACTATCACTCTGATGTCCTGTTCTAGGCGACCAGGCACTACCCATCTGCGGACAATGCACAACTACCGGTCTCTATTGTGATCGATCAGAGAGACCAATCCGGTTTGGTAGTATCCAACCTTGTCCTGCCCATCAAATCGTTTATGATGCTGACTCTGTAAAGTTGAACCACAAGTATTACATGACCCAGTTCTCCCCCGAATAGCCCTCCAAGATCAAAACATAGCTCGCCTCTTCCATTCATACACATCGGAAATCTCAAAATGGTACGACCTCAGCGATTCATCATCATCATTCGGCAAAATCGTTCCTTCCATTGCCCTAGATGAGCCTCTTCTTTTCAACGCGGTTGTCGCCTTATCAGCCATGCACACATGCAAGACAACATCACCCAGCTTTCGTAATATCGCTGAGTCCTATCACCATAGCTGCGTACAGCTTCTCATTGATTTGAGAGAAGGTGATCAGCTCATTACTCGCGGCATCGCTCTCGCTGCAACATGTCTCTTACGCTCTTATGAAATTCTCGACGGCGATGTTGACCCCAACATGCATCTTCGGGGTGCTTACTCTATGGCGTCGGTTCATGATGTTCTCTCTGGAAATTTACGAACAGGACTATTTGGCGCTGGATTCTGGAACTATTTGAGAGAGGATATTACGTTTAGTCTCTTTGAAAAGTGCCCATTGAAGATGAACTTGGGCAGTACGCCTCTTATTACTCGACATGATTCTGACGAGGATTATCTCAACTCTATCACTTTGATCTTGGGGAAGAGTATCAATATCATGTACAGCCAGGATGCGGATGCGCCGCGATGGGAGCACATCGCGGGATCTCTCAAGAAATGGCGCAGCGCGTGTCCAGGGCACATGAAGCCTTTCTCGAAGGATACAACCTCATCCCATCTGTTTCCACTTATTTGGTTCCTTCAGCCATGTCATGGTGAGTCTCATAAACTCTTCGTTCTTTTCAATTGCACTAATCATCAGAATGCACAGCTGCGATATTGCACTACTACCTCGTTACGCTGACAATAATCTGTCTACATGATCTAAGGGTTCTCGGGGATTCAAATCTTCTAGACTATAGAGGCATCCCAAGAGACGAGCTTCTTTCAAGTTTCGCGATGGATATCTGCGGCATTGCTTTTACTGCAAAGGTTCCGTCGGTTCTAGTCAATGCATTTGGGCCGATAGCTTTTTGTAAGTCCTTGATCTCGTCCTTATACCTTACTCTGACTGACATGTGGTGTAGGCGCGAGATTCATTCAGTCGGAACCCCTTCAGCAAGAGGTCATTCGTCAACTACATGCTTGCAAAGCCAGTATTGGCTGGCCCGTTGAACGACTCATCAATGATCTGAAGGCGCACTGGGGAATGGGAGAGACGTAGAGAAGCGTGCTGTCGGCCAGCATGCACCATTCAGTTTCTCTTGTTCTCTCTAACCAAAACTGCAAAGGTAAATATGATATTCCCCCCAATTACTGACTTTTGACGACAACTTGTTCCATTGGTACGATCGTCGTGGTCCAGATCTTAGCCCAGTGGGGAAATGTTTTCCGAGCTCGGGAAACTCATATCACCAAGAGATACACGGCACAGGTATAAAGGAACAAGGCCTGCGCTGTTGAAGAAAGAAATCACTTCATTCTCGCATTAAACTTAATCACTACAACCTATCTTTCATACATTAAAGCTTTTCATTATGTTGCGCACCCAAAGAATCCTCCCAGCACTTACCAAATGTGCCCGAGGCTTTGCAACTATTGCCCACCCTCCTCAACCTGGAGTTGTTCAACCGTCTTCTCAAGAAGTGAAGAACTTGTCTCTAGACTCAAGAAATCTCGAGAAAGCAGTTCGACACATGCACAGAGATGGTTTGGTCGTTGTCGAAGATGTTGTCCCTCATCAAGACATCGATCTTCTTAACAAGAAGATGGTTGAAGATGCTCATGTCCTCCAGGCCCGGGGCGACAAGGGTCCATTCAATTATAACAAGGGAAACATCCAGCAGGATGCTCCTCCCGTTGCGGAGTACTTCAGTCCTTCTATCTTCACCAGTATGTATCTGTTTGTACTTCTATGGCTTTATAGCTTACACTGTCTCTAGATCCAATCGCTACACAGATCACTACTGCCATGATGGGCCCTCGACCCAAGTGGACGTTCTGTTCTGCCAATTCCGCCATGGCAACTCTCCCCGGAGGAACTCCACAAAGACAACCCGTCCATTCAGACGCAGACTTTGCACACCCAGACTATCCCTTTGCTCTTGTCGTCAACGTCCCGCTCGTCACAACTACACCCGAGAACGGATCCACAGAGATCTGGCTTGGCACACACAATGGATTTGGTCTCGACGCTCAAGAAGGTGCCCACGGTGAAAGAGCAAGCGGCCGCATCAGAGAAGATCTTCTCCGCCAGCGTCAAGAAGTATCACCTCCTATTCAACCTACCATCAAAAAAGGCAGCATCATCGTTCGCGATCTAAGACTTTGGCACGCGGGAATGCCCAACTTGACACAGAAAACTAGGGTGATGCTCGCCATGATTCACTTTGCTCCGTGGTTCAGGAACAGGATGAGACTTGAGCTGGGCGAAGATGTGAAACCAATACTAGAGGGCTTGGAAAGAGAGGGAAAGCTGGGGTTAGATGTACCAGTTGATTGGGCGAGCAGGGAGGCTGTACTCGAGGGTTACTTGAACCGAGGGTTCGGGAATAGCTATGATTTCAGCCAAGAAGCTTGAAAAGCTTGGCTGTTGAGCTTGTTTTCAGGGCCATGTAAGATGTATTAACCAGACTAGATACATGCACGATTACTTCCATTTTAGTTCAGACGAAGGTATGAGTATAAACAATTTATTTATAAATATCTAGGAAAAGCAGCCCTGAAACGCCCAAACACCACGTCCCATCGTTACCATAGCCCGTCAATTATTCACTGCCATCAA
Organism: Fusarium equiseti; assembly: GCA_003313175.1. Taxonomy (NCBI): domain Eukaryota; kingdom Fungi; phylum Ascomycota; class Sordariomycetes; order Hypocreales; family Nectriaceae; genus Fusarium; species Fusarium equiseti. Next base: position 1,191,855 of record QOHM01000007.1, read on the forward strand.
TACCACGGTTCTTGTGCTTCTTATCCTTCTTGCCCTTCTTGAACTTGTTCTCGAGAGCATTGGCACCAATGGCACCAGCCGCCGCAGCACCGAGACTGCTCAAGAAGCCACCTCCAGCGGTGCGCGCAGCCCAAGCAGCGGCTCCTCCACCGACGAGAGTAGCTCCAAGACCGCGTTCACCGTCAGGACCGGGCTGTCCTGGGGCACCACCTTGCTGAGGATAGCCGGGGGCGCCGTACTGACCATCATTTTGCTGAGGGTGTGTTTGGCTGTAGCCCTGCTGGGGTTGGGAGTTGTAGCTAGGTTGCTGAGGCTGGGAGGCGTATTGGGGCTGCTGTTGGTAGCCGCCGTAGCCTTGGGGCTGTTGTTGAGAGTACTGTGGTTGAGAGTATTGCTGCTGAAGGTAATGTTAATGATGAAGATATTTGAAGGGATATGGTAGAACAAACCTGCTGAGCATACTGGGGCTGGCCGTACTGTTGCTGCTGAGGGTAACCACCCTGGGCATAGTTGGTGTTACCACTGTTGCCGTAGTAATCGCTGTTGGACATGATGATTTGTGTGTTGTAGGTATAGATTTAAATAGATGTATTGAATGTAAGGGTCAATAGGATCGTTGTAGTGTAGATGGAAGATGTGATGGAGGAATTGAATGGAAACTCGAAAGAACAACCAGCTCCTCCCCCGCCTTTATAGATGCAGCTCCAGCTTCCATCCTTCCAGGTACGAACCGTGACAGAGGCACATTTAGCCTATCTTGGCGAGTCACTCGACTCAATATTCGAGAAGAAAAGCGCCTTAGCTGACAAGCCTCACTGGTGACATTGACCAATGCAGTAGGCGCAGTCACAGCCACGGGTGCAAGTTGGAAGCCCGTAAGCTCAATCTAACCGTTAATGTCAGGGCTGAACCACTAACATTGACGAGTGACATGCTGTTTTGCCGTTTACGTAGCGGTTGTGGCTGGGAGTTTAATGTTAGGTCGATGGATGCTCCATGTTTGTTTGTGGGGAATGGCATGCTATTCTCTGTACCTACGGATAGTTTACGGCCTTTCCGAGTCCGAGCTTGAGGTTCTCTGTTTCGCTGAGCCACGATCGGCAGGGTCTTGACGTTTTGATCAACCACCATACAAGGCAGATTCTTCAGTAGACAATAATATCATTCGTCAATTAATTATTAATTATAGCTCATCTCCGGAATTTAAGCAATGTCGTTAAATCCCCGCTTGACATTATCGCAGATCTCCTCCACAATCTTCTCCTCCATGGCTTCATCATCACCAAGCCCCAAAGCGCCCGGTTGCCACGTAACGGTATACACCAAATCTCCTCCCTTGACCGAAGCTACATTAAAACTAATGGGGCATCCTCCAACGTGACCGGGCTGCGCAAAAGTCATCTTGGTCACCTTGACCTGGTCTTTACCAAGAGCATCCCCGTCAAACACACCAACGTTGCTAAATTCATATGACGAATCTCTTCTTTTGCCGATCTTGCCAAGAGTCCATTCTCTTATGCTCGATGCGTATCGCAAGAGCGCGATGGGCATGTCTTCGAGTTTAGTGGAGGAGATTGCGAATTCTTTCGTGGCTTCGCGGGCGGATGTCCATTCTTGTTCTGTCAAGGGACCTGTAGCCCAGCTACGGGGATGAAGGGTGTAACAGCCTGATACTGCCTCAGTTGCCACGTCGTTGGACATTCCGATTGACCGTCTCATATTGATCGCTGTTTGGGCCACAAAGTTTGTGACATCATTATCTTTGACGGCTTTGCTGAGTGCTCGGGCTACAAGTTGGTGCATGACTCCTGTCAACTTCGCATCGTGGGTCCTCGCAAGCTGCGCAATCTTTTCAACCTGCTGTGCTTCAATTTGTCGAATCTTAAGCTTGTTGCAGTGCGTCTTGGCATTGTAGAAGATAGGTGTTGCAGTCCACGTCCCTTCGTTGACATAGGACGCCGAGACGCGTAAACCCAGTATCTGAACAAGGAAGTAGGGCATGTACTGGGCAATGAACGGCGCTAGTAAGAACGACCATGAGATCGGAAGTCGCTCTGGTGTGTCGAAAGGCTCAGGTAATGGCTTTTTCGGGGGCGCAATAGTAGACGGTGGAATAGTTGCAGGTGCCTCTCTCAACCCTTCGAGAAACGTTTTGTGGAAAGCAACACCAGCAATACCATCGCCGATAGTATGAGAGAAAGAGAAAGCAATATGGCACTGGGAAGGACCGAGGGGAAGGACCACGATCCTCCAAGGAGGAATGCCTGCGACAAATGGACGATCCAATTCTGGTCTCATCGATCTTCCAATGGCTTCCAAAGAATCGGCCATGTCTTCTCCATCTTGGACAATAGAGATATGCTCCTCGACATTGATGCCTGGCACGCGCTCATAGTAAGCTTTATCGGTGTTTCTATCACCAACAGTAACACAGAAGAAGGGATGTTCCTCGATGCAATGTCTGAGAGCATGGAAATAGGTTGAGGGAGACTTGATGTTGACTTCGTTGTTAAAGTTGTACACTCCGCCAATGACAACTGCGTCATAATAGCCCACATCCTCACGGGCTATTGTCCGCATCTCATTGGGACCTTTGCAGTGTTAGAGTTGAAGATCATCTATGGCAGGGTCACATACTCGCGTATCTGAGAAACTCTCGTTTAGACTCCATGATTCAATGGTAATGGTAAGAAGCCAATAAAGAGGGCAATTGAATATATTGATAGAGTCTAACGATGTAGAGTGTCTACTGGACTTGTAACGGTTTTAAAGACTTCGGTTCGCAACGATGCTACACTCAATTGGCTCACAATACGGATAGGCGGCCTCTTAATGAGGTTATCTTGGGAAATGAGATGTGGGTCTTTGATAACGCAGCAATCCTTTGAAGCGGATGAATATAGCACCCGAGAGTCCGAAAATACGACAAAAAGAGTGATGTCTTACTATTCTACATCTACGATCTGATTTCAGGTTGGCTTCCTATTCGATATTCAGGCTGACATTGTAGATAACTTATGCAGGAACGGATGACGGGTCAGAACTTATCATTCCGCGTGCTTACTATTTTAATATCACCTCAGCTACCTACTATCTCTTGCAGATTTTCAATATTTTTAGATATTATTGAAATGCAGGATCTATTATGTTGGTCTCGTTTTTATTTGAACTATCTTGGCAGTTTAAAGAACGGACGAGTCCAAGCACTGGCTTTTATCTTGTACAATATAGATTCAAACTAGGAATAAACAAATCAACTGCTTCAACTGCTCTCGTTGTAAATACATATTAATGTCAGGAACCGTGGATTAGAGGTTACAGGTCCAGGTGAGTCAATACAAAAAGTCGTTGGAACAGTCCAAGATATAGATGGACTAGCAATATGCCAGCAAAACTACCTACAGCTAATTCCAATAAAGATGACTCAACAAGATCTTCTATGCCAGCTTAGAGACTAACAAAATACCGAACCATACTGGCATCGTCCAACCCCACACAGCCCCGCAATCTACAGAATGATTCCAAAGCCAAGGTGGTTCCAACAACCAATCAGAGAATTGTGTTACGAACTCGGATGCGACTATCGTTCGACATTGGCATGAAGGGCGTTTTGGCAAGCATCAGGTTTGGTAAGGAATAGGTTGACCTGACTAGCTCCTGCTATCAAAACTGTTAGCACCTCTGACTAACACCAGCAACAATGAGTCAGGAAGAGAAGCAAGGCCCTTCCTATATCGCACAAAACCAGAAGGTCTTCCTTGATTAGAACGGTTCTAGGTACAGTCACGCAGTCTCAGATATGCAGGGTCCTAATGATTCCATATGATCGACCGGATAAAGGGAAGCTTAATCAACCTCCGAGGAGAAACGTAAGTAAAGGACCCGTGATTATTATTGTAACTGTAACCATTGGTTCGTGTTCCCTTCATTGATTATACAGTTATGGGGATACACGTTGGGCGATATACCATAGTAGCGCCTGAAGTCTGACCCAGAACAGTTTCTACATATAAGTCCCTGATCGCACTTTGAAATTTATAATTCCTCTCATCACCCCATCGCCTTATTAACAGGATACCCAACACCGCCAGCAATGTACATCAAAGGACCACACGCAGAGGCCGAGCTTCCAGTGCTTCGAAAACTAGTTCGAGAGAACCCCCTCGGTCTGATCACAACCGCCATTCCCTCTCCAAACTACCCCCTTCTTCAAAGCAGTCATATACCCTTCGTGTTGGATATCGAAGATGAGTCAAGCGAGACAGAACTGGGAAAGCTACGAGGGCATCTGGCAAGGGTTAACCCTCAGAGCAAAGCCATGATCGAGAATCTCACCGAGAACCCGAATCTGAACAATGTCATCGAACAAGACGTGATCGTCATTTTCAACTCCCCCATCCAGCACTACGTCACCCCAAAGTTCTATACAGAAACAAAACCTACAACTGGCAAGGTCGTTCCTACATGGAACTACGCGGCTGTCCAAGTCTATGGTCGTGCTAAGGTCTTCTACGATACCAAGTCCGATGAGATGGGCCAGTTTCTGAACAAACAAATTTCTGATCTTAGTCGCCATGCCGAGACTAATGTCATGGGCTTCACTGGCGGCGATAATCCAACCGATTGGAAGGTCAGCGATGCACCTGATAAGTTCATTGAGCTCTTGAAGAAGAGCATTATCGGTATTGAGATTGAAATCACGTCCATGGGAGGAAAATTCAAGATGAGTCAGGAGATGGGCATGGGTGATCGAGAGGGTGTTATCAAGGGTTTTTCGAATCTGGAGTCTGAGAGGGCGAAAGAGATGTCAAAGTTGGTGCAGACTCGGAGTGATTTGAAGGAAGCAGAGAAGGCAAATGCTTGATTAGCAATAAATAATGATATCACTTACGAAATGATCTTTGGCACGTTCAGGGCGTCAACAAGCCTTGAAAGTAAAATATTCAAAGTCTTCCAATATTTCTGATTATTTGTGAAGCTTCTCGTGCCCATATATCAATGGATAAACAATTCGATGGCCTTGATAGAACCTCCAAAAGATCATGATACAGAACTAGAAAACCGTGATATAAAGAGAGCAAAGTTGCCTAACTGAGAGGCAGTGCTGTTTCTCACTAGCTTCCTGCAAGGTATCCGAGAATTCTAATTGATGCCATGCATATCAATAACTTGCCCCAGCATTCCAATGCAAAGAATCTTACCGACGCCGTCCGCAATTCCGGCCTTGTCCCGATCGAAATATCCCGGAACGTTGGGTCTAAGTCCAACGAACGACGGCAGTTGAGTTCCCACGTGGAGTCCCCCATTGGATCTTCAACTCCCGCTTATTCCCCATAGAATAGACTATTCCCGTTTCCACAAGTTAATTTTCCCATTCTTTATACCGGTCCGAGTCTTGAAAGACGATGCTGATGCCACGTGCGGTGCTGACATTTATTCAGGGTCCCTCCGAGGCGTTGAGATACTGCTCTTGAGATCTAGATCCGGCACCTTCAGTCTCCAAGAACCTTTCCGATGTACCCGTCTTTGTAGACTAAGCGACGAATCAACGGCCCCACGTGTGGCCGGGGATCCGTGTGATGGGCATGGGTGGTTGGGTACAAGCGGGCCCTGGAACTTTCTCTTCGGCAAGTCAAGTTTGACAGAAGCGAAATGTGATTCTAGAGTCGCAAGCTTGTGACCGTTCCAAACGGAAAAGAGTCTCGCGTTTGAGCGTTTTAACTGACAAGATGTAGGTAGAGTGGGGGTCCAGATTGAAGGCCATGGGTGGATATGGATGTATGTATAAAACACCAAGAACCCATTGACACTATCTACGAGCGGTATGTATTGCTGTAAAGTCAAAGACATTGTCTCATCATAATTTCGCTTTTTCCCAGTATTCCTTGCTCGGGTTCCCACTCAATTCGTTGTCGCTTCCATTCTCCCGCCCAATCGAGACACCATCTCCCAGATCGATCGCGATCATGGACAAGGCGACGCTTCTAACCGCTTCCAAAGTGGATCTAAGCGTTTCGACCCATCCCCGCTCAGATATCACCAGGTTGATCGGCCCTGCCCTACAAATTGCCCTTCGATTCCAGAGTCTCGTCGGTTCTGTCTCCATCTTTCTCTGCCTGCGTGCCTGCTATGTCGCGAGCATCACCTTCGCAAGCGTCCTCTATGCGAGCAAAACCGTGACCTTTAAAGCTTTCGTCGCAGCAAAGTTTAGCGCCTTCCACGGCTTCAACATGTCCAGTCAAGCTCTTGCGAGTGCCTGGAACTCGAAAAAGATACAGAAGCTACGGAATAAGCTCTGGTACGAATTCGCCGTCTTCATTCTTGGCAGTGGGAACCTCATTTTCCTGATGCTCTTCTGGCCTGGTTGGTGGGTTCTTGCAGGCGCGTGCTGGGCAGGCTGGATGCTCTTTGGCTGAAGCGTTCTCACCTCGAATGAGTTCTTATGTGAGCTCTCGACCATATTCAATACGTGATCCAAAGGTGATATATCCAACGCTCAACACCAATCGACACCCAACACTTCCAACGACTTTCGGATTTCGTGACCGTCGACAACCACTCAGCGCGAGAAGAAGAACGTGTTTCCACCAGCATCCTTCCGCACTTCCTTCCCGTAGTCCTTTTCCGGGTCAAAATCCTGCCACATACTGGCAGGGAAGATGTGTTTATTCTTCTCGTACCACCTCCTATCAACGACCTTTGTGAGAGTAGGATCTTCATCGGCGCCCTCGAGGGTGTTTATATCGGGCAGCGCTTTAGCAGCCGCTTTAGCAGCAGCTGCCTTGGAAGCAGGCGTGGTGAGGCCTTCCTGAGGAACTATATCATCGACCGGTTCGGTTTTTTGAGGGGGTTCGGCGTTATATTTAAAGACAGGCTCGCCATCAGGGCCCGGGGTCTTGTTCATGGCGAAGAAATAGAAGTCATAATGCTAAGCAATGGTCAGAAACTATCCAGGAGCACAATTGATGTGGCAACTTACGTGAGGTATAATGGTAGTTCCGCGAACAAGCATTAAATCGTCAACACCGACTCTGGCCCACTCTCTCCTCGCATTTGCCTTTTCGCCAACACCCAAGTCAGCGCCGACCTTTCGGCTCTTGTCGAGGAAGACCCATATGAAGTCACCCTTCTTCAGTCTAACAATGCCACCGGGAATGTTGCTCCCGTCGTAGAAGACAAAAGGGAGAGCAATCTCGGTCGCTTTGACGGCCTCCTGGATAGACAAGAATTCGCGTCGCAAAGCGTCTCGTTCGGCGGCTTCTTTGCGCAATGCGGATTTGGTCATGGCTTTCGGCACCATTCCAACTGAAGCATTGGCCTTGAATTTGGTCTTGAATTCGCCCTCGCTTCCTTCGGTTTCGTCCGCGCTGGCCTTTCGGGGTTTCGACTTGGGCTTGATCGCTGGCTCTTCATCCTCGCCCTCCTCGTCATCGAACGACAGCAACTTCTTCCCCTGCTTCTTTTTCTTCTTCTTCAATGGTCGCGGGCCATTTCCGCTATCACTGCCAGCGTTGTCAGGAGTGCCTGCCAGGGAAGCATCCGGAGTGGACGTGCCTGAGTATGCAGCTTCACGAGACTCGCGCTCCTGTTGTTCGATGACTTCGGCGCGTCGCTTGCGAAAATCGGAGAGAGCGACGAGGCCTACTGTATGTGTCGATAGGCGTTCATGGGTGGTTTTGTTTTGCGGCGTGAACCGCGAGGCTCCTGAGTCGGACATTTTTTGGTTTATTCTTGAGCGCAAGGGAAAGAATACTGCAAGTAAAGTGTAAAGTTTCCTGAAGTTTAGCTCCGATAACGATAAGAAGACAGTGCCACTCTCTGTAACATAGACTGTATTTTGGTGTAAGATACGAGCCCGAGGACAGTGCGATAACTTACTTGTACATAGCCCTTCTAGTGAGACTACTCGGGGCGACTTACAGATTCTCATCAGCATTCTATTAAAGTGCTTCAGAGCTTACTTTGCGATAAGTTCAAGCTAGTTACGGCCTACGATGGTGTAAATTAGAACTCATTGCGATAGGCAATGACGACCGCACTGCGTAATTAATCGAGTCCAATTGTCTACTTATATCCGAGGCACCTTCCCTGCTGTAAACTCCACCTCTACTTCGACGTCATTCACTTAAACATCAGTTCATCACCTCTGTCTGGGTATGCAGCGTTTCCAATTCTCACGACCTTCAGTCTCAAACTTAGCAAATTACACCAAAAGAACCATCATGGCTAGCGTTGATACTTCACTGCCTCCAGAGCCCACAGGCGCAGCTGCCGATTTCGCTGCTCGGCATTCAGAGGAGCACCCACTGAAGCTCTACGGCGGTTGGTTCTGTCCTTTTGTTCAACGAAGCTGGATCACCATCCATGAGAAGAAGATCCCCCATCAATATGTTGAGATCAACCCATACAAGAAAGAGCCACACTTCTTGGCTTTGAACCCTCGTGGACTGGTTCCAACACTCGCAGTTCCTGTTGACGCACAAGGCAAGGAGCAGAAGGCTTTGTTTGAGAGCAATATTATATGCGAGTATCTCGATGAGGCATTCACTAATGAGTCCAAGTATGGACCTCGTCTCCTTCCTACGGATTCATATGAGAGGGCTCGATGTCGTATCTGGATCGACCACATCAGCACACGTATCATACCCGCATGGTACAAGCTCATGCAGCACACTCCAGACAAGCCCTTCAGTCCCGATGATGCGAGAGAAGAGTTAAGAGGCCGTATCAAGGCTTTTGTAGAGGAAATGGACCCTGAAGGCCCATGGTTTCTCGGGTCGACATTGAGTCTTGTGGATATCTGCCTGGCACCTTGGGCAAAACGCCTATTCCTGATTGATCATTACAAGGAAGGGGGTCACGGTATTCCTACCTCTGGAGATGGTGAAGATGGCGACGTTTGGAAGAGGTGGAAGAAGTGGTATGATGCGATTCTGGATCGCGATAGTGTTAAGGAGACATGGAGTGCTGATGAGCGGTACATCATTGCTTACAAGAGATATGCCGAGGACACCACAAACTCTGAGGTTGGGCAAGCTACACGATCAGGCAAGCGACTTCCTTAGATGGACTCTATCTAGAGACTCGTGTATGGCCAAATGTTGGCTAGACATACCTATACTCAAGTTGATCGCTTGTTGAAATCCACACAGTCATGTTCCATGCTATCGAAACCATCCATTCCTTACCATATCAGTACATGAACAACTAATCTGGCGAATTTTTGCAAACCATTTGGTCCTCTTTCAAGTTCTGTATAGCTATCTGGTGCCGCTTAACATTGGCTAGAATCTTGAGCACATCGGACCATTTGAGGGGACATGGCTATCCAATTGCAGTAAATTACCTTCAGCGGCAAGGCTTTCCTATCATACCACATACTCTTACAGATTTCGGAATGCAAAAGTGCTCGTTACTTGAGTCAGTATTGCGGCCATATGATCTCGGAACCAAACGGCGAGGGTGTCCGTCAGAGGGTAGATAATTCGTTCGACCTCCATGGCACAGTGTCGACGAGCCTTCCAGAAAAGAGCACAAACTCCCATCTATACCGTTACTCAGTTCAGATAACGAAGTGATGCTAAACATCCAACACCGGTGCCTCCCAATGTCACGCAGACGTTGTTTGACACCGGCGATTATACTACAGTAGTGCTTCCCAAGAGCGATACTCGTGTGTTTGAGGACAACAAGGTATCGGGAACGGATCCTTAAGAGAGTTATCGAGTATCTCCTCAGCAAACAGATCTCGGGGATTCCGGAGCATTATGAACGGCACTTGCATTTCTCGAGCACCTCCATCGAGATACCAATAGCACGTCACCATGAACGACTAAAGCAGGCATTATTTGACATTGATCGGGTTTCACGCTACGGCAAACGCCTCATCTTTTACAGTCTTGACCTCTATGTTCAGTCAGCCGTTCAACTTGAGTACCATATGGCAAACAGAGTCAGTCCTATAAATTCCGGCACAGATAGCACATGTAGTGCACCGGCTCCGGAGTCGGCGGCCGATAATGACATGATACGAGGCCTTGTTTTCTGTCATGCCATACATGAATGTGCTCTATCCGAGGTACGCACAATATTTTCGTAAGATACCTGACAACAAACACGGTAATTAAAAATAATTACAGTACATGCTGATGCAGAAAGACGGAAACGATGTCACGTAAACGTCAAAGGCCTCCACTATCCGTTGTTTGCTCGTCGTCGATCCTTGACTTAATAGCTGGTGGATCGATATAGCTGTACCCATGTTTAGCAACACCATGCAGAATGCAGGTCATGAGCTGAAGATCCCTGCCGAGGCCGAGGACTTTTCCATTCTGCGGGGTGACACAGGAACAGATAAGACAGGGTTCTGAATTAGATCGATGGCGGTCAATGCTGTGAGATTTCAGCGAGGCAATCGCCCGACGATGCCGTTGCAGACCGCTCTCGTGGAAACATTTGTTTTGTTTTGTTTGTTTGCTTTGGATGGAGGTTTTGGAGGATGCAAGGTTTAACCTGAGTAATTGTGCTACAGGGCAGTGACAGGGCGTGTAGTGTATATGCTCGGAACAATTGATGGAAACGTTGCCAGCGCTACTGCTGTAGGGTCCAGCCACCTTCGACGCCGATGGCATGACGTTGAGCTGCCTTTGAGGTAAGCCATTGGTATCTATCACCACTGTTGTTTCTCTCGTTTATGCGGAGAAGTGGAATTTCTCACTTGATCGTCGCGGGATATAGCTGAGGTTGGTGGAGATCTTAGCACAATAGAATTCAGAAGTTAGATATGCCCAGCCTCTAATTATTATTATCTTTCCGCGTTTTCCGTGCTTGACATGGAACAATAGAATATGCCAGGGCAAGACACGGCACGGCTGACGATGAATTTGCCACGAGGCATGAATCGTAGCATTGCTGTACTGTACTTTCGTGTTGTGACTTGTATGCATGCAATACATCGTGAGTGAGATGTCGTACCCTGTAGGACAATGCGACTGGCTGTCTGCCTCGGGATCATGACCAATGGTGGCTTTGTTTATTTATGTTTTCTCTCTTGACCGACAAGTGGTTAGTAGTGTAATAGTGGAATTATTCCTGTAATCCATCAGCTTATGGGTTACCTACTGAGGTATCTCGTCTGTTTGCTTCTGGTGATCGTGCTACTGAATGTTCCGCATTCGCTCGCCAACCTCCCTTTAGACTTTGATGATGGCCCAGTGACGCTAAACCGTTGAAGCGGGTAGAGTGAACAATTATCGCAAGAAGGCGGCCCTAATATTGGCAAAGTAAAAAAAGCCTGACTCTTGCAGAGACTTCATCAACTTTGATAGAGAATCATTTGTCCACCAGTTGTTGATGTTTCATTGCGGTCCAGACCCAGGGCCTCTTCCCGCGTCCTCCACTGAAACCTCCACTGTAAGCGGGTCGCTGGCGTTGGACTTACAGAAGGTCCTCGCAGGCATTAAGTGGAAGCGTTGCCCAATCTGGTAATTCGTTATGCACCATGGCATTCCAACGGTAAATCATCAACCTTGTCAACGTTGAGGTAGCATTACCGCTGTTAGGGAAATAACTAAACGCAACGACCGATCGTAGAATACAACGTACCCCTAATAATCCAACCCATGATATTATAGTATCTTTGTGGGAAAACACATGGGAGGCAAATGTTCTGGACCGTGATAGTTACTTTAGCTGCTATTTTGGTCAAAACCAATGCATGCTTATGCACGAGACCGACTGTAGCTCGACTGCCGAAGCCGAAAGCTGAAGACACGGCCCCACCCGGAGACGGTAGGAATTGGGGAATACGAGACCTAATGCACCTTCAGAATGTGCTACTGCTACTGTTGGTACTGAGTGGTACGTCACTTGACAGTGGAGGACTATCAACGCTTGTGCTCGAGAATGTAGTGAATTCGGTCCTATCATAACGTTAAGTAGTATGCATAATTCACTCTCTCTTCTAGACCAGACTCACTATCAAGTATAAAGAAGCTCTGGTCCGCCCTTCAGTTGTCACTTGATCATCCATCCATTGACTTTGACTTTAACTTACAAGATCATCCAATACACCCCGCTCTATTAAACCTCTAAGGCAGCAACTAAACAACCAACCTCCTCGCAACCACTACTACATATAACTCTCCTAGTTTCTTGACTATCTATCTCTATCTCCCACAACCCAAACATTGCCAAAATGCAATTCTTCAGCCTTGTCCTCCTCGCCACCTCCGCTCTGGCCATCCCTACCAAGCTCCCCTCCCGAGCTGCTGCACCAACATGTATGGAGAAGGGCACCAAGGTCTCCAGCTGGAACCTCTCAGACTTCGTCTACAAGGTCCAGTACAGCTCTGAGAAGCGCACAAACACCGCCACAGTCGCCTTCGACCTCCACAACGCTGCCCTCGACTACTCGGCTAGCTGCTCCGGCAAGGTCGTCGCCAAGAACGCAGACAAGCTCAACAAGAAGGACCTCTTTGACGGCAAGACAGACTACAACTGCAAGGTTCCCAACGGCGCCGACTCTGCCTCTTTCAAGTACAACCACAAGAAGGGAGTCATCGCTATCTCCCAGCACTGGGCTTGCGTGCAGGAGGGTGGTTGGTTCGAGGCCACTGGCAACAAGACCTCTGGTGCTAGCATGTCTGACTGCAAGACTACAAGCAAGAAGGGTGCTGAGTACGAGACTTGCACAAAAGCCTCTATCAAGGTCCCCGTTCTCGAGATGCGTGCTGTCTTGTAAAGGGCAGGACCACAACCACACCTTCGTTTCTTCTGCGACAACTTCGGACAAACATTTTAATAACTTCTAAGCGCAAGCTTATGGCGTTGGAGTACCACCTTTTTACATCAACTATTACACTACACCGTGACGACGGACGGATAAGATCTAATTCATGATCACCATGACATTCATTTTTGCGACGATACCTGGGTACTACAATCCCACAAAAGCATTCGCGAACCTGCCAGAACAGTTAATCTAGACAATCAATGAAAATAATTTGCATTGCTACTTGACCATTCCCATGAACTTGTGAACCTCGTGATAAATATTGGCGCAAGCTACTACGTCTCACCACCCACTTTCACTCACTCAGTAACCTTGAGAATACCAACGATATCGGAACTCGATTGGCGATGCCGAATATCTCGTGCGGCAAAGAAAAACAAGGCGGTGTGGTCGATATGGGAGATCGCATGGTTGTGAGACAATCAAGGGAGAAGAACAAAGACCTTTGTCCAACGCCGGAACGCCATTCAACTAGAGCCATGCCTGCCGTGACATGTCTCACCAAAATCATGCAATGTGAATACATACAGGCTTGAGTTCTGTCATCTGGACTTTTCCCTGGAAGGACATGTGTTTCTGGAAGCCTTCAACACGCAACGCCATGCTGTCGCCGCAACACACCTGCTTGAGACGTTGACCTACCATGAGTTAATTATCCAGACTTCGCTTTCACTCACCACAATGGCTTCCATATGAGTCACTAATCGAGTTTTCTAATAGAGCTAATGGCTATTTCATACTCCATTCCATTGCTATGAAGGTATTATGTGTCAGCCTCCTGTCTCAATATCGTGTAAAGTTTCGGTAAGAATCGCATTTAGGCATTATTGAGGCTCAAATTCATCTCAAGTCTAATTCATCCAACGTCTCAGCCTCAATCTTATTTTGAGTGGGCGTTGTCTCTTGATCGAGTTACTGCGGTGAAGTGTAAGACAATATGTCGGCACTTTCAAGCCTTCATTGCTCAGCGACCCATCTATCTGGTTTCACATACCTTAGTATGCAGGTCAAAGAAATGGGAACCGAGGGAACCTTAACTCTTAACGAAGTCAGAGCTTGTTTTTATTTGATGTATTGTATGCGTTATTCAAGTTGACGACAAGTCTCAATGAGGAACCAACTACTGAGCTCATTTATGGACATGATTTAAGGATATTATCTGGGTCTCCTTGCTCTGCTAAAACGATAATCTTTCTCATAGTATTCTACCCACTCTCAAGAGTTGCGGAGAGATATTCCTTATTCAGCGTGGGTCGAGACTTCCAGGCTTTGATCGCCCAATTGGGCTATTTCCGCCGCTTGATACCACCATCACACCTATCAACTCACGACTTACTTCCACATCGAGTAGGCTTGACTTTAAAGTTGATTGTCTCAACCCAATTGAGAGAATAAAAGACTCATAAAATCTTTCCCGAACGAATAGAATAAAGTCGCCTCTACCCATCGAGTATGGAGTATGTGGAGTCAAATTGAACGTCAGATTGACGAGAATAGCAGTTCACTCACCAAGTTAGCCACTTCTTCTTCCCCGCATTACCCTGCCATCGCCGCATCTCGAAGAGGCAACACAATAAGAGACGTTGACAAGCAAAAGAATCCAATGCCGAGCAACTTCCGGCCTGGGCGGCTTGGAAGCGCGGGGTATAAATAAGATGCTGATGGACCTGGAGAATACATGTACTTACCTTCTTGATCATCATCATATACCTTGAATATAATCAAATACTCAATATGGCTACACAGACGATGAAGGCTGTCAACTACCAGGGCCCTTACAAGGTCACTGTGGAAGATATTGAACTGCCCAAGCTGGAACATCCTGACGACGTCATTGTCAAAGTCACAACTGTAAGATTTGACTCAAGAGCATCTATTGCAATGGCTTACAGAACTTATAGGCTGCCATTTGTGGCTCCGACTTGCAGTGAGTATAGATACCATTATATGGCAGCGATGACGCTGACAATGAGCAGCATGTACGAAGGCCGAACGGCAGCAGAACCCGGCATCACATTCGGTAACTCTCAATCCCTCTCAGTCTTTTCACTTACTAACACCTCAAGGCCATGAGAATATGGGAATAGTCGAACAGCTCGGCGAAGGCGTCACTCTTCTCAAGAAAGGAGACCGCGTCGTCATGCCCTTCAACGTCGCAGATGGTCGCTGCCGTAACTGTGAAGAGGGCAGAACTGCTTTCTGTACTGGCGTCAACCCTGGCTTTGCAGGAGGCGCCTACGGTTATGTCGCCATGGGCCCTTACAGAGGTGGTCAGGCGCAGTATATCAGAGTTCCATATGCGGACTTCAACGCTCTCAAATTGCCTGCTGGCAAAGAACATGAGGCTGACTTTATTCTTCTCGCTGGTGAGTCCTTCGTTGATTGTTGTTTGCTTCAGCCGCTCATTGTGTAAAGACATCTTCCCGACCGGCTGGCACGGTATTGAAATTTCCGGTTTCCGATCAGGCGAGAGCGTCGCTGTATTTGGTGCTGGTCCTGTAGGTCTCATGGCCGCTTATTCGGCTGTTCTACGCGGTGCATCACGAGTGTTCGTCGTCGACCGCATTCCCGAACGTCTACAAGCCGCCGAGAAGATCGGCTGCACTGCCATTGACTTCTCCAAGGGTGATGCTGTGGATATGATAATCAAGGCCAACGATGGAGAGGTCGATCGATCTGTTGATGCTGTCGGTTATCAAGCCGTGGGCAATAGCGGTGATAAGGAACAGCCTAACATTGTTCTCGAGAACATGATCCGCGTTACTCGAGCTTGTGGTGGTCTTGGAATCCCAGGTCTTTACGTCCCTAGCGATCCTGGCGCTTCTGACGATGCTTCTGCCAAGGGAATGATTAGTCTTAGCTTCGGAAAGCTCTTTGAAAAGGTATAGAAGGTCTCTCCTCATGGATGACGAGTACTAACATGACCGAAGGGACTTACCATCGGCACCGGTCAGTGCAATGTCAAGTCTTATAACCGTTACCTACGAGACCTCATCATTTCTGGTCGGGCCAAGCCTAGCTTTGTTGTCTCGCATGAGATCAACATTGATGAAGCTGAGGTTGCTTATGAGAAGTTTGATAAGAGGAATGATGGATATACCAAGGTGCTAATCCACCCCAACGGCGGGTTTTAAGTTGTTGAAGTAGGGTCTAGATTGTTTAAGCGTTGTTTATGATGGGCGTGTTGGAGAGAAGCAAGCGGGCGTTGAGTGCTGATAAGACCTGAGGTATGACAAGCCAGGCAGTGATGAAGAGACAGTGCAGTATAGTTAAGTCGTGGCGATAGCTCAATCTATTCGAACATGTACTCCATTGTGCCTCAAATATTGAGATTCAACAAATACAATTATTCTTGGTAATCTTTGTATTACAATCCAATGTGAAGCTGCGATGTCGGAACCATCGCAAACTCGATTGGCTAGTCCGGGAATAGTCACGATAGACCATGACTTATCTCTTGGTCCTAAACGCATCTAAGCTTCCTAAAAGGGTAATAAGTCTCTTCACCGAGGTCTACTTAGCTGAGTCACTTTTGTCACTGAGTATTTATAGTCGTGATTTGAACCACAGTCTTGGCTATCCAAGTATCAGCAAAGACAATCATGGCAACAACAACTTCTCTTGAACTGGCGAGTATACGCCCTGAGAACAATGAAGCAGAAACCTCAATCGACGCTCTTCCACCAACTGATCGAGGTCGCGGGGCGTATACAGCTCTCGCTTGCTGCACAATTGCTCAAGCACCCATCTGGGGCAAGTTTCTTCTTCATCTCACGAAATAAATAACAATCTGACTTATAACAGGATACTCTGTATCTTTCGGCATCTTTCAAGAATACTACACCGCGCACGCAAACCTCAAAGCCTCACCGAGTTCAATTGCTTCAATCGGCGCATCCCAGACAGGAATCATGTATCTCATGATGCCTCTTGCCTTCATTACCCTTAATCGCTTTCCTCGTATGCGTAGATGGTGCGGTCCTCTTGGTCTCGCCATCACCATCATTAGCTTGACTTCTTCTGCATTCGTTAGCAACGTTTCTGGACTTATTGCAACGCAGGGTGTTCTGTACGCTGTTGGGTGCAGTTTGCTGTTCAGTCCTATTTCACTCTACATGGATGAATGGTTCGTCGAGCGCAAAGGTTTTGCGTACGGAGTGATGTGGGCGGGCAAATCGACTGTTGGTGTCGTTATGCCATTCTTGTTTAATGTCTTGCTTCAGAGGTTTGGACTCAAGGCGACTCTCTTATCCTGGACAGTTGCTTCGGCTGCTATGACTTTGCCTACGCTCTTCTTCCTTAAGCCTCGAGTTGAGATCAGCCGCGACTCAAGGCCACGACCTATCAGCTTTGCTTTCTTGGGACTTGCGTCCTTCTGGATGCTTCAGTTCGGCATTATCGTCCAGTCACTTGGATATTTGATGCCAAGTACTTATCTGGCCAGTTATGCCAGCGCAATTGGCCTTTCATCGGTCACTGGACCGATCCTGCTAGCGCTCTTTTCACTTGCCTCTGTGCCCGGGTCTCTCATCCACGGCATGCTAGGCGATAGGGTCTCTGCCACCAAAATCATTCTGGTCTCCTCTCTAGGAAGTGCACTCCCAGTGTTTCTTCTATGGGGCCTGAACCGCCATATCAGCACCATGGTGGTATTTGTGATCCTCTATGGATTCTTCGCTGGTGGCTTCAGTGCTACCTGGTCGGGTGCTCTTCAGGAAGTCAAAGGAGACAATGAACTAATTGATACATCTTTGGTTTTTGGCATGTTACTTGGAGGTCGTGGGTTAGGCTTTGTTGTTGCTGGCCCTTTGAGTGGTGCACTCATCTCTGCTGGGAACTCTCTGGCGACTGGTGACAGTCTTGGATATGCTACCAGGTATGGCCCAATGATTCTTTGTACAGGAATCACAGCGGTCCTCGGAGCATGGGCCCCTATTTGCAAGATCGCAAAGGTCGTCGGGATGAAGGGGTTTGGTACCTGTGTAAGGGTAGCTGCTTGAGTGCTCTTTAGTATTGCGAGCTCAACAACATTAGTGGGAAGGCCACAAGTAGACATGTAAATGAGACATGGTAAGTTGGAATTTTGATGGTTCTTTGACAAAATACTTTTCTTCTTCTCTTGTCCGAATCTTCTTGTTTGGGTCTATCTCTTCGTGATTAATGCTTCTCCATTCATGATACCCAAAGAAGCATCATCTGTGTTTATCCACTCCTCCCAAGCCTTGGCCATGCCATCCAATTCCTCCCCGGTTGCATTGCCCATCTCAATAGCTTTGTCTCGTGCAAACCCAGTTAGCGACCGGTCCTTCATCGCCATCCCTGTATAATGTCAGTCCATAGTGCACATCAGATTAACCGCCAACAAATACTTACCTGCTGCCTTCTTATCCTCAGCCTCACTATAACACCAAGTCCCAAAGCTCAAAGAAATATCTTGGCGAGAAGCCCCAGCTTTCAAAGCCCATGAAAGAAGTTGTCGGCCTCCCTTGCCTTGTCCCCCCTTACCCTCAATGTTCTTAACCTGAAGCTGGTGGAACTTGAGAAGAGCTGGGAGTTCAGGCCATATGCACCACATGTGCATATCACTCTCTCTTAGGGACACAGTACCTCCAGGTTTCGTCACCCTCATCATTTCCTTGATAGCATCGACAGGTGCCTCCAAATGGCACAGAACCTGATGAGCATGGGTGACATCAAAAGTTGAATCAGGGAACGGCAGCTCGAAAATATTTGCACGCTGAAATTTGATGTTTGAAATGCCCTTGGCATCTGCGTAGTCCTTTGCTCGAGCGAGGATCTCGTCTGCGATGTCAGTGGCTGTGACTTCTCCCTCAGGCATGTATTTTGCCAATGATGCCGAGATTGTGCCTGATCCTGCACCAACATCTAGTAGTTTTAGTTTTGGGTTTTCCTTGACAATAGATTTGAGTCTCGGTAGAAGATGTTCGCTGCTGTTTTCTGCAGTGCGCCATTCATGATGCTTCACTTCGGTAGCGCCGTAGCCGTGTCCGTAGTTGTTGTTGTGTGCTGACGCCATTGTCTCTATTGAAGATGTTTAGTTTACTTGAAGAATTTAGAATGATTAACAAGTCAGATTCTAAGTGGTGGTTAAAACTGATTTATATGTCTTTCAATCAATTGATAATGATCGTATGCTCTTCCTACCCTGTGGTCTGCCGGAGCCGAGACGACCGGAGTTTGGAGGCATCTCCGCAGTTGAGGCTCTGACGTAAGTGAGTCTCAACTCCGGAGGCCAGCTGTGGAGAAAGCTCAACTCCGGCGCCTGCTAATACGCGACTCCTTCCATATGCATAGACAAATAAGTCGTGTTAAGTGCAAACTGAGTCTTGTAGTCTGGCTAATACGATTCTGATGCAGCTGCAGGAATACTCGTGACCAGAATAGGAACCTGCGTGTCTTTTGCAGCAACAGCAGCTTAAGTCCGGACTTTCCGGCATATCAGGGCCACCCAAACAGCCCTGATTCAACATATATCTGCCTACTATTGTACCTACTTCAGCATCGGATCAAACGGTTGGGTCTTTAAAGATTCACTTCAATAAAGGGACCTTGTTCAGTGTCCATCATTCCAGCCAGTTCCTGTTGTCATTCAGAACCACCAAACAAACAGATCGTCAAAGCCGCAACCACCCTCATGCGGAGTAAAAGAGCGGAATCTCCCCGTCACAAACCCCAAATAAGAAGCAAAAACTCAATATCAGAGACAAGACCAGGCAATTCTCAGCTTAGCACAAGATGAAGTAGTCATGAAAACAACTGTCATTCGCTGCCAAGTCATCCGGGGTCAATTCCCGAGGGCTAGGCCTTGTTTCCCCGTGGGGTTCAAGCTGTGAGGGGAACATATCGAGCTTCCTTTTTGAATTCTGGCCATGCTCATTACAAAACAATGTTACATTTCGTGGCTTGCTTTTTTATACCTAGAAAGAAGTCATCTGTAGGTAAAGGCGCTATTGAGCCCTTTGAGCCGATTAATACGAGTCCCCCTAGACTTATACAATACAATACCTAGACATTTAACAGTTTCTGTAACTTTCCAGAGATTTTACGCACAACGTCATTGAATGATCCCCCTGTTTTCTTCTCCAACTGGAGGTCAGACTGCAGAGCCGCCACCAAGAATTGATTGCACTAAAGCCGTGCAACCCATTCGGCTGTGGCGTACCAAGGTCTGATTTTTCGTACTAACGGAAACAGATCAACATCAAATGTACCATGCATACTGCAACTCTCAAGAGGATGAATCTTTTTCATTTTGTTCTGATTGTTTCGAAAGACACCATATCTCTCACCAACACTCTCATGTCAAAGGAGAAAAAACAACCTCCGATACTGGCATCTCCAAGCGACATCGGTCATAGTCGGCATCAACGATAGGGAAACCTTCTCCGTATCTCGGCCGTGAAAAGCCAGCGGAGTCTCCATCGGATCTTCTTCTGCGGGGGGTGATCCAGCACTAACTCATTATAATGGAGGTTGGTGGATCCGTCCTGTATCCTAGGATCGTCCCCTTGTTTAATTGTTCCCGACCTCGGCTCAGTGATTGACATTCTGTTAGCCTTTACTGGTTGAACTGCATGTCATTGACCAAAGAGTAACACCCACTCAGTCATGTTGGTTTAGTTTAGGTGGTACCGAACTGTACTCTAAAGCTGGGATCGACGGAAAACACGGCCTTGCCCCGAGACATCCCCCATGTCTCTTTATAAGTCTCCTTTCCTTCCATTACCTTTTTTCCTTTTAGATCTGCAGTGTAGAATTTCTCCAACTCTTTCTCTCTTCCAAGGCCCTTCCTACACAAAAGTCAGTCATCTCAAAAAAAGGTTTTTCTGCAGTGATAATGGCTCTCAACTCCAGGGAGAAGGAGAGCGGCAACGAGTCCCCCGTGTCCTACGATGACCCTGAGCGCTCCAACGGCGTTGTCGCAGACCATGTCCAGCTGGTTTGTCCGTCCAGTACGACTGATACAAAGCTCATGGCCAGGATTGATTTCCATGTCATTCCTTTCCTGTGTATCATGTACTTGCTCGCCTTCTTAGGTACGTTCATCTCATCCTCTGTGCTGTCGCAAACAACTGACTTATCGCGCAACTCATAGACCGTGTCAATATTGCCAATGCCGACGTCTTTGGTCTTTCTGAAGAGCTTGGTCTTGAAAAGACTGAATACAATACCGCCCTCGTCGTCTTCTTCGTGCCATACATTCTCTTCGAGATCCCCTCCAACATTCTCCTCAAGCGTTTCAAGCCCCATGTCTGGCTGAGTCTCAACATGTTTCTCTTCGGCCTCACCACGCTCCTTCAAGGCCTAGTTCAGAACTACAGCGGTTTAATTGCCACTCGTTTCTTCTTGGGTCTTTTTGAGACGGGCATGTTCCCTGGTGGTAAGTCAATTACGAACCCCTCACCAACGCGGCGCATTTCACTTACACACAAAATTCAGCCTTCTACCTCATCGGCATGTGGTATCGCCGACACGAAGCCCAGCGCCGCTACCCCTTCTTCTTCAACAGCACGACTCTCGCGGGCGCATTCGGTGGTCTTCTCGCGGCCGCCATTGGCAAGATGAGTGGTTTTCGAGGCTACGCTGGTTGGCGTTGGATCTTCATCCTTGAGGGCGGTCTCACCGTTCTCGTCAGCTTCTTCTTCTACTTCCTGCTGCCCGATTTCCCCGAGCAGGCCAAGTGGCTCACTCCTGAAGAGAAGGAGTACGTCACTGCGAGACTGCAAGTCGACCAGGGCCACGCCGGCGCCGAGCGCAAGACGACTTTCTCCGATGCCCTCAACGTGCTCAAAGACTACAAAATCATCATTGGTGGCTTCATGTACTTTGGTCTCATTGTGCCTGCTTACGGATATGCTTACTTCGCGCCTGGTATTATCAAGACTTACGGATACAGCCCTATCCAGACCCAGCTTTACAGCGTTCCTCCATGGGCTGCTGCTTTCGCGTTCTCGCTCTGCGTCGCCTTTGCGTCAGACAAGCTCCGCCACAGAGCGTCCTTTGCCATCTTCGCTATTCTCGTCGCCATTGCTGGTTTCGCTACTCTCATCTGTGTCCACGATAACCACAAGGTCCAATATGGTGCTCTGTTCCTCGTAACGATGGGCGCATACACTGCTATGCCCATCATCGTGTGCTGGTTCAACATGAACCTTGGAGGCCACAGACGACGAAGTATTGGTAGCGCATGGCAGGTTGGCTTTGGAAACATCGGTGGTATCATCGCCGTGTATTCTTTCTTGCAAAAGGATGCACCCAAGTTCATCCGTGGCTACTCCATCTGCATTGCCTTTACAATCCTGTCTATTATCGCGTGTATCTCATACGGCGCTGTGTGCTTGTACGAGAACAGAAAGAGGGCTGCGAACCCCCCTGAGAGGGAGCTCACTAATGACGAGAAGGCCGAGCTGGGCGATAATGCGCCTACGTACAGATACCTGTTGTAAATGAAAGTTGAGCATGTAGTGTGGTTTATACCCAAAGTTGGAAGAGTTAGTTGCTTTATTTAATGTTTATGAATAATGAATGCATTTAGCAACATTAAATTCGTTTCTCACTCCCATTGAAGTCGCTGTTGAAAATGATATGGTGAGCTTGAAGAACCTATAGCAAGCTTCAAAAGGCCCGAAGATCTGATTTTGGTGTTCCTCACTGCATAGGTAGGTAGGTATCTAGGGCCAGTACGCCACGGGTGCCTCCTAGCCATGTTCTATGTGCCACCATCGTCACCACATAAACAGAGAACCAGGATCCTGTCCTATTTCTGTTTGTTGAGATCAAAGGGCCCAAGGCTCTTTTACTCAGAATAAAAGTATGGAGCATTGAGAGGTTGCTGTACTATCGACTTACACCGGTTCATCGGCAGTTTAGTAGGTACGTGTATATCCTCCCTCCGCTATGCCTATTCCGTTCAGCTTCCACAACTGCCCCTCCTCTGGGCGCGCCCTTCACTAAATAATTTCCCCATCAACCCCACCAAAGCGCCAGCGACATCATAAAGATAAAGCTTCCCCTGCGATTTCTCGAGGAATCTTGATACTCTTACAAGTCTGTTCTTCTTTAAGGGGTATCTCACGACAGTTTATACAATCAAGTCTCTAATATACATATTCAATGGCTACAATTCGACATGCCCGCCGGGAGGGTAAGTTCAAACACTGGTCCTGGGGACGAGTCATGATGCTAACCAGAGCTCTGCCATAGACGCTCCCGTGATTCTCCAGCTCATCCAGGAACTCGCCGATTACGAGAAGGAGCCTGACGCTAACAAGGCCACCGTTGAGACCCTACAGGCCACCATCGCCTTCGCGCCATCCGACTCCCCCAACGCCGACGCCTCTGTCATCCCAGCCACTGAACCCATCTCGCCAACAAAGCCTGCCCGGTGTCTCCTCCTCATTTCACCTGAAGGCCAAGCCGTCGGCATGGCGTTGTACTTCTACAACTATAGCACGTGGCGCTCGCGCGCAGGCATCTATCTTGAGGACTTGTACGTCCGAGAATCGGAGCGCGGCAAGGGTTATGGCAAGAAGTTGTTGAGCACACTGGCCAAGCAAGTCATTGCCATTGATGGAGCTCGACTTGACTGGGTTGTTCTAAAGTGGAACGAACCCAGCATCAAGTTTTATGAGAGTATCGGCGCTTACCGTATGAACGACTGGGTCGGCATGCGAGTAGACAACGAGGGCCTGAACAAGTTGGCTAGCTTGACGGATTGATAGATTCAATAAATAAAGTTTAATGATCTTATCTCTCAACATCAGGAGTTGCTTTTGATTTGCCAAGGATTTCAAGAGGCAACGTCGGGCTCGGGTGTTGGTGTTGCAGGAGTTCGGCGTTTTGGCTTTTGACCCTTGTTGTCGACGCCCTCGAAGATTTCAAGTTGTCTTTCAGTAGGAGCGGTTACACCAGGATTAAAAGAGCCCCAGACATACACACTCTTTCCTGTCGCAGGACTTTCTTCCGTCTTAGCTGAGAGTTGCCAGAGTCTCTGATAAGCACGGCGGAACCATCTTGGTGTGAGTTGCTTCGGATCGAACTGTAGATGGTATGGATGATCGGTCTTGTCTGGCCCGACATTCGCAAACAGCGCAAGTTTGTTTACACGCTCGACTCTGCTAGTAGGATAAGTGGCGTGGCTCTCCCAGTTCCAATCCAGAGTTGACGACTTTGACTTCGACTTCTTCGTGGCATCTTGTACAGGCTTCGCAGCTGGTCTCCTGTCTGGCATTTTCCACTTTGCTTCTTCCTGGGCGCCATTCGCTAGCTGACCAAGAAACTCCCATTCATCAACGTGGAGTGGAGGCATTGCTTTAGGGATCGAACGCTTCCAAAAGCTTGCTCTTTTGGCTTGGATGACCCTTTCGGGAGTTGGTTCCCCCCATATATTTGTTTTTGGTATGTCGGTGTCGGGATTAAGGTTTTTAATATTGGTCTTGGGCCAAGACATGTCCGCCGACTTTTGTTGCGCTCTCTGAGAAGACAATAGCTTGTTGAGCTTTTGGACGTCCCATTTGTGATAAAACGTAGGCTGGAGAGGCTTCGGACCTCGTCTCACAAGAGTCTTCTTCTGCACTGGTTCTTTCTTATCGCTTTTGGTGTCGCTGGTAGCTTCTGTCTCTTCCTTTTTTGTCCCATTCCCTTCCGAAGGAGAGTCGTTCTTTATTGTGATTTCGGCTAATCTGGCAATTACTTCATCGACAGGCGGTTGGTCTGTTTGCACCTGCTGGATTTCCGCTTCCAAAGTCTCGCTATCGGTGAGAGGCTGAGGGCGTAGAAACTCCGACATCAGGTTTCGTCTTCGAGCTCCCTTCCTTGCAAAGGCGTGCATCATGATTTCCTCCATCCATTTTTTATTTCCGCTGTTCGCCGCTCTCAACTTGCGCAACACATTGGCAGCCCTTGCACGATGTTTATCGCTATGAGGGTCATTTCTGCGATGACGGTGAAATCTGGAGGAAATTTCTGTTGTGATAGTCGCTCGAATTGCTGGAGGCAGATAGGATGTCTCTCGTAGGATGTGTCGATAGAGATGGCGTGGAAGAAGCCAATTGGGGATGCTCGAATTTGGACGGGGCATTTTGACAGTTCCTATGACCAAAAGCAAGAAAAAAAGAGGCACAAGGCCTCGTTCAAGTGCTGTAATGGGAAATTGCAGCTGCCAAGGACTGGATCTTGAATCTTGAATTGTCTACAATGATTTTTTGGTAGCTGTCTACGGTAAAACCCCGGTCGGTTCCTTCTTCATTGCTCAAGGAGCACGGGGAACATTAAACATTGCCATAGCTCTGATATCTTCCCGAAGTACCTTCGATTCACTAAACTTCTTAAATCTTACAGAAGTCATGTTGAATACTCATGGGCATTAATGTTGTGAGTAAGACCAAGACCATGTTGGAACAAGGGTCCATCCGGAGTGACGGAGTGAGATACCTTGTCCACGGCAACGAGAAAGCTTGAACGATGTACCTGACCACCGCCTTGGATTTTGCATAACGAGAAGAGTTGTGCAAGAACGTGTAAGTGATTCTGTGAAAAGCAGCTGTTGTATTATGCTGAAACACAACTGGTCATGGTTATGGTGGCCCTCGACAAGAGGTTGCATTAGCGAGCTTGATAATTCGCGCGTGGCCTGTGAATCAATGGCTATGAACATGCGTCATGTACTTGCACAAATATGGTCTATTCAACGGCCTGACACGAAACAACAAAGAGTGGTTATCATGGACTAGAGGACAGGGCTTGGTCTCTGGAATGGGCCAAAGTCTCAAAGCGTGGTGGGTCTCATGATGAATATCCGGAGGTACATTGAACCCTGGCTCGTGCGTTCACGGCCTTTACGCGCTTTACGCGCGAGACACGTCCAAGGGCGCGATCATCCGCGAAACGGACACGTCTTGATTAATTGAGCGCATCGTTTTTTTTTTTTCTCCTACCAAAGGTACTCGTCTCGTCTCGTTCACGTTCACCAGCCGAGGGAGCGGGAGCTTGCTGCAAGTGAACACAACCGAACAAGTCACTTTGACGTGCATAAGCTTAGGTAGCCTCCACTGTAGAGTAACGTACAGTATTTGTAGATCAGAGTACTTGCAATTACCTCAATTTATCCCGACTTCATCAGATGCAGAAACAACCTGCATTGGCGTTTCTTTCATCTGTCACCTTGCATATGGTTCATCTCTTCCTGCTTTCATCTTCGTCTTCATCTCTCTCACACACGAGTTCAATCGAAAACATCCATCGATCGATAGTGGAGGCTCAAACCCAGGCTTATTCCTCACCGGGCCAACTAAGCTATAGGCGGCTCAATACGCAGAATTCGCTAAAAGCATTGGTTCTCAGCGCTCTCCCCGCTCGTCTCTGGGGCACCTTAGAGGTACCTGAGACCCTGGTCCGCCTGCATCTCACCTTACCTGCACGACTTCGCCCTGGCCCGCCCACTATCATCTCCAAGTACTCATTTCGCCGGCCTTTACTCCATCCCCATCTCCATCTTCACTTTGCAACCACCCAGCTTTTGAGCGCACAAAATCACTGAAACTCGACGACGAGGCGCATGGGCAATCCCGGGTAACTGCTTTCAGGCCCAAGCTGCGATTCTTTTATACCATATTATATCATACCGGGTCATTGTCTTTTACTTCTTAATTCCATTTCGGCGCGTCTCCCTACCGAATCCACATCCAATTTCGATATCTTCCTCTTGTTAGCGCTCTAATGCTATCACGCCCTTGACATATTATATTCTCTTCGAAACTCCTTCCTGAGGAGGACTTCACCTCAACGCCACACCAGGGGTTAATTCTTCCTTGACACAACATGCCATCGGCATCGCAATCATCTCAACAGTCTTTCAGTATGAGTCAACAATCGCAAACCGGGCTAGGGAACTCGTTCCGAGGAGGCTACAATGGTGAACCAGAAGGTGCTACGATCTATTCGGTACAGAACACCTAAGCTGTATTTCTGGGTCATTGCTAACTATTCTGACACAGGCATCATATTCGGGTGTTGATGTATACGAGATGGAAGTCAATAATGTCGCCGTAATGCGCCGTCGCAATGACTCATGGCTTAATGCCACCCAGATCCTTAAAGTCGCCGGTGTTGACAAAGGAAAGCGCACTAAGATTCTCGAAAAAGAAATCCAGACCGGCGAGCACGAGAAAGTCCAGGGCGGATATGGAAAATATCAGGGTACTTGGATAAAGTTTGATCGTGGTCTGCAGGTCTGCCGCCAATACGGTGTTGAGGAGCTTCTACGACCACTCCTGACTTACGACATGGGCCAAGACGGAGGTGTTGCCGGTCGAGGTGATTTTAATACACCAACAAAAGAACAAGCAATGGCTGCGCAAAGGAAGCGATTATATAACCAGAGTGCAGATGGTCGGCCCAATGGTATCTCTGGGACATTCTTCAAGAACATTTCCACGACCGCCTCTCATGCCGTTGCAGCAATCAGCAAAGCTCGCTTCGATTCGCCCGGCCCCAGGAGTCGCAATGCTCCTTCAAGAACAGCTTCCTTCAGCCGCCAGGCGTCAATGCAAAACGGAGACGATTTCCCTGCCAACTCCCAGCAAAGTTTTGCCTCCGATTACGGGCAGCAGGTTGACTCGGCGTACTCGACACAACAAGTTAACAACTCAGTTCAGATGACAGAGCCAGAACCACCTCGAAAACGCCAACGGGTGACGATGACGCCGGCCGAGAGCTTCAATGGGTATGGGCAAAATATGGATATGTATGCTGCGACATACCCCGGATCGCCCACCGAACCCAATGAGTCGTTCATGTACACTCAGAGTGCCATCCATGATCGATCGCCGGTGGAGGAGGGCAACGGACCCCTTCCACCCCTCCCTTACGAGATGTCCCCAGATATCGAGATCAAACGTAACATGTTGATGGGTTTATTTCTGGAAACTCCGGGCACTGACCCCACAAATCACGATATGCTTCGGGAGTTTACGCCGTTGGAATTGGACATGCCAATTGACTTACAGAGCCACACAGCGCTCCACTGGGCCGCAACCCTTGCTAGGATGCCTCTTTTGCGTGCTCTCATTGCAGCTGGCGCATCCCCATCTCGCGTAAATGCATCTGGCGAAACGGCGTTGATGCGAGCCTGCTTAGTGACAAACTCTCAAGATCACAACTCGTTCCCCGATCTTCTGGAAGTTCTTGGTGCCACGATAGAGGCGCGCGATCACAAAGGACGAACAGTTCTTCACCATATCGCTGTTACCAGTGCAGTAAAGGGACGCCATGCAGCAAGCCGATATTACCTTGAAAGTTTATTGGAATGGGTGGTCAGGCAAGGCAGCGCTCCTAACAGCCAGAATACTCAAACGAACGGAAATGCTCCCAGTAATTCGCAAGCAGTCAACCCAAAAATGGGCATCGCGCGCTTCATGAGCGAAATAGTTAATGCCCAAGACAGCGTAGGCGATACAGCGCTGAACATCGCCTCCCGGATTGGTAACCGAAGTATCATTTCTCAGTTGCTGGAGGTTGGCGCGGATCCCAATATCGCAAACCGTGTTGGCTTACGACCTCTTGACTTTGGTATCGGGAGCGAGAATGCAGAGGACAAGACCAACGGCGAAGCCAATGTTGAGAAGAATGGGGTTGTGGGTGCAAACCAGCGTAGCCGAGAGAGCAGTGATGAAATAGTTGCTTGTGAGTTGACTTTAAACCTTCATCGTTTAAGAAATCCTTGCTAATCCTTATAGCCATATCTCACCTTCTATCAGAAACTGGCTCAACATTTCAGGCTGAGATGAAGGCCAAGCAAGCGTCTCTTGACACCCTTCACAGCACTCTACGCACTACATCCACACAACTCGGCGAGGCCAGGCGAAGCTTTGAGCACCTGAGCGCTACTCTTAAGAAGCAGCAGTTAGCCCGGCAAAAGGTCTCCAACTTGTCATACGCTCGAGAAGCCGAGCAAGTACGCCTGATGCAGGAGCAATCTAGAGCTTCACAGCCTAACCCTTCGTCGTCATGGGAAACCGAGTTATCGGCTATGCTCGAGGCTGCTGACGATACGTCAGATGGGGAGTTTGGCGGCGAAGTTCTCCTTCCTTCGGCAGCCATCTTGGAAGCCCGCATTCGTGCCGTGAAAAAGCGCTGCGAGTCAACCCGAAAGATGGTGTCAGCTCTCAAAGGACGAAGCCGTGATACCGAAGTCAAGTACCGTCGTGTGGTGGCACTCTGCACCGGTGTTCAAGAGGACGAGGTGGATGCTGTCATCGACGGCCTACTCAAGGCTGTGGAGAGCGAACAAGAGGAGCTTGAGATTAACCGTGTCAGGCGCTTCCTTGGAGGAGTAGAAGGCGTGCACTGATCCCAGCGCAACCTTCTCTCCGCCTTACTCTCCTCGCAGCAGGCGTCCCCTGCATCCTTTAATGACTACAATTCGTGTACGATTCTGGTTTGTTTGTACAAGGTGCTTTTGATACCCACTGAGCCCGAGAAGCACCCATGCTCGTGGTGGATTAGGACGGGCGTTTATTTATCAGCCACGGCTGCCGTACTTTTTTATCTGTGTTTTTGTTACTACCCTTGGTTCGAGATTTTTGTCAGGATGCTATTTGGCTACGAGAATCAAGTTGGACGAATATTATTATACCTTTACTTTGCTGGCGAGCGGGAATCAGAAGTATAAAGAGAGAGGAAGGGCAAAGTAGGCAGTCGGCGTCAGGGGTTTTACGAAAGGTGTATATTAATTCATGACAAAAAGCATCAGTTCTATTGACTGTATTCAACTATCGCTCATACTACAAAAGTGTATTTGTCTGTGACTTCAATGTGCGGAGATCTTAGTTGCTCCGGTGTGAAGAACTCCCGTCAGTCCCCCATATCAAAAACTCCAAACACCGTGCAATGCCATGAGATATATACAACTGTTCCAAAGGCCTGTCTTGTCCCAGGCAATCAAAGTCCGAAGGGGATCATTCGGATGAGCTGACCATGAATTTATACAACGCCATTGCGATACACACCCTCCCATCGCTCTTCGACGCCGCCCACCTTGCTTTTCAAGACCTTAATCTCGGCATCTAACTCATCCACATTCCGAGACAAGGCACTGACCTCCTCAAACCGTCTTGAGCCTTGCGCGGTCTTGATCATGGATTCAACCATGAATTTCTGTTCTTCCAAGACGACCAGTCGCTCTCGAAGCTCCTTTTCTTCAGTCTCAAGCTGGCTGACAACTGTACTTCCCTCACTAGGTGCTTGTGACGACGTTTCAGTGTCCGCAAGCTCTGAGTGACGTAAACTGGAACCAGAATGGTGATGCGAAGCCAAGAGCCGCTGTGTGGAAACCGCTGTAGAGGATGATGCAGATGAGCGCGAGCGGAGCATCTGCGGTAAGCTCTTGAGCGGCAACATATTCGTATGGAGAAAGCCGCTAGCATATGTATATATGGCCGCTTGGAGACGGTGTTGCGTAGGGCTTTCCGTGGGCAGATCGCGGAGTCGTTTCGCTGCCGTGCCATATTTGGCAAAACTGTCGACCAAGCGCTTTCGAATTTTGGCTGCTTCTTGGATTTGAGCGTGTGTTGGTGGGGGTTTGTTAAGATCTATTTCTCCACTTTCTTTCTTTTCTGGCTGTAGATTCAACAGTACGCGATGGAAAGACGGCAGAAGCTGTTGGATGCCGCGCTCGAACTGCCGTAAAGTCTCGTATGCTCGCTGATCCGCAGGTTTGTGTTGTAGTGAGGCTGCGAAGTCGCGTGCAGAGAATATCATGTGTTTGCAATCGCGACACATTCGAATGTCTATACCAACTTGCCCGCCGTTGACTGTTGAAGATGGTTTCTCAGTTCCTGAAGGTGATCTCGTCGCTCCATTCGTGTCACTTGATACGTTTAATCCAACTTCTGAAGAACAACCTGTCTGAGGGTCGCCACAAACAACCCGACCGCATATACGACAGTGGTGTCTCCTGAACGTCCACGATCCAAACTCCTGCTGACAAAAGGGGCATTTTACGACTGTCGCATCTTCTTCCCAGGTAACGACCGACTGTTCGATGAGCTTGCGAGGGTTCTTCTGTCCTGCTAATGAAGTTACCGGACCAAGCAAGGATCCGTTAGATTGCGTGAGCTTTTCAGGGGGGTTCGCTAATAGTTTCGTGAGTTTTGTTAATCGTTTTTCGAGTCGTGAAATCTCTAAGTTCTGCCGTTCGACCTTCTTTCTTCTTATTTCAGCGAATGTATCGGTGTGATCCGTCAAGACACCCTGGTGGTCGTTATATCCTTCTCTTGATTTAAAACATGTCTCGCATACTCGTGCCCAATAACCGCGAACTGGTTCATGTTTCGCGCTCCGACTCAACTTCATCTGGTACATGGTGTGCTCCTCGCAGAACAGTAGTCCACAATGTCGACAGTTGATGCTCCCGTTTAATGGTCCTAGGCTCTTTCCGCATGTCGGGTCGGTACACAAATCGTAGCTTGTCGAGCGCTGCCAATGCTGTCGCGTGATGAGTTCGTCGGGATCTATAGGACCTTCGAGGGGGGTCTTCCCAGCAGCAGTGGAGGGCGGGGGGGCGACGGGAACAGACTCGTTCGATTCGAACACATCGAGACCTCGTAGCTTCTGGTTGATGAGGGACAGGGGTTGGAATCGTTTGGCCTTCAGCACCTGCTTATCGAACCAGGTCTTGACTTCATCCTGTTCCTCCTCTGGTAATTCTTGATGGGTATCGTCAATGTGTCGATTTAGTTGTAGAAGAGTCATCTATTGGAATGCCAGTCAGCACACAACTTGACCGGCTAGTTTTCAAGTCTCCCACCATTTCTTCATTACATATTGGACAGACGAGGGCGCCATCTGCAGGTCCACCTTTCCCTTGAGCGCCAACGCTGATGCTATTGCCGATGTCCTGGCCTGGGAGATCTGGCGATATTCCACTCATGGGTGGTGATATTGACGAAGAAGCTATCGAGATGCTGCTTTCTGAAGCTGCTAATGGGCTCGCAACTCGAGGCGCATTCGCAGCCGGAGGTGTCGGGGGTGCAAGGCCCTTGCCGCTCCCCAGAACACGGCCGCCGCCCAGTTTGCGACCCGACATGCTGGAGTATTTCTGAAGGCGAGGCCTTTATTAAAGGAAAGAAAGAGTGCGACCGTAGTTGGTCGAGCTCAGCCACGAGCTGCACCGCCGTAGCAAGTATGTAGATAGTGAGATTGGTGGATTGAGGGGAGACAACATGGACTGGGTTGGCTACTAAACCAGTGGCTTGGTGCTCATGTTAGATAAAGAGGTACCTTACTCTCTGTGTTGCAAAGGCGGTGAACAAAGTACCGTCATAGCATGCGTCATACCAACCCCCAACAAGTTAGCTCTAATTCGCTTCCTCCCGTTCCCCGTTAGTGGCCTTATCGCATCCTTGCAGCTCTGATAAGAATCTACCTTTGTCACCTTTACTTTACCTTACCTTACCTTAGTCTTAGTCGATGGGGAAAAATGACCCCCATTCAGAAGCCGACATCAGCCCAGCCGGCGCTGGAATCTTCGGCATCTCCTCCCGCTTCTTCCACTCCGTCTTCTGACTCTACTGCTTCTGCCTCTGCTACTACCACTCCCGCTCCAGCAGCAATGGCAAAGACATTCCCTCCTGTACAGCCTGGAGGCAGTTTAATCCTGGCATGGCAAATCAGGCACAAGAAGGTGCTTGTTGTCGGCGGTGGTGAGGTACGTCTGAATCATCACATGCCATGCCGAGACTCGGAGTTCTTGGCTTGTGAAGCGCTCGTCAACCAAATATTGCCCAGCGCAATCAACAATCCATCATTTCTGACAATGTTTTGCAGGTCGCCGCTGGTCGGATCCTTAACTGCCTCAACGCCGACGCCAATGTAACTGTCGTGTGCCCCAAGTCCGGCCTCAATCCCGAAGTCGCCTTTCGAGTTAGCGAAGGTCAGGTCGCCCACGTCGACCGAGTGTTCGAACCCGAAGATTTAGATGGAGCCAGTATGGTCCTAGTCGCCATCGATGACCCTGCCGCCTCGACTGTTATCTGGAAGCTTTGCAAGGAGCGAAAGGTCCCTGCTAACATTGCCGACGTGCCTCCCGAATGCGATTTCTACTTTGGCAGCATCCATCGTGATGGCCCCCTACAGATCATGGTCAGCACCAACGGCAAAGGACCAAGGTTGGCGGCTGCGATTCGGCAATTCATTGCTAAGCAACTGCCGAAAAACGCTGGTAACGCCATCGAGACGATTGGTGAGCTACGGCTCAGATTAAGAAAGATGGCCCCCAAACCCGAAGATGGACCAAAGCGCATGCTCTGGTAGGTTATCTTCTATCATCTTTGCGCGTGAATTATGCTAATATGATATCAGGATGTCTAAAGTTAGCGATACCTACAAGTGGGACGAGATGTGTGGCCTTACAGACGAAGACATGGACAACCTTCTCTTATTTTACCCTGCCAACAAAGTTCCCGCGATGGACGTCCTACTAGCTCTCCGCGGAGGCACCGATGTTAAGAAGCTCGATGTCTTTGATGGGTCATTTGGCTTCAGCGTTGGCGCATAGAGTTGGCAGTGCATAGGTAGAAATATCTAGAACGCTGAATGGATAGAGACGCGTTGGGGAATACTGTACGATTTAGACACTGGTTTGTTTTGGTGCGGGTTGTATATACGGATGGATTTGTTAGGTCCACGTCTTCAACACGTGGAAGATAACTTTGGAAGCACTTTTGCATGGGAATGGAGATTTCATGGCAGTTTGTTGATTGTAGGAACATTTGGGGAAAGCATACTATCATTCCGAATTGCTGGTTTAAAAACTTTGAAATAAACATAACCGTTCGTCGTCCTCGATTGTACATACTTATTTTGTTGTACGTACACATTGGCGAGCCTTACCCTTGAGACCAAAGACACAGCTTCATCCCTGACCAGGGCGAAGCCATCAATTCCGAGACACCCCCAGCTGGCAATTGATGCCAAGTGGTAAAGATGAAACATGAGGCGCATATCACTTCGGCAATTGTCATACTAGGCACTGCGATTTGTTTGGTGATCATTAACATTTATATTGGTGAAGGCGGACTGAATATGTCCTGCCTGTCTATTCTATATCATCATGCCTCATAATGTGGTATCATAAATAAACTTTTTACAGCTTAAGAACGACCTTGTGGGTAGCGCTCTTCTCCTTCTCGTCACCGAAGACATCGATGTCCCAGTCAGGCTTGTCTAGGAGGGTGTTAGTATAGGTCTCGAGGGCTCGAAGTAGGCAGTGGATTTGGACTTACAGGTCTTGGGAATGTTGAATCGCTGAGGCTTCTCGCCGAACTTGTTGAGCTCCTTGATAGCCTCCTCGTCGAGCT
This sequence comes from Fusarium equiseti, assembly GCA_003313175.1. Lineage (NCBI taxonomy): Eukaryota > Fungi > Ascomycota > Sordariomycetes > Hypocreales > Nectriaceae > Fusarium > Fusarium equiseti. The sequence continues at coordinate 1,226,025 of QOHM01000007.1, forward strand.
CGACCTCTTCGAAGTTGGAGCGAATGCGAGCGGGAGTAACGGACTTGGGGATAACGACGTGGTTGTCGAGAGTGGACCAAGCGAGGATAACCTGGGCGGGGGTGACCTCCTTGCCCTTGGACTTGCTGAGGCGCTCAGCGACAGCCTTGACCTCGGGAGTGTTGATGAGGAGAGGCTCGCCCCAGCTGTTGTTGCCGAAGGCGGAGTAGGCAGTCAGGATGATGCCCTTCTCCTGCATGTACTTGACGAGCTCGGGCTGAGGGAGACGGGGGTGACGCTCGATCTGGTTCATGGCGGGGGTGACACCGGTATCCTTGATGATTTGCTCAAGCTGACAGATGGTTAGCAATGCGCTGGCTACTGGATGGCAGAAGAATTGGAGGTATGAAGCTTACCATCTCCTTGTTGAAGTTGGAGACACCAATGGAGCGGACCTTCTCCTTGGGCAGCTTGGTGACAGCCTCCCAGGTCTGAGAAAGGGTGACGCCCTGGTCAAGAGCAGTCTTGCTGTCGTCGCCCTCCTTCAAGGGGAAGAGCTCGTTACCGTTCTTGAAAGCGACAGGCCAGTGGATCAACCAAAGCTGTTGATGGTTAGCCGTGTGTCATGACGAATTATGATACACCTTAAACTTACGTCGAGATACTCAAGACCAAGCTCCTCGAGGGAGTCATCGAGAGCGCCGGCGACCTCCTCAGGGCGGTGCTTGTTGTTCCAGAGCTTTCCGGTGATGAAGATGTCCTCACGCTTCAGGCCGGGAACATCTTTGAGGGCCTTCTTGATACCATCACCAACCTCGCGCTGGTTCTGGTAGATCTTGGCAAGATCGAGGTGACGGTAACCGGCCTTGAGGGCCTCGTAGACGCCGTTGCCGACTTCACCGGGGGCCGCTTGCCAAGTACCGTATCCGATTTGGGGGATCTTGAATCCGGAGTTGAGAGTGACAGTTCGACCGAAAGACATGATTGCGATTGTTCTTTTTTGTTGTATGTAATGGGAGTGGTTTTGTGTTTGATGTTGATTAGAGAGAGAGGAGAGAGAAATGGTAAGTAGAGAAGGAACGAGGGGTTTATAAGGAGAATCGCGTGTCTGGGAAACGTAACAATCCATCCACCATTATGACACCAGCTGAGGAAGGACCCATTTGGCTGTTATCATGGATATCCACAATACCTAGCTTCTCACTGTGTTGTGATGTGTTGCACAGCACATTGAGAACCCTGGTGGTGACGGAGTTTCCCCCACCACAATGGACCTGTACTGTACTACATTGTGCTCGTACTTGTACAGTACTGCACAGTACTGTACTGTGGTAATTGAACTACCTACCTGACCAGGTACTCATGATACCAGAAGAGGCAGCTCCGAAGACTGAAGCCATCTATCGAGAAGCTTCTACAACACCAAGTCCAGTCCAGTCTCCATATCAAATCAAGTAACACGCGGGGCAAACTCAATGCCCCACGTTCACCCAGAATCCCATGTCCTTAATGAGATCATTCCCCCCATTCAGGAGCTAAAAAGCCCGCATTTTCTTCAAGTGCAATTACCATCCGCTTGAGAATGATATCAGCGCTTTCAATTTTTTCAGTCTCTTTGCCCGTGGGGAACAGAGCAAGCAAGTTTAGGCTCGGCCTAGTTAACCCAAGTCATTAAGAAATGTCACTATTGTTACCCAATTCTCCAATGCTATTGGCACGGCTAATATCTTTAGAGATTTTCTAGTGAGAGTTGAATCTCTGGAGAAAAGGTCATGAGGGGTAAGAGGGGACAAATGGAGATGGAAGCCATGATATTCTTTCTTTTTTTCATGGGGTAAATATTGGAGATGTTGCAACATGATGTGATGTCGTCAACTCGTTTCTGGAAATTGTTACAGTACTGTACTGTCTGTGCCTTAATCGTGCATGACGTTACTGCCGTGTAACCACGAGTGATGCAGTTCCTGATCCCATCATTTATAAGCCTCATCCATGAGCCGATTGGTGAGAATAGAAGACCAGCCTTTCCTGACAAACTTGTAATACATATTATCAAGATCTTACAGAATATGATCGAAGCTGTTATTGGCCTGGCTATAAGCTCAAGGGCCAGGTACATAACCAAAACTATGGCCGGGAAACTCCTTTATGAGGTCTCTTATAACACGGTCATGTCCGATGCTCACACCGAAGAAACAGAAAGATATAAACTCAAACAATCAATAGTTGCTGACGTATCTGTAGTCTCTAATTACAAAACATGTCCAACAAGCCACTCTTCTCAGACACCTTCCATCTCATAACGCCAAAACCGATACCATAATATCCAACTCATCATTTTTCAACGTCTACTGTACCTTTCTTCCAACTTCTTGAGGGTCAACTTCCGTGCCTCTATGTAATGCCTCCATACTTTCACTATACCATCTGAGGCTTTTTTGTGCTCTCCTCCATCCCCATGCGGTTTAACAAACAGGAATCCAGTAACACCTTCGAAAGGCTCAGCTCCATCTACATAGCCATAGCGATTATGTGAACCCCTAGCCGACTTCAACTCGAAGCCGATCATCTTAAGAGAAGTGATCAGCTGGGCGAATGTGATCTTCGGTGCATCGGCGAGATTCGCTGGAAAGATTGCGTCCCATACTTGCCAGCAGTTATTGTTGAGTGGGATCTTGGGGCGCGTTTGAGCCACCGGAGGCGGTAGCGAGATTGCTGGCTGGTCTAGCTCTAGCTCTAGTTCTGGCTCTGGCTCTGGCTCAATTTCTGCTTTAACCACTGGGTCGATATCCATCTTCTGGGTCGATTCCTCAGCAGTTTCATCTTTGTGCTCGCTCGAGAAGAATGTAGTTGGGGTGGTGTCTTGACTCGGAGCATCTCGCATCTCTGCATCTTGGGCTTCCAGATCTCGACGCCTGGCCTGGTCTTGCTCCTGGCGCCTCCTTTCAAGCGTCTTCTTTTTAGCCTTCCTCTTCCTAACGCCGTTCTCCATCTGGCGTTTCGAGGTTTCCATCATAGCTCGAGCCAGTTCGACCTCGTCAGTCACAAAGTCGAACATGTTCGATCCTTTTTTGACACTCTTGACCCATGGCTTCTTCAGACTTTTCTCGTTCCTTTTGCTCAGCTGCTTCATCTCTTCCTTGAGTTCTTTCCAGATACCCTGGTAGTGCCTTTGTACGTCTTGAGAGTCATCTTTCAGGGCATTCCATGGCTTCTCGTTCTTCTGATAAGGCCACTGATCTTTGTCAATTCCCATATGTTGCGACAGACGGTCTAGAGTCTCTGGCCTGACTTCGAACGAAGACTCATGATTATACTTATATTTGAGGTTGCTGTCTTTTCTCCCGAAAGGGTAGATGAGACCTTTCAGTAGTGATGAGCCAAAGCGCCTGATATCGCCTCTTGCAGCGCCATAAGAATTCTCATCACGAGTTCCGAGGCCCTGTATCTCGTCGAGAAATTTGAAGATACGTTCCTGTCGCTTTTCCGGGACATGTTCTTCTTTAAATGTACAACCGTCCAAGGAGAGAATGTCATAGGAATCGAGATTTTTAAGCACCTCCCAAGATTTGCCGCCGGTTATGTCTTCGTGGGGCGCCGTGAATGTGTGGTGCTCAAAACTACCAACAGACATATGTTGATCCATGTAATCTGCAAGTTCCGAGAGTATATGCAACCCTTTGATATTGTCTCGGATCAGGTCAGAGAACTTTGATCTTGTCTGTTCATCATCTTGACACTCGTCAAAATGTCTCTGTATTCGGGCTGTTACGTTCCGCACACCGACAAACATGGCCGATGTTGGCTTCGAAATGAAGTTCTCAATAAGCTCAAGCACCATGCGAGGTACCTGCCGCCGTTCGTCAGGTAATGCCTGATGCCGAAAGTTGAGCTCAATGTCTGGTTTATTGTAGTAACCAGGGGATAATAGGTCGGCTGGTCTATTATTCGCGTCGGGGATGCAATAAACATCGCGCATGTGTGGTGAGGCTGCATGAATTGCTTTCTTGCGAAATTCAAAAATAATATAAGAGGCAGCCATTCGAACCACTCGCTGAACGCTTTTGTAGTTTGTTATATATGTCTCTGCGTCTTCACCTTGCCAGAATTCATCGTTCAGAGCACGAAATGCTTTGCCGCCCCTGACGTATTCGATATGATTCCTTTCAAAGCGATGGTACTTCTCCTTGTCCCCTTCAAGCTGAGCGAGAGCATCTAAAATCGCATGCCAGATGAAGAAATCAAAGAGAGCCCTTCGAACAACATTTCTCATACAGTCGAGATACATGTCGTGGCGCTTCTTCATATTGTCATAGTAGTGACGGATATAAGAGCCTGGATTGGCTTCATCATATCCCACACGCAGATTGTCCCAGTGGTGCTCTTTTTCTTCAATAATCTTCCTGGCGAAGTAGTCCGGGTCGTTAAATAGAAACCAGATACGCTGCTCTGCCTCATCTCTTTGTTCGGCAAGCAACTGGGGGTACCTGTCGTAATCGAAGCCCTCCTTGGTCGGCTCGTATTGTCGCAGAGCTTGTATTTCATCCAAATTCTCGCCATGCTTGTCTCCTCTAACCTCCTCGATCTTTTGTGCTGCTTCATTCTCGATATCCAGGATTTGCTGAAAAGTAAGACTATGGAGGGGGTCGTAGACCGGCTTCTCCTTTGCCAGATCAAGCATGTGTTGGCAGAAATTGCTCAGAAACGTGTATGTGGTAGCTTGTGATTGCAGCGTAAGCCATGCTGCCGAGCCGGTAAATCCCAGAATCTTCCTTTTATGGATTCCTAGGTCCCCAAGGCGTTCTGTATCCCATTCCTTGTGCGTATAATGAAACAGAGGCTTCACCGGAAATCCAGATTCGTCATTATCGATGAAGTCTTTGAAGACGACTATGCATGTCGGATCGTGGGCGCCCAATAAGATCCTTGTACGCTCTCCCATGTACATGACATCGCGATCTATATAGGAAAACTCTCGAGGGAGAAATCGAGCTCGATGGTGGATAAACAGAAGTAGGTTAACCGTGTTAGTCAGGTCCAGCAAGTTTATATGTGGAACCAGAAAGCTGGCTCTATGCTTTTCGAGAAATCCTTCAATGCTGATGTTGAACTGAGTCTTGCCGTCCTTGATTGGGCCTGGTTTGCGAAGGTTCTGAAACTTTTCTTCATCTGCCAGATCCTCTTCCAAGGTTTTTCTGTCATCCATATAGTTCGCTCCATTTCGATAAAGCGGGTAATAACGATCAAACGGTTTCACCTTTCGATTATCTTTGATGGATTCTTTCCATGTCTGGGTTGTGAGAAAGACCAACGCAAATATGTCAAGATTAGTGGAACGGTTTGCTGCAATGCTGCCTCCAGGGTCGAGCCTGAATCCGGTTGTCAAAATGCCAGGATCTGTCGCCTGATCTTTGTTGTATGTATCTCTGGTTGCCTGCCAACTGAGCTTCAGGTAGTCTTCGACGCTGAGGATCTTCCCATCCTTGTCTTTAATATCTCCTTGTGCAAGTCTGACGATGGTGTCCTGGATTACTTTCTCACTTCCCAGAACCAGTTGGTTCAATTTGTTCCAGCGTTGCCCGACAATTTTACTATGGCGTGTTATCTCATATTCGAATTCTTTTCGAGGCCTGCCGGGGTCGAAGGGTGGCCAGGGGGCGTCTCGTCCTATACCATGAAAAGCACAAATACGGCGGTTGCTTGGCATAGGATTGGCACCACCATTTTCGTCTGCGAGCTGTTGATCCTTTTCGCTGGCTTCCTTAAGTGCCGTTATTCCTCCATGTGACAGAAAGAAGTAACCCTGGAATTTACCAAGCCTTAGCGTATGGGCATTGTTATATAGGGCCATTGTATTCTGTATGGGATACGTTGTACCAGGAACCGGAATACAAGCGTCAGTGAATAGAGTACAGGAGTCTCCAAGTGACAAGTAGAGCAAGATTGAAGAAACAAAAGTATGCTAGAATTTCTGAGATGGTATGAAAGCGAAGGCTGATGTTCATGATATATATTTGAAGTGTCCATTGTTACGTTACCTTTAATCACTGTGGGCTAAGAAGGGGACAAAGACTTGGAGCTCCAGTCTAATAGTCTACCCGATACCAATAATAGTTTCGAGTATCAATTCCCGTCCTGTCTCGGATTCACACGGATCTCTTTTCATGGTCAAATCATCTAACAAGGTTCTGTACATCGGCTTTCAGTTCTTTGTCTCCTGACATACTGTCGGTGGTCAACCATTGAAGTGGAAAGCGTCGGGCTCGCCTCGAATATTCTTTGTTCTAGTATGAGGATGCATGATAATGTATGAAGGGAGGACCTTCGATTAGTGCCATCGCCCGATTGTGAGTGAAAGGATTCAAGGCTTGTTCTATCACCTTTCTGCTTCCGGCATTGGGCCGCACGCCTTTCGCAAAGCCGTAGTAATCTCTACATTAACAATCGCCACTTGGGATTATTCAGGTACTGGAGAAGGCAGGTGGCTCGTAGCTAGAATCCTAGCCAACTGATAGGCAAGTGAACAAAGACGTGATGGCTTGTCTGTCATGTGTGTTCCGTTGACGTAGATAAATGGTAGAATGACTCTCGGAGACATAATACAGGATTTATAGTGAGAATCAATACGAAGTTGAGGAGAAAATATTGAATTTCACGAGCTTCTTCTTACACGCCTGAGAAGTCCTGGATGCAATCTCCAGATTCTTCGTCGCCTTGAGAAGCTTAGTCATCATCCATGAGTCCAGAAAATCACCTTGTGACTGTGCCTGCCAAAGACTATCAGATCGTATCTACTCTGTAACATCGACCACTTCTGCCAGATCTTCCGATTATACTTTATTTACCAACTAAGGTATCTTCCGGATATTATGGTTGCTCATTCGATTTTGCGTCTATCTCGTCACGTGCAGACGCGTTAATAGAGACGCGCTACCTCCATAAGCAATCAATCACGATCGTGCGAAGACCTTTCTAATACGCGACGCCAACATTAGATGCGCTACTTGCGTATTTCAAGTCGGACGGTTGCCATCAGAATAATCTACATCTAAAATGGCTCGTCTAAGTGCGCAGGGCCCTGGTGCTGCCGAAGCTCAACAATCACCAACGCAATCACTCAATACCACGTCTGACAACACCAAGGAGGATTCAGTGCCTCCTTTTTTTAACACGACGTTCTCAACCCACCGTGTTTCGCCTTTACATGTTGGCAAAACAAGACTCACCAAGCAACGGCTTCAAGTTATCGCCAGCCGTCTCCGCGACACCCTTGTTGGTGATGTGGTTCGTGGCATTCAGCTCAGATTGGAAGCTACAGACACAGCTGTAGGACAGGTCGGATCCCTAAAAGGAGTACGAATTGAGTGGTTTCGTGCGAGCTCTCTTTTAAGCGAGGAAGTCTTTGAAGAAGATCTTGGAATCCCACACGGCGACCAGAGCGACCTTCCAGACGCTCAGAAGCAAGGGCTGTGGATCAGCATAGAGCACGAAAATGCTGCCTATGCTGCGATCCTTTTGCCCGGGTTGTCCGACTCCTCAGAAAAAGGTCCAGATGATGATCAGAGCAAATTCCTTTATCTGCCGCTGTTGTTGATGCGTATGCCTCAACAACTAAAGGCTGTCGTGGCCGACTGGCTAGCTGCTTCTTTCGATTGTCGCGTTAGTCGAATCACGTTGGGAACAAAGACGATTCTTGGCGTTTGGGAGAGTTGGGTTGCGAGCAATGGCCTCGATAGTCAGGGCGCTGATCTGACTGTGACACTTGCGTTCAACGCGCCTCTACCGGCCAACGACAGTCCAACAACTCGCATCGGAAATCAATCTCAAAACGACAAAACCGATACCTCAGGGCTTCGTTCAATCGACATCACAATCGCCGCTCAAGATCTTCGGCGCTTCGTGCGAGCTGGTGAAAAGAAGCAGGCCCCCATTGCGCCCGTCTGGAAAGGAGATGCTCGTGAACGTCGCAGACTTGCTGGAAGTAATGGGGATGATGGATGGGCTTGGCGAGAAAAAGATAATTCCGAGACATCGCCTTTTACCGAAGCGTTGGCTAGCTATCTACACCACCACCTTGCACTCAATCTCTTCCACCCAAGTGTGCGTGTTACCCAGATATCTTGCTCCGGATTTGTTCTTAGCCAAGGTCGAGTCAAAATTTTGATGTCTGGCGAGATCAATCCCAACCTGTCCCGTGCCGCTTGGTCATTCGTGGCGCAACTGGGACAAAGAGTTAGAGGTGAGCAGCTGCCGCAGATATTTTTGGCACAATTTGGCGGTTGAAGCTGCTTGACCAACCGATACTTGGCCTTGCCTTTACGGCATTGGCTTGTGCACCAGGAACCCTTTCTTTGTTCGAAAGCAAAACGCAATCAGGGGGATCGGCGTGGCTATCAACCCAGAAAGCTTTGAAGAATCGCGAGACAGATTAGCGAAGAATAAATATCAGGGCCTCAATCTGTCTCCATCACCATTTCCCCACCATATTTTCTGTTAAGGAAGCGAACCTGTGGAGAAGGAGATATGGTTATTCTCATGACAAGCAAAACGAGGCAGCTCTACCCCAAAAAAGTCATGATTGCAGAGCGCAATGCTGAGAAGAGGGAAGTGCCCTTCAACTTGAGCTGGAGTTTGCTGTCAGACCTCAATATTCATGCCGTGGGTCTCGCACAGCATCTCAATCCGCAGCACCGTTGAAGTTATCGAGCGTAACCTTGTTGCTCTGTGGTCTGCCTTTTCTAGCCCCCACAAAGGGCTGTGGGACTGATCCATGCGTAATCTCGGTCTCGAGCTTCTGCTGTCAGCAATCCTTCCAATTTAGTCGAATGTGGTACGGATATGCTGGTCGCAAATGAGCTAGCGGCTCCATTCAAAAACGTTGCGGTCTGTTATAGTTAACAGAACAAACAGCCGCAAGAGTTGAGAGTCAAAGACATTCATGTTGGTTGCTCTATTCGAGAAGAGGCTTGTCGATTTGAGATTTCAAACATGGCGCAGAAATAGATTGCCAAGATTTCGGCCAAATTAGAACATCGGACCATCGTAGGGCTGTGCTATGGATGGATACGTGGTGTAGGATTGATGACCAAGAGCAGCTGACAGACTAGACGGGGCTTCGACACAGAAGATCCCTGTCCCACATATAAGGCTCGGGATAAACATGTAAATAAAGCTTACGCCAAGAGGTTAAGCAGATGGGCCGCACACGATCACCGCCCAAATATACCATGACCAGAAAGAAGTGTCAGCCTCTGCCACATCACCAATTTTACTTGAGCCTCCACAATTGACTTTTTGGGGGGACCTTGACACTTTATCCACGTTATTTTTCTTTAAGCTTTCAGGCGAGAGTCGACCTTTTGGGGGCCAGAGACTGACTTGTATTGTATGACTTTTGGCATCCCCGGTCTGCGTGGAACCAACACGGCGAACCGAGTTCCTGAAGGCGTTTTGGTGGCTGAAACGAATCTCTTTCTTCTCAATTTGAAGGCGCAATACAAAGGGGCCTTTCCTCTTTCTCTTCTCTTCAGACCGCAACGACCAGGTCCCATGCGAACTAATTTTATTTGGTCGTTACCTGTCGCCTGTCAGCAAAGAATGGACACGAGAAGGATTCGATTATCACGGAAACAGTTTAGTACATGTAAGCACGCAGGGATAGGACAAAGCCTCAACACTAGAGCTGCGGCTGCGACGGTGGTTTTGAGGTAATATCCCCCAGCTGGGGGTCCAAGAAGGCGCAGGACAGTCGAGTTGATCCGCATTCCGTCCAATGCCATCCATGTTCGACTATGTATTGGGTTGTTATGCGGGACTCTGCTTAAGGCTGTTCATGTCCATGTCCATGTCCACTCGATCAAAGAAAAAAAGAGAATGCCCCGTGCTTGTCGACTCTCTCAAGACTGTTTAGTTTTGTTTTAATTTTCTCATTTCATCTTCATCTTCATCTTCATCCTCTTTTCTTTCCTGCATTGCATTGCATATAGACTCGAGTCTGTTGGGAAGCATCCTTAGTTCATCGCATCCTTAATTCGTCAACACTGTCTCGAAATGTCTGAAGCTCGCAGCCATTGGGGTTTGGCTTGTACCGATGGAGGAAAATTCTACATCTGCGAAGATGACGATACTCCGTTCGTAGGCTGTTGTCTCAACGACCCTTGCGGCAAAAATAACGGCACCTGTCCGGATGGTGATTTGCGCGCCACAACTTTCGAGCCTGATAATTACGAATCGCTTCCTCCACAAGACTGTGACAACTCTCAAGGCACCGACAACTACTACACATGTGCCGGCACCAGTCCTCCTTTCTTTGGATGTTGCAGTCAAAATGCTTGTGGGTCGGGTTGTCCAAGGGACAGACTGGTGCCCACCAAGCTGTCGTCGATCGAGAAAAACCGACTGGACTTTCTTCAACCCAGAGCTGCTTCAAGTTCAACCGCCTCTTCTACATCCGCGACGGCATCTAGCACTTCTGCAGCTGAGTCGAACGACGATAGCGGGTTGAGCACAGGAGCTACCGCTGGTATTGCCGTGGGCGCTGCGGTAGGAGGATTGTTGGTGTTGGGACTCTTGGCTTGGTTGTTCTGGTGGAAGCCCCGACAGAAGAAGAAGTATGAACAGGCTCCTCAAACAGCCCCCGGCGTGTCTTCTCCTGGCCCAACAATGAGCGAGTACCCTCAATCACCCATGAGTGGCCCTATTCACCAGGGCACATTCCCCGCTCAGTCTCCCATGAGTGGTTACCAACGTAAGAAAGTCCCAAAAACGCATTGCTTGTTCAAGTACTCACCGATTCTAGAAACATACAGCGGATCACCCGGCCTTGTGGATCCTCGTCAAAGCGGCATGTCCTCGCCTGACCAATTCCAAAAGTACTCGCCTCAGTTCTCTCAGACTGAGCGACCCCAGTCTTACGGCCAATTCTCAGACAACGGACACAGCCCTGGTGTTCCTCCTTACCAGCAACAATACCAACAGCCATACCAGCAACCGTACCAGCAGCAGTATCAACAACCACACATGGTTCCTGTTCAGGAGATGGATGGAACTGCAGTGGTTCGTTCGGAGATGGACGCTGGTACCGATCACAACGCGAGCCAGCAGCCACAGGGCTTGAACATAACGAAATGAGACGAAGGCGATGATTTGTTTGAAGAAAGATGCAAATCCGGATTAGGGAACTAATGCATGGTTTCAAAATATTGGTGTATAAAGTTTGTTCATTTGAAGGTGTTGGTCGGGCTGCAACGATCATAGATGGCTCTACGTTGCGACATTCATTCATGAGCGTATTTGTTCTTGGATTGTTTTTCTATACCTATCTACATATTTAGCTGGATAATTTATTGCGATTGAAAAGGGTATCCTTGATTTTGAGCTACACTTACCCTATCTTAGAAGAAATGAAACTTGTTTACAGCACCGTCTCAAGGTCGTTCTTACCATTAGGTAACTTAACAATCGTCATCGCCAACGTGACCTGCTTGGCTGTTTGTGTCACAAACTAAGATGGTACCTTGCCACAGAAAAAAGGAAATGTGCAGGATTATGACGAAAAGAATGTTGCACAGAGTAACACGAAAGAAGATGGCGTCTTGGAATGGCGTTTCAGGTAGACTTTGAGGCTTCACAAAGCAGGCAGGCAGCGTGTAACATGAGAAGGCTGATGAGATTGATCGAGATGGTAAAAGTCCGAACCAAAAGCTGAGGGTTCATAAATTATGCAGTCAGCTTTGGTGTGTTGCGAGGGGGAAACTGTTTGAGTTATTACTGTCGACACCCCAGAATTATGCATGACTAGCTATGTCATTCCGAGCTCCATACTGGCGGAGATCCAACCACACAGAACCAAGCGCTGGACACCCTTGACGATTGCCCAGACTTCAGGAACATGGAAATGGCCTTGTTTCCATGGAGCATGACATAACCCGTCTGGAAGGTGGGAGGGACAAACGTCATGGTTTGATGGTAATGCTTCATCATGGGTATAAAGAAGGAACGTCTTCTGATGGAGAGTCAAGTGGTGATCAGAACCAATTTTTGAAAGCAACTCAAAGACTATCACTATCTTACAACACCTAAACCACCTGCATTTTTATCCCCAAAAACCGCAATAATGGACTCTGCTGGTAACCGATCCGTCTTGTCAAACGACATGCAGGAGCTTCGCTCTGGAAAGGAGGAGATCTCCCACAAGATCCAGGGCCACAAGGCGAACCTGTCCAACCCCAGTATGTCTCCTCTACCCCAGATTATATCTACCGTCACTGACAGAAACCCCCAGACACAAGCGAGGCTAGCAAGGAGAACAGCAAGAAGGAGATCGAGGCTCTCGGAGGTGACGCCAGCCACTACGGCCAGGAGAGCGACCCCCGAAGCAAGAGCGCTGCCGACAACCTCGAGGGCAGCCGAGCTGCTTAAATAATTTAGACTATCTATTAATCTTATGATATCCATGGAATAATAATACTTGTTAAATTTATCCTTGAGCTTGCTACCTGTCTTGTGACTGTTATTTATTGTGTTGTTGATGAACCATGGCCGATGACATAGCTTGTTATAGTCTCCGGCTCCGGCTCCGGCTTCGGATCCGAAAGTTCATGCGATGTAGCGGAGTCCTGGGTTTGAGTGAGCCAGGGTTCCAATGTCCGTACGGCAGTTAGTTACTGATATGACTTTCTCTTCTTTCCAGTCCATAGGTACCATCATCTGTCACACGCATCAACTCGTTTGTTTACAATGTCCATTCTTCACGCGCGCCATGACAGCCTCAGCTACTGTAAACACACGCTAGGCATCTCTCTTCCTCGTTCCATGAATTTAGGCTCAACAAAGTGACATTTCGCAAACACTCTCTGCATTCGCGATTCGCGTTTCATTGAGCAATGAAACGTGTGGTTGCAGTATTGGGCATAGCATGTCGGCAAAGACGGATGATCGGCACAGAACGTTGGGAAAACAGAAGAGGTCTAACGAGTTCTGGCGATAGGGCAGTTTAAGATGAAATTATTATGAGTTTTGCGTATCAACTGACGGATGATCTGAGGATACTGTATCCGTAGACTTTCTTTTCTCTGTCTCTTCCTCTGCCTTGCAGTAGATTTGAAGCATCTCCTCGGCAATAAAGTCTCTCTACGGTTGAACCAATAGAATGGAAGGTGTCATGTCATGTCATGTCATTAAATTGAAACTGGGTCTTGGAGAGAAAAGCCAGTGACAGGCTCTGCAGATTATTCCCGGTTCATAACCGGATGATCTCGACGGAGCTGTCGATCCAGATAACAATTTGAAGCCGAGTCGAGTCAAGTCATTATTTGTACTATAAAGAAGTTCCCCATTAGACGACCCGTACAGACCCATGCCATGATCCGGATATATTATGGAGTAGATAAATTACTATACAATCAGATCGGGCTACCGGCAGTCAAGTCGAGGCCCTCAAAGCGGTCAAGTACAAGAAGCTTGGCTTTCTTATACCATGTAGGCCAAGACGAGGAGACGAAGTCAAGACTTGCAGAAACAGAAAAAGCAGTTGAAGATTGACTCTCGCCACAGTATTTTTCTTTGTTTAATTACCGTGTATTACCAATTTATGTCTCTCTGTATATTTTGACTCCGGCCCTTTTAATTTTTTTCAGCCGTTAGCAAGGCGAAAGCGGCCCGCAAGACCAGGATTATCTTGGAGGGAGGCAGGCCAAGCTCAGGCTACCTACGGGATAAACCACTGTCACTATTTATTCTTTTTTCTTTTTCCTTTCTTTACATACTTGAAAGTGCTTCAGTCCTTGATCGTATATCTCTCAGTGTTTCTCAGGCATCGAAATGAAAGTCGTGGTTACAGGGGCGACCGGATTGGTCGGCAACGAAGTCGTCAAGCAATGTCTTGTTGATGTTCGTATCACAAAAGTCGTTATTCTTACTCGAAAGGCTGTCTCGATGGATATTGAAAGTCATCCAAAGGCGGATGTTATTATGGTTCAGGACTTTTCACGATATTCTGATGACCTTTTACGGCGAATTGAGGGTTCTGCAGCATGTTTATGGTATGTACATGTATTTCTCAGTTCAATCTCTTAGATGGACGAGAGACAGAGAGGCTAACAAGAAACAGGGTCATTGGAGCTCGTTCAGATCACTCCTCGCACATTGATAAAGCTTCACTTCACCACATCAACGTTCAACTACCGCTATACGCCGCCAAAGTTATGAGTGAGCGCATCGCACCCAAAACTCCAGCAGGTCAAAAGTTCAACTTTGTCTTTGCCAGCAACAAGTCAAAATCATCAGCATCTTCACTGCTCTCGCTCGGGGACCCGCGAAAGCCAAAGACCGAGGCCGAAAAGGGTCTATGCGAAATTGCAGACGCCAGCCCTGAAACGTTTAGCGCTTGGATCTTGAGACCCAGCGCCATTCTCACTTCCTCCTCTGATGCCGCGCCCAAGAAGAGGAGGCTCGTAGGTGGAAGATCGAGTAATGGTGTTGAGGTTGCGCAGATGGCAAGGGTTTTTGTTAAGTTGGCCTGCGAAGGCTATAGGGATCGCATCATTGATACTGATGCGATATTGAAGATGATTACATAATATTTGGGCAGCAACTTGAAGATCAAACGGAGTCAGGTTGTTGTCTTTTTGGGAGAGGAACTGACTTGGAACTCGACTTAAAATGGAGTAATTATTGTGGATTTTGGCGGAGCAATTTGGGGGCGGCTCTTTGAAACATGGAATTTGGAGTCGAGTCGAGTCGAATTGAGTCAGAGGAATGATGCAGGCACATCAAGTCCAGTTCTTTCCTTTCATTGTATCATTATTTACTGATTAAATCACGATATTAATAACGTTCCCATATAGCGTTGGATGTGGTTAAAACGGGCAAAAATGTCATTGTCTAGCAAACTCGACTCAATTAATTAAGTATAGGTACATCAAATAATAATAATAACCCGAGAACTAGACCCCAGAAACGCTAACATTTATACATTTTACATAGTAACGTAATCTAGCAACCTTTGATCATAGAGAATAACAAAATATTATCGTACTCTCGACCATCGGTTGCTCAAAAGAAATGCCGATTTGTTCTTCGATACCAATAAATTCTCCCAGAGATGCGCCCTAATAAATATCCATGGGGAGGAGCTCTTTCGTTTTGTCTCTCTTCACTTCCACTTGTCGAAAAGCTGCTCGTGTTGGTTCAGACTTTGCACCATATCATTGCTGTCAATGCTGATCTGGAGACGTATCCATGGCGTCGTGGCTTGCGCTCTTATGTTCATCAGCGAGATCTCCCTCATGGATATCGATCTGCATTAAAGAAAGCCAAGGCTGGTCTGCGACAGAACGGGAGGGGTCTAGGTTGTCAACCTCCATGCTATTGTCTGCCTCTTGTTGATCAAGCAGCATCAAGTCCTCTTGTTGGTCAATCTCCATCTTTTCCTCTGGATGGTTATTGTCCAGAGTAAGATCGCGCATCTGCTCGTCTGGAGACATCGACTCGGGCGTGGGCGCGAAGGATCTACGTGAGGATTCTTCTTCGTGACGTTCGCATATCGTTTCAAGGCGGCATGTGCCTTTATCGGTCGGACCGGACTCCCGTGCTTCGATTCGGCGCATAGTATATGAGCTGAAGAAACTAGGGCGTTGTGGTGAAGGTGTTTGGTCGCGATTCGTCATCTTGGGCTATAGGTGGAAGTAGAAGTGGAAGAAAGGGTGATTGCCGAGGGGCAAAGAGGAAAGTGAGTAAGGGGAAAGTAAGTAATTGGAAAGGCTGGGTGTATAGTAGATAGAACGGGTTCTGAGATTCAATACTTGGCTTTTTAATGATCAAGTCTCTAGAAAAGAAGAATAAATGATCACTTGTGTCAAAAGATCGTGGCTTCCTTCCTCTAGCCAATCTTTGAAGGATTACCAGAGTGAATATGTTGGAAGCATGAAGAAAAGGTTGAGCTTATACTGCAAAGTTAGAAGAACCCAGGGGACCCGGCCAACCTTGGTCGATGTTGACAAACTTTGGCATTTTTGCATCCTGCATCAACAGACCCTACGCACAGAGTCAAAATGTCATGTTGACGAATTCACAAATTTCCTCACAGAGCGTCTGAAATTTTACCATATCGCCATTTTCTAATGTGACAAAAGCAGCCACATCGTAGTAAGTCGACCAATATTAAGGTCAAAGAGATCCATACTGACACTCCAAGATAACTCCACAACATCACACCTCTGACACTTCAATACTTGATCGACATTTTATTCTTTTAGCTACCGACGATACTCTATAAGGATCGAAGACATGAATCCTATGGAAGCCTTCTTCTATGGGATCTCAGGAGGTGCTTTCCATCCTACCTTCAACCGCATATCCGCCAACGAATCACGCCAATATCCTGTGCCGACTCCTATCCCTTGGTTCACACCTCCTCCTCCCAAGGTCCATCACTGGAGAGGTGGGTTCTCAGACGCTATCGACCAGGGGATCTTCATCGGCATGGTCGTAGGGAGTGTGGCTATTTGGTGTGGTCTAGCCCTCATCTGGTTCCGCATAAGGGATTCAAAACCCGACATCCAGCGCGTTCTACCACTAAAAAGTGAAGAGGATGGGGTTGGGGCGACATCTTCGTCTCAGGAGATGCAACAGCTTATTAGAGAGCCTGTCATTGCTTCATCTTCAGGTCTTAGAAGATCAATGGAGGAGGCTTTTGCTATTTGTAGCGACGACGAGGATGAGGAGGATAGGGAACATGATTCATATTGGTAGAAGAGACTATATAATGGCACGACGACCTTTGCCTCAGAATACCTCATGTGACCATTCTTTCGTCATCCATGGACACATTGTCTTTAGGGTGCATATCGTGATACTTTTCTGTAGAGTTCAGGGGGCTTGTTCGTGATTACATTGCGTTGTGCAACACGTCAATACAATTTTCCCAGAAGTCAACATCCAACCAACCATTGAAGAATTAATCGAACCATTAACATTCTGTGTGAAGTTTACTGCATCTACTCCGATACGTCCAGTTTCAGCCAGGAATTGAGTTATCGTCCACTGTCCATCAGACCTATAAAGCCACTCGCACATCTCAATTCTGCCGCACAACATCTATAATCTTGCCTCGCACAAAATACTGCTAGCAGACACCTGTCTACGATCGAACATCATTCAAACAACATCTCCTCGTTGTCTCCCCATCACCTACCACAATGTACGGAACACCGCACTGGGCACATAGTCCTCTTCAAGACGGCACCACCGTTCTGCTATCCTGTCTTTTGACCATCGTTTCCGTCGTGGCTATCCTTGCCGTTGTCATTATCTCGATCTACTTCAAAAAGCGCATGGAGAAGAGCATTTATGACGAAGTTCTCACCACAATCAAAGACGCCGGCACGACAGCGAATAACACAAACACCGAAAAGGAATATGAGGATAGCCAGCCTGATAAATCTTTTGCTTCCTATAATAGCACGGATACTTAGGTGCAAAATCGGGGTATATATGGTTTGAGGGGGCTTTGATGTGAGAGTTTGAGTGGTGACATTCCTTGAGGGGCTCATGATCTGTTGAGGAGAAGGGGAAGGCGACGGCGAAGTTATTAAACGAAACTTCTAGATTAATATGGGTCTGATATATCGAGAGGAAATGTGTATCATGGTTCACGTGAAGGAGATCATGAAGGGTTATCTGGTTTTAACTTTGTATCTACCCTTACCTACAAGGACAGCACATTCGATCTTAAACCATAGCACTGTCGTCTGTTACCCTTTACCCTAAACTCAAATCAATTCACCAAGACCGATTACCTTCTACAACCACGATGCATGACCACTGCCCGTACGTCAGCTAACCTTTTTTACACACTCGTCTTATCTACTAATGATACTAGCACGATTCCCAGACACAGAAGAAACACAACACAAGAACCGTCCTCCATCACAGTATGCACAGTGCTGTTGATCTGGGTTGTGTTTCTGTTCCTGACACTCATTCGATTTACCGACTTGATAATCAACAGATTTCGACAATGGATTGGAAACTGGAGACTCTACAGGCGCCTGTTATATGATACCGAACATGTTGGGGAGCAGAGGCCTTTGGTGGTGAAGAAAATTCCTAAGGAAGTCAGATTTTCTGACGAGAAGACTTTGATCCCACCGGCTGGAGAGTTTGTCCCTAAACAAAGATAAATATGGAATATCTAATCGTGGGAACAAGGGCATGTTTGATGGGATATAAAGTCAATTAAAGGTCCTTATTATAAAACAATACTATTACTACGCCCGCCACGTCCTTGTTTAAAGAAATCATGTGCTGCGTTGCTCAGTTGCTTGCCTTGAGAATCTCCATCGGCTTCGCAAAGCTCAACTCCTTCATCAAATCCTTCCAGGCAGTCTCCTGCAGCGCTCTTCCATCTGACTGGTACATGATTACTGGGAACCTTCCGGTCTTGTTAGCATTTATTCATCGCAGCTCGACTTGATGTACTTACGGCTTGATCTTGCCCTCCCCAACAAAACTGCCGTGACTCTCTGTGCCCTTGACAGCAGCAGCGTGAACATACGATCGCGCACCTGTAGCAACTGTCCTTCCAACAAGCGGCTTCGCAATAGCCATCCATATCTGCTCGATCATGTCTCTGTGGCCGTCGGTCCCAAAATCTGTTCCTCTGCAGGCACCAGGGTTGGGGTAGTTGACGATGACTTCTTCGGGTGAGACGTGCTGGGAGAGTTTGTCGACGAACATGATGAGAAGGAGCTTGGAGATTTGGTAGGCGCCGTTGCTGGAAAATTTGGCAGGTTCGTCGATCACGTCCCAAATGGAATCGGTAGTTCCAGTCCATTTTGCCCAGTATGACATGTCTGAACCGACGATGCTCAAGTGTGCAGGGTCAGAAGTCCCGCGCTTTGTCCTGAGGACGGGAATGAGGAGGATTGCTAGCAGAGCTGTAGAGAGGTAGTTGATCTGAGAAGTCATCTCATGCTTGGACTCTTCTGATCGCTCAAACTGGGGTCTGCTCAAGCCAGCGTTGAGGATGGCGATATCCAGTCGTGGCAATGTCTCGCACCGCTTAACAAAGTCCTGAATGGACTTATAAGAAGCCATATCGACCAGTGAGACTTCTATATTAGCGTTGGGAAACTCATCACGGAGTTTCTTTGCTGCTGCATCGCCTCTGGTTTGGTTTCGCACAGCGATGATCAAGTGTGAGAGATTAAGAGCAAGGAGTTGACGAGCACACTCAAAACCTAGACCGACGTTTGAGCCTGTGATGAGAGCTGTTTGGCCTGCTAGGCTGACGCCTTTGGGGATCTTGGGTACGCCTTCAATGAACTGGCGAGAGAGGAATGCAAGGGGACTGGCCTCCCAAGTGGCATTGTGTTGGAGTCGAGCGGACATTGTGATGGTCTAGATAATGATGATCAAGTATATTGGTCTATATTTCTATCTCTATGTGCGCCTCCTACATTATTATATATCTTTCATCACCGGTCGAGGTGCGGACGAAATGACGGACCAAGCTCAAGTTGAAGCTGAAGGATCGTGGATGAGTATGTCATTGAGTTCGTGTCTTGGAGTAGTTCCTAGCGTTGTCTGTTTGGTCCGTCCGTTCGGAGGCCGAGACGGACGAAGCAGCTAATCTAATTACTCTCACCAGCTAAGTAGATAGATATAGACGTTGATGTCGCATAAGAATAGTCCTTGAGATTAATAATTAAACGGATTCTACCTAAACGACTATAATGACATCTTCTCAATTGATCCAATTTGCATCTTATGCTTGTTGCTTAGCAGCACATTGTATTGAATCATCTTAGACGAATTGGCTCAATGGACCAACGCAAATATTTCTTCGATAGCCTAAATTTTAAGCATAATTGATGGAGCCTATGCCGGAAATAAATGAATAAGTTTATTTAGTCAATTTAACCATCTTACATCAGTGAATCATACGAATAGTCGACTTTTATCCAAGAATGGTAATGTTGACATTGAGGCGTAGGGTAAGTCGCTGTCTGAACCTCACTCAATACAATAGCATTGTCCGTTTCTTAGCTTGGCGGATTAATTGTCCAGATCTGTAAGATCGAGCCACAAATATGCATCTCCTTTGAGATAGGCGATACAAACGTACCCGTACCTGAAATCGAGAACAAATACGGATATTCACCTATAAATAAGCCCAAGATGCTGGTCAAAATCCCCGTTCTAGACCCGATCGAACCCGTCTTGGCAGGGAATGATACCCCTGGACCTTGCCATAATTCACTGAATCACCCTCTAAAGAGGTAGCCTGACCGTCAGCTTGCCCTTCAGAGTCGCGAGTAAATTAAATTGCATGAGGCAGTCTAACCAATACGCGCAGTGAATCATGGCGTGAGTTTGAAAGGAGAAAATCCATACATACATACATACATACATACATTCAATGCTCCCGTCATTTTAACTTAAACATAAAGATAAACTATTCTACTAATTTATTCCTGACCTGACCCTCTCTCCCCACGCTCGCTATTTCTCGGTTGTGTCGATCAACATGGGTTCTCTTCGATTTCTCCTATTCGCATCTGTCGCTGCTCTGGTTTCTTGTCGCGACGTTCCTGACAACATCAAGGCCTTCAAGGAGAGTATCATCAAACAGGGCTCCTGTAAAAATGCTCTTGCCAAGGGCTTCCACAGCGCTGATGGCGATGACGGTTGTGAGTACTTCAGTCTCTACGTTGCCTATTGCGACTAACTAAAACCACAGCCTATGTCTACTGTGGTGACCACTTAAAAGATTACAATGTCGTTTACCTTCAAGGTACCGAGGGAAAACTCGTCAACATGGACATCGACTGCGATGGTATCCAGGGAAGTTCGGCAGATGATGGACGCTGTGGCTCCTCAGGCGATACCCAGTCTGTTACCTCTTTCCAAGACAGCCTCCAAACATACAGCACCAAGCATAAAGACCTTGATGCCAATATCCATCCTTACGTGGTGTTCGGAAACCTAGGCACCAAAAAGAACTGGCCAACCTTTGATGCGCAAAAGCACGGCATTAAGCCCTTGAGTATTATCGCAGTCGTCTGCGGCGAGAAAATGGTGAGCATTTATCTAAGCTTGATATGGATGAGATTGGATGCTGACTCTGACAGTTCTATGGTATCTGGGGCGATGAGAATGGCGACGACGGCGAAGAAGCCATGGTTGGAGAAGCCGCCATCTCACTCGCAACAGCCTGTTACGGCAAATCCATCAACGGAAACAATGGTCACGACGACGACGATGTTCTGTACATTGCGTTCCCTGGTAACGATGCTGTGCCGGGAGATGAAGGCGCCGACTGGAACGCTACCAACTTCAAGGATTTTGAGTCGAGTCTTAGCAGCGTAGGAGATAAGCTGGTTGCGCGCATCAACGATACTGGCAATGACAACGGGACAGACAGCGGCGATGACAGCAAAGACGACGATAGTGGCGCGTCTCGCTTATCAACATGGGGAATGGTAAGACTGCTTTGCCTTCTAGTGATAGAGACTTTGCTAACGCTCTGAAAGGGATGCCTTGTTGTTTCGACAGTGGCTGCAATGATGATCTAGGCGTTTTGTTCACGGGGATGGAGCGGGTGGAAAAGACACATCAAAGGCGTAGGCACAACGTACTTCTTGTTAATAATTCTGGGCACTGGACTGCATATTATATGAAGCGACCATAGACATATAGCATAATAGCATTGATCGACGTACTTTCATGCGAACCCTGGCTCAGGTACTCGGGGCCCCAAACGTGCGAGCCTTGAGACAAGGCATGGGATATTTCATGCAGTAGATGAGATCGCTTATGTCTGACAGATGATCTGCAGTTTGAATATGTAGATTCACTCAACGAGGGATAATCATTCAAAATATGTAATAGATAAGAAAGGAAATGGAATGCTTTCCCGAACGCTATAATCTACTCGCTAACTATCTGACTGTCACAATGCGGGCTTAATGTGCTCACATTGCCATGGCAAAGCCCAATAAAGAACTTAAAAGACCAACCAAGGGCATGTTGAGAGCTTCTACTCCAGAGCCAGCACTAGCGGGTGCATGCCCCATCGTGGCCATACCAGTCGGCCGCGTTGCCTCAACTCTGACATTGTCTACTTCGCTGTCTTTTTCGGGAGTATAAGTGCGTTTTTCAAAACCACAGGCCTTCATGATGATGTCCATATCTAAGCGAGTTAGTTATTGCAACACTTTTGTTTAATGGGATTTGGACTCACTGTTTTGCTTGTGTCCATCCACGACGATGCAGTCTTGACACAGGGCTGCCACTTTGGCTACGTCGAAGCTCTTGTTCAGACAGACACATTCTCTCTCTGGGTCACCCTCGGGTGGGGCGTGTGTCTGCAAAGCACTTCCTCCCCAAGAACCACTCGTTGTTTGCGATCTCTCTTTAGAAGCTGACACGGTAGTTTGAGTCGCTGTTGTTGTCTCCATAAGCATTGAAGCCATCGTGGTACGCTTCTTGGTCGAAAGCAACGTCGACGTTCCATCAACAGCACTTGTAGTCTCCTCCGTAGTCGAGGACGATATGGACGTAGTGGTACTCTCTTCAGGCATGAGCTCGGGCGGAAACGATGTCGGCGCAGCTCTGATAATCGAAAAGCTCCTTTTGTCCAACGCAGGAGGTTCCACGGCCAGCTTAGGAACCCACTCCGAGTCTACTTGCCGCTTCGACATACGTTGTCCATGGATATCACACTTTGATGTCAACTCGACGATTGGGCCGCAGATGGTCACACACATCAAGGGGATGTCATCCACCGGTAGTACGTCTGCGGCGACGACAGACAAGAGGCCATAGATTGCGGCCTGCCTGGCCCACGACAATCTCATCTCGACGGCTATGACCCTCAAGGGCGCTTAGAACGACCTCCAAGATAGGAACGCAGGTCAACAATGGTGGCCCGGACTGTAGGCCTCGCAAGACAGGACGAGACGAGTCGTTTCCTGCAACTCGATAATAAGCGGTGATATAAGCGAAAGAATATATCCTCGTGGCAAGCACAAGGATAGGATAAGAAACGAAAGGAAAGTGATACAGTTATGGTAAAAGAGTGTATAAGAAGAGACGAATGTGCTACCCGTTCAACAGGCAGTGAAGGAACGACAAAGGATGTGCAAGAAGACCGGAGTACAAGAGCATCTTGGGGGGACCGTGAGCCATGGCCACGGTAATTGAAAGTCCCCTAACTTAGGACCTAAGCTGAGTTGGTGAAACGCGGGTTCCCACAGGTTCCTGGGACGAGCGTAGTGTCCTGTGTCAAGTCGCGTGGAAAGAGTTCAATGTGACGTTGTGACAAGGCATTTTGGTCAAGGATCAAGAAAATCGAGAACGTTCTAGCAGGGGGATATGACAGTTAGGCTCGAGAAACAAGTCAATCGGGGAGATATTCCGGTCATGGTTTGTTACAATACTCGTTCAGAGCTGAGACGGCTGGTCCATGATCTGAAACAGAGTGATTGAACTTGTCGTCTCAGGATCAACGCGGCACGAGGAAAGGTGGACGATTAGTCATGAAACAACTTTAACACAAGAATAGATAAAGAGAAGCTTTCGCTACTTTCGCAGATTAAACGGAAACACCATCAGATAGTTAGTTATCAATCAATAACCAGTCATATACAAACATGATATCACCAAAGAACATAATGTAACAGAAAACTTTGCTCTTGCATTTTCAACGGCTCCAAATCTAAATCTATATCCGGTAAACCTCTTCACATATTCACGCCGTGAATGTAAATTGCACCCCCACCCTAGCCATTGCATATATCTTCCTCGGCGTGTCTCATCAACCACGTCCATGTCATTTCATGCTTATTAAAAACGGTATAATCTTAGCCAACAGTCGACGCATTCATACACAGAAGAAATCTAAAAGGTCGGCCGTTGCAAAATGAGCCTCAAATCCAGATAAGACATCTAGAACTGGTGCTGGCGACCGACACTCTCGACGCGGACGCCCAGCTTGACCATCTCCCGAGAGTCGATGACACCACGGCCATCAAACACCCAGCGAGGCTTGGCCATGCTCTCAGAGATGCGGACCCAGTCAACACGCTCCTTGGGCTTGTACTCCTCTGAGCTTCCCATACCAGTAGCGAAGCCGCTCTCCTTGCTCTCACGCTCCTGGATGCAGTCGGGGCAGTCGTCCTCGCAGCTAGGCTCAGTGTTGAAGCGACCAAGAGGATCCTGGGAGGAGATGTCGGGACGCTGGACAAGGTGCTTGTGGAGAGCGAGGAGCTCGTTGGGGCTGCCACCCTCCTGGAAGGGACGGGGGTCAGACTTGGGGTTGGGCTTGCGGCCAATGGTCTTGGGCTGGACAGCAGGTTGAGGAGTGGGAGGGGGAGGAGGCTGGTTTCGGAACTCGTCGAACTCAGTGGCGATGATGATAGCGGTACTCTTATCACAGGCGTCGTAGGCGTTGCCGTGGACGGTGATGTTGTGGCCATCAGCAAGGGGACCAAGGAGCTCCTTGATCTCAGCCTTGATAACCAGAGGGTTACAGCAGGGGTCAAAGACGGCAATCTCGCGGGGACGCTCCTCAAGGAGGGTCTTGATCATCTCAAGAGCGGGAGCCTCACGGGTGTCGGAGGTGTTCTTCTTGAAGGCAAAGCCAAGAATAGTGACCTTCTTGCCAACAAGGGTGTTGTTGAGGCACTTGATGACACGGTTGGAGAAACGGTCACGGGCGTACTCGTTCATCTTGACAACCTGGCGCCAGTACTCGGCGACCTCAGGAAGACCCATGGTCTCGGCGAGGTAGACGAGGTTAAGAACATCCTTCTTGAAACAGCTGCCACCGAAACCGATACCGGCCATCAAGAATTTGTTGCCGATACGGGGGTCAACACCGACAGCCTTGGCGACCTCATCGACATCAGCACCAGTCTGCTCACAGACAGCAGAGATGGAGTTAATGGAGGAGATACGCTGGGCCAGCATGGAGTTGGCAACGAGCTTGGCAAGCTCGGAAGACCAGACGTTGGTGGTCAGGATACGCTCGCGAGGAATCCAAGAGTTGTAAACCTTGACGAGAGCCTCGGCAGCTCGCTTACCGGAGGGGGTAGGAGCGGAACCGATCAGGATACGGTCAGGGTAGAGGAGATCGTTGACGGCGGTACCGGCAGCCAAGAACTCGGGGTTGGAGAGAATCTCGAAGTGAACGCCAGGGCGGTGCATGTTGAGCTAGAAACCTAGTTAGCATCTTGTCTGCTCAATCTCGCTATGTGATTGTGCACTTACAGTATCAGCGACGAGCTGAGCAGTTCGGCAAGGAACGGTAGACTTCTCAACAATGATAGCACCCTCACGAGCGTACTGAGCAACAACGCCAGTAACGGCCTCGAAAGCGGTCATATCAGTAGCGCTGCCGGCACCAACACCACGGTACTTTGTGGGGGTGTTGACGGCAACAAGAACGATATCAGCCTCGCTGATGTGCTTGGCGACGTCGGTGGAGAAGAACAGGTTAGGCTTGCGCTCATTGATGGTGATCTCGCCCTCCTCGGCGGAGGAACCCTCGCTGTCGGTGGTAGGCTCGTTAGAGACCTTGGAAGGTCGGCCACCATCACGGGCGATTCGGATGATATCGTGCAGACCAGGCTCGTAGATAGGAGGGTGGCGGGAGTTCCAACGTCGGATACGGTTGGTGTCTCGGTCGACGACGGTGACCTGGATGTTGGGGTTCTGGAAAGCAACGACAGCGGCAGTAGGGCCACCTGCAAGCAATTTGTTAGTCCAATTCAACCCAATTCACTTGCTAGAGCGGTGTATGGTTCCCGGGGGCTGGATAAGCACGCAATCATGATATTGAGCGCATTATCTCAACTCTCACGAACTTGACAAACGAGTCGACTGTTGCCCCACGAGGGGTTATCGAGGAGAGTTTCATGCGACTTACCGACATAACCAGCACCAACACAGCAGATGCGGCGGACCTCAATGGGTGCCTCCTGAGTACCGTTTGAAGACATGATGATTAGAAGTAGTATGAAAGGGTATTACAGACAAGGTAAAGGACAAGCTGTAGAAGAAAGATGATCGCAAACGAGGTCACAAATCGACACACGTAAAATGCTAGCGAGTGTGAGGGTCGGGGAGAGTGGGAGGGAATGGAGAGATTTATAAAGGAGGTGGAAGGGAAGCAAAGGCAAGGCGCAGATGCAAGGGAGGCTAGAAAAGATATTCCCACCCGACTTCATTCAACGTTGCAGCTAAGCTAATAAAAAAGGGGGGCACTATCGCTGGTTGTCTGTCTCTGGGGGGGGGACGGGAGGGAGAAGACAAGGCAATGGCAAGGCCGGTGGAGGGGCAGCCGCTGAAGCCACGCAACCATTGGGGACAGGTCTGCCCAGAAGAAATTAAGGCGGTGAGATATTCCCATTAGTTTCTGCCCGCCAAGGGATGGATGAATACAGTACTGTACAGTAGCGCGGCATGTGTTGAGTTTCCGGGCATGATTTGAGTCCGTCTTTCCAATGGATGCCTTGCCCGACTTGGATGGAGGGGCAGGGATGGATCTTCAGGGATCTAGGGGCACATTGCAGTACCTATCAGCGGAGGGGGAGGCTCGATGCAGGTACCGAGACCACCACAACCCGCTGAAAAGGGTACTTTTGGAGGGTTCAAGGGCCTGGAATTGCTGCAGGTCTAGGAATTGGATTGAGGATAACCTAATCAGTCAACAAGACTGTACAGTGTTGAGGCACGGTACCTAAGATCCAACCTAATGCTCTGCAGTCTGCAAGGCTGCGCAAGCCCCTCCACTCCCGCGCAAACCAGGTCCCTCCCAAGTACTACCCCCCACATGCCTCGTGCGACTAATAAGCTAAGGTTATGTCGTGGTGAAAGGAGTTATTCTGTAACGAGCCAACGGGTATCTATCTCTCAGATTAACAGGTACCTACCTAACTAAGGTTTGCACATATCAAGTTGACTGATGAGGACTCTTCAACTCGACATCAGCTCAAACAATGGAGCCAATATGAGGTTATTTCTTGAGTGGATACTGTAGACAAAGTCAAGGAAGATTTAATTACCACCAAACTTGTCTACAGCCAATATTCCTGAATCTATCGGTAGTCCAATTGTTCTGACAAGGAAGGAACGGGTAAGGCCCACACCCCGGTCATGCACTGTCCAGCGCACTGTCCATCACATCACTCAAGGGAAGGAAGAGAAGAGAAGGGATGTGATTGAGAGCAGCATTCATTGGACTCTTCCATCCCCTGTAATCAAGGGAACAGACTAACCTCGAGCTGTTTCCTACATACAGGAAGAAACGATCCCGCCATCGATTCACGATTGCAGGGTGCACAGAGCAATGCTGTCATTGCAGCAATTCCCATCACCCACAACCTACCTACCTGCATACAACAGAGATAGACATTCAGCCTCGCATGCTGACCGACTTTAAGAGAACTTGGTGTGCTCGTGAAATCAGAACACGAGATACCGATACCCAGGTGCAGAGTTTTCAGCGGCATGCTCCCTCCGTACATCGCATGACAGCTGCGTCCTTCACTGGGTATTCTCATTCCTGCGAGGCTGACATGATTTGTAGATCAACAAGTCAAATTTGAGGTCGCCGAGATTTCGACCAACAGATGGGCAGGGGGTCCGTTCTCTGCTGTAACGAGCTGTTACAGTGAATACGTAGCCACAACTTGGCTACTGTGTGGCATGGTATGCAAAGGTGATGATTGATGCGACTAACGGAATAGAATCGAGACGGTGAAGGCATTTGCTACCTGCATGTCTTTTACAGGTACGTATCAGGGATGAAGTTATTCAAGACATCCGATGGCTGGACAGATTTCTGACTGGCACGCTAGAGAGGCATTAACGCAAACCCATGGTCAATGTCTCGGAAGCGGAGACAAATCGATTATCAAGCGAAAGAGTCTTACGACCCTGACAACTTCCCTATCATCCAACAGCAACTAATTAACCACGATAGCGGCGAACCACCAGAACGAGTGAGCGGCCGTAGCGATTAACGCGATACCGGCTGGGCCGATGGAGTATGGAGTTTAGCGCAGGGGTAACTTGAGCACTTTCCGATGCCCGTCATTCTGTGGAAAACGGAGTCCAGCCGAACCAGAAAAGAGAACAAGGCACTGTGCCACTCGGCCGACTCCGCCCCTACATATCCGTACAACGTAGCAAATGCTTACTGATGAGAAGAACAAAAATAGAGTTACGAAGTCAGCCACTGATATTTTTCGATACTTTATTCGAGAGGCATAATGCAATGCTTATTAGTTTGAGTTAGATCACTACTTCCTGCGATCCTCTCCCCATCGTGATCGAGAACGCTGGGTCGCAGAACAGTGGTGAATTACAATAATCGTCGCTTTCGCAACCGACTTAGGTCTCAAATAATGAGCTTCCCTTTTCAGAATACCCATATACGAGAAACAGAAGTAATCTAGGCTCCAAATGACCAGCAGCGAGATTAATCTGGGTACCGCCAAGACCTAGTTTTCTGCTCTTCTTCCAATTCAATAAGCATCCGTCCTAACAATGAGGCTAATATCCAGCCTCTCTGCACTGGCCCGAACAATTGATATCGCGGCTGAGCGCTACTTTGGTAACCGACTGCTCTAGTGACGGTTCCAGAGATTTTGGGATAGCACGAGTTTGCCAGTGATGGAGCCAAACCAATACCCAAGATAAGAAATACGCCATGCCACTTGCTATTAAGCATAAGCGTTTGAGTTCGTGTTAGTTGATCTTTCAGGATAACGCCCTTGCCGTGTTTGTACACATCGTACTTGAGCCTCCAATTGTCACCGTGTGGGCATGTAGTAAAGCTAATAGCACAGACCCTTGCAAGTAATTAATCCCACTCCATCTAGCTCTAACCGGGTGTCATGATGCCAGGGGACCAGCTGCGTCATGAGTTTTTGTTCGCATGGGGCATGCGAGCCAAGACGGGAGCATGACGGGGTCTTAGACGGAGGCCACAAGCCGCATCTGTTACAGTAAGACGGCTTGTGTGTCAACAGAAGCTTGATGGCCATGACCATGGGGATTTGGCATTGCTGGTGGTTCGGCCCGTCCAGTCCATCATCGTTCGAGCTCGCTACGCCTTGTAGCATATCGGCGGGCTCCATAAACACCAGACCATCTGATGTTTACGGAGAAGCGATTGCTCGTCTCTGCTGCCAAGAGCCAGCCGGTCCCTTTTGAAGAGGGTCTGATCACTGACGAGCATTCCACTTCGCTTTGATAGCAATGGCCAGCAGTACGAAGCATGATTAACATCATACAGGGCATACCAAGGCAGAGGCGTGGTTTTCTGACATGCCCTGGTCATCTTGTCTCCATCATGGAACGCCTTGACTACGCGTTATGGCAAGCACATCCACGTCGGTATATTATTTGGAGCTATTCAATTGACAAAGGAAACAAGAGCACGGTTCATTTATCCGTCAAACGATCAGTATATATGCTCATGACATCCTTGTTATTGTCTATAGTAGATGCGTGAAGAAGAATTGTCTTCACGTGACAAGACACGTGGTGCCAGTTTAATTGCTCGCTGCCATAGCTGATTACACTTCACCTAACCTCTTCCAATTAGCCATTAATAATTTAAACTACGGCCAACTGTTTGATCAAATTGATTGACATGGATATTTGAATGAGCCGCCTCCCTCCTTTTGCCTAATGATGAATGATCACTCAGTTCGCCATAGTGTCACCAATTAATTATGCCGACAGCTTCCGCCTCCCATCCCTTCTTAGCCAAGAACAATAAGAGGCGTTCCGTCTCCTCCCGATGTCTAGGATGAGGCCAGTCTACAATTTTACTTCGGAATCAAAGTGAATCCGTCACGAGTCTCAAATTGGGCGCTGTTCTTGTTTGGCATGGCTTGAAGTGTACTGCCAATGGCCCAGACCAGCGCGAGCACGAGGGCTGGAATTTCAATGGCCATTCGCAATTACACAATCATTGGCGGATTGAACGAGTTGGAGCAATGTGGTATCGCCGACGTATCTGATTCGTCCATCACACGCCGGTCGGGCAGGGGTTCTACAACAACATCGATCTCAGCGAAGGTTTTGTCACTACAAGTGACCTCGAAGGAAGCCGCCAATCGTCTAGGCCGACAAGATGTTGGTGAGCATCTGGGGAAAGACCGGCAGTTGCCATATCAAACATAAAATCGAGTGATTTTATGGTGATGAATCTTGTCGTGGGAACAGCATCATTTTTATGCTCCAAGTCATGAGTGCTTCAAACGACTGGGATAGTCACTGCTGTTTCTGATCTACAGTATCCAACCTGGCTTAGAAGCTTATTAAGTGAACTCTGCCAGGCCCATCTATCAATGTACAGCTGTGGCTCGTGTTCAGCTTGGGCATGCGATCAAGATCTGCCCCTCCATATGTCCCCCACCGAGTAGTTGGTCTCTTGAGATCGACGAACTGCATCGAACAACCCCTCCTCGTGGTGTTGACTATGGTTTATGTTGCAGCCTCATTCATACCAGAGTATGCGCCTCATGTGCTTCCACTGGTGTATTGCCCCCATTCTCGTGGCCTGGTTGGCCTTCCACGTGCGAGGCATTTCTTCCGAAGTTTGTTTAAGCCATTGAAATCTTGACAGAGAAAAGCGTCGCCTCTCGCCGTTTGTCTGTGTTGCTCAGTGCCTACTCAACAAATCCTTGGCCGGCGCTTCTGACAGCCATCATGTTCACCCGCACACAACCCTCAGCTATGTCGCAATACCCTAGCCATGACCTCTCCGAGTTCCCTGAAACTCTCAGAGGGAAGCGCATTCTTCTCTGCACTGAGTCCTTTGGTCCCGTCAATGGTGTTAGCCGCACAACATTGATGCTTGTCAATCATCTGCGAGCGAACGGAGCTCAAGTTGCAGTGGTAGCGCCGCATAACCATACAGAACACAACACTTTCACTCCGCCTCCGTCGCCCACGTTATCTCCTACCAATAAGCAGCCTGAAGTCCGAGTCACAGGATATCCTCTACCTTTCAATCCCGAACTTTCCATTGTATACCCGGTGCGCAACTCTACGCTATACTCGAAAACATTTGGCGATGACTCTCCTCCTGATTTGATCTACCTTGCGTCACCTGCGAGCCTTGGCTTCCAGGTGATGCTTCAGCTACGACAGCAACCCAAAGAGAAGCAGATCCCAGTGATCTGTAACTTTCAGACCGATCTGGCCGGCTATTGCTCGATTCTGTTCCCTGCTCCTCTTAGTCACGTCGCCGTGTTTGCGTTTGCCGCTGTTCAAAGCTACCTTTTTAGTCATTCCTCAATCAAGACCATCTTTTACCCCTCAAGCTTTGTGAAGCGATACTTGGTGGACCAGAATGTTCCGGAAAACAAACTCGAACTTCTGACAAGAGGTGTCAACACTAAGCTGTTCAACCCCAGAATGAGGAGCGAGGAGCTGCGAAAGCAATTGGCCCCGAACGGCGAGATTATATTTGTGACAGTTTCCCGCATCGCCGGCGAGAAAGGCTTCGACTTCCTAGCACAAGCGGCAAAAGAGCTTGATGCTCGGGGACTTGACTTCAAGCTATACATCGTGGGTGGCAATCATAACCCCGATGTGGAGAAGGAAGTGCAAGAGCTGTTCGATCCTTTGAGGGAGAAGGGCAAGGTTGTTTTCGCGGGGTTCGAGGTTGGTGAGGACCTCGCAGCTGCTTATGCCAGTGGCGATGTCTTCCTCCACTGTTCCATTACGGAAACCTTTGGCCTTGTTGTTTTGGAGTCTATGGCTAGTGGCGTTCCGGTCATCGCCCGTGACGAGGGCGGTCCGTCTGATATCGTGCAGCAAGGGGATAACGGCTTCCTGATCCAACCAGATGATCTTGACGGATTTGTGGCCAAGGCTATGGAGCTTGGACGGGATCACAATCTCCGAACACAGATGGGCCATTCTGCCAGGGCATACGCTTGCGAGGCAACCTGGGAGAAGATTAACAACAAGGTAGCATGGCGCATGGCGGACACTATCTTGGACAGGAAGCGAGAACAGGCAAGCCCCTTGAGTCGCTCGTCATCAAGTATGAAACCATCAGCGGAGCCGCCGCTTATCCCCATCTATGGGTGGCTTGTGATGAATGATGCCCTTCGCAAGACCATGACACGAGGTATTGTTGATGCGCGGCTGATGGGTGGATTAGGCGTCATTCTCTCATTCTGGATGGTGACAGGATGGTACATGGTGTTTACAGAATGTCTTCTCTGGGCCAAGGGGCGATGGAGGAGTGTGGAGAGGAGGTTGTCGGTCTCATAGTCTGAGCCCAGTCACGGCGCGGCGTTTTGACGCTTTTTCCTGTTCGAAGGAGTTGCAGGAATTGCTTGGAATGTTTCGACATTTGCTTTACGGTTGCATTGGACGGTCCCTACAGTGTCGGAGTTGTTACAATTATGAGACTAGATAGTGGCTTTTCCTTTTGCACAGCCTTTTTAGAATATGATACCAAGAACTTCTTTGACATATTTTGATACCTGTAAGCTGATACAGCGTCATGTTACAAGGGTCCCGGGTTGATGGATATCCGGGTAGAAGCAACATACGATGGTGTTTCATGTGGAGGAGAAGCCGTCCCACCGCTCCCCTCACCTCACGTCAAGGTTTCACAGCGAAAAGAACGTCATGGGTGGTTGTTCAGCCATTCAGCGGCTAGTAGATTGTTACTATGAGAGTAGTTTCTGTACTATCTAGGTAGGTAGGTAATAGTGTAGGAAGGGAATCTAGGGACCTTGTATGGTCGGATATCAACTAAAAGAACATAGGGTGCCATAAGATATCGGCATATACAAAATGAGACGCTTATAAAAGTTAAAAGGAGTAGAAAAAGTCGACAACGCTATGCATGGCCGTTAAAGTAGTAATGAGAATTTCGCTTGATTATTTTGTCGCCCCGACAGGTCATATCGTCGCTTTCTTGGGCATTGTGACGGCTTGTCTGCGCTGGTACATGAGAGCATAGTTGTACCGCTCATACGTGCCGAAGCCAACGGCTGCCACGAAGATGAGCAGCCATATGCTCATTATGATCAATCCAATGGGGAAGACCATTAGCTGCACGCCAGGCAGAACGAAAGCGACCGTGCCGTTGGAAAGACCAGCGAGTTGCTCATCGACAGCGGCTTGGGCCATGGCGAAGTCCGACAGGACTACTTCTTGAGAGAAGACACCTGTGAGGAAGGCGGCTTCGTTGATTGAGACATTTGTGCGGATCATACTCCCACTGCTATTGCGCGCAGAGAGAGTAAGAGTTGGCATGAGATGGGCTTCGAGTTCGTCCCTGGTGGTTGGGTTAGTAGTTGAAGCGTATGAGTGAAATTGATTGTTGTGGGAACTTACATAGTCATGTTATCCGTCATCTTGTCAGCGTTGATCTGGCCAACCAACATATATGATTGTAGCAACTCCATGCTCCCATCACCTCTTTTTCTCATACCGGGCATCTCTCCAACCAGACCCGTGCCGTTCACGTCCTTGGACTCAACGGGCATGACACTGGCGCCATTGAATGAAATGCCGACATTGATATCCTCAGTCGCGACACCCGCGAAACTGCCTCTGGGCTGCGATACTTGGTACAATCGCAGATCAGCCTCGAAGATACCTGTCTTGACATCCAGAGAGGGTAGGTTGTAGCAGACACATGTCCCTGTGGGGTTTGTGCTCTTGTGTAGGCCTCCGAGGATTGCACGGCATGCAGAGTTGGTGTTCATGTTCCATGCGGTCATGTTCATCGAGCCATCCTTGTTGAGAGGGATTGCACCAGCGGGAGCCGGGCCAACTGTCGAGTTCTCGCCATCACGCTCAGACAGTGGTGCTGTCGTTAGCAGGGCGGCGTATGGTCGGTTAAGAACATCGTCGACACTTCGATGAAGAAGAGAGTCGAGGGATGATGATAGTGACTGTGCTGAGGCGGAGAGGGCGAAGAGGGCTGTTGCCGCAAGGCGAAGTGACAAGGCCGAGGCCATAGTTTGCTGATGTCTCTCTTCCTAGCTCTTTCAAAAATGTGCAGCGCTGCGTATCTCTTTCGTCCCTGAGTGATTTTTGTATATGGCGTTTTTTTGTTGTTGTTGTTGTTGTTGTATCCGTGACGGCGTAGCGTAATCCTTCGTATTCTCCAACAATTTTTCGTTTAAATTTACCGAACAATTGATTTTTTCCGTCCTGCGGTAAGAATTGAATCGAGTTGAGTCGTCAAGTGATTGATGAGTAGTTGTGGGTATCTCAAAGTCCCTTGTGAGTTGAGTTTGGATGAGTTGAGACGAGCACTCCACCACCCGCAAAATATCGGACCTTATTATAAGTCGTAAGATAAGGTAAGGAAAGTAGAAACCAGTTAGAACATTGAAGATCAACCTGAAGGGCGGATCGTCTACTAGTAAAAGGAAGAAAAAGAAGAAAAATCGACTAGGGGGGCAAATAAAGAATACAAGGTAATTAACAAGGGGGTTAAAGAAGAGAAGTGAAAAAAAGAGGGACCAGCCCACGCGCAGCTAGAATCGTACCAGACCAAGACTGAACCGGAGTAACTTGACTTTGAACAGCCAAAAGAACGAGATTACGGGGACCCGGTTGAGCGGCACGGCAGCTTCTTTTTAGCTGGATTCGAGTTGCAAGGGTGTTCAACCGTCTATCTGGTCTTGATGTTATATGGTTGGCTGATATGAATTCTGGAGACTACTGAGACAAGAACAACGAGCGCCTATGGATTCAATATTGGTGATATAGGTGACATCAACTGGCATCGTGACGGGCTTCGTGCTTCACAATGGGAAGAGCAAAACACGTTCGGCCTTGACGAGTGCCAGCCTTGTCTCGGTTGTGTTCTGGACTTGTCGCAACCTACAAGGGCCTGACCTGACCTGAGCCAAGCAATCGGTTCCCAGGTTCCCTCTTGGTGGCTGTGCTATGCTACTACTGTACAGTAGTATCAAGATCGATACCGGTATTGTGCGGAGACTAGCGTTGACATTGTGCGTACAGTGGCCAAAGGTAGTTGTGACAGGCTGCTGTTGATGCTGGTGATTGTGGTGAATGGTGGAGTTTCAGGTTGGACAAGGGACGGGAAATAGATACTACCTCAGTTGCTGGAGTATTGATTGACTTGATCTACGAAACATTGGAGACTCACAGACAATGATAGCAGTACTGTCTGTAAGAGGGATTAATTCGTATTATCGTGTCATTGTCTGCCCATATCCTCAATTACTTTTCTTTCCCAGCGCGTCAAATATGTCTCTCAGGACTCTCTCGTTCAATCCCAGCCGCCAAGCAGACCACCAACGGCCACTCTAACCTGCATGAGCATGGTCCCGTGTGTCAAGGGCTGCTGGGGACATCGGGTGCCCTGAGCCAGGGGCGCCTTCAGGGCATCACCCCTGTTCCACATGGCGTCTCGCTCACTGCATTTCGGCTCATTTCCACCCCCGCCAAGCTCTGAGATCTGTCAGCGTCAGTCCATAGTGAGTCGGTGATGGCTTCATTTCTGTTAGCTCTTGTACGGTTATAATTCAAGGAAATGAATTTTTCCATCGAAGCGGTTCTCTTTCAGCGTAACGCCTCTTTATCTTCACATCAACCATTTGTGAAACACAACGTCTGGTGATATTCCCAACTCGCCTACCAAATACTCTCTAGCGCCAAGATAAAGGGGCAACAGTTATTGACTCAGATTCTATCTTAGGTATCCGTATCCCCCTCTTTGACTCTCCTTTTTGTGGATTGGCATCTTGACAATGAGGGGTCAGCAACAATGAAGCCCAACGGCGATTAAGGTGGCAGAAACGGCGTCGAGACCGTCTCAAGACGGTGAAACTCTCTTGCAACAGGAAACTCGAGCTTCCGGATGACAGTATGATCGCCTTAGAAACGCCCATCCATAGCAGCCGCCTGCTATTGTCATTAGGACATAAAAACTAAACAATGAAACCTGGTCGATCCAGATCTCCATCTTCTTCCAGGGGTTTTGCGCTGCTGAAGGTTCTTGAATAAGTTTTCTAGACCTATAACATGAATCATGTTTGAATCCAAACATCTTGGCGATACGTAGAAGTGAGTCAGTTTACGAGGATACTACACTGCAAAACAATGAGGTCTTGAATTTTTTTATTTTTTTCATGATTGCGAAACGAAACTCTAGAGGCGAAGCACCAAAGCGGAGAATAAAGAGTTTTCATGTTTCTTCACATGATTACCAGCGTTGTGGTTGTCGATCTCAAGATTCGCATTTGTGGAGGGTATAGCATAGTCTATTCTTTGACCAAGAATATCATTGCGGCGCAGTCAGTATTCATTTCAGCTACCTGGATGACAGGAGAGACGACATGATAAGCTCCAGTTTATTGAAAGTTGGCGACGCCTGGGTATGATGTTTATCACAGTCATAATGGCATCGCGATGAGGAATTGGCACAGAACAAGAGTTCTTCTCAACCGGCCCAAGAGAGTAGTATTTTACAGTGAGTCTCTTCATCAGCCTGCCTCAGGTCACATATCGTATTGCTCAGGTAGCAATCGTGTATTGTAATTGCTCCTCCGTTCTGTGATATCTTGGCACCGGGCATTTCCAACTCGGCTATGCAGGTGACGGTGCCCATTCGGCGCCACGCCCATGATGGAGTTAACGGTCAAATCGGGTCCATGTGTCAGTGTCACTGACCTCTCCAGGGGACTTGCTCCCTTCCCGTTCTCTCCGCCTCAACCGGCAACATTCGGAGCTGGATATTGCAGCCGTAATTACCGCGGGGCTCCAAGCATTACTAGACGGTTGCGAGGTAAGTCAGCAGAATGTGTGAATGTATTCGTAGTGAACGAGAGGCTTATGGAGTTCAAGCAATTGCAGCAATGTGTATGGGCCAACGGCAAAGATGTTGGCGATCAACGGTGGCAAAGGCCATGAACAATGCTGAGGCGGTGAGAAGGATGGACATTCCACCACCCATTGATAGATAGATAGAAGAGCAGCCATTGACATCTTTTGATGGCAAATGTCACGATTATTCCACAATGTCAGTCAACAAATTGTGGCTTGAACAGATTATATTGCCTCGTCTTTCGAGGTTGTTATGCAAGATTGTGATGGATGAAGCTACCCTATGCTATGGATCTTGACAAGATTTACAAACTGAGTCTTTGGCTTGTCGCTGTAGCTTTACTTTCTTGGCCTATAAGGATACGAACATTGCAAATAGCAACCGGGTTCTTATTTTTAGTAATTCTACCAACAAAAGCAATGGCCAATATGGTTTGTCAAGTCAAGGTAGCTGCTCATAGATTCATTGTGGAGGCACTAAGACATACACTCCTGAGACAACTTTACCATCTCAAGAACGTCAACACGATAGAGTAAGACGACCAAGGTATAGAAAAAGATGCAAATCATTTAGTTGCCATAAATAAAGGTCTGTCTTATTGTACCATTGATTCACTTTTGTGCCTGGCAGATCTGCAGGGGTAGCCTCTCATGGATCGCTGAAGAATACCCTAAATCAACAGCGTTACATGCTGCGTTGGCTCTTGCCCCAATTGAACCGGCCTGAAATACTACAGCTTCTCATCTTCAGCAAATCATTTAAAGACACAAAGCGAGAAGTGGCAGTGACAATGACAGTCAATGCATCACGTGAGCTGACTGGTAACTGGAGGATCCATCTCCCGGGGGCCTCCTGCAAGCTGCCGTTAGCGCTGGATGTTTGGAGGTGCAAGAGAGGAGAGGGAGAGAGGCGAGAGGAGAACAGAAGCATTGACTTTAGCTGCGCCTCGTCACCGTTTATCTGTCATCATTTCACTTCAAAGAATACCACCAGAAGAAAGATATCCTAATCATCCATATCATATCACATAAATATCATCACTATCCGTACTTCGAAATGGTTAAGGATACTGACCCCGCAGAGGCCGACCAGCCCACTGCGGAACCTCAAATCACCTACGCCTCAGGTCGAGTTGACCATCCAGGCCAAGCTGACTCACCACCTGACCTGCGATTTATTCACTACAACGATGTCTACCACTTGGACGCTTCCAGTGCCGAGCCTGTGGGTGGTCTGCCAAGATTCATCACCGTGTGCCGCGAGTACCAGGAGGGCGAGCAGTTCAAGGATCAGCCTAAAGCCCTCACCTTTTTCAGCGGAGATGCCTTCAATCCCAGCTTGGAGAGCACAGTGACCAAGGGTCAACACATGGTTCCCGTCCTTGATATGATTGGAACCGACTGCTCTTGTGTAGGGGTGGGTAGATCGCACCACCCATGACCGACATGATAACTAACGAGGCTCAACCTATAGAACCATGACTTCGACTTTGGCGTAAAGCAATTTGAGCATCTCTCAGGCCAGAACAAGTTCCCCTGGTTGCTCGCCAATGTTATCGATCGTGACATTGGCAATGACACGCCTCTGGGACATGCGAAAAAGACACATATGATGACCACCTCCAACGGCATCAAGGTTGGTCTCATTGGTCTTGGTGAACGAGAATGGCTTGAGACCATCAACAGTTTGCCACCAAATCTCGAATATCGATCTGCCACCGCTGTTGCTAAGGAGCTTGTTCCCAAACTGCGGGAAGATGGCGCCGAGATTGTTATCTGTCTAAGCCATATGCGTGAGCCAAATGATAACAAGTTGGCAGAGCAAACAGGGGGACTCATCGATATCATCCTTGGAGGACACGACCACTTCTACGCCCACAGCCTCATCAATGGAACCCATGTTCTGCGATCTGGTACCGACTTCAAGAACTTGAGTTACATTGAGGCTCGCCGCAAGGCAGATGACCCGTCCAAGTGGGACTTTGATATCTGGCGAAGAGACATTGTTTCGTCTATCAAGGAGGACGAGCAGACGTTAAAGAAGGTCGATGAACTTGTCTCAAAGCTGAACCAGTCTCTTGCCAGACCGGTCGGATACACAGCTACACCTCTGGATGCTCGTTTCAGTACTGTTCGTCTTAAGGAATCCAACATTGGAAACTTTGTATGCGATGTCATGCGACATCACCACAATGCCGACTGTACCATCATGGCTTCTGGAACCATTCGTGGTGACCAGATCTACCCCCCTGGCGCGCTTCGAATCAAGGATATCACGACATGCTTCCCGTTTGAGGACCCTGTTGTATTGCTCAGGGTGACAGGCCAGGCCATCTTTGATGCGTTGGAAAACAGTGTAGCCATGTACCCTGCTCTGGAAGGCCGATTCCCTCAAGTTTCCAACATTCGTTTCGAGTTTGACCCATCAAAGCCTAGAGGGGAGAGGGTGCAGTGGGCAGAGATTGGTGGAAAACCCTATGAACCCGAAAAGCTGTATGTTCTCTGCACCAGAGGGTACATGGGACGAGGAAAAGGTAAGCGCGCAAGCCATGAGCGACGAAAGATCGTAACTAACGTTGATCATAGATGGTTTCACTAGCTTGCTGGTCAAGTCCGAAGGCGGCGATGCTGAGGAGATCATCGAAGAAGAGAACGGTATTCTCATCTCAGCCATGCTGCGCCAGTACTTCATGGGTCTTCTTACAGTAGGGCGCTGGAAGAACCTGGCCCAACACTGGGTCAAGGTTGCTCAAAGTTGCGAAACGCCCGTGTCGCCTACCCGAACCAAGTTTAATGTTGACTTTCCCGACATGAAATCAGTGTCAAAGAACCTACCCAAGGACAAGCGATCCGAACAAGTGACAAAAGACACGAGAGACCCTTGGCAAAGATTCCTCAAGCGCCGCTTCAGCGTTAACGTGAAGCCGCACGACGAGAATGACAGCAGCGACGAGGAGGCTGATGAGAAGTCTGACCCTATGACTGAAGACCCAGAGGATCCTGACGGCACAAAGCTCGATCTTGAGATTCTGCTGATGCGCAAGTTCTGGACAAAGTGGGCACTCAAGGCTGGTGTAAAGGCCGGTATCTGTGATCCTCTCAAGGAAGGCGAGTTTACAGTGGATTGGACAACTTGCATCGCCCCCGTAGTTGATGGACGAATTATCATGACGGGCGCTTCTACGCCGCAAAGCTAGATGGGAGGATTGGCGCTGGGATAGGGAAGCTTAGCATGAACTTTGACGAGGAATTGTCAAGGATAGAGGAGATTAAAAAGGTAAATAAAATTAAGGAGCATTCACAAGTAAGCATTGTCTTGTCTATCATTGATCTGATTGTGCCTTGGCTGTGAGACGAAGCTTCGGCGAAGCACTCGAGCAGCCCTACCCCAGCATTTTTAGCGAAGAGGTGGAAGAAGCTTTAATTACCGACTGCCCATGTCCCTGTCAACTGGTCCATGAGATAGTGAGACACCAAGTGAGCTGGACGAGATTATCGCTATAGTATCATGTAAATGACTCTTTGCCTACCGAGAGCCGGCAGGCAATGTGGAGGCGAAGTTGTTAACGCCTTGTACGGATAGTATTTCGACGTTGCATTTGATCGATCGGCAATGCTTTGAGCGTTGATGATCCGAGACCTGGACTAAGGTACGTTGATCTCCTGATTCGATGTGATCTTGCTGTCGTAAATGATAGGATACAGCAACCTGCATTTCTGGCCAATATCTGTCGTGGCTATTAACACGCCCAACGCGATACGAAGATCGAATAGAGATCCAAAATCGAGGCTCTGCCAGAAGTATATGGATGACAACTCAACCGGGAGGACAGATATCGACTGGCCAAGGTCCCATCTTGGCCGAGATAGTAACTGCATCCGAGCGTTGGATCGGCCCAACGATCGTGTATAGCAGCGATATCGGGATAGCTATGACATAGATATATTTCTATTACACAAGCTCATCAGGAGGCCACCGAATGATTCAAGGAAATAGAATTCTCACTATGTACGGATACTGTATCTAGTACTCAGCTCGTATATATCCCTGACGCCACTTTCTTCGCCTTACCCATCACTCATTTGCTGATGGCGAAAGACTCTCGTGCTTGTGTAGCACAGCTCGCGTGTTGGATACATAATAGACGGAATAATTGCAACAGTGTAGTATTGCTTGATT
Source organism: Fusarium equiseti (assembly GCA_003313175.1). Lineage (NCBI taxonomy): Eukaryota > Fungi > Ascomycota > Sordariomycetes > Hypocreales > Nectriaceae > Fusarium > Fusarium equiseti. The sequence goes on from QOHM01000007.1 coordinate 1,267,042, forward strand.
TGGTCTTGTTAATTCATTTTTATGTTATATGTCTGAGGATGTTCTTGTTTCAATAGTTGCCAACTTCTTCGTCTGAATTTTCGTCTATCGATATGACTGTTTCGCAGTTACATCGATGTAGCATCCCGGTATCTTGGCCACAGACACGCAGAAGCGTCCACACTACCGGTAAGACAGCAGCATCTGCATCTGCAGCATCAGCCTCACTTCTGCCGGCGACCGTTTCATCTCAACCAACTCGAATTTTGAATCTCACCGACTTGAGGCAGAGCACAGCCTCATTCGCTCATTGAATAAAGGAGAAACGAGAAAGCAGGGCAGCTAAAAGTTTCGTCTGGGAGGGATCTTCAGCTAGACATGGACATGGACATAGACGCCACTGCCCCGGCTCACCGGTTTCCAGAAGCTGATCGACGCGATTGGACCTCGACATCACGTAAAAGAAAACGGCAAAAAGCAACAATAAACCGCCAAGTCAAGTTCGTGGGCTAAGAGTATAGAATTCGCACTAGAAGCCGAGTGGCGGATATGCCTTGCTAAGAGAGATATCTAGTGCAAATCGACAAGGTTGATATGGAGCAAGGCTGCAGAATTGCGTGTCGAGGTAACACTTCACCACCTATTTGCTGCTCTAAAAGGTCATCGGCATCATAGTGAGCCTGTCAAGGCAAAAGGTCATGTCACTGTTGATGGAAACTCATACCCAATAGTCCATCCCTAAGCAAACCAACAAAGAAATCACCATTACACGAGGCTATGGGTGTACCAGGATGCTGGTACGTAGTATCAAGAACCTTGAAAGGCAATAAACCAACCAAACAACAAATCCCATCATACATTTCCAGCTGAACTACCTAGTGTGCTGTAGAGTTCAACTCCCATGGAACATGATCACCATCCTCTGTAGATCACCGCGAATGCCGAAGCTTCGAGACCATCCCGTGACATTCCCCTCATGCACCGAACCCTGTTGCCGATGTCAAAGAGCCAACTTGTTTGCCTCTTGTATTTGGCTAAAGTCCCCTGAAGACCTCGCTCTCCTATCATGTCTTTGCATTCTTCTGCACCGGAAGACCGGGTGTTACTGAGCCTTGTTTGCTAAACTGTCACTAGCTGTAACCTTGGTCAGTCAGCATCTCGGGCACCTTGGGTCCGGAATAGCTTCCTGTTGGAGCTTGAGGCTGATTTGGTCATGTCAGTGTTGTGAAAGACGAGGTCATATGCCTGAGCGAACGGAGCATCGGAGCAGAAGAAGGCACAATTCGGCCTCTTCCCCGAGAGCGAGGCCCCTTTCTGTCCAACAACCTCTTCTATGCCGTACCTCCCGAGCTCCTATCCCGTTTCGAAAACATCATCATCGACTCAGCTTCCCTCACACCGGATAGTCATCAGAGACTCCAATCAAGACTTGAAAGAGCCGAACCGCTATCTTGTTGGGTCGCTGCCTCCGTCTTTGGTTACACAACCAACTCTTCGGTGTACGGCCAACGGGGAAAGCGCACGAAACACTGTCTATTACCGTATCGAGATCTCGCATCCAATCCGTTTGGCATCTCGGCCCGTACTGCATTAGTGCCTGGGTTCTAGGAACAACGTTGAGGCCCTCCGCTCCTGCTTGTCATAGGGCGGAGGCTCACCGACCGCTACAAGCATTGCATTAGTGCCCGAAGGCGAGGGCTGAGTAAGGGGCGGCGAAAAAGCTATATGTTAAAAGGCTCCTCCTCGGCTGGAGAATATCTTTCGAATATCGACTCGACTATAGGCAGTTCGTGGCAAGCTATTGGTTGTTGAGGTTCGCTACCAGGGTATTGGAAATAGACTTGTCCGAATCCTTTAGCTGCGTCCTGAGACTTCACAGCAACAGGCATTCTTTCAGCCAGGGGAAAAAGCAAAATGTCACCTTCCAAAACCTGTAAAATGGAGCCTTGGAAACTTACAGCTGCCGAAGCTCTTACTCAGATCCAAGCCGACGAGCTCTCGGTCCAGGAGTATGCAAGATCGCTTCTTGAGAGAGTCAATGGACGCGACAGAGATGTCCAAGCTTGGGCGTATCTGGATGAGGAGACCATAATGCAGCAAGCAAAAAGTCTAGACGAGGTTCCCAAGAAGAACAGAGGGCCTCTTCACGGACTTCCGATCGCTGTTAAGGACGTCATCTATACCAGGGGTAAGCCTCGCAAGCGATACGATCTGAGTGGAGCTTACTAAAGTACAGACATGCCGACTCAATTCAACTCGCCATTGTATGAGGGACACTTCCCTGAAACAGACGCTGCTTCCATTCGAATTCTTCGTCATGCTGGTGCTCTCATCTTCGGTGTGTATTCTCTCATCATTCTGCTGCCTCAGACTGACACTTCAGGCAAAACAACAACTACACAGTTTGCTGCTATTCACATTGGGCCCAAGACTCACAATCCTCACGACCTTCTTCGCACTCCTGGAGGATCTTCCAGTGGCTCCGGAGCAGCCGTTGCCGACTTTCAAGTTCCCATAGCCCTTGGAACACAGACAGGCGGTTCTCTGATCCGTCCCGCTTCCTTCAATGGTATATATGGGTTCAAACCAACGTGGAATGCTGTCTCTCGGGAGGGCCAGAAGATCTATGCCCTATTATATGATACTCTTGGATGGTATGGGCGCTGTGTCGAAGATATCATTCTCTTGGCAGATGTGTTTGCCCTCGAAGATGACGAAGACGAAGACGAAGTACCTCGTTTCCAGGGGGTCGAGGGTGCTCGTTTCGCCATTTGCAAGACTGTTGTGTGGCCTATGGCTGGACCTGGCACACAAGAAGCTATCTCACGAGCCACAGATCTGCTCAGATCCCACGGGGCCATCGTGGAAAACATTGAACTGCCCTCAGAATTCGATAATCTGCCAGAGTGGTATCGGATTGGCCTTCATACCGAAGGTCGTACTGCGTTTCTCCCTGAATATCGAGTTGGGAAGAACCAGATTGGACAGGTGCTTATTGAGCATGTCGAGAACGCTGATAAATTCACTCGCAAAACACAACTGGAGGCTTTCGATAACATGGCCCGTTTGAGGCCCGTATTCGATGAGATTGCCTCGCAATATGCAGCTGTTATTACCCCAAGTGTGCCCGACGAGGCCCCTGTCGGTCTTGAGAGTACAGGAAGCCATATCTTTTGTTCTATGTGGAGTGTGAGTATCTGTATTGCGGGAGCAAGCTGGCATCACTGACAGTCACATAGGGTCTGCATACTCCTGTATTGAACGTGCCCGGCTTCAAAGGTGAACACGACATGCCGATTGGGCTGTCCCTTGTCGCACCTCGATATCGTGACCGTCACCTTCTGGAAGTTGGCAAAGCAGTTGGAGAAATATTCCAGGTTGAAGGAGGCTGGGAGACGAAGCTGCCTTGAGAAAGAAAGACAATTGTACGACTACGAGATTGTATTAAGAATCAAGATTGGATAACGTCACATGACAAAATGATATGGAATCGGGATGGCGCATAAGCAACAGCTAAGTATTTAGGGTTGGAGATAGACTTGACTCTTAGCAGCACGAGACAAAATAATTGAATCTTGTCAGTTGCAGAGTTCTTATTTTCGAAAATTTGATTAAACACGTTTCGAATTGCGGCTGTTATTCATATAATATATGCTGAAATGTTTTTATAGATTCCCAGTGCTTCAGGACTCTCGGCTTGATCCGCGGTCGTAAAACGTCTATGATTCATTGGATTAAGTGCCAACAGTTTTCGCTCAATACAAAACACCAACCGCGCCTACAAACCCAGGCATGAAGTCTCCGCTGTCCAATACCCAATATTACAACTCATCCATTGACTTGAACCCGACTTGCCCCGAAGGATGGGAACATAAAGCTTTGCACCGAAGCTTTATAACAAAAAAGAACAAAGGGTGAGTGGGGAAAAAGATAGAGGCCAGAAACTAGAGATCTAAAGTGAGGAAGTAAGAGATAGGTAGTCTAAAAGTCCAGCTAAGCTGCCATAACGTGACTAAACTAAATGGTCTTTTGGAATTAGAGTTGAATCTTCTACCATCTCCAGGAAGCCGATATGGGCCCAAGATATGTCGGAGTCAAGCTATACACTGACAAATCATTGGTTCGCAGGCACGAGCTTATCAATGCACGCAATAGACTAGTCTTGTTAGACGGGACGGATGCAGTTTAGAGGCAGGAACTTACGTCGTCTGTCAAGATACCCTGGTTTCGGAGATAATGACCCATACCCTTAACGAGCTCGAGCTGCTCATCGGGGTGGAGGCTGGTGATGGCGGTCTCGAGAACGGAGCCGAGGCTGACTTTGTGGATAGCAACAAATGTATGGAAGTACATGTAGGCGAAGAATCCCATGATGAATTGGCAGTCCATGCGGTCAGTGATGCCTCCGTGTCCGGGAATAGAGTCGCCAAAGTCCTTGATTTTGAAAGTGCGCTTGAGGCCAGAAGCGAAGAATCCGCCAAAGGGAGCGATAAGAGAAGCAAAAGTAGCCAGGTTGAGGGCGTGGATCTGCATGGGAGCGATGGTGACAGAGAAGTTGGCAGTGTCGGGAAGGAAGAACAGCTCGGGCAGCTCGTATGTCTTGGGGAGGAATACCGGGTTGGGATCGCACTTGAGGCCGGTGAAGACATTGGCTCCAAGATCGTTGACAGGGCAGATGAAGTACTTTGATCGCATCATGATGTTAGAGAGGAGCATGGCAAATACGATAGTCATGATCCAAGCACCAACGAAACCCTCGACGGTCTTCTTGGGAGAGAGCTTGATGAGCTGAGTGCGTCCAAACATGATACCGCAGATGTAGGCGAAAATGTCATTGGTGATGACGAGAGCCGCGGGCAAGAAGAACCAGATCATGCCCTCAAAGACGTTGTTCATGATGAAATGGGCCTGTACGACAATGAGGTACAAAGCCATGTGAGTCCAGGCAAAGTTGGTGAACTGGAACTTGTAGTGACCAGCTTGAAGGGAGGTAACAAAGAAGACGAACCCTAGTCGTAATTAGCTTGAGAAACCGGGCCAGACATAGATTACCTACCGAACACATAGAGGATGAAGCTGATGAAGCGATGGTGAGTAGCCAGAGGCAGCAGGACCTTGTCAACCAGAATAATGTGCTTGAAGTAGTAAATGACAGTCTCGCCGTAGAGGAAGTACATGGTGGTTGCCAGCCAGTACCAGTTGAGACTTTTAGTCGATCGCAGGGAGCGGGCGCGGCTGGGAACATTGGCAATGGCAATAACCTCCTTGAAGGAAACGATCTGGACAGCGGTAATGATGCAGATAATGTAAATGTGACCCATAAAGAGCGCGGTAAAGAACAAGGCGAACATGACAAATGTCCAGAAAGTGCGGGTTATGAAGTTGGCCTTCTTTTTTTCGTACTCGGCCTGCTGCTCGTTGGCTGGAGGTTGCTTCTGTGTCTTTATTAGTCTTGCTGCTCAAGAATTTGGTGATGTCCGGAGGTCCCTCGGCTCCCCAAGACAGCTTCCCATTGATCGGGTGCTTACCTCGTTGACTGTTTCCAGCTGGCCCGACGATTGGGACTTGAGCAAAGTGGGAGAACCGCCATCTTCGCTGCTGAAGCTTGATCGTCGTTTGTCACCGTTGCGGTTGGGGAACTGAACCCCTCTCTTTGACCGAGCCATTATTGCTGTGGTGTCGGTCCTCAAATGCGCTGTAGCAGTCGCTGGTTTTTTCTTGCTGATTACTGCCAATAATTTCGGCAATGAGGCTATCGTCGGCTGACGGTATCTCGTTTTGGTGGGCGATCAACTTGAGTCCCTGGGCGCAATATGGGCTCTTTTCGTGGTTGTTGTGAAAAAAGACAGTTGTCTGTTCTCGCAAATTTGCTTCAACTGGCCTGTGACGTCGTCGCGCAAGTCGGGGCAAGCGCGTGGGAATTACGGGGTCGGAAGGAGAAGGGTCCCTGAGAAATCGTCACGGTGGGAACAAGCTTGGCTGGTAGAACGGGACAAGGGAAAGGTCGTCGATCAATCAATTAATGATTAGATCAACAACGCTTTTAAAGAGCGGGAGCTGGCGGCGCGGATATTTTGTCGCGAACAAGTCTGACGATGATGGAAGAACAAGAAATATGGAAGTCAAGCAAATCAAGTCTGTAGCGTAACGTAGCTACTAGGTACCTAAGGTAGGCTGCACCTAGGCCGCACTCGAGGGTGGCAGAAAACTTTAGACCTAAGCTCAGGGTGCAGAAAATAGTTAATTTAAGAGATGGTCCAGGCTGCTGTAGACTGACCAAATTAATTCGTTCCCTACACTGTCGCAGTTCACGTTTTCTGCCCAGCAAATGCAGCGTCAGCCCAATAGGCAGTGCAGTGCAGTCCAGGAAGGCAGCTCAGCATTTCTAATAAAAAGTGGGCGCGAACTCAGTGTCACCCAGTGACGCTGCTTCTTACTCTGCCAAGTAAACCTCCTACGCAATCTAAAACTAACAGCATGACCAAATCTCACATAAAATCTTGGGACTGATGAAAACAGGGACCAATTGAGTCCCTGAGCGCTGCGGCTGTGGCTTGACGTGTTCCGGTGGTTCCAGTGGGCTTCCACTTGCTGTAGGTCCCCTTCCCTCCCAATAGGGTGTCATGCCAAACTGTATGTAGTGATGACAACGTCCGAATAACCTCTTTCGTCTGTTTTCAGATGGAGATGTATTCACAATACATTCTCTTGACTCTTTTCCTCCTATGTTGATCAACACTCAACAATCTAAACATCCATTAAATATTCGTAACCCTCGGGAAATTGAGACGAAATGCCCCAGACGCAGGGGTTGATTAGTTGTGGAACCTGTCGCTCGGTAATGGATCCATCTTACAGATCTGTTGAGATTCCTGTCGGTTCACAAATGGAGATTGATAGATGTCGGTAAAGGAATAGCAAAGCCCTAACAGCGATGACTTGAGTTGTCGAAAAGCCCGTTAGGACAAACTGCCGCTTCTCCCCAGGCCCGAACATCCCGCATTTGTGCGCATATGTTTCTACTGCCTGTACCTCAAGATTCCTGACTTATTAGTGCATGTTTCTAGTTGTCTTAGTATACGCGTGTCTCAATTGGCGAACTGCTGTCAATTGAGCGACTGCAAAACTCCAGGCTGTGGATGTTCCAAAGCATGTCACAACAAGACCATCTTCACAAGAATGGCAGGGGTCTTATTGCTGCCTTCCATCCTCTCTCCACAAGCTTGTTTGAAAACGAAAACTTCCCAAAGCTTGATGAGGGATCAATGACGTTGTCCTTCACATGCTAGAGATCCAACTATGGCGTTTAAACTCCGCAAAAGGCTGCGCGCGCAACTGCCTGGAAGATGTCCTAACCACAAGCCACACTTTATGCTGAAAATCAGGCACGTGACTGCGCGACGCGTTTCTCAAGTCTTTCCTCCACCATTACAGCATACCGCGATTCATGATGATAATAGTTGAGATGTTTCGACAATAATAATAAACCCCGCCTTTTTTTCGATGGAGCTTTCCTGTTCCCCAGGAATAACCATGCAATATGGATCTCGACGAGTTTTCAGATGACGGCTTCGACGATATCCCTGACAATGCTCTCCAAGAACTCGAAAACCATGCCATTCAATTCACACAGGCTCAAGCCTCAAGATCAGCTACGCAACAACGAGCCGTGTCCCCAGAGTTCGGTGGCTGGATTGACGATGAAGATGACCTTGATACGACCGAGGTGACAAACGACGCTGGTATCCCTATAGGGAGACCTGTTATAGACAACAATCTTCCACGGAACGAAGCATCTCAGGGCTATTACCTAGATTCGCGACGATCGATCCCACCTCCAAATCCACAATGGAACCCAGTGGTCGACCCCTCGAAGCGACATCCTATAGGGCAGCCTATTCAGCAACACATCAATCCTGCGCCACCCAATCAGCCCATGTACACTTCTCAACAGTTCCAAACCCAGAGTTCCCATTTCGCCCGCGCTCAGCCAAGTCAGTTTGCTCGGCCCCCTCTTCCCCAGAACCGGCATGCCGCCCCCAGCCAGTCCCAAACACGTCCTGGCGATATCTTGTCAGCTCTCCAACAGCGAGTCGTAGTTCTCGAGGACCAACTTAAGGCAGCTTTGGGGGAAGCTTCCATTGTCCGGTCCAATTTTGTCAAATCCAACGAGGAGCATGCAGCAGAGGTTGCCCGCTTGAATAAGATCAATGCCGAGCAGCTAGCTAAGCAAGAACGGATCGCTGAGGCAGCTGTTGCCGCTCAGCAGAATGCCGATACAGAGCTGCAGTTTCTACAGCGGGACATGAGGGAAGTCAACGACCGTGTTCGCCGAAAAGAGCCTGCTGTAAACGCTTCTGGAGGTCTAACGACTCCCAAGAAAGCCGCCAAGACATGGGTGGCTGACGGGTTCGATGATATGGACATTGTCTTGAGTCCAAGCAAAGGACAAGGACGAAGCAGAAATTCTGGCTCGGTAGCGTTGCATGTTGGCGAGAGAACGCCAAGTAAAGGCAAGAGGAAACGACCCGCCGTCGATAGCCCTGTGATGCCGTTGGAGACTCATACGGACAGTTTTGCTAGTAGCAATGGCAAACCGGAGTCTGCAGTTCACCAAGCTCCGATTGTCGTTGCACCACCCCCCACTGTACCTTTTGAGGTTTGTCGATACGTACGGATTTTGTGAATGCGGTGCTGACAGAGTATTAGTTCTTGAAGCTCGTACTTGATCATGGAACGCAGCGGTCAACCTTCGACGTCCTGTCTCGCTTTTATTTTCCTGACGACCCGGAAACCTCTTTTTCCGCGATCGTGTTCCAGAAAATACCTCTGATGGGAGATCCAAATCGACCAATGCAGCTGCTTGTGGATTTTGCGAACCTGATGAGCGGTATCTGGACTCGATGTCAAGCGGACCAATTATGGGAGCCTATTAAGTATGTCCTTTCTTTGATATCCTTCACATTCTCGCTCCATGCGTCTGAAGTTGCTCCTTTTGTAATCCCCAACTTAGCAGCGCCAGCGCAAGCAACAATGTGTACTCTTGCTGAATGGCAAAATCGCGTCCCTGAAGGCGACGAGCAGTTGAAAAACGCTGAATTTCAGTCCATGAAGCGGCACATCAATATTGTGGATATTCTCTCCGTCTTCTATACGTGCTCGCTCGCTTGCTCTACCGCACTTGACGTGACCGAGGATGAGGTCAAGTCCCAGGCAACGATGTTTTGGAGCTGCATCTCGCCTGACTTGGTTTACAAGCTTCTGAGTCCTAAACAAGAGCTTCCTGATATCTTGGCTATGCTCGAGCTATTGACTACATGCTCACTTCCGGATTCACTTGGTCCCATTACGGAGCAGAATGACTGTCTTGTTGCCAGTCATGTTATCAATCACGTTTCAAACAAACTTACAGACTACCATGCCTCTGTGAAGACTCGTGAGCAGAAGGCCACTCTATACTTGGCTTCCTTGCGAACGCTGATGGCATTTTCTCGCTATCCTTTTGGTGCGATAGAGCTTGCATCTCATGATCTTGCACTTCCTCGTCTCGTGGCCTGTCTCAGCGCGTCTATAGACGAACTGTATGACCTGCCGATTCCTCCCAACGTTTTACCACCAAATTCTGAGACGGACGACTTGCATTTAGGATCGGAGGCGGCTTCGTACTCGGTGAGCCTGTACCAAATTATTTCTAAATGCGTTTTTTTGATTCACTCTTTGGTGACCGGCCTTGATACTGCCAATATTGCAGAAATCGGTCAGAAGTTGTCCCTGGCGCACGGCGGAAGTCAGAGGTATCTTATTGCCCTGGGAAGGCTCACATTCGCAGAAGAAGATCTTGTGATGGAAGCTGGGATTGATGGAGAAACTGTTGAGGCAGCACATGAATTGCTTGAACTGGCTGTGACGCCAGATGAGGGCGAGATCGTGAGTGGAGCATTTGGAGAATAGCATTACAGGATTGCATCTCTGGCGTTTGGATGGATAGTTGACGGGTTTAACCTCGGAGTTGGGTTGCAGTATCTATAGCTACCAGTGGTTTTTCTTTTTTTGGGAACAGGATTAGATGAGATACCACAAGACGACACATCAAAAGTTGAAATAAATTTCAAAGTATACGATATTGAGTAGAACTAAGCAGACTAGATCTTGACTATATCACCACACTGCGTACCGCTCATGTCGTTCTGGCCACAGCAAGACTTGGACATGCAAATGTTCACGAGCCTGCACACCATCTTAGAAGTATGTACTTCTAGCCATTGTAAGAGACATGGACGTGGTCCCTGCATGATTGTCAGCTTCAAGGTTAGTTCTATAGACCGGATGGACACTTACCAATGGTTCTGGGTCAAACCATCGCGCTTTTCCATGGTTCGCCAGTTCTCCCACTTCTTCTCCGTCTTGTCGACGGAGGTAGTCCAGATCTTCTGCCCCCAGATGACGTACTTGAGGTTGAGAGCACTGCGGTTCTTCATGCACCACTCAGCGATTTCCTTTCCGGAGAGTGTAGCAGACTGTCATATTGTCAGTATCTTGGGGCCAGTTGTGCCAATGGGAGAAGGAACTTACACCACCGCCATCAGAGCACATGAAGTCGGTTGCAAGACCACAGCAATGGTCCGAACTTCCAGGACAAGAGCAGTCCCTCTTGCACCCGATTTCCCTAATCCTTCCTGGGAAAGCAGCAACGACCTTCTTGGCTGCATTGACAGAAACAGCCTTGCAGGCTCCAACGGCTGGGATCTTGGGCGCAGAGTAACCTCCGAAGCCAGTAGCAGCAGAAGAGCAGCACTTCATCTGCGCTGGGCCGGGGCATTGGTTGCTTGCCGAAGTACCAGCGCAGTCGGACTGCCAGCGACAGTTTCCAGAAGAGCACTTTGGCTTGGAGCAGCATTTAATGTTGGCAGCGTCGGCGGGACAGGCACCGGAGATGGAGGTGCCGCCGGCAGTTTTGCAGGCAGCGTCGGTGATACAAACGCCTGCGATGCCATTGGGGCCGTAGCAAGGCTCGTTGGGTGCAGCGAGGGAGAGGGATGATAGGAGGAGGATGGGAAGAGTAGTGAAGCGCATTGCGGCGGTTGATATAGGACGAAGTTTGCTCGAGTGTCTTGTTCTGTGATTACTTGAGTACTGAATGAGAAAGACACGAGGTTTTGAATCATTTATATAGTATTTCACCTCTACCCTCACAGCTGATTTAGCCTATGATCTCCTTTAGGTCTTGAACAGAGACTAGCCAGTCTCAGCTTGATCATCTTCGTGTAACACCTCCTCGAGAGAAAAGCCATCATATCATGCCACCTCATACAGTCCCGGTCTAGACCTTCATTTTAGGAAAGTCCTTCGTCGAATGTGCACATCGTGTCTCTGCCGTTCAGCTGAACTGCAATGTTTCTCGTAAATAGGACAAAACCTTGTTTCTGCGCCTGATATTCGCATTTGATCTTCTTCAGCTCTTCTCTATTCGAGAACCCGCGGAATGTTTCCGTGACCTTGAACTCGCCGCATCGAGCTTCTGATTGGCTCGCCGGCTCCTCGCAGCGCGATAACCCGGGCGATCGGCCGTTGACGATCATGATCATGCTTGGCCATGCCCCTTACGTTATGAGATGCTGTATACAGTGGACAGTTTCAACTAGATCTGGGTCTGGATCTGGAGTTGTACTAACTCATTGATCTCGACCGAGTGGATCATGCAACTGTCGCTTCGAATATGGTATCTGGGATTGGATACTGTACTGTCACTGTCATACAGATACAACAAGAACGGAGGTTTGACCAATTTAAGCTTAGATATAGTGCGGAGACTCCGGCATGATACACAACTACCGAACATTACCGCAAGGTTTCCCAGAAAGTCCTCCATGTCTTAGACATTGTCGTGGAGGTGACGTCTATGATGGAGCTTGAAACGAAGTGACTTGCTTAGGTACTTCCCATTTTCGTAACTCGTATTTTTGTACGCATCTTGACGCTCAGCCCATGTCCCAGGGGCAGCCGGGATTAACATCATGCTGACTACGCTTTCGAAAATGTATCTCCTCGGCGCTGTATAGTCTAGTTGTCTTGCATCATTCTGTCTTTCAATGTATGTAGAACAATGATAAAGCGATCCACTGAACAAGATTTGTTGACACATGTATTCAAAACTATGAAATAGACTCTCGTGTAAATGTTACTCTTCTTTTATGTTCATTCACTCCATCAGTACCCCCACACAGCCTGATGTTCACTTTATTGCTTCTTCTCTTGGCTTTCGCCACCTTCAGAACCCTCCAGCCCTTCTGCAGTCTCCATAGACTCCGTTCTTCGAGGTTCTCCGCCATCCAACAGCACATTGGGTGCATAGGGAAGCTTACCCTCCTCACGTCGATCAGGAGGAATGATGGTGTTATACCAGCGCGGTACAAGAACTCCGAGTCCAATAAGGACCAGGCAAATGTGAGCAATGCCAAAACCGAGAATATGAAGAGGGTCGTCGCGGAGCTGATAGAAGGCCGGATAAGAGAAACCGTAGATGATGGCGAGGACAGGCGCGGAGATGAAGCGTAGAAGGATAGGCCAGAAAGCAGGAATGCTCCAGTTCTTTCCAGTGGCAACAATAACGTTGAGATCTCTTCGAAGTTGTTGACCCTGTTGTCTCCAGTTAGTGGCTGTAAGCGTTGAGAATGAGGGGAAGGACTTACAGAGTAGAAGGCCATATACCAGAAGCGCTTGAAGAAAATGTTGCCAAAGAGCTTGGAGAGAACGGAGCTCTTGCCAATGGATCGACGAATAAATCCCCGGTCTTCGCCAAAGCTGAGCGCAGGAGGAATATCGTCAGGCGTCTTGCCAATGACGCAAGATACGATAGTGCAGATAATGAAGATGCCAAAACCAACTCCAGCACCAGCCTCAGCTTGAACGGCATGGGCAACAGCGACACCAAGAACCATTCCACCGAAGTATCCAAAGTTCCAGATAAAGAAAGCAGGCTTTCCGACTTGGCCAGCAACGTCTCTCCAGCGATAGAAGGTCGTGGAGAAAGCGCATTCGCCAAAGACGACAAACACCAGGGCGACATCGTTGATCCAACGGTCGACGCCCGTGAGGAGAGCGTAACCAAACTGAGTGCAGTATGGCAAAGAGATGAGGAATGAGAGGATAACAAGAGCTGTGACTACCCACTCGCGGCGTATCCTGGGCTTAGTATCCATTACAAGAGTGACAACAGCGTCGACCATGGCGAAAGCAGAACTGTATCCAAGAACCACCAGTGTGAAGAAAAGAGCAAAAGCCCAGAACGATGATCCAGGGAGTTGTGTGATAGCTGTAGGAAGTGTCAAGAAACCAATGGTGAAGGAACCGATTCGTTCTCCAGGGACAGGCATCATGTCCAGATATCCAACAACACCAAAGGCGGCGAATGCAGCAAAGCCCTCAAAGAGAACATTGCTGCCAATAATGAGACAAGAGTCCATAACAGCGTTGGCGTGCTTCTGTTTGTAAGATGCGTAAGAACTGAAATAACCGAAACCCACACCAGTCGAGAAGAAAACTTGACCTGCTGCTGTCTGCCAGATCTCGCCAGAAGCCAGCTTATCACCATTCCACTCGCCAAAGTATAGCTTAACACCACGGCCGGCGTTAGGAAGGGAGACAGATCGTCCGACAAGGATGATAGTTAGGACAACAGGCAGGCCCATAGTGAAGTAGACGACACGGCCGGTCTGTCCAATACCACGGAAGATGGAAATCCAGACGAGGAACCAGATGAAGGCAGTCCAGCCTACAGTTTCTCCGATAAGAGCAGTACCGGGATACTGGACATAATCCTGGACGCCACTGGAGGTCTTGTTACCAGGAATCGCATCGACATTCTGGACCACGTCTTTATAGTAGTAGTCCTCGGCACGTCCATCCCAAGGCAAGGGACTCTGGAAAGAGTTTCTGAAATAAATCATGATCCAGGACAAATTGACGACGAAGTAAGGACTGACGATGAAACCGATATATAGCAAACTGAAGCCCAGACCCTTGAGACGGTGGTGGATGTTGTTGAAAGCGACGACAGAGCCTCCGCGGTAGGCTTGACCGATGCTGACTTCGAGAATAAGGGCCGGAATGGCGATGAGGAAGACACACATAAGATAGGGAATAAACCACTGGAGACCATTGTTGTTGTACACTTGAGAAGGGTATCGAATTAGGTTTCCCATACCGGCGCAACCGCCCATGGCTGCGAGCAAGAAGGACGCTCTTGTGCCCCATTGATCACGGCCATCTTCGGACTTTGCAGGTGGAGGGGATAACCACTGGCCGACCTTTTTGAGGAAAGGAGGGACTCCCATATTGAAGAGCCCGAAAGAGTTCTTTTGTTTTGGTTGTATAAGCGATAAGTGTCGAGTTTCCGTGGTCAAGAAAAATAGATCAAGATGGCATCACAAGAGCCTTGTCCCAAAAAGGTGAAAGAGAACCAAGGAAGTGGAAAGTTCGGGTTATTTTCTATGTAGGTGGAAACTCATCCTTTTATTGCAAAAATTAACCAACAAACACTTGGGATGATGAGCCAAGACTTGGGTGTCTTTACAGGGAACGAGGGACAGGATCGGGATCCCCTCCGGTTCACTTGCTGCACATTACAGTAGCAGATAGCTAGGATGAACCTCTCGGAACGGGGAGTTTGAGGACAAGATCGACTTGGCTTTCTCCATTGGCTTCGTATGACAAGAGAAAAACTAAACTCTGCAGATCCAGGGAACTCCGCTGCCAAGATGACCGGAGACTTGGCGTTTGGGGGGGCCTGCAGTTGAGAAGACATTTGTTTCTCTGAGAATGAATGAATTTAGGAGGATTGGTTTCTTATCTTTGAGGCTATATCATGTCTGGTAATTAATCACTTGTAAAGACTCGAGTGTAAAGTAGACACTTGAGGTTGTTGAATTGTATACCGTTGATTGAGGGAGGTTAAGTAGTTTAAGCATAATCCATACCTAGACAACCCACCAAGTTAAAATTAACCTTCGTTTGAACTTTGAACAAAACGGTTATTCCCGCTTTTATGGATGCGCCATTACAAGGGCCTCAGTTGCCTCTTTTCTTGGCAGACTTCACATCAGTGGATAACACGGCAACCGGGGGTTATTCCCTTGGCATTCAACTGAAAGAAAAGCTTCAGCCAAGCAGAGAATGTCACAGCATGATACGTCACTTGGCATGGCTTGAGATAAGAGTTCTGATGGTCTGAATAAACGTCATTAATAGTGCCAACCTGTGAGACGGTCAACTCTTTAACCAGGGTTCCTTTACATGGTTGCCATTCTCTTATTCAGAGGTTGGTTTATATCCTTGTGGCAGGGACTTCCACTTTAGCTACAACGTAAGTTACCATAAAACTATACTATACTACTACCAGAGTTTTAATAAATGGATCATTCCGAGTTTGAGCCTTGGTCTAATTAATTAGTCCCAGAGGTGTCAGAACAAGCTTAATTTGCGTTGTTGGGTCTCGATCCACTTACAATATTCCTTCAACAATACGAGTATCAATTATTTCAGTCAGCTACTCATGCTAACTTGTGACCTTACTATTCCTGTGCAGTTTGTATTGTTTAGTCGGACCATGTTCTGTCCTCTCAGGCGAGATTCCATCGCCAAGCCAACAGCCCGGTTTATCACAGCTGACCATGACGTTTCCTACTAAGGCAGCCACATTCTCACAACAGTGATTGGTATATATATATATCATAAGACATAGACTACTGTACTGGTTAGGATCTTGATCCAATTTGCCAAGGATGACCGAGCGTGGGGTACACAGAAACATCAATTCTTGTTGCAAACAGATACTTCGGTGATTCCGAGCTGACGGTCCTGATGCAACATTCTTCTGCAGTATACCTTGGCAAAGACTGAGAGTCGACGGTGGTGTTTCTCGAGATGGTTCATGTCACTTACCATCGTGGAGTCGTTGAACAGGGAGTTGTTGACGGACGCCCTGGTCTTGGTCTTGGTCATGGCGTCTTGATGGAGACACTATCGATGGTGTGATAATTCCATATGATCAACTCCCCGAAGCATGGAACTCGGTATTAACGATCCAGTCTTGGCTCCAAATATAGTGGGCATCAGATAAATACACCGTCGAGAGCATAAGAGACGAAATAGTTTGAATACCTTGTGGCCATTTACAATGGCTTGCGGCCATAGACCATATGCCTGTATCTCAATTAGCAAAACTCCATACAAGTCAAACATAAACATACACAATAAAATAAGGCATCGCTCTAGGCTCTCTCAATGCCTTTCTCATCTGAGCAACCAAAGCCGTAACTTCATCGACTGACCACCCCAATATCTCACCAACCGGAAAGATAGCAAAGCCATCAAGCGATTGATCAATGAAAGCACCGTTATAGAACCCAATCTTCTTCAGCTTCTCATCCTGTGGCCAACCTCCAAGGGGTACTTTCCACGATTTAGATACCAGATCAGTAAAGCCTGCTCCTCGCATGTATTCTTCCTGACGTCCATCACGCGCAATCTCAAATGTTCGACCAGTCTTACGGCCGCATTTGAAAAAGAGTTGATACCATTTATAAAAGACGTGATTTGGGTCGTTTTGTACCTCGGGGTTCTCGCTGCGTGTTTCGATGTCGATATCGAGGCTCTCGACCCAGCCCCCTGGTCGCACGTGGGTGTAGGCCTGACGAAAAAGCTTCCTCCAGTCGTCGATGGCTCCGTAAAGATATCGAAGATGGATAAAGTCGAAATTATTCGGTTCAAAAGTCCAGTCTAGTTGGGCGTCGTCGATCTGGAAGATACAGTTTGGTGGTACGAAGGTGGGTTGAACAGCCGAGATATCAGTGCCAATTACTTCGGCGGAAGAATACTCATCAGCCATATCGCTATCACTGTTAGAATGTTTATATAGATAAAGGGCTCTCGAGCATACATCGCCCATATCCCAGTACCAGTACCGATGTCGAGGATTTTCTAATCTGGTCAGCTGCATATCTTTCGTGGCCTGGCTTTCTTCGTTCAGATACCTGAGGTTTCTCCCCAATAGGTGACAGATGCAGTCTATTGCCTAGAAGAAGGAGAGTAGCGTGATGCCTTAAGAGTATGGTTAGAGTATTACCTGTCTTAGGGTCGAAAGTGATTACAGTATGTTCTGTCCTTCCTGAAAATGCTCGTCTGTAGGCGCCCTGGAATGCGAGTTAGCCTTTCACTGGTTGAGAATGTAATAAAACTGACCAATACTCCGTGGTATTGGATTGCTGAAAGAGTCGGCCATTAATGTTTCTATAATCGAGGATGCTAGATGTTATAGATGCTGTCGAATCGCGCAAACTGGCAATCCGGATCAGTGTTGCTTGAGAGGAAGACCAATAGTTTTACTTGCCTTCCACTACTGACAACGGAATCATTGTCATTTCCGACTACACGAGGGTCCTATTGTACAATTGTCAACTCCAAGCGACAACGACATTATGAGCTTGGGGGCTTCAAGAGACTCACAAACTCAATGGGGTCCAAATTGACAGATGGTACAGTCCTTTGTGACTGGTATTGTACGCTTCCTTCCATTTTGTTATAGCCAGGGCATGAATAACTGAAGCCTAGAGTGTGCTGAAATAGAAGTAGGAAATAAGAATAAATCGAAATAGGTTATTTTTGTGACAATGTGAGATCAAAGGGTCGTGGACAAAGACCATTATGACATGTACGGTCAAGGTAAGCCACCAAGACAAAGAACAAAGAACAAAGGCGAGGGCTTAGTCTTATACACTCTCCCATGGTACTTCACAAGGTTATTCCCGTAATATCTCAACTCGGACCCAATTGATCATCAGCAATGAGTGTAACAATAGTTCCAAGTTGGGAGCTCAAAAGTAAGATCGCAATGCATTCTCGGCTGACGATCCTCCGACTGCCAAATTGAGTCCCTTCATATCTAATACTTACTCATGCCGCCAAGGATGGAAGACACCAATGGCTTCACTATGAACCAAGATCTATCTCAGCCCTTTAGATATCGGCTCTTGGTGTTAGTGGTTCGTCATCGTAATAATTGTTCTTCCCTCGTTCATCACGTTTGCAGAGTCTGTATTCGTGTCACGAAAAACGCCGGGGCCAGTATGCATGTATATGTATGTATATGTATTCGTAAGCGTGTTTGCGTTACTCATGCAGGTTCTAATGCTCGTTTCAACCCATGCTTCCACAGCGTCAAAGAAAGTGGTATCTCCTCTGCGCAATCTGCAACACTCCAAAACTAGGCATCCATCGTTAATATTTCTAACGTCCTGATCCCTTCTTTTAGTTCGTCTGTTGCTCTAGAGCTCACGATGTCTGCTGGATTCTCCAGTAACGCTCTCTTCGTACTCAGTCAAGCGCAGTGCCTCCCCAACGTCATTAACAAAGTGTCTCTCACCAGCCATCTCCACAATGCCGCTGCTTGACATCAAGCGCCAGACAGGGTGATCCTTGCGGACTGGGCATCGGGAGAAGTAGACACGCACTCCTCGATCAGTGTAGTTGCGAACGATCTCTGTCAAAACCTGGGTACCTGAACCGTCCATGGATGTCACACCGTGAATGTCGAAGATGACGTTTCGGTTCATGTCAGCATTGCGGAGTCGTGGCAGGGCAGGGTGCGCCTTTGATGTGCCATAAAGTTCCAGCCGGCGAAGTCGAGATTTGAGTTCTCCCGTATTGGCAAAGGTCAAAGGCTCTGGAATCTTGACAATAAGACATCCTTCGACGAACTCCAAGCTTGCCTTGTCGCCTTCGGCATTCTCGAATCGGTTTGTTCCCGGGATTCGGCCCAGAATCTGAATTCTTGGTCGCGTACTATGCTTGATGACCATAAGCATTGAGATTCCAACGCCGAATGCCATGCCAAGTGTGAGCGAGTAGAACATGGTCGCAAAGAAAATGACAGCCATGAGACCCAGCTCAGTCCAGCCGCGGATTTTCAGGAAGAAGCTGATGTCGTGGGGCGCTTCTTCTATCAGCGAGTAAGCCACGACCGAAATCATCGATGACAGGACGGGTTTCTTCGTAGTGTTAGCTCGTAAGATCATACTAGGCTCATCTGTGACTTACTGGTAGGTAATAAAAGTATGGAAGGAGGAAGAAAATCGAGAGCAAGGATATGATACTCAGGAACATTGAACTGGCGGGACTCTTGCCACCGGTGCTCTTATTCACTTTGCTTCGACCATATCCACCAAACGCTGGTAGACTCATGAAGCAACCACCAACCATATTGGCAATGCCCAGAGCGATCATCTCTCGGTTTGCGCTCAACTGGATACCCTTAATGGTCTCACTTGAGCCCAGACTTTTGGCAGCTACAGAAGACTCAAAAAATCCGAGAAGTGCGATTAGGAAAGAGGTCGACATGGCACTTCGAATATGCGGCATGTGCTGCAGCTTGAAAGGCCATTGGAAAGCAAGGACCTGACCGTTGGCGGCCTTGACTGGTCCAAGGATCTCAACACCCTGGCTATCCCAATCCAATTGCCAGCAGAGAATGGCAGACACAACAACGATAACAAATCGATCAGGGATATACGCGACACCGGGGTATCGGGGCTGGAGCCGGTTTTTGAGTTCACTAAACGCTCAGTCAACGTTGTATAGAAATAAAGCCACGAAAGCGCCACTTACCGGCAAATCATGATGACAAGAAAGCTAATTCCAGCAATGGCAAATGTTAAGCCATGCGCTTTGTCGACATTTCCAATGATGAACCTGATCTTTTCTACAGGGCTACCATGGCTAACGCCCGCCTTGTCAGCCAACTCAGCGAGTCCTAACTCAGGAATCAGCTGGTCAACGGCAATGACGAAACCGATAGCACTGATGAAACCGCGCAGAAAAGGTCTGCTGAGGACACTGTCCATGAAACCCAATCGTGCAAGACCGGCAATGACAACCATTGCACCCGCCATACCTGCTACAATCCCGCAGATCTGCGCGTGGAGCAAATCGTTATCTTCGTTCTCTCCTGAGCCGACGTTCTGCTTGACGACGGTACCGACAAGAAGAGAACCTGCGGCTTCGGGACCGACAACCATCTGTGGGCAAGATCCGAGCAAAGCGTAGATGAAAGGGTTAAAGACGAAAGCGTAAAGACCGTGAATCGGAGGGACGTGAGCGAGGTTCGCAGCCAGTGACAGGGCCATCGGTAGATAGAACGAGGCCATAGTAATAGCTGCGATAAGATCGCCTCGAAGGTAAGAAACTTTGTACTGGCGCATCCAATTCAAACATGGGATATAGTACGCGAGATACCTGTTGGCAAGTTAGCAGGTTATTTACCGACTATTGGACGTAATGAGCTCCTACATGAAAGCTGTGTCCTCGAAACCTGCTTGTTCAGCCAGCATACTGCTGTGGCCCATGGTCTTTGTTCGCATTCTCTTTTTCAACCACTTCTTCCAATCCTCATGGCCCACGATTGTTGTGATAGCGTTATCCAGAACAGGAATGTGCGTTCCCGACCCCGCGGTCTCGCTGCCATCCTCGTCGGTGCTCCTCATTGTCAATGTCGGGCTCATGGGTCGTGGACTGAAAGTACCATGACTGCAGACACCGGGATGCGCGGGATGAACGCTCCCTCGACGTTGGTTCGGGCGCTGGTTGTCTCCATCGATCAGCGGCGTCGATTCGTTGGCGAATATCTCGTTTATGGTGGCTCCTTGTCCAGGCGAAGCTGGCGGCGATGCAGCTTGACGAAGGGCACTTGGCTGTGCAGGACGGTGGTCCGTGGACGAATTGGTACGACTATGAGAGGGTCGGTTCGTCATGATAGCGAATATCGACCAAGTCGTGAGATTTGAGGAATCGACTCAATTTTGGTGGTTTAGGATAGGTGCTTAGAATAAAACGACTTCCAAAGATCTATATTTAAGCTCGTTTCACGAGGGTTTCTTGCTTGTAACGGCGCAGAAGATAGATGGTCGACGATCGTCGGCAAAAAGATGCCGGTTTGGAGTTCGACAAGTACGCGACTGGCAATGACGAGTAATGCATGGAGTAGAAGAAACGGACTCTGCGTAGAACTGACTGTCAAAAGATCATAAATCAATGCATAGGGAACGACAAAAGGAAAAAGGAAAAGGCAAGAGATCAAAAATTCATGTCTCGCTAAAGATACCCAAGGTAGGAGGAGCCCATTCCAAGGGTAATCCCATCCATCCCATGTCGTCAATCGGTCAGGTCCCTTGACTTCCTGTGTGCAATCATCAGGCAGTTTCTCATCCCGGTAATCCCCAAATCTCAGATCCAGTCGCAGGTTTTAGCCCAATCATAGCGCTTTAACCGCGCAAATGCCACCCACGCAATGGCTGTAGGTTGTCCAACTTTTACCATTTACGGGGACTTTTTAGTGACATCAGAGCAGTAGCCTCCAGGTGACTCCCGCCGCCTCGGGGAATGTGAGCGAATAGCCAACCTCGTGTTGTTCAGCGATCCCTGCAACTGACTGTAGCGGAAAGGCCTAGAACTTAGAAGCCCCCGCCGACCTAGTCTAAAGGCTTATGGCTGCCAATCTGGAACCCGACACTGGCCGTAATATTGAGCTTCTCAAAAGTTCATGATCATCTGCAATTTTTCCTTGGCTGACACGTCGGTGAGACAATAACACAATTGAAAAGGTTCTTGGAATTATTTGGCTTCACCGACATGCATGTTTGGTGTCATTCGTTATGTATGATAAATGGCTGGAAAAAAAGAACAAAACTTTATGCTTGAATTCAGTAATCTCGCTCGTCAAGAAATCGCATATCCAACCGACTCGTAAATCACATCGAGATCTGCTTTTGTTACATAATTAATAACTAGGTTCGCTTCGACCATTCTATACCTGCTCGTTCACGAACAGACCAGCCATGCCCTGGCCTGTGCCGATGCACATGCTTGTCAAGAGCATCTTCTTCTTTTGCCGTCTGCACTCAGACAGGCCTGTCACAATCTGTCTGGCGCCAGTAGCACCCAGAGGGTGCCCCAAGGCGATAGCTCCTCCACGAGGGTTGAGCTTTTCTGGTGTAAGACCAAGCTTATCCTGGCAGTAAACGGCCATGGAAGCAAAGGCCTCGTTGATCTCAACTATATCAATGTCGTTCATGGAGATGTTGTGCTGGGCGAGGAGCTTAGGGATGGCAACGCTGGGGCCGATACCCATAATGCGAGGTGCAAGGCCAGCAACAGTAGATCCAACGTACTTGGCCAAGATAGGCTGACCCAACTTGATGGCAGTAGATCGCTTCATCAACAAGACAGCGGCAGCTCCATCGGTGATCTGACTAGCGTTACCACCAGTTGTAGCTCCACCCCATTGAGGGAAAGCAGCTCGAATCTTGGAGAGGCTCTCAGCAGTGGTGCCTGGTCGGATGCCCTCATCTTGAGTGAGAGTAACCTCCTTCTCCTGGCCGTCAGGACCCTTGATCTTGGTGGTGATGGGCGCAATCTCATCTGCGAACCAGCCGGCCTTTTGCGCAGCCTCGGCCTTCTGGAAACTTCCGGCAGCAAACTTATCCATCATCTCACGGGTAACACCAAAGTCCTTGCTGACGTTTTCGCTCGTCCAGCCCATAGGCTGCATGCAGTCAACTGCCTCCTGGCTTTTTGATGTAACAGCCTCATCGAAAGGCTTATCGAGCGCGTCGCCACCAATGGTCATCTGTTCGGCGCCCATGGCGATACCGACCTCGATAGAGCCATTTGAGATGGAGTGGGCGATATCGGCGGTGGCCTTGAGGCCAGAAGAGCAGAAGCGGTTGATGGACGAGGCACCAGCGGTGTTGGGGAAACCAGCGGCGAGGGCAGAGGCGCGGACCTTGTAAGCGGCCTTAGCATCAGAGACCTGGAAGAATGTTAGCAAGCGCTTGGTTCGTAACGAGAATCGCGACTCACGTTTCCGAGGCAAATATCCTCAACCAGGGCAGGGTCAAGGTTCGATCGTTCTCGGACTTCCTTCAGAAGAGCGTAAACCATATATTCGAGAGTGGTATCCTTGAAACCACCCTTCTTGGCCTTGGTGAGCGGCGTTCGCACGGCGAGAGTGATAACAATATCGTCGGGGTTTTTGGCTTGACTATTGTATCGTTGTTAGTTTGTTTACGTTGCTCTGGTCATGGACAGTGATAACTCACATGCTGTTAAGCGCTGACCCAGGGGCCAAGTGCTTGACGATGGAACCAATACGTTCAGCAGCCATTGTGTATGTGAATGTGTATGTGTATTTGTTTGTGATACAGATTGAGGAGAGATGTCTTTCAGGTCGGATGTAAAGGTTGGGATAACAGAGCGATTGGGTTTAAAATAGGAGAAAAAGATGCCGAGGCGAAGTTCATCATGGGAGGGGTCTGGGGTTAAACTCCAACGGAAGCTGTAGCGGTACTTAGAACGGCGCATCGAAACGCGGGGGGTTGAGCCGAGGTAGCCACAAGAATAGCCACTTCCCGAGGTTCGGGGGTGATTATCTATTTTGCGGGGCCGAAGTTGCTGACATAACATTGTTTATATCGATAAACGATGGCATTCCAGTCGGATGGCAAGCAAACAACTCTCGAGCTATGTATCTTCAACCATAGAACTAGTAGCAATTACCGTTTTGTGATTAATAAGTCCAGAAATATTTAAATCTTCATATATGAACGACCATTAAATCAATTGTCTCATCAAAAACTCGGCGTCATTGCATTTGAGCATCATGTCTACTTCCTGTTTCTGCAGTGCTTCCATTATTATACTCGCGTAGATCGAGCAAACTCATGTCTTCTTGAGATAGGCTTGGTGATTGGAATGCAATAAAAAGTTAGCACGAAGAATTGTATCCTCACCAAGTTTTGTCAGTCAGTCAATGAGATCCAACGTCCATTTCACATGTTTGGCTCCTTGGTTACCCTACAGTCTCATCGACAAACGGCATCTACCCAACACTTGAACATGGTCATACAACAATAGCAAGTGCTATCAACCTGAATCTTGTTCTAGACTGAGGTCCCTTCAGATATCCTTGAGCTATTGAAGGGAAGGTTCCGCCAACCTGGTTCGGTGTCTATTGTGCTTTTAGATCTACCACATGGCTTGGAATCACGCCAACCATCCTGTATCAGCGTAACA
Source organism: Fusarium equiseti (assembly GCA_003313175.1). Taxonomy (NCBI): domain Eukaryota; kingdom Fungi; phylum Ascomycota; class Sordariomycetes; order Hypocreales; family Nectriaceae; genus Fusarium; species Fusarium equiseti. Next base: position 1,291,141 of record QOHM01000007.1, read on the forward strand.
CTTGTTCCTGGATCACAAGCATGAGCCAATAGTAACTTTTGGATCTTCAGGAGGACTTCTCGGCTGTCCCTAGCGTCCGTATGTCTAGACTCTTGGTCAGAAAAACCGTTTTCCTCATCCGGCGATAAGAGAGAACCAACGGGACGAATAACTTCATACCATCTCCATTTTCGGCGATTTGCCACAAGCCATTTCTTCAAGCCAAGCTGACTGAAATATTGCGTCTGTGAAGAATTTGTAAGAAAACGGAAGCCTCGGAGTTTCTAATATGTCTGTGCTATCGCCTCCTTGCCTCCTAACTCGACTTCTCTTGCGATGCCTCCATCGGTTCGTACATTCATTACTCTCTTTACACAGCACTTCATACCATTTGAGGTCTCTCAAGTCAGATATACGGTCCTTACTATCTTCTCTTTGTACAAGCTGACTTAGACCATCATTGGAGCCCTACTCCCTACTCGAGCGACCATCAACGTAGACAACAGAAAACATCGATCGAGCAGACATCACTCTTTAGCAACCGCCAAATAATTACCAAGAATTACTCGTTCTTTACTCAGTCTTTTGGTCTTGATAATCCATCTTCCTCATTGTTTAGACTTCGTCCATCTCAGATCTCGAACTCGTACACTTACACATCATGGCTCTGTCCAAGCATCTCCTGGCTCTTCTACTAGCCGGTTCAGCTTACGCTACCCGCGATCACAAGAGAGGGCTTTGCTTCGTCCACAACAAGAAAGAGCCCCAGGATGACAAGATATGGGTCCAGAACGGCAGCGACATCACATGGTACTACAACTATGAAGACCAGCCTACAGATCTATACAAAAACATTCCCCAAGACCAGTTCGAATTCGTGCCCATGATGTGGGGTGCCGGATCTGACTCGAGCGATACCACCTTCCTCGAGAATGTCAAAGGTCTTATCAGTGACGGAATCAATATCACTCACGTCCTTGGATTCAATGAACCGGATGCTGGAAACGACGTTGGAGGGAGCAACCTAGAACCCAAAATCGCTGCTGAAGCCTGGGTCGCCAACTTTGAACCCCTAGGCAAGATGGGCGTAAAACTGGGACTTCCTGCTTGCACAGGTGGATGGGATGGTATGCCATGGTTAAGACAGTTCCTCGGAAACTGTACTGAGATCAAGAGTCGAGGTGGTCCCAAGAGGAATTGTACATGGGACTTTCTTCCTGTGCACTGGTACGACAACTTCGAGGGTTTGGCATCTCACATCGGTGAACGACTTGCTGAGTATGTAGTATACCATACAACCCTTCAATCGTTGCTAACGAACTATACAGATGGCCCGACACTTCCATTTGGGTTACGGAATATGCCTACGCCCATCAAGATCCCAAGCCTACAGAGGAGTTCTTCGAGCAGACTCTTAAGTGGTTTGACGAGTCAAAGTTCATTGGTCGCTACACTTACTTTGGCGCGTTTCGATCTGATATATCCAGCGTCGGCCCCAACGCCGCTTTTCTCTCCAATAGTGGCTCTCTTACGACTATAGGCGCGCAGTATCTCGGACTCAACACCACTGGCGAGAACAGTGCATCTCGGGCGAAAGTCAGTCTACCTAGTGTCGGGATCCTGTCGTTGATATTTGCTGTTATTGTGAAAACGGTGATGTAAAGTATTTTATGAATGGACCGTTGAAAATATGCTGTGGGGTGATTCAAGTTCTCAACGGTATTTGGGATGTCAAACCGTGGTTTAGAAGCAATGCTGCATACCTATACATGTGTATCACTTTTGGGTTATTGTTTTGTTATATACACATCACACTATAAACGACTTCACAATGTCACTTTGACTGAGTGTCGATCAACCAAGCTCTTGGACAATTTCACTCGACTTCACATTAGAAGCTTTTGGGAAAGAATACAATGCATTTCGCACCCGCTATTTTTATGCTGGGTGGCGGGATATCTATACCCTTCATGAGGGCCAAAAATGTAACTAAAAAGCACAAGTGATATCAACATCCAATACACCGTGTCGCAGTGGTGTATAGAAATTCGTCAAAATGCTTCCACTCATCAAAACCCTTCTCCGAGACGAGAACCTCTATATATCCTCCTCTATCATTAATTTTGTAATTGCACCCTGATATTATCTTCATAAATATGTGATTCATAAGATTAAGCCTCGGTGGCCGCAAGACCTTGAGGCACAATATGTCGCTCAGATGGTCCGCGAGAAGTATCTCGCTTGCCGAGAGACTCTCCAGTGTCCTTTCGAGAAAAGGAGGCCCAGGTCTTGAAGCTGGAGAAAGACATGGTTCGACCGAGTCGGCCACCGTCTTCACCACCCTGGCCCCAGACACCACGTCGAACAGGAGCGTCCTCAAGAAGATGGAAATGTCGCTTGGTCAACTTCCAAAGCTCAATACCAGCAACAAACACGATGGTGAAGCCGACGGACAGCGCCCACTCCCAAGTGATACCAGTGTGCTTGAAGAACTTGTGGTTGAGGACGGGAATGTAGACCACAGGGAACACAGACAGACCGCCAAGGATAACAGACCAGAAGAGGAAGCGGTTGGCGTAGATGTCCTTGAAGACAGGGAAGCGGCTGTCATCGTCTGGGTTGAGGCGGAAAATCGAGCGACGCAGACTCTTGAACTCCCAAGCCGAGATGAGGATAAGCCAAGTCAGTTCAGCGAAGGTAGCAGCACGAGCCTTGAACACAGGGATGCAAGCTTCAGAGTACCGCTGGTTGCACTCCTCGCCCAAGTTTCCACCATTGGCGCCGTAGATAATGATGACGAAAGTGCACATAGTGCAAGCACCCATGATGATACCGTAGACGATCATATCAACAATGATTTGGTTAGTAAAGACGCCTCGCTTCTTATCCTGCGGAGGCTTGCGCATGATATCCTGAGCACCCTGTTCACGACCAAGTCCGAAGGCAGGGAACGAAGAAGTAGCCATGTTGATCCAGATGATTTGCAAAGGCGAAACGGGGAAAACTGAGAAGCCTGTGTCGTCGACAAAAGCAAGACCACAGACCAGGAGGATAACTTCACCGACGTTGGAGGTTAAAAGATGGAGGACAAACTTCTGAATGTTGTCAAACATGCGACGACCTTCGCGAATGGCAGCGACGATAGAGTTAAACTTGTCATCAGTGAGCACGATCTTGGAAGCTGACTTGGCAACATCAGAGCCAGAACCCATAGCAATACCGACATCAGCGCGAGACAGCGAGGGAGCATCGTTGACACCGTCACCAGTCATGGCCATGAAAGCGCCACGTCGACGAAGAGCGTCAATCATGCGAGTCTTGGTGTCCGGAGCACATCGGGCAATAACCAGAGGAAGTTCCTCAAGAGCGTCAATTTCCTCATCGGTCATTCGGTCAAAGTCAGTGGCCTTCTGCACAATGGATTTGGCAACATGATCGGGCAGGATGCCGAGGTTCTTGGGAATAATACCAACTTCCTTAGCTATGGCTTTGGCAGTTTCAGGATGGTCACCAGTAAGCATGTGAACACGAATACCAGCGTTGGAACACTCAGCGATAGACGGCTTGGTTTCGCGGCGAGGAGGATCGTAGATACCAGCGAGACCGAGAAGAATGAGACCCTTTTCGACCTCAGCGCGAAGCTTCTCATCCTCAGCGGGCGAAGAGGCTTGCTTGGAAGTAAAGCGACCATCCCAAGGGCGGTAAGCGATAGCGAGAACACGCTGACCCTGAGAGGCAAGGCTGTTCATCTGGTTGAGGACATTCTCCTTGAGCTCATCAGTCATAGGCTGCTGGTCAGCTCCACTGCCAACGTAGTCGCAAAGATCCAGAACACGCTCGACGGCACCCTTTGTGAAGACCATAGAGTTCTCAGTCTCGATAATAGAGCCGCTAGCGCCCTCAGGGGCATCGTAGATAACAGACATGCGCTTGATGGAGCTATCGAAGGGGAACTCGGCGATCTGCTTCCAGTTCTGACCCTCCAATGTCTTCTTACCGGAGTTGAAGCGGTGGGCGAAGACTTGGAGAGCAACCTCAGTGGGCTCACCAGTAACCTGCCATTTCTCTTCTTCGTCATCGTAGCGAACCGTAGCCAAGTTGCAAAGGGCAGAAGAGAGCAAGAATGCGTTGAGCTCGTCGGTCATTTCGCACTCAACCTCAGGCTCGGGCTGCTTGGCGGGAGTGTTGTTGTTCTGATTCAGTTTCTCGTCGGGAACATCAAACTTGAGCACGGCGGCACTTCGCTCGCGATCATAGTCACGAGGTGCTGGAGGCTCTTCGGGCTCAGAATCATTCTGCTTGGAGTATGTGACCCTGCCCTTGGTGGGGTCGTTGGGGTTCTGAGAGTCGCGGACAGTGTAGATGTGAGAAGAGGGAATCCAGGCTTTGCGAACGACCATTGCACCTTCGGTAAGGGTGCCAGTCTTGTCGGAGCAAATGTTGGTGACTCCTCCAAGAGCTTCGAGGGCAGAAAGATCACGAACAACGACATTGGCCTTTCGCATGACAGTGACGGCAACGACCATGGTGATAGTTAAGACAGCGACCAGGGACTCGGGGATAATGGCGATACCTAAAGAAGTGGCATAAATAATGACCTCGTTCTTCATGTCGAACTTGTTGACAGCAAACACAACGATGGCGAGGATGATGGCACAGCCAAAGAGAACATAGGCGAGAGCTGAGAGCTTTCGCTGCAGAGGTGTTCCCTCAGTCAGACCCAAAAACTTGCCAATAACATCCCAGGTTCGCTTGCTAGCACCGACAAAAGGCTGCTTCTTTCCATACTTCTTATAGTTCATTGAGCGTCCAGCCTTGCGTGTCTTCTTAGAAGTAGAAGCAGCAATCTTGCCGACTTCAGTGAGCATACCAGTAGAAGTGACAATACCACGACCACGGCCTTTTCGGACAACGGTGGTGGCATAGGCCATGTTGACACGGTCACCAATACCGATCTCATCTTCGGACTCGACAAGTTTTTCAGTGCCAGGAGCAGTAATATTGTTATCGGTGATCTTTTCGACGGGGATCGATTCGCCAGTGAGTTGACCCTCCTCGCAGGCAAGGTTCATGGCTTCAAAGAGACGGAGATCGGCGGGGACAGTGTCGCCCATCTTGAGAAGAACGATGTCACCGGGAACGACTTCGGGGCTGTTCAAGTGGTTAGCTTTGGGATGTAGGATGCTTCAGATTGTGAGGACTTACTTGGAAATGACTTGGGTCTTGCCGTCGCGAAGAACCATGGCACTGGGCGATGAAAGAGCTCTGAGAGCATCCATGCGCTTCTCGGCACGATACTCTTGCCAGAAACCAATTGTAACATTGAGAACAATAACAAAGACAAGCACACCACCTTCGATGTAGTCTTTGATACCGAAACTGAGAGCCATTGCAAATGCGAGAACCTAGCGTGAATTAGTACGACCAATTGAACTGGCAGGATGAAGGAACTTACAATAATCATGGCATTGAGCAATTGCTTGGTCAGGATACTGTACCAGGGTACAGTGCCGCCGACGTCAAGCTCATTCTTTGGGTATTTTTGCTGGGCTTCAGCGACTTGTTGGCTTGTAAGACCCTTGTCGATGCTGGTACCGAGAGCTTGCGCCGTCTCCTCGACAGTGAGGAGGAACGGGTGCTTGGGATACTCGGCCGCCATAGTCGGTCAATTGAAGAGTGACGACCGGACAGGAGAGATGGGCGGAGGTATAAGGTCGTGGCCCTTATGCTTGGTATGAATGGGGAGGGTCGTTGTTTGAGTGTGTTGAATGAATGATATGTGACAGCTTAGGGGGATAGATGTACAAGAAAGTCCATAAGCTACTTCAATGTCATGGATACTGGACTCTTTAGTCGATACAATCCGACCAGGTAAAAGAAACAAGACAATTGCTCAGTAAATGTGACGATGTAGGTAGGTATGGAAGTGGAAGTGGAAAGTCCAATACAGGTAGGTACAGTATCAGCGATTGGTGACTGATTGATAAGTCTAACTTGAAGGAAAGAACGACTTGGCGGGGTGCGGGGGAAGGAGGTCATATATACTTTTGACATCTCGAATCTGAACCGTCATAATTCTCAAGAACTCGCCTGCTCTCTCTCTCTCTCTGTTTTTCTCATGGTCTCAAGCTCGGAGCGGAACCTGAGTCGATGCCATGCTCGGGGTTTCTTGGCGTTGGTACGGTTCAGATGCGCCACAGTTTAGTTTGCTTAGAGTTCCAATTAGGTTGGCGTTTTCCCCACACACTCCCTGCAACTGTCCTGTTGTCATGTTGCCCTACCAATCCCTGTAGATATGAATGTTGAGCCTCTAATTACAGCAGGTATTCAGCCTAACCGATGGTGTGTTGCTATCAGTATCTATCACACTGACCATACGGGACTTGTCGGTTGTCTCCGGGACGGAGTTGAGTGAACCAAGCGGAGCCCGTCCTTCATAACACCAATTGCTGACTGACAGTACCTACCAAACTATTTAACTGCTAATCTACAACTGCCGTTCTTTGTTGTCAATCTGCAGCCGGCAGTCGCAGACTCATAGACTACCAAGGTATCTACAGCTTGAATGAACCCCAAACAAATTTGGAAGCCTTGTCAATACGTAGGTTCTCAAGCACTCGGTGCATTTCTTCCAGGTTCTACCAATCACCACATCCTAGTCGCTTTTACCAATCGAAACTTCGAACCAGATAGACACACCTCGTAATTACAAACTAGAGGTATCGTGAGACTTCCTGGTGGTGCGCACAGTGGGTATCTTGGCGTCTTGGCAGCTTGGCAATCTGCGCAAACGTGCAACCAAAGCGAAGAGAAAGAGCAGAAAGAGAATATTTGCACCGAGATTGTGAGGTCATTGGTGTGCATCGCAAGCTTGCATTATCGCATGGTTGCGGCGGTCATTGTCCCTTTTTGCTACGCACGAGGACAGCGTCTAGAGCGTCTGTCAAGTTTATACAGTATCGGCATTGCCCCGGTCTTTGATCATCATGGGATGGTTACTTTAAACGGCAGTCATCGATCGTCATGGGTAGAAGAACCGTTGAAGCACGGTCTTGATTGCCATGCAAAGAGAGAGAGAAACGTGCTGAATGCCAACGTGCGTGCCATCACGAGATGCCGCATGCGGGTTTGAAACGTCAAATCTAAATCGCGTCCACTAAACATAACAAACCTTCAGTGTGACACTTGATCAACTCATGCTGATTCGGCATTCCACCACCGTCCAAGAGCAAGGGATCTGCCAAGTAACGGTATTGCACTCAACCACTTTTTTTTGCTTTGTTTTCTGAACGAGAGTGTTGGAACCCATTCAAGCCCTCCAAGGTTCAGCTTGGTTCATCACATCTTGGCGCCAAGATGCTTAGTCAGTTAAAGGCGTAGCTGCAGCTTCAACTGGCTGGTGGCCGTCTTGATAGCTTCAAAGTTCAAAGAGCACATGTTGTCTTGGCGGCTCTTGGCGCTTGAACAATGACGCGTATCCAATAGATTTTCGGAGCTTCAAGGGAAGATTCGCCGAGCCCACCTGTTTCTCGCGATAATCCCAGCAGTTTGCGATGTTCTGATCGCTTCTGCGTTGAGGTAGCTTTGCATTTTGCAGCGTGGGATTCTTGCCTTGCATCCATCTGGTATGGAAGGGAGGAGACTGGAAGTCAACTCGTTTCTGGAACAAGTCTAAGAGTCAGGCTTGGCCACGCACAAGTGAGCCTCGTTGATTGGCCTTGTCGAGTCTCTCAGGGATCATCACTCTCCACTTGGGCCCAATAACCTTGCGCTTATGTTACTTAAGGTTCTGGGCTCTTGCGACGCTTGCGAGAAGCTTATCGGCTACTCAAAATCATCATATCACCTGATCCACCGTTTTGGATCCATTGTCCAATAGTGTGTGCAAGTGGCATCTTGGCAGAGGCAGACTGTGTGTGTGTTCATGTTACGTCGGGAAATAGTGACAAGTTCGCGTAATTCTTTTCTTGTTGTCTCTTTACTCTGGCTCGTGCAGTAATTAGCACTTATGAGACGCCGCTGATCACCAATACCATGCAGCATCAGTATCCTTTTTGTCCCAGCTTCTTCCATCCATCATGGTGCATCTCTCACGTGACTAATACCGGTTATCAGAACACTAGAAGTCTATCGCTTAATCTCACATGCTGCCATCTTCTCGGCGTCTCCGTGTCTCCAGTTTCCGTTTCCTCCGCCTCAGCCTCAGCCTCAGCCTCCCTGTGAATAATGGTGTAAACTTCCGCTCCCTCGATGCCAAGCAAACATCATACGAGTCACGTGCTCCGCTGCGGAGACCCGCCCTCCGCTCCGTTGAGGCTTGGCACAAACGAGTGGCGGCATCGGCGACATGGATCGAAACGCCGACGATGGACATCTCCGAGATGCATGTCTCCGGTTGCGGGGCTTCTCGGTGAGTGCAAGTAAAGAGAGAGAGTCGGCTCTTGGGTGTCCAACGAGATGCTGGATGATATGCGGCAGTGCTGACCGAGACTGCGAGTTAGTCCTTGCAAAATGTTGAGATTAACTTCTTTGCTTTTTGTCGCTGTACCACCACCGTGCGTATGTGTGCTACCGTATTAATTTTGTAGGAATATGTTTGTCTCCTCAACGCCGTCAAATCACACCTGCTGTATGGGTACATCCAGCTATTTGCTAGAGAAAGCAGTTCTGAAATAGCTATGTTCCCCTAATGAGGCCTTCATCAAAGCGGCTGCAGCATCTAGTCTAGATGTATCACGAATGACTACCCCAGACCCCGCGTTTTCCCTGGCCAACCCCCATTGTGATACATTGCACATTGTGCAGATTAGAAAGACAACGGTTGCTGATCAAATTATCTGTCAAAAAAAGTAAGACAAGAGCAAAAGCACTGGATATACACCCGATAGTATATCTTATAATGATGTCCGGGCCATCAAACATAATGGCGGCTACCGCGATAGATCAACACATCCAGTGCACATCTTCCCCTCATTTTTACAAGACTCTAGATCTCGTGGACGTTCAATAGTGCAGATGATATATCGCAGATAAGATTTGGAAATAATCGCCTTCTGCTATTGCCTGCCTACCCGCCAAGGTCTATACCGTTAGAGAGACTTCCATCGCTGCCAAGAAGATTGAGGGGCTTTGACGCGCAATGACAAAACACCCTGCAAGCTACGATAATCACTGCCTTCTGCAGAGAAATCACATGAGGGCGTTGCAGTCAGAGATTAAACGCCCGTAACGGTGCTGTATTCTTGCCAGAGTTTCAAACGTAGTGGACGGATGTACTCCATACCAAGACCTCAATCTGGAAGGCTCAACGGTAAAGAGATTTCAGTAACTCAGATCATGTAAGACTATCATCCAATTTACTTTGTTCTTACTCCACGATCTACCATGACTGCACGCCCAACTGTTTCACCGTCTCAACAGTGTCGTCCGTGCTTTTATCACCTATACTCTCTTTTTCTTTACCATTCCAGCAAGGGCTTGTTTAAAAGCAAACTACTTAGTCATAGATAAATGAGTCTCTTCACTTTACTGTAACTAGTAGACTAGTCCACCGCCAATTTCATTCCCATGCCTAATAAACAAATGCCTGCAACTAAAGTTCGGTGGAGTCTGACCATCACCGTCTTTGACATCACCCTGGTAAGCCAAGAGACCAGCTTCGACTAGCTACACAATAGTAGATTGCCCATAGAAAAGCAAAGTCTAAAAAAGAAACTCTCTTGGCGACAACGTGCTTCCGACTTGGCTACATCTGTCAATCCGCCTTGGAAGCTACCCCGGATTAACATTGCACAAGCTCCGCCAAGTTCGCCCAGCCGCCATCTCTTACATGCAGTGCATATTCTTCATGATCTAGAGGCTGGGCAATATGGATATCTTAGTTGATATCATGCATTTTCGGTTAAGTTGTACGAATTGAAAGCCGCACTAGCATAAATAAAAAATGCCAAGTTTCCTCAAGATGGCAATCAAGTTACCATTATCGCCGTGGAGACATATCCCAGTATTATACACACATACTGACAAACATGGTATACTGTGACTTCTGATAAACAGCCAAATCTCCCGGGCCTCAAAAATAATGACACGTTACATGAAGACCTTCTTCTCACTCCCACAGCTATGTACCTTCTCGACTCCTCGAGCGACATTGGCCCATCTAACCATATTCCGTGCCACCCCACGCTTACTCAACGGATTGACAGTCGAGATATCATGCCCAGGTAGACCTTCAATGCTCAAAGCAAGGCTGGCAGCTGCATATCCAGCAGCCTTTGCATTGACCAGAAAGGCCTCCTTGTTGATGTTTTTGATATCATCACAGGCAGTGTGATAGCATGAATCTTGAGGGGCACCAGCTCCAGTGAAGATACCGGATGAGGGTATGCCAAGTTTAAGGAAACCTATATAATCAGAAGAGCTTCCGAAAGGACTGAGACGTGGTGTTAGTTAGGATGTAGAGCAGAGTCATATTGAATTTGCACTTACGCATACTCGGCAGGATAACCTTGTTCAGTTAAATACTCATAGAGATATTTGGCGCCAGCCTTATGAGCGTCGGAATTGGCATATACGATGTAATAAGGCTGTGGAGAGGCGATCATGTCGTAGTTGTAGTAGAATCGAATCTTGGTCGCTTCTTCCTTAGACAAGTTCGATACATAGAAAGTCGAACCGATCATTCCGCTCTCTTCTGCGCCCCAGAAAGCGAGTCTCAGCTTATTTTTGAAATTCTTGTACTTCTTGATCGAGTCAGCGATACTGAGCAACGCAGCGACACCGCTCCCGTTATCATTGATGCCAGGGCCTTCTTGAATCGAGTCTAGGTGACCACCCAGCATAACGATGCTGTTTGAATCGCCTTCCTTAGTGTCTGCGATTATCTGCCAGGTCTCACGCTTCTCCGTCAAGACATCGATGGTCAAGTTGATTTCGAGAGATTCATTTTTCTTGAGTCGTTTTGCCCAAGCGATGCCCTCATTGTAAGTGATGACACCAACAGGTACGAGCTTGCCGATGTTTTCAGCACCAAGCGAGCCAGAGCCTGCAGTCTGAGCAGGATTATCGTTGAAGATGATGGCAGCTGCAGCATCATTCTGCTTGGCGAGAATGAGTTTGTTAACGAAGTTGCATTTGCCGCGCTTGATTAAAGCGACTTTCCCTTTTACATCAAAATCTGCCCATTGTTCCTGGAAACAGCCTGAGCCGCGTTCATCGTCGATGGGCACCAGTACTAGAGGAGCGGTTACTCCTCCCGGAAGAGGAGTAGCATGATTGTACTGTAAGGAGACCACATCGACATTCTCTCCCTCAGGACCAGTTAGAGCCGCCTTGCGAGTTTGTGAGAAGAGGTGGGTAAACGGCTGAACAGAAATATCAAAACGGTTCCCATGTCGCAGGCGTTCTTGGACGAACTCGAGAGAGGCTTTGTAGCCTGGAAGTCCAAAACCCCGGTTGTCGTTATTTTCAAGAGCAATCTGGTTTAGCTTCTGGAGAGTATTTTCAAGACTGAGATATATGAGCTTTCTGTGCCTGAGATAGAGGAGTGTTAGAATATTCATACTCTTCTGCTTTTATGTCATCTGCGACTCGCTGGGGAGTGAGTGGTTTGTACGCGCAGGCTCCATTAGCCCACAACGCTAAGGCGGTAATTACAACGTCAAGCTTCATTTTGGCGAAGTCCGGTCGATGGAAAACAGGTCAAGAAAAACAGGAGAGCAACCAGCGCTTTTATACGCGGTTGAAAGGTGTACTATCAGTCTGTTGTGACGTGAATGCTCGGACTTGAAGCGGCTGTAGGATCGGCACCAACTATCAGCTAGCTACATAATCCTTCTACTAACTACCTATGCTGACTTGACCTCACTCATGGAATATTTGGGTAGTATTTGATCGAAGGATTGTGTTAATAACAGGTGGCTTAGCGAACATATGAATGCGATGGTCCGAATGTGGCGCGAAACAGACAAAGGTAAAGCACAGTTTTGCTACGAATCCGAGTTGACCATTGGGCGATCAAGGATAATATGGCAATGTTGGGATCAAGGATCGCATTGTTGTAATTGCAACCTCCACTGTCAGCTCTAGCCCCATACTGTGACAAGCAAAGTCCGAGATAGGATCCGAGCTACCCTATCACGTACTCACGGCGTTGAAATTCAAACGAGCCCAGGTAGTAATGACGTGTTAGTTTTGTCAATGCCTAATTCTTTTGCATAGAAGAAGACATCCGGTGCAGGCAAATCTTCTCATGAGTAAATAAAGTCAACTAATAACTTTCTGAAGTCGATCAATCGTCCACTCCTTTAATGATATTCTTAATTCCCTCTCCTTTCATAGTCCTGTCCCATGCCTCGGTTGCCTTTTCGAACGGCACAATACTGCTTATAAATGAAGAGACAGAGAGTTTACTTGACTCAAGCAGTCCAAGAGCAATTTCAAAATCACCTGGCCCATATCGGAAACAAGTCTTCATGACAACTTCTCTCTCGCACATGGCGTGAATAGGTATCGCCTGAATAGCCTTACCCAGTCCGATTTGAACAAAGACACCACCTGGTGCCAAAGAAAAGATGCCCAATTGTGCCGATGCTTCGACTCCGGTGCATTCTAGGACGGCATCAGCACCAAGTTCAAAGCCTGCCTCTTGTTTCAATCTGGCAGCTTCTTGTTCAGGCGTTGCGTTTGATTTTGATTGGAACGTGTGGCATTCAACAACGCCTTTCGCGAAGGAAAGCTTTTCAGTATTGATATCAGTAATGATAACTCTCTTGGCGCCATAAGCCTTCGCAGTAGCCGCGGTAAGACAGCCGACAGTACCGGCTCCTTGGACAATGACACTCTGACCAGGACGTATATCAGCGAGGCGAACGCCGTGAACAGCGACGCCTAGTGGCTCAACAAGAACGGCTTCTTCAAGACTGATAGATTCGGGAAGTTTATAAGCAAAATCTTCGGGGATCTTGAAGAAGCGAGAGAGTGTTCCGTGGGTAGAGGGCGGATCTGCAGCAAACTTCATCTTACGGCAGATATTATACCGTCCAGACTTGCAGTAAGTGCAGCTCTTACATGAGAAACCTGGTTCGATAGCCACTCGGTCGCCTGGCTTGAGATGTGACACCGCTGGGCCGACTTTATGAATTACGCCCGAAGCCTCGTGGCCCATCACCAGAGGGTGCTGTTCGCTGACCTTTCTTGCAAAACCGCCTTCAGTCCAGAAATGGACCTGAACCTTATCAGTGACTCCAGTGAGATGAATAGATAGACTGGCTTACGTCGCTACCGCAGACACCAGTGTATGCGATCTTGACTATGACATCGTGCGGATCTTCGATTTCAGGGACTGGTCGGTCTCCAAATCTGGCATCCCCAGGACCATATAGAAAGCAAGACGGGTTCTGATTTGTACCTGGTTAGTATATCTCTATATGACTCCGGAACTAGGCGGGCATACAGTTTCACTCATTGTGCTTTTGTAGGGCGTAGCAGGTAGTCTTAATGATGATAAAGATTGTGAATACCGATTTGTGTTTGATAGGGTTACAATGGCCATGAATACCGTCACTCGATAGTAAAATAAACTGGGCATCTCCGCATACTTAGTCAGGTGACTCTTGAGTTCGGGATACATCATCCGAGTGAGGGGAAGTGACAGAGTGTTGTATTGGCGTTGCCCACACACGCATATGCCTCTGCAACGCGCATAATGTTTGATTCTATTGTAGCTTTGAATACTGATATAAAGACCCTGTTGGTATTAAGCATCCTATTTTAAATGTTTGATTGCGTCGACATGCTCAAGTACTGTCCACAAACGAGGATGAACATACACTGCAGTATCGACTCATTGATGAAATGCCTAGAATCAGCCAAAGTCAGAAAATAGAATAAGAAAATGGCTTAGTATCGATGGTTAATTCTGATTACCATTTGTCTTCGCTTCAATACTAAATATCTTCTATTGAAATCCTCCAAAGATCTAGGGCAGCACATAGCCTCCATCGATTAGCAAATCACTGCCCGTCATATAAGTTGAAGCATCGCTTGCAAGATACAAATAAAGACCCTTGATCTCCTTAACATGGCCCTGTCTTCCCAACACTGCCATTCGATACGCCTCGTTGAGGGCCTCGGGACTTGCACCCATCTTTGTGTCGAAAAATCCAGGAGATACGATGTTCACACGAGCAAACTCGCGCCACTCTCGGGCAAGCGACTTGCCGAAGTGAGTGATAAAGGCTTTGCTACCGTTGTACACTGGCTGGTCGGTTGGCACATTGACAATATGGGCGCTCATGCTAGATGTGATGATAAGATTGCCAAAACCCTGACGCTTGAAGACCTCGCCGACGTATTTGGCAGAGTAGACAACGCCGTCAACTGCATGGCTGTTAGATACAAGCGAGCTTTGCGGGGCATCGCACGTAGGGTACGCACCATTCACCGACATCTGTTTCTTGTATTCTTCGATAGTCTGTTCAAGAATTGGTTTTGAAATGGCCATGCCTTACTGTCGTTAGCCTCGTCGTATGCCGGGGGTTTCAAGTATAACTGTCTTACCTGCATTTGCAACATAAACATCGATCTTGCCAAAATCATCGAGGACCTTCTTCAGGGCACCTTGAATTTGCTGAGCATCGGATACTGATGGAAACTGGGTAAGCTATTGAAAAGATGAGCGGATATCAAATAAACCCTACCGTCAACCTGGTAAGCCGAGGCTTTAATTCCATGCTGTTCTGACAACGAACGGGCCTTTTCGATAGCAGCATCGTTTCTGAAGAACGTTGGTTGATTGCTCGTTGTTATCATAATTGCAATAAACTTACGAGTTATACACAAAGCAACATTTCCGCCTGCCTCAGCATAGCCCTCAGCTACAGCGTATCCGAGTCCATCGGCAGCGCCGTTGACAATACAGACCTTGTCATTCAAGCGGAGCTGCTCCATCACGTTTGAGGAGATATTAGGGAATGGTTTGGGAAAACCATCTCTTGTTTTGGTGGCATCTTCCACTGACATGGACATGATGAATTGAATGGGACAAATGTCTTGTGATGGGGAAGCGAATTGATGTTATGGTGTTGAGAAGAGGGGTAGTAGTATCATGAATGAGGGAAGGTACCTCTTAACTCATGATGGAGGTGCCTTCCATGGATGGTACCTTCCAATGGAACCCCACATTGATCAGGGTATCATCATCCGATCCAGTTGGTCCCTTCTCCTTCCATCGTCATTGGATTTGATCAAGAGGACCCTCTGACTGCATGTATCTGACTTCATACTCCATTTTTCCTGGTTATGCGCTCCAGTCATTTAATTCGATTCCACTGAGCTAGCAATAGTTGGTTTATTGGTCTCCCCAGCAAAGTCCCAACCTTGACGCTGAGTAAGTGCAACCTTGATGATACTCTGCCTTTGATACAATGCCACAATGAAACACGTCAATTGAACAAATAATGTGTTTATAGTCACGTTCGTTACACGGAGAAAGATGGTGGGGCAATATGCAGCTTGCTTACTTCTGCCCTGTGGCTGGAAGGTGAGACAACACCATTTTTAACCAATTCCTAGTATCGCGACTTTTCATCTCTCCATCTCACTGCTAGAGCTGTGGTAACTGGACAAGATGTGGTTCTTTGGCCTTCAAGATGACGGCTCCTCGTTCACGCTGCGTTTCTTCCATTTACTGGGGGTGGTGATGGTCGTATTGCTCATCAATGCCTTGCGCAAAGGGTACCAAGTCCGGAAGAGATTTCAGGCTTTAAAGGACCAAGGAATTGTAAGTTCTACTATCACTTTACAAAACCGTTCGTCTCTGACTTGAATTGTAGCCAATCATGAAACACTCGATGATCCTGGGTCACCTTGAAGTTGTTGGAAAGCTTGTTTCCTCTCTTCCATCAGATGCCCATGGTGGCTATTTGATGATGATGATCCGTGAGAATTGGCGTGAACTTTTCCCACAATGCACCAAGTGTCCGCCTGTCGCCTACATCGACACATGGCCTTTCACTAGACCAATGGTGATATCCCTCAATTCCGATGTTTCGAATCAATTCACACAGCAACACTCCTTGCCCAAAGCATATGAACAGAAGCATGTTCTTTACCCTTTAACAAAGAATCTCGACATCGCTTCCATGGAGGGCGAAGAGTGGAAGCTCTGGCGCAAGAGACTCAACCCGGCTTTTAGCATTCAAAACATCAACAGTCGGATTCCAGATATTCTGGAAGAAGTCGAAGATTTCGCCGCCGTACTTAAGAGTAAGGCCGGCAACGATGGTCAATGGGGGGAGGTCTTCTACTTTGAGAAGGCTACCACCAACCTTACCCTGGATGTCATCATCCGATTCTTCCTGTAAGTTCAGAATCATTCAAAACATACTGGCAGACTGTTTCCCTATCCAGTCTTCTGATGCTGATAAACTCTTTGTAGGAACATTCGCATGAACGAGCAGTGGGGAAAGAGCTCTCCCATTTGCAACGCTCTTCAAGACAGCATTTCCCGATTATACTTCTTCGTCAACATCGGCAATATTGTTTAGTACTGCAATCCATGGCGCCATTTCAGATTGTGGAAGAATTACAAAACTCTCTTCGACGGATTTACCCCAAGCATCCAAGAACGCATGAGCGTGCTGCAGAGTGACCCAGCGGCTAAAGAGAAAACACTTATCGATCTCATTATCCAGGCACTTGATCAAGAAAGAGCCGAGAAGAACAGGGATGTAAATGACAACAGGACCAAGCCAGCCATGGACTTTGATGCCGACTTCATTGATATGGCCATTGGCCAGATCAACACGTTCTTGTTTGCGGGATTCGATATAACTGCGGCAACCATTGCATGGCTGTTCCGTGTGCTGTGCCAGCATCCTGATGTCTTGGCCAAGCTAAGGGAAGAGCACGACAATGTGTTTGGCTCTAGTGCTTGGGATGCCGCAAACGTAATCAGAGGCAACCCCCAGCTGTTGAATCAACTCCCATACACCCTCGCCGTCCTTAAGGAATCCATGCGCTATCATACCAACGTTCGTACAATGTGCCGTGGTGAGCCAGGCTTTTTCCTCGTTGGTCCTCCTGGTTCCGACTCTGGCTTCGAGGGTAAGAAGATGCCCACCGATGGCTTCATCGTTTGGGATGGCTCATGGGCCATTCATCATGACCCTGAACTCTGGCACAGGTCGAATGAGTTTCTGCCAGAGCGCTTTCTTACCACTGACCACCAGGATCCATTGTACGCGCCGCCCAATGCTTTGCGATCTTTCGAGGCTGGGCCCCGAAATTGCATTGGCCAGCATCTTGCTATCCTTGAGATCAAGCTGGCTGTGGTCCTGGTGGCGAGATGTTTTGATATTGAGGTCGCATGGGACGAATGGGACCGAGTCAAGTAAGTTCTTTCAAACTGCCTTCAGTTAAAGAACCATCGCTCACCTAATCTCCTTTTAGTGGAGCGCAATACTCCAAAAAAGCGCCGGAAATTTGGGGAGATCGTTGTTATCAAGTTGGAGGAGATTCACCACCAAGAATCAAGAATCGCATGCCTGTACACGTCAGAGTTCGTGAATAATAGCATAGTCGTTGACTATGCAGACTAGAGCAATGTATTGCCTACTGGGTACTAGAAGGGTTGTTCCCGAGGCTTAGGGTACTAAGAGTAAATGGCCCAAGAGTCGGCCTGAGTTTTAAGTACCTATCATTTCATCCTTTATGGTCTCGGCATCAATGTTTCTGATACACGGCGTGGTTATGTGCTGCGTACGTTTCCCTTCCCTTGAAGAATAATCTCCATATCATCTGATCAAGTCTCTACGCCTCCTTGCGCAATATCCGTCCTGAACACCATGGGCTCAAACGAGACACACTCAACCCCCTGGTAGGCTTTAGACCGAGCCTGTTCCAGAGTATCTCCGTAGGCAGCCACCGAGAAGACACGTCCTCCTGCTGTCTTCAATGTCCCATCTTTGTCTTTCCGAGTTCCTGCATGGAAGATGACTACGCCCTCAGGGGGGGTCTTGAGCGACACCCTCTTGCCTGTTTCGTAATCTCCAGGATACCCGCCAGACGCAATGACAACGTTGCACGCAAAGCCGGGTTTGGTCTTGATTGCGTCTTTCATCTGTGCAAGTGTGCCGTTTGTACATGATAGCAAGACGCTCGCTAGGTCCGTTTCCTCGGACAAGAGCAGCATTGAACTTTGGGTCTCGGGATCACCGAATCGGACGTTGTATTCGATGACCTTAGGGCCGGACTTGGTGACCATGACACCAGTGAAAAGTAAGCCTTGAAAGTGGCGTCCTGAAGAGAAGAGCCAGTAAGCAATGAGCCAAACCCAAGGGCAGCTACTTACCTTCTTTCTGAAGAGCTTCGAATGTTGGCTTCAAGATAGTGTCGTTGATCTGTTGTGTAATTGCTGGAGTAACCATTGGGACAGGGGAATAAACTCCCATACCTCCGGTGTTAGGTCCCTTGTTGCCCTCTAGGATCCTCTTGTGGTCTTGGCCTGCGGGAAGGGAGAAGAATGTCTTTCCGTCACTGAAAGTCAAAATGCTGATCTCGAATCCCTCCATGTACTCTTCAATCACCACAGAAGACCCTGCCGTGGAGAACCTTCCATCATTCATGATGCTTTGAAGGTCCTCCAAGGCTTGCTCAGGGGTCTCGGGGAGGACTACACCCTTCCCAGCGGCAAGACCATCTGCTTTGATCACGATTCGGTGATCGTTGTTAGTGGAAACTGAGCGTACGTAGGCGCTAGCCTCGACGAAGCTATCGAAACTGATGTGGTGCGCTGTGGGAATTCCATGTCTCTTCATGAATTCTTTGGCGAAGACTTTGGAGCCTTCGAGTTCCGCTGCCTTGCATGACGGGGCGAAACAAGGAATCTGCACTGTAGCTCTATTTCAGTAGATATTCTCAGCCGGATGTAGATAGGTAGGTCATGATGGCTGGTTGTTACTCACCCTCTCTGAAGTACTCCTCAATGCCATTAACGACATCATCATCGGGCCCAACCACAACAAGCCCGATCCCAAGGTTCTGAGCCTTTTGCGCCAACTCACAGTATCCCAATGTACCTGCAGGAATGCCGGCCAGATTGGAAATAGGCACCGCGCCTTCTACGTGAGGTGTTCCTCCATTGCCAGGAAAGACAAAGACATGCTTGACAGACCTGGCTTGGCTCAGCTTCCAAGCCAGTGCATGTTCTCGAGCCCCCTTCCCAACCACAAGAACTTTCATCCCCGTAGCCAACACCGCTCGCTCTTTCGTAGTGATATATCGGCAAAGGTACTCGTCTACAAGATGCTGCCGTTGATATGAAGCTGGGTGTGGGATAGACGGACGGATATAGAGAATATAAGAAAGCCCGATAGAAAGGAAGAGGGGAAAAGAACAAAGGTGAAACGAAGCGGGGGTTCTCGTGCAGTAAAGTTTCTAGGCAGAGTTAATGAATCAAAATGTTTTTAATTTAATGCCAGCTGCCTAGCAGGTGCACCTAACGGAGACTTCTATACTGCCCAATAGGTGCGACCATCAGCTCAAGCCACCTATATATTTCTCAAGACTTCATGGGGTTGGAAGGCTGATGAATATAGGACATTTGCTCGAACTAAGATGGAAGATCAAGCCCCAAACCTTATTCTTCGACAATGCTCAATGCTTTTCTAGATTGTATCATTTTTCAAATTCGGGACTTCATAAACAGAGAACGTTGTTCGTCAGTGGTGGAAAGGTCTCGGCCATTGAATGGATGCGTAGCTAATACCGGAAGAAGCCATCAGGAAGGCTTAAAGTGGTGCTCTTTTGTTGGTCAACCTTGAGAATAAGTCATATAGAAAAAGCAGCCGACAGATCAGTACTTCAGTGTCAAAAACAAACTTGCTCTTTGGTGATTACTTATAGCTGCTTCAATTCTGGATCCTGACACTCCTTTCGAGACTCCTCGACACCAGGGTCCAGGCTCCGAAGTCGATTCTGTCGTAAGATTATTAGCTTCATGCAATACGCTGGTAACTTTTTAATGTCCGATGCGTGATCGGTGTTAACTTTGCGCATCGTCAAACCATCGTTAATTCACGAAGTTATCGGGATTAGAGGTCCATAAGTCCGTAGTGTCTGACACTATAAGACAAAGCCCTTGGGATCAAATGGATGAACAACCACTCCAAACAATTGGCTGCCATTGCAATCGTGTTAATAGCGTTATTAAAATTGATCCCGCCTGAGTCAAAATGACAACCCCAGTCTGGCTTATTACTGGGAGCTCCAATGGTTTCGGACTACTTCTCAGCTTGAGAGCTTTGAAGGCTGGTCACAAAGTCATCGCAACCGTACGAGATACGACCAGGTCGGCCGATGCCATCGGTCGGATCGAAGGTGCTGGCGGAAGGATCATCACTCTTGACATGACAGAATCCAAGGCAAGCATCACCAAGAAGATCCAGGATGCAGAAAAGGCATATGGACGCATCGATTATCTAGTCAACAACGCTGGATACTCCTGCTTAGGGGCAGTCGAACTGTTCACGTAAGTTCATCTTCTCCATGTTCCAGATCTAGACTGACGTAAGAATAAGAGAGGCCGAGGCCGAACATCAGATACAAACCAACCTATTCGGTCCACTTTATGCACTTCAAGCTGCCATTCCTGGTATGAGAGCTCGTGGTTCCGGTACTATCATCAACTTCAGCAGTATCGCTGGACAGGATGCCCAGCCAAGTTGCGGTCTCTACAGTGCCAGCAAGTTTGCTCTCGAGGGCTTGAGCGAGAGTCTATCTAAGGAAGTCAAGGAGTTTGGCATCAATGTTCTTATTGTCGAACCTGGAGCATTCCGTACCAACTTCCTTGATGCCAGCGTCAAGAGCAATGTCTCGGTCGAAAAGGCATACGAGGGCACCTTACTTGGGGAAACCTTGAAGAAGTTCGCGAATTCGGCGGGAAAGCAGCGTGGTGATCCCAACAAAGCGGTGGATATTATCTACCAAGTCGCTACCGGAGAAGGAGAGGCAGGTGCTCTTAAGGAAAAGATCTTGAGACTGCCGCTGGGTGAAGACTGTTTTACACGTCTTGGAACCAAGCTTCGGTCCCTACATCATGATTTTGATGCAACCCGCAAAATTGGCACGACGACTGATTTGAAGAAGTAAGTCTGCCGAGATCGAACAGATTGCTGTTGTTGGGCGCCAAACAATTGTCTAGCTAGTTGCGCCCTGAACCATGGACTCCAGACATGTTCGTAATACAATGCATTATAGCCAACATTCAGCTAAACAGGACTGCTAGGTTTCCCAACTGGGAACCACATATCATGACAGTACGGTGGCATGGTAAGCGATATTTCAAACAATCTTCCTCGAAGGGTACGATTGTTCAGTCTATTGTACATTGTTATAGAAATTATCCTATGCACAGCAAAAGTGTTCTGGCCTGTACTCGTCAATGCAATGGACCAACTCGGTGCTATGCAAACAAAGATGGTGCGAATTGCCCACATTGATGTTGCAGAAAGCCAATATACTCAAGCTCTGGCAGCCAGGTATCTTAACCACCATACTATATATGAATCATGGTGGTACCAGCGAGGATGGGTATCTAGAGGTATCGGTTGTAGCTGGGCGGGCTTAAAGGCGGGCGGGCATTTCGGTCGTCTTCAGTCGTATCATTTTTGCGCGTCTTCGGGGAGCGAGTAAGAGTGAATCTTGTGAGTACTGTCAGTATAAAGTATAGACATCTCAATGCAGTGCATGCATACCTTGTCGGCCACATGTAACCATTCTTCCATACTTCGAACGTAGGGATCTGCACTGGCATCTGCCACCGTCTCATGGCCCCAAACAACCATCTCGTCGAATTCAGACGTAACTTTCATGCTCCCTACTTCCTCTTTCTCGGCATCAAGATCCTCCTCGGGAGGCTCTTCGGCGGCAGTTTTAGGATCTTGTTCGAAGATTCGTTCGACGACAACGCCCCGATAGTCTTCTGGCAACTTGACTACCTTTCCCTGAAGCTTCCTTCCACGGAAGTATGCTAGTTTTGTCCCATCTAGCCATGTTGTCAGACAAGCTTCACAATTATGGGCCTTGTTCCAGGGAAAACAAACCGTCAGTGGCAGCAGGGGTCCAATATGTCGATGTTGGTTCAATTGGACCATCATGATGTATACGACATGGCAGTATGTTCGCCACTGCTTTGGACTTGCTTTCGTCGGGCTTAAGTGAAAGAATTGGTTGGGACATTGTGTGATACTGTTTTCCTTCGTTGTTTGGGTAGGAGAAGGAGACGCGACTAGACGCGTTAAGTGTCCGAGGTAACGAGATGTCTTATCTTATCTTTTACGAACTAACCAAATGGGTCGCGACCCTTAAAAGTCGCGATTAACAAGGATGGATATAACAATCTCATCAATCATATCTCTATGCATATCTCCAATGAAATCCAAGATTGATCTTTTTTCGTCAGTATTCACCTGTAATGACTACGATGACGGTGATAGGAAGTCCAGTTTGAAGAACTGTGCTTTGGTATAAATGTACATCCTGCTATATGGGTATCTCGATTAAACCACAGCCAAAATCGGTTGTCGCCAGTATCCAAGTCCATCATTTCTTCTTCTTCTTTGGTTTGTTTCCTTTTTGAGCCCCTCCTGTTGCTGGCTTTGGTGTATACCGATTCGCGTGGTCCATATCGAAAGCCGATTTGTGTTTGCGAAAAAGTAACATGGTCGCCCGTGCATCTTCAATACTGGAATGCGCCCCTCCTTGTATCTCAACTCCCAAAAGTTGTTGAGCTAGGACTCGCAACGCTGGTTTTCTCCCGTTTCCATATTTTTTGAAACCTGGGAATTTGGCTGTATCTCGTATGTCCTTTCCTGGATGGCTAAGGATGAGCGCTTCCAGGTCATGCTTGAGATCATGGCCAATCAAGATACGGCCTCGAAGAAGCTTGTCGATATCTGCCTGCACTTCTTCAAAATCCCTTGCAAATCTCATTAACTTTTGACTGATGCCGCTGACTGCTGTCCGCCAGTTGGTGACCTTCTCCTTGGGCTTCACGTAAGAATCGTAGATTTGCACACCATGAAAGTCGACCACGCTCACACGGGCCAGAGCTGATTCGTAACCGCCTGGTCCTACACCAACCATTTCGCAGTCAATAGCAATGTATTTTCCGATCTCAATGCCTTCTGTGAGTCCATGATTGACCTTATCCTTTGCAGAAGCAAGCATCATCGAGCTGTCTTTAGCGCCCAAATTGTAAGCTTCGGCGAGAGCTTCAGCCGATACATCGTGGTCTTCCGCCCATAGCGCAAGAGATGTCGAGGTCCCGGGCACTGTTTCCTCAATCTTTGAGCTGTGGACACCCCCCATTGGCTTCTTTGCGCCTGTTTGCGCGGCTTTTGGCGATTTCTGTGTTTTTGTAAGGGACTTTTGGATCTTGGACTTTTTTGGTAGTGGATTTGTCGCTGGCGTTTCTGATTTGCGCTTCAGAGACGGCTTTGATGCAGACTCCTCCTTGAGCTTTGCCTGAAGCTTCTTCCAATTAGAAGAAAGCGCTGCCATTCTGTTAGCAAGCACGATTCTCAGCCATAAAAATTGGAGATAGAGGTTTTATGTGCTTGTATAAATCTCGAGGAACAGTCGCAGAGGAAAGACTTCATCGTGATGACACTATCGGGTTTATGCATCTGACGGAATATAGATAAGATGATCATCTTCTCACCGCCTTACAGATAAGCGTTCGGTATCATTTTCTGCCATGCCCCTCCATGTTACTTTCTCCCATTTTCCATCTTGCGACACATACGCGACAATTCAACCATCATCAATTTACGACCACAACAGCGCTATCCATCATGGCTGGCGGCACACCCGCAGGCGAGCCTACTGTAGGCTCAGGCGAGCCGCGTTTAAAAAGCTTTGCGACTCCCGAAACAATAAAAACAGGCTGCATCGCTTGGGTAGAGAAGGAGGGTCAACCGCGACGCGCCGAAATTCTGAGCATCAAGACAACGAAGAGCGGCAAACAATTCTACTGTAATTTCGACAACTTCAATAAGCGATTGGACGAATGGGTGCCTGTGATCAGGTTGGACTTCACTAGGGAAGTCGAATGGCCAAATCCAGAAAAGGACAAGCCTAAAGACCCGAAGACGAAGAAAGCCACCATTGCACAATCTAAGAAAACACAGCCTTCGAAAAAGTCTCAAAAGCGACCCAGCAAGCGAGAGCAATCAGTCGCCTCAGAGGCTAATACCCCACACCCCTGGACTGGTATGAAACTCAGATCCTCCTACAGATAAATCCAGCTGACAATTGCATAGATTTCGTAGAGAACCAAAATCGACAAAAGTCTGCCTCGATCGGCCCCGATGGCGACAGCCAGGCACGCGCTAGCGTTGACGGAGGCGCAACGCCGGCTGGGGGCGACGAAATGGATGTGGATGAGAGGGAAGCAGAGGTGAAGAAGGAGCCTGCGGAGTTCAGTCGCGAGGTCGAGATCGAGAAGCTTCGCACATCAGGCTCGATGACCCAAAATCCGACCGAGGTTTCTCGAATTCGAAACATCTCCAAAGTACAATTCGGCCGTTTCGATCTGTACCCGTGGTATTTCTCGCCATACCCTGAGATTTTCAGCCAGGAAGACGTGATCTTCATCTGCGAGTTTTGTTTAAGCTACTACGGGGACATAAAGGCTTTTACACGGCACCGAAAGAAGTGTACGCTACAACACCCACCAGGAAACGAAATCTATCGGAATGAAGATATATCGTTTTTCGAAATCGATGGCCGACGACAACGAACTTGGTGTCGCAATCTTTGTCTCTTGTCCAAGATGTTTCTTGACCATAAGACACTGTACTATGATGTGGACCCGTTCCTGTTTTATGTCATGACGACGCGAACCGAAAAGGGATGTCATTTGGTGGGATATTTCTCCAAGGAGAAGGAAAGCGCAGATGGGTACAATGTTGCTTGTATTTTGACCATGCCTCAATATCAGCGTAAGGGTTATGGTCGACTTCTGATCCAATTCTCATACGAGCTCTCTCGAATTGAAGGAAAGCTTGGCTCTCCAGAAAAGCCACTATCAGATCTGGGTCTGCTGAGTTATCGACAATATTGGTCGGAGAACATTTTGGAGCTGCTCATGGGATACAACGAGCGTGACGAAAAGGTCACAATCGAAGCAGTTTCTACAGCGCTGGCCATGACAACGCAGGATGTGGAGCATACTCTCCAAGCATTGCGGATGCAAGTCTATCATAAGAGCGACCATAAGATTGTAATACCGGAGAAGTTGATTCAGCAACGCGAAAAGACCAAATTGAAGAGGAAGCGAACCGTGGACCCAACCAAGATCCAATGGAAACCTCCGGTGTTTACAGCTTCAAGCCGGACGTGGGGATGGTGATTGTACTTTGCAGAGCAGGCGTTAGACGTCAAGATAATTTTAAGTGATACCCCTATTCATGCAAGTCATCTTTGCTTCGTATGTAGACTACCTATACCTATATCTATGGCATGGTTGTGGACTGGTAGAATGGTGATCCTAGCAATACCCCAACTTTCACAAGCCCCGCGTTTTATAACTCGAGCTCCAGCGGAGGAGCCCTACGTAATCAGTGCGAAACGGCAATGCGACAGCTGTTGACAACTCAAATTCTTCATCAACACAAACTCATGTCCGCGACTGAAATCTGACAATCTCTTTGTCTCTTCAATACGGTTCTCCTCTCTACCTGTCGACATCAACAAGGATCCATCATGACGCTCCGTCTACTGGCGTCGAGCTTACTAGGCTTGAGCGCAACGCTCACCAGCGCAAGCCCAGAGGACGAACAGAGACCCCTCGCCGACTACCACCGCGTATGTCCTGACTACACAAAATACGCTGCATACCCCCAGTAGGTCGATATCGTTGCGCAAGTCGTAGTGAGTCGAGCTAATGTCATTGTCGCAGCCGACCTTTCAGTACCGGCCCCAAAGAGCTCCCCTACCAACGCCCAAGTAAACAATGCAGGACATTTCAGTCAGATGCGATCGAGAAGGTTATTGAAGATGTGACGTCGCGCATGAAAGACCCTGACCTGGCGCGATTGTTTGAGAATGCATTCCCTTCAACAACGGATACAACTGTCAAATTTCATACCAAGGGAAAGGCAGATACTGGATTCTTTCGGATGGGAAGTTTTGGGGGCTTCCACGATGAAGGAGCATGGGAAGGACCACAGTCGTTTATAATCACGGGTGACATTATCGCCGAATGGTTGCGCGATTCGACAAACCAACTACGGCCCTACCAACCCCTTGCTAAGAAGGATCCTGCCATACAGACGCTGTTGCTCGGTGCCATCAACACCCAGGCTGAGTACGTGATTGAATCTCCATACTGCAACGCCTTCCAGCCACCGCCTATTAGCGATCTTCCCATCTCGTCTAACGGGCAAGATGACAACGTTCACCCAGCGTACGAGCCGCAGGCTGTTTTCGAGTGCAAATACGAGCTTGACTCTTTGGCTCATTTTCTCGCTCTTGGTAACGATTTCTACGATCACACAGGCTCGACAGAGTTCTTGAATAGGAGATGGTTGCGAGCCGTCGAGACCGTTTTAAACGTTCTCACTGAGCAGTCCAAGTCGACTTTCGACCCTAAAACAGGCGAGTTTCAGCGCAATGAGTACACTTTTTCGCGTCGCACCGACACTGGAACAGAAACGCTCAACTTAAGAGGCGTTGGTAATCCTTTGAATTGGGGCACAGGTTTGGTTCGCTCGGCGTTCCGACCCAGCGATGATGCAACAATTCTGGGTTTCTTTATTCCTGCCAATGCGCAAATGTCTGTCGAATTGAAGCGAGCATCCAAAATTCTTGCGACAGCTGGTAAAACTACCCTTTCTCAAAAATTGGAGACGTGGAGCACAAAGCTCCGTGACGGTGTCATGGAACATGGTGTAGTTAAGCACAAAAAGTATGGAGATGTCTTCGCATACGAAGTTGACGGCTACGGTTCGTCGATCTTGATGGACGATGCAAACTATCCTTCGCTGTTGGCGCTCCCTTTGATGGGATTCTGCGAGACCAGCGATCCCATTTACCAAAACACTAGGAAGATGCTGTTGGAGAAGGGTGGGAACCCTTACTATCTCGAAGGAAAGGCCTTCAGAGGCATTGGAGGTAAGACGGCTGTCTTTTACATAAGTGTTCCAGCTAACTGACTTGTTACAGGGCCTCATATTGGACTTCGTAACGCTTGGCCAATGAGCCTTCTCGTTCAGGCACGAACTTCAAACGACGATGAAGAGATTAAAGAATGTATTGACCTTGTCCTGAACTCTGCTAAGATGGGATTGGTCCACGAGAGTATTGATGTTGAGCACATTACACAGTACACGAGAAGCTGGTTCGCATGGGCTAATGGCGTATTTGCTTCGACAATCCTCGATCTGGCAAAAAGAAAACCGCATTTGATCTTTGGCGACGGTGCCACGGCGTATGAGATTTGATTTCCATACGAGAGAAGCATTGAACTAGTAAAAGATGGGTTTGGCATATACAGGACACGAAATGACAAAAGCCGGGAAACTGATATAAAGTAATAACGAATGAATTCGAACTCGCCTTTGTGGTATCCCAGATGATCCATATAAAAATGTCTCATCGGTTGCTCATAAAGACAGCGGCGCCTCTAAGCCACCATTGGTCAAGAGAATTACAACTTTGAATACAGTAACTGCTAGTAATCGACTTACGAGATCGTTATACGTTGGTCCACATGGAGTTATCCATTTATACCAGCCTAGGTAGGTGGGTAACATAAGAAATGTCCTCTACGGCTTAGGCTACTAAAATAAAGTAGCCCAAGTGCTGGTCTAAGCAGCCATAAAGTGGCTAAATTATTTCATCTCTTAGGTATGCTCTGGGCGGCCAATTTTTCTGACACCCTACAGAGTTAGTGAGGGCGTAAATGGCAAGACGACTACGGATACTCCATGTATATCTCACAGTCAATCCGATATCGCTCCCTTGGGCTTGTCGGCGGTGTTCCCAAGTACAAGAACATTTGGTTCGACAAAAAAGAACAGAAACGATATTATAAAGCCTCAAACTTCGGGTCCCTCCTCTCGTCTCGCCATAATCCAAATCCCCTTGGTCACATTCGTAACGTCTACCCCTCAACACCACCGTCGTCATCGTCATCGTCATCGTCATCGTATTTGCGCACAGCAAAAATGACAACAAAGCCAACTCATGCTTCCGAGGTTCCCTCCAACCCTCAATCAGAAAAGCATCAGATTAACCTTATCCGCGGTTGGCCCAACCCAGGTCTTCTTCCAGTCGATCTACTCTCAGCAGCTGCTCAGCGTAATCTCTCTGACCCCAACATCTATGTGCCCGCGCTACAGTACGGTCCTGACCCAGGTTATCAACCACTTCGTGAAGCATTAGCGAGCTGGCTATCTGAGCACTACCGTGTCAAGCGCGATCCCAATCGCATCTGTATTTCAGGTGGCGCAAGTCAGAATTTAGCATGCATCCTGCAGAGCTTCACTGATCCTCATGTGACTCAAGCCGTCTGGTGCATCTCGCCATCATATCACCTAGTTTTCCAAGTCTTCCAGGATAATGGATTCAATGGAAGGCTGAGAGCTACTCCTGAAGATGATGAAGGTGTTGATATTGAAGCATTGGAGGCTAAACTTGCCGATTTTGAGAAGAATGCGCCCGAGGTCAAGGTAAGTTTATCACCATTGCACAACGACACTCATACTAACATGTACACTAGCCGCCCCTGAGTGATGCTGGAAAACACTGCAAACACTATCGGCACATTATCTACGCTGTTCCAACGTGCTCAAACCCTTCTGGCAAAACCATGTCTCTACGCCGGCGAGAAGCACTCGTCCGCCTTGCTCGCAAATACGACGCTCTCATCATCTGCGATGACGTTTATGACTTTCTTCAGTGGCGCATTGATAGCGATCCTAATCAGGTATCTGCTCGTTTGAGCGCTGACGAGCACCCTGAGATGCTGCTCCCTCGACTGTGCGATATTGACCTTGCCATGGGTCAAGCTGAGAATGACCCCCAAGGTTTTGGCCACGCCGTTAGTAATGGATCATTCAGTAAACTTGCCGGGCCAGGAATGCGAACCGGCTGGCTTGAAGGCTCGACTGCATTTGCCTATGGCCTCTCACAGACGGGTGCGACCAAGTCTGGTGGTTCGCCAAGTCAGTTTTGTGCATCTATTATGGCGGACTTGGTACAGTCTGGGGCTTTACAGGAGCGACTTGCCACGACGCTAAGACCCCAGCTTCAACAACGCCATCGTATCATGATGGAAGCAATCCACAAACACCTGGGGCCCATAGGCGTCGGCATTCGAGACGCCGGTCTACCTGGTGGTACTGTTTACGGTGGCTACTTTGTTTGGCTCACGTTGGAACAGGGTATTTCAGCCAAGACTGTTTCCGTAGCTGCGATGGCCGAAGAGAACTTGGTAGTTGGCAACGGTACTATGTTTCAAGTCCCTGGGGATGAGAAGACTGTCGACCTGGATAACGCGGTCCGACTAACATTTACATATGTCTCCAAGGAAGACTTAACTGAAGGCGTCGAGAGGTTAGCAAGTGTATTACGGAGGATACAAGAAAATCCCACCAAGTACAAAACGTTCGCCAGCACGACCGTTGATGGCGACATCATAGATGACAACAAATAGTTTGGAAGCATACTTAATCATCGGCGCTTTTCATTGATACAAGATCCGTGCTACTGGCATCATCAATTCTGTTGGACTTATGAGGAAGGGTGATTACCGC
This sequence comes from Fusarium equiseti, assembly GCA_003313175.1. Classification (NCBI taxonomy): domain Eukaryota; kingdom Fungi; phylum Ascomycota; class Sordariomycetes; order Hypocreales; family Nectriaceae; genus Fusarium; species Fusarium equiseti. The sequence goes on from QOHM01000007.1 coordinate 1,320,942, forward strand.
TGTACCACTCTCCACTAATGCTTAGCAAGCTATTTTTCTATACAAAGCTTGGAGGCAGGAGGTTCGCATGCTAGCTCATAACCACAGTACTCTATCATATCTCAGTGAGTGATACCCCGAATAGAAGTCACCAGATATTGGTACCATGATGGCTCTTTATGCTTTAGATGCACCAAATTCAGCTCATGGCAGTTTTGATCTTGAAATATACACAGATGTACCATGATTGGAACTCCAATTTCCCGGTTTCCAGTGGCTCCTCCAAAAGTGCTCACGCAAATACTCTACTTCTTTGCGAAGAAGGACATGATATTTCCCTGGCCCTTGGGCGCCGGCTTCTTCGCTTTGGATCCGGTGGACGATGACGGGGTGGGTGCTGGAGCGGTTTTCTTCGCAGGCGGGGGAGCCTCATCCTCTGAGAATGATTCCCAGCCTGGCTCTTGAATCGTGACTTGCGCCAGTTAGCATGTTTACTTTCAAAGGGTCCAGTGACAACTTACCCATGTACCCCTGATCGTCAAGGATTCGCTTCTTCTTCATCACTCGTCTCCTGCCCCTCCTACGCCCATTACTAGTGCTAGAAACAACTTCGGCGGGCTCCTTCTCTTCAATTTTCGCCTCAGGTTCTGGCTCAGGCTCCGGCGCCTCCTCCATCTCTTCGTCGACCTGTTCAGACTCCTTGTCGGACTCTTTTTCATCTTCGTCGTCATCCTCCATCATTTTTCGCAGTGCATCCTCTCGCTCCTGGCGCTTTCTCTTGATTTCTGACGAGTCAGCTGCAGGCTTCGAGCTTGACTTGGTTGCAACAATATCATCATCATCGGCCTCCCCATCATCGGACAGAGCCATGGCTGAGTCCTCCTTTTTGAGAGCTGGCTTAGGTTTAGCTGGCTTAGCGGCCGCTTTTGCAAAGGACTGCATGATACCACCCGACGCGCCTCGCTTAAGAGCCGCTGTTGGTTTCTTTCCACTGCTAGTGGCAGTGGTTCTCTCTTTAGACGGAGGTGCTGATGATTCCTGCTTTGCGGTCTTGGTGTGCTTTGCCTCCGGCCAAGCGGCCGACGCTTCCTGCTTGGGTTTTGCGGTTGGCGCTAAGTTTGCAGCAATTGGTTCTTTCTTAGCTGATTTGGATGGAACCGAGGCAGGTGCTTGGGGGCGACCCTTTCTTTCTCTTCGTCGAGCATTTGGGTTGCTAATGACTCCGTACTTCTTGGATGCAGCGCTGATATCTTCATTTGTCGCATACTCCGAAAGTTGTGTCGTGAGGTCTGACAGCAGAGAAAAGTCTTTTTGGGGATGTGGCGCAAGGCTGTAGACGTGAATCGAAGTCACTTCCTGGTATGCAGCCAAGATGTCTATTGAAGAAGTGAGTTACAGAGCAGTTTAGCAAGCCCGTTATCAGATTGCGCACCATTAAGTTCTTCTTCCCGCACCAGGGTCAAAGTGGAAACTGGAGTTTCTTCTGGCTCAGGCATTGAACTTGTCATTTCCACATCATCGTCAGATTGATCATTGGCCGGGCTCTTGGTGCCATATACCAGATAGGTTGCATGAACAGAGTTGACTTTTTGAGCATTTTGATAATTGTGGAAGTCATAGAGCATTCTAATACTTGTCAGGTCTGGTTATGTGGTTTTCTGCAGCAGACTCACTCCTTTGCGGTGTTGACATGTACATCTAGAGCTCTACTCAGGAGCCGATATGTGATCTGCACTATTTCAGTTTGCCTGTACTTAAAGCGAGAATTGATGGATGGTACAAACCGGTCGTTCTTCACTAAGCAGACGATCTGCTAGAAACTTTGTATGTTCGTCCATTCTATGTTGAAACTCTGCGATGTTTTGGGCTTGGTCGTGATTAGAGGCCTGTTGAAAAGGCGGTTGTGGATGCGCGTTGAAGCTTAATCATAATCAACCCTTTCATTAAAGACACCCAGGTAACGAACGCGTGAGATGGACGCGGAATCACGTGCAAGCCGGACTAGAACAGAAGGTGCGACCTGGCACAAAGCATAAATATCCCTGAATTGGGTACAGTATCGTGTCCTTGAGCGGGGCTATTCTTAAATCGGGTTCTTCATAATGACATCGTCATGCTAGCCATCGCGTCTCCAGCGCGACCAATTTATTCTGGGTCCAGAATCGCAACTTGCCCCCCCTGCTGCACTGGTGAATTTAGTTATTCTTTTTCTTGTACATACCAAGCCAACGTTGCTCCCGGATCTCCTCCGTTGACCTTTACCGATTCCTCCATGGCCGAGCAATATCTTCCCGATTCGACAGATTGGCTCTCAACGCCCCTTAGTGCTCTTGCCGCTGTTGAGAACGCATTGCGATGTCAGGTGTGCAAGGACTTCTTCAAGACGCCCATGATCACTAGCTGCTCCCATACATTCTGCTCCCTGTGTATTAGACGAGTACTGTCCAGCGATGGCAAGTGTCCGCTCTGCCGTGCAACAGAACAAGAGAACAAACTGCGAAGCAATTGGTCATTAGAAGAGGCTGTACAAGCCTTCGTCAGCGCCAGGTCGGCAACTTTAGAATTGGCGCGGGGGAACAAGCTCCAGCCATCGGCGCCCAAGCGAAAGACGGCAGAAGAACATCACGACACTGATGGTGCGCCGAATGGCAAACGGCTGCGTTCGTCCGCGCGATTACAGAAAGCTCAGCCCACAGCTCCTATGACAGAACCAACAGAAGATGACGAAACTATCGAAGTGCCAGACAGCGACGACGATGGTGAATATCAGCCAGAATTAGGTCGGTTTCGAATACTGTATAGATTGCGATTCAAATCTAACCATTTACAGACGATGGTCTTGTGGCGTGTCCAGTCTGCCAAGATCGAATGAAGGAATGGCAGGTCTTCAAGCACTTGGAAACATGTACTGGCCCCAAGACGAAACCACAACGAACCCATGCGAGCAGTTCCAGCTCAATTTACAGCCAACAACGACAGCCCGGGACGGCACCCGAAAGACTCCCCACAATCAATTACTCTATGTACAAAGAACAGGCGCTGCGCAAGAAAATGGCTGATCTAGGCATATCGAACCAGGGCCCCCGTGCTTTGCTTGAACGTCGGCACAAAGAATGGATGACAATATGGAACTCGAATTGTGACGCTGCACGGCCTAGAAAACGTCATGAATTATTACACGATCTGGACATCTGGGAGAGGACACAGGGAGGACGGGCCCCGACTACTGGGCGGGCTGCTCAAAACGCGGCCATCATCAAAGACAAAGACTTCGATGCCGCAGCTTGGGCAGCTAAGCACGACACCTCCTTCAAAGACTTGATTGCAAATGCAAGAAAGACGAGGCTTGAGGCAAAAAGGAAGGCTGAGGAAGCAGCGAAAGAAACTGAAACGGAACAGAATGCCAATACACTTCCCCAAGCGCAGGGTTCGGAGGCTTTTAAACAACACCATTCCTCCCAAGATGGGCGCGCCTTGTTACCGTCCACGACCACTCTGTCAGACGGTCAAGAAGTGTCACATAAAGTTAGTGGGCTGGTGGTCCCCAACATGGCAGGAACAAGAGGCACAACTTATCAAGCATCATCACAACTGGACCAAGGCATCTCATGTTCCAGTGAGCGGTTGGAGGAACCGTCAAGATCTCAACCCGCCATCAGCGAAAGATCAAATATGGACAGACAACCGGTGTGCGTGCACACGGAGGGGACTCTGCATGACACAACATTAAATCACTCCTGACTGGAGATCACCAGCAATTTTTGATGGGGTTTATAGCGGCGTATTGATGGCCATATCAGGTGAATAGATAGAGCATGCATGCATGGAGATGCCACGCAACGATATTAGTGCAGAAGGAAAATGGGCAACAAAGATGCCCTAATGTATAGATTCTAATGAACAATGACCCAATTTGTACAATCTTCCCAAAAAGAAAACGCCCCGGATATCCTACTGCATTGATCATATACACGTGTGAGCCATTGGACCGGCACTAACCACTCACTCTCTTCCTCTTGATATTCTTTGTCGTTGGCATCCCCTATAACGCCAGGTTCGCAATCCCGGTCTCGGCCGTTGGCGTCTGCTCCTTTTGTCGGATTTCTTCGGTCTCACCAGGCACAGATGGCAACTCGTCGAGTTTCCTTTGTGCCTCGGCCGCCTCCCGTTCCTCACGTTCTTTCTCCTCTTCGACCTCCTTGATCTTCTGCTTCTCCTCTTCTTCCTCGCGCTCCTGTGTCTCCATGGCCTCGAGCTCGTCGTCGAGCATGTCCTCGTCGACCACTTGGCCGGTTGACTCGGCCATAATGGCACTCACCTCGTCTGTAGAACTCATCTGCTCGCGCAGCTGATCCATAACTGCATCGACACGATCGGCACCACCAACTTGTTTGTTGAGACTTGCCAGCGCGCCAGAAGAGGCCTCCATAACGTTGACGAGCTGCACATTGTCGGCAGCCTGCTCCAGCTTGGCGGCGACTTCTTCCAGCTGATTGAGAGTCGAATATCGAGTGGCCAAGGACGACTCTGCAATCTTTTTGGATTTGAGAGCTGCAAGGGCCGCAACGCGGTTTTTGCGGGTGACCGCATCTTTGGCTGTTTGCGAGAGCTCGTCAATTCGCGTATTAAGGAGGTCGGTTTGGTGCTTGAGGCTTTCTGTGAGCTCTTTAAGAGATGCTATGGCAGCATCTTCCTTTGTGATGCCCTGTTGCTCTCCGGAACCTTTGATCCTAATGGTGTTCCCGTCGTAATCAATCACCTCTTTATCGCGCGACAAAAACTTCAATAGCACATCTAAGTCATTGTCTGTCAACCGCTGGTCTTTGACAAGAGTAGCAGAGAAGGCCTTTTGAAACTGTGCCCTGCTGAATACGCGGTCGAATCGCGACACCTTATCCGCTATCGAATCGCCCAACTCTTTAGCAGCGGTTTCCATGTTCTTGACAATAACGTATTGGCCAATGGGTAACTTATCGTCACCTCTCGCAGGGTCCACGACACCCAGCTGCCGCAAGGTCCAGCTCATGACACTCCATGGCAAGCCTGCCCAACTGCGCTGATATATACTCTGTTGGGACTTCTCGAAATCGTGGAGAGGTATGAAGTCTCGACCCGCGGTGGCTTCGCGCACTACGGTGCCAAGTGCCAAAGGTTGGCCAAACTCTTTGTGTTCCAGTGAGCGAAGCAGTGAGTCATCTAGTTTGAGGACAAAATGATCAGGACTAAATCCACGGTAGGATATCATGCCTTTTGCGACGAGATCGGAGAGGGCCTGGCGCCAGGCGGAGATGTTGGCTTGGTAACCATCGGGGTTCAAGGTGCGCTGTGATCGGAAATCAGAGTACCGAGCTGGTAATCGTGACCTGATCTAGGTCAGCCAAGCGGCGCTTTGTCAAGAAGTAGGACAGTATCTCATTACCTGCTGAAGCTTGGGTCATTATGGATGAGGTAGTCTGCAAGCTCGCCCATGATCTTCAGTTGAGCACGCCCGTGTGCGTGCACGCTGGACAAATAAGAGTTCGGGGTCAGTGATTCGGTCTGATTGCTTTCTTTGAAATCGCAGGCTCAAAACTGTCGATGCTGGTGGTTTCTGCGTCGTAGGGTATATGATTAAGTCAAAGGTTGAAGGGAGGCTCAAGAAAAAAAAGAAAATGACGACACTTGACATTTATTGGATGCATCCCATGGATGCAGAAGCTGTCCCGTCCGTTGGGGGGCTTGGGCTTAGCCTTAGGCTTCCTCCATGGCTATCACCAGGGACGATGGCCCTTGTAGGTAGTGGGGTTATTAGTGAACCCGGAACCTTATAAACATCCACCCATGAGCATAGAGCTGGAGGGGTCATTAACCGGCTGACCTCCAGACAGAAATCTAAACCCGCAGATCAGAATGGCATGAACAGAGAATTTTGATTAACGACTGCACGAAAGGCTCGATACGCTTAAAGCTGCTTCTCGGAGCAACTATAGGCCTGTTATGATCTATTGTGCTCGAATTTGGGCCAGATGATAAGTCAATCTTGAAAACACGCCCCATGACTAAACAGAAGCGGTAGAGCGGAAAACAAAATACCTAGTACCTATTCACTCCCATAGAGTCGAATGCTTTTTCAGAGCTATAGTTATATAAACTCGTCAAAGCTGAAATCCCTTTGTCAGTTGACTGACCAAAGACTCAAGTGTCTGTCTCCAACTCTTGGCCTTTTCGTCACTCCAAACTGGGATTAGGCAATATTGTGGGCTTTTGATAGGCTGGGATCCTTTTAACTCCAATTCACTGGGGTAAGTCAATTAGTAGGTATCGCGGGGTAAGGAAAGGCCGCTGGTTTACTTGAGATCATTAACTTAATGAATGTCCGTAGGTACGATAGCAATCCTATTCTACCATTGACTGTAAACCATTATCGACTGTTGATAATGAGTTCTATTGCCTTATTAGAGTCAATTAATACCTTATTATGATCTATTTTAGGACCAAGACAAGACATATAGTCTATACAACTTGGATTATTTTTTGTCGATCAAATCGTCTTCATCTCCATCTTCATCTCTACTATCTATCTCAATTCAGATTCCTCCTTGATTTCTCTACAAACCCTCTTTTCAAATCCGATCACACCATCTGCTTCTCCACCTCGGCCCCTTACCTATCTACCTACCCAGTCAACAAATGAATACCCGACGTCTCTTCACTGCCGCAGTCAATATTCTCAACGTCTCTCTTACAGAGTCATACTCACGTTCATTCTCTCCTGTCTTTCGTCCCCTCTTCGCCTATCGTACAATGGTATCAGCTGCTGCCGCCAAACGTCTCACCGGCAAGACTATCCTTGTCACCGGCGCCTCCTCCGGCATCGGCCGTTCCACTGCCCTCGAATTCGCCCGGACTGCGCCCAAGAATGATCTGCGTCTCATTCTCACAGCGCGTCGTGCTGACTCCCTCAAGGAGCTCGCCGAGCAGATCAAAAGCGAGGTTGGTGATGGCGTTCAGGTTCTTCCGTTCAAGCTTGATGTTAGCAACTCTGCGGAAGTAAAGGGCATTGTGGACAACTTGCCCAAGGAGTGGAGGAACATTGACGTTCTCGTCAACAATGCGTAAGTAGTCATGGCACAAAGACATCACGAAATAATGGCTGATGATCAAGAAAGCGGCCTCGTCAAGGGCGTGGCTCGAGCTCCAGAAATTGCCGAGGAGGATATCAACGTTATGTTCCAGACAAACGTTACTGGTCTCATCAACATGACCCAGGCCATTCTACCCATCTTTCTCGCCCGACCTGATGGTGGCCATGGCGACATCATCAACGTCGGCTCTATCGCCGGCCGAGAACCATACCCTGGCGGCGGCATATACTGCGCTACCAAGGCTGCTGTCCGCAGTTTCACTGATAGTTTGCGAAAGGAGCTAATCGCAAGCCGCGTTCGTGTCATCGAGATCGATCCCGGCCAAGTCGAGACTGTAAGCTGAGCTGGATGCTTCCGGGTTATCAGACCAATAGCTGACACAGATGCAGGAGTTCTCTGTTGTGCGTTTCTATGGTGATAAGGCAAAGGCTGATGCTGTCTATGCGTAAGTAATCTCTATGGCCTTTACCTACACTACAGTAAACTAATCACACACAGTGGGTGCGAACCTCTGACGCCCGATGATATTGCTGAGATCATTGTCTTTACCGCTACCGGCCGAGAAAATGTCGTTATTGCTGATACATTGGTTTTCCCGAGTCATCAGGTAAGCTTCAGGCTCAATGCGAAATCGACGAAAGCATTGCTAACCTGTTGGGCGAAAGGCTGGCGCCGGTATCATGCATCGCAAAGGAGCTTAAAGTTCCCAGAGTACTCAAGGCAGAATACCGTAGATCAAGTCACAGGCAGGGTTAGATCAGTTTGGGCAGCCTTCGCAAGTAATGTGCAACGAAACGATGTTGGATTAAACGTTGGTATATGCATTGCTATAAAGTATGTTCTGAAAAAAAAGGATGCAACTATGAAAGCGAGTATTACGGAATGTTCGAAAATTTCTCTTGCCCATAACTCATTTGTCTCCGAAGAGACAGCAGACCATAGTTGGCCGTGAGTCACAGGCCTTCTAAGGCCGATAAATTTGTTCTACCAACGTTCCGTTAAGAACCCATTCTGGGATGAATCGGGCCCTTGCCGTCAACAAGTGACAGCACCGCTGGGTTGCATTCCACCGACCTGAAGTCGAGGCTGGCATATGACACATCACATCAAACCATAATGAAACTGAACCAGAAAGACCGGAAACCGTAATCGTAATTCATCACCTACTCTGATCTTCTCCGGAATTCCATCATCGGATCGGATAGTCCAGTACAGGGGTACCGTAGGTTCCTTTCCCAAGACGCCTCGCTAAAATAAATAGTAATCATCAAAAACACCTCCAAGGGTGTTTATCAAGCACAAAGCCATTTGATCAGGCTCGAGTAAAGTTGTGTAGCAACAGGTGATTGTTTTCGGACCGAGAGCATGATAATGCGATCGTGTCTAATCACCATAGTGTTGGAAGAGAGGCGAGAGCGCCTCGCCGTAGTGGTTACGTCGAATAGCTTCGGCCAGTAGGAACGACAGGTCAAGAACCACAAGCTTGCTGTTGTTGCGGGCTCTATCCTTGTCGATGGGAAAGCTGTTGGTGACAACAATCTGGTCGATGCACTCGCATGCTTGAAGCTGTTCCAGACTGTCGCCGCCAAAAACTCCATGAGTGGCCATGCAGTAAACCTTTTTGGCACCGCCCTTCTTCACCACAGTCTCAGCAGCAGCGATCCAAGATCCAGCCTTGTCGATCATATCGTCCACGATGAAGACGGTACGGTTCTTGACGTTTCCAACCAAGGTGATGAGATGCTCGGCGCCAGGGTCTTCAAACGCATTGTCTTCCTCGTCAGAACTTGCCGCAGCATCGCCAGATCCGCCAAGAGACTGGGGCTCAGGAACAAAGAAGGACGATGCATGCGACATCGTCATCGGATCATCTTCGACACTGCCTTCGACAACTGATCGATCAGGAGAAGGATAGTCGTCCTCAACAATCCGACCTTGGACCAAGCGACCCTGTGTAACCTCAGACGCCTTATGATCATCGTAGTCCGTCTCACCGTTGACTGAGTCGTCAGGGGATCCCGCAGGTGGTGTGGCATTTGAGTCCTCCGACTTAGCCACGTTGTTGCTGGGTGCACGAGCGGTGCCAACTCGGGTAGGAGATCCCTGCGAGTTGGTTACGATTCTCGAGGTACGAGGAGGGGGTGTTTCCCTCTTGGGTGTGACCTCTGGCTCGGCCGCACGCTCGGGCACTGGGGGACCGCGATTGGGGATGGGACGATTCGACTCCAAGGGTGTCGGCTGGCGCTCGACGTTATGATCAAAATGTCTCATGATCATACTAGCCGTCATGTTGCTAACACGCTTCCTGTCTGTGGTGACGATACCAAAGTTGAGCTTCAGAGCATCTGCAAGCGATGTCACACGCTTGGTTCCTCCAGCATTCTTGGACACCACGACCGCCTCGCGCCAGTTAGGCACGCTGTGGCGGATCCATTTAGCGAGGATAGGCTCGGCATGCAGGTTATCAACGGGACACTTGAAAAAGCCTTGCATCTGAGACGCATGGAGGTCGACAGTGATAACGTGCTTAACGCCCGCAACGCCCAACAAGTTCGCAAGCATACGAGCAGTAATCGCACCTCTATGCGACTTCTTCTTTGATTGGCGACTGTAGGGAAAATAAGGCAGAACAGCTGTTTGGGATGACAAGTGAGCCGATTGAGGTCTCAAACAGGGGAAGAGAACCACGAACCAGTAACTTTGTTAGCAGAGCCGCCCTTGCAGGCTGAGATCATAATGAGAAGCTCCATGATAGAATCATTGATGCTGGGGCTGCCGGACTGGACAACGAAGACATCCTTCTCTCGGACACTTGTCAGAATTCTGACGCTCGTTTCGCCCTTGAGTAACCGGTTAGCTCAAAGCACGCAGTTTTCTTGACTGCCAGATATGGGCCAGGATGAGTCGATGCATCGAGAAGGTCGGGATGGTTTGCCAAAGTAGGGTTATGTTGAATAACTTTGGCCACGAGGGCAAGGGAAGCTCACATTGGAAAACTGCGTAAGCTCGGCGCTGGCAGGATGCATACCCAAATTCTCACAGATTTGACCCGTGAGAACTGGGCATGAATTGCCGGCAAAGATCAGTGTGTTGCGCATCTTGACCAGCCCATCAACCGAAGTGGAAAGGGTGACGCGTGGAGTTGAAAGAAGAAAACAGAAGAAAGAGGTGGGAAGAAGGAGGAAACTTTTTTAAGCTTGCGTTCCACCCCGGGATGGAGCTTTTTTTTTTCGTCGCTTCCGTACAAGAGACTGTGTGAAACTCGTGTCTATAACACTGTATAGCCTCACTGATGTATAGGCTCTTAGCGGATGTGTAGAAGCTTTTTTGGACAGGCAGTGCTGTAGGCAATACAGTGTTGATAACTGAGCCCCCTCCCCGCAATCATTAAACCAAGCGGGGCATCCCGGAAGTGCGTCACAAACTGTCACGGTCTTGTAATTTCTAACATTTATCGGGGATCGAAATGCTCCTGCCTGCTGGAAGGTCATTGTACCTTCCCTAGCACCTAACATTCTTTCTTAGATACAATTCAAACCTTGTTGAGGCCCAGTTTTACATGTCTGATAATATTAAACCTAAATAAAATCAGTAATTTACAATTACAAAACTCGTACATACTGAACTCTGATTGTTATCTTTTTTATAGTACATACATCCAATGAGAATAGCTTAGTACTTAACTCAAGAGGTAAGTCAGTACTGTAGGTACACAGCGAGCCTTGATCCCTAATGAACTTAACTTATTCTCAACAAGGTTAGCAACTAACTAACCTTCGCAATTATCCATCAGTCAATCCGTCAAGACTTCATCACTCAATGTTCATACTAATAAGCCCAGCCAGTTAATCGACCCCTACTCCACCTGCCCTTCACCCCACATCACTGACCATTTTCACAGCCTACACACAATAAAACACCAGTGCGAACAATTATACACAGACACAGACAACGTCTGCATACGACTTTTCAAGCTAGCGTAAGCTTTCGGTTTCGAATCCTCAAGAACATTATCTAATGTTAGTGGAGATATAGTAGCGATCCCAAAGGGGAAAAGAAACTGGCAACTTAGACTATCCCTTCAATATGGGGATCCCCCGTCTAATTTCTACCCTGGAGCCCTACGTCGTTCATCAAGTTCTCGACAACAAAAGTGTGGTTATCGATGGTCCTGCCCTGGCCTATCATGTTCTTTATATCTGCATCAGACATGGAATTCCTCAACCGTCGTACGAAACTTTGGGAAAGACTGCCATAGCCTGGCTAGACGAACTGACCCGACGCAGTGTCATTGTGTATGTTTGATGTTCTTGCTGAGTTGATAGATATATACTGATACCACATATTAGCGACGCTATATACTTTGATGGATATTTACCTCCAGACAAGGCGCCTGTTCGTATGCACAGGATGATTGAAAGTTTCAATCAGTTAAAGAAGACCCATTCCGCCGAAACCAGTGGCTTCTTTCCAACATACTTCACAACGCCTTTTGAATCGTCTCCAACTCTCTTCTCGGCTGCTAGGCCTCCACCGGGGAAGCGAGCAATACCTCCTAGCTTTCATGTTCCTGCTATAATTGACGCCCTGAGATCATCGCCACGCTATGCAAGTCTTGTTTGTCTCGTTCCAGGGGAGGCTGACGCATATTGCGCACAACATCTATCACAATCAGGTGGCACAGTCTTGACCTCAGATTCCGACCTTCTCGTCCACGATTTGGGAGAGGGAGACGTCGTTTTTATTCGTGACATATATCTCGACCAGCAGTCACGTCTTGCATGTGCAAGCTTCAGCCCTCCACATATCTGTGAGAAACTCAAGCTTGCGTCATCTGCAGAAATTTGTCGATTTGCATACGAGCGAAAATCTTCCCCACATTCGACTCTCCCACAACTCCTACAAGATTGTATACGGCCACTTGCTGACCAGATCGGGTATGCTGAGTTCTGCCAGGAATACCAAGACCATGCTGTTGCTCCCATACCTGTTTCTGTTTATGGAACGCCCATACGGATCGACTCTCTGGACCCGAGGATATCGGAGATGGTGCTGCAGCTGGGACATACAGGCGTTCAAATGGATAGAACGGATGACCCCAAGATGTTCCTCCCCATCCTTTTGGAAAGTCCAGAACGGGGAAGTGCCTGGGAGCAGAGTACATCGATCCGACAGCTGGCCTACACAATAGCACGCTGGGCTATCCCTGGAACATCTTCGGTTGTGCAAGAGTATCGTCGCGTGAACACCTCAGTACAAAAAGGGCGACAGGTTCCCATGCTCCCCGAAAAAGTGGCAAAAGCCTTGGCGCGAGATATCACAAGACTGATGTCTACGATTAGATTAGTCACGGGCAGCGACAATATTCGAGTATGGCACATAATTTACCTGACTTTGGATATTCGACATTGTTACGAAGAGGGTAGACCTTCGCACATGTTGCAGACAATCGAAGCGAGCCTGCAGAAACCATTGCCCAAACGAGTTTCTTGGGACACTATTCACTTCGTAGCGCAACTTCAAGCAGCTTACTACTCATTTCGGCTTTTGAAGCAAGTTTTATCACTTGGACAGCCCGCAGGGGTCTTGCCGGAACTGCGAGACATGTTATCATCATTACCACCCCTGACGGAGTGCCCTGATATCGATAGAACGCTCGAATTCCTACAACCGACCAGCAGCACGGGGGTTTACGAGATAATCGCTACATCTGTACCGTTGCCAAATGTTGATGACAGTTCAAAGCGTAAACGAAAGGATAAGAATAAGAAGCGAAAGGTTACCAATCAAGATTCGCCCAAAACGAAAGCGAGGGTTATAAAGTCGGGGACAAGGAACATGTTTGATGTTCTATCCCATGAAAGCTAATGGTTTGGATTGAAACCTTGAATACTATCAATATTACAAGTCCAGGTCTGCCACATCTAGTTTCGTGTAATCACTGCGACGCAACAACTGCCTAAAAGTAGTAATCCATCCGACTGGACTCATGAATTGTTATTGACTCGCATATTAAATCACGCAATTGCATCTCTTTACGCTGCCACCTAGCCATCCGTATGTTCGTACATCATCACCCAGATACTCATACAATTATTTACTTCCAGCTTGGCTAACCCCATGAATGTCGTCCAGAAGCAGAGACAATGGACTTGCTTCTTCCTCGATATCGTTCACGTCCCGAAGTAAGTTTTCTTGAGAGTTGCCGTTCCCCGCAGATTTGATAATCCTCCATGCTCGGCGGAATTCATCCCGAATAGAAACAATTCCGTTGTGGGTAACAGTTCGAGCGACGTTGTGATCCAGCTCGAACGGGTCCTCAATAGCAAAGAGGTAACGATGGCGAACTTCCTTGAACTCGGTATTCTTGGGCGCTCCATTAACCGGTTTGAGTTGTGTCATTGCCTCCTTCCCAGCATGCTCCTTGGCATCTTCTGATGTTGAAGCTGCTTGTTCGGCATGGGGCTGGGGGTGAGCTCCCAAGTTTTGAGCTTCAATGACTGTCTTGGCCCCTGTCCAGCCTTTGTCTTGCTTTGTCTGCAAGCCACCAGGGGTACGAAGACTAAGAACATCTCTGCCCCAATCAAATCCTCTACCTGAGGAGGTACTTAGCATGCTGCTATGGGCATAGTATTCGAAGAAACCGCGTAATAGATGTCCAATAGTATCGCTGTTCCTATTGAGCTGGTTTGCACGGGCGAGACGTAAGATGTCTTCCTCATTGCGCCAAAACTGGACGTTGTGACCTCGGCAACTCGTCATGTTCTCGAACTCGACAGGGGAAAGTCCTGGTGGGAGCGGCGGAGCAAATAGCTGCAGATTGGGGCAGACAAAAGGGTCAGCGACGTTGACCAGGTAGTGAAGGACCATCAAAACGTAGCCGTAGCTGCTCAATGTCCCACGATAGCCAGAATTGATGCCCCGCACTTTTGCCCAATGCTTCACAAATAAGACCATGGGCCGGACACGAGGATCGGTATGAGAATAACAGCGCAGAAGTGCCGTATTATGAAGAGCCAAATGTGCCGAAAAGTTGATATCGCATTGAACACCTGCGCCCATCTTAGGGAACTCCAGATGGTCCTTGTAACGATCGCGCGGCTGATTGGGGGCCATCTTATGTGGATCGGGCAACTGACGGATTCTCGTTACAAGGTCCAATGTACTTGAGGCCAGTGGGATCGAGAATCCATCGCCAAAGTCGTTGTTATCAGCTTGCTGCAAAGGAGATCGAAGCAATGAGACGTAATTCTGCACATCTTGAACAACGGCAGCATCATACAAATCCTTGTCGAGCGCCCGCTCAAATTCCCATGCCAGATGTATGCTCTTGTGGAGAAGGCCGATGCCTCTAAACGTCAGTGATTTAGGACGGGTGGCAATGAAGCTTTGTAGTGTTTTTCGTATATCCTCTTGATGAATACCAGAAACATACTGAGTGATGAGGATATCTGTCCACTTTGATGCGACTTCCTGATTAGCAGGATTCAAGCCGTTGAAAATATACAAAGCTCTCGTGTAATAAGACACTGGTGTCTCATGTTGGCCCTGCTCCAAGGTCACGAATTGCACGGAGGGGGCCTTCTTAAGCTTGTCAAGGGCCAGTTGAAGTTCCTTAGTATATGATATCGGATCGATTCCAAAGTTCTCCTTGCATTGAACGTCCTCCCAAAGCTTCAACGATTGCTCAGTAAGGAGGCGTGAGGGTTGGCTTCGCTCTTCTACACCGCTCTCCTCCCATAGCAGCCGAATCTGCTCACCTTCCACTTGAGTATAAACACCAAGCAGGGATCGTTTGACTGGTGGATCTGTAACGCTCGAGAATGTAAGAGAAGGATAGATGCGCAGGCGATCTCGGAGGCATGCATCTGTAAGACCGGCGACAAAAGCTTCGCTGACCCTGTTCAACAAGACCCAGTCGTGATCCACGAAGGAGCGGTAGTTCGAGATTGTCACATCACGGCCACTGGCCCGACGAAGAACTCGTTTGGCCAAGCCGTAATACGAAGAAAGGGAATTCTTTGGTCCTTGCTTGAGCTCAACTACTTTCGATTCCCCTGTGCCAGCGTCTGAAGAGGTAATTTCAGCAGTGACGGATACTTTGCTTGAATCCTGGTTGATATGATTTCGGCCATTGTCTTGATCTTGAGATGACGTGTGCTGATCGGCATCATCATCATCGTGACCCTCATGAGCCTCGTCGAGCCCGTTCTCCCATCGAAAGCGTTCTTCAAGGAGACCTTGTCGCAGCTTCTCTGGTGGAGCCTCGCATAGCTTGATGATAGGGACTCTGGTACGAGTAAGCAACCTAGCGCCTAGACCAGCCTCCAAAAATGCCTTTTCCAACAAACGCGGAATAGGGGAGCCCGGCGCATCTGGCTGGGTGGCTGACATTGGAGAAAGAAGTCCAAGATCCATGTCAGAAGCCTTTGTTGCGAACCCGGAAGATAGACTGCCGAAACACTTGAGTTGAACCGTGAGAGGATGGAATTCTGCTTCAGGCCTTCCTTCCTTCTCATGGGTAGCAATCACCTCCCGGCTGATGGCTTCGATGCGGCAACGGAAGTCTTCTTTATCTGCAATCTCAGATATCCCAATCTCAGAATTGGACACCACATCAAAGCAGAGTTGATCCAGTAGAGCAGCCTGAGCTGCAACCTCTTCAGGATGAAATTGAACAGCACGCCTGGCATTGTACAGGTAACCACCGCCGCGATTTGGTTGAGCGAGCATGGGGTCCTGGCGGCCGTGGTTGGGAGGCTGGAAGTGGTCATGCCCACGAGGTCTAGGCTGCTGAGAATTGTTCCATGAGCGCTGCGCGTATGGGCCGCCCTGGCGATTTTCATTGAAAGCTCCTCTTGGCTGAAAATCGACGTGAGCTTGCCTTTGATAAGGCTGTGACGCCCTCGAATAATGAGAGTTTGGGCTTTGGTAGCTCCTGTTCTGAGATTGCTGTTGAGGTCGATGGTCAATCGATATGGAAAGTTGGGAGCTCATTTGACGCCTCTGTGCTTGGTTCAGGCGCTTGCGGGCTGGTTTGGGCGTATGGGAGACACTTTCGGATGATTCTGCTTGAGCACTACTATTTTCGGTGCCATGTTGGGAGACTGGAGCAGACTGCGAAGAAGCGTTATGCAGCGAACCCTGTGTTGGCGTCCCGTTGGAGATGATGAGATTGCGTAGATGGTTCTCCAGGCCCGAAGGAGCAGGGTCTTCCGCTGAAGGCCCCTGACTCTGAGAGACCATGGAGGGCTTAGACATGAAGATGTTATAGATGAATAGCAGGCAGAGCAACAAGCCTAATTAACAAGTCCTGACTGCCGCAGCTCGGATCGCAAGAGGTAAAAGCTGTCGTGTAAGAAATCTGACTAGGGTATGAATAGGCGCATCCCGTTCGTCCAGCTTTCTTGTAGAAAGTTCAGGTTTCCTTAAGAGTCTTCTGGAGAAAAGAAGAGGCATAAACGTATAGACTGGAGCTGTTGTGCAGGCTATGATTGCGTTTGGGTCTGGATTGCTTCTATTCAACTGAGGGAGGGATCTGGTGAGCAAACAAGGGTATGCGCCTCAGTGCATTGCTTCAACAATGGGGAAGGAATGAAAAAGGATATGGCCCAAGGGCATAAAAAGAAGCGGTTCGAGTTCTGCAGAGTAAGTTTCGTACAGTGATTTCGAGAGAAGACTGAGTTTGGGGCAACACAGCCATGCAAGATGATGTTGAAGCTTGCCTAGTGGGACCTCCACAAAATGCAGCTACATATGCGCTCATGGCTCAACGATACCTTAGTAGTAGGTTAGATGCATCACAGTGTCAGGCAAGCATATTCTTACTCCTATTCATGCTTACGCCCCGCCAAAACTCCACTGTAGCACGATCTTTTACACAGTGCGGTGCTGCTTTGAAGATTGTATGTACAGGTACCTACAAGCGTACGCTACACTACTATCTTAGGTTAGGTACCTATACGGATGATCAATTCAAACAGCTGAATCACTCATTATTTGACACCAACACGGCAGTATGTATCATTTTCTGTCTCTAATACCTGACATAAAAACAGCATGTGTTGCCTTTAAACTCTTGAGGGTAGGTGAAGGCACGAGTAGGAATGGAGCTACCCACCGTTTTGGTGGCTGAACAGCTTTCTTTTTGCACAGCCACATATGGTCTATCCCTTTGTCATCGTCATAAGGTCTGAGTGAGTAGGTGCGCCTGGCTCAGCATCTTTGTTCGTGCACCAACCTAGCATCCTTTTTGTCAATAAAAACAAAGAGGAATTCCTTGCACGATTTGCTGCCGCCGATCCCCGCTAAATATCAATCATCGAAACTGCCTTTGACTTTCAATCGAAATTGCTCCAATCTTTCGAGCTACCGCGCGTTTAGATCCTCCGTCGCGCCCGGCGCAAAGCTAGGCTACAGGTTAAAACCTGCTGCCTCCGAAGCATTCATCACAACAGATATTTCGAAAAGTCACGTCCATCTCACCAACATGAGCGCGCCACCACCCCCAGGAAACCCACCGGCTAATGCGCCTGCTCATCCAAATGGCGCCTCGAAGAGCAAGAAGGCCAATCCCCTCAGACCGATGCGGAAGAAGCCCGCCAATCCTATGGTTTCTCGAAGACCACCGCCGAGACCTGCGGCGCCATCTGGCTCAGGGGCACAGAACGGAGCGAAGCCAAACATCGAAGAAATCCGAAGGCAGAATGGAGGATGGTCAGAACCACCGCCGGCAGTATACAGTGACATCCCCATTATGACAACCAAGAAGGCTCTCCTCGACGGTATACGTTATCACATGATGAAATTCACCCAATCAAAAGTGGGCGACAGATCCATAGACCCAACCGATCAGGATGACTTCGCACGCCCTGTAACCTTACACCGGCGAGACGCTCGCCAGCCTCCTCCAGGAAGAGCTGTCAAGGTGGAAGCACCTGAGGCCCCGCAACCCGACGAGCAAGAGGCAGAAAGGCTGGCACAAGCCAAGGCGGAAAGAGAAGCTCAACGCGCGATCGACCAGGCAAAGATCGCACCTGTTGCCAAGGATCCCAATCCTAAGCGGCCAAAGAAGCAGAAAGAAGAGAAGACCACATTCAACAGAGCGCCGAAGACAGACGCTGCCAAGAAGGAATCGGATCTTCGATATGAGGAGGCTCTTCCATGGCATCTTGAAGATGCAGAGGGCAAGAATGTATGGGTCGGCAACTACGTTTCTGCGCTCTCTGAATCAAATGTGGCGTTCATGATAGACCAGTCAGTCTTTCGTATGGTACCCCTAGAGAAGTGGTACAGGTTCACTTCGAAGCCCCCATTCCAACCTTATACTATCGATGAAGCTGAAGCTCTCATGAACAAGAAAGTAGACGTCGGTCGCTGGGTTATGAAGGACGAAGAGAAGAGAGCAGGGCGACAGGATTTGGAAGCCACTCGACGGATGTTCTACGGAGGCGGTCAGATGGTCAAGACGGAAAGTGCCACGTTCAAGGCCGCTTCACGATCGGAGAAACTTGACCATGACGATATTGATTTTTCAGGTGATGAATTCCAGGATGACGACGAAGCACCTATGTTTGAAAGGAACGATGACGAGGATACGAAAGACGCCAAAGAACGTATTCGACGAGAGCAGCTTGGTGCCAACTTATTCGGTGAAGGTGACGAGGGGGAAGTTGACAAGGAGCTGGATGAACAGTTGCAAGAGGAGATCATGCGTCAGAAGCTTGGTAAAACAACCAAGAAAGCGCTGATCAAGCGAGATCAGGAGAACATCTATGAAAGCGACGACTCTGAAAACAATCCCTGGAGCAGCTCAGTAAGGCGGTTACCACACCCACAATTAGAATGAACTAACTAGTGTCAAGTCCGACAACAATTCATCCGATGAGGATGAAGACGAGGAGAAGAAGGACGAAGAGAAGAAGGATGAAGAGAAGAAGGATGAAGAGAAGAAGGAGACTGGCAAGGACGACAAGGGTCAAAGTGGCTCTGGTTCTAAGGGCACTAATACCCCGTCGGGAAAGAAGCCTGAGGGGTCTAAGAAGAGCAAATCACTCAAAAGGGCCGGCTCTCCAGCACTCTCGGAGTCTAGCGGAAACGAGTCTTCCCGGAAGAAACTTAAGAAGAACGTTACATCTGCTGCGGATAGTAGATCTGGCACTCCATTACCTCAGGGGGCAGCTGCGCGCCGAGCTATGGGAGCTGGGTCTGGTAGCGACGGCGAGGCTACTGCTGGCGAAATGTCAGATGGTGCCGCATCCAAGAGGAAGAAGTTGAAGCTGGTCAGCCACAGTGCTCGGGGCACTCCCTCGGCCTCTCGAGCTGGCAGCCCCAATCCACCAGGTGGTAAGTCGCTGTTTTGGCAATTTCGAAGTCGAAAACAACTAATATTCTCTTCTAGCCACTTCTCCTGGATCTCCCGGAGGATCGATTGTCGAACCAGCCGAGATTCTGGAAAAGATTCCAGACGAGGGCATCACCATCGGTGAGCTCATTAAGCTCTTCAACCATCGCTTGGGTGACCGGCCGGGTCAAATGCCCAAGACTGAATGGATTCAGTTGGTTAAGAGAATTTGTGCATATGGATCCGATAAGAGACTGCGCCGTAGATCATGAGCAATGAGATACCCGGTTGGACGAGGTGTACTTTTTGGTGACTTCGTTGGTAGCTTTACTTGAGAACCGACAAATGACATTGGGACGCGAGAAGGATAGAATTTACACTTTCAGACCATCAGCTGCAGCGACGAGGGTTGCAAAACGCTAAGAAAAGGGTATAAATTAGAGTAATTATATAAGAATGTGCCCGTCTACTCATCCATTTGCCATGAATAATTCAACCCCTTGTTCCGTTCTCTGCGATTGATCGCCTTGAACCTCTCTGCCTCGAATCCATTGCCGCGATCAACGCCATCCCAGCGATACCCTGGCTTGATTCCGTAGCGATTTGGCGGTGCTGCGCCAGCATATACCGGCTTCCGTTTCGACTTCTTCCCCTGTTTGTCTTTGTCTTTCTTCTCGCTCATGAACTGCATCATGGGATCATTCCAACGGTCCTGTTCTTTCATTTCTTGATTCATTTCTTCGTCGTCGACTGTGCGAGCAAATGACATAAGTTTGGCGTCTTGAAGCTTCTCGCGTCGTTTGCGGGCCTCCTCAAGCTGCACATCGCCCTTGAGAGCTTCTTTAGCAAGCCGTTCTTTCTCCTCTGCCTCAGCGGCTGCGCGTCGTGCTTCGGCCCGTTTCATAGATACGTCGATTCTTCGACCAGTTGCGTCTCGGTATACTGTCTCTTCCTCTTTGGCTGATTTGCGATGCTTTTCAAATTCCTCACGTTCTTCTTTTTGTCGTCGCTTAAGCTGTGCCGATACGGTTGCGGCGCTTTGCAATCCAGCATGCGTTCCATCGCTCATTTTGACAGCTGAACCATCATCCTCTACCATTGGCATATCCTCGTCTTCATCGCGGGCTGCACTCTGCTCCGCCGCTGCTGATGCCAGAATCGCGTCTGCAGCTGCCGCAGAGTCATCCTTTCCTGTCGCGTCGCCCCCTACCGACTTCCAATTACTCTTCTTGGTTTTTCGGAACTCGGCAGATTGCCCCGATATCGTGACCGGGGCATCTAGACCTTCATCGTCTTCTTGCGCATTGGTATTGCCCCAACCCGAATCATCGTCGTCGGTTATGAGAAGGCCGTTGCTGGCTTCGGCGCCACGCTTGCGTTTTCGCTTCTTTGCTGGTTTTGGATCCGCAACTAGATATTTTGAAGCCAAGTACGCCGATAAGTCTGAAGGCATTGCGTTGTCTGTGTCGTGAAGGGAAGTATTAGTTCTCTAGAAACTTTACCTGACATTTGCCATGGCTCGATGGCTGAAGTAGACTTATGCAGCTATCGAGTGTCGCGACTATAGCCCCGATAAAGTGATCTATAGGTCGACGTTCCCTGTCTGCCCGGGCGGGCTGAGTCCACCTCCATGAGGTACCTAGGTAGGATACGTACCACCACCATCCCGCCCCAGGTTTCCACATCGTTGCCCAACCTTTGTCGCTAATCAAGACCAAATCCTTAGAGTTGCAGCTACATTCAAAATCACCCGTTGTGTCGTTCTTTCCAGCAACAGGATCATGCCGAGCCGACCTGGTGTTCTAACAGTCTGCGATTCATTACCCACTTGCGCACCCTAATCTACCGAAACTCGAAACCTGGATACTACCTACACATATTCTCAAACCCCCTACGATAACAACCACCCAATATTATCGTAGCGAACTACCATTCCCGTCGCCTTCATGCCACAACCTCTCGAGAATGAGGCCACGCCTACGGAACCACTTCAGGCGTTGCCAGCAGCTGCTTCTGCCATCAAGTTTACGAAATCACGACACTCCACCCCTGTCCTAGAATCGTTGCCGTTATCGCAATCCGAAACCAACCTTGCCTTTCGTCGCTCCAACCCGTCCGCCGCTTCCCTATATGCTTCAACCCTCTCGCCGCCCGGATCGCGTTCCATATCACCGGCCGGCCGAGGCTCACCCGCTCGTGTACTCTCCCATACCGTCTTCGATGCACGGCCTAATCGACTCCCCGAAACTGGGGGAGACAGCTCCGAACCCCTGAATCTTGTGCTTCGAGCATTTGTTCCCCATGTTTCAATCTATACTTCCGAAGATACGGACGCTTTGATGGGTGAGAAGGGTTTTCGAGGTGGCTTATGGGAACTCCTCCGCCCGTTTGGTGAAGACGTGCAAGGCAAGATCACAATCAGGGATAGTAATGGCATGAGCAGAGTAGCAGAAGGGTTCTCTATCAGGTTTACACGATTCGGTGACAATATTGAACACCCCGATCCCACAGTATCGGGTTTCAGGAGTCTTGCGTCGTCGCAAGGACAGAACGGCAGCCAAGCAAGCACATCAAGAGACAAGCAATTCCTTGCTGATGTGGAAGCTGTGGTGGACAGGCATTTGTGCTACGCCGAGCAATCTTTTGCGGTCTTGCCGCGTTACGGCATGTTCGCCGATCAGAACACAGCGTCAGAAGCGACATCGCCATACTATGCACTTTACCTACGCCGCTTACTATCTGGTCTTCCCATCTCACCCCACGAAACCTTTTCTCATCCAGTAACGTGTGTTATCGCCGTCAGCTCAAGGAATCCGGATCCAATCTCGGAAATGAGAAGGCTTTACACGGAAACAAACGAAGGAAGTAAGAAGCTTCCTCCCTGGGTCGATAGCGAATTCATCCGATATTATGTGCTGGTTCATGACGAGGAGACGGATGACATCATACAATCTATGGGTATATTCGAACAGATGAAGCGACACCTTGGAATTCATTGTCACCTTCTACGATTGAGGAGCAGCCAGAGTGCAGAGACCGACGATGACAGCATTCCATTGCCCCGCAGCGACTGGATGTCAGCTCATGAAGAACTCGAGGACATCCGGCAGAGTGAGGATGATGAGGATTTTGAGGATCCAACACGCTACATATTCGAATCCGATGCTACTGCCATCCGTACGTTTGTGCGTGAAATGGTAACCATGTCTATTATACCCCAAATGGAGCGAAATGTCTCTATCTGGAATGATCAGGTTGCCTCTAGACGAAGAGGTATCACAGGCCGCTTCATGAATTTGTCGAGGAAATGGGCATTCGGCGGCAGCTCAAGGAATTCAACAGGTGGCACCAGCAACTCTAGAGACAACTATAATGCTGCTGGATACTATGGCTCAGAAGCTCCTGAGGCCATCATGCGGAAATTGGCAGATTATGCCTTCATGTTAAGAGATTGGAAACTGGCACACTCGACGTATGACCTTTTAAGGTCCGACTTTAGTGATTCTAAGGCCTGGAAACATCATGCCGCGGCCAATGAAATGGCTGCTTTGAGTCTTTTGATCTTCCCTCAACAAATGTCGTCAAAGAATCGCGCTGAGACAATTGACCAAATGCTGGAGGCTGCATTCTACTCCTATAATACCCGATGCAGTGCTCCCTACGGGGCTTTGAGAAGCCTATTGCTCGGCCTTGAACTATTGCGGTTGCGAAACGGTACAAACATTGATGACGCTGGTCGATGGGGAGTGAGGCTTCTTGAGTCCAAGATTTCAGGTATCGTAGGCGACGCCTTGATAAAGGAACGACTCGCTGTTTGCTACGGTTCCAAGGAGGGTGTTGGAAGCTGGCACTGGGGTTCACGTCGCCGCAAGTCAGCAACATGGAGTATTCTAAGTGCAGATGCTTGGCTTCAGCAGTCTAGACATATTCAAGCGCGACGATGCTTGGATGAAGCCCACAGGATGTACTCAACTTTACCCCATAAAGAGGGTATCTCCAAGTTTGGGGCGGCAGGGCACTTTATGGCTTCATTACAGCATAGCTTGGCCGAGTCACCAGACGCTTCAGACAACGACGATGGAGACGACGGGGATGATGGAATTGATGAGGAGAGCGAGGCACTAAATGATATGAGACCGCGACGGCTGAGTGCAGCGGCAGCTGACATGTTTCGAGATACGAACAAGGAGGAAAGCAGTACTACAGATGATGGTACGTAAGGAAATACAATTACCACGAATTCAAAGACAATATTTTTTTGACATGCACCATCTTATCGAATGTGACTGCAGAATTGCCGGCCAGACCATCTCGTGGTCTAGCCCGCTGGCGTTCCCACGAGGTTGTGAGGCAATTCACGATTTCCCTATTGAGTAAGTGCTCGATATCTGAGGTATTGCATCAGGCAGTTCTATCATAACTATTGTGGGGAGCATCCTCGAACTTCAGAAGGGTTCATCTCCTTTCTTCGCGGTCTTTAGTCAAGATTTCATCAAGAACATTGCATGTTCCATGCTACGACACCTAAAACATTTCCAAAGCCTTGACGTACTATCCTGAATGGTACCTGATCCAAGATAGAGGTTACACAGGCGACTTATCTACCCTGACCGCGACGGCGAGTAGCCTCTTCTGCCACAACCACAGCTCGCTGTTCTGCTATCAAGAGACGCTGCTTACGGAACGCACCAAATGCGGAAATGACGGAACAGGCTGCAACGACAGTTGCTACCTTCATCTCTACTTTGAATGCGTCAGCATAGGTATAACGAACAACCGACCACTGTGAGTTGGAAAGTGGAGTTTCAGAGCTGCCAATCGTCGCTTGCTCGTAGGGAGTCAGAATGCCAGCGAGGTATTGTGAACTCTTCTCATTGAGTAGAGCCGACGAGGTCGCTATGCCCAGGCTGCCGCCCAAGAGTCGCACCTGGGAGAGAATGCCTTGGGCAGGGGCTGGTGATTGTTAGCATGATCCCTTGCTTTGAAATGGCGGCACTCACCATAGTCCCGAATGGGCACTTCAACCATCGACAGCATGGTCGACGAAGCGACAGTCAAGCCAAAACCAAGACCGCAGAAAGTCATATAGCCCAGCAACTTAGCATCCTCCGACTCATGTGACAACGAAACAAGCAAACCGCAACCAAGTGTCATGAAACATGATCCAATCAACAGTGACTCAAAGGTGTAATTCTTTGTGTTGTTGATCTTTCCTGCTACTATGCTGCCAATGGCGGAGGACCCCAGCATGGGAAGCAACATGACGCCTGCAACAAGGGCTGACTTGCCGCTGACGACTTGAAAGCGCAATGGGATCGCATAGATGAGCAACAGGTAAGGGAACCCGTTAAGAAGTGTGTTGATGACAGCAGTGGAGTAGACCCTACTTCGAAAGATATTGACTGGGAAGGCCGGTGCAAATCGATCGTACCAGCGATGTTGAATAAAGATCTGCCATGACACCAACAGACCGCAAGCGAACAAACCACAGATCAGGGGGGCAATGAACATGGCGGTGTTCCATCCTTGGTTGGATGGTTCGGTCCCAGCACTCTGAAAAGAGAAGACAATGAGAACTGCGGCAGAGATAGCAAGCAACGATCCCAAAAAGTCAAGTTCCTTCCAAGCACGTCTTTGTTGGGATGGGAGGTATCCAGCCTTGGGCCAGGCAAAAACGAAAATTGCAAGAGATACGAATCCAACCGGTCCACTGGATTTCCTTCTATTAGCTCAATACGTAGATATGCAGCAGCAGAGGGCTTACTTGATCCAAAACACCCACCTCCAGGAAGAGTAATGTGTCAAGATACCACCAAGTACAGGCCCAAGGACGCCTGAGACGGTAATGACCAAACCAACCATAGCCGCCATGTGCTGCTTGAGGTTGTCTGGACTCAACTCTGGCATCATGATCATCGTAAGAGCGTACAGACCTGCCTTGGTTAGACTTATAGGCCACAGCAGAAGATAGTTATGCATACCTGAGCCGCCAACGCCCTGCAAAGCACGAAAGGCAATGAGTTGATTGAGGGTCTGAGCGAAACCACACGCCAGAGAGAACACAAAGAAGATTATGTAGGCTGCAATGAAGGCATCACGACGTCCGACAATGTCAGATATGCGAGCAAAGACGATGGCACATCCTAGATAAGCAAGGGTGTAGGCAAGGGCGACCCAGTTGACATCTTGGAGGACTTGAAAGTCAACACCGATGCTGTGAAGGCTGGTAGCAACGATAGATGTGTCTATCATAGATAGGAATAGACCTAGAAAGACTCTTGGATAACAGGTGCGTTAGCAATATAAGCAGACAAGGCAGTGACTATCACATACCCAGCAGACAAGGTCCAGAAGCGAGCTGGTGGGATCGAAGGCGCTCGTAGCTCATCGCAGACAGAACTATCGGCAGAAGCATTTATCTGAGATGCTGGGGTTTCTACGGATTTATCATGGCCTTTGGCGGGCATGCTGCGATCCGTAACTTCCTCATCCATCGCGACGTCCAAGATGGAGATAGAAAGCAACCCTCACTATGATAAAGAAAGGGAAATAGCAACAGATTTGGTTGCAGCTGAAATCGTAAGTGGGGAGCTTGGGTGAATGGATGATAATAGGTATAGGTAGTGTGCGCGTCGAATCACTGATCAGATGCAGCACTGGCAGGCGGGTGATGGACCTAAATCAGTGCAGTGGCTATCAGAGGACGTCGGTTTATTACAACGAAGACTATTGATATAGGTTCACTTCATCGATATAAGCGTGTCATAACATCACGTACAGTTAGTTCCCATATATATACGACCTGGAGGCTGACTGCAAAGTAAGCATACCCGTAGGCTTAACTGAGCTCTCGGTTTTGGTAAGCGATACACAACGCTGGCATCGCATGGATATCCATAACTAGATAGTCCGAAATGTCAAATGCGAGACCTTATGGGCATCATCGAAACGATGACTGGAGACTAATGGTCTCTGGGTGTAAGAAGCTAGAGGAGATCAGCTTCACGACGCCGTTGTGGAGAGGCCCACTCTCGCATCTCGCATCTCGCATTCGCTTCCCTCTAAATTAGTAATTAACTACAAAGTTTCTGTCCATTTATTGGTGCATACCTACGGATACGGATAGGTCAGGTAGGATTAGGATTATCCCAGGTTATGCATCCTGTCTGCAGACTGCATAGTGAGATTTATTGCACTCACGGAGTTTCCTGTTTTGGTTCATATTTGCCCAATGTTAGAGACGAATAGGAAATCCATTCGAAGGAAGCCGAGAATCAAAGGCTCCTCGAGAAAAATTGTGCAACGTTTATCTCGGTACCTTGTGTATAGCAGTTGTCGATCTCGGAGATTTTGTATGCAGTTTGTGGCTTATCCCATACCGCCCTCAACCTTTGGCTTGGAAAAGGGCAATCTCAAGAAAGAAAAGGCTGGCGACGGTGTACATCACCATCATGGCGGCTCTCTTCCTAAGCCAGAGTGATCATACAGATGCTCCATAGGTTTCGGTTTCTACCAAGTATATCTTAGACTTTTTCCTTGTCGCACTCCTGGAGTAAACTCTGCTCACCTACTACCTCAGTTCTATTGCTACAGCCAAACTATCCTGCTCCATTGCTTTGCTTACCCTATAGCTCTTCACAAATTGAACCAATCAACCCTGTTGGCCTAAGCTGATCAGTCACTGAAGGGTGACGTAGGTACTGTAGCGCAATTACAGTCACTAAAGTATGTACCTAGATCCGTAACGTAGTGGGTCAATGCTCAAGCTTCCACCAATTCGACCGACGCTCAGTCCTACCAGCTTGGAGTCGGGTAGGCATCCATGAAACCTTACCTAGCAAGTGTACTGTAGCTTAACTGAGAGACCTAAACTTCAACACCATCACCGTCATTACACTCGGCTCCTTTCTTCAGAAACTACCTACAGAATTTATATCAGAAGCTTGCCTCTTGGACGCACGCAACACTCGTTTGTCCGAATCTGACTGCGCACTGTGAGACTTGCTAGGATCAAAACCCAGAGCCTCAGCAGGGGCCCAGTCCACGTTCGCATTCACACCATTCATCCTCGATCAACTCAATCATGGCCAATGTCATGTCTCAGACTCCCCCGGTCCTCCATGGCCCTTCCGAGAAGGAGCGGAAATACGACCGTCAGCTCCGCTTGTGGGCTGCGTCTGGTCAGGCTGCTCTAGAGTCGGCCAACATCCTACTCATTAACTCTGGTGCTGGCACTGTCGGTGTCGAAACCCTGAAGAACCTTGTGTTGCCCGGTATTGGAAGATTCATCATTGCAGACAAGAGTGTCGTGACTCATGAAGATCTGGGTGTCAACTTCTTTGTCGACGATAGCTGGCTGGGCAAGTCGAGAGCCGAAGCCTGTACCAACTTTTTGTTAGAGCTAAACCCCGAGGTACAAGGTGAATGGTACCCAAGACATGAGGTAGAAGAGTTATTCCAGAAAATTATTATATGCTTTCGCTGACATGCCGCAGGAGCAGCCCTTCAATCTTGATGGCCTTCTCAGTAACTCACCTACGTTTACCATGATTCTCTATGCACTACCCCTACCTGAAGACCAGGTCCAATCCATACAGAACTATGCTCACCAGCATAGGATTCCAACAATTGCAGTGCACTCTGTGGGATACTACTCTTACTTCAAGTCCACTCTGCCAGGGACATTTCCGATCGTGGATACTCACCCTGACGAGACTGCTACCACCGATCTGAGACTTCTTGGCCCCTGGTCTGAACTCGTTGAGTTTTCAAGGGGCATGACTGAGAACATTGACGGTTTGGATAACCATGAACATGGGCACTTGCCTCTGGTGGTCATCCTGCTCCATTACCTCGAACAGTGGCAACAAACGCATGATGGCGCCTATCCTACCAGCTATGCCGACAAGACATCGTTCCGCAAGACCGTATCTGAAGCTATGAGGACCAACAACCCTGAAGGAGGCGAAGAGAATTTTGAAGAGGCTATAGCTGCTGTTATGAAGCATGTTGTAGCTCCATCACTCCCCAATTCACTCCAGCAGGTCTTTGACTATATCCATCAGGATCCTGTAAGCATATAGCCATCATCTCCCGGGTATGTAATACTAATTATGTTCCAGGATGAGACCAAGTCCAGT
The DNA here is from genome assembly GCA_003313175.1 of Fusarium equiseti. Classification (NCBI taxonomy): domain Eukaryota; kingdom Fungi; phylum Ascomycota; class Sordariomycetes; order Hypocreales; family Nectriaceae; genus Fusarium; species Fusarium equiseti. The sequence continues at coordinate 1,349,528 of QOHM01000007.1, forward strand.
TTCTGGATCATCGCAGAGGCGGTCAAACGCTTCTATTCTGAGCATGATCGGTTACCTGTTCCTGGAGGACTGCCCGACATGAAAGCACAGTCTAGCGTCTACATCAAACTCCAAAATATCTACAAAGAAAGGGCCCGCCAGGATGTCAGTGAAGTTCTGGAAATTGTTCGGAGCATCCCTGGGGGAGAGGATGTGGACTCTGATCAGGTCGAACTCTTTTGCAAGAATGCTCGCTTCATCAAGCTCATCAACTCTCATGAGGAAAAGACAGTGAAGCTTGATCAAGTTGTTGGTAAGTATTTCCTAGCAATCATCAACTGCGCTTGTGCTAATAATCAACTCGTAGAACAGCAACTGGCCAACGATGAGATTGCAGCAATCGCTGGCCCTGAGATGCCCTTGTCTCTTATCCCACTTTACCTCGCCCTTATGGCGACATCGAATTCAAAGACAGCTACTGCAGACGAAATCATGGCTTTCATCAGCAGCCATGCGCCCCAAGTCGCTGAAAACGAGCGCTACAAGAAGACTGCACAGGAAGTGGAACGAGCTGCTGGCGGCGAACTCCACAACATCTCAGCTCTCACCGGTGGCATGGTTGCGCAGGAAATGATCAAGATCATAACGAAGCAATACGTCCCTATCGACAACACATGTATCTTCGATGGAATCGATAGCCGCTGCCAGGTGCTTCGTCTGTAGATCGAAGCTTCTGCGAGGAAGTGTTGCAGGGACACCAGGTAGGCACAGATGCATAGCAATAAAGCCCACGAATGGCCTATATGGCGATTTGAGCAAGCGAGTATGTGGGAGGAACTGTCACGAATCATGACTCAATAGAATGATAGGCAATGGAACAAATATCGCCCAGCGACTCTGTGAAAGATGAGGGGCGTCATAGTGTATCCAAACCGTGACCCGGCGTGGCGGCTTTCGAAGATGATGACTACAAGATGCGTGTTCTACATACGCACCATTCTCAACCTCGACCATACTATTGCCACAGCCAAGAGCAAAAAGACGCTCTTTCCACGGATCGAGTAAGTAAGACATGGTATCGGCATGGGCAAAAAACATACAACAGCGGGGATTCGCTGGTCGTCACCGACCCAACTACTAATCCGCCGGTTAGTGGCTTGACTATGGGAGAGCGGACGGGATCCCGTATTTTCCACTACCTTTGGTCGTATGTGCTGGAGATGGCGATAGTTTGGCTTATGACTATGTTTGCATGCATAGCCTTCGCGTCAAGATGCCCGGGATGCTTCCCGACGTTCCTGGCAGCTAAGTCCATGTTTGACTGGCAGCCGGCACGTCAAACTCATACCATCAGGAATGGTCATTTCCTTCTCGAAACCCTGCATCTCTGTAGTGTTATTGCATTCTAAGCGCTCGTCATCAGGACCCTGGTGGTGATGGTTGAGGGGGGCAAGGGGGCGAGAGATGGTCTCAGCAAACATGTCATCTTCCACGACACCTCATGCCAGGGATCAAAGAACCACTGTCTCATGTCGTTTGCGTAAGAGGCCTCTAATAGACTTTTGGCATGCATGGAGTTGTTGTTGAAAGACGCAAGGTTTAAGGTTTTGTTTCTCGCTAACGTGAAAGAATAACAATGGAGTTGCAAGCTTCATGACTCAGTGAGGTCGTTCGAGGGGTTCCTTCACCTTGATAGCTTGACCATTGCCGAAGGTTTCCAAGCATTTTACAACGGTTTCTATTTTACCGGAAACTTTCTTCTGCATCTGTCCGAGTTAGTTGGGGACTGTGGAGTTGAAGTTGAATCGTGGCTCGTGTAGCCAGAGTGCTATGCCATGCCATGCCTGCTCGAACTCAACCGGAACTCAGGGGAACTGACCGCACCGATCAAATCACAACGCATCTTGCAAGTCATAGGGCTACGGGCAAGTCCTATCATTGCTCGACTTTAGCGAGAAAAGTGGGAGCCTCGACCAAGATGGAATAGAAGACAGTATCGTCGGGCCCTGAGAGCGTTAAGTGGCAAGCGTACTACGACGTTTCAAGTTGATCAACAGTCACATTCAAGACGGATCACGGAACCTTTTACCACTCACCGCTTTACGGCAATACGACCTTTCTTTTCGGGAACTATTTGTTTACTTTCTGCCTCGTGGGTCGCCACAGCCTATACCGCAACTGCTAGGTTCTACTCTACGAAGTACGGGTCCAGCCTTTTGCTTTGCATCCTCTGTTAGCGATGAACAGTATACGTGTACGGACACAGGCAGCACTGTTGTTCCAAAGCCAAGAATACAACCAAGACATCTTGTTCATTTCTGCATGTACTCACTTGCAGCTAGCCATGGTGCTTAACCAGTGGCGGATATACCACTCAAAATATCGACAGGACCCCTATTACTACTACTGCTGTGTAGTCCAAGCATGGCAGGTCTTTCGAAGCATCGCCATCAACTCATGGCCAATCGCAATGTTTTCTGTAAGCAATCGATCTTTTGTGCATGTTGTAACCAGCAGACTTGGCAATCACGACTTTGAAGGGCTATAACTCATATGCTCTATAGCTCTAGGCCCAGGTACTGTACCTAGGCACAGAGAAGTATGATGATGGGCTTGCCAGGTTGCGAACTTGACGTACCCGGATCACAGGCATGGATAATAGGATATTAGGCGAAATCGAAATAAACCTCTGGCATGAACCTTGACCGGCTCTACGGAGTACGCTGCAGTGTACAGTACCATCGTACGCTTTGACGCCGAAATTTGGCGGCAGCTAATCTGAATGGGCCCAAGTTTGATGTTGGACTCGCTTGAATGCCGAATCTGAGGGGTGCTGTCACTACGCCATTAGGCCATATGCGCCCAAGCCTAAGGCCCATCCTTGACCCTTTATCAGATCAAGTCACATAGAGTATGGGGTATAAAGGTGGCACTATACTATTCCGTGCCGGGGCTGGGAGATTACAGGGGTTGTTAAAGCATTTTAGAAACAGCGATATGATCGACGGGCACGCAAAAGGACCGTCATGACTGGCGATTCCGAGCCTATCAGGGATTGTAGCAAAGTTTTGTGTCCGGCCATATTCAAGACTAGGATTCTTGGTGTGACGGAGGGCCCGAGAATTCCGACATGTATTCCAGGCTCAAAGACGGAAAATCCTGTTCTGGCAGTTGACATTGGCGAGTTGCAACTTGGTGTAGCTACACCTGGCTGCCTCGAGGCTCGAGAACCCTCAGCCTCCTCAACGGCGTCAATATTCATGCAAACCGTCAGCAAGAGAGGCGAGCAATATAGCAATAGGGTGTTGAGCTGGTGCTGCTGATGGATGGCTTGGGTAGGTTTAGGGTTGACTTTATTCTTGATACAGACAATGTCCGATGTTGAATCCGGCCGAGATGGTCCTATTGTGAGCGAGTGACCACGGCTTTACGCGCCGATCGACCGTTGTATGCTTAATAGAAGGTTGAAGAAGACGAGGCAAGCGATACAACGGCCGCTCGGGTGGCGCTTAAGGTCCGGAGTGATGCTGTGCTGTGCTGTGCTGTGCATGCAGTGCATCGCAGTCAATGAATGAGTGAATGAAAGAATGGGGTCCCTGAGGCTATTCGAATGATCCGTCGCGTCCAGGCCCATCCGCCCAGATGCTACTGGCTGCATCGCAACGAGGCCGAGGCATCCAGTCACTGGACTGGACTGGACTGGACTGGACTGGACTGGGCTGGGGACTGAAGTCTTGGGTACAGACACACTGAATGAGTGAGTACATTATTGCTGATGCGATGCCTGCCGAAGTGTTCCGATGGACAACTCACGTGGAAAACAAGGTCGGTAAAGAAGGCCGGGTTTGTTCAGAAGTGGATGGATCTTGGCGCTGGGGCCCCAGCCCAGGTACAGTTCATCATACGTACTGTAGATAGATAGTGGAGGTATTGTTATGGAGAGAAGAGCGTGGAGTCGTGACAAGACAGGACAGGATGATACTACTGTACAGCCAACCAAGATGAGATAGGTCGGCCTATTATCCAGCCGGCCACCTTCCCTAGTCGGTAACCAGGGGCCGATACAACAGTTGGAGGAGAAAACCCGGGGTGCAGATCCTGGAGGTGATTCACTGACATCCAATTCATGGCATACAGTACTGGACTGTAACAGTAACAGTAGCAATACTACAAGGTACAGTAGGTACGGATACCTTAGTAGCATGGCATGGTACGGGCCGAGAATCCCAAATCCTTGACTGCAAGGCCCCAGATTTTCTTAACCAGAGTTCTGTGAGTGGTATGTGAAAAGTCCCCGATGGGTCGATTCATTGATCACACGCGCCCACACATCCTCGGAGTTTGTCCTGTCCATGTGAGGTAGCTAAAGTTGGTGGTGGTTTAGATTTTAGTATTCGCTTAGGCTTTACGCGGAGAAAAAAAGAAAGAAAGAAAGGGAGGAATATCATGGTTACCTAATTACTAAGGCAAGACTAAGTCAATGAGGAGGCGAGTGGTAACATCGGATGAATAGCTAGCTGCATGATATGATATGAGATTAATATAGTCTAGCGCTTGACGGAAAATAATTTGACTGAGGGCGGAATTAATTGCAATCAACTAACGTTGAAGATGGTGGTGGTGGTGGTGTTTTGAATGACGGGAGGGACTTGGTACTGTATAGGTAGGTAGGTACGTACGTACGGATACTTTAGATAGAGATCTCTCTTATATGACCGACCGACGTGCTGGATTTTTCATCTCGCTTCTCAACCAACACACGCCTCAATCCTACAGTTTGTTCAGTCAATTCGATAAAGAACTGTCTGTTGGTTCATCCTGTTATCTCTGTATCTGTATCTGTATCTGTATCTAAATCTCCATGTATGTATGTATGTACCCCGAGAAATGCCAACTTAACCATAAAATTGACCAAGTCCAAAAAGGGAAGCTTGAGATGTGGTTCCTGGATAAATGCAAATCGACAGGGGTTTCGGGTATGGATTGGCCGTGATAGGATCAAATTGGGCGGCTCGAATGCAGTGCCAATGCAAGGTAGGCAGTCTAATGCACATGGACCATGTAACACAACACAACACAGGATAAGTTGAATTGATCTAAACCCTTTTGCTCCTTCATCTCGTGGCCTTGGCTGTCCTTGCCCTGCCCCTTAAGCCACCCGTCCACTGCATTGCGTCCCAATCATGAACATGGAGAGGCAAATGACGATGTTACACCTTCGGAAATAAGGGAACAACCGCACGCCGAGGTTCTACAGAGATCCATTCATCCTTGGCTTTGACTTTACTTTACTTTACTTTACTTTACTCTGTTCTTGGCCCAAGACCTCGCCTAAGGAAGGCCTCGCCGTCGCCGTCTGTCAATGTCATCCATCCCTCCATCATTCGACTGCCGTGAAAGCTTCGGGCCGCCAAATCCAATATGCCCGTCATTAAGGACTGGGTTAAATCGGATCCGGATATGAGAGGATTACGGCGGATGATTTTGGGCTGGTCTCGACTCAAATCTGATACTCAGGACTGGAGATGTTTAATGAAGCATCACCTCACCTCATTTCGACTCTGAACTCTGTATACGTACAGTACAGTACATTATCTAGAATCTCTTACTATGGTAATTGATAGGCTACCTAGGCTAGGCTAGGCTGCGAGGCCAGCACCAAGCTTGTCCTTGATATTCGCAAAGGCTTTGACCGGTTCGGTCTGCCTCTCTCTTTCTGTCCTGTGTAATTAGCCTCGGGTACCGCAGACGAAATGACTCGCAGAAACTGATCTATCGTAGAGGTGGCCAAGCAGATCACGTCCCTTGTCGAACAAATATTCTCTGCAGGAATTTCCCAATGGGTCGCCATGCCCGAAGCTCGAGTGAGTGAGTATCTTCAACACCAAGATTCAAGGACCCTGAGTTTAACCTGCTTTAATTTCACATCCCATAGCCACCCACTACCATCCATTACCGCCCCCTCTTTCTCCGGGAGAGTACAGGTTCTCGTGGCTCATAGCTCATGGCTCGTGGTCCATGCCATGCCATGTCATGTTATGCTAGGTCGAGGTAGGTACGTATGTATGCATGCTATGTGACGCTACCCCATACGCTCTGGATCTTCACCTTCATGGGTTCGTGCAAGGATATAATTCATCCCACGAATTAGGAAGCTCCTCTCCTGTTCCCCACGATCCATTCGTAGTGTCTGTTCCTTTCTCCGCATTATTCTGTACACCGGACAAGGGTTGGGGGGTGGCGCCTTGCTCTGTTCTGTTCTGTTCTGTCCTGGCCTGGCCTGTCTAGTCTAATGGGGATGAGGATGGGGATGGGGATGAATGGGCGTAACATCGTTGCTGCTACTGTACTTGGCACGTCTACTTGGTCAAGACTGTCAGTACTTAAGTATGTCGTCCAGCCTTATACATATCGCCATTGGGGGCCCTTTCCATTTCGTGGCTTGCACAACAGAACACAAAGAGGATCATCTTCCTGACTAGCCTAGCGCAGACCATTACCTCCTTGTCAACTCAACTTGATCATGTCTCCTTCAAGTACCAAGGTCGCCTCCGGTGGCTCCTTTCACACTTGTAAGCCGTCCTCAACTCATCTCAGATGCTTCACCACCATGGCTTCTCGGTCTAATACCATCTCCAGTCCAGGGAATTATACCAAAAAAGCAGCCAACTGCTTCCAGCAATGCAAGGCCCAGGGTCGCGGGCACACGGCGCATAACAACTCCCCATGCTTGTACCGAGTGTAAACGAAGAAAGATCCGCTGCGATGGCAAGCTACCATGTGGCCAATGCATCACAAGCCGAGCCCCAAAGAATTGCTCTTACGATAAACACCGTCAACGAATGATTCCATCTAGAAAGTAAGTGATGTGTCAATCAATTGAATTGAATTGCCCAGACTAACCTTGGCTGTTCCCAGGGCTCTGGATAGCCTGGCACAATCTCTCGAGGAGTGTCGTTCGGTCCTTCGGCGGCTCTACCCAAATCATGACGTTTCTGCACTTCGCTCCCTGGACAAGCAGGAGCTGATCAACCTATTGGCTCAATCACAATGTGCTTCTTTGAGCGACCCTCTTCCATCACCACCTCTCGAATCGTCATTCCCCAAGAGCGGCACACCCATGATGGGATCCGACTCCCTCTTGGAACTGCAGACATCTCTGGAAGCTGATCTGGACTCGCTCATTGGCGAGCTCGAGTTCGAGGTTCCAGCAGAGCAAAGAGAAGCCAACGAGGAAGCAAACTACCTCACACAACAATCTTGGTGGGACTTTGGCTCAAGACAGTGGAGCTCAGTATCTGTACCGCACATGATGGAGGGTCAGCCGTACGGGCATGATATGGTGACTCCTGGACAGCACTCGATGTACGAGGAGTCGCGCGCCATTTACGGCTCACTGGAGATGAGGTGAAATGTGATGATATCCATATCCATGGAACGAGATGACGAAAACGGGGTATTGCGCGGTGTACTTTTACAACACATGCGGTTCCCAGCTCTAAAGAGTTATATAGGGGCATCATGTACATGCACCCTGGGGACGCAGGTCGTCTCCTTTAGGTAGCCGGATCACAGCTTACGACAATCATATGAGGTCACGACGATTTATTTTCTACAGCAACTTTCAATACCAAAGTACATATTTGCACTTAACTGCCTGTCTATCATTTAAAAAACTACGTTGCAGAGCTTAAATGTTTTTTTTATTATTTGTTAATTTCCTTCCTGGGTACCTACCTGTATAGTGCTTTGATAGGTACTTTGGTATATATCTCTTCCAGGGGGGTCGATGTCAAACCTTCACTACCTGGTAGGTAGGTACCTAGTATCTTCTACATTTGGAAGGCACGACTACCATGCTGCTTCCACCTAGGTACCTACCTACATAACGCAAACGACTAGATCTACTTACTGCGGGTAGCATCCCCAGACTTCTCTCCTTCTTTACTTCAAGACTCCGAACCCTTCAACTTCTTCATGTAAACCCGTCTTCGAGTGCGCCGCTCATTTTGCCAGGCTGAGAATGGAACATGCACTTACTTGTAACAATCTCAAGTGTCGGAGAGAACTCAGCGACCGTGCTTTGGTAACGACATGCAGGTATGCATGTTTCATACAAGTCAGCAAACCACTGACATCAGACAATCAGTCATATATTCTGCGTAGAATGTGCCCAACAACTCGGTGTAACGGGACAAGACGCCGAGCGCCGCAATACATGTCCTGCCTGCGAATCGCAGCTCACCAAGCCTGATGACGCCGTTATCACGAACCTGAATCCGAGCGAAGACTACAAGACCAGTGTTCTCAGTGGCTTGAGTCCCAACGTCATCATGGAGTGTGCCGGTCGAGCTCTTAGCTTCTGGGCCTACCAGACCACGCAAAACATCTATTACCAGCAGTATTTATACAGAACACTCACCGACAAGTACTCGAATCTTGGCATTCGTCTCGAAAAGACTGTAAGCGATGCAAACACAGAGATTGAGGGGCTTCAGCACAAGATGTCAAGTCAGTGCTCTCTCACATCCAAAAGCAAGTACATCGTGCTTACAAACAGAAGGCCTAGCGGCAGAGCAGGAAAGCTTGCGGCGAAAGCACGAGGAAGTTTCTCAGGCATACAAGGAGAAAAGTCGCAAAGTTCTGCAATTACAGGAGCTATATGACAAAGTCAAACGGAGGGCCGAGCTTGGCCAGATTCAGAAGGCTGCGTCCGATGCTGTAGATCATACATTGCAGGCAACACAGCTCGATCAGTGCTACGCTGGTAACATGACTGCCCCAAGCAATGTCGAGAACAATCCTGCCCTAGCATTTGGGCAAAACCACCGGATTGACATCTCTGGGATGAATACAGCTGCCGCACGAAGCTATCCGAACGTGGCAAGAGAAGGAACTCAATGGTCGCGACTTGGAGGATCGATTCATCGTGAGTGCCATACCAACCTAATTGAACAAAACTAACGTGGGAAAGGGGATACCACTGGGGCACCTATCGGCGGACTTCGACGAGCAGGCATCGGCGGATCAACGTCGCAGCAAGGCACAATTCTACCGACTCTGACAGGCGCATCTATATCGAAGTTCGGTGGAGCGAGGCAGCCACCGAACAGTTTTGCTCCCAGTTTCATCAATCATCGTGGTAGCTTGGCCGGTGTCGGCTTGACATCTGGTATCAGAGTCAGCCAGGCGAACAACGCACCAACCTTGGATGTTCCAACAAGACACATGTAAAGGGGTAGCAGAGACGTTTGTTAGGCTTTGTTCTACTTAACAATCACGTTGTGTATTTCTTTAACAATTGACAGTCTTCAAAACAGTCATTAAGGATGTCAAAGACTTGACCGTGAACAAGGCAAACCCACCTTTTAACAATGAGCTGACTTTAAATCCCTCTTACTTTGTTCAACCCAATTTCCTGGGTTCAAAGAAGCGTGTATCAATAACACAGCATATGTTCCTCTTGATGCCGTCAATGGCCAAACAAGAGTAGGTGGTATAAATCAAGATTGGTTTCGGCGTCATTGAGCTTTATTCTCGACACATATTCATTCTCCTGTCTCCTCAAACGTTAACATGCGGCAGAGCTACAGCGATAGATTAGGAGCGCAAACCCAGCTGGCACTGGGAGCGGCGGTCCAGTCGTCGTCATCATCGGTCTTTGGCAATAGCTTCTCAAGACACTTCATCAGATCCTTTGATAAGCCCAGAGCGATAGTTGCGCTTATCACGAAGGAAGCGAGTAAGCAGAAGCAGAAAAGACTGAAAAGTATAGGGGCGCGCAAAAAGTCGGATTTGCGGGCACAGTTCAAAACCAGAGGAACGAAGAGCCAGCGTCAACGGCAGCCTGTCGTCTCAGCTCCAATCACAGAGTTTCGACATCATCCATCAGTATATCATCATGGACCGATGTTTGAGAATCGGCAGCCATTAATTCAGCATAACAGGCTCGCCAAGCGACACGAAGCATTGGGATCGCATCCAATTCATGGTTCTCTCGAAAGCTGGCACCACGGCGATGATGGCGCGTCTTGCGTTCCCAATCTGTCAGGCAGGGGGGTACCACAGCACTATCGCATAAAGACGGAACCAGGGGAGAACAGCGAGGCCTTTGGGACACAATCGAATCTCGGCATGCCACGAGACGCACCAGACACTTCTGCGGCCTCCACGGTCCCAGTCAACAAGACGCAAGACGAGGAAGCCTGATGGGTCAGGAGTGCATCAAAGTTGAGCGAAGGGGAAAGAAAGGCACTGGCAGCAGCCGTCGTCGACCTAGAACTCCATATCAATGAGGCGAAGGACGCCGTAAAAATGCATTTTCGTCAAGCTCATGATTGGGAGGTCTGGACGATGACCTTTATTCGTTGCCTGGAGTGCTCAAAGGCCTTCAAACGGTTATGATTTGGATGCAGCAGCGCATTCAGGTATATGAGACTGAACACCCTGATCTTCGAGAGCAATACGATACTGAGACGGGATTATCTAGGTAAGGAACGTTTTCTATGTTCAGGAAGGTCAATGTATTTAAATAGTGATTCATTCGTTTGTAGGACAGGTAGAGAAACTCATATTGACCATATTGCAAAACAGAAGCGACTTTCAGGAGACTTTGAGAGTGGTGGTGTATGTAACAACTGAGACACCTTAACCTCCGAGGGATGTCAATGCGCGGGAGCGCTCCCAGCTCATCCCTGTTCGAGATCATCTTCGTATCAAGCTACAGTATCGTATCGTGGCGTCTAAGAATAGAATGTCAGTAAGTATCCACGTGACATGATAGGGATCATGATAATTTATCTGGTAGAAAGGATTTGGGTACGGATATCCGTACTGTATAGTACTTATTGTAGGCCGCGTATGCACTTGTGGCGCCACTTGAAGTTCTATGGACCAATTGCCTGGCTTAGTACAGATGTATTGTTTATCATGGATACTGACCTTCTATCCACTCTTATCAGAGCAGATAGATTCCCACCTCCCCAAACCATCAACTATCCTACAGTACCACGCGGCGCGCAATAGTCATCCATTCGACGACATTCAACCCACTTAGACTAGACCCTTGTCCATCTCCATCCTCGCTAACCTTCTTTTATTATCCGTCCTTATCATCGTTAGCGCTGGAATCCTGTTTCTTGACGACTCTTGTTTCCAGTTTCAAACCTCTCAATCTTCATTCGCTTACGCATCCGGACGATGCTCGACATTCGCTTCACTTGCTAAACCCAACCAGCAACCTGATCCCGAGCCTAGCCGTGACTTAATCGAATGCGATCCGCTTTCCGAAACTGCCGTCACCGTTGAGATTTGTACAATCTACGATTCGAATCCCCCAGCGATCCCAAGAGAAACGCCCCGTCCAATATTCATCGCGACACACCAGAACGAGAGACAGGTTGGCATCGCACATCCTATTCATCAGGCCTGGCAGCTACCTTCACGCTCGTTACGATTGGCACTCCCGCCCAGTAGTCCGCCCTGATGGGTAAATCATGTCGGTATTCATCTCCTGATCACGATCCTGTTAGCTGATGGTTATACTGCATAGCACAATACGGCGTGATCCTTGACGCCGGTTCCTCAGGAACCCGAGTATATGTCTACAAATGGAAGAACCATGCCAAAGCCGTCAAGGAGGCATCCGCTGTCGAGCTCAAGTCTCTCCCCAAGATTAAGCTCAAGGAAACCAAGAAGATCCATCCAGGTGTCTCGAGCTTTGCCGAAAACCCGTCTCAGATTGGTCCTGACCATCTACAACAACTGATCGACATCGCCCTCGATGAAGTTCCCGATAGCAAGATATCCGAGACGCCTGTGTTACCTTATGCGACGGCTGGTATGCGCCTACTACCCAAGCCTCAGCAATCTGCACTTCTTAAGTCGATGTGCACTTACTTACAAACGACTACGAAATTCATCCTTCCCGACTGCGATGCTCATATACAAGTCATATCCGGAGAAACAGAGGGTTTATACGGCTGGATTGCGGCAAATTACCTGCTGGGTGGTTTCGATCATCCTGAGGAACACGACCACGGCAAAAATCACCACACATACGGTTTCCTGGATATGGGTGGCGCATCCGCGCAGATTGCCTTCGCCCCGAACGCTACTGAATCTGCAAAACATGCCGATGACCTGAAGCTGGTGCGCATGCGAACGCTTGATGGATCCCCTGCCGAGTACAAAGTTTTCACCGCGACCTGGCTCGGATTTGGTGCCAATCAAGCTCGCAGCCGTTACGTAGAACGTCTACAGGAACACTACAACACCGATGCTACCCATGAACTACCCGACCCTTGTATGCCCAATGGCTTGCGAACCACTCTCGATGGCGAACTTGTCCGAGGGACATCAGACAAGACTATATTGGTTGGCACAGGAAAATTTGACGAATGCTTGACTGTGACGTATCCTCTTCTGGGTAAGGATAAACCTTGTGAAGATCAGCCATGTCTTGTCAACGGCCAGCATGTGCCTGGCATCGACTTTGATATCAACCATTTTGTCGGGGTTTCTGAATATTGGCATACAACACATGGCGTTTTTGGAAAGAAGCATAAAGCATACGACCTGGCAACGTATCAGAACAACGTCATGGAATATTGCAGTCGCAATTGGTCGGACATTGAGAGCGATCTGGACAAACGCAAGAAATCGCCCGAGAAGAAGGCAGAAGAGGCGCGTTTGGCCTGCTTCAAGGCGTCGTGGCTCATCAACATGCTCTACGATGGTATTGGCATTCCCCGAGTTGGACTTGAAGGCGGGGCATCCAACGACACGGTCAAGGATGAGGGAGAGAAGTCGTTCAATGATCCTTTCAACCCCGTGGACACTATTGATGGTATCGAACTGAGTTGGACGTTGGGTAAAATTGTCCTCTACGCCGCTGGGCAGGTTCCGCCTTCGAGCTCCGAACTACCTGTTGGCTTTGGGAGCAACGTCGAAAAGGGAGTAGCGGAAGACTTTCAGCACGCCGGCTCCTCGCCCATTTCTCCTCATACCGGTGATGACGACGACGACGATGATCTGGAAGACATTCTCAAGAAGCCCGGAAAGTCCACTGGTGGTGTCATCGCCTTCATTGTCATACTGCTACTCGCCGCTTATTTCTTCCGTAAACCTGAGCGGAGGAGGAAAGTATTTGGCATGGTAAACCGCCGCAGACGCTCGGGGAAACAGGGACGTGGCTCCTCCTTGGTCAGCAAAATTTTCGGTCGTCGGTCTGGGCCATCATATGAAAGAGTTATGGAGGAGGGTGACTTTGCCGATTTTGAGCTGGGTGAGGTCGACTCGGATGATAACGACCATTCGGACAGCAGTAGTAATGGATCACGAAAGGGGCGAACATCGGGTCTGGCAGCGCCCAGTCTTTCTGCAGGCCGTGCTGACGAGCTTACCCGGCCTCCTTCAGCAATGGACCGTGCTGGGCTTGTGGTGCGAACAGAAAGTCGAGAACGTCTATCGCCTTCGTTGTTGAGCGCTGGTCGAAAGAGTCGCAACGGGAGCCCAACGCGTGTCAAGAGCCCATTCATGACACCTGTGCAGGAAGATTAATAGCCCTTTGATCGATGGGGCCTTGTCTGGGCTGGTTCGATATAATGATTGCATATTGGAGAGGGGACTGTTTCGAATTATCATTGGCGTTTAGGGGGCTTAGCAAAGCTGATGCAGCAGCATTATTTTGGCGTTCAAAAGAACGCATATACCACAAAACATCTGACGAGCGTTGTGAAAGTTTGTCTGATGTCGACATTGTAATATAGACGGCACAATTGGAGTGCTTTGAAAATTGCACCCGCATTTAATTTCCTCAGAGGTACAGCAGAAGCTATTTGCAGTGTTCGTTTTGAGATATTCCATATATTCGCTTGGCTTGCAATCGATGGCAGGCTCTCGCAGTTGCTCTAAACATGACGCCCGCATACATTTAGCTCCAAACATCGAATCACCAATATCATCCTAACCTGCCGCACATAAACCCTTTGCGCAGATGTCTCTAGATTACGCAGTAGTTCCTTTCATCTTCCACTACTCGCCTGTCGCAAAGCGGACACAGACTAATCTGACTGTTTCTCGAGAAAACTAGGATCTGCTCGGACTCTTGATTCGAACTTGCGCCACCAGTTCTCGAAGGCCTTAAGCGGCACGACCTCTACACCACCGGGTCCTGCGGTACCGCTAAAGCTTGACAGGAAGTTGAAAGCATTTTGAATGATACGCTGCGCCAAAACAGCAGTACTAGGCTGGTTGCTTGATGAGTTCCCAGATTTGCTGGCAGCAAGTTCCTGCAATCGCTGGCCGACGGACTCCTCTGGCTCAACCGATACTCCAATCACCAGTTCACTGGCTTCGCCTCCACCGCTGACCTTGAACATGGCACTCTCTTTTCCTGGGCCGATGCCGCCGAGGAAGCGAAAATTGGGTGTGCCGCCTGCTTGAGCAGCAGCAGCGACGTCGGCAGCCGTAGCGAGATAAATGGCTGCGGCAGTATTCGGCGGTAGTGTGATGCCGGGCAGCATGAATACGACGATATGAGAAAATGGTTTTGAAGTAGGTAGAGCATAGAGTAGTGAGGTAGGGGAGGGGGTTGAAGAAGGCTCCGTGATCAATGATTGGCCCGCGGGGACAATACCGAACAGTGGACTCGACATGATGAATGTTGTTATTGAGAGAGAACTTCCAGTTGGGATGCGAATGATTTGATTTCCCTAGTAATCTTAATCTCGGTTGCGGTGGGCTTCCATATAACAGGCGTTGGTGTTGAGTTTGTTAGCCTTTGCCGTTTCTTTTGCTGGTGGTGTGAAACGATTGGTGGACGTTTCGAGGTGAATCTAGAAGGAAGTGGAATAAGGACCCTAATAATCCACAATCCACAATCCACCCTGGCCAACAGTGACCTCATATGGAAGTCATGTAGGGTAAGGTCAGGATTATTCAACCATTATCGACTTTTAGGTAGTTTCCCAATCGGAAACTTCAAGAACTATGTTACCGCAGGTATGCAAGTAGTCTATTTGTAGATACAGCGATACTTTGGGAAGTTGGGAAGTTTGTTTGTCCAAAAGAAATTTCACCCTTATATAGGAGCACATGTACATACAATTGACCCTTGACTTCACCAGGCTCCATACTAATTTAATTTACCTTACCTTAGTAGTTCGCGCCCACCGAAACCAAACGTGGGGCACCCAAACGTCTGGAGAATGTCGAAGCAGAAATTCAACGTCATCCATCCAGAATAGTTCACCTACAGTTTATAAAAGGACGACAAAGGATATCATTCTGTACCAACAACTCATCGGTTCGTGAGGAGGCTCGGCTCGTCTCACCAGAGTTGATACATATTCTGCCTCTTGGTCTGACTACTGAAGGGCAATACAAATACAACAAAAGCCCGCAAAATTTCCTGCCTTATAACATCCTCGACGTTGATTATCGCAATCGGCGATAACTTTGTCATACACAGGGAAACTTGGCACTCAATCCCATCAGCGAGACGAAATTAGACCGGGACTACAGTCATAGCCTGTTGATCAAGATGGGCAAAACGAGCATCGATCTTATCGATGAAGTCGATATGTACGAATCCAAGCCCATGTTTTTTTTTTAAGATACAATAGTAGCTCATACATCAAGGTTTCCTTATGCCGAGATAGACTCTGCTGCCTTCAAAAGCATGAAAGCAGGTCTGTACACTCTAACATGGGAAGATAGTCAAGGGGTATATCCTATCGGCTACGTCCTGGATCGCGTTGTCAAAGAACTCCATCGAGTACCTGAGGATGTCAGAGGCACAATGGTATGCGACGAAGCAGAAAGAACTGTCGTGCTATTCCAGGAGCCAACAGAAGAGGAGCGTACTCGTCGTGTCGCGGCCCTGGCTGATTATTGGCGTCAGAAGGGAACGTTCCCCCTTCTCCGTGGTTGGCGGAACGAACTGTGGCCGGTTTATGGACGAACCGGGGAGCTTCTGTTCAGCATGGAGCGAGCAGCAATGGGCTTGATCGGTACAATGCGCTACGGCGTCCACATGGTCGCCTATGTCAAGGATGACACTGCACCTTACGGAGTCCGTCTTTGGGTACCTACACGCGCTCGAAACAAGTCGACTTTCCCCGGCATGCTAGATAACACTGTGGCGGGCGGTTTAATGACAGGGGAGGATCCATTCGAATGTGTTATTCGAGAGGCCGATGAAGAGGCTAGTCTTCCTGAAAGCACTGTCCGCCAGAATGCCAAATTTGTTGGCAACGTCACATACATTTATATCACAGACGAAGGGCAGGTCGGCGAGGGTGGCTTTATTTACCCTGAGTGCCAATGGGTCTATCATCTCGAGCTCTCCAACGATGTCATCCCTCAACCAAAAGACGGCGAAGCTGAACGGTTCGACCTGTGCGATGTCGATCAAGTCAAAACAGACCTTGCTGGGGGACGCTTCAAACCAAACTGCGCCCTTGTCACGCTTGACTTCTTCATTCGCCATGGCATCCTTACTGACGAAAACGAGCCCGAGATCGAACAGATCAAACGGAGAGGGCGCCGCGACATTCCGTTTCCAGGTCCGCATCAGAGCAACTGGCGTCCACTATGAGTCTGAAACTGGAGAGATCGAGGCACCTTAAGATTTGTGGGACGCAAGACGGTGGTTTTGGTTCGGGTATCATTGACATGTCCTAGATCTAGCGGGGATGCAAAAGCCCGCGGTGGCGTTGATGAGCTACGGCCTAGATAAATGCATCATGTGCGCTTCGCTTTATTTCTTAACAAGAAGGTAAACGTTGTCGACGCGCAGGGGAGTCAACTTCTTGACAGGGCCCTGGAGGGACATGAGGAGACCGCCGAAGGATACGTAGGCATTGCTGTAGGTGAAGATCAGTCAGCACATTCAGTTTGTAGTACGGTGTAGGTAGGTATCTTGATATCGGGGCTGTGAACGCACATAGTGTTTCCGTCGTATGTCTCTTCGAACTTGTAAATCTTGCCGTGGCACACGTAGTCGTAGAGGTCGGCAATCGTGGCTGGCGCATCACCGCCTTTGCCGACGTCCCGCCAGCCCTTCTCTTCCTCCTTACTTCCATCAAGAGACAGCGTTGTGGTCAGAACGACGTGCAAAGAGTCGGAAACAGCACAGGGAAAGAGTTCGATGTTGATGTCGAGCGTCATGACGGTTTGTGAGTCGCTCGACGTGCACGAGATGCGTGCGACACGGTCATACTTGGACTGATCGTACTCGGTCACGGTGAAAGACTCCTCAAAGAGGGTGGCGTCTCCGCTGGCCATTTTGACAGATTTAGACTGTAAGAAAGGAAGGGGTTGCGCAAATGTTTCTAGTTCTTAGTGGACAATAGATAGCCAGCGAGCGTGAAATGCAGCAGCAGCTGTTAGGTAGTAGTTGCCGTTGGTTTGTCGCGAGCATGGAAGAGAAAATGTTTGGATACGGTCCGGAAAAAGTTGGTGGGGTTAAATGGAATTGGTGGGTCCCTGTCACACACAGGTCTTAGTACCTAGGTAGGTACCCAATGTATCCGTACTACTACTGTGCAAGCTCCAACATCTTCAATATTTCCTCTTCTTTTCAGATACTCCCAAAATTGAGAGAAAGATAACATGTCATTTCGAAAGCGTAATGTCGTCATTGGAGCTCCGGGAGCTTCATCGCCCATTCCTCGACAGGAGAAGTCTGTTGCTCCAGGAACAAGACCGTCACCATTGGATGGTCGATTGACGACATCTACAGGCACACAATCCTTGGACCAACTCTTGTCGGGCCACGCCGGAATGCCCATGGGAACGTCTTTACTTATCGAAGAGACTGGAACAACAGATTTCGGGGGTGTGCTGTTGCGATACTACGCTGCTGAAGGGCTTGTACAGGGACACCAAGTACATCTTTTAGGCTTTGGTGATGCTTGGAGGAGAGAACTTCCCGGGCTTGGCAACCCTGAGAGCTCCAAGAAGACTAAATCGACTACATCCTTTGAAGACAAGATGAAAATCGCTTGGCGCTATGAGACACTTGGACAACGAAATATTCCTGCCAGAGGTATAGTCCCCCACGATTCTACACGCATTCTCTAAGTCAGTGCTGACGAGTCGTTCAGATGCCCAAGGATCAACAAACCCTACCCAGACACCAAACACCTTTTGTCATGGCTTTGACCTGACCAAGCGTCTTGAGAATAGTGCCATCAAGGGTCAATTACATGCGATGCCAGTAGAAGGCCCCTTGGCTTCTCCCACACATACACCATTCCAGAAGTTTGTCACCGAGGTAACTTCCAAGATCAAAAACTCACCCCCTTCCACCATTCATCGGATTGTTGTGCCCAGTCTTCTCTCGCCTACACTTTACAATTCTGCCGCCAGTCAACCTAGAGAGATCCTCAAGTTTCTTCATGGTTTGAGGGCACTCCTGCGCCAGTTCCCAGCTCAAGTCACAGCTTTTGTGACGATTCCAGTCACACTGTTTCCACGCTCGACAGGATTGACTCGATGGGTGGAGCTTTTATCTGACGGGGTTCTTGAATTAATTCCCTTGCAACATCAAGGTCCAGTCGTTCGGGAACCTGGCAGTGAGGATAAAGGACAGGGACTCCTCCGTGCCCACAGCCTACCGGTGTTCCACGAGAAGGGTGGCGGACTGGAGGGTACCCGGAACCGAGAGAACCTCTCTTTCAAGCTAAGCAGTTCCAACGGGCTGGTAATAACACCCTTCAGTCTTCCACCGATTGGCGACGACGAAGAGCCGACTAAAGCAGCCAAACCGAACGAGCCGAAGAAGGAGACACTGGACTTTTAGGACAACAATGAAACAGTTATCTCCTGTTCTGTCCAATTACAGTTCAATCTGTTTTGGACTGGGGTCTATAATGTCTTGTTCATGACCTAGGAAAGCCGTGGAAGATCCTCCCTTCTCTTATCTTATCACCTCAACTTGGCCCCACCTAACTAAAATTTTCAACGCTCATAAAGGCTTCAGGCTCCGAACCTTTCCTCTCTTTTTTCTTCTGATCAACAACAACCATCTAAAAGGTAAGCTAACAATATTCATTCTCTTATTATCCTGCCTCCCATTTTGGACACAATGATTATAAACCTATTAATCTGTCAATCCCCTGATTTTCTGTGACGACACACAATAAATTACGAAGACGACTTATGATGTTCCTTCTGTTACCTCAATTTGACTTGCAAACTCAAGTTTGAGCGTTTGCTAACTCGCATTCTCCCTAGATCCTATGGCTTCTTCGGAGTCTCCTTCAGTTCGGATATCCAAGATCGCTGGGCGATATCTCGTCTTCGACTCTGAAGCCGCTGGCTTCTTGCGTCGGAGCGAGAATATCAATGGTAGTCTCACTGGAACGGCGCCTCAGCAACCAACTCAGAATATCTTTCTTGGGTTGCCCATCGAACTCCGCCCGGAAGAAGTTGAAGCGCTGTTACAGAAGAAGGTGGCCTATCTAGTAGACGACGTAGCTGCTCATCAAGCCGTGCTCCAGAATCCCAGTACGGAAGCAAGAAGGCTGTATCTTGATTCGCTTAAAACAAGAAAGCAGACAGCTCAACACGTTTTTGCTGAAAAGAATGCCAAGAGGACTGCCGAATTGGCTGAAAAGCATGGAAAGACTCGCCAGCGTGCACCCCCTAGCAATACAGACGAGGGTGCCATCTTTGCAAGTGACACGCCTGAACCGAATATACATCAACAGGAATCTGCTATCAAATCTATGGGCGTCACCCCAACGTCCAGTGGGCCTTTGATTTCATCCGAGGCCGAACGAATTTATCGAGCCACTAACCCAGCACAAGGTCCACTGTGTGGCTTCCTTCTCACTTCTGGTTACTATATGACACCCGGCCTACGGTTTGGTGCCAAGTACAGCGTTTATCCTGGCGATCCTCTCCGATTCCACGCTCATTTCATGGCAAACCAATACGAGTGGGATGAAGAGATCCCTGTGTTGGATATCGTAGCAGGAGGCCGACTCGCTACAGCTGTGAAGAAGGCGTACCTCATCGGAGCACAGCAGCCACGGATAGCTGAGTCGGTTCATGATCACAAGATAAGGACCTTCAGTATTGAATGGGCAGCTATGTAAAATGTTGTAATATACTAAATGCTGAGACTACGTGTCCTAAGCAGATGGTTGCTTCTTCATCTGCGACTGAAAACTCCATGATTGTGATACAAATATGCTTGCAACTCAAGAATGACCAAGAACCTCTTCTGCTGAGTAGCAAAAAAACTGTCCCACGGTGACTTAGGGTGCCAAAATCAAGTAGCCTAGATACTAGTCTAAGCTCACACAAAACGACTAAATAATTTCATCTCGTATGTCCTCGGCGGTCATGTCGTATGAATGTGTAAAAGCCTAAGGAACAAATACACGACTGAAGCTGACGACCTCGCGTCGGCAGCAAACGCACTTATCAAAGTTGTTCATAGCAAGAGAGACGCGACAATCATCGCACAGACTCAAACAGCGACAAGGCCAGACAATGATTGTTCTGGGTGAGCTTTGACATACCACGCATTGTGGTCCTCCGCTACCGAGCCCCGATCCTCCATCCTCCCACGATGTCTCTGCATATCGTGCTGCTGAAGCCTGCCGTCGCGACAACAACAGCTGTTCTAAGAGACGCTCCTCTTCATCCAAGTCTAATTTGTTATGACGGCTTGGCTTCGCAATGTCAACTCTCGGCTGCAATAGACTGGATCCCGGTGCTGTAAGGACGCGAGTACGTTGTAGTTGCTCCATTCGCTTGTATTTGGCCCGTGTCATGATGCCATCGCTTTGGAGATGGGCGGACAATGTCAAGGCCTCCTCGCGCTCTTCGGGATTCGTGGGGTGAAGAAGGCGTGCTAGGTCGGATATCTGCATGGGAGTGTCCTGAAAAGGGGTGCTCTCACGGGTTATTTGGGGAGACCGCTGGGTGGGTGTTCGTTGACCATCGTCGTTCTCATCATCCGATTCCCAATTCTGATAGTCATCGATTCCATCGCCAGTCGTCGACAGTGAGATTACGCTTGTGGTATCAAAGTCGTCGTCCGAAAGTGGCTCGAAATCACCGCTTGTATCAGTGGAACCCCACCATCCGTTCTTGACCCAGTATTTGTACAACTCTTTGTCAAAACTCTCCTCGTCCTGAACACTGCGTATACGCCTGAATTCTGCCTCTATGTCAGATGAAGTCTCCTTCGGAATGGATCCGTCGCTATATAAAGATGGTCCACTAGGTAGCGTTTGACCCTGGGCTGAGCCTTTGCTTTTGCTCTTTGCTTTGGTTTCCGTGCTTTTACGGTGCTGCGCAAGCCATAGGAGCCAGGCGGGCTGATATCTAATTCGAAGGACTGCGAGACACCATAGTAGCGACTTGGCGCCAATCCTTGCAACAAGCTTGTTGATGCTCAGCAGGAAGTCAAGAGCCATGAGCCAGCGCGAACTCCTTTCAGACGCCCCAATGCCCGCGCGAAGGTTGCGCTCACCGCGACCTTTTGAAATCTTCTGAGCAGCGCGTTCGCGGGCGTATCCATTGGAAGCAATTGTTGGTCCTCCCTTTACGGGAATCAGACCGATTGCGCCGATCTGATCATATCGTGAATCGGGCAAGCCACCAACAATTAGCTTCCTTTGCAGTTCTTCAGCCTCTTTAAATCGCTCCTCTTCCAACCATGTGCGTCTTTTGAGACTGACTCCTTTATCCTCGTTCAAATAAACAGCTTCACTGGCCATAGTTATGGCCCCGAATCCGGTGCGAAGTAAAGCCGTGTAGAAGTCCATTTCTCGAGTAATTCGGATTGACGAGAGGGAGACGTTCGCTTGCATATTTTCATGGGCATGAATCAGACGTTGACGAAAAGACATGGATGCCATATCCGACGTCGAAGGCGGGGACAAAGTCGAAAGCAACAAAGCTAATCCATATATAAGCAAGCATACGCCGATGCCGAGTAGAACGAGAACATGGGGTACGAAACCAATAATGCAAACAGTCGGAAATCGTAGCAGGCTCTGGGAAGATGGATGATCGAGATCAAAGGATATAGCTGCCCAAACAATGCTAGCCATGAAGCAGAGACCCCAAAACCCAGTGCTGATCAAACGATACTTGGCTTGTAAGTTGAAGACCCCTAAAACGTGGCTCGTGATATGCGTCATTGAGGATAGGAAGGCCACAAGCAGCACCTCCGGCGAGGTGTTCACCCTCTTGAGCACCATGGATCGAGTCAAAGCTATAGCGTTCCCGAGTCCAGACGCTGGAGTGCCTACTGAACTAGTCTTGGTGAACAAGTTCCAGCCAAGCTGATTGCTGATAGCAGCGTCGGCCTCGGCGAAAGCGAGCGATTGTTCAAAAAGTGTCATGCCTGTCTCCGGGGCTACTGGACGACCCTGCACAGCACACGAGACAGTCTCGAGGAACTGGCTCAGACATAACGTTCCGAACAAAGGCCAAAGAAGAGACAGCGATCCAGCTAAATTACGAGCAGAGCCAGATGCATCCGAAGGTATCATACGCACAGCCATGCAAGACTCCTCATCGGAAGCGGAGAACAGTAGGATAGAGCACAGGGAATTAAGGAAGGGATTCTTATGCGCGAACATGAGATCGGAGCTCTTACTCGCGTTGCCCCATCGTAATTCGGCAAAGTCGGATGAGGTCTGACATTGAATAGATTGGAGCAACTGGCGTGCCTGGATGACAAGCAAAGCGATAGGAACAGCGCGTAGCAACAGTCTCGTCGGCCATCGGAGTCGCAATCTCCGGCGAGTAGCAGCGAATATATGTGTTCGGTTCAAGATGACGGCCATGGCAATGCAGCACAAAGCCCACTTGCTCGTGGCATAGCCAAAGACACTGCCCAAACTACGGGCACTGTCGACAGACACATGTCCCCCCATGGGCATGGTGGCCGCTGTATCAGTGCCGGCTGTCTCTAACCCACCGGTCCCCAAGACAGGTTCCATGATGTTTTGTATAGTTGGGCCAGCCTCGGCAAGTATGGCGCTGGCACCAGCTGCCGCCGGTAAGTAACTTGAAGTATCTGTGTTTGAAGTCGTTTCCAGGTGATCGGGGAGGGATATCAAAGAACCAAGCCTTTTGACAAATCGCGGACCAGCCCGAGCAAGGTCATCTAATATAGGTGCATAGCGTGTCCAGGCCGCAGGAATATACCACGAACCAAACACGCTTGTCGTATTCCCAGGTGTGCTTGTAAAGGCCGTAAGGGGGGATGCTGCAGATATGACTTCTTCGGGCATGGCCTCAGGGGCGCTCTGAGTTCACATAAAGTGGCTGTATTCTGGTCCGTTGATGTTCAAGTCAAGTTTTGCTTGACCCTATCGAACGCGAAATCGTCGGAGGCGACAGAGAAGGAAACGTGAAGGTCAAAGACGTGGGTCGCACAAGTCGGCTGGTGAGCTTTACTACGATGGCGAGTTGCTGCCGATTTTGGTCGAGGACATTGTGGTAAAGCGTCCTGTCACTAATGGTGGTTTGTAGGTCTGACCGTGATGTTGATGCGACCAGGCACCGAACACTAAGGGAAGGTACTAACGTATCGATAGCGGATGGGAGGCTTCTATGTTGACCTCGACGGGAGGTACGTAGATGCAGTAAAGTCAAAGGTGGAGTCAGGCCTTGGTCTTGTGGAGTAGGAATGGCTGGCTGGTCGAGGCTTGCATGAGTGAGGTGACTAAATGATTTTGTCCTCTGTGGAAGCCTGGCGGAGTAAAAGACCGGGCAACCTAGCACAGTTGTGGACCTCACGAGCATTAGCGCGCTTTAGATGACCCGCCGCACCGTCCAAGTCGGCCCCATTATGGGCACAGTGTCGGTTCAACGCAAAGAAGTACCTTCCTCAGTCTTGAAGTGGGGTCGTGCAACAGACCCCGGTAATTACGGAAAGTGGGGGGTCCCGTACGCAACAAACACTAACAGTCAACTCCTGTCCAGAATTATCGGGCTCAGAGAATACGTGTGATGGAAAGGTTCTACAGCGCATGTTAAAAACTGCTTTGGAACAGTACAAATACCATGGCGATATTTTTCTTTCACAATTGCTATTGGCTGAGATCTGATTCGACGTAAGATATTACTTTAGGTATTATATTCAGGCTCTATACGCGGACGACACTTCGTCAGAAAGTGCATGCCCTCTTAAATTCCATTCTCCTACCGCTCCGTGCTGTGTAAACTGCAATGGTGTATCATAAAGTAGCTCGTTTTGTCTATCAACCCGCGAGAACTGACTCGCTGAGTGAAGTGGCCACCGCAAGGTTGGCACCCTTGCTTGCATGTACGGCTCGAGCGACAAGGCCTCGTTGGAGATTTGAGTCTGACGACGACAAGCTTCCTTTGAGCCAAAGGTTTGTGATCTCGTCTCGTGCAGGAAGGTACGCCACGCAGCAAGCCGCAAGGATCTGGGGGTGCTCTGAAGGGACTGGATCAAGCACCATGACGGGTTCATCGTTATCTTGCCCAGGCACAAGCGCTGCAACACCTCCCGAGACCGTATCGACACAATCAATACCCGCATCAGCTAGAGCAGCTGCCGCTACTGTAATGCAGCCACTGAGGACATTCATCATATCCCATTCCTCGCTTCCTTGTTCGACAGCTACCTGCCTAGCCTGGTCTCCTTCAACGACAGTGACGATCACGTCGACACCACTCTTGGGCCACCGATCTGCAATGATGGCGCCACGCAGAGCTGCCTCGAGATGCGTGCTCAAATCACGTTCGCTTGAGTCGCGGAGATAGCCTCGCCGTTGGCGTGTTGCGAAAGGTGCGTACTTAACATGTGTAGAGAGGACCATGTGAGGTGAAAAGGGCGCTGATCGAGGTAAAGACCTAGGCCCATGAACAGTGCATGTCAGTTTCATTCCTTTGCTGCCAGATCCATCCTGCGATTCGACTTCGAGATATGCTGAGCCAGAGGCAGAAGGTGTAATTCCAGTTTTGAGATCTATTCAACTGTAAGTCATTTGGTTCACGATTGATCTGAACATGAGTTCGATCAACTCACATTGTGCCCTAATGCCATTTGCCGCGCGGGTACGGCTTGAGGCGGTGATTTCGTCAGCCTCGAAAACAGGAGGGACGGTGCTGCCTCCTGGGCCATTGATGCGTCGTCGGTCAGCCATTTTGAGAGTCAGCCTTTTCTATACCTTTTCTCATTAACCTGGAGAGCATGGATTTTTACTGATAGTGGATGGGAATTTGCTAATGCATCAAACGGGGCGCTACTGTGATTAGTCATCTTCGACTCCATCCGCTCTACTTCAAATTTTCTCGCGGACCTCAATTTCAGACAAAAAACTCTTTCTTCTTCATCACCCTCGAAGATTATCCTCTCCAAGAAGCTCCTCCAGACAAGCGAAAACGACTGCAATCTGGTTGATTTATTCCATGCTGTTTGTTGGTAGCCTTTTCTGGAATTGCTGACTAGTCTTCGGGTGATGCCGTTTTTATCAGGTACGTGATGCGCCGCCGCGTTTCTGTCTACGCGCAATGATGATCCTTCACACCACTGTTCCCGCGACACCTGAGCGATTGAACAACATGCACTACCATCTGAGCAACTGCCCTTGATTCATCTTTGCCATCCATCTTCGCACGAGTGCTTGGATTTGCGCTAACATCTCAAAGGAAACAGGCGCTTTTGCTACTCCAAAACAGCTCTGCCATATTAAACAGCCAACAGGTTAGTAAAAATTCTCCCCCCCACCACCCCCCACCCCAATGTCGATGATGAGAAACCTTTTCATTCAGTTCTGCTACTGAACCAATGTGATGACTCCATTATACCAAACCAAGATCTCTGATACACATTTATACCCTCACTTCCAATACTTCAATATCTTTTTTCTGTTCTAGGAACTGACCAGGAAACAAGCAGATTACCGCCTTTACCGCGACACGTCTTCATGAAAAAATTTAACCAACTCTTATGGTAAGTCTAATGCGAAGCTGCAAGGTCAAAGGAGTTGTATTGCATGATGACACAAGTTCTATCCATTCAACGACTTCTTCTTGACCAAGTCACTCTCCCGCACCTTAGGGTTCTTTGAGGCTCGATGATGGGTTGTGGAGTTTCTCTCACGAGTGTTATGAAGACTCCAGTGTCCGGGCTGCCAGTAGTCCGTTCTGGGCTGCTAGTATCCAGGGCCGGTCGAGATGACTGAGTATACCGGCTTGTCTGAACTATCGCATACTCCTTTGCATCTTGCATGATCTTCGTCCATCAGTAGCCTTGACAATGACCAGTGGCTAATGGAGACAGATTTGCAAATGTAGGGCTTATTGATGACACGACGTTCAACAGTAAGTTAGCCTCGGTCCATTAGTTATCATGCCAAAACTAGAAATACAACATGAAGTTTTCGTACAAACGAATCAAGATTCTGCATGACGTGAATGTGATCGCCTGTTTTCTGACGTCGCTGAGTCATCCTGAAACTATCTGGCGCAAGCAGGGCCGTTCAAGCGATGCGCACAGGGGCAGTTGTTGACTACCTACCTACCTAGGTATACTGGACCTCTTGAAGAGAAACCACCAATTGATTGCGCTAGGTACCTATATCTGATACTTCGTGACCTTGGGTACCTAGTAGGTATTAATTGGAAACCTTCGTTATCTGCGTTAGCGTCTGTCACTTCAGTCCTCGGGCCATCCCTTGCTTCATTACATCAGGAGAAAGGCTCATTGTTTCTGCCAACTTTGACCATGAGTGTCCTTCGGTCAGCTCGTACTCTTTTTTGAACGGATGTCACCCAAAACTTTCAGAGGTCACCTTTTCTGATACGTTACCCCTAGGCTTGAAGTTCGTTCCTATTCTTAGACCCTTACAATGGAAGTGTGGATCGTCGTGTTATTACTCGAAAAGGTCAAGTCTGGAACCAGCCGGACACGAAAGACCAATCAAGAGTGACCATCCGACCCCTTGCCTTGACGAGCCTGAAGGGGAGGGTAATTGAACACATGCATTTCAACGCTCACTCAAACCCGCCCTGACTGCTGCGACCATACATAAATGACAAAATAAGCGAGCTAGCTTCTGCCATTTATGCTAGCTGCAAGGCTGTTTCCTTTTTTGTACCTTAAAGCTTAGACGTCAACACCCCCTAGCCTCCGGCTGGCAGTGGCAGTGGGACTCTACCGAGCGATTCCCATCAACTTCAACTGTTCGCTGGCTTTTGCTTCCGTTCTCATCGTGCAACCGCAACTTCGATACCAAAGATGATGCCCCGGCACCACGCCGCCGCCTTTTCAAATGGCTACCCGCGCGGCAATACCTTCGACATCTCACCGCACAAGTATGACTTTCCGAACCCGTACCTTTCGTTGTTGAAAGTCGTAAACATTCATGACAACTCATGATGCTAACAGAACCTCTTGGCCAGATTTCAGCCGCGCACCTTGACACCCACACAACGGCGTCGCAACAAGCTTCTCACCCGCCTGGGTGTTTGCGCAGCACTCCTATTCGTTATTAGCCTTTGGCTCTGGCCTTCCAGCTCCGTCGCATCCTTGGTTTCTTTTGGACTCCTTTCTACGACTGGGACCCCTGAGCTCGAGACGGTTCGATATTACGATTTGACTACTGTGCAGGGTACTGCTCGTGGCTGGGAACGCGAAGAGCGCATTCTGCTATGCGTACCGCTTCGTGATGCTGAAGCGCACTTGGGCATGTTCTTTTCTCACATGCGTAATCTGACATATCCGCACCATCTGATCGATCTCGCATTTCTCGTCTCCGACTCAAAGGATAACACCCTCAAAGTTCTCACTGAGAGCCTAGAGTCCATTCAAGCCGACGAGGATCCTAAGCAGCCTTATGGCGAGATCTCTATCATCGAGAAGGATTTTGGCCAGAAGGTCAACCAAGACGTCGAAAGCCGTCACGGATTTGCCGCCCAGGCCAGTCGACGAAAGCTGATGGCACAGGCTCGAAACTGGCTTTTGAGTGCGGCCTTGAGACCCTATCATTCATGGGTCTATTGGCGCGACGTTGACGTAGAGACCGCCCCTTTCACTATTTTGGAAGACCTTATGCGCCATAACAAGGATGTCATTGTCCCAAGTAAGTTCTCGGATTGACATGTGCTGCAAATTATCTTTTGAACACTGACTGGGAATCAGATGTCTGGCGACCCTTGCCCGACTGGCTTGGCGGTGAACAGCCATATGACTTGAACTCATGGCAGGAGTCTGAAACGGCTCTCGCTCTCGCCGACACTCTAGACGAAGATGCTGTGATTGTCGAGGGTTATGCTGAATATGCCACATGGAGACCTCACTTGGCGTATCTCCGTGATCCGTTCGGCGACCCAGACATGGAAATGGAAATTGACGGTGTTGGAGGTGTCAGCATCTTGGCCAAGGCCAAGGTCTTCCGATCTGGAGTTCACTTCCCAGCTTTCAGTTTCGAAAAACATGCCGAGACAGAAGGCTTCGGCAAGGTAAAAGTTCTCAGCCCTATCGTGTTGGTTCACGACTGACAGGATCTGAACAGATGTCAAAGAGAATGGGGTATTCGGTCATTGGTTTACCTCATTATACCATCTGGCATTTGTATGAGCCTAGTGTGGATGATATTCGTCACATGGAGGTTCGTGCTTTCCAATCTTCTGATTTACGTTGTGCAATTTGACTTCTGATACAGGAAATGGAACGAGAACGACTTGCCCGCGAGAAGCAAGAAGAAGAAAAGAAGAAAAACCAGCAAAAGATCAAAGAAGAGTATAGTGATACTAGAAATGAGTGGGAAAAAGATAAGCAAGAAATGCAAAATCTGGCAGCGCAGCCAAAGCCTGCCAACGACGCACCCAGAGCTCCCAGCCGGGACGGCTTAGCCCAACCTCACAAAGAACAATCTGGGCCAGGTCAACAGATTAACAATGGTGCTGGTAATGCAGCACAGGGCGAAGACACACCTCGGGCTGTAAAGCAGGAGGGTAAGCAAGCTCATGAAGTCGCGAAGGATGTGCCCAAAGCAGGCCAAGAGGCCGTCCAGAAGCCTGGTAATGCGATTGCTTGACCTTGATGTATAATAAACTGGATGTCATCGGAGTCTTTGACCACCGAAGCGGGCAACTATCACGAAGCTACATTTAAAATAGTAGTCGATAGTGACCGCTGGTATTTGCATGTAGGTAGCTGGCGTTTGGATGGGAAAGGGGACTGTTTCATCAACATCAAGACGAAAAAATATTATTCCATTGTCACGGTAACATCGTACTGGCGATTGCCAGGTCAAATGGACACGAAAGTAATGTGATTAGATGCAATCAGGCTGCGTATACTCTGTTTTCTCCGTCGCCGATGTAAGAAACCACCGGTCACTGTAGGTTTGTCCAGTCAGCGAAGGACCAATATGGACAATTCCGGCACATTCAATTATTACAGTTTTTGAAGCGCAAAGTGTTTAATTTTATTTCAAACTAAATTTTTCATCTCTCATTGTGATCCAATAACAATCAGCAGGCAATAGATCTCTCTTTTCTGGCGCAATGGTTGCTCAAGGGGGTCGTGGATGAATAATGACAGCTAGCCAATCAGCGCAGGCCCTGGACGACACCTGGACACCTGGAGGACAGCACGCAGCTTCTGGGGCGGGATGGATCTTGGTCGGGAAGTGGTACCTTACCTTAGCTACCTAGCCCGTACCTACTACCTACCTACCTACCTACGCTACGTAGCGACTTTATCCATCATCCAGCCTCTGCCACAACTTCCTGGCAGACAAATCGCTACCTATTGCTAGAAGCCTTCGACCGAGACGTGCCGCTGTAGTCCATGTCATTCATCATTTTCTAATTCTCCCAGCGGGCACCTAAACATTGCCCTCACACATTCGATTCCTCCCTATCCGCCCACGGACCTGGACGAGCCGAACGATCGCAAAACCAACAACGACCTCAACCTTGTAATACAATGAGTCGCGATGAACACCCGCCATTGAATATGGAGAGCCCTAGGCCATCTGGTGTCTCGAGTTTCGAGAACCGTGCGCTTCCTGCGCGCATGCAATACCGAAGTCGACCTGTCTCTGTTGCAGTTGACCCCTTGTCCTTGGTCATATCGGAGTGCATCTCCATAACTTCTGCTATCCAAAAGCATGCGCGCTCACCTCACTCATCCGTTTCAGCCATTCTAGGTGGGAGTCCCAATCCTCTCCAGCTGGGACCCCCAAGCCCTTCACCACGCGAGCGCAGTAAAAGCCCGGCGGGCAGCATTAGCGGCGACGGCTCTCATGACGGCCTTACCAATCGTTGGGGTTTACGTGGGCAAAGGGGGAAAAGCATGCAAGATAACCCCATGATTGCTGGCTTTGGAAAATTGAGGCATGAGCTTGCTGGTGTCAAAGGTACGGTAGGCCAATTGGTCCGCAATTCTTAAAGTGTAGATTATGATGGCTAACTTTTTGGTTTCTAGATATTCGGTCTTTTGATGCCCCGGCGATTCTGGCTCCCTTCCTCCATGTCATCCAGACCAAGGGCACCGCCGCTCCAATTACAATTCTTGCTCTGGGCGCATTGAGAAAGTTCCTAGCTTACGGGTTCATCTCCCCAGAGTCGCCACGATTCGCATTAGCTATGCAGTCCCTTTCCGCTGCTGTCACACATTGTCAATTCGATATCAGTGACTCGGGCCAAGTTGAGGTCGTTCTTTTGATGATTCTTAACCTTATGGAAGACATGATGTCGGGGCCAGGAGGAGATATTCTTAGTGATGAGAGCGTTTGCGATATGATGGGCCGTGGCCTTGCTATCTGTTCTCAACCACGTTTCTCCCCTGTCTTGCGCCGCACCGCTGAAGCTTCCCTGGTAAAAATGTGTCAGATTATTTTTGAGGATGTCAAACATCTTGACGTCGAGGTTGGCGACGACGGCAATCTCCAGGATCAACAGATCGACGACAATCTCAACGGTGTTAGAATGGAAAATCCTACCCCCGAAGCGGACGGTTTGGCTACTGAATCGGTAAGCCTGGAGGTCCCTGGCTCATCAACTCCAGACCCCGAGCGAAGCAGTAGAGATACCATAGCCACTTCCGAAACAGCCATGGCAACCACTAGCGACCCATCTGAGGAAACGGAATCTGTCGATCTCAGACCTTATTCTTTACCTTCCGTTCGTGAGTTGTTGCGGGTACTGGTAAACTTTTTGGATCCTCAAGACCGACAGCATACCGACACGATGAGAGTCATGGCATTGCGAATCATACATGTTGCTCTGGAGGTTGCGGGCCCCTTCATTTCTCGACATCCTGCTTTGGCAGGCATAGCAGAGGACCGCTTATGTTGCTATCTGTTCCAGTTGGTTAGGTCAGACAACATGGCCATCCTTGAAGAATCTCTCATTGTTGCCGGGACGCTCCTAGCAACGTGCCGTGGAGTACTGAAGCTTCAACAGGAGTTGTTTCTGTCATATCTGGTTGCTTGCCTGCACCCAAAAGTCGAGATTCCCCGCGAACCAGGCATCGACCCATCCCTCTACGCAGGTATTCCGCAAACCCCGAAACTTGTGAAACCGTCACAATCGTCACAGCCTAGTAGCGGAAGGTCGACTCCAGTCCCGGTCAAGGATCGACAGAAACTTGGTCTGGAAGGGGGCGCCCGGAAACCAGATGCTCGTCAGGCGATGGTGGAAAGTATTGGAGTTTTGTCGAGAATGCCAACGTTCATGGCTGAGCTCTTTATCAACTATGATTGCGATGTCGACAGGGCTGATCTTTGTGAAGACATGATTGGTCTACTCTCCAGGAACGCTCTCCCCGATTCTGCAACATGGAGCACCACAAGTGTGCCGCCACTCTGTCTTGATGCGCTACTTCGGTATATCCAATTCATTGATGAGCGTCTTGAGCAGAACCCCATCTCTGAAGGCTTTCCAGACCCAGCAACCCTGAGAGAGCAGCGACGGAAGAAGAAGATCATCATAAAGGGCGCGAGCAAGTTCAATGAAAAGCCCAAGGTGGGCTTGGGATACCTGGAAGCGCAGGGCATTATCAAAGATGCAACAGACCCTGTGGCGGTTGCCAACTTTCTTAAAGGCACCTCCCGTGTCAATAAGAAAGTCCTTGGTGATTTCATCTCTAAGAGAGGCAACGAAGCAATACTAGAGGCATTTTTGAACCTTTTTGACTTCTCCGGCAAGCGCGTGGATGAAGCTTTGCGTCAATTCCTGGAATCTTTCCGACTGCCCGGAGAAGCGCCTCTGATCGCCACGATCGTGGAATCTTTCTCTGAAAAGTATTGTTCCAATGATACAACTGGCGAAGTTGCAGACAAAGATGCGGTATACATTTTGACATACGCCATCATCTTGTTGAACACCGACCAGCACAACCCTAACTTGGACACGAAGAAACGCATGACGCTGGAGGATTTTGCTAGAAATTTGAGGGGAACTAACAACGGCCAGAACTTCGCGCCCGAGTATCTGCAAACCATCTACCAGTCGATCAAATCGAACGAAATCATTCTCCCTGACGAGCACGATAAAAAGCATGCTTTTGACTATGCTTGGAGAGAATTACTCTTGAAGACCGAGTCAGCTGGCAATCTTGTTATCTGCAATACGAACATTTATGATGCCGACATGTTTGCAACAACGTGGAAACCAATTGTTTCCACGTTATCCTATGTTTTCATGTCAGCCACCGACGACGCTGTCTTCGCCCGAATCGTTACTGGCTTTCACGAGTGTGCTCGCATTGCCACAAAATATAAGAACTCAGAGGCGCTTGATCAGATTGTTTACTGTCTTAGCCATATGTCGACTTTGGCAGCTGATTCACAGTTCAACACTTCTTTGAACACCGAGGTCCAAGCTGGCGATGGCAGTGTCATGGTTAGCGAGCTTGCTGTCAAACTCGGGCGAGATCTAAGAGCCCAGCTAGCAACGCTTGTGCTCTTCCGTGTTGTCACTGGCAGTGAAGAATTGATCCATAGAAGTTGGAAATATGTATGTTTTCTTGTTTCGTCACCCGACGTCCTACTAACACGAGTAGATGATTCGCATATGGCTTAATCTCTTTAATAACTCGCTCATCTCATCGTTTTCGCCAAGCAATCTACCAAGCTTACCATTACCTCCCATTCCTCTTCAAACGCCATCGCAAATCATTGACCGCGGAGCACGAAACGCAGACACTGGGTTCTTTTCGGCATTTACTTCGTACATCTCAAGTTACGCTGCGGACGACCCCCCTGAGCCATCCGACGAGGAACTTGAGAGCACGCTCTGCACTATCGATTGCATTAAGCAGTGCAAAATGGCTGCTGTATTTGAGAACATCGCGTGAGTCGTCTTTTGGACTTCTGCAAACTCGAAACTAACCTCTTACAAGTGATTTGAAATCGTCCGTAGCAAAGGTTGTCGTTGAAACACTTGTCGATCAATTGCCTGAGGATTCAAACACAACAGTGATCAGTGTCAAGCACGAGAGTATGCCAGCATCCTCTACAAATGGGCACACCCGGCCACCGGGGCACTTGGAGTACGATCCGAGTGTGGCGTACATCTTGGAGTTTTGCACACTCTTGGCATCGCGAGATGCCGAGTCAATCGAAAGCATGGGTAAAATCGTCTTCGACACGCTTCAAGGCGTTCTTCGCGATCCAGCACGCTACCACGCTGTTACCGTTTCCCGCGCTTCGTTCTACGCTTTGAAGCTACTTAATATTGGCTATGTCAGTTCTATAACAACCAAGATGGAAACCGATGCTAACTTTGTCCAGGAACATGATTTCGTCAACGTTCCGTTTTTACTTCACACAATTTCAACCCTGCCACAGGAGGCTCTAGGCAAGAACTCGGATCTAGTGCTGCAGGGTCTCTCACTTTGCATTGAAGAATCCGGCCCCCTACGACGCGAAATAATGACGTCTCCCGACTTTTGGGCCATTCTGCGTACTTTGGCCCACCGCCCTGAGGCGGCGGCATTGGTGTTCGAAATTTTGGAAAAAGGAACCACTGGAACACCTCCGGCCATCATGGCTGACAACTATGAAGCGGCGATTTCGCTCTTGAATGATTTTGCTTCTGCTGCTAGCCCACGGCAACCCAATGTGCAACCTCGAAGTCCACGGGCTCAAAAGACTAGTCCTCCCAAGCAAGATAAGAAGCGGTACGTACCAACAAGTGTGTCTTCCGGTCCTAATTTGGCTAAATGTTACTTGCAGCATGGCAGAGACGGTTAGCAGAGGGTCGAAAGCAGTCAACATGCTTTACAATATGACAGACAGAATTCCTCACCTCATGCAACAGTCTCAACTCGAAAGCAGCGAAGGTTTGTTTATTCCATGAGAGACTATCAACGTAAAGGTCTAACCATTCTACAGCTTGGTCTGCCTACTGGCTGCCCATCTTTCAGGCCTTGACCACGCAATGCGCAAACCCCTGCAGGGATGTACGGCAGCTTGCGTTCTCTGCCCTCCAACGGTCGCTCTTGTCTCCAGAATTGACCTGCAGTGACCCCAAAGAGTGGACCGCCATTTTCGGAAAGGTGCTCTTTCCACTGATAATCCAGCTTCTCAAGCCCGAGGTGTTTCTGTCAGACCGGGATGGAATGAGCGAGATGAGAGTGCAGTCTGCATCTCTTCTTTGCAAGGTTTTCCTCCAGTATATGGTACTGCTATCTGAGTGGGACGGAATGCTGGATTTATGGATCAAGATCCTTGAAATCATGGATCGTCTTATGAACAGTGGCCAGGGCGATAGTCTCGTGAGTTACCCAACAAACAGCATCGATTGAGAAAATACTGACCAATGGCAGGAGGAGGCGGTTCGTGAGAACCTCAAAAATGTGTTGTTATTCATGTCCAGTAGTGGGTACCTTGTTTCACCGCACAAAGACCCCTCAAAGGAGAAACTCTGGTCAGAAACCTGGAAACGTATAGATCGGTTTCTACCTGAGCTCCGCGGCGAGCTCGCACTAGACGAGCCTCCAAGCAAGGAGAATGCGATTGATCGGGCCGTGGGTGCGCCAGCACAATCCCAGGACACGGGCGAGAAGATGGACGAAAAAGCAGACGAGGGTACAGAAACAAAGGCACCAGAAGAGCTAGTAAAGGAGGACGAGGAAGACTAGTATTAGACTTTGATATGGTAGAAGGAACATGAAAAGTAGTGTTCAACACCAAGGCTATGTCAGCACTGTTTCTTACCCAACGGCGGTCTGGATTGGGATTCAATGTGGATTCAGATGCCACTCGACAGAGAGCATTGCTTCGTAGTGGTCAATAGAAGAATTTTTATATCCATCAATTTGGATCAGCGGAAAAGTTTGTAAAAGAAAAAGAAATTCAGTAGCAGTGGAAGGTCCTTACCCTATCTTCTTTCCTTTGTTTCCTCAATGGGCATGCATGTGACTGACTGCATACCTACTTCGCGACGTCATCCGCGATGTGGGGTTTATTTGCTTGGGCAGCACGGGTAAGTATCTCAGAGTAATACGACGATAAGGGACTTTGAGTAACACTCCGGCCATCGGTTCCTGGGGCTTACGTCCCGATCACCTTTTGTGAAGTTCATTACTTAGTACTTAGCTGCACATGGCGTTCTGTACATATTTACGGGGCCTCGCTTTCTAACCCTACAACAATCGAGCCTTTGACTTGACAAATCCAACCGAACGTCTCTTTGTATGTGCAAACGCATCCTTTAGCAGCTGCTCACCGACCGATCCTGTGGGACATGCTACACGCTTGCTAGAATGTCTGAGTACGGTGTTCCGGACGCGCTCAGCTCAGGGCTCGAAATAGACGCCTTACCCACTACCGACGACGCGAACGGCGATGCGCCTGTGTTTCCCCTACTGCAAAACAACGGCGCTGGGAGCCCATTATCATCTGAAGCCGCTGGAGGCCCTACAGCCGGAGAAGACGACAATGACGATGAGCCCGCCGTAGCGAAACCCTTCGTGCGTACAACGAGTCCTGATCCATCCACCAGGGCGCTTCCAGATAGCTTCGACGATCGCGTTCCGGATCGACTGATCTATAAAATGCACAAGTTCAGTCTATACGAGACGGCCAGTCGATATTATATTGTCGGTGTAGACGTCAGCGAGAAACGATACCGCATCCTCAAGATTGATCGCACCACCGAGGGTGCCGAGCTCAATGTCACAGATGACAAGATTGTTTACAGTCTCAAGGAGATGAATCAACTGCTCGATACCATAGATGACGGAAACCGGGGTACAGGCGGCATCAAGCTTCGTTGCACCACCTGGGGCTTGCTTGGGTTTATCAAATTCACGGGACCTTACTACATGCTGCTCATTACCAAGAAGAGCACTGTCGCCATGGTAGGAGGACACTACATATATCAGATTGAAGGTACCGAGTTAGTTCCCCTTACGCCGGCAAAGTTCAAGCCAGATGCTCGTAATACCGAGGAGCAACGTTTTCTCGGCATCCTGAACAACCTTGACTTGACGCGTTCCTTCTATTACAGCTATTCTTACGATGTTACGCGCACGCTGCAGCACAATGTCATCCGGGAGCGCGACGCCTTAGCCAAAGGCATGTTGCCGCCGGACAACGAGAACTTCAACTCGATGTTCGTGTGGAATGACTACTTACTACAGCCTGCTGTTGCTGCTTTACGGGATCCATACGATTGGTGCCGACCTATCATTCATGGCTATATTGACCAAGCAGGTGAGATGCAGCGACCTAGGCGTATATCAGGGGAAAGTCCTAACATCCAGTAGCCCTTTCAATATATGGACGTACTGCGCACATCACGGTTATTGCAAGGCGGTCTCGCTACTTTGCTGGTGCCCGTTTCTTGAAGAGAGGGGCCAACGACCTCGTATGTTGTTTGAACACCTAGATTGGTGCCAGAGATTTGGATTCTGACAACTCCCAGGGCTATGTGGCAAACGATGTTGAGACCGAACAGATAGTAGCCGAGTCTCTTACGACTTCATTCCACGCTCCAGGACCAGAGCTATATTGCAGCCCGCAATACACTTCCTATGTTCAACACCGAGGCAGTATTCCGCTTTACTGGACCCAAGACAGCACTGGCGTCACACCAAAACCCCCGATAGAGCTCAATTTGGTTGATCCTTTTTACGGAGCAGCTGCACTGCATTTTGACAACCTGTTTGAACGATATGGAGCACCAATTTATGTTGTCAATTTAATCAAATCAAAGGAGCGAACACCACGCGAATCGAAACTTTTAGAGGAGTATACGCACGCAATCAACTACCTCAATCAGTTCTTGCCAGAAGACAAGAAAATCATCCACAAAGCATGGGATATGAGCCGCGCCTCCAAAGTGCGCGGTGGGGATGTTATTGGCAACCTCGAACTTATTGCAGAATCAGTACTTGCTACTACCGGTTTCTTTCAGAATGGTGACGGGTTGACGAGTCCCATGACAGCGCAGAATGGAGTGGCCCGAACGAATTGCATCGACTGTTTGGATCGTACCAATGCAGCACAGTTTGTTATCGGGAAGAGGGCGTTAGGCCACCAGCTCCACGCTCTTGGTATCCTGGAAGATACATCGGTCGATTATGATACTGATGCTGTCAACCTTTTCACCCACATGTGGCATGATCATGGCGATACCATTGCCGTTCAATACGGTGGTTCACAGCTCGTCAACACTATGGAAACATACCGCAAGATTAACCAATGGACCAGCCATTCACGGGATATGATTGAAAGCTTCAAGCGGTACTACAACAACTCCTTTCTTGATAGTCAGCGCCAGGAGGCTTACAACTTATTTCTCGGTAACTACATCTTCACTCAAGGCCAGCCGATGCTATGGGATCTGGCTACTGATTACTACCTGCATCACGCCGATCCACGAGATTGGTCCGTCAAAATGAAACATGACTACATCAATTGGTACGCCCCAGCTCACCTGCAAGAGCGAATTGTGCCGCCATACGTACCCAGCAAGGATATTGCTCGTGCTCATCCAGTCGAGTTCTTCGATGATTATTGGCTGGAGTACTACAGGCCGTCCACACTCTCTTCCTTCCCCAAAATGTTTGCCTACAAGATGAACTCGACTATTAAATACATCCCCTTGAAATCGACTCAGGATGGCCGCTATGACCTGAGCCCTTTCAGAGTTCGCACAGACAACGAGGTTGATCATAGCGACAAGAAAAAGGCCAAGAAAGATACCTCGCCGCATGGAAATACGTCAAATCCAGCAAGGGGCGTGGCAGCGGGTGCAACTGCGGTATCGGACACAGTTTCTAGCCAGTCGCAGGCTAAAGGCATCTCCCTTCAACGTTGGCTGCAGCCTACACAAGATAAGTCTGTTCTCAACAAGTCTCTGCGTTCGGACGCGAATCAACCGCTACAGACTCCTGCAGAGAGCCCTAAGGCGAAGCCCACCGCGCTGGAAAAATCCAAAGCCGCTCAATGGACCTTTACCAAAGCTGTGCACGATTCCTTGAATCCATCTGTTGCTGAGCAAGAATCCGAAGATTATGAGCGGTATATCAAACATCCACAAAATCTTCCTTTGGTAATCTCAAGTGATACGCCTGTCGATGTGGATGCATCCGAGTATCAAGAGTACGTGAGTGGTGAATGGCAAGACGAGGGTCTGATGGTTAAAGGCACTGAAGAGGAGATTGATGTCTATGCCGAGCTACTCAAAGTCGGGGAGAATCCTCTGACAGTAACTGAGGAAGACGGTCCTAAGAAACGATACAAAGCCTATAGAAAATGGCTGCGTGGGAAATCCTTCTTCAAGCAGCAACCGTTGGACTAATCTTTGGCAGCGATAGAGTTGGCCTTTAGGCAGAGGCACTGGGGAAAAGTCCTGACAGTTTTGGTTCTTGCTTCAAGATTTCATCAAGCTTTGGCGGCCTTTTCGGTGTATCGTCAGCCCAGAGGGCTTTCAGAGCTTCGCCTTGGCTCATTAATTCCTGGGATAAAACCTGAAGATCTTCCCTCTGGTCTTGGGATGAACCGTGTTCAAGCTCTCCCAATAGATTGAGCCAGCATAAGGATAGGATCCGAATAACGTTGTCCATATGCTCAGGTTCTCTAACCCGAGGCCACGCATTTGCAATGATCGCACCAAGTAGCTGGGTTGTTGCTCGGAGTGTTGGAGGATGCGCGACTGCAAAAGGGTCCGTCATGATAGACGATGACATTGATAAGAGTGGCTGCGGCTAATTTAGCAGGAGTTTGGATGAATGTCGTTTTTGGAGTGCATAGCGACATACCGAAAGGTGTTTAATCGAATAGATACCCAGGCAATTGATCACCACTGTAGTTTTCTGCATGAGAACCTGCACTATACGTGTGTGCTGGGAAGCATGATGATGGCCAGCAAAGACTCCATCTCGAAGAATCTTGTCAAAGACCCTTCGTCTTTCAGAGCTGGCGGGGTTTCCAATATGTTCTGCCAGCTTAATGAGCACGTCATATGCTGGGCTAAGGACGGTTATAGACTGGTCCTCTGGTGTAACACTTGGAAGGTAGAGTAAAAGAGGAAAGGTGACGTCTACGAAGACACGTCCAATGCCTGTGCTCTGCAACACTTGAGCTGGGCATTTTTCCACAAAGGCAGCCAAGGTCTTTAGGCCTCTCGCTTTGACCTCGATCGACTCGTCCTCCACAAGCGCTAACAGGACTGGCATGAACAAAGGCCAATGTTCTCGGATGAGTGGTGCCTACGGAGAGTCAGGTGAGCACTTGGGGACTCCTGTAGATAAAGCAACTGACAGTTGATGCGCTGACAGCCCATTGTACCATGGCCTCGACCCATGGGGCTTGATTTCTCCACGGCTGAGCTGCTTGGAAGTCCCGCGATCGATCGTCTACGATGGTATACTGGGAAGGTCTTCCTGAAGCCGTGATCCTTGATGATGGAGATTTCATAAACAACGGTTTCAGACTGCCCTGTAGTATTTTGACAGTGATAAATTCTGTCAACCTCGGAGTTGGAAGCTGCTCAGACAGGATTCTTGATGCAGCCGATGCAGCAACCAGGGTTGTCCATGGGTCTTGAGGATCAGTAACAGCCGTCAACTTTACCAGAAGATCTTCATCAATAGTGTGTGAATCTATAATAGAAGCAATGACAATGCCGGCAATTGCTGCCTCTATAATCAGGTCGGAGTGTTCTGGCAATTGTTAATCCTGCACAAAAAGCGGTAGCCACCTGAGATGGTGCCATGGCCTACCTCTGCTCGTCTCTATAACAACCGCCTTCCTACCAAGAGACCTTGTGAGCTCTTGTAATTGAGAGCTACATAGATCAGTCTGTGCATGTGAGGCGATATAAGCAACCGTAAGAAGGGTGACTTCGTGGAGTTCCTGGGAGCAAAAATGAAGGTTAGTCGCAACACGTTTGTGCAAGCTAGGCGGTGCATAATTGAGAGCATGAAGCCGCACCTCATCACCGGCGGCAGCCAAAGAGGACAAGGCATCTACGGCGCTTGTTCCAAGACAGTGCTTCGACTTATCTAAAATGGGGGATGCAATCAGTTTTGAACGCTTAATCAGAGGCCATTGCGCTAACCTGAGAGCTCAGAAAGCCTCGTGAGATTTGGAGGGCTGAGCAGATCATTTAATGCACCAGGCGTGGGTCGAGTTGAAATGTCATCCATTGTCACGAATGGATATGAATATGAATAGGTATGCTGAAGGAGAGTACCTCTCCAGAAAGAGAAGAGGGCAGGAAGGAGATGCAGGTACCCGACAGCCACTGAGGTGACGTTTTTGCGCTGAGCAAGCAGGTACACAGTTAGGCAGTAGGTCCTACGGACCCACCTACCATTGCCTAAAGTTACTGTACGGGGTTATCAAGAGAAGACTCAACTGCTCTGAGCTTCTATTGCTACCTCCAGTTGTTGATCATTGGTCAGGTAGCTGCATTTGATTAGGTAGGCAGGTATTCAGAGATAAAGATCTTGCAACTCATGTTCTCTTTTCTCTAATTCGGATAAAGTCCTGATGCACATGTGCTAGGCGCAATACTAGGATAGTATATATACATATTTGCTGAAGCTTCCCACTGCTTAGGGTGCTTGGGCACAATAATCATAGGTAGTGCTCGTCTCAGTTGAGACTAAATGAGAGTAGTTTGTCTTCAAATGCAACCTCGGTTCTACTCTATGGTATACCGAGCTTTTCCCTGTGTCGCTGCACCTCCTCTATCGCCCCTGTTGGGTCTGTCGCGTCAGGGTTACGGAGCTGCCACGCAACACACACTTCGAGAGCCTGACCAGTCCACTTTCCAGGTTTTGTTCCAAGTGCCTTGACAAGGCCTTTGCCATCGAGTAGCTTCTTGAGTGATGTGACTTCGTAGACATCTAGCTTAGCCAGGTGCTCGAGGAAGGCCTCCCAGCCTGATAGGAACTTTCTTTGCTCTAGGAATATGTCAGTCAGAATATTGTGGAGTAGTACAAGTGCCGAGTA
This sequence comes from Fusarium equiseti, assembly GCA_003313175.1. Lineage (NCBI taxonomy): Eukaryota > Fungi > Ascomycota > Sordariomycetes > Hypocreales > Nectriaceae > Fusarium > Fusarium equiseti. Next base: position 1,390,945 of record QOHM01000007.1, read on the forward strand.
CTGACCTTCCGATCCTTCTCGGTGCCATGTGGGAAGAGTTTTGAAAGCTTCAACCAGCAAAGCATTGAGAACTTGCAGCCTCCAAGTACCAGCTGGGGTATCCCATTTACGGATAGCCATACCGAAGCGATCACGCTCATTGATATATGGTTTCCCACTACAGACAGCATCTTTCAGTGCCAAAATTTCTTCTCGGTGGCGATGGGACGCAGCGATGATATCTGACAATCTGTTCGGGGCCCTGAAACCTTCACGAGCAACAACAGCCACCAGCGGAGGAGCGTTTGCCTTCTTGCGTGGGTTTTGAGGCTCTTTGACAGTCATCCAGGGAGATAGAGCGGCAAGGTTCCATGCATAGTAAGAGGCATCTTCAGAAGTGACGAGATGTCCAGCTACGGAAGTCAAGGACTTATCCTTCAAGAGCTCGTCGAGGCAGGTGTACACAACACTCCACTGCGATATGTCTGGACCGGGCATGTTCCCCTGAGCGGGATCGGTAAAGATAGCATGGAAGAGGTGCAGCCTGTCAATAAATTCAAGGGCTTGACGAGGGTGTGCTCCTGGCTATATGTTAGTGTGTGTCGCAACATCGCTATCCGGCCACTAACCCTTTAACATCTTCTCCAACTCTACGCCAACCCGCTCTCGGCTGATTTTGACACGCAACGCCTCCAAGACCCTTGGATCGGCCATAAACTTGCAGGTGTCG